>CM062293.1:112434964-113823108 GCA_031216915.1 Pictodentalium vernedei | reverse complement strand
AGTCTTAGAGGCTAGCTTGAATATAGCTTCATTCAAAAGTTCAAATGTCCGTGACATTTCTGGACTGGGTCATAAACACAGGGACGGTGTCCCTAATCCGGCCGAAAAAGTCTGTGTCCAGTGACGCTTTCAGTTTCTTATCAAGTAATGCAGCATTTTTGTCCAGAGAAACAACTTCTAAAAGGTAATGCCGGATGAAATCTACGGCCACCTTAAGTTGTTCGGAAAGGGAAAATTTCAGCTGTGCTGATTCCCTTTTACCATCTCTGCCTGGACTACATAATAATTTTGGTCGTCACTTACAGACTCTGCAGGGGAACGAACCGACCCAGCTTTGCTCAGTTCTTTACTGAAAAAGTTTCTGATAGCTGCGGGGATGCTGCGATGAATTGAGCTATCTGCGATAGCAAGTCCGTCACGGAGGCCTGTGGAGACGTGGTCTTACGTAATTAGCCGCTGGAAGCTCCAGGGATGTTAATTCCTGCATTTATATAATATGCGAACGTCCCAACTGGAAAGGCCTCATGTCCTTGGCTAGTGGATGGCATGACCTGGTCGATGTGGATTCCCTGGTCGGCGAAGCAGGCTGGATATCTGTGGTCACATAGCCAAGGTGCGGTCGTGTGTGCTGACGTGAGGATGAGGAAGCCAATAGACAAGCCGTGTCGGACTATCTATGCGACGGAGCGTCCCGAGCAGGAGGAGTGGACATATGCTCTGACTAACGAACATACATACAACAACATCACAGCCCAGATGTTGTTGTAAGAGAGAGGGGGCCTCTCTCGCTCGCTGTCCGGATAGACCTGGACGAGCTAGCTACCGGACTGACAGGTTTCCTCTGTACTATCCTCGGATCCGTCGTCGCTGGGTGTGCACGTTCAATGTTTATAGTGCTCGCTCGCATCACCCAAACTGCTTCCCTGCACCGCAACGGACGAACCCAGCTGCCGAGCCATTCGATGAATGGTCGCTACACCAGGCAAGCTAGCGGACAACACCGCCGTCAATCCTACTAGGGACCTCTTAGGCAATTGTTGTATTTCCATGAGCACTTATGCCACTAGCTCTTCGTTAAACTGCAACGACGGAAGCACCTTGTTGAAGACATCACGGAAACATCACCCTGTTCTTGTTCCTTTGAAAAAGAGACTGATGAACTAGAGTGACCTTGCGGAGAGAGGACCGGCATGGACCCCTCACCGCTAACAATATACCGTGACACACGTCTCCAACGTTTGTCATTCCAATTGGCACACACTGCGTAAGAATTAGTGCGAGTACATTGACTACAAGAAACACTATGAACATGAGAATCAGAGGAAGATTTCCTCGCATTACAATTTAAACAATATCCTTTCATCATGAAAAAATATAAACAGTCATAGTACTCGCACTAACCCTCGAAACAAGGATACATAATATAATATAATCTATTTTAACATTTCGAAAAAATAATTTGAAAAAAAAAAAATTTTTTTGAAAAATTTTCAGAAGAGCCCAAGTTCCCAATGGGAACAATGAGCTCAAATGGATCCCAAAAAAGCTCAAGTGTGGACAAAAATTTTAAAACATTTTTAAAAATTAATGTAACACTTACGGACAATATTAATGTATCTGGCTATGAGCAGAACTAAATAGAAGACAAGTAATCACTATCATAAGTAACCGTTGTCAACATAAACAAAAGTGTACAAAAACCGGAAACATGACTCCAGGCACTGTAAACATGGCCCAAAATCAGTCACCAATTTAAACACTATCCGATGTAAAACAGAGACTTCCTGAGAAGAAACTGCAGTACATCGGATGGTAGATGCAGATCACAACGTCTAACCACCCAAGGGTGAGGATGTAAGCATGGGGAAAAACAGAATAATCATTCTGTTACCAAGCCAAAACTCCCAAGAAATTTTAGTAAAAAAAATTACAAAAATTATGCCAAAAGCATGGGAGAATAGCAAGGGGGGTATTAAGGAAAGGGAGAGAGGAAACACTGAACAAATAATGGTAAATTCATAGGCTCATGCCCCGAAATTAGGGAACCGAAATTAGGGAACATGAAATAATTTCGTAAAAAAATTATAAGTTACAACCCTGAACACATTCTGCCACTGTTTCTTCCTCTCACCCTTTTATTTCATCCTTAGATCCACCATTTCTTTCATAATTATGTGTCTGGCATCATTTAAACTGAGATTTACAAGCACAAATATCAGTGACATGTTACTGATTTTAGGGCCAAACAAAGATTGACTTTTGGAGCCAATTTCGAGACCTCCTTGACAATGCGCATGCGCAGTGGATAAAAGGTATGGAGGACCACATAGGACATTGAAATTTTGGTTTTTGATGCAAATTTTGGGTATTGGGGGGGGGGGGGGAGGGGGCAAAATTTGTGTTTGGCCCTATAATTTAAGGAGTTAGCACCAGCTAAGTCAGGGTCATTGGTACAGTATAAAAATACTGAGATTTTTTACAAGCACAGAAGTCAGTTTGTTGTTACTAACAGAAGGGCATGCGCAGGATATTTTGGAGTTAGCACCAGCAAAGTCAGGGCCATTGGTTACAGTATAAAAATATGATAAATTTAAAGTTATTTGTACATTTTTTATACTTAGCAATGGCCCAGACTAGCTGGTGCAAACTCAAAGTTATCAAGGGCCAAACACAAATTTTGAACCTCCTTATCCCCCAAATTTGCTTGCAAAACCGAAAATTAAAAGTCCTATCTGGTCCTCCATACTTTTCCTCTCCGTGCATGCGCAGCCATCAGGATGTGACTAGAATTGGCACCAACATCATTCTTTGTAGAAAAGAGAACTACATAATAACTCAGCGGGGAGGAATGAGTGCCCACTCATGGGAGGGCCATACCCATCTGGGCCATTGGTAAGTATAAAAAAAATACAAATTAGTTTAAATTTATCATATTTTTATACTACAAACCAATGGACCAGACTCGCTGAATCATAAAAAAGGCGGAGGGCCTATGACTTCAGAATTAGCAGACCAACATAGTTCTCAAGCCTGCAAACCAAGGTGAAAGGAAATTCAATTTTTAAAGGAATTACATGTATGTTTCTCTATACACTAATAGAGAAGACATATCATAAATAAGGAGCCAAATTGAAGTAATTCCGTATTCTTAGCATGAATGACTATGCTAAATGGATGTAACGAGTTCCCAATTTTAAGGCTAGTACAGACTAAACCCTAAAAATTAGGATGGTGTATTTGACAGTGAGAGGTTAACCCCCCACAAACATACGCCATATACAATAATACACAAGCTGTATCCAGGATATAATCTACAGACAAAACAGCTTCACTCATAGTTACACATTTATCAAGCCGAAGGAGATTTAAAAAATTTCCCCCCTCCCCTTTTTGAAGGAATCTTCTTCAAAAACAAAGAGGGGAGCGCTCTGGAATCAGTAAAAGCTGTACCAAATAACAATATATATTCGTCGAACAGGCACTCAGATATTAATTATTATTAATAAATTGGTGCTCAGTGCCACTTCAGAAGCTAAGGCTACTGCAGCAATCCCGGTAATTAATAGTGCCCGCTTGTAAAGTATACCGGAGCCGTCATACGTAGGTAGGTCGAAAACCGGTGATATAATATGCTACTCAAAGTTTGCTAAGCACCAATTATTTGACACATCATTGTGAAATTTGCTTGTGACATATTTGCGATATTTTTAGTGGATATGATTGAGGAATGTATTGAGATGGTCCCCAGTGTTTACATTAGCTCTCTTGACAGGCAGACTTTTCGTGACAGTCATGGAAAGCATGTACCCTTTGATTGTCATGATGTTTTTGTGTACTGTCTACATGTACATGAGATGTGTAGGGTATTCAATTTTCCTTTCAACACAGACCCTTGTGATTTAATGATTGAATATGGCAATGCAAATGTAAGACATTTGTCTGAAGCAGAAATGGGCTGTAGGGATGGTGGAGCAAGGGGCTACACATCATCAAGTTGGTGAAGCCCTTGGTGTGCACCATACGGTGATCACCAGAGCCTAGGCAAGATTTCAGCAGGTTGGCACACCAGTAAGACGGCATAGTGGTGGCAGAGACAGGGCAGCATCTGCAGTTGAAGACCGGTTTTTGTTCATTCAGGCCCATAGGAACCGCTTTGCCACAGCACCCCAGCTTCGCAGTGACCTTCAGAATGCATCCAGGGTAAATGTTTCGACGAAGACTATCCGGGCAAGGTTGCACAAAGGTGGTCTCCGACCGAGAAGACCATGTATTCGCATTCTGCTGTCCCAGAACCACTGCCAGGTACGATATGAATGGGCCATGGACCACGTTGGATGGACCAGAGAAGATTGGCGACCTGTCTTTTCTACAGATGAGTCAAGGTACTGACTAGACCACACAGATAGGCATTCTAGAGTATGGAGAAGACCAGGAGAGCGATTACATGCAGTCAACATTGCTGAGCATGACCGCTATGGTGGAGGGTCAATCATGGTCTGGGGCAGCATCAGCTGGGATGGATGTACAGAGCTCTGTGTCCTTGAACGTGGTACATTGACTGCACAACGGTATATTGATGAGATCCTGGATGCCCACCTCAGATTGTATGCAGGCACAGTGGGTGATTCATTCTGATGGACGATAATGATCGTCCTCATGTTGCCCATGCTGTCAGGGAGTACCGACTGAGGGAGGAGATTGAGCATATGGACTGGCCAGCAAGATCCCCTGACCTCAATCCAATCGAGCATGTCTAGAATGAGTTGCAGCTTGCAATTTCAGGCCCGTCCAGTCCAGCCCAGCCAAGAAGTGTCCAGGAGATTCGTGCCATGCAAGAATGGAACAACATCCCAGAAAGAACCACCAGGAACCTGATTGGGAGCATGAGAAGGCGTTGTCAAGCTGTAATTAACAATAATGGGTCTCATACTCGATATTGAACCAATACCATTTCGCTCCGTCAACTTTTTGCATATTGAAAAATTTCCTCTTTTACCAATAATATACATTTTCCATTGTTATCGTATTCAAAAGCTAAAAAATAATGTCAAACACAAATAAAATCTTAATTTCTGTACTTAAATCATCAAAGACATAATTAAATAAAAAATATATACACTTTTCATTACAATATTTCAACCAAAACGTAAAACAGGTACATGTAGTTGGATATACTTGGTACTTAGCAAACTTTGAGTAGTATATATGCAACATACACATGTCCAATAGAATCACAATAGACGATCTCTGGAGAGTAAACACAATTCCAAGGTAACCCACAGGTGACCGCGTTCAGGTGTACAATAAATTCAAATAAATAACACTCCCAGATGTGTTCTATCTGATATCTATGTTCACAGACATGTGCGAATATACAAGAATGTATAGACAAGTTATATTCGATTGGGTACTGAAATTAATGGAAACCTGGATTTAGAAATGGAATGAGCTATGATTAACAGACTTGTGATGGACTGCCCCCAAAATAATTCATTGTTTCTAAGGTCCATAACATACAATATGTCTGCCTAATAATACACTTATTATGCACGCGAACATTGAAATCCCGCATGTAATCATCTGAATACCAGTTAACTGACTAGACAGCCTTACAGGTACCCAAAGGCTAGCAATTTATTGATGATGAAACATATGCTCGTATATGACATATAGACGAACAACCACAGGAGACAAACCAACTAAAAAGTGGATGTGCCCATGAGGTCGCCATGGAACACGAACCAGACGCCAATCAAGAAGTCATGAAATGCATGTATATACTTACATGCATGTGAGGCTTACAGGAAGAAAACTACGTCTTGCCCGGTAATCGCCTCTTAACACATTGGCGGTGAGGAGGGGGGGGGGGATTCAAAATCATATCGAACCTCCCTCACACGCATTACTTGAATCGTTCTTGTGTTAGTCATCAAATAGTATAGGAACTGCAAGGCTCCCTCACGTCTGACTGATTCCATAATGCCACTAAGAATAAATACACTGTATTAACATAATAACTCACACCAAACCATACCGGTTTGAAGAGAACCTCCTCTGACAAACAGTATCATGTCCGATAGGACAACTAACTCAGCCTTGCTGAAGCAGCTAAAGCTCTTCCCGTACGTGAATACCATTAAAAGCTGATAACTGAGGCCCTAGAAGCTCACTAAGGAGACTTACAACGCTAGCCATACTTATAAGTCTTCATCTACATGAAGAGAGATATATCGGTGTAAGTTTTGACCCTGAAGGCTCACTTAATGGAGACTTACAAATATCTTCGCGCAAGGTAGGGAATGAAGAGCCGCTATTTAAACAGTCCTGAATTCCCAAAGAGGCCACAGTCCCAAGAGATAATAAATTCAGTTATGCCACTGCATAATACTGAAAAAAATCTCACTCATGATTTTAGCTAGGCTACTATGGTGTAACAATAAGACTCAAGTCTATGACACCTAGGAAAAACAAACCGAAAGCACAGTATCTTTTTCAGTTTTATTCCCAAAAGACAGCAGACAGAGCCTAATCCAAGAGACCGCTGTAACCGAACAGCAGGCTACTATGGCGTCCACAATGACATAACTATCTTGACGCCAAGACATATCTCAGCCTATTTATGCACTGTCCATCAGGATTCAGGACGAGAAACAGGTGATAATAAAAAACTGGAGAATAATTTTGACAACGTCTAAAGCTTTTCTTCAATAGGAAAGCTATACTTCCAGAAGTAAAGCCTCTCTTGGAAGATTTGTCTAACAAGTATTCTTGTAAGTGGAGCTTGCTCGGGCTGATAGACACAGTCCTGCTGAGACGACATTCTCATCCACTGATCTTCCGTAATTTATCCACTTTTGCGAGATTGATAACCTACCGCCAAGTGGCAAGCAACCGAAATCTATTCTCGACGACCTCAATTGTTCCCTTCAATAAGAGAGCCTTTACCTCCACTAGGAGCAACTCTCTTTGAAATGAACTTCCGTGATTAACGCCCAGTTTCTCGTGAAGTTGATAATCTTCAGTCAACTGGCAAGCAATAAGGTCATGTCCATCACCTGTACGACTTACGATGCTTACAGGAGGACAAACTACGTCCTCCCCGTGAAGAAGCTCGTCTCGTCAACCTCAATTGTTCCCTTCAATAAGAGAGCCTTTACCTTCACTAGAAGCGACTCTCTTTGAAAGGAACTTCTGTGATTAACGTCCAGTTTCTCGTGAAGATGATAACCTTCCGTTAATCATCGGCCTAGGGGGGTCTGATCCATAGCCTTGATCAGATCTATGCCCCTTTCCTGAGCCGCTATAATGACAACTTCCAGAGTAAATATAAGAGGGTTATTGTACCCACGCGAGACATTCTCATGATGTTTTCTTAGAAGCCGAACGGCCTCGCTTACCCCGGTCTGCTGAAGTGTGTTGATGAGACAGTGACTTCAATAGCAGAGCACTGGAAGCTTCTTGTAGCCTGCTCCTATATCAACGCAAGCTTGTCATCATCAAATAGTATATTTCCGGTAACCGGAGCGACTCCGAGAGAGCTTTTCACCTTGTCATCTATAAGTGATGACAACACAAAGGCAGCATTACGTCTTACCAACTCCAAAATCCCTGTCTGTGCGGAGTTGTACTTGGCATACATGACTGCCCTGAAAAGAACTCTTAGCGAGAACCCACGTCCTCATATTTCTTTCCATTGGGACATTGCGCCATAGCTCTGGTAAGGTTTTTTGCTTAAGACATTGTGCCCAGATTTGCTCTTTTCAATGAAATAGCACATTCCATTATTTCCGAGCATATATTAAATGATGCAGGTAGGGATATATTTACATCCCCGGCCTGCTCATCTTAACACAGACTTATATTCAGATGGAACAATATTCTTAAGAGCTTAAGACTTTTCAAAGTCTTAAAGTGCCCTTCTGTGAGAGATGGAGACTCACACTCCATATCCCTCTCACCATCCAAATGTTCCATCCGCAAATATGGTCAACTCCATCCGACTGAATGGATCACTTGACCAAAGCAGCACCGTCTGACAGCTCATCATCAGAGTCTGTTAAACAGTAGTATTAGTCTCAAACGACTAGCTATTAACCCAAACCTGAGAAGTCAGATAACTAGTCTGTGGTCAACGTGCTTCATTAATGAAGCAAGGGAAGATGCCATAGCTGCCACTGAATCTGGTTGCAGTGTGGAAGAAGCATGCCGAACCGAACAGGCGTCCCAACTCACTAAAGTTTCTCGCACCAAAAACAGTCGACCCTGACTGCTGACGGAAAGGAGAAGGTTCTCCAGCTCGCAGTCTGCCCCAGACCTCACCGAGCCCTCCATTAGAAACCTGTAGGCATCTATCCCTTATCGTGCATATCCATGGAAGAAGAGAAAGACCCCGGCTGAAGTGCGGAAGAAGCATCCTGACTCGTCACATAGGACGGATGCTCCTCCTCATTGAAATTTCTTACAACACAAAACAGTTGTCCCTGACTGTTAATGGGACGAAAAAATGCTCTGCACTCGCGATCTGTCCCCAAATCTCGCAGAGTATCCCATTTAGAAACTTCTAGACTAATCCTCTTTTGTGCACTTCCATGTAAGTAGGAGCCACAACTGCTGCCGACCCAGGCTGCAGTGCGGAAGGAACGTTTTGATGCGTGTTCCGACTCAATATGGTTTCTCACAACAGACACAGTCGACCCGGTCTTTTAATGGGATGGTGAGGGTTCTCCAAATGGAGATCTGACCCCAGATCTAGCCGAGCATCCCGTAGAGAAACGTTTGACTTCTTCTACATGCACAATTGACTGGATCGACTCAGCACCGTCCAACAGCTCAACACTGGAGTCTGTGGGAGGCTGCTCTTGCATTAGCTGGGATGCTGCCAATATCTCCGCAACTGCGACAGCAAGTCCATTCCCGAGGCTTGAGGAGCAGCGGTCTTCTGTTTTTTTCACCGCTTGTTGCTCCTGGATGAAGATCCGGAGATAGATCTCTTCTCCATGCTTCCTGTTGATCGATGCCTCGGATCGCTAGCTATCAGATGGTCCGACTTCAGGGGCAAAGAATGGATCCATCTTCGTGCAGCTGACTGGATATCTGAAGTCGGGTAGCTAGCTTGCAGTCGTGTGTGATTTAATAACGTAGTGGAGGAAGTTGTGACTGAAGCCGACCCCTGCTGCAGACTAGACGGAGCATCCAGAGTGGCGGGCAGACATATGCTAAATTTCGAGCAAGTTTCTCATAACAACATTTGGCCCCAAATGTTGTTGGGTTAGAGAGGGACCTATCCCACTCGCAGCCTCATCGACCTCGCCGAGCCTCCCAACAAGAAAATTTCATTTCGGCTTGTGAAATTTAGCGGAGGAAGCCATGACTGAAGCCGACCCTGGCTGCAGACTAGACAGAGCATCCCGAGTGGTGGGCGGACGTATGTGCCAGCTCATGCAGGTTTTTCATAACAACATTTGGCCCCAAATGATGTTAGGTTAGAGAGGGGCTTCTCCCGCTCGCGGTCTATTAGACCTCGCCGAGCCTCCGAACGAGAAACTTGCTGACTTCCTCCCTATTTCCTCCCTATTTCCATCGTTGCTGGGTTAGCTTATTTATATTTAAGTGTTCGCTCTACCCACATCTACACTTCCCTCGACCGCAATGGACTTACCTGGTGTCACGGCTCCCACGGAGTAACTGCTTCACCAGTCGAGCAAGCTGCTTGCAAGAGATTAAGAACACTAACTAGAGGCCTTATCCCTTGCCTATCTTGAGCCCTGCAGCTAGCTCTATTTGCTCAATAGAGTGCGACGATGGTAGCACACTTGGATGGGTGTCACAATATCATCACCATGTTCATGTTCCTCTGAAAGAGAAACTGAAAAAATGAATTATAATGCGGTGAGAGGCCTCGCCTCAGAACCTCACCGCCAACAACGTACTGCGACCCCATCTCCAACATTAGTCATCCCAGTGAACACAACATTAGTCATCCCAGTGAACACAAGTATGACAAGAGTCTGCAGAAGTGCATCGACTAAGTCGATATCACTCTTCCAAACTCCACAACAAAATATGTAATTAAGATACATGAATAACAGCAATCAAAATTAAATTCAAAATGTTTTTTTTTTTTTTATTTTTGAAAAAAATGCGTAAGTTCCCAAAGGGAACATTAAGAGCCCAAAGCATCCCGATAGAACCTAAGTGTGGACCAAAGTCAGAAACCAATTTAAATGCTACCAGATGCAAAGCTAGATCTTCATACGAAGAAAAAACAATACACTGGACAGAAGATGCAAGACTAAATGACATAACACCCCTACGGTGAGGACGTAACCATGGGGAAAAACAGAATAAATAATCTGTAATACATGTTAAACTCCCAAGAAATTTAATAAAAAATTTCAATAAAAAATAGCCAAAAAGCTTAAGAGTTTAAAAGGAAGGGTTCATGGAAGGATAGGGAAGGAATACTTAAACAGTGGAATAATCATTATCAAAAATGATGCCATCAGGCATATGTCCCGAAATTGGGAAACATGAAATAATTTTATAATTATTATAAAGGTGCAGACTTGAATGTCTAAAACCACAGTTGAACACTTCTATCATCCAATAACAGCCTTGGATCCACCAATTCTTGCATTGATTTATGTCTGGCATCCCCAAAAAGGAGATTTTAAAGTGCAGATGTCAGTTCATTGTTTCTGAATTTAGGGCCAAACAAAGAATAATGTTGGCGCCAATCCCGGTCACTTCCTGACGGCTGCGCATGTGTGGAGAGTAAAAGTATGGAGGACCCGACAGGACTTTTATTTTTCGGTTTTGCAAGCAAATTTGGGGGATTGAGGGGTTCAAAATTTGTGTTTGGCCCTTGATAACTTTTGAGTTTCCACCAGCTAGTCTGGGTCATTGGTTTATAGAATAGAAATATAAATGCAATGAGCATGAAAACAGATTTCAAATTATCACATTCTCAATTAAGTATAAAAATAACTAACTTCATGCAATTCTTTCCATGTTACACTCTAAAACAGATTTCTACGAACAAGCTGCACCCTAGATATTATAAGAATGGAAAAGCAGATTGGCAGTCCAGGATGGTAGAAAGATAGACTGATAAAACAGACATTATTGCCATACATATGTAAAATGTCTTACCTGGTCATTCCAGGCTGATATACAATAAAGGCTATCATCTTCATCTAATAAATGCTTAGTTTGACTAAAATAACTGCAAAGAAAAAACAGTTCTATTACACAACTCTTCCTTACTATGCAATCAGAACCATTGGTAACACTTTTGAGAAAATTATTCAATTCAATTGTCAGTTGTAAGACTTGTGAAAGAAAAGAATTGAGATGATATGAAATGATCCTAAACTGTTTCTAACTTATTTATTGAAGTTTTTATCACAAAATATGCACCCTTGGAATAGTGTAATACTGTATGGGTATCATTTCAAATATCATTCATTCATCTTTACACAGTGGTTCACACTTAATTGGATATTCTTTATTCTTTAACCCTTTACTCATCACAACAGCTAAAACCGGAACTTAAAATTTATGCAAGAATCAGAAGCAATTCCTGCAATGATAATCACAAGGAAAACAATGAAAAAGAACTTTGATTCTCACAAATTATTCATTTGCATTCTTGTCGTAGATTTTGAAAGTGTCCTTACAGACCTGGAGAATTCTACTTATTTTTCATTCACTCATACATGTAATAAGGTAATACTTTGATTTAGCAGAGGTCTGTAGTGAAGTCTTGGCTGCCAATACTGGCAGTTGTTTTTTTCGGCAAAAATGAAAAATTTTAGTTATTCAATCCTTTTTTTGTGTGCTGTCTTCTACTCGTGTTAGGCAAAGGGTTGATAGAAAAACCCTAATAAGTGCAAATAACTTTGAAGCCAGGGTTTCCGCTAAACCGATACAGCGGCCATCAACCCGCCACATTCCTCCACCATGGAACCTTCTAAACATTAATGAAGATGTTGAAATTCACCCTGACCTGCCCCATCACCGAGAAATAATTGATTCACAGATTGCTGAAGCGCTATTTCTAGACTTCTTTTGAAGATTTCCGTACACAGATGTCACAGAAACATGACTGAAGAAGTGTCTGATGACGCGATTGTTCCAAGAGTCCTGCATAACTTAATCAACCCCCAATGAAAAGCCAGACAAACTGTAAATAATAACCTCATTGAATGTTAAATGCATCACTTCACAAAACGGTGCGATCTGTTTGGTCAGTATGTGCTCTACGTAATGCAAGTTGTAAAACTTCATTCAGTGGTAAATATAAAAATGTGATGTTTTGTTTTCTGACCAATCTTATTACTCCAACATTTACCCAAAACAAACATGTGTTGAAAAAGCATGAACTTCTGTACTTCCGCTGTCAGCATTAATTAAAAAGACAACAGTTTGCAGTTTGCAGGAAAACTGTTCACACCTCATTTGTGTGTTTTAATTAGTGTAATGGAATCTCGAATCTATTTTCATGAAAATTACAGAAGCATGAAAAAGAGAGCTTCTTGTTTCCAATTTAGAAGCACAAAAATAGCAAGAGTGCGACTGCACTCCTCAAATCGACAGCACTGACATTTATTGCTCGGAATATGAAAACCTAAACAAATATCGCTTTAAAAAACCTCAAAAATCCTCTAGATTCAACGAAATAGGGGTTTTGGGACTCCAAAATTTAAAAATTTTCCTACCACAGGGCCAAATATGATCGGCCTGTGGTAGCGGCGACTCTTAGTTGCCCCTAAATATGGCCTCATTTATTTTCCCCTAGCGGAAACACCGAACTATTTACTGAACCCTTAGTACACAAATGTTTATTTGCATACAGGTAAAAGGATAAATCCTTGTTAATAGAACAGAAAAATATTGTGACTTATTAATAGACTCTCGAGGCTAGAAAACAGAAAAATTATCATATTCAAGTCAACAGAATATTCCCATTAACAATACAGAAAAAGTTAAAAAATTTATAGTAATTTATATATTTTTTATACTTACCAATGACCCAGACTTAGCTGGTGCTAACTCCACAAAAACCAGGGCCAAACACAAATTTTGCCCCCCAATCCCCAAAATTTGCATCCAAAACAAAAAGAAATCATGTCCTAAAGGACCTCCATAGTACGACTCTACTGCGCATGCGCAGTGACGCAGTCGTCCCGAAATTGGCGCCAAATATCATTCTTACTGGCAGTGCCTGGTCAGCGCTATGTACTCAGCGGGGAGGCAAGAGTTCCCAACTCAGGGAGGGCCATCCACGTCTGGGTCATTGGTAAGTATAAAAAATATATAAATTACTATAAATTTTTTAACATTTTTATACTGTACCAATGACCCAGACTTAGCTGAATAGTAAACAGGCTGGAGGGCCTAGGACATAGAGGAAAATCCAATAAGCTCAATTATAAAGAGATAACCCCTTAAGGAGAAAAGGAGTATTAGGCTTTACATGTATCTTTCTTATTTAATATTAAATTAGAAAGATACACTACCCTTAATAATTGAGCACAATAACATTCATGTTCTCTATTAACATCCAGTATAACCCTTATACTAATTATTTTTAAAGCAAGCCAATAAATAAAGTAGTCCAGAGAATTGAGACTCTTTATAATCATTTAAAAGTGTCCGAGTATTGTATATTAAAGCCCGTTTGACACTTGACATATACAAATGCTTCACACCGAGCTACACTTTAAAAATAAGACATGAATGAAATTAAACATTAATATTACACTTTAAAACCATCCCGGAAGCGACTCAGAAATACTGTCTTGGAGGAGGCATTCCCTTGCTTTTCACTATAAAGCAGGTGACCTAAGGGAACACCCCCCCCCCCCCCCCCCTTCCCCTTGCCCTGGGTCAAATAGCCCAGAGTGAAGAGGGCAGCCGGACGGAGTCACTGCCGGAACAGAAAGCCTGCATAACTATAGTTGCAACTGTTTAGTGGACGACATTCTGAGCAACAGATAACGGACCTAAACAATGCAGGTCTCCAGAAATGGACTCAATATTTCTGAGATAAAAATTAGTAAATGTGGAAGGCTGAGACCAATAAGCAGCCTTCATTAAATCTGTAATAGCAACACTATTAGCATAAGCCCAGGAAGTAGAAAGAGCTCTTACTTCATGAGCAGAAATCTTAAGCACAGACTGCTGAGAAGAAGATAAATCTTCATACGCAGTACGGATAGTTAACTGAATCCATCTAGCAATAGAATGGACTGAAATGTCCTTTCTATTAGGCATCAAAGACAGAAAGAAACGTTTCCGTCCCTTTCTGATGAACTGAGATCTCTGTTTATAGATACGTAGTGCTCTAACAGGACAGAGTAAAGGCCTACGCCCGTCTGAAGACGGAAGAGCCTTAATAACAATAGGTTCCGGATATTTATTAGGAGCCTGATTCTTAGCTAAAAAACCGACATTAGTAGTGAAGGTGATAGTGTTCCCAACACTACGATAATGAGAATCATCCACCGATAGTGCATGAAGCTCACTGACTCTTCTGGCAGAAGAGAAAGCTAAGAGAAAAGCTGTCTTATAAGATAAGAATTTGAAATCTACTGTCCCAAGAGGTTCAAATGGCTTTTCCTTCAATTTAAGGAGAACCCAAGCTAAATTCCACTTAGGAATTAATCTAAGAGTTCTGGGTCTATTTATCGAAAAGTTTCTAACCAATTTCGATAAAGAGACATTAGATCCAATTTGTAAACTATCATGATGTGCATAGGTATCAGATAACATAGATCTATAACCCTTTATAGTAACAGGCTGCAGTTTGATTTCGTCAAACAAGTATACTAGAAAGTTTGCAATGTCTGGTATAGAGGGATCAAATATATCTACAGAATGATCCCTACACCAACGACGGAAAACCTTCCACTTAGCCGCATAGTTTAGCGAAGAGGAGGTCCTCCTACAGTTAGAAATCGCGTCCACTGCTCGTCCTGTAAAGTGCTTGCCATGCAAGAAGGACCGCACAACGGAAAAACGTGAAGGTTGAGACCTTGCGGGTTGTGATGGAGTTGGCGCGATTTCCCCTGCGAAAGAAGATCCTCTCGTGGAGGAAGCTTCCGCGGTAGGTCCCACAACAGACACCTGAGTAGATTTATCCACGGTCTCTGTGGCGACAGAGATGCTACCAACAGAATCTTGCATTGAGATTGTTTTATCTTTAGCAATACTTGTTGAATTAACGGCGCTGGAGGATACGCATATCCTATCATTCCGTCCCAAGGGATCGACAGAGCGTCTACTGCAAATGCTCTTGGATCCGGACACGGGGGCACATACGTCTGCAACTGATTGTTGAGATGTGTCGCAAATAAGTCTATCATTGGCCGTTCCCATTGGTAGCAAATCTGATTGAATACTTGTTTGTTGAGAGTCCACTCCGACGGCAACAAGCGACCCTTTCGTGAAAGGGAGTCTGCTAGCACATTCAGACGACCCGGTATGTGACGGACCGAAAGAAGAACGTGATGTTCCAACGCAAACAGAAGGATTCTTTCCGTTAGATTGAACAACGGAACTGAATGAGTGCCTCCCTGATTCCGTATATATGCCACTACTGTCGTATTGTCGGATAGGATTTGGACATGAGCATCGTGAATAATGTCCATCCAGTGACGTAACGCAAGCCAAATTGACATCATTTCCTTGATGTTTATGTGCTTGCACAGGAATTGCGGATCCCAAAGACCCTGGCATCTCGAATCCGTTGGGATTAATGATGCACCCCAACCTGTTTGACTGGCATCCGTCATAATGGTAAAACTCGGATCCGGCAACTGCAGCGGAACTCCTTGAGTTAACCACTGAATGTTTGCCCAAGTCTGAATCTCTTGTTTCACTTGATCTGACAAGAGAACGTCTACATCGAGCGAATGAATTTTCACACTCCAATTCTGAGTCAGGAAAATTTGAAGAGGCCGTGTGCGTAGCCGTCCCATCGGAATGAGATCCGCGGCGGCTCCGCACAGACCTATCAGTCTCATAAATTCTCTCGCCGTGACTTTGTCTGCATTCAGACAATAGCGAGCGTAACAACTGACTAATTTCGCTCTGATTAACGGCAGACGAACGAGATTGTTGTGCGTCTCGAAGCTCATTCCCAGATGAGTGAATGACTTGGACGGCACCAGATCCGACTTCTCCTCGTTTACTATGAAACCGAGACGTCGGAGCAATAGAAGAAGATTCTGAACATCGTTCTGAAGCGTTAACTCGTTGCCGTACCTCTGAAGAATGTCGTCCAGGTAGGCCGACGTTACCGCAGACGAATGAGCTCGGAAGTAGATCATTACCGAGTTCATTACCCGAGTGAAAGCCCAGGGTGCTAGATTCAATCCGAAGCACATGGCCCGGAACTGATACACCACTCCTAGGACTGCGAAGCGTAGATACTTTCGGAATGTCGGATGTACCATGACGTGAAAGTACGCATCTTTGAGATCTATGCTCGTTGCATAATCGTTCACTCGAATACTCGCTCTGACCGATCGAATCGTCTCCATATAAAACTTCGGAGCGACGATCAGCTTGTTTATCCAGCTCAAATCTATGACTGGACGGAACGAGCCGTCTGGTTTCGGAACCAGAAACAGATGGCTGTAGAATCCCAGCGATTCCTGGTTTTCTACGACCTCTACCGCGTTCTTCATTAAAAGAGACTGCACCTCTGATACCAGAGCGTCTCTTTTCTGAGGATTTGACGGAAGATGAGTCCACTTTGGACTTCGAGTTAATGGAGGCTTTCGTTTGAAGGATATCTTTAGACCTTCCGAAGTCACTCCTCTCACCCACGGGTCGTCCGTAATCGACGCCCACTCTTGAGAAAAACTCGACAACCTTCCGCCAACCGGAACGCGATAGAGGTTTAAGCCATCACCTCCTGGATCTGCGAGGCCTGCGGTAGGAGAAACCACGTCTTCCACGACCCGCACCTCGCCTCGTCGACCTCGGGGCGTCCGACCGATTGTCCCGGCCTGAAGGACGTCCCGAACGAGAGTCGCTATCCTGACGGTCTCTCGAATAAGAGCCAGAGGACGCACCGGAACCTCTATAGGAACCTCTCTTGGGCGCATAAGACCCAGAAGTGCCCGCCTTATTCGTGTCTGCTGTATCCGACCTTTTAGGAGCGGATCTGAACAACAGAGAATCACTAGCTTTCTTTTTAATATTATCATAAATAGCGGAAAGCTTCCCGTCAAAGAGAAGATCTCCTGAGACCGAAGCGACTCTAAGAGAGTTCTTCACCTTAGAATCCACTAGTGTGGATGTAGGCAGGGCTGCGTCACGTCTAACCAACTCCAGATTTGCCACTGAAAGGGCGGAGTTACACGTGGAATAAGCTACTGCCCTTGAAAGAAGTCTTAAAGAGGATTGTATATCCTGAAACTCTTCCCCTTGAAGGCGCAGTGATAACGCCTTAGTAAGGTGATCTGCGTAAGATAAGGCATCTAAATTGGCTCTGTTAGACGCAATAGCTGTTTCCAACACTGCGGTTGGAATAGAAGCTGACGACGGTAATGATAGCTCTAAGTCTTCCGCCTCGTCGTCCATACGCAGAGGAACTCTCGGTATACCCTGACCTGCCGTGTCGAATTTATTCCTTGCATTAATGAAAGGCAGGTTGAGAGTATTTGCGGACAAGAAACCTGCTTTCCCCGTCCTGGAAGCAAGTTTAAAAATAGCGTCGTTCAATAATTCAAATGTTCTTGCAACATTATTGGACTGCGACGGAAACTCGGGAGCGATGTCCCTGAACCGCTCAAAAAATTCAGAGTCCAATGAAGCTATAATTCTCCTGTCCGGAAGCGCAGCAGTCTGGCCCGACGGAACAACTTGAGGAAGAAAGTGCCGGATGAAGTCCACGGCAGCTTTATGTTGTTCCGAAAGGGATAGCTCCAATTCATCCGTATCCCTTTCACCATCCGGTCGGACCTCCCGATGTTCCCGGTCGTCCGCCCCCGATGCTTCGGCGGAGCGTACCGACCCAGCGCCGTCGGATAATTCTCGATCCGACACCGTTTCTGTCGGCTGCTGGGATGCTGCGATAAGCTGTGCTATCTGCACTAGAATGTCCGACGTCGAGACCTGCGGAGGAGCGGTCTTTCGCTGCTTCGCCGAGGGCAGCTCCGCATCAGATGGCTCCCGCATACTTTTCCTATGCGAACGTCTGGAGTCCATCGGTCTCGAATCCCTGGCTGCCGGATGGTGTGACCTGGTCGCCGAAGAATCCTTCATCGGCGAAGCTGGCAAAATATCGGAGGTCACGCAGCCAAGGTGCGGTCGTGTGCGCCGACGAGAAGAGGAAGCCTTAACAGTCTCTGCGGACTGCTTATACAACGGAGCGTCCCGAGCGACGGACGTATGCTCCGCTAAAGACACATTTTGTACCACAACATCTGGTCCCAGATGTTGTTGTACGAGAGAGGGGCCTCTCTCGCTCGCGGCCCGGCTGGACCTGGACGAGCTAGGAACCGGACTAAAAGGCTTCCTCCGTTCTCGTTCACTATCCGCCGACACTGGGTGTGCATCTATTATTTTTATAGTGCTCGCATCACCCAAAATTTCCTCTTGGACCGCATCGGACGAACCCGGCTGCCGAACCATTCGGTGAATGGACGCTACACCGGGCCAGCTAGCGGACGACATTTGTCTAATCTCCATGAGCACTTTTGCCGCTAGCTCTGAATTTATTTGTGACGACGGACGCACACTTGAAGAAGATAACATGGAAACATCACCCTGTTCTGGTTCCTCTGAAATAGAAACTGAGAGAGTAGAGTGACCTTGTGGAGAAAGAGCCGGCATCGCTCTTTCTCCAGAAACAACATATCGTGACACACGTTTCCAATGTTTCTCATCCCAATGTTCACATATAGGACAGGGATTAATGCGAGAACACTGACTACAATTAATACAATGATCATGAAAGTCAGAGGAAGATTTCTTCCTATTACAATTTGAACAAAGTCCCTTCATTGTGAAAGAACAACAATAAGTCCTAGTTACTCGCAAAAACCCCTGACACAAAGATACATAATAACATGATCCATTAATAAATGAAAAAACAATTGCAAAACAAAATAATTTTGAAAAAATATTTTTTCAGAGAAGCCCAAATTGCTGAAAAGTAACGTTGAGCCCCGATGGATCCGATGGCAAAGTGTGGTCAAAAATTTTAAAATTATATAAAATAATTAATGAGACACTTTCGGATAATATAAATGTATCTTATAATGAGATAAACTACCTCAAAGGCAAACAGCCCCCCTCAAAAAAGGCTGTTGCCAATGAAAACAAACAGTGTAAACACACTAGAAAACATGACTCCAGGCACTGAAAAAACTGGCCCGGAATCAGTCATCAATTACACTCTATCTGATGCAAAACAGAGACTCCCAGGGGAGAATCTGCAGAACATCAGATGGAAGATGCAGAACACAAACGTTATACACCCATGGGTGAAAACGTAACTATGGGGAAAATAACAGAAAACATTCTGTAACCAAGCAACTCTCCCAGGGAATTTTAGAAATGAAACTTCTCAAAAATATGCCAAAAGCATGGGAGAATTGCAAGGGGGGACTTTAGAAGGCTAGGGGAGAGGAAACACTGAATAAGCAGTGCAACAATTAGCAAGAATGACAACAAGAGGCCCATGCCTCGAAAATAGGCAACTTAACATAATTTCAACAAAAAATTTTAAGTACAGCCCTGATTATTTTTTGCCACTTCTTTTTTCCTCTCCTCCTTCTATCCTCCTTAGAATCACATTTTCTCCAAAAATTACGTGTCTGGCATCCTTTAAACTGAGATTTACAAGCACAAAGATCAGTGAGATGTTGACTGATGAAGGGCCAAACAGAGAAATGATATTTGGCGCCAATTTCGGGACGACTGCGTCACTGCGCATGCGCAGTAGAGTCGTACTATGGAGGTCCTTTAGGACATGATTTCTTTTTGTTTTGGATGCAAATTTTGGGGATTGGGGGGCAAAATTTGTGTTTGGCCCTGGTTTTTGTGGAGTTAGCACCAGCTAAGTCTGGGTCATTGGTACAGTATAAAAATATTATATTCCGGTCAACTGAATATTCCCATTAACAATACAGAAAACATTATCATACTCCAATCAACTGAATATTCCCATTAACAAGATAGAAAAAATTATCATATTCCGGTCAACTGAATATTCCCATTAACAATACAGACAAAATTATCATATTCCTGTCAACTGAATATTAACATTAACAATACAGAAAAAATTATCATATTCCGGTCAGCTGAATATTCCCAATAACAATACAGAAAAAATTATCATGTTCTGGTCAACTGAATATTCCCATGAACAATACAGAAAAAATTATTATATTCTGGTCAACTGAATATTTTCATTAACAATACAGAAATGAAAGTGTCAATGACACTGTAGCACAACTTGACAAACTTGAACTTGGTAAGTTATAAATGAAATGGCAAAATTGAAGGTCATTGGTACCAATGTCATTTGATGAAATTTCAACATAACAGCATTGTGTGTGCACAACGTCAAGAGTAATCCATACATTTTTAAATGTAAACTGTAAGACTGGCTAAAGGAAGAATGTTGATACACGAATGCAGTGTGTTCAGAGGTTATTGTAAATGGCAACTTTTTCACAGAAATGAATGCTAATCAAAAGCTCTTATCTAAAGGTCTTGCCTAATGAGCACACCAAGTTCAAAAACAATCCTATGATAAATGTGGCCTGTAGGCCATGTCAAAGAATGTTGATGCACAAATGCAATAAATTCAAAGATTGTTGCTAACAGCAACAGTTTTTGATGGAAATGAAAAGAAAATCAATAGCTCCTATCTTTGTCACCCTGCATAAGCATACAAAGTTTCAAAACAACCCGATAATGAATGTGCCTCTGAGGCATGCCAAAGGAAGATGTTAATGTACAAATGCACTAAGTAGAAGGTCATTGCTTGTGGCAATGCAGAAAGTTCAAAGGCTGGTGATAATGACAATAATATTTTATGGAAATGAAAAAGCAATAGCTCACATCTAGAGGTCACCACAAACACACATACCAAGCTTCAAAGTGATGGGAAATATTGAGGTCTGACAAAACTAAGTTCAAAGGTCAGTGGCAACATTTTTTGACAGAAATGGAAGAAAATCGACAGCTCCCATATAGATGTCACCCCACACAAGTACACCAAGTTTGCAAGTGATCCAATCATAAATGTGCCCTGCAGGGTGTGTCATAGGGAAATATTGATGCTTAAATGCACTAAGTTTTTACGAAGTTCATCAAAGGTCATTGCCAGTGGCAAGATTTTTCGATGGAAATGCAAGAAAATCGATAGCTCCCATCTGGAGGTCTCCCCAAACAAGCATGCAGGTTTCAAAGCAATCCGATCATAAATGTGCCCTGTAGGGTGCGCCAAAGGGAAATATTGAGATCTGACAAAACTAAGTTCTAAGAATGTTGGCCGTGGCAACATTTTTTGACAGAAATGCAAGGAAAGTCGATAGCTCCCATCTAGAGGTCACCTCAAACAAGCATGCCAGGTTTCAAAGCAATCTGATCATAAATGTGCCCTGTAGGGTGTGCCAAAGGGAAATATTGTGGGTCTCACTAAACTAAGTTCTAAGAACGTTGTCAGCGGCAACATTTTTTGACAGAAAGGGAAGAAAATCGATAGCTCCCATCTAGAGGGCACCCCAAACAAGCATGCCAGGTTTCAAAGCAATCCGATCATAAATGTACCCTGTAGGGTGTGGCCAAGGGAAATATTGAGGTCCGACTAAACCAAGTTCTAAGAGCATTGGCCGCGGCAACATTTTTTGACGGAAATGGAAGAAAATTGATAGCTCCCATCTAGAGGTCACCCCAAACAAGCATGCCAGGTTTCAAAGCAATCCAATCATAAATGTGCCCTGTAGCGTGTGCCAAAGTGAAATATTGAGGTCTGACTAAACTAAGTTCTAAGAACTTTGGCATGGCAACACTTTTTGATGGAAATTGAAGAAAATCAATAGCTCCCATCTAGAGGTCACCCTAAACAAGCATACCAGGTTTCAAAGCAATCCAATCATAAATGTGTCCTGTAGGGGGTGCCAAAGGGAAATATTGTGGTCTGACTAAACTAAGTTCCAAGAATGTTGGCTGCGGCAACATTTTTTGACAGAAATTGAAGAAAATCGATAGCTCCCATCTAGAGGTCACCCCAAACAAGCATACCAAGTTTCAAAGTGATCTGATCATAAATGCAACCTGTGAGGTGTGCCAAAGGAAATTGTGGACATACGTACATACATACGTCGATGGACAAGACGTGATGGTAATAGCTCAGCTTGACTTTTTCAAGTTGAGCTAAAAATTATCATATTCCGGGCAACTAAATATTCCAATTACAATACAGAAAAAACAAGAGCTGGACTGTCGTCCAGTGCATAATGTGCACAATGTGGAGTACCGCGCCTAGTGTGGGCATACAGTTAAAACTAGAAGTTCTGCCATGAAATGTGCGCTTATCTAGGCTTAATTGTGCATAGGAATTGTGTGCAATTGCCTTATCGAATGGCATCCAAAGCAAAGCAGGTTCTCCTGGTTACTCATAGCAAACACAGGCAGTGTTTCTGCCAATGGACCTCTGGGTTACCCAGAGGTCCATTGGCTGAAACATTGCTTGTGCACAGACCATATGTACATAATTTGATAGCCTTAATATTATCGCACTGATCGACATGCTATTTGTGTGCATTTCATGACAGGACTTCTAGTTTTAACTGTACCTATAACCAAATATTATAGAAAACAAGTTCCATAATAAGTTACTTAAGTTATGAAAGTTATGAATATTCTCGGACGGACTCACACATGGATGGACGGATGGACAGACAGATGGATTCACGTACAGACGGACGGACGCATGTAATCCAGTATACCCACATTTTCTTCGAAAGGTATAATTATCACATTCCGGTCAACTAAATATTCACATTAACAATACCGAAACAAATGATCATATTCCAGTCAACTGAATATTCTCATTAGCAATACAGAAAAAATTATCATATTCCAGTCAACCGAATATTAACATTAACTGAATATAATCCTGTCAAATATTGATGTCAAATGTATAATTTTTCAGCACAATTCACTTATCATATTTTTACAATGAAATTTTGATAACTTGAAGTCTGAAGGGCTAGGGAAATCACTTCAAGTTATTGGATGTTCAAGTTTTCAAAAGTTTCAAAAATAGGTGACTTGTTGATTTCCAGTCTGGATAATGTTTGGATGAGGCACTATAATTTAAGGAGTGTTAATAGTGTGAAATACCAACTTTTGTACAACCTCTATCCGAAATAAAGCATAATGAACAACTGATCACAACTGACTTTTTATCTACACCCCAAATGCACATGTATGCACAGAAACTGACAGCGACATAGCAGTGAATTACAGAACGACACACATGCAAGTGAGGAAAACTCTGTCGGGTAAATGCAAGAAAGTTAAAAAATTTATAGTAATTTATATATTTTTTATACTTACCAATGACCCAGACATAGCTGGTGCTAACTCTTAAAATATAGGGCCAAACACAAATTTTGCCCCCCAATCCCCAAAATTTGCATCTAAAACTAAAGAAAACATGTCCAGAGAGGCCCTCCACACCTCGCCCCCACTGCGCATGCGCAGTGTCAAGGACGTTCCGAAATTGGCGCCATTTATCATTCTAATAACCAGTGCCTGGTAAGCGCTATGTACTCAGCGGGGAGGCAAGAGTTCCCAACTCCTGGGAGGGCCATCCCCGTCTGGGTCATTGGTAAGTATAAAAAATATATAAATTACTATAAATTTTTTAACATTTTTATACTGTACCAATGACCCAGACATAGCTGAATAGTAAAAAGGCTGGAGGGCCAAGGACATAGAGCAAAATGGAATACGCTCAATAAAATAAAATAGAGTCATCCCCTGTAGGGAAAAGAAGTAATAGGCCTTACATGTATCTTTCTTATTTATGATAAATTAGAAAGATACAACACCTTCCAAAAATTGAGCTTCATACATCCATGTACTCTATTAATATCCAATAATCCTTATACTAATAATTTTTAAAGTAAGCCAATAATAAAGTAAGTCTAGAGAATAGAGACTCTTATACTCCTAAAAGTGTGTGAGAATTGCATAATCATGTCCGTAGACATATGCAATATTCAAAAGCTATACTTTAAAAACTAAGACTTGAATGAATTTTATAAACTTAAACTTCTCACTAAACAACCATCCTAAAAACAGCTCAGAATTACTAACTCCGGAGGAGGTATCCCCTTGTTTTCATAGTAAAAACAGGTGACCCAAGGGAACACCCTCCCCCCCCCCTTTTTCTTGCCCTGGGTCAAATAGCCCAGAGCGAAGAGGGCAGCCGAACGGAGACACTGCCGAAACAGACAGCCTACCTAGCTATAGTAGCAACTGTTAAGTGAATGACATTCTGAGCAGTAGATAATAGACCTAACAATAGAGGCCTCCAGAAATGGACTCGATATTTCTGAGATAAAATTCATGAATGGATGGCTGAGCGCAATGAGCAGCCTTCAAAAATCTATAATAGAACACTATTAATGTAAGCCCAAGAAGTAGAAGAACTCTTACTTCATGAGCCGAAATCTTAAGCACAACTGCTAAGCCAATGATATACCATAAGCAGTACGCTAGTTAATAGAATCCATTAACAATAAAATGGAGCGTAACGTCCTTCTACTAGACATCAAAGACAGAAGAAGCTTACGCCCTTGTAATAAACAGATATCTGTTTATAAATACATAAACTGTACCCGGAAAGAGTAAAGGCCTATGCCCATACGAAGACGGAAGGACCTTAAAATAATAGGTTCCGGATAATAGGAGCCTAACTCTTATGCAACAATCCAACCTAAATAGTAACGGAAGTATTGATTCCGAAACTATGAAAGTGAAAATCATCCATCGATAGTGCATGAAACTCACTGACTCTACAGTAAAAGAGAAACCAACAGAATTACTGTCTAAAAGGTCAGAATTTGAAAACTACTGTTTCCAGAGGCTCAAATGATTACTTAGCTAAATAAGAACCTGAAGTTAAAATCCGTATAGGAATTTAATCTAAAGATTCTAAGTCTATTTATCAAAAAGTTACTAACTGACTTAGATAAAGAGACAAAAGACTCAATTGTAAACTATCGTAGAGTGCATAGGTATGAGGTAACATAAACCTATAACCTAAATAACAACAGGCTGCAGTAGATCTTGTGAAACAAGTATACTAAAAAATAGCAATGAGTAGTATAGAGGGATCAACCATATGAACATAATGATCCCTACACCACGACGGAAGAGCCTCCACTTTAGTCGCATAGAATAGCGAAGAAGAGGATCTCCTATAGTAAGAAATCGCGTCCAAAGCTCGTCCAGTACAGTGCTTACAATGCAATATGGACCACACAACGGAAAACATGAAGGTTGCGACCTTGCTGGTTGTGATAAAAATGACACGATTTACCCAGTGAAAAAAGATCCTCACATAGAGGAAGATTTCACGTTAAGATCCACAGTAGACAAGAGAGTAAATTACTCATGATCTCTGTGAAGATAGAGATGCTATCAACAGAAATATATTGTGGTTGTTTATCTTAGCAATACGTGCTAAAAACAACAGCGCCGGAGGATACGCGTATCCTATCATTCTGTCCTATAGATCAATAGAGCGTTAACAGTATTAGCTCAGAGATCTGGACAAGCTAACACATACGTCTGCAATTGATTAGCCAACTGTGTCATAAATAAAACATCATTGGGCGCTCCCATAGATAGCAAATCTGATTGAATACTTGTTTGTTGAGAGTCCATTCTGACAGCAACAAGCGACCCGTAAGAGAACGGGAGTGCGATAAAACAATCAGACGACCCAGAATATGACGGACCAAAACTGAACTTGGTGTACTATAACCAACAGACGGATTCTTTCCATTAAATTGAATAACGGAAACGAAAGAGTGCCTCCCTGGTTCCGGAGATACGCCACTACTGTCGAATTAAAGGACAGGAATTTGGGCATGCGTTTCTGAATAATGTTCATGCAATGACATAAAGCAAGCCTAAAAAACATTATTCCGCGGAAGTTAACTGATAGCTAAAAGACTGCGGAACCCAAAGACCCTGGCACTTCGAATCCGTAGGGATCAGTATATATCCCAATCTGATTGACTGGCAACCGTCATAACAGCCACACTCGGGTCCGGCAACTGCGGCGGCACTCTCTGAGTCAACCACCGAATGTTTGCCCCAGTCTGAATCTCTTGTAACACTAGATAGACAAGAGAATGTATAAATCAAGCAATTCATGGATTGCCGGAAAGTTGCCGTCGAAGAGAAGCTCCTCCGAGAACGAAGCGACTCTGAGAGAGTTCTTAACCTACTATCCACGCGTGGATGTAGCTAGGGCTGCCTCACGTCTAACCAACTCCAATCAGCCACTGAAGGGCGGAGTTATACGTGAACAAACTACTGCCCTCAAAAGAAATTACATTGAGAATAATATCCCGTAAATCTTTTCTTGAAGACGTAATGATAACGCCTCAGTAAGGCGGATTACGTATAATAAAGCGTCTAAGTTAAGTCTAATATACATAATGTCGTTCCCAACATTGAAATTGGAAAAGACATAAACGGTGAAAAAGAATATATGCAGTCTTTAATCACACCGTCTAGACGCATATGAACTCTCGGTATGCCCTGCTCTGCCAAAATAAACTATATGTAAAAAAGATAAAATGGCAGAAATGAGCCACGCGGACAAGAAACTAAACTATCATGCTTAGTAGCCGTCTTGTATATATATAAATATATAGCGTCGAAAAATAAAACACATGTTGTAATGACAATATTGGACTGCGTCGGTAAGTCAGGGACAAAGTCCCTGTACCGATCGAAAAATCCGAGTCCAATGACGCTATAAGTCTCTTATCCAAGATCGCAGCAATGAAGTCCGAAAAATAATCACTGGAAGAAATGCCAGAAGATATGAAAGGCATCTTCCGATACTACTAAAGGGAAAACTCGAAATCTTTCGAATCCCTTTCGCCATCCTGTCGGACCCTATAAAGCGTTCGGTCGTCCGTAGCTTGATGCAACCGCGGACCGCACCGACCCAGCGCCGTCGGATAATTCCTGATTCGACCGAGAAACCGTCAATTGCTGGGATGCTGCGAAACAACTGTGCTAACTCGGATAGCACGTCCGTCACTGAGGCCTGAGGAGCAGCGGTCTTACGATGCATTGCCGCAGGAAGCTCCGAGATCGTTACCCCGTGCATACTTCCAATATGCGAGCGAACGGAGTGTATAGGCCTCGTGTCCCTTGGCTACCGGATGGCGCGACCTATTCGCTGTGGAATCACTGAATGCCGAAACTGATCGGATACTCGAGGTCACGTAGCCAATGTGCGGTCGTGTGCCCTGCTGTGAGGATGAGGAAGCATTAAAGACAGTCTCTCGGACTGTCAATATAACGGAGCGTCCCGAGCAACGGACATATGCTCCGAATGTAAAATATGTGAACCACAACATGCGGTCCCCTATGTTGTTGGCTTCCTCCGATCTGTCCTCAATCTGCCGTCACTGGGTGAGTACTAAAGTAATTAAAGTGCTCGCATCACCCAAATCTCCTTCCTAGACCGCAACGGACGAACCCGGCAGCCGAACCATTCGATGAATGTACGCTACACCGGGTGAGCTAGCGAATGTCACTCCGTAAGCGATAGACATATTCCATGAGCACTTATTGCCGCTAACTCTTCATTAACTATGACGACAGAGGCACACTTTTGAAAGACATCTCCATAACTCTTCGAACAAGAAACCAGAAATGCTTGGATAGCAAGCATAAAATAATAATATATATAGCGTCGTTCAATAATTCGAAAGTTTGTGTGACATTATTGGACTATGTCGGAACTGAGGGACGATGTCCCTGAACCGAACCAAAAATTTCTAAGTCCACCGACGCTATCAGTTTCTTATCCGGCATCGCAGCATATGTTGTTCCGAAAGGGAAAGCTTGAAATCCACCGAATCCCTTTCGGTATCCCGTCGGACCGGATGAAACTTTCGGACGTCCGTACCCGCTTCCGCGGAGCGTCCCGACCCAGCATCGTCGGATAAAATATATGCGACAGATTCAGTTGATGCTGGGATGCTGCGATAAACTGTGCTATTAAGGAAAGCACGTTCGTTCCCGAGGCCTGTGCAGTAGCGGACTTACGATGCATTGCCGCTGGAAGCTCCGTGTACGTTGACTCCCGCATACTTCCTATGCGAACGTCCGGAGTCTGCAGACCTCGAGTCCCCGGCTACCGACCCAGCACTGTCGGATAATTCTCGATCCGACACCGTTTCTGTCGGCTGCTGGGATGCTGCGATAAGCTGTGCTATGTGCACAAGAATGTCCGGCGTCGAGACCTGCGGAGGCGCAGTCTATCGCTGCTTCGCCGAGGGCAGCTCCGCATCAGATGGCTCCCGCATACTTTTCCTATGCGAACGTCCGGAGTCCATCGGTCTCGAATCCCTGGCTGCCGGATGGTGTGACCTGGTCGCCGAAGAATCCTTGATCGGCGAAGCTGGTAATATATCGGCGGTCACGCAGCCAAGGTGCGGTCGTGTGCGCTGACGAGAAGAGGAAGCCTTAGCAGTCTCAGCGGACTGCCTATACAACGGAGCGTCCCGAGCGACGGACGTATGCTCCGCTAACGACACATTTGTACCACAACATCTGGGGCCAGATGTTGTTGAACGAGAGAGGGGCCTCTCTCGCTTGCCGTCCGGATGGACCGGAACGAGCTATGAACCGGACTAAAAGGCTTCCTCCGTTCTCCCTCCGATCCGCCGTCACTGGGTGTGCATTAAGTTAATTTTATAGTGCTCGCATCACCCCAAAATTCCTTCTAGACCGCAACGGACGAACCCGGCTGCCGAACCATTCGGTGAATGGACGCTACACCGGGCGAGCTAGCGGACGTCAAAGGCCGTCGAACCTACTAGGGTCCTCTTAGGCAATTGGCGTATTACATGAGCACTTTTCCGCTAGCCCTTCATTAATTGTGACGACGGAGGCACACTGTTGGAAGACATCACAGATACATCACCCTAATCTTGATCGTCTGAAATAGAAATTGATAAAGTAGAGTGACCCTGCGGGGAAAGGACCGGAGTGTCCAAATCCCCAACAACATACCGTGACATACGCTTCCCATATTGTCATCGAAATCATACGATACAGAACCGGAGTTAATGCGAGTACACTGACCACATATAGAATGATAATAAGGTCAGAGGAAGACTTCCTCTTAAAACAATAGATCAATATCCTTTCAATGTGAAAAGAAAACAAGTCCTGGTACTCGCACTAACCCCTGGCAATCAAAATACATAATAATAATATGATCCATTAATATAGAAAAAATAATTGAAATCAAAATATTTTGAAAAAATATTTTTTCAGAACAGCCCAAGTTTCTGAAAAGTAACGTTGAGCCCCAATGGATCCCAAGCCTAAGTGTGGACAAAAATTTTAAAAATATTTTAAACAATTTATTCAACACTTACGAACAATAATAATGTATCTAGTTATGATTGAAATAACATAAAGATATTATTATTTAGAAATCCCCCCCTCACACAGAGGGCTGTTGTAAATGTAAACAATGAGTGTAAAAACACTAAAATAAGACTCCAGGCACCCAGGCCCGAAATCAGTTACCAAAAATACACCATCTGATGCAAAACAGAGACTTCCAGGGAAGAAACTGCAGAACATCAGATGGTAGATGCAGAACACAACGCCTAACCACCCGTAGGTGAAGACGTAAACATGGGGAAAGAACAGAATTCATTCTGTTATTCAGCTAAACTCCCAAGAAATTTTAGTAATAATAATTACAGAAATTATGCCAAAAGCATGGGAGAATAGCAAGGGGGAACTTAAAGGACAGGGAGAGAGGAAAAACACTTGTAAAAAACAGTGTAACTAAATAATCAGAATGACAACAAAATGGCTGCTGCCTTGAAAATAGGTAACTTAACATAATTTCATTAAAAAATTTTAAGTTACAGCCCTGATAATATTCTGTCACACATTCTTTTCCTCTCCTCCTTTTCTATCCTCCTTAGAATCACCATTTCACTAATATTTATTTGTCTGGCATCATTTAAACTGAGATTTAAAAGCACAAAGATCAGTCAGATGTTAACTGATGAAGGGCCAAACTTAGAATGATAAATGGCGCCAATTTCGGAACGTCCTTGACACTGCGCATGCGCAGTGGGGGCGAGGTGTGGAGGGCCTCTCTGGACATGTTTTCTTTAGTTTTAGATGCAAATTTTGGGGATTGGGGGGCAAAATTTGTGTTTGGCCCTATATTTTAAGAGTTAGCACCAGCTATGTCTGGGTCATTGGTACAGTATAAAAATATACTTCACTTTTATTTTGAGATTTGACTCAGTCTCTGACAATTGAAGGCCTAAGATTCCGGTTTTTGCATGCCGAAGGTGCAGCGGGATGATGTGAGGTTCGTTGAACCCCTTGCAACACCTTTTGCATTATGGCAAGGATTCTTGAAAAACTTTTATAGTCTTTTTTATGGCCTGGGTATTTTTATCTTAATAATTAGCTGTGTTAGTCCGGAATTCTAATATGATTTGACCCCTAAGGCTGTTCTCTTGAAAACTAACAATTAAATCAATCTATCATTTGGTTCCTATTTGTTCCAACTAATCCTTGTGAATTACTTTTCACAAGATAATATGCAGTGACACTGGTAAACAATGCAGGTCATATCATCATCATGTATTGTTTATACAAGCTGAGCCGACTTTTCAGGGGTATTATTTAACTGGTAAAGTGCTGAGTTTTTTCTGGCAACAAATCAAAGCTCATCATATACTGCTCTATTACATTTAATTGGATAGTGCCTTATAGGCACTATCCAATTAAATGTCAGAGAGCAAGGTATTGTATAAAAAATCTGATTCATACCAGGAACAATAAAGGCTTCCTCAGGCAGAATGTAGCTACAGACAGTTATTGCCTGTCACTTTTAGTAAAGCCCAAAATAGGGCTTCCAGCACTCTACCAGTTAATTTATTAGTTTTGGCCCAACAAAAGGCTTTAGAGGTATCAAAGTTCGAGTTTTCAAAGTTGAAATTAATGGGTTTGTACAATCAAATGGTCGGAACATACAAATCACTTCGGGTTATGAGGTATTTTAGTTTTCAAAGTTCGAATTATTGAGATTTCACTGTATTACAGATTTTACCTGCTGGTTGTATACTGGTTGCTCTTGAGGGCCTGGACTATTTTGGAGACTTACTACTGCACAACAGCCTGAAATTCTAGTGTTTTTAGTACCAACTTCATTTCACCTTGTTTGGCCAAACTACTATCAAATAAAGCATGAATAAATTTTCAAATTTACCACTGGAGGGCATGTACCTAAATTAAACTGTGGATAACACAATATTCCTGGTATTTGAATATTTTGCTCATAATTTGTTTTTTCAACTTGCTAGATTTATCTGCAGTAAAACTCTATTTTACAATTTTTATAATCAGTCTCTTCAGGTTCTCCTACAAAAATGTTTTTCCCATATACTAATATTTTCAAGCATGTTTATTTAGCATGTTTATTTATTTATTTATTTATTGGTGTTTAATCCTTTACCCAACACAGACTATATCAAAATTTGCTATTTAAAAGAATATTTTTTCAAATTTTCAAAAAATTTCAACAAAACTATATCACATGAACCCTCAGTGGAATGCACTTGACAAGCTCATTCCAATGAGAGGTCACATGAATATAACTTTGTTAAATTTTTTGGAAAAAATAATTCTTTTGCAACTCCTCAAATTTCAATTATGCCGGCGAATGCATCCATTTCATAAGGTAAAGGGTTAAGGTCACATATTTCTGCACAATGGTTAATTGTAACTTCAAGCATGTTACAAATTTGCTCATGTTTCATATTTTGAGAAGTATTACTTTACGTCACTTTATTTTAAATTTCCAAGCAGCATTAAATTTTTACTTGTGTTTGAGGGGGGTGCAGTGTCGTTGCGATAACCAGTTCTCGTCAAATCACCAAAGTTAAGCAATGTCGAGCCCGGTTAGTCCTTGGATGAGTGACCGTCTTGAGCGATCGATTTGAACTCCCGTGTTGTGTCCTTGGGCAAGGCACTTCACCCTGATTGTCCACATGGAGGCACAATGATGCCATATACAAAGGCATACTACAAGTCAATGGTATGCATGTCTTCAACCAATCTAACCCTGCCTGTGCTGCAGTGCAGAGTTACGATGCTGGGGAGCTGACAGCTGCTCGTCGTTGCTCGTGGTTCTCTCCGGGTACTCCGGCTTCCTCTGCTCATAAAACTGCCACGGTCATGATTAGCCATTGAGCATATAAGTATATGACCTTAAACACCAATAAATAAATAAATAAATTTGGGTTTGATATTTAAAACTTAAAATGACATATGTAATATATTTTAGGAAGAAACATCATATTTGTGTGAAGTGTTACTAAAAGAATTCACAATAATGCAATAAAATTTAGCATACAAAATTCTTACCTCAAAAAATGAGGAGATACATCTAAATCCTCTTCAATTATAATAGCATATTCAGCAGTCTGAAAAATTATTATGGTGACAGTGTAGTGATTAAAGTTATTTACAACACTGAGTTATGTAATAACACCAGTAGCACAGCTCCATGTCCAGGCAATTTTGCTGAAGAACTCTCACCAAAATATGCAGAATGAGCTTGTGCTCTAGCAAAATGTTAACGTATTTACTGATACTACAAAAAACATACAGCTAGATCAAAATTTAAGAGGTATATGCAAGAAAAAGAATACAAGATGTGATGTGCCAGACAGCAATCAAAATTAGCCCCATCAGTCAATTAAAGTAATTTCTGTCTGATCAAGCAGAAGACAAAAAATTGCCAAAACAAGCTGATTTGGAAGTTATGTCCCCTGCCAGAATTTAGAGTCTGGCTGAGTCAATCCATAGAAGAGTCCAGAGTGCACACGATAAACTTTTGTGCTGTACTCTGAATCAACACGAATTTTCTGTCACTGTTATCAAGTTGAATATTATCACATAAGTAAATATACCACCACATGCTGAAATAAAAGTGTCAATGACACTGTAGCTCAACTTGTTTAAGACATGTAGATGTATAGTATATGACATAGCAATGACAAACGTCTAGGTAATGACCTGATAACAGAGGTACATGTAAAGTATTGTAGAGATCGGTTCATAAATACAGTCTCTAGCCTGAGCCATATAGAAGTTGTGTACAAAAACATGAGTGGACCTAATTTCGGTACAAAATGGCCACTGGCAGCCATCTTGAATTTTGGACCGCACCCAGAAACACTCATTCTCGTCCCAAGGTGATAACAAAGGTACACAAGAAGTTTCGTAAAGATCGGTTCATAAATACAGACTCTAGCCCAAGGCATATTGACATGTGCACTTACTGTGTATAAGTAGAACTGAATAAATCCAAGTTCATCTAATTTGCATAATTTCCGCATGAGAAAAAAACCCTTATCATATGTGATGTATTCCATGTTACTAAACATTCATACAAAAATTTATTCAAATCAGAACTTTCATACAGAAGTTCTGTACAAAAAACTGATTGCACTAACTAAAGTACAAAATGGCTGCTGGTGGCCATCTTGAATTTTGGACCACACCCAAAACCACTCGTTCTCGTCCCACGATGATAACAAAGGTACCCAAGAAGTTTCGTAAAGATCGGTTCATAAATACGGCATCTAGCCCGAGCCGTATTGGCATTTGCCGTTACAGTGCTGAAAGTAACACTAAATAGATCAAAGTTAGTCTAATTGGCATAATTTATTCACGAGAAAAAACCTGTATTTTATGTGATGTATCCCATGGTACTAAACATTCACACAAAAAATTATTCAAATCAGAGCTTTCATATTGAAGTTCTGCGCAAAAATCTGATTGCACCTAATTTTGTACAAAATGGCTGCCAGTGGCCATCTTGAATTTCAGACCGGACCCCAAAACACGCTCGTTCTCGTCCCACGGTGATAACAAAGGTACCCAAAAAGTTTCATAAAGATTGGTTCATAAATACGGCCTCTAGCCCGAACCGTATTGGCATTTGCACTTACAGTGCTGGAAGTAACACTAAATAAATCAAAGTTAGTCTAATTTGCATATTTTATGCACGAGAAAAAAAACCTGTACTATATGTGATGTATCCCATGGAACTGAACATTCATACAAAAAATTATTCAAATCAGAGCTTTCATATGGATGTTCTGCACAAAAATCTGATTGCACCTAATTTTGTACAAAATAGCTGCCAGCGGCGATCTTGAATTTTGGACGGAGATCAAAACACTTGTTCTCGTCTCATGGTGATAACAAAGGTACCCAAGAAGTTTCGTAAAGATCGGTTCATGTACGGCCTCTAGCACAAGCCGTGTGTACAGGCATGACGGACGGACCATGACAATACCTCAAATTTGGCTTCGCCAAAGTTGAGTTAAAAACGATACAAAGGATAGAAGATACAAGACTAAATGACCTAACACCCCTGAGGTGAGGACGTAACCATGGGGAAAGACAGAATAAATATTCTGTAATACATGCTAAACTCCCAAGAAATTTAATAAAAAAATTTAATAAAAAATAACCAAAAAGCTTAAGAGTTTAACAGGAAGGGTTCATGGAAGGATAGGGAAGGAATACTTAACAAACATTGGAATAATCATGATCAAAAACGATAACGTCAGGCGTATGTCCCGAAATTAATTTCGGAAAACATAAAATAATTTTATATTTATTATAAAGTTACAGCCCTGAATGTTTAAAACCATCACTGAACACTTGCATCATCCAATAACAGCCTCGGATCCACCAATTCTTGCATTGATTTGTGTCTGGCATCCTCAAAAAAGGAGATTTTAAAGCACAGATGTCAGTTCATTGTTGCTGACTTTGGGGTCAAACAAAGAATGATGTTTGAGCCAATTCCAGTCACTTCCTGACAGCTGCGCATGCGTGGAGAGTAAAAGTATGGAAGACGAGATAGGACTTTAAATTTTTGGTTTTGCAAACAAATTTTGGGGATTGAGGGGGTTCAAAATTTGTGTTTGGCCCTTGATAACTTTGAATTTGCACCAGCTAGTCTGAGCCATTGGTTTATAGTATAAAAATATGGAAATGTCAAATAGTTTCTGTATTTATCATACCTACCACTGGCACAGACATGCTGGCACTCTATTATTCAGGCCAGATGCATCATTTTGTTTATGTTAGAAATGGCTACCCAAGGATACCAGTCTTTGGGTACCTCCTCAAATTGGGTCCTGCTCTAGTGTGTCCTCAATTCCCACTTATAACCATTCTTTTGTGATGCCTGCTGATTGGAATAGTTCTAATGTGGGGAGGAGTGAGTTAATAACTCTCGGGAGGGCACTTCTTGTCTGGGCTAGTGGCAGGTATGATAAAGACAGAAATTTCTTGAAATTTCCATTATTTATCCACCATTACCACATAATAGGATGGAGGGCTAAAACAGGACTGCATGGAAAAAAACACCTTGAGTGATGTCACGCATGCAGCCCGACTGTCCCAGGAATGGCAATGCTTAGATGCAAAATAGTCGGAGCCATTTTTTGTTAACAGTTTACCTAATGCATCTGCCATATCTGCACTCGTGATATACAAAATTTGCTATTCAAATTTTATTTTTTCATTTCTATACTTCAAAACATACCTCATGACCTATTAATGGAACAAAATTGATGAGCTTGCTCCAATAAGGAGTAATAAGTGTGTGTGTGTGGGGGGGGGGGGGGGGTGGGGGGGGGGTTTACAGATGGATGGATGCAGAAAAAAAAAGGTTCTGCATGTAGTGACTGTAAATAGTTCAAAATGCATATTGGAGAAAAGAAGAAAAAAAAAGCCTAATTGGGGGGGGGGGGGGGGGGGAGGGGAGTGGGGATAGGGGGGTGGTGGTGTTTGTTTGGGTTTTTAACCACAAACTTGGAGTCATCCTACCAAGCTACAATGAAATCCCTTCATAATTATGGCCTGTGGAATATTCTAAAGGGTTTCGGGCTTCGGGCCTCTGTTGCCGTCACAGTTGCCCAAAAGGGGATGTTCTCATGTAGACATTATATGAAGTCAACCTATCACGTTACAATGAAATCCCTCCATAAATATGACCTGTAGACTGTGCTAAAGGTATTCGGGCTTCGGGCCCCTGTTGCCGTCACAGTTGCCCAAAAGGGGACGTTCTCATCTAGACATTATATGAAGTCAACCTATCAAGTTACAATAAAATCCCTCCATAAATATGACGTGTAGACTATGCCAAAGGTTTTCGGACTCGGGCAGCCATCATGGTTGAATGATCGCAACCAAAAGGGGACATGCTCATCTGGGCATCATCTGGAGATATCTTACGAAGTTACAATGAAATCCCTTCATAAATATGCCTGTAGACTGTGCTGAAGGTTTTCGGGTTTCGGGCACCTGTAGCCATCAAAGTTGCCCAATCACGTCCAAAAGGGGACTTTCTCATGTTGACATTATATGAAGTCAACCTATCAAGTTACAATGAAATCCCTCCATAAATATGACCTGTAGACTGTGCTAAAGGTTTTGGGGTTTTGGGCTCTGGCAGTTGTGACGGTTGATAGATCACACCCAAATGGGGAAATTCTCATGTAGACATCATACGGAGTCATCGTATCAAGTTACAACGAAATGCATCCATATTAAACATGACCTGCAGACTGTGCTAAAATTTTTGGGTTTCGGGCTTGGGCAGCCATCACGGTTGACAGATCATGCCCAAACGGGACGTTCTCATCAAGGCATTATACAGAGGCATTCTATGAAGTTGCAATGAAATCCCTTCATAAATACGACCTGTAGACTGTGCTAATGATTTTCGGGTTTTGGGCTCGGGCAGCCATACCGGTTGACCGATCACGACCAAAAGGGGACGTTCTCATGAAGACATGACCTAAAACCTGCATATGAAATTTCGTGACGATCAGACAAGAACTACCGGGTATAGCCTGTACTTGAAGGTTGAATAAAAAACTTTAACCACAAACTTTAACCAAAACTCCAAATGTCAACTAAACATGAAAAGAAAAAAAAACCAAAAAAACCCCACTTGAACCTTCAGTAAAAACTTTAACCACAAACTTGAACCAAAAACTCTAAATGTTAACAGATGGACAGACGGACGGATGGACGGACAAAAGTCATTACTATACCCCTTACTGTAAACAGTTAGGCTAATAACAAGCAGGCTATTGCTTACTCCAAACTGTAGGAATCCTTAAACAGCTTTAGGATAAAATAGGATTTATCTACATCCATGAGTGAAAGATAAATATCATTGATGACTGCAATACCTATAAGGATACAAGAATCCATACTGGAATAAGACTGGTTACTTCCTCTACAACCATAGCATATCCCAAATGCTATAACTTAGGTTAAGGGGACCAAAATATAAATGCATCCAGAGGTAACACAAGATCATTTATATCAAGATTACGAATCGTGAGTTATTGTATGGAATGAGCTCATGACTTCTAAAACTATAAACAAATATACAATACACCAAACATTGGTATTAATTGTGGTCCACCATGGCCAAGAGAAATGACCAGTGGTCTCATGAACTCCCTTGCAGTCACTGTCCCCACATGAATAAAATAAGAGGGAGAATGTTCTCATGAGATGAAATCTGGAAAAAGTAAAACAGACAAGATTCAGATGAGTCCGAAATTCCATTTCCAGATGCTGAAAGGTGGATGAAGGGGTTAGATCCAATTTCTTTCTGTATGTTGACGAGAAACTCCAGTGACTGCAAAAGGGTTAGCTGCTTCTGATATTCATGATGAGGGGTTAACTTATGGAAGTGTGTTTGGAGGATATCGTCCAGATAAGCTGAAGTCAGAACAGTTAAATGAGTTAGGAAGTGAGACATGACGTCATTCATAATCCAAGTGAACACCCATGGAGCATTGTTTAATCCGAAGCACATCAGAATTGATAGACCTGTCCGTTAAAGGCAAACCTAAATACTTCCTGAGCAAAGGCTAGATCATTACATGAAAGTATGAATCCTTGATGTCGATAGCTGCTTCAAAGTTGTTCACTCGGATGCTGTTCCTTACCGACCAGATGGATTCCATATAAAATTTTGAAGCGAGAATGAGCTTGTTGATCCAACTTAGATCTATGACCGGTCAGAAGGAACCATCTGGCATCAGTACCAGGAAGATTCTGGAATAAAAACCGAGATACAAACTGTTCTCTATAACCTCTATTGCTTTCCAGAATAATTTGGAGAACTGAATGGATCTTTTGTAATTTTCCTCCAATTTTCTGTGAACTGGGAAAGTCTTCTGCTGACCATAAGACAATAGAGGTTGAAAGCCTCATTTTGAGTCTCCTCGAGGCTTGTGATAGGAGAAACTTTGTTCTTCCGACTAGCCTCTAGGACTGCAAATGTACCCTGTTCGACTGACTAGAACTAACCAGAGACTGGTTACAAGGAGCTGAAGAATTGGAGTGCATGCAATAAGCCAAAAGATTTCTTAGTACCAGAATACCTAAGTTTCTTAGAACTAGAGAAATTAGGAGCAATCTGACGAAGAATAAGACTACTTGTGGGTTGTTTGGTAACTTCGTGTACAAAAGTGACTTGATTGTTAAAGTGCAAAGATCCTGTCAGTGGAGATGCTCTAAGAGAAGTTTTAAGAGCTTTGTCTAGGTTGGACGCTAACAGAAAGGCATTGTCGTGTCTAACCAGCTCATCCACTCCACATTTGTCCATATTTGAATTTTCTCAGTGATAGCTGGAGAAAAGAAAATTACATGCTCCAGACTGTTTACCACAGTCTTCCAGTTTACCACAGTCTTCTTCTTCATCCGAATAAAATCAAGTCTGCTACTGCTCCACACAGACCCAGAAGTATCATGAACTCACTGAGCTCTGGCAAGAGGAAGACAGACAAAATTCCGATGAGTCTGAAATTGCATTCCCAGATGCCAAAAGGTGGATGAAGGGGTTAGATCCGATTTCTGTATGTTGACTAGAAACCGCAGTGACTGCAAGAGAGGCAGAAGCTTCTGAACATCTTTACGAAAGAGTTTTCTATAGGAAGTGTCTTTGGCAGATATCGTCCAGATAAGTTGAAGACAGAATCGTCAAATGAGCTCAGAAGTGAGACATGACACATTCAAAATTCATATGAACGCCCATGGAGCAAGGTTTAATCCCAAGCACATCGGAATTGATAAACCTGTCCATTAACTGCAAGCCTCAAGTACTTCCTGAGCAAAGGATGGATCATTACATGAAAGTATACATCCTTTAGGTTGATGCTTGTTGCAAAGTTGTTTGCCCAAATGCTGTTCCTTTCCTACCAAATGGTTTCCATATAAAATTTTGAAGCAAGAATGACCATGTTGATCCAACGTAGATCTATGACCGGTCTGAAGGAACCATCTGACTTCAGCGCCATGAAGATTCTGGAATAAAAACCAAGAGACAAACTGTTCTCTACAATCTCTATTGCCTTCTAGAATAATTTGGAGAATCCATGGATCTTTTGCAATTTTCTTCTGATTTTCAATGAACTGGTAAAGTCTTCCACCAATCAGAAGACAACAGAGGTTGAAAGCCTCAATTTGAGTCTCCTCGAGGCTTGTGACAAGAGAAACTTTGTTCTCCCCTACACGACTTGCCTCTAGCACTACAAATGTCCCCTGTTCAGCTGACCAGAATGAACCCAAGATTGGTTATGAGGAGCTGAAGATTTGGAGTTCCACCAGCCACACGATTTCTTAGAACCAGAATACCTTGGTTAGAGAAATTAGGAGCAATCTGACAATGAATAAGACTACTTGTGGCTTGTTAGGTAACTTTGTGTACAAAAGTGACTTGATCGTTAAAGAGCAAAGACTCCGTCACTGGAGCTGCTTTAAGAGAAGTTTTAAGAGCTTTGGCTAGGTTTGACACTAACAGAAAGGCATTGTCGTGTCTGATCAGCTCAAGGTTACCATTGGTCCGAGCTGCTGTATGGATAGAAGCCATAATGGAGCGAGATAATGGAGAAAGTATGCCTTCAAATTCATTTTTGTCAAGTCTTTGTCCAGAGCATGAGTTATATGATCAGCAAAGGATAGAGCATCCAGTAAGAACTGGAGGATTCAACAGTTTGATCTACAAGGGATGTACAAATGGAATATTGAGATGGCAACTGGATGTTCAAATTGTGAGACTGAATGGATTGGCCAACCATCATGAAGAACTTTGATTTACTAAATGGAAAAGTTGAATCCTTTGGTGATAAGAAGGAAGCTGTTACCACTTTCTGTAAAAGAAGAGCATTAATTCTCTTGAAATCCTCTATCACCTGATGAGATTGGATCGGAAAAGACAGAGAATCCTTTTTTTGCGACAATGAACCATGTACAAAGAGCAAGACGATTTTGCGAATGAGGAAGCACTTAAGAACAAGATCCGGAAAGAACTGCTGACTGAAAAACATCAATTCTGTGTGTTGCATTGATAGAGGTGGACCGCTAACGTCAACCGACGACTCTACAAAAATAGAGTGTGATGCCCTTGAACTCTGTCATCCGATTGTTTCGATCGGGAATCAGAGTAATAAGAAGCTGGCTCTGAAGAGTAATATTATTCGGAAGGTGCATTTTGCATAGAGGATGCATGCAAGATCATTTCTAAAACTTTCTTGAAAGCTTGTCCCGACTCAGAATCTGAACATAACAGATGATCATGATGTCTAGCTGAAAACCTTCATGGAGTTGTTGGAAGGTGATGTTTGGGTGACGAAGAATAGGCATTGATGTGTGATGAATCTCTAGTTGTACTGTAAGAAATATGGCGATGCAAATGGTAACGATGTCTGTGTGGTGAATGATGATGCCAGAGGTCATACTTCTTATCCGGCAAATATCAATGGCGACTATGATGATCCGCAGCCGGGTAAGGAACCATAATTTCCATTTCCTCTGGATGGAGTGCTATAGAAGACATAGTGGTGAAGGTGCTTCTTGTGTTTCTAGATGATCCACTTACTGGCTATGCCTGTGAATCGCCAGAAGGGTACATTCTATCTCCTGCTTGTGTGTTGCAGGGTTGCCACAGCCATACCTATGCAGGATGACCTGCCCCAGTGAGCTGGCATCAGTGAAAGCAACAGCAGTCAGTGACCCCAAGACTGCTGCTGATGACTTGTTATTACTTACAATCCTCGATGCCAGATCATCTCCATTAACTGATACAGCATCCAAGAAAATAATGTCTGCTGTATGTACATGCAATGAAGATGATTTATGCACTGTTGGTTCTTCTAACAAACCTCCTGGAATGGAAAAAGAAGAATGAAAGTGTCAATGACACTGCAGCTTAACTTGACTGTGTGTAGTGTTTGATGAAAAGGAGAATATTCAACGTTTATGAAAGGATTATGAAATAAGACAAGAATTGTGATAATTGAGAATATGATAAGTTCTGTACCCCACATGCTATGTTTTCAACAAGAATAATTTGATGTGTTGACTGTACTAAAGAATTAAAGCCTGGGTTGATGTGACCCTCACAGTTAACGTATGTCAACCAAAGTTACCAAGTTACAAAAAAATCATTCTAAAATGAGTCACCCCACCAAGTTACAATGGAATCCCTTCATAACTATGACTTAGAGACTTTGCTAAAGGAATCTAGGTCACAAGCCAATGTGGTGGTCACAGTTGACCAACCGCAACTAAATAGGACAGTCTCATCTAGATATTATACTGAGTTATCCTACCAAGTTACAATGAAATCCCTTCATAAAAACAACTTGTAGACAGTGCTAAAGGAATCTAGGTCACATGCTCAAGCGGCGGTAATGGCTGAGCGATTGTGACCAAAGTACGATAGGCTTACCTGGACATTATATCAAGTTATCCAACCAAGTTACAATGAAATCGCTTCATAAATATGAACTGTAGACTGTGCTAAACATATCTAAGTCACGTGCCTGTGCATTTATTCATTTATTTATTAGAGTTTAACACCATTTCCAACAGCCAAGTATCATGTCGGTGACAGTTTTATGGGTGGAGGAAGCCGGTGAATCCGGAGAGAACCACCGAGCAACAACGAGCAGCTGCGAGCTCCCCAACATCATAACGTGTCTGAGCAGCCATCACGGTTGACTGAACACAGCCACAATAGGACGCTCTCATCTAGACATTTTACTGAGACATCCTACCAATTTACAATGAAATCCCTTCATAAATGCAACATGTAGACCTTGCTAAAGGAATCTAGGTAAAATCATTACATGCCCCTACGGCCATCATGGATGACTGAACCCGACCAATAAAGGACATTCTCATCTAGACATTATACAGAGTCATCCTACAAAGTTACAATGAAATCCCTTCATAAATATGACCTGTAGACTGTGCTAAAGGTTTTCGGGTTTCGGGCCCACGCAGCCATCAGGGTTGACCGATCACAACTAAAATAGGACATTCTCATCTATACATGATCTTTAACCTGCACATGAAATTTTGTGATGATCGGACATGGCCTATGGGGTGTAGCCTGTGCTAAAGAAAATGTAAACAGACTCACAAATTCACAGACTTACGCACAGGTGATGGCAATAGCTTATCTTGACATTGTGAAGTTAAGCTAAAAATCAGATACATTCTTGGGAGAAAGTTTAGGCATGATCTGAGCCAATACAAAGGGTTGAACTTTTATCCAACGATTCTTCTCCCATTTAACACAAATATCACAAGTATTTTGAGGGTTACAACTGATACAAGTCAAGCAGGATGAATGATTATCACTGGTTGACTTCTCGGTAAAACAATTTGAGCAGGTTCCCAGTACTGCCCACTCATGGGAGAGCCATTCTCGTCTGGGCCATTGGTAAGTATAAAAAATATATAAATTACTTTAAATTTTTTCATATTTTTATACTGTATACCAATGGCCCAGACTAGCTGAATCGTAAAAAGGTGGAGAGCCTAGAACTTCCGAAATAGTAAATCAACATCGATCAAATCCTTCAATCCATGAAGAAAATTAGAATAATTAGAATTCACATGTATGTCTCTTTGTACCATAATAGAGGAAACACATCCTAATATGGATCCCAGTTATGTAAATCCTAAATCTGAGCATGAAATCATGCTAATTAGGATGTGACGAGTTCACAATTTTTAAGGCTAGTCTGGACAAAGCCCTAAAAATTAGGATGGCATATTTGAGAATGAGAGAAAATTGCCCATAAACCTGCGTCATACAATAATACTACAGCTGAACGCCGAATATACTATGGACAAAACAGCTTCCTTCATAGTTACATACCCAATAAGCCAGAGAAGTGGAGAAAATGACCCCCCCTCCCTTTTTTTTTGAACATATCTTCAAAAGAAAGAGGGGAGAGCTCTTGAATCAATAAGCGGGTACCAGGAAACAATAAAAATAAATATGATCAGGCACTCAGGAATTAATTCATGAATAATAAATGGTGTTTAATGCCCCTTCACAAGCCAACGCTATAGCGACGATTTTGGTAAATAACAATATCCGCTACAAAATATGCACTGCAGATGGAGTATACAGGTACGACGGAATCAGTGAAATAATAATATAACATACACATATTAAACCGAGATACAATGAACAATCTTTGCAGAGAAAACACGCTTCAAAGAGCATTCACAGGCGGCCTCTGTACAATTAAATCCGGTAAGAGCACTCTCCAACGTGTACAATTTGGTATCTACAACTATAAACACATGAGAATATGCGATTTGAGGACCGACAAAATCGAGACCAGGATCTAGAAATGGAGGTAGGTATGATAAACCGGCTCCAACACAGACCGCCCCTGACATATATAATATTTCAAGGTCCACCAAAGCGATAGCGTAATAAACTATTGCGCGAGGCATTAAAATCCAGTCTGCAATCATCTAAAAAACCACTAAGTGGTTATGCAGTCACCTATGAACTCAAATAGCAGCAATTATGATGATTTAATAAGTGTTTGTTTATTAGAAATCAGAAAATAAACACCGGAAACTAATGCAACAAAACTGCATATATGCCTATGAGGGCGCCAACCAATGTGACCCAAACGCAAAGTATGTATGTATTAAGATATGGTTCCAGGAAGATCATGCAAGTGGATCCAGCAAGTGGGGATAATCAAATTTACTGGAGTGCACACCATCGGACTCTTTGGAATAAGTAATATTTTGCTTATACTCAAAACCCAGCCCAACTGGACGATCAGCTGCCATGTTGCCATGAATCTGGTTTCCAGTGCAACTGGCATATTTTCTTCATTTTTCTGGTTCAAAATATGAGTTCCAATCAATTATTATCAGGATTGTTCGATAAGAACACCCTAAAAACATTATAAACACTTCTCTTCACAGATTCCAATTTTCTCTGAAAATCAACAAAAAATAGTATAAAATGCCCCAAAATGACACTTCACTGTCAGAATAAGGAAAAGTCCACATCACATTACTTGGACAACCCACCTGAGATACATAAAACACCATTCAATTAACCTGAGACGGATTTTGGTTCCAGAAATATACGGATTCCAATTTTCCCTCATTTTATATAGATTTTCAATGTTTTTACCCCCAAAAAGGTAAGATCCAGGCAGTAATATTTTTGGAGCTTACCCTGTCCTGATAGAGCACCTTGAAAAATACCTATATGTCAAATTTGGTGCTTTTGTCCGCCGAGTAAATGAAAAGGGTATTTTTGGTCCTAAGATACCTGACTATATATACGCGATAGTGTGTGAGTGTGTGTGGGGGGGGGGGAATTTGAATACATGTCGAAAACCTCCTCACCCACATTACTAACCATTGCTGGTCCAGACAGCAAAAATATAGTAACCGCAAAGCTCCCTCACGTCTGACATACTATGCCACTGAGAGCGTAGAATGATGTGAAAAACAAAACTTCCCCTGAAGAAGAAGACCCTCTCTTGGGGGAAGCTTCTGGCGAATCTTCAATAACAGACACTTTAACCTCAATGTAATCAATAGAAACAAATGAACTGAAGGACACACATATCCTTTCATTCATTCCCATGAATATGGCTGAGCGTCAATAGTATGCGCTCAAATGCCTAATACTGGCGACACAAATGATGGAAACTTATTCCTGTACGCCGCAAACTTAACTATCCTGAAGTGATCCTACATAAGATCCTGTAATAGCCATACAGTTAGAATAAGCCCAAGATGCTGCCAGCGCCTTTACTTCATGCACTGAAATCTTAAGCACTGACTGCTGATTGGAAGATAAATTTTCCTAAGCAGTACAAATAGCTAAATGAATCCATCTAGCAGTAGAATGAACCGAAATGTCCCTTCTATTTGAAATTAATGACAAAAGAAGCATTCTGCTCTTCCGATAAACTCTGATCTGCGTCTGTAAATACATGATCGCTAATAATATAAATTCAATGATGTAGCATAAACAATAAGACATCATTTCTGAATGTGTGGTCTCGAAGAACCGAGGGTCCCAAGAACCCTGCAGAGAGACCAATGGACTCAGGATTGTAACCCAATATATGAACTCAATCCGTCATAATTGAGAAAACCGTTAAACATATGCCGAAACTTGACCTTATGTTAACAGATTCGCTAAAACAAAACAGGTCTAGAGTGAAAAACGTCTACCACTCCAGTTAAAAAGAACTAGAGGGGACGTGTGCGTAAGCGACCCATCGAAATAACATTCATAGCCGTTCCGCATCACCCCATCCGACACATAAAATCTTCCGCTGTTAATGTGTCTGATAAAAGACAAAAGTGCGCCAAACAACTAGCTAATTCGGTCTGTGAAACAACAGACGAACCAGCTTGTTGAAAATGAATTGTAGGATACGTGTATCCTATCATTCATCCCATGAGACATTATCTAGTTCATTATTCAAGTGATCTAAAGAACTATACTCACCACATCGCCGATGATACGAATGCTCGCTTTTCAACTGAAAAGTCGAAATCGGTTGGACCGAGATCTATAAGAGCCTCAAGCCACCGGCTCAGGGGTGTCTGATCAGTAAACTCAAACAGACCTAAACCCCCTATCCAAGTGGCAGTATAGACAATCCCTAAAGTAATATATAGGAGGGATACCTATACCTTCGCTATGAGTCCTTATAGACGATCTGAGTCTAGGACAACCTCTCTTACTCTTTCTGCTGGTGATGGTCGATTAGACCCCAACTTAAAGAGCCGAGTATTGATGCTTTCTTGTAGCTTAATCCTACATTAATGAAAGATTACCATCAAAGACTTAGTGTCTGGAAAACTAAAGCGACCTGAAGTAAGTTTTCCACCTAGTCCAATGTTAAAGATGACGATGCAAGGCTTCGTCACATCAGAATAACTCCCACTTAACATCTGTTAAGACCGAGATATATATATGATAAATAGGCCTGGAAAGAATTTTTTAAAGGAACAAACATCCACAAAATTCCTTTCCAAAAAGACGTTGCATCACAGTACTTAAAATTGAAGTACATAAGATCGTGAGTCAAAATTCGCTCTGAATAAGAAATTATCTTCTCAATTGAATCTGAGCGAAAAGCGAAATGATGAAGGTAAGGCTACAACTAAGATCTTAGCCTGCTCATTCAACGCAGAGAAACTCTCAACACATCTTCCCCGGTTGATTTTCAAATGTATGTGATCAAAAAACAGTTAAAAATACAGAAGATGATAAGAAACCGAATTACTTCTTCCCACAGGAAGTTAAATATGGCATCGTCTACATAATTGAAGACCTGTGACACCCGTGTAGACTTAACTGGAAAGAGATCTTATTATCTTGCTCTTTATCCAGATGATGTCAGCGTCTTACAATGCTAGCGGTTTCTCACAATTACTCGCAGCATTGTGATTCACTGGAACAAGTTCAAGGAAACAATAATGGATAGTACACATATCATTCATGAGTTGTTCCGAATGCGAAGGTATAATCTCCGTATCCCTTTCATCATTCATCTGAATCAGTTTAGAATCACAGTCACGGCATCTGAATAGGCAGATGACTGGACCGAACAAGCACCATTCAACAGCTCCAGTTTTGACACTGACGTTGAGTGCTTCTGCCTTAGCAGGAATACTGTGATGAGCTGCGCAATTTGCGACAGCAAGTCCGTTATGGAGGCCTGAGGAGCAGCGGTCATGCATTGCTTGTCCGCCAGCTGCTCCTTGGACAGTGTGTCCGAGATGGCTCTTACTGCGGACGTCCCGATGAATGAAGCCTCATCTCCTTGGCTACTAGATGGTGCAACTTCCTTCACAAAAAGTGGACCTCTGATGATGCAGACTAGATATCCTACATCACTTAGCCAAGGTGCGGTCAGGAGTGATTGGTAGACACTGAAGAAGCCAAACTGTAGCCATCCTCGGCTAAGAATTGAACTGAGCGTACTGGACAATAGGTATGTACGTAAGCTCTGATCGACGCAAGTTCCTACCAACAACACCCGGTCACAGATGTTGTTAAAAGAGAGAGAGTGTTCCCCCTCTTGCTCACGGTCTTGGGAAACCTAACCGAGCTTACCTCAGAACTTCCTTGCCCTCGTCGCAGGGTGAGCATGATTGGATTTTATAGTGCTTGTTACACCCTTGTTTCTCTCTCGACTGCTACGGACATACCCGGCGTCACACTACCCATATTCTGAGTAACGATCTGATGGTTGAGCTAGCTGCAGACAAGGTCGTAAACCCTATATTCTAAGGTCTAGGAACTTGTCTTATGCCGCTTTTCTTTATAATTAAGTGTAATTTGATGGTTGTACTCCTAACAGTTTCTGAGTTAGGCCTGAGACAAAATTTGTGATCCTGCACATATGGAGGTAAAGTATGACCTCAACCTTGAAGATGCGAAAGTAACTGTTATGCAGGACACACCTTCTTACTATCCCCTTACCATTTGTATGAAGTTTGATAATTAATTGTAGTTTGATTCATTTCGGAGTTATCGTTGAGACAATAATATTGACCAAATTCAAGTGTGGCCTTTGAGTGTGACCTTGATTTTGAAGCTTTGGACCCAACTTTGGTCTGAGACACATCCTCCCATTGTCTTTTATAATTGTGTGAAGTGAGATGATTGTAGCCACAGTCGTTACCAAGTTATGCCTGAGACTCGATTTGTGACCTTGAACATATGAAGGTAAAGTATGCCCTTGACCTTGAATATGTGGAAGCAACTATTATTTGCAACACACATTCTGTCTTACATTTGTATGAAGTTTGATAACTGTAGTTTGATTCAAATGTTGACTGGTTTTACACAATACCTTGAAATATGACCTTTACCTTCAAGTTACAGACCTGACGTTAGTGTGTGACACATCCTCCCATTGTCCTTTATAATTGTGTGTAATCTGATGGTTGCATTCCTAACAGTTTCTGAGTTATGCCAGAGATAAAATTTATTGGTGTTTTTAAGGACACATATTTCTGCACAATGGCTAATCATGACCACGTCAGTTTGACGGGAGGAGGAAGCCAGTGTACCTGGAGAGAAGCACCAAGCAATGACGAGTAACTGTCAGCTCTCCAACATACTAATAACACACAAGCAGAGTTAGCAGTGGTTGAAGACAGGTGCACCATCGACATGCAGTACGCCTTAGTACACAATGCCACCGTGCCCCCACATGGACAATGAGGGTGAAGAATCTTGTCCAAGGACACAATGTGGTTGCCGCAGGTGGGATTCAAACCGTGGACCTTTCAGCTAGCAACCTGCACCTCAAACTACTGAGCCACCATGCCCCCTTATATGGAGGTAAAGTATGACCTTGACCTTGAAAATGCAAAAGTAACTGTTATACATGACACATCTTCTTACTATCCCCTTACCATTTGTATGAAGTTTTGCAAAAATCAATTAAAATCCTTCAAAATCCATTTTACAGTCACACAAAAATCCCCCCCACCCCAAAACAGGACAATACAATCACTTAAAAATTCTCAAAACTAATGTTAAAGCAAAATAAAAAAAAGAATTCATCCAATGGATCACAAGTCCTCGAACCCATCTCCCAGTCTACAAATTTAAACTGATGAAAGAGCTCAATTCATCAACTCTTTTAATCATCTCAGCTACAAAATGAAGACTATTTTTCTGATTCAGAATGTTAAGTTTAAGCAAAGGTTTTAATCCATCTGCACATGAGAAAAGAACACTATGTGTCCAATAAAATCAGAAGGAGGGGGGAGAAACCCATTCCTAAACCTCCCCATGCACAAGAAGGACTCTGAAAGCCTGAAAAGGGAATCTTATAAAGTAATAGACTGTATGCTCATCGTATCGAACAAGAAAAAAACAGAGGCTCAAGTGAGCCTAAAATACTCACCTGTCTCAAGTTGTCAAAAGAGATGAGTGGGTCAGTAAGTGAGGGCAGCAAGAGCAATTTTTTTGATTTGCCATGATGACACAACCAAAAGCAATTTTTAGGGGCCATTCATTTCTGCTGATCCTAGGAAAGCTTCCTAGGCAAAAACAAATCTCTGTTCTGTGAAGTCTCAAAAAAGTGTCCGAATGAAATGTCTTTTGTTTTTAACTCCTGTGGTTCTCTCTACCTCCCCTCCCCCAAAATGAAAAAAAATTGAAAGGATTCGGACTGGTGGATCTGAAGAAGAAGGTTTTTAAGGACATTTCCTTACATTGCACTAAATTAAAATTTGGGCTCCCAAAAGATGTTGTATACCAAGTATGAAATGATTCTGACTGGTGGATCTGAAGAAGATTTTATAAAGAAATTCGCTCATATTGCACTAAGTCAAAATTTGGACTTGCACAGAGTGCCCAACTTGAACAAACTTGAATCTGATCCCCCTTAGAAATGTTGTATACCAAATATGAAAGGAATCTTGACAGGTGGATCTGAAGAAGATTTTTAAAGACATTTCCTTATATTGCATTAAGTTAAAATTACCCATATTGCACAGAGTTAAGATTCGGGCTCCTGTATGGAGCCCAAATATCAACTGAGGGACTTAATTAGAAAACACTTCTATCTGACCCCCTACATACCAAATATCAAAAGATTCTGATCAGTGGTTAAGCAGAATAATGTTTTTTTTTATTTTTGCAAATATGCTGACTCCACATTTTTTGATGCCCTCCTCTACAGAACACCCTGACCTAACCCATGGCAATTTTTTTGCAGTTATGTTGATCATATACATGACATCTTAAACCAATATCTTAGGCACAATAGGGCCAGTTTACTTGGCAATACTGACCAACCGGCTGAGTAACCAACTAACTTCCTGCTACAGTGACTCAAGTATTCAACTACATTTGCAGGGCTACAATGAAGTAGACATACTTACTGGGTAAAACTGGAATGTTGCTGTAAGACTGGCTTTGTAATGCTGTGAGATTCTTGCATTCTTTAAACCTATAGGTGTGTGTTGTATACCTCTCAAGCCAAGTAATTTTGTAACTTCCAGCGGCTCCTAAAATAAAGCAAAATCGTCCTAAATTATTGAAATGCATTCAAAGACAGTGCCACAGCTATATCCCAATAAAAAAATTGGGAGGATTAAAATATTCAGTCAAAGTGCCCCAGCAGTGAATATCCAGTCAAGTCTGGCCTGCCCTTACCAGTAGCAAATATTTGATAAGAATATACTGCAAGAGCAAAGGATTTGAGTTGTTTTAGTATATCAAATATGGTGTAAAATTCCTAGGTTCACACAGCTTTGTTACAAAGTCTATTAACTGGTTCCAAGCTACATTGATATACAATGAATATATAAGGCCAATAAAAGATACCTTGTTTCTCAGGAACCTAACTTGTCAAGAACATTTCAAGTCAAAACATTTTTTTTTACCTGTTTCAACCCTTTGGACCCTGATGGTATATTCCATGCCAGCTCAAAGCCATCAACTGGTAGACTTTATATCCATTACTTGGAGGAAGAACAATCAATATTTTGAACGTGCAGCACTGTGCCTGCATGTTGAAAAACTTGATTAGTCTACCAAACACATTCACTCAGTAACTATCTATTTTTATCAGTTCAGGTCATATCACGCTTCTGGCCCAGAAAATTGGCCTTTTAGTTTTAAAGGGTTAATTTTAGCAATTCAAAGTCTAATGGACAAAATGTAATTGTTGTCAAATTCTGATGTGTGATAAATATGATGAAAACTTTTACATGTAAACAACAACTGCCGAATAACAAATGATTTCACAGAGAAAAAACATTTCAAACTTCAGAGCTACATCAAACCACTTTCAGTACTGTTTTCATGGATTCAAGAAAAGAAAAAACAAGGTCTCTCTCATAAAAAAAAACTCTGGGAAAACTGCGCATGAAACAAGAATGTATTTTATATTCTTGAAGCTTTTACTTTTTTTATATTCAAACAATTTAATTTTAGATCCCATTCAGTAACAAAAATGATAAATTTAAAGTAATTTGTATATTTTTAATACTTACCAATGGCCCAGACTTAGCTGGTGCAACCTCAATATTATTAAGGGCTAAAACTTTTGAACCTCCCAATCCCCAAAATTTGCATGCAATAGCAAAAATTAAAAGTCCTATCTGGCCCTCCATACTTTTAGCATGTGCAGTACCCAGGAAAAGACCGGAACTGGCGCCATCATCATTCTTTCTAGTTGTGCCTACTGAAGTGATAACTCAGCGGGGAGGTATGAGTGCCCACTCATGGGAGGGCCATCCCCGTCTTGGCAATTGGTAAGTATTAAAAATATACAAATTACTTAAAGAATTAGCAGACCAAGATACAGCTCCTTAGCCTGCATCAGAACTCCCAAGGTGAAAAGGCGATTAAAATTTTAAGGAATTACCTATATGTCTCTCTATACAACAATAGAGAAGACATACCACCAAAATAAGAAGCAATATCCAAGTAATTTCCTATTACTTAACATAATTGATTACACTAATTGGGTGTAACGAGCCCCCCAATTTTAAGGTTAGTCCGGAATAAGACACTTAAAATTAGGAAAAGCATGTCTGAGAGTGAGAGACTAATGCCCACAAACACACACCAAATATAATGTAACAAGCTGTACACAAGATCAGAATAATCTACAGACTATAACAGGTTCATTCACAGTTACACACTTATTATAAGGCCAGAAGAGGTAAAGAGAAAATCACCCCTCCCCCCACCCTTTTTTGAAGGAATAATCTACAAAACAAAGAGGGAAGCGGTCTGGAATCAGTGAAAAAGCTGCACCGAATAATATATATATTCGCCTAAAAGGTAGCTGGCTATTAATTAATATTAATTTAATGGTGCTTAATGCTAAGGTTATATCATGGTGATCCCGGTTGTTAAAATCACAAGCTTCTAAACGTATGCCATATCCGGAATATGTAGATAGGTCGAAAACCGGTGATATTAATATGTACAACCTTAAACTTGTCCAATTGAATCCTAATGGAAAGGTTATTCGATAGAAACTTAAACTCTTCTGAGCTAACCAACATGCGACCACTCTTAGGTGTACAATTAATTCCAATAGTGAATCTCCAAATTGTAACTCCTCAATATGAGAATAGGATTTTTCCTTGTGTACCGTTTCTGGTTGAAGACTGGATTCAGAGCATGGAACGGGATACTATTAAAAAACCCGTCACAGATCGTCCCCAAATAATTCATTGTTCCCTAGGTCTGTTAAAACTAATGACTGCTCGGAGAAAGAGTACGTCACTATAACAGAGCCCAAAAAAGAGAATGTATGCATAGACGGCCTGTTTGAAACTCCATAACTAATTCAAACAGCCCCAAAATTCTCGTAAGCTCAAAACTAACACAAAGCAAGAATTTAAGAGAATCTATTCAATAATACGTCTGCCTAACAATATATACATATTATGCACGCAATCTACAGAATCCAGCCTGTACCCTCATCTGAATACAGCCTGTATCAATGGCGTGACCGAGCGATACAAAATATAACCAGGAAACTGAAGGAATAAAACAACGTTAATGCGATTAACCTGAGGAATAGACTCATATGTTGTAAAGAAAACAGACAACTCAAAGTGAAACTTCTCAGAGTGGACTAATTGCCACATTTGGAGAATTACATCCAGCTAACCGACATACCTGCCACACAAGTTTGTACAAGAAGGCTTGCAATATCAACTGAATGTGTTCAGGAAAGAATTCAGAATCCAAAACAGTTACTGTTCAGGAAACATATGTTAATATACAACTATGAACACCCAACCACAGGAAGCAAACTAACTAAAGAGTGGATGCACCCCTGATGTTATCGTTAGACCACAACCCACTGCCAATCGAAGAGCATGAAAGACATGCATATAATTGAATACATATAAGGCTTACAGGAAAAGCACTACATCCTGCCCTGTAATCGACTCTTCACATGTTGGCAGGAGGGGGGGGGGCAACGAATATATCCTTTTGAACCCCAATCACCCACATTACTTGAACTGCTAGATAAGTAAGGCCGGCACAGTAATACTGAAGCTTGGAACCGAGACAAGATCCTTTTTCACACTATGAAAAAGAAACTTCCTGCAACATTCCCAAAGCTATACTGCTGTTGCTATTCTCAATGAAGAGTAATAAAGCTAAAAGGCCAAAGTAAGCATAATCACTCTAACCCGGTGCAACTCGTAACACTTTAGTGTTAGTAATCTAGAATAGTATAGAAGCCATAGGGCTCCCTCACGTCTGACCGATTACATAATGCCACCAAGTATATTCCTTCAATCAATAGTGCCATGTTCTTCAAGGAGGGGGGGGGGGGATGTGATGAACATGGCACTACTGCAAGGAATATACCTGCTGAAACAGCATCCTCATATCGACATATGTCACATGATATGGTTTTGTTGAAATATTTTGAAAAATTTAATTTTTTCAGCTGCTCAATTTGCATATTACACGGGCGGATGTGGGCGATTTGTTAGGTAAAGAGTTAACTCATAGTTACACACTTATCAAAAGGCCAGAAGAGTAAGGAGAAAACACCCCCTCCCTTTTTTTGAAGGAATAATCTTCAAAACAAAGAGGGGAGCGGTCTGGAATCAGTGAAAAAGCGGTACCGAATAATATATATATTTTGTCAAAAGGCTATTAATTATTATTAATATATTATTAACTTATTGGTGCTTAATGCCACCTCAGCAGCTAAGGCTATATCATGGCGATCACGGTTATTAAAATCGCAAGCTTCAAAACATATGCTGCATTCGGAATATGTAAATAGGTCAAAAACCGGTGATATAAATATGTACAACCTTAACTTTGTCCTGTTGAATCCCAATGGAAAGTTATCTAATGGGACTATACGTTTTTTAGCCAACACACAGGTGACCACATTCAGCTGTACAATTAATTCCAATAATAAACCTCCCAATTCAAGTTGCATCTGCTCCTCCTAAGAAAAGCTTATACTAAATATACCAAAGATTCTGACCAGTGGATCTAAAAAAAAAGATTTTTAAAGAATATTCCTCATATTGAACTAAGTTATAATTTGGGCTCCCACAGAGAGCCCATATATGACCCCAGGGACTTGGCTTTAACAAACTTGAATCCCCCCCCCCTCCCCCAAGGATGCCGCACACCAAATATCCAAACATTCCGACTGCTGGATCTGAAGAAGATTTTTAAAGAAAATTCCTCATTTTGAACCAAGTTACAATTCGAGCTCCCACAATGAGCCCAAATATGAACCTAGGGACATGGCTTGAACAAACTTGAATCTTACCCCCCTAAGGATGCTGCATAAAAAATATCAAAAGCATTCATCTGCTGGATCTGAAGAAGATTTTTAAAGAAAATTCCTCATTTTGAACTAAGCTGTCATTCAGGCTCCCATAGTGAGCCCAAATATGAACCAAGGGACTTGGGTTGAACAAACTTGAATCTCAGCCCCTAAGGTTGCTGCATGCCAAATATCAAAACATTCTGACTGCTGGATCTGAGGAAGAAGATTTTTAAAGAAAATTCCTCATTTTGAACCAGGTTATAATTGGGGCTACCACAGTGAGCCCAAATATGAACCCAGGGACTTGGCTTGAACAAACTTGAATCTTACCCCCCTAAGCATGGTGCATACCCAATATCAAAATATTCTGCCTGCTGGATCTTAAGAAGATGATTTTTAAAGAAATTTGCCTGAAATGCACTAAGTTTAAATTTGGGCTTCTATAGTGAGCCCAAATATGAATCTAGGGAGCCAATTTGAACAAACTTGAATCAGATCCACCCCACAATGTTGCATACCAAATATCAAAAGATTCTGCCTGCTGGATCTTGAGAAGAAGATTTTCAAAGAAATTTGCCTGAAATGCACTAAGTTCAAATTTGGGCTCCTATACTGAGCCCAAATATAAACCCAGGGGGCCGATTTGAACAAAATTGAATCAGATCCACCCCACAATGTTGCATACCAAATATGAAAAGATTCTGCCTACTGGATCTGGAGAAGAAGATTTTTGAAGAAATTTGCCTGAAATGCATGGAGTTCGAATTCGGGCTTCTATAGTGAGCCCAAATATGAATCCAAGGGGCCGATTTGAACAAACTTGAATCAGATCCACCCCAGAATGTTGCATACCAACAATGTTGCATACTGGCTCTGGAGAAGAAGATTTTTTAAGAAATTTGCCTGAAATGCACTAAGTTCGAAATCGGGCTCCTATACTGAACCCAAATATGAACCCAGGGGGCCTATTTGAATAAACTTGAATCAGATCCACCCTACAATGTTGCATACCAAATATTAAAAGATTCTGCCTGCTGGATCTGGAGAAGAAAATTTTTTGATGTTTTTCCCATTGCCTACAGAGTTAAAAAGTGCTGACTCAGCACTTTTTCAAAGTCCCGAAACTGTAACCTATGATAAAACCGATGGCAATTTTTTTTTACCAATCCTTTCTGTTGGTCCTAGGGAAGCTTCACACCAAATAAAAATTCTCGGTGCTGTGCAGTTTTGGAGATATGGGCATTTTAATTTTTTTCTATTTTTAGCTCCTGCGGTTCCCACGGGGCTGCAGGAAAAATGTTTTGGGCATAAATCACGGACTTATAACCCAATAATACCTCATATTAAATTTGGTTCAAATCGGCCTCTGGGTTCAGAAAGTTACAAAATTTATAGTAATTTATATATTTTTTATACTTACCAATGACCAAGACTTAGCTGGTGCTAACTCTAAAAAATCCAGGGCCAAACACAAATTTTGCCCCCCAATCCCCAAAATTTGCATCTAAAACCAAAAGAAATCATGCCCTATAGGACCTCCATATTTTGCCCTTACTGCGCATGCGCAGTGTCAAGGACGTTCCGAAATTGGCGCCAATTATCATTCTTACTGGCAGTGCCTGGTCAGCGCTATGTACTCAGTGGGGAGGTAAGAGTTCCCAACTCCTGGGAGGGCCATCCCCATCTGGGTCATTGGTAAGTATAAAAAATATATAAATTACTATAAATTTTTTAACATTTTTATACTGTACCAATGACCCAGACTTAGCTGAATAGTAAACAGGCTGGAGGGCCTAGGACATAGAGGAAAATCCAATAAGCTCAACTATATAATATAGAGGCAACCTCTCAAGGAGAAAAGGAGTATTAGGCTTTACATGTATCTTTCTTATTTTATGTTAAATAAGAAAGATACAATACCCTTCATAATTGAGCACAATAACATTCATGTTCTCCATTAACATCCAGTATAACCCTTTATACTAATTATTTTTAAAGTAAGCCAATAAATAAAGTAAGTCCAGAGAATTGAGACTCTTTATATTCTTTTAAAAGTGTCCGAGGATTGTATATTAACGCCCGTTTGACACTTGACATATACAAATGCTTCACACCGAGCTACACTTTAAAAATATGACATGAATAAATTTTTAACATTAATATTACACTTTAAAACCATCCCGGAAACGACTCAGAAATACTGACTTCGGAGGAGGCATTCCCTTGCTTTTCACTATAAAGCAGGTGACCTAAGGGAACACCCTCCCCCCCCCCCCCCCCCCTTCCCCTTGGTCAAATAGCCCAGAGCGAAGAGGGCAGCCGGACGGAGTCACTGCCGGAACAGAAAGCCTGCATAACTATAGTTGCAACTGTTTAGTGGACGACATTCTGAGCAACAGATAACGGACCTAAACAATGCAGGTCTCCAGAAATGGACTCAATATTTCTGAGATAAAAATTCGTGAATGTGGATGGCTGAGACCAATAAGCAGCCTTCATTAAATCTGTAATAGCAATACTATTAGCGTAAGCCCAAGAAGTAGAAAGAGCTCTTACTTCATAAGCCAAAATATTAAGCACAGACTGCTGAGAAGAAGATAAACTCTCATAAGCAGTACGGATAGTTAATTGAATCCATCTAGCAATAGAATGGACCGAAATGTCCCTTCTATTAGGCATCAGAGATAGAAACATTTTCGTCCCTTTCTGATAAACTGAGATCTCTGTTTATAGATACGTAACGCTCTAACAGGACAGAGTAAAGGCCTACGCCTGTCTGAAGACGGAAGGGCCTTAATAACAATAGGTTCCGGATATTTATTAGGAGCCTGATTCTTAGCTAAAAATCCCACATTAGTAGTGAAGGTGATAGTGTTCCCGACACTACGATAGTGAGAATCATCCACCAACAGTGCATGAAGCTCACTGACTCTTCTAGCAGAAGAGAAAGCTAAGAGAAAAGCTGTCTTATAAGATAAGAATTTGAAATCGACTGTCCCAAGAGGCTCAAATGGCTTTTCCTTCAGTTTAAGAAGAACCCAAGCTAAATTCCATTTAGGAATTAACCTAAGAGTTCTGGGTCTATTTATCGAGAAGTTTCTAACCAACTTAGATAAAGAGACATTAGATCCAATTTGTAAACTATCATGATGTGCATAGGTATCAGATAACATAGACCTATAACCCTTAACAGTGACAGGCTGCAGTTTGATTTCGTCAAACAAGTATACTAGAAAGTTTGCAATGTCTGGTATAGAGGGATCAAAAATATCCACAGAATGATCCCTACACCAACGACGAAAAACCTTCCACTTAGCCGCATAGTCTAGCGAAGAGGAGGTCCTCCTACAGTTAGAAATCGCATCCACTGCTCGTCCTGTAAAGTGCTTGCCATGCAAGAAGGACCGCACAACGGAAAAACGTGAAGGTTGAGACCTTGCGGGTTGTGATGGAGTTGACGCGATTTCCCCTGCGAAAGAAGATCCTCCCGTGGAGGAAGCTTTCGCGGTAGGTCCCACAACAGACACCTGAGTAGATTTATCCACGGTCTCTGTGGAGACAGAGATGCTACCAACAGAATCTTGCATTGAGATTGTTTTATCTTTAGCAATACTTGCTGAATTAACGGCGCTGGAGGATACGCATATCCTATCATTCCGTCCCAAGGGATCGACACAGCGTCTACTGCAAAAGCTCTTGGATCCAGGCACGGAGACACATACGTCTGCAACTGATTGTTGAGATGTGTCGCAAATAAGTCTATCATTGGCCGTTCCCATTGGTAGCAAATCTGATTGAATACTTGTTTGTTGAGAGACCACTCCGACGGCAACAAGCGACCCTTTCGTGAAAGGGAGTCTGCTAGTACGTTCAGACGACCCGGTATATGACGGACCGAAAGAAGAACCTGATGTTCTAGAGCAAACAGAAGGATTCTTTCCATTAGATTGAACAACGGAACTGAATGAGTGCCTCCCTGATTCCGTATATACGCTACTACTGTCGTATTGTCGGACAGGATTTGGACATGAGCATTGTGAATAATGTCCATCCAATGACGTAACGCAAGCCAAATTGACATCATTTCCTTGATGTTTATGTGCTTGCCCAGGAATTGCGGATCCCAAAGACCCTGGCATCTCGAATCCATCGGGATCAATGATGCACCCCAACCTGTTTGACTGGCATCCGTCATAATGGTAAAACTCAGATCCGGCAACTGCAGCGGAACTCCCTGAGTTAACCACTGAATGTTTGCCCAAGTCTGAATCTCTCGTTTCACTTGATCTGACAAGAGAACGTCTAAGTCGAGCGAATGAATTTTCACACTCCAATTCTGAGTCAAGAAAATTTGGAGAGGACGCGTGCGTAACCACCCCATCAGAATGAGATCCGCAGCGGCTCCGCACAGACCTATCAGTCTCATAAATTCTCTCGCTGTGACTTTGTCTGCGTGCAGACAATAGCGAGCGTAACAACTGACTAATTTCGCTCTGGTTAACGGCAGACGAACGAGATTGTTGTGCGTCTCGAAGCTCATTCCCAGATGTGTGAATGACTTGGACGGCACCAGATCCGACTTCTCCTCGTTTACTATAAAACCGAGACGTCGGAGCAATAGAAGTAGATTCTGCACATCGTTCTGAAGCGTTAACTCGTTGCCGTACCTCTGAAGAATGTCGTCCAGGTAGGCCGACGTTACCGCAGACGAATGAGCTCGGAAATACATCATTACCGAGTTCATTACCCGAGTGAAAGCCCAGGGTGCTAGATTCAATCCGAAGCACATCGCCCGGAATTGATACACTACTCCTAGGACTGCGAAGCGTAGATACTTTCTGAATGTCGGATGTACCATGACGTGAAAGTACGCATCTTTGAGATCTATGCTCGTTGCATAATCGTTCACCCGAATACTCGCTCTGACCGACCGAATCGTCTCCATATAAAACTTCGGAGCGACGATCAGCTTGTTTATCCAGCTCAAATCTATGACTGAACGGAACGAGCCGTCTGGTTTCGGAACCAGAAACAGATGGCTGTAGAATCCCAGAGTCTCCTGGTTTTCTACGACCTCTACCGCGTTCTTCATTAAAAGAGACTGCACCTCTGATAATAGAGCGTCTCTTTTCTGCGGATTTGACGGAAGTTGAGTCCATTTTGGACTTCGAGTTAATGGAGGCTTTCGTTTGAAGGATATCTTTAGACCTTCCGAAGTCACCCCTCTCACCCAAGGGTCGTCCGTAATCGACGCCCACTCTTGAGAAAAACTCGACAACCTTCCGCCAACCGGTACACGATAGAGGTTGCAGCCATCACCTCCTGGACCTGCGAGGTCTGCGGTAGGAGAAACCACGTCCTCCACGACCCACACCTCGTCCCGTCGACCTCGGGGCGTCCGACCGGTTGTCCCGGCCTGAAGGACGTCCCGAACGTGAGTCGCTACCTTGACGGTCTCTTGAATAAGACCAAGAGGATGCACCGGAACCTCTATAGGAACCTCTCTTGGGTGCATTAGACCCAGAAGTGCCTGTCTTACTCTTATCTGCCGTGTCCGACTTCTTAGAAGCAGATTTGAACAGCAGAGAATCCGAAGCTTTCTTTGTAATTTTATCGTAAATTGCAGAAAGCTTGCCGTCAAAGAGAAGATCTCCGGAGACCGAAGCGACTCTGAGAGAGTTCTTCACCTTAGTATCCACGAGTGTGGATGTAGCTAGGGCTGCGTCACGTCTAACCAACTCCAGGTTTGCCACTGAAAGGGCGGAGTTACCTGTGGAATAAGCTACTGCCCTTGAAAGAAGTCTTAAAGAGGATTGTATATCCTGAAATTCTTTCCCTTGAAGGCGCAGTGATAACGCCTTAGTAAGGTGATCTGCGTAAGATAAGGCATCTAAACTGGCTCTGTTAGACGAAATAGTTGTTTCCAACACTGCGGTTGGAATAGAAGCTGACGACGGTAATGATAGCTCTAAGTCTTCCGCCTCGTCGTCCATACGCAGAGGAACTCTCGGATACCCTGTCCTGCCGTGTCGAATTTATTCCTTGCATTAATGAAAGGCAGGTTGAGAGTATTGGCGGACAAGAAACCTGCTTTTCCCTTTTTGGAAGCAAGTTTGAATATAGCGTCGTTCAATAATTCAAATGTTCTTGCAACATTATTGGACTGAGACGGAAACTCGGGAGCGATGTCCCTGAACCGCTCAAAGAAATCAGAGTCCAATGACGCTATAATCCTCTTGTCCGGAACCGCAACAGTCTGGCCCGACAGAACAACTTGAGGGAGAAAGTGCCGGATGAAGTCCACGGCAGCTTTATGTTGTTCCGAAAGGGATAGCTCCAAGTCATCCGTATCCCTTTCACCATCCGGTCGGACCTCATGATGCTCCTGGTCGTCCGCCCCGATGCTTCGGCGGAGCGTACCGACCCAGCGCCGTCGGATAATTCCCGATCCGACACCGTTTCTGTCGGCTGCTGGGATGCTGCGATAAGTTGTGCTATCTGCACAAGTACGTCCGACGTCAAGGCCTGCGGAGGCACAGTCTTTCGCTGCTTCGCCGAGGGCAGCTCCGCATCTGATGACTCCCGCATACTCTTCCTATGCGAACGTCCGGAGTCCATCGGCCTCGTGTCCCTGGCTACCGGATGGTGTGACCTGGTTGCCGAAGAATCCCTGATCGGCGAAGCTGGCAAAATATCGGCGGTCACGTAGCCAATATGCGGTCGTGTGCGCTGACGAGAGGAAGAAGCCTGAGCAGTCTCTGCGGACTGCCTATACAACAGAGCGTCCCGAGCGACAGACGTGTGCTCCGCTTGCGACACATTTTGTACCACAACATCTGGTCCCAGATGTTGTTGTACGAGAGAGGGACCTCTCTCGCTCGCGGCCCGGCTGGACCTGGAGCTAGGAACCGGACTCAAAGGCTTCCTCCGATCTCGCCTACTATCCGCCGTCACTGGGTGTGCACGTTGAATGTTTATAGTGCTCGCATCACCCAACATTTCCTCCTGGACCGCATCGGACGAACCCGGCTGCCGAACCATTCGGTGAATGGACGCTACACCGGGCGAGCTAGCGGACGACATTTGTTTAATCTCCATGAGCACTTTTGCCGCTAGCTCTGAATTCATTTGTGACGACGGAAGCGCACTTGCGGAAGATAACATGGAAACATCACCCTGTTCTTGTTCCTCTGAAATAGAAACTGAGAGAGTAGAGTGATCTTGCAGAGAAAGAGCCGGCATAGCCCTTTCTCCACTAACAACATATCGTGACACACGTTTCCAATGTTTGTCATCCCAATATTGACATATAGAACAGGAATTAGTGCGAGAACACTGACTACAATTAATGCAATGATCATGAAAATCAGAGGAAGATTTCTTCCTATTACAATTTGAACAATATCCTTTCATTGTGAAAAGTCAACAACAAGTCCTAGTTACTCCCACAAACCCCTGACACAAAGATACATAATAACATGATCCATTAATAATGAAAAAACAATTGCAAATCAAAATAATTTTTGAAAAACATTTTTTCAGCGAAGCCCAAGTTTCTGAAAAGTAACGTTGAGCCCCAATGGATCCGATGGCTAAGTGTGGTCAAAAATTTTTAATTTATATTAAATAATTAATGCAACACTTACGGATAATAAAAATGTATCTTATAGTGAGATAAACTACTCCAAAGGCAAACAGCCCCCCCTCAAAAGAGACTGTTGCCAATGTAAACAAACAGTGTAAAAACACCAGAAAACATGACTGCAGGCACTGACAAAACTGGCCCAAAATCAGTCATCAAAATTATACTCTATCTGATGCAAGACAGAGACTCCCAGGGGAGAATCTGCAGAACATCAGATGGAAGATGCAGAACACAACGTTTATACACCCATGGGTGAAAACGTAACTGTGGGGAAAATAACAGAAAACATTCTGTAACCAAGCAACTCTCCCAAGAGAATTTTAGAAATGATCTTTCTCAAAAATATTCCAAAAGCATGGGAGAATTGCAAGGGGGGACTTAGAAGACCAGGGGAGAGGAAACACTGAATAAGCAGTGCAACTTTTTAGCAAGAATGACAACAAGAGGCCCATGCCTCGAAAGTTAAAAAATTTATAGTAATTTATATATTTTTTATACTTACCAATGACCCAGACATAGCTAACTCTTAAAATATAGGGCCAAACACAAATTTTGCCCCCCAATCCCCAAAATTTGCATCTAAAACTAAAGAAAACATGTCCTGAAAGGCCCTCCACACTTCGCCCCTACTGCGCATGCGCAGTGTCAAGGACGTTCCGAAATTGGCGCCATTTATCATTCTAATAACCAGTGCCTGGTAAGCGCTATGTACTCAGCGGGGAGGCAAGAGTTCCCAACTCCTGGGAGGGCCATCCCCGTCTGGGTCATTGGTAAGTATAAAAAATATATAAATTACTATAAATTTTTTAACATTTTTATACTGTACCAATGACCCAGACATAGCTGAATAGTAAAAAGGCTGGAGGGCCAAGGACATAGAGCAAAATGGAATATGCTCAATAAAATAAAATAGAGTCATCCCCTGTAGGGAAAAGAAGTAATAGGCCTTACATGTATCTTTCTTATTTATGATAAATTAGAAAGATACAACACCTTCCAAAAATTGAGCTTCATACATCCATGTACTCTATTAATATCCAATAATCCTTATACTAATAATTTTTAAAGTAAGCCAATAATAAAGTAAGTCTAGAGAATAGAGACTCTTATACTCCTAAAAGTGTGTGAGAATTGCATAATCATGTCCGTTGACATATGCAATATTCAAAAGCTATACTTTAAAAACTAAGACTTGAATGAATTTTATAAACTTAAACTTCTCACTAAACAACCATCCCAATAACAGCTCAGAATTACTAACTCCGGAGGAGGTATCCCCTTGTTTTCATAGTAAAAACAGGTGACCCAAGGGAACACCCTCCCCCCCCCCTTTTTCTTGCCCTGGGTCAAATAGCCCAGAGCGAAGAGGGTAGCCGAACGGAGACACTGCCGAAACAGACAGCCTACCTAGCTATAGTAGCAACTGTTAAGTGAATGACATTCTGAGCAGTAGATAATAGACCTAACAATAGAGGCCTCCAGAAATGGACTCGATATTTCTGAGATAAAATTCATGAATGGATGGCTGAGCGCAATGAGCAGCCTTCAAAAATCTATAATAGCAACACTATTAACGTAAGCCCAAGAAGTAGAAGAACTCTTACTTCATGAGCCGAAATCTTAAGCACAACTGCTAAGCCAATGATATACCATAAGCAGTACGCTAGTTAATAGAATCCATTAACAATAAAATGGAGCGTAACGTCCTTCTACTAGACATCAAAGACAGAAGAAGCTTACGCCCTTGTAATAAACAGATATCTGTTTATAAATACATAAACTGTACCCGGAAAGAGTAAAGGCCTATGCCCATACGAAGACGGAAGGACCTTAAAATAATAGGTTCCGGATAATAGGAGCCTAACTCTTATGCAACAATCCAACCTAAATAGTAACGGAAGTATTGATTCCGAAACTATGAAAGTGAAAATCATCCATCGATAGTGCATGAAACTCACTGACTCTACAGTAAAAGAGAAACCAACAGAATTACTGTCTAAAAGGTCAGAATTTGAAAACTACTGTTTCCAGAGGCTCAAATGATTACTTAGCTAAATAAGAACCTGAAGTTAAAATCCGTATAGGAATTTAATCTAAAGATTCTAAGTCTATTTATCAAAAAGTTACTAACTGACTTAGATAAAGAGACAAAAGACTCAATTGTAAACTATCGTAGAGTGCATAGGTATGAGGTAACATAAACCTATAACCTAAATAACAACAGGCTGCAGTAGATCTTGTGAAACAAGTATACTAAAAAATAGCAATGAGTAGTATGGAGGGATCAACCATATGAACATAATGATCCCTACACCACGACGGAAGAGCCTCCACTTTAGTCGCATAGAATAGCGAAGAAGAGGATCTCCTATAGTAAGAAATCGCGTCCAAAGCTCGTCCAGTACAGTGCTTACAATGCAATACGGACCACACAACGGAATACATGAAGGTTGCGACCTTGCTGGTTGTGATAAAGATGACACGATTTACCCAGTGAAAAAAGATCCTCACATAGAGGAAGATTTCACGTTAAGATCCACAGTAGACAAGAGAGTAAATTACTCATGATCTCTGTGAAAATAGAGATGCTATCAACAGAAATGTATTGTGGTTGTTTATCTTAGCAATACCTGCTAAAACAACAGCGCCGGAGGATACGCGTATCCTATCATTCCGTCCTATAGATCAATAGAGCGTTAACAGTATTAGCTCAGAGATCTGGACAAGCCAACACATACGTCTGCAATTGATTAGCAAGCTGTGTCATAAATAAAACATCATTGGGCGCTCCCATAGATAGCAAATCGGATTGAATACTTGTTTGTTGAGAGTCCATTCTGACAGCAACAAGCGACCCGTAAGAGAACGGGAGTGCGATAAAACAATCAGACGACCCAGAATATGACGGACCAAAACTGAACTTGGTGTACTATAACCAACAGACGGATTCTTTCCATTAAATTGAATAACGGAAACGAAAGAGTGCCTCCCTGGTTCCGGAGATACGCCACTACTGTCGAATTAAAGGACAGGAATTTGGGCATGCGTTTCTGAATAATGTTCATGCAATGACATAAAGCAAGCCTAAAAAACATTATTCCGCGGAAGTTAAACTGATAGCTAAAAGACTGCGGAACCCAAAGACCCTGGCACTTCGAATCCGTAGGGATCAGTATATATCCCAATCTGTTTGACTGGCAACCGTCATAACAGCCACACTCGGGTCCGGCAACTGCGGCGGCACTCTCTGAGTCAACCACCGAATGTTTGCCCCAGTCTGAATCTCTTGTAACACTAGATAGACAAGAGAATGTATAAATCAAGCAATTCATGGATTGCCGGAAAGTTGCCGTCGAAGAGAAGCTCCTCCGAGAACGAAGCGACTCTGAGAGAGTTCTTAACCTACTATCCACGCGTGGATGTAGCTAGGGCTGCATCACGTCTAACCAACTCCAATCAGCCACTGAAGGGCGGAGTTATACGTGAACAAACTACTGCCCTCAAAAGAAATTACATTGAGAATAATATCCCGTAAATCTTTTCTTGAAGACGTAATGATAACGCCTCAGTAAGGCGGATTACGTATAATAAAGCGTCTAAGTTAAGTCTACTATACATAATGTCGTTCCCAACATTGAAATTGGAAAAGACATAAACGGCGAAAAAGAATATATGCAGTCTTTAATCACACCGTCTAGACGCATATGAACTCTCGGTATGCCCTGCTCTGCCAAAATAAACTATATGTAAAAAAGATAAAATGGCAGAAATGAGCCACGCGGACAAGAAACTAAACTATCATGCTTAGTAGCAGGCTTGTATATATATATAAATATATAGCGTCGAAAAATAAAACACATGTTGTAATGACAATATTGGACTGCGTCGGTAAGTCAGGGACAAAGTCCCTGTACCGATCGAAAAATCCGAGTCCAATGACGCTATAAGTCTCTTATCCAAGATCGCAGCAATGAAGTCCGAAAAATAATCACTGGAAGAAATGCCAGAAGATATGAAAGGCATCTTCCGATACTACTAAAGGGAAAACTCGAAATCTTTCGAATCCCTTTCGCCATCCTGTAGGACCCTATAAAGCGTTCGGTCGTCCGTAGCTTGATGCAACCGCGGACCGCACCGACCCAGCGCCGTCGGATAATTCCTGATTCGACCGAGAAACCGTCAATTGCTGGGATGCTGCGAAACAACTGTGCTAACTCGGATAGCACGTCCGTCACTGAGGCCTGAGGAGCAGCGGTCTTACGATGCATTGCCGCAGGAAGCTCCGAGATCGTTACCCCGTGCATACTTCCAATATGCGAGCGAACGGAGTGTATAGGCCTCGTGTCCCTTGGCTACCAGATGGCGCGACCTATTCGCTGTGGAATCACTGAATGCCGAAACTGATCGGATACTCGAGGTCACGTAGCCAATGTGCGGTCGTGTGCCCTGCTGTGAGGATGAGGAAGCATTAAAGACAGTCTCTCGGACTGTCAATATAACGGAGCGTCCCGAGCAACGGACATATGCTCCGAATGTAAAATATCTGAACCACAACATGCGGTCCCCTATGTTGTTGGCTTCCTCCGATCTGTCCTCAATCTGCCGTCACTGGGTGAGTACTAAAGTAATTAAAGTGCTCGCATCACCCAAATCTCCTTCCTAGACCGCAACGGACGAACCCGGCAGCCGAACCATTCGATGAATGTACGCTACACCGGGTGAGCTAGCGAATGTCACTCCGTAAGCGATAGACATATTCCATGAGCACTTATTGCCGCTAACTCTTCATTAACTATGACGACAGAGGCACACTTTTGAAAGACATCTCCATAACTCTTCGAACAAGAAACCAGAAATGCTTGGATAGCAAGCATAAAATAATAATATATATAGCGTCGTTCAATAATTCGAAAGTTTGTGTGACATTATTGGACTATGTCGGAACTGAGGGACGATGTCCCTGAACCGAACCAAAAATTTCTAAGTCCACCGACGCTATCAGTTTCTTATCCGGCATCGCAGCATATGTTGTTCCAAAAGGGAAAGCTTGAAATCCACCGAATCCCTTTCGGTATCCCGTCGGACCGGATGAAACTTTCGGACGTCCGTACCCGCTTCCGCGGAGCGTCCCGACCCAGCATCGTCGGATAAAATATATGCGACAGATTCAGTTGATGCTGGGATGCTGCGATAAACTGTGCTATTAAGGAAAGCACGTCCGTTCCCGAGGCCTGTACAGTAGCGGACTTACGATGCATTGCCGCTGGAAGCTCCGTGTACGTTGACTCCCGCACACTTCCTATGCGAACGTCCGGAGTCTGCAGGCCTCGAGTCCCCGGCTACCGACCCAGCGCTGTCGGATAATTCTCGATCCGACACCGTTTCTGTCGGCTGCTGGGATGCTGCGATAAGCTGTGCTATGTGCACAAGAATGTCCGGCGTCGAGACCTGCGGAGGCGCAGTCTATCGCTGCTTCGCCGAGGGCAGCTCCGCATCAGATGGCTCCCGCATACTTTTCCTATGCGAACGTCCGGAGTCCATCGGTCTCGAATCCCTGGCTGCCGGATGGTGTGACCTGGTCGCCGAAGAATCCTTGATCGGCGAAGCTGGTAATATATCGGCGGTCACGCAGCCAAGGTGCGGTCGTGTGCGCTGACGAGAAGAGGAAGCCTTAGCAGTCTCAGCGGACTGCCTATACAACGGAGCGTCCCGAGCGACGGACGTATGCTCCGCTAACGACACATTTGTACCACAACATCTGGGGCCAGATGTTGTTGAACGAGAGAGGGGCCTCTCTCGCTTGCCGTCCGGATGGACCGGAACGAGCTATGAACTGGACTAAAAGGCTTCCTCCGTTCTCCCTCCGATCCGCCGTCACTGGGTGTGCATTAAGTTAATTTTATAGTGCTCGCATCACCCCAAAATTCCTTCTAGACCGCAACGGACGAACCCGGCTGCCGAACCATTCGGTGAATGGACGCTACACCGGGCGAGCTAGCGGACGTCAAAGGCCGTCGAACCTACTAGGGTCCTCTTAGGCAATTGGCGTATTACATGAGCACTTTTCCGCTAGCCCTTCATTAATTGTGACGACGGAGGCACACTGTTGGAAGACATCACAGATACATCACCCTAACCTTGATCGTCTGAAATAGAAATTGATAAAGTAGAGTGACCCTGCGGGGAAAGGACCGGAGTGTCCAAATCCCCAACAACATACCGTGACATACGCTTCCCATATTGTCATCGAAATCATACGATACAGAACAGGAGTTAATGCGAGTACACTGACCACATATAGAATGATAATAAGGTCAGAGGAAGACTTCCTCTTAAAACAATTGATCAATATCCTTTCAATGTGAAAAGAAAACAAGTCCTGGTACTCGCACTAACCCCTGGCAATCAAAATACATAATAATAATATGATCCATTAATATAGAAAAAATAATTGAAATCAAAATATTTTGAAAAAATATTTTTTCAGAACAGCCCAAGTTTCTGAAAAGTAACGTTGAGCCCCAATGGATCCCAAGCCTAAGTGTGGACAAAAATTTTAAAAATATTTTAAACAATTTATTCAACACTTACGAACAATAATAATGTATCTAGTTATGATTAAAATAACATAAAGATATTATTATTTAGAAATCCCCCCCTCACACAGAGGGCTGTTGTAAATGTAAACAATGAGTGTAAAAACACTAAAATAAGACTCCAGGCACCCAGGCCCGAAATCAGTTACCAAAAATACACCATCTGATGCAAAACAGAGACTTCCAGGGAAGAAACTGCAGAACATCAGATGGTAGATGCAGAACACAACGCCTAACCACCCGTAGGTGAAGACGTAAACATGGGGAAAGAACAGAATTCATTCTGTTATTCAGCTAAAACTCCCAAGAAATTTTAGTAATAATAATTACAGAAATTATGCCAAAAGCATGGGAGAATAGCAAGGGGGAACTTAAAGGACAGGGAGAGAGGAAAAACACTTGAAAAAACAGTGTAACTAAATAATCAGAATGACAACAAAATGGCTGCTGCCTTGAAAATAGGTAACTTAACATAATTTCATTAAAAAATTTTAAGTTACAGCCCTGATAATATTCTGTCACACATTCTTTTCCTCTCCTCCTTTTCTATCCTCCTTAGAATCACCATTTCACTAATATTTATGTGTCTGGCATCATTTAAACTGAGATTTAAAAGCACAAAGATCAGTCAGATGTTAACTGATGAAGGGCCAAACTTAGAATGATAAATGGCGCCAATTTCGGAACGTCCTTGACACTGCGCATGCGCAGTAGGGGCGAAGTGTGGAGGGCCTTTCAGGACATGTTTTCTTTAGTTTTAGATGCAAATTTTGGGGATTGGGGGGCAAAATTTGTGTTTGGCCCTATATTTTAAGAGTTAGCTATGTCTGGGTCATTGGTACAGTATAAAAATATAGGCAACTTAACATAATTTCATAAAAAATTTTAAGTACAGCCCTGATTATTTTTTGTCACTCCTTTTTCCTCTCCTCCTTCTATATCCTCCTTAGAATCACCATTTCTCCAATAATTACGTGTCTGGCATCCTTTAAACTGAGATTTACAAGCACAAAGATCAGTGAGATGTTGACTGATGAAGGGCCAAACAGAGAATGATAATTGGCGCCAATTTCGGAACGTCCTTGACACTGCGCATGCGCAGTAAGGGCAAAGTATGGAGGTCCTATAGGACATGATTTCTTTTGGTTTTAGATGCAAATTTTGGGGATTGAGGGGCAAAATTTGTGTTTGGCCCTGGATTTTTTAGAGTTAGCACCAGCTAAGTCTGGGTCATTGGTACAGTATAAAAATATAGAAAATTTGGGCGGGGCAAAAATTCTTGCCCCTCTCAGAACAAAGGTAAATATTGCCCGTCAAACTTGTCTTGAACAAACTTGAGTCCACACCTCAAATGGAAGCTGCATACCACATATCAAGTCTCTGCTATGGCTGGTTCATGAGAAGAAGATTTTTTAAAATTTTGTGCATTTTGGCCCCACCCACTCCACAATATGAGCAGAAATCCAAGTTGAAGAAAAACCCAAATGCCCCTATACAACCACTACTTACAGGAAATTTAATTAAAATGTGGCCAGTGGTTTAGGAGAAAGAGGCTCAAACACCACCTTCTCGCAGGACGACAGACGATGGACGGACGGATGAAGAGTGATAAGAAAAGCTCACCCTGACTTTCAGTCAGGTGAGCTAAATATAAAGACAATGGCGGTAAGGAGAGAACAGACTCTTATCATGTAATGGTACCTTGTCCGATAGGACAGTGGTCTCAGCCTGGCTGAAGCAGCTAAAGGTCTTTCTATTTGAGAAGACAATTAAATGGCTGAAAAATGCATCCCTAGAAGCTCACTAAAGGAGACTTACAATGCTAGCCGCTAATGACAGGGATAAAAACGCCAATTAAACTTCTAGCTAGGCTACTAAGGTGTCAACAATAAGACAAAAGTCTATGACACTTAAGAAAACAACACCGAGAAGGAAAAGAGCACTCTTTTCCTTTATCGGTTCTATTCCCAAAAGACAGCGGTCTCTGTCTAATGGAGCTTAGAAGACTTCATCTCCATGAAGACAGAGATCTCAGTGTAAATTTTTTCGACTTTAGACAGCTCACTATATGGAGACTTACAAAGAAGGGCCGCACTTGATTCTTATAAGGCGTCAACAAAAGGACTAAAAGCTCCAGATGCCTAAGAATACACCACTGAGAAGAAAACAACATATTCTTTCCTTTCAACAGTCCTAATTCCAAAGAGACAGCAGTCTCATATTAGACAGCGTAGCTAATAAGTCTTCATCATGTGAAGACAGATATCTGGATGAAACTGCGACCTTAAAAGCTCACTAAACGGAGACTTACAACATTAGTCGTTCAAGGCAAGGAATAAGGACGGCTCTAACAAGCGAAATTTCAAAGAGACAGTAGTCTCAGGTAGCTAACGCAGTTTATTAGTCTTCATCTCCATAAATACAAATATCTGTTTCATCTGCAGCCTTGGAAAGCTCACTATACAGAGACTTACAACATTAGCTGCAATGTATAACAATATATAAGGCCACTATGACATTATAATTACCTGCTAATGATATATAGACACAGACCACTCTTAATTCACACAAGCCAAAATAAGGTGACAACAACAGGACTAATTGCATGTGATGCATAAGAATATTACACCAAGAAGGAAAACGTAATTCTTTCCTTCTAGTGGCTTATTCCAAAAAGCTAGCAGTCTCAGCGTAGCTAACAGAGCTTAAAAGTCATATATCGGTGAAACAGATATCTGTGTGTAACCCTGCGGGTGTAGACAGCTCACTAAATGGAGACTTATGATGTTAGCCGCTAATGTATAAGAAACGACCGCTCTAACTGTACATAAGGCTACTATGGCATCCATAATAGCACTAAATGCATCTGACGCTTAGGAATACAACACCGTGAAGGGAAAGACGTACTTACTCCTTCTAATGGCTCTATTCCCAACAAGACAACTGTCTTAAACTATCTATGAGCTATCGATCTTCTATTCGTAAGGAATAGATCATTGCCTTTCTTATACTACTGCTAAGCCAAGAGAGGTCTTGTTAATCGGACCAAAAGCCTTCAACACCTGAGCCGAAAGATCCGGGAAGGAAGATCTTCGTCTTTACTTCGCCTGGTACTTTAGGCTGCTTTTTTGCCTAGCAAACGCAGAATTTTGTTCAGATGAAACAAGATTTGAAGAGCTTATGAATACAAATTCAAAGTCTTAATGTGCCGTTCCATGAGGGCTGGAGAATCAACCTTTGTAGCGCTCTCACCATCTGAATGTTCCAATGACTGGACCAACCCAGCACTGTCCGACAGCTCACTACCAGAGGCTGTTGACGGCAGAACCTGCGAATACTGGGATGCATGAACTTTGGCTTGCAGCGCAGCGATTATGTTTCTTATTCATATTCTGCTCACGGGACGGAGATCTGTCCCCAGATCTTCAATGCATGTCCCGTATAAAAATGTCTCGAACGACTAGCAGCTACAGGTTAATCTGACTTCGGTGGTGAAGACTGGGAATACCTCCGTAGAACAGCGTGAAAATGTGAAGTCGGATAGCTAGTATGTGGTCCAATGTGCTTCATCGATGAAGCAGAGGAAGAAGCCATAGCTGCAACCGTTCCTGGCTGCAGTGTGGGAGAAGAGTCCCGAACCGCAAGCATGAACAGCCATCCCCACTCACAAAAGTTTCTCGAAGCGAAAACGGTCAGCCCCGACTGCTGACGGAATGGAGAGGGGTATCCCACTCGGGGTCTGGCTCCAGACCTCGCTAAGCATTCTGTTTAGAAACTTGTAAGCTTCTACCCTTAACGTGCTTTTTCATGGAAGTAGAGGAAGCCGTAACAACAGCCGACTCTGGCTGAAGTGTGGAAGGAGCATTGCTCTGACTCCTAAAAGTTTCTCACAAAGGACAAACAGTCGGCACCGACTGCTAACGGGATGCAGAACGCTCTCCAACTCACGATCTGGCCCCAAATCTCGATGAGTATCCTGCTGAGAAACTTGTCAGCTAATCCCCTTTGTGTTCGCTTCCACGTAAGAAGAAGAAGCCATAACCACAACTGACGCCGACTGTATTGTGGAAGGAACATCCCCACGCATGTTCCGACTTATTATAGTTTCAAGCAATGGACACAGTCGACCCAACTGTTAACAGGATGCAGAGGGTTCTCCAACTTGCGATCTGAACCCAGATCTCACCGAGCGTCCTGTAGAGAAACTTAAAGGCTTCTTCTCCTTATCACCATCGTCGCTGGGGGAGCTTTATAAGATGCAACAGACCTACCCGGCATCTCGGCTCCCTAAAAAGGGCCAACCACTGCACCGGTCGAGCCAGCTGCATGCAGAGAATTGACCTACTCCAGCTTTAATCCTGTCAGCTAGTGCTATTTTACTCATCAGAGCAGGGCACATCAGAGCAGGGCACATCAGAGAGCGACAACAGCAGCATGTGACGAACAGGTGTCAAAGTGCCATCGCCATGTTCTTGTTCCTCTGAAAAAGAGACTGAAAAACTAGTATTAGCCTGTGGTGAAGGCTTCACCGCCCACCACACAGGTCGACACCCGTTTCCAATGTTCGCATCTCATAGTACAAGTATTGAAGGAGTGCTGCGACTATCGGAAACAGCAAGCCTATATTCTGAGGCTTCTTGGACTTACACTAAATATCAATTAATACAATGGTAACAAAAATAATGAGGCCAAAACATCACAAGGATACATAACATAGACAAAACCAAAACTTTTCGAATAAAATTTTTTCAAATTTGTAAAAAAAATGTTTGAAAAAATTTTGAATGAAGCCGAAGTGCCCCAAGGGAACCTCATGAGCCGAAGGGTGCCACGATAGAAAGTGTGGACAATCACTAACTAATAAAAGCTAAACTACCAGAATAAGCCACACCATGTATCCTAATAGAAAATCAGTAACTGTTTAAAACTAAACATTGAATTAATACGAATCCAAAACAGACAACAACGTCAAGAGGAAAAACCTGAAACTAACCAACAACAGGCACAACAAAGGCCCAGAGTCAGTAACCGATCAACAACCACCTGATGCAAAGCTAGATCTTCATATAAAGAAAAAACAATGCATCTGGAGGAACATGCAAGAGTACAATAACATCCTGAACTGAAATAGACAGGACATAAACACAGGGGATAAACAAAATACCTATTCTCTTTACAAGTTAAACTCCCAAGAATTTAAAAAACTAGAGCGCTCTGTTACAGTGCCGAAGCTGCGACGATTTGGGCAATGCCAATGATCTTTTAAAACGCGTTGGTGACAAAAAAAACTTGGTGACAAAAAACTTATTGGTGACAAGTCCATAAATGTGACAGAATTTATCCAAATGACGTGCAGTGTTGAGAGGGTGCAGACATCATGAAGATACACTTGCATACCAAGTATGGTGTCATTCCCTCAAGTATTTGAGGAGTTATGGTGTTTTTAATCTAGTTGGCGACCGACCGACCGACGGCGGGCAGGCGGGCAGGCTGGCGGGCCATCGGGCGGGCAGGCAGGCATAGCCACATATAGAGCTGATCGTCGCAGCTAAAAAATTCTTCAATAAAAAGGCCAAAAGAGCTTGGGAGTATAACAGGAGGGTTCAAGAGAGGGAAGGAAAGGGAAGTAATAGGGAAGTAATAGAACAAAACAACAGTGAAGTCATATTATAATGACGACGTTCAGAAGCAGATCATGAAATTGGGTAACATGAATAATTTACATAAAAAATACAAAGTTTTCGCCCTCAACATCCGAAACCACAGTTACTCACTTCCAGCATCCTGTTACACTGTTGATTTCATGAAAACCATCATTGATTTGTATCTGGCATCGTCAAAAATGAGAATTTAAAGCACAGATGTCAGTTCGGTTGTTACTGACTTTGAGCCAAACAGAAGAATAATGATGGTGCCAATTCCGGTCTCTTCCTAGAGGGCCAGATAGGACTTTTAATTTTTGGTATTGTATGCAAATTTTGGGGATGGGGGGGTTCAAAATTTGTGTTTGGCCCTTAATGATATTGAGGTTGCACTAGCTAAGTCTGGGCCATTGGTTGTAGTATAACAAGAGGCCCCTGGGGGCCTTAGGGCGCTCACCTGACATGGTAGTCTAAATATCAAACCAGGGACTTAACTTGAATAAGCTGCATACGCCCCTCCTAAGAAAAGCATATACGGACTAGATGAAGTGATTGTGCCCACACAATACACAGGATTTTCCTTCTATTTTCAGTTCCTGCACTTGTACGTCCCAAAATTGAGAAAAACGCATAAAAAACATATTTTTTTTTATTTTTGTTTGAAAATTTTCAAAGTCCCCCCAAAAAATTTTCAGACTCAAATTTTTTTTTCTTCTTCTTAAAATGGACCAAAACGCATAAAAAAAACAAATGAAAGTCTCAATGACACTCTAGCTTATCTTGACCTTATGGTATATTTTGGGGATTAATGTCATAATTATTCCACTTTTATGTTACATTCAAGTAAACTTGCTATCACAACTAGAGGGGGTATCAGTACCCCGTGGCTAACCAACAGGTGGCCAATGTAAAGGGGTGGCTGGAGTAAAAAAAAAAAGTTCAAAACCTGCACACAAAAGTCCCAAATTAAAGAAAATAAACAGCTAAAGGGTTAAATAATATAATAATAACCCCTAAGAAGCATGCTAACATAAAATAGGAACCATGGCAATATGCTACAAGGTAAGTCTCCACTTTGAAGAAAAGAAAGACAAACCTCAAAACCTGCACATAAAAGTAAAAAAAAAAGTATCACATTTGTTTCAATGGGTTAAAATTGAGAAAAGTACCCTGATAATGTCACAGTAACCACCATGGCAATATGCCTGCAAGGTGAAACCCTACATGAAAAATATCCACTTGGAAGAAAAGAAAGAAAAACCTCAAAACCTGCACATAAAAGTTAAAAAAGTATCACATTTGTTTCAAAGGGTTAAAATTTAGAAAAATACCCTGAAAATGTTACAATAACCACCATGGCAATATGCCAGTGAGGTAAAACTCCACTTAAAAAAATATCAAAACCTGCACAGAAAAGTACAAAACCTGCACACAAAAGTCCAAAATTAAAGTAATGATACAAACATAGCCCTAAGATGCATGTTTACATACAATAGAAAGCATGGACATATGCTACAAGGTAAATCTCCACTTGGAAGAAAGGAAAAGAAAAAGCATCAAAACCTGCACGCAAACGTCAAAATATGTCTAATAAAAATCGATTGAAAGGATTAAAATTTAAAAAAAAATGCAGTGGAAAGATATCAATGTTATAGTAACCACCTCTGCAATATGCAGTGAGGTCAACCTCAATTTAATTTTTTTTTTTTTATCACAACCTGTACATAAAAGTAAAAAGCTGTAAGCCTAAGTCCAAAACCTGTACATAAAAGTCCAAAATTGAAGTAATTCAGCGGGAAAAGGGTTAAATAATACAAACTTAGCCCTAAGATGCATGTTTACATACAATAGAAAGCATGGCCATATGCTGCAAGGTAAATCTCCACTTGGAAGAAAGGAAAAAAAAACATCAAAACATGCACGCAAACATCAAAATAAGTCTAAACTTTAATTCAAAGGGTTAAAATTAAGACAAAATACCCTGGAAAAGAGTTAAATGTTATAGTGAACCACCATAGCAATATGCAGAAACTACACAAAATTTTAAAAAGCCAAAAAATCAAAACCTGTACACAAAAGTTCAAAATATTTGAGAGCGGATGCCGACGCTGACGCCAACGCCGACATGAGGGCTAACGTTGGTGAGCCAACAACTGGTACATCTGCAACCTTGTTATCTTTTAACTGAAAATAAATATAATTCAGTCAATATTAATTTATAGGTAATAGTTATTATGGTGCCTGTTCCCCCACAGGAATTATTTTCTACAACCAATTTTTCCGAGAGCTCAATGTTTCTGGAGCATTTTCCCATTTACTGCCATATGGCAATTGGGATGTTTGAGTGTAATATACACTGCCATGTAAAATTGATGAAATTTGAAAGTTATATTTATATATTTATTTACTGGTGTTAAAGGTCACATAGTTATGCACAATGGCCAATCATGACCGTGATAGTCTTACGGGTGGAGGAAGCCGGGGTACCCAGAGAGAACCACCAAGCATCGATGAGCAACTGTCAGCTCCTCAACATTCTAACTCTGTTCAAGATCCGCTTAAGCAGGGTTACAGTGGTTGAAGACAAGTGCACCATTGACGTGCAGTACACCCCCATGTAGGCAAGTCCCACCCGGCCCCCAAATTTTCAGTGTAAAAAAAAAAAAATTTTGTCTTAAAATTGACCAAAACGCATAAAAAAACAAAAAACTAATTTCTGGATTTTGGTCCAAAATTTCGAAGTCTGGACCTGGACCCAAAATTTTCAGCCCAAATATGAAACCAGGGACTTGGCTTGAACAAACTTGAATCTCTCCTCCCTAAGCATACTGCATACCAAATATCAAAAGATTTCTATTGGTAGATCTGAAGAAGAAGATTTTTAAAGAATATTCCTCATACTGCACTAATTTAAACATCTGGGCTCCCATAGGGAGCCCAAATATGGACCCAGGGAACTGATTTCAATAAACATGTGAAACAATCTTCCAAAGATTTATATGTGAAATTTGAAAGCTTTCGGAGCAGTGGTTTGGGAGAAAAGTAGTCTTAAATGTTTTTCCCATTACCCACAGTGTTAAAAAATGCTGACTCAGCACTTTTTCAAAAGTCCCAAAAAAGTACCCCATGATAAAACCGATAGCAATTTTTTTTACCATTTCATTCTGTTGGTCCTAAGGAAAATTCACACCAAATAAGAATTCTCAGTGCCGTGTACTTTTGGAGATATGGGCGTTTTAATTTTTTTTTCATTTTTAGCTCCTGCGGTTCCTATGGGGGCGACGGGAAAGAAATTTGGGACATAAATTAAGTACTTATGACCCAAAATGCCCTCATATCAAATTTGGTTTAAATCTGCCTCTCGGTTTGGAAAATAGAAATTTTGGGCTTGGCGAAACCAGCTTTTGCACAATCAAGGACCATAACTATGGAACTGTGTGTTATCTGTAAATCAATGATGTAGCATTTATGTTGTGATCCTTCAAAACGGTTAAATTTCAAAACAGTCTGACAAAGGGAAGTAAAGTTACCATAGAGAAACTAAATAAGGCCCCACAAAGTAGATCTTCTGGTCCTCAGGACATTTTTTTGTAAAACTGCATGTGGGTGTACAATTTTTTTGTTTTATTTTTTATTTTTGTAATTATTTCTTTGCCGTCAAAAGTTCATATTCTTGATTTTATATTTTAGGCCTCCTAATCTATAGAATAGCATGGGTGGCGGTGTATTTCATCCCTTGAGTGCAAGAAGGCTTTGCAATGGTAAAGCATTGCAGAGTTTTGTTGCACTCATGGGACAAATTTATCAATTTTATTAACTTGGGTAAAATATCAGACATAAACAATTTAATTTTTATTTTTTGAAGTTTGTATTGATTATAAAGAGAGCATGTGGCAGCCTAACTGACCATGTGGGAGGGTCTGTGAAACAGATTTTTAACTTTTTTAGGCCTAATAAAGATTTTGCACAATCAAGGGCCACAACTATGGATTTAAATGTACAAGAAATTATAAGTAAAATGGTAACTTACCTCAAAATAGCCATCAATATATACAGTTATCATCGTGTGATTAACTCCAGGAGATAAAAGTAAAGTTTTTAACATTCTGAAAATATAAGCAAATTTTGAAATAAGATTTGTTGACTGTAAAATTAAATTGCTGCAAAATATTAACCAGAGGTGCATATACGGAACTTCGATAGAATATTTTCACCACTTAAATATATTCTTTTGTTTAGAAATGTAAGGCTGTTGAAGTAAATGGATGGATGGGCGGATGAGGAATGAATAAGTGAATATACTGATTTTATAATCATTAAAAAACCTTGGGTTGGATCTTTCTGGATATCCTTCACAGTGCATTAATTTATTTCTGTGGTTATTAAGTGATATTCTGTTGTAATATATGAATCATCTCAATGTTGGAGGCCAACATCTGGGTGGTGTTTAAATGTGCTGGTACACACAAAAAGCTTCATAATCGACAAAACAACTTCCCAGTTGTATCACTTCTGATCTGTGTGGATAGTCATTGCAAACATTTTATAATAACTCATTTAATCCTTCACCTAACATTATTGGAAAAATTCACCAAGCACTACTCACAAATATCACCATTCAATTTTTTTTCAATTTCGGTCTCCCAAATTTTGCTTAGGCTCCACGAAGTAGATCTTCAGTTTCTCAGGCCATTTTTTTTGTAAAATTGCATGTGGGCAGACATTTCTGTTTATTTTATTTTTTATTTTTGGAATTATTTCTTTGCCATCAAAAGTTGATGTTCTTGGTTTGTTTTATGTTTTAGGCCTCATAATCTACAGAATAGCAGGGGTGGTGGTGTACTTTATCCCTTGAGTGCAAGAAGGCTTACAGCACTGCAAAGCCTTGTTGCACTTAAGGGACAAATTTATCCAATTTTATTAACTTGGGTAAAATATCTGACATAAACCATTTAATTTTAATTTTTTTAAGTTTACATTGGTTATAAAAAAAGAATAAAAGGACCATGCAGGAAGGCCTGAGGAGAAACAGATTTTTAACTTTTTAGTCCTTATTACCCGTCGTTTGAATGAGCTCAGTGGCTCATTGTAATGACAGCATACGGTACAATTAGAAGGCAAAAAAAGAAAATTTTTAGTTGCTTAAATAATTGTTTTGCAAATGTCATGTTAGGCGAAGTTTTCTGCAATAATTTGCAATAAATGTGTTATGTGCACACTGTGCTTGTACAGAATCTTTTATTGTGATGGGACTCATTTTTGAGGATGCATAGCTTTGAGTTGTGTTTGTACGACATCTCCCCAAAAACAAGTCAAGTCACAATAAAAGATTCTACACAAGCACAATGAGCACTCAACACTTTTAATCTATCCTTCAGTCAACAAAAACAATAACTCAAAAATAGTCGTTAACAAATGAAAATCCACACTCAAATGATCAAAATAATGGAACTCCATTTTCAATTCTCTCAACCCAATAGCATGTGAGGAAATTCCTTCCTTGAATTAATTTTATGGGGTAAACTCATTGAAAAACATAATAAATAATTGCCACTTTCATTTCACTCTTCGCAAAGCAACATGCGATCAATTTAGACAAGTTCACATTCAGGTTAACGTCACCAAAGGTCAACTTGGATGTAGTTCCACTGTAGGTGTAAATTTTAACTATTAAAATCCCATTTCTGGCGTTTTCACCACTGTTGGGTATGAAGCTAAAATTTATGTCATAGGCTTTTCATATATAGTAGAAAAGGTAACCGTGGTATAAATATGAAATTTATATGCCTTTCAAGAAGTGGTGATAAGTGCTTCTGGCAAACAAGTCTAAAAATAAGTTTCAAACAAGGAATTTATCAATGCATTATTTTGAAAACATTTTACTTTGCTCCCCAGGCAAGTTTTTAAATAGTTTGTTGTTCAGTCACTCATATTTACCTGTATAAATACTGTGGACGGTCACTTGCTATCACAACAACTGGTACATCTGCAACCTTGTTATCTTTTAACTGAAGATAAATATAATTTAGTCAATAAGCATTTATAGGTATGAGCTATTATGGTGCCTGTTCCCCCACAGGAATTATTTTCTACAACCAATTTTTCTGAGAGCTCAATGTTTCTGGAGCATTTTCCCATTTACTGCCATATGGCAATTGGGATGTTTGTAAATTACAGAGTGTAATATACACTGCCATGTAAAATTGAAGAAATTTGAAAGTTATATTTATATATTTATTTACTGGTGTTTAAGGTCACATAGTTATGCACAATGGCCAATCGTGACCGTGACAGTTTTACGGGTGGAGGAAGCCGGGGTACCTGAAGAGAATCACCAAGCATCGATGAGCAACTGTCAGCTCCTCAACATTCTAACTCGGTTCAAGCTCCGCTTAAGCAGGGTTACAGCGGTTGAAGATAAGTGCACCATCAACGTGCAGTACACCCCCATATAGGCAATCAGGATAAAGTGCCTAGCCCAAGGACACAACATGGGTCATCCCGGATGGGGATCGAACTCGGGACCTCTAGCATAGAAGTTCAACAGTCTACCACTGAGCCACCATGCTCCCAATTTGAAAGTTAAAAATAGTAACTTGATTCTTCTCCAAAAACAACAAAACTGGTTTATTTTAGGAATTAACTGATTTTTTTTTTTAAATTTTGCACTCTCTTTACCTTTTAAGAACCCCAGAAAGTGGAACAGTGCTTGTAAACAAGGTCAGTTTTACAGTTAAAACTGGACCTGGCAACGAATGCTTGGGATTGAAGCTCTCTAAAGTGGGCAGCATAGGTATACATGATTGGCTTTACCAGACTGTGGTTGGGTAGTAGCTGAAAGTGACTTTAAATGCCAATAAATATATAACTTGAGTACCATACATGACTTATAACATTATATTTGGTGCAGAAAATGTACATGTACATAAATTGTTATTGCCATCAAACATATTTGCACTAAGTTTTGCATATATTCTATTGTATCTTCTTCCAGAAAGCTCATTCAAACAAATTATAACAGATAAAATGTCTTCATTCGGTGTATTGAGATCCAAAAAGTCTGAAGACATTAGAAATTTTCTGGTTGTTAGAGTAAGCTATTATATAAGTGGAAAGTCTCGGATTCCATTCAGCTGGAAATTCAAGCTTTGTTTATCTCCCTTGATATGGATGCAATAACATATTTTGTTGCACTGATGATGGTTTTTCCTTAAATTACAAAGTTGTTTTTTTATTCAGGAGTTACCTCAATAACCAGACAACAATTCACAGGTTAAATTTGTATTAAAGTTATGATAAATCATTTGGAAGATATCAAATTCGTCTGAAATAAATCTCTCATTTACATTACAATAGTCAAATATGTTTTTATCACCTTAAATACATACAGTTATCCCCAATAAAATAACATGATAAAATAATTAGTGTGTATGAGCAAATAATTAGGGCATGAATGATGTTAAAATACAATTAGGCCTAAAAATATTAAAAATCAGTTTCTCAGACCCTCTTGCATGATCCTTTTGGCTGTCGCATGCTCTCTTTAAAACCAATGCAAACTTAAATGAAAGTGTCAATGCCACTGTAGCATAACTTGTCTGTGTGTTATGTTTGATGAAAAGGATAATGTTCAATGTTTATGAATGGATTATGAAATAAGACAAGAATTGTGATAATTGGGAATATGTTAATTTCTGTTCCCTGTATGCTGTTTTCAATAACAATAATATGAGGTGTAGACTGTACTAAGGAACTGAGAGGTGGGGGAATGTGGCCCTCACAATTAATGCATGTGGCCCTCACAGTTAATGTATATCAACGAAAGTTACCAATTTAGAGTGAAATTATTCCAAAACAAGTCATCCTATCAAGTTACAATGAAATCCCTTCATAAATACAGCCTGCAGATTGTGCTAAAGGTTTTGGGGCTTTGGGTCTGTGTAGCCATCACGGTTGATCGATCGCAACCAAAATGGGACATCCTTATCTTGACATTATACTGAGTCATCCTACCAAGTTACAATGAAATCCCATCATAAATGATCTGTAGCCTGTGCTAAAGCTTTTCAGGTTTTGGGCTCGGGCAGTCCTCATGGTTGAATGATTGACCAAAAGGGGACGTTCTCATCTAGGCATTATCTGGAGTCATCTTACCAAGTTACAATGAAATCCCTTCACATAAATATGACCTGTAGACTGTGCTCAAGATTTTCAGGATTCAGGCACCTGTAGCCATCACAGTTGACCAATCATGACCAAAATGGGATGTCATCATCTAGGCATTATATGGAGTCAACCTACCAAGTTACAATGAAATCCCTTCATAAATATGACCTGTAGAATGTGCTAAGATTTTTCGAGTTTGGGGCTTGGGCAGCTGTCATGGCTGAATGATCGTGACCATAAGGGGGACGTTCTCATCTGGGCATTATCTGGAGTCATCCTACCAAGTTACAATGAAATCCCTTCATAAATATGACCTATAGACTGTGCTCAAGATTTTCGGGCTTCAGGCACCTGTAGCCATCACAGTTGACCAATCATGACCAAAATGGGATGTCATCATCTAGGCATTATATGGAGTCAACATAACAAGTAACAATAAAATCCTTCCATAAATACGACCTATAGACTATGCTAAAGGTTTTTGAGCTCGGGCATCAAGACTGAATGATCGCGACCAAAAGGGGACGTTCTCATCTAGACATTATTCGGAGTCATTCTACCAAGCTACTATGAAATCCCTTCATAATTATGACCTGTAGACTGTTCTAAAGGTTTTTGGGCTTTGGGCCTCTGCAGCTATCACAGTTGCCCAATCGTGTCCAAAAGGGGACGTTCTCATCTAGACATTATATGAAGTCAAACCTACCAAGTTATAATGAAATCCCTTCATAAATATGACCTGTAGACTGTGCTAAAGGTATTCGGGCTTCAGGCTAGGGCAGCCATCATGGTTGAATGATCGCAACCAAAAGGGGACATTCTCATCTGGGCATCAACTGGAGTGACCGTACAAAGTTACAATGAAATCCCTTCATAAATATGACCTGTAGACTGTTCTCAAGATTTTCGGGCTTCGGGCACCTGTAGCCATCACAGTTGACCAATCATGACCAAAAGGGGATGTCATCATCTAGGCATTATATGGAGGCAACATAACAAGTCACAATGAAATCCTTCCATAAATACGACCTACAGACTATGCTAATGGACTTTGGGCTCAGGCAGTCATAAAGGCTGAATGATCGCGATCAAAAGGGGATGTTCTCATCTAGACATTATTTGGAGTCATCCTACCAAGCTACAATGCAATCCCTTCATAATTATGACCTGTAGACTGTTCTAAAGGTTTTCGGGCTTCGGGCCCCTGTAGTTGTCACGGTTGCCCAATCATGTCCAAAAGGGGACGTTCTCATCTAGACATTATATGAAGTCAACCTACCAAGTTACAATGAAATCCCTTCATAAATATGACCTGTAGACTGTGCTAAAGGTTTTCGGGCTTCGGGCTAGGGCAGCCATCATGGTTGAATGACTGCAACCAAAGGAGACAATCTCATCTGGGCATCATCTGGAGTGATCCTACGAAGTTACAATGAAATCCCTTCATGATTATGACCTGTAGACTGTGATCAAGGTGTTTGGGCTTCGCACCTGTAGCCATCACAGTTGACCAATCAAGACCAAAAAGGGATGTCATCATCTAGGCATTATATGGAGTCAACCTAACAGGTTACAATGAAATCCTTCCATAAATATGACCTTTTGCCTATGCTAAAGGTTTTTGGGCTCGGGCACCCATCAAAGGCTGAATGATGACGATGAAAATGGGACATTCTCATCTAGACATTATTTGGATTCATCCTACCAAGTTACAATGAAATCCCTTCATAAATGTGGCCTGTAGACTGTGCTAAAGGGTTTCAGGCTTCGGGCCCCTGTAGCCGTCACAGTTGCCCAATCACGTCCAAAAGGGGACTTTCTCATCTAGACATTATATGAAGTCAACCTACCAAGTTACAATGAAATTCCTCAATAAATATGACCTGTAGACTGTGCTAAAGGTTTTCGGGTTTTGGGCTCAGGCAGTTGTGACGGTTTGCAGATCACACCCAAATGGGAAAATTCTCATCTAGACATCATAAGGAGCCATCCTACCAAGTTACAATGAAATCCCTCCATATTAAACATGACCTGCTGACTGTGCTAAAAGTTTTTGGGTTTCGGGCTTGGGCAGCCATCACAGTTGACAGATCATGCCCAAAAGGGGACGTTCTCATCTAGGCATTAGACAGAGGCATCCTACCAAGTTACAATGAAATCCCTTCATAAATACTACCTGTAAACTGTGCTAATGGTTTGGGGGGTTTGGGCTCGGGCAGCCATACCGGTTGATCGATTGCAACCAAAAGGGGACGTTCTCATCTAGACATGACCCCAAACCTGCATATTAAATTTTGTGACGATCAGACAAGAACTGCGGGGTGTAGCCCATGCTAATGGAAAATGTGAACAGACTCACCGATTCACAGACTAACAGACTTCCACACGCGTGATGGCAATAGCTTATCTTGACTTTGTCAAGTTAAGCTAAAAATTAAATGGTTTATGTCTAATATTTTACCCAAGTTAATATAATTGATAAATTTGTCCCTTGAGTGCAGCAAGGCTTTGCAATGATTTAGCATTGCAAAGCCTTCTTGCACTCAAAGGACAAAATGCACAAACACCCATGCTATTGTGTAGATTATGAGGCCTAAAAGAAACCAAGAACATAACTTTTGATGGCAAAGAAATTATTAAAAAAAATAAAATTCTAAAATAAAAAAACACTCGCCCGCATGCAATTTTACAAACAAGAGGCCTCTCGGCCAAGACAGCTCCGCCCAGTGGCAACTACTTTGAGGGACAGCCATATACAGGGTAACATTTGATCCCCAATCTCTGATTTTGATAACCCTTTACCCAACACGGATAGAAGACAACATCATCATTTTTTGTCTCAAAAACATAGCTTATGGCCACTCATTGGAACAAGTTTGTTGAGCTTGTTCAATGAAGGCTCATTAGCTTTGTTCATTAGACAACAGTTGAAAACATAATCAAATTTGGCAAATACATTGGCGTTACTTTGACCAGGTAGTCTGTGACCTTAACATTGATGGATACAGACCTTATTGTGATTGAAAGCACACTGCTTAGTGACAATACATAATTATGGTAAAGAAATTATGGCTCGGACAAACAAAATGTTGACGTTTTCCTGAGTGTTACCTTTACCATGTCGCCTGTGACCCTGACCTTGATGGATACAGACCTTATTATGATTGATGGCACACTGCCTAGTGACAATACATACTGTTATAAAGTTTTGTTAAAAAATATCCAGTGGTAAAGAAATCTAAATTTTATAGTAAATTTCCTTTCTTTTTATACCTACCGCAATTGTTTACTACAGGCTTGCACTACAGTGGAAGGCCCTAACTCGGATAAAATACTCTATTTTAATCTTTCCCAAGACATTTGGGAAAGAAAAGTGGTGTAAAAACACCACGAAAAAAAAAAGCCAAAACTGAGTCAAGTGCTATCGGCACACACCCAGTAGGGGATGCTCTTCTCTTAGTACAATTCCACGACTTCCGTTAACCAGTGTGCAAAGGAGTCATCAAATCATTCTTTTGAGTCCACCAACATAGGAGTTACGTGATCAGCGGGGAGGAAAGATTCTTACCCGAATAAGAAGATGGGAGGGCCTCCATGTAAACAATTGCGGCAGGTATAATAAGAAAGGAAATTTACTATAAAATTTAGATTTCTTATCAACCTACCTTACAATTGTTTACTACAGGCTGAATAGAAAATAGGATGGAGGGAATCACATAACCAACCCACACATAACCCAATTGCACTGGAACCGTGGACAGAGGAAGAGGTCCCTTGGCCTATCAAACCATAGCATCACAAACATGAAAGTGTCAATGACAATGTAGCTTAACTTGTGTGTTGAGATTGATGAAAAGGATAATGTTCAATGTTTATGAAAGAATTATGAAATAAAACAAGAATTGTGATAATTGGGAGTAAGTTCATTTCTGTTCCCTCTATGCTATGTTTTTGATAAAAATAATATGAGGTGTACACTGTACTAAAGAACTGAGGGGAGGTTTAATATCACCTCACAGTTAATGTATGTGGCCCTCATAGTTCACGTATGTCAACAAAAGTTACCAAGCTACAGTGAAATTATTACAAAACGAATCATCCTATCAAGTTACATTGAAATCCCTTCATAAATATGGCCTGTAGACTGTGCTAAAGGTTTTTGGGCTTCAGGCTTGTGTAGCCATGACAGTAGACCGATTGCAACTAAAAGGGGACGTCCTCATCTTGACATTATACTGAATCATTCTACTAAGTTACAATGAAATCCCTTCACAAATACGACCTGTAGTCTGTACTAAAGTTTTTCAGGTTTTGGTCTTGGGAAGCCATCATTGTTGAAATATCGTGACCAAAAGGGGGCGTTGTCATCTGGGCATAATCTGGAGTGATCCTACAAAATTACAATGAAATCCCTTCATATATATGACCTGTAGACTGTGCTCAAGGTTTTCGGGCTTCGGGCCACTGAAGCCATCACAGTTAACCAAACATGACCAAAAGGGGATGTCATCATCTAGGCATTATAGGGAGTCAACCTAACAAGTTACAATGAAATCCTTCCATAAATATGACTTACAGACTATGTTAAAGGTTTTGGGGCTCAGGCAGCCATCAAGGCTGAATGATCGTTACCTACAGGGGACGTGCTCATCTAGACATTATTTGGAGTCATCCTACCAAGTTACAATGAAATCTCTTCATAATTATGACCTGTAGACTGTGCTAAAGGTTTTTGGGCTTCGGGCCCCTTTAGCCATCACAGTTGCCCAATCGTGTCCAAAAGGGGCTGTTCTCATCTAGACATTATATGAAGTCAACATACCAAGTTACAATGAAATCCCTTCATAAATATGACCTGAAGACTGTGCTAAAGGTTTTCGGGCTTCGGGCAAAACCAAAAGGGGACATTCTCATCTGGGCATCATCTGGAGTGATCCTACAAAGTTACAATGAAATCCCTTCATAAATATGACCTGTAGACTGTGCTCAATGTTTTCGGGCTTCGGGTCCCTGTAGCCGTCACAGTTGCCCAAATATGTCCAAAAGGGGGCTTTCTCATCTAGACATTATATGAAGTCAACCTACCAAGTTACAATGAAATTCCTCAATAAATATGACCTGTAGACTGTGCTAAAGGTTTTCGGGTTTTGGGCTCGGGCAGTCGTAACGGTTCGCAGATCACGCCCAAATGGGAAAATCTCATCTAGACATCATAAGGAGTCATCCTACCAAGTTACAATAAAATTTCTCCATATTAAACATGACCTGCAGACTGTGCTAAAGGTTTTGGGCTCAGGCACCCATACTGGTTGACCAATCACGATCAAAAGGGGACATTCTCATCTAGACATGACCCCAAAACTGCATATGAAATTTCGTGACGATCAGACAAGAACTACGGGGTGTAGCCTGTGCTAAAGGAAAATGTGAACAGACTCACAGACTAACGTGATGGCAATAGCTTATCTTGTCTTTGTCAAGTTAAGCTAATTAGTAAAAGACAATGAGAGATGAGGCGTATGGTTATGTGCGATGCACAGACAGAAGGGGCAGTAACAGCACGGAGCTGGAACTGACCTTGTAAGAAGCTGAATGGCTGGGATAGACAACAGCCTGAGCAGAAGAGAGAGGGCCTCTGCATGCTCTTGCAACTGTTGCAGATAAGTGGAGAAAGTAGCATGTCTCCAGTAGGCTGCGAGCATAACATCCAACAACATGACAGAGTTAATATAAGCCCCAAGAGGTAGACAATGCAAGCACCTCGTGGCAGAAAAACAATTGGTAACACAATCGCCAGTCGCTAGACGAGCGGAAGCTGCATGAATAGCAAGATAAATCCATCGAGAAATGGATTCAAGAGAGATCTTCTGTCGACCAGGAATAAGAGACAGAAAATCGATCCTACCCTTCCAAATGAACAGAGAAAAGGGTGTTCACCCTCAATGGAAGGAAGAGTCCCGATACAGATAGGAGGCGGAATAGTTTCCGGTATCTGATTCTTGTCCAGAAAGGAGCAATCACTGGTAAACATAAAACTGGTGGAAGAGCACAAGAAAAAGGCCGGGTCAACCGAGAGGGCATGAAGCTCACTAACCTGTCTGGCTGAGGCAAAAGCCATCAGAAAAGCTGTCTTGTATGTGAGAAAACGTATATCCACCTGGGATAAAGGCTCGAACAGCGTCCCCCCAACCACACCTTTCAAGCAGAGCAGCACCCAAGAAAGATTCCATTTTGGGGTAAGCTGCAAAGTCCTAGGAAAAAGTGCCAAACAAGCTTGAAGAGGCATGGATTAGTGCCAATACGATGGTGTCCCACATACGAAAAGGTCTCCAAAGCATGGACCTGTACCCATTACTGGAGACCCCCAGAATCAAACATATACCAGAAACTCTGAAATCTGTGTGATCGAAGGAGTGACAGAAGCAACAGAGTGATCCGCTCATCACTGACAGAAGACCTTTCACTTAGCCACATCGGCTAAACCAGTGGAGTGCTTCCTTGAAAAAGAAAAGCAACTCCACTACTCGTCTCGAAAAAAACGCCACGGTGAAGACAGGGCCTGACAAAAGACATGCGCGAAGGTATAATGAAGTCGGGTCGAAGTGAAACCTCCTCAGGCGACCTTGGCAAAGAAGGTCGCGATGTAGAGGGAGACATGCCAGAACTGCCGCTAACAAAGAGCGGAGCAGATTGATCCACACCCACTGAGGCAACAGATGTGCGATCAAAATGATTCAACAACTGCAGGTTCATATCTGGGCTATAACCTGAGGCAGAATCGGAACCACAGGAAGGCGTAGCCGACCAGACCGTTCCAATGGAGGGATAGAGCGTCCATGGCGAAAGCCAGAGCATCTGGACACGGGAACCCAAAAGTGTCCATCAGATGGTTCCAACAAGTCGCAAAGAGATCGATGTGGGGACGACCCCAGAGATCGCAAAAAGACTGGAACACTGCAATGTACAGCATCCACTTGGTGGAAAAGAACCTTCCCCGTCGGGACAGGGAGTCGGCTAGGACGTTCAGATGACAAGGAATGTGACGAACCACCACTCCGGTGTTGACATCCTGAGTGAGAAGTAGAAGATCCCGAAACAATTTGTACATGGGAACATAGTGCGTGCCGCCCTGGTTCCAAATGTAAACAACCACTGTCGAATTGTCGGACAACAGAAGGACCCGACAATTCGAAAGGTAGGGGATCCACTGCCAGAAACTCGGAAGAAGAGCAAGAAGCTCCTTCTGGTTGATGTGAAGAGCTGCTAGATCCTGGTCCCATGACCCGGAAAGGAAAAGACCTAGAGGATCCAATGTCACACCCGTATCCGAGATCGCTGGCAACTGTCGTCAGAACACGATCGGACGTGGGGAAGTCCAACGGAACTCCCTGCATAATCCACTGAACATCAGCCAGGGGAGATGGTGACGAGGAAGAGACTTTGGAAACTGCAGCACCAGATCCAGAGGATTGACATTCGGCCTCCAACGACTGGCAGAAAGTGTTGGAGAGGTCTGACATGCAGCCGACCTAGAGGAATGAGATCCGTCACCGAACTGCGGATACCGAGAACCCTAGTGACGTGAGCTGGCTCAACAGTGTGTCGACATCTGACTCCAGAAAGGCAGCATTGGAATGCCTCTGGAGGATATCTACTAGATATGCCGAAGAAGACACCCTGGACTGTATGCGCTGTAACACATGCGACATCAGACGGGTGAAGGCCCAAGGATCCAGATCGAGGCCAAAGGGCATGGCCTTGAACTGGAAAACTTCCTGGGGATTGGAACGGCGAACCGACCTGTAAGCCTCCAAGCTGAACTGAGGAGCAATGATAGACTGGGTCAGGATACTCGGATCAATAACCTGTCGGCCATCCTTTTTCGGCACCAAGAACAGGAGGGAATAAAATCTCACTGAAAGAATGTTCTTGATGACCTCGATCGCCCCTTTTGACAGGAGATTGCCTATCTCCGTGATCAAAAGTTCCCAATGTGTAATGTTGAAAGGGACTTGTGTTGGAAGAGGCACTCTCGACTGAGTGGAATGCCTCAACCTGGGACGAATTCGAGGTGACTACTGCAGATGCCTACCCTTACCCTGTGAGTGAGTAGAAGTGGTGGCAGGAGGATCAGCCCTCAACTTCACAGAGGAAGAAGAAGGGCACTTGTTAGACTTTGGACTGCCAATGCCTCCAACAGAAGGCTGATCTAGCTGACGAAGCAGCAGTTGATCTATGGAATGACATAAGGAGTCATCCCAGACCGTCGCCACGGAACAAGGGAACAGTTGCGGACCCGCCGATAGAGGCAGAGCGAAGAGCAGCACAATTGCCCCTCAAGAAGGGAACGGCTTGTGTCCAGCACAGCGTCCCTGCGAACTAATTCCAAGTTAGCCGTGTTGCAGGCATGTGTGTGTGAGATGCATGAGCGCCTTGGACAGCACACACAAAAAACCTGTTCGTCGTCAAACTTATCTGGGAGCAGATAAGCAGCAAAGCAGAGACGACACGATCGAAGAGAGAAAGCATTCCAGCATCTCTCACGATAAGCCCAACACAGACTCCAGAGTCTCCATATGAAAAATGGCCGGCTTGGGAGTTGGAGTCCTTATCCAAGACCGTCAAAGTCTGGCAGACTGATGGATTGGTGGAATTGTAGGAACGATAATGCACCGGAGGCAAAAATGTGTCAACCCTGATGAAGAACGACGTCTTCATAGCCTTGGAACTCAGCTTAGAGTCCAAAGCTGTAAATGCTTCAAACACATGTACTGACAGGCATGGTCGAAGGCGCCCAGAAGCAGGTTGCTCCACAGACTGTAAGCTCACTAACTGTCGGACGGACTGTCGGACGGTTCGACGTGGGAACGAACCGACAAAGTGGCTTCACTTTTGACCCATTTAACCAGAGAAGGGTCACGATCCTCAAAAACACCCAATGCGGGGTGACGGGCTGCAGCCGAAACATCTGGAGGCAGATGTGTATTGGAGTATGACATATCCCAAGGATCTACAGAGGGTAAACTCAGGAGAGTCGCCGCGGACAGAAGGTCCACGCTGCACAAAAAGCATTTGTCCCACAAAACTGGCCAGGGGACCAGAGTGCGTGGACGGAAATGCCATGGAGCTCATGGTGACCCCACCATGAACATCCAAATTCAATGAGAAAAACTAAGGTACTCAACGGCTGAGAGACCACAGTAGAGGGTTGCAGCCGGCAACCCAACCTCTTCCGACTTCACCAAGTTGAAGTCAGGGAAGGCTGAGGTCGATACCCCCCGTCTACACTACCAGACATCTCTGCAGACCCCTGCAGGGATAAAACTGCTGTGATCAACGGCTGAGAGGACACAACAGGGGGTTTGGTCGGCAGCCTCTTCCGACTTCACCGAGTTGAAGTCGGGGAAGGCTGAGGCCGATACCACACGCCTACACTACCAGAAACCTCTGCAGACCCCATCGGTCGGCAGCCACTTCCGACTTCGCCGATACCCAACATCGACATCCACACTATAGACACTATTGACATCGCTGCAGACCCCTGCAGGGATAAGCTGAGCTGAAATGGTTACCGATGACGATGTAGATGGAATAGCAGTAGCGGCAGATACGACGGGAGCTGTTGAAACTGGAGGAAAGGGGAGAGAGCAACCGAGCTCAGCCTCCAAAGGAGGAGTCACAACCCTAGTGACAGCCTCAGATGTCGACTGGAGAGGGAGCATAGTCCTGGAACCAGGCATCTCGTCACCAGACAACTCAACAGTAAAAACTGCACATTCCCCATGGAGGGGGTATAACTCTCACCAGATGTGGTCATGTTGGGAGGCCCCGAAACGATAACAATCCCCTACCCCTTGGGTGCAGGAGGAGCTGCACATCCCCCACGGAGGGGGTATAACTCTCACCAGACGTGGTTGTGTTGGGAGGCCCCGAAACGACAGCGTTACCCCATCCCACCCACCTGCCGGTGCGGGAGAAATGGCCACGAGAACGCACCAAAAGCAAGGGCAAAAGGCATTCCCCTAAAGGAACCGTACTGAACACAACCAAGGTGAGAGCAGTAGAATAAAAAGGTGAACTCAACAGATACAGAAAGTAGAAGAACACCCCCAACTACGAGAGAAAGGTGGCAGAAAAAGAACCGGCGGGAACACAAAAGAATCCAGACGGCCGACAGGGACCCAAAAAACAGAAATTAAGCCCTCAGTAGAGTGCAGAAATCCTGTCCATACAGTCCCTCATTGAGACCCAACTCCAATAATAATAATAAAATTTATCAACTGAAAAATTTTATGTCTGAACCGCATGGTACGCGAAATTCGCGCGACATGGAAAATATATCAAATATAATGAAAATGTGGTTGAAAATAATAACAAGAATATATAAAAACACAGTCCTGTTATTATACGATCCTCAGATCCATAATTCCAATCACAGGAAACCATTATCGACGAGTTGAATTATCACGTATGTTCCGTAATACAAATGGCCGAACGTCATCCTTGATGTCGGATGAAAAAAAGAATGATTTGATGACTGCTTTGCGCACTGGTTAATGGAAGTCGTGGAATTGTACTAAGACAAGAGCGTCCCCTACTGGGAATGCGCCGATGGTGCTCAACCCAGTTTTGCTTCATTTTTTTGTGGTGTTTTTACACCACTTTTCTTTCCCAAATCTCTTGGGAAAGATTAAAATAGAGAGTATTTTATCCGAGTTAGGGTCTTCCACTGTAGTGCAAGCCTGTAGTAAACAATTGTAAGGTAGGTTAATAAGAAATTATGGCTCAGAGAAACAAAATGTTGACGCCGGACGACAATACATACTGTTATAAACTTTTGTTAAAAAATATCCAGTGGTAAAGAAGTTAAAAAATTTATAGTAATTTATATATTTTTTATACTTACCAATGACCCAGACATAGCTGGTGCTAACTCTTAAAATATAGGGCCAAACACAAATTTTGACCCCCAATCCCCAAAATTTGCATCTAAAACCAAAGAAAACATGTCCTGAATGGGCCTCCACACTTCACCTCCACTGCGCATGCGCAGTGTCAAGGACATTCCAAAATTGGCGCCATTAATCATTCTAATAACCAGTGCCTGGTAAGCGCTATGTACTCAGCGGGGAGGTAAGAGTTCCCAACTCCTGGGAGGGCCATCCCCGTCTGGGTCATTGGTAAGTATAAAAAATATATAAATTACTATAAATTTTTTAACATTTTTATACTGTACCAATGACCCAGACATAGCTGAATAGTAAAAAGGCTGGAGGGCCAAGGACATAGAGCAAGATGGAATACGCTCAATTATATAAAATAGAGTCATCCCCTCTAGGGAAAAAGAAGTATTAGGCCTTACATGTATCTTTCTTATTTATGATAAATTAGAAAGATACAACACCTTCCAAAATTGAGCATCATACATCCATGTACTCTATTAATATCTAGTATAATCCTTATACTAATAATTTTTAAAGTAAGCCAATAAATAAAGTAAGTCTAGAGAATAGAGACTCTTTATACTCCTTAAAAGTGTCTGAGGATTGCATAATCATGTCCGTTGACACGTGCTATATTCAAAAGCTATACTTTAAAAACTAAGACTTGAATGAATTTTTAAAACATAAACTTCTCACTAAACAACCATCCCAATAACAGCTCAGAATTACTAACTCCGGAGGAGGTATCCCCTTGTTTTCATAGTAAAACAGGTGACCCAAGGGAACACCCTCCCCCCCCCCCTTTTTCTTGCCCTGGGTCAAATAGCACAGAGTGAAGAGGGCAGCAGAACGGAGTCACTGCCGAAACAGACAGCCTACCTAGCTATAGTAGCAACTGTTAAGTGAATGACATTCTGAGCAGTAGATAACAGACCTAACAATAGAGGCCTCCAGAAATGGACTCAATATTTCTGAGATAAAAAATTCATGAATGTGGATGGCTGAGCGCAATGAGCAGCCTTCAAAAATCTATAATAGCGACACTATTAATGTAAGCCCAAGATGTAGAAGAACTCTTACTTCATGAGCCGAAATCTCAAACACAACTGCTGAAAGATATACCATAAGCAGTATCGATAGTTAATTGAATCCATTAGCAATAGAATGGAGCGTAACGTCCTTCTAATAGGCATCAAAGACAGAAGAAGTCTACGCCCGTAGTAATAAACAGATATCTGTTTATAAATACATAACTCTAACCGGACAGAGTAAAGGCCTATGCCCGTACGAAGACGGAAGGACCTTAATAACAATAGGTTCCGGATATTAGGAGCCTAACTCTTATGCAAAAATCCAACCTAAATAGTAAAGGAAGTAGTGATTCCGAAACTACGAAAGTGAAAATCATCCACCGATAGTGCATGAAACTCACTGACTCTTCAGTAAAAGAGAAGCCAACAGAATTACTGTCTAAAAGGTCAGAATTTGAAAACTACTGTTTCCAGAGGCTCAAATGATTACTTAGCTAAATAAGAACCGAAGTTAAATTCCATATAGGAATTTAATCTAATGATTCTAAGTCTATTTATCAAAAAGTTACTAACTGACTTAGATAAAGAGACATAAGACTCAATTGTAAACTATCATAGAGTGCATAGGTATGAGGTAACATAAACCTATAACCTTAATAATAACAGGCTGCAGTAGATCTTGTCAAACAAGTATACTAAAAAGTTGCAATGAGTAGTATGGAGGGATCAACAATATGAACATAGTGATCCCTACACCAACGACGGAAGAGCCTCCACTTTAGCCGCATAGAATAGCGAAGAAGAGGATCTCCTATAGTAAGAAATCACGTCCAAAGCCCGTCCAGTACAATGCTTACAATGCAATACGGACCACACAACGGAATACGTGAAGGTTGCGACCTTGCGGGTTGTGATAAAGATGACACGATTTTACCCAGCGAAAAAAGATCCTCTCATTGAGGAAGATTTTGCGTTAAGTCCCACAGTAGACATCAGAGTAAATTTACCCACGGTCTCTGTGAAGACAGAGATGCTATCAACAGAAATGTATTGTGGTTGTTTATCTTAGCAATACCTGCTGAAACAACAGCGCCGGAGGATACGCATATCCTATCATTCCGTCCTATTAGATCAATAGAGCATTAACAACATTAGCTCAAAGATCCGGACAAGCAAACACATACGTCTGCAATTGATTAGCAAGCTGTGTCGTAAATAAATTATCATTGGGCGCTCCCATTGATAGCAAATCTGATTGTATACTTGTTTGTTGAGAGTCCATTCTGACGGCAACAAGCGACCCATAAGTGAACGGGAGTTTGGTAAAACAATCAGACGACCCGGAATATGACGGACCGAAACAGAACTTGGTGTACTATAACAAACAGAAGGATTCTTTCCATTAAATTGAATAACGGAAACGAATGAGTGCCTCCCTGGTTCCGGAGATACGCCACTACTGTCGAATTAACGGACAGGATTTGGACATGCGTTTCTGAATAATGTTCATCCAATGACATAAAGCAAGCCTAAAAAACATTATTCCGCGGAAGATAAGTGCTTGCTTAGAGACTGCGGAACCCAAAGACCCTGGCACTTCGAATCCGTTGGGATCAATATTATATCCCAACCTGTTTGACTGGCAACCGTCATAAATATAACACTCGGATCCGGCAACTGCAGTGGCACTCTCTGAGTCAACCACCGAATGTTTGCCCCAGTCTGAATCTCTTGCAACACTAGATAGACAAGAGAACGTGAAAATCGAGCAATTCATGGATTGCTGAAAAGTTGCCGTCGAAGAGAAGCTTCTCCGAGAACGAAGCGACTCTGAGAGAGTTCTTCACCTTACTATCCACGCGCGTGGATGTAGCTAGGGCTGCGTCACATCTAACCAACTCCAATCAGCCACTGAAGGGCGGTTTTATACGTGAACAAACTACTGCCCTCAAAAGAAATCACATTGAGGATAATATCCCGTAATTCTTTTCTTGAAGACGTAATGATAACGCCTCAGTAAGGTGGATTACGTATGAAAAAGCGTCTAAGTTAAGTCTACTAGACATCATTGTCGTTTCCAACATTGTGGTTGGAAAAGACATAGACGGCGAAAAAGAATATTGCCAGTCTTTAATCACGCCGTCTAGACGCATATGAACTCTCGGTATGCCCTGCTCTGCCAAAATAAATTATTCGTATAAATGATAAAAAGGCAGAAATGAGCATTGCGGACAAGAAACTAAACTATCATGCTTGGTAGCAGGCTTATATGCATATATAGCGTCGATAAATAATACACATGTTCTAATGACATTATTGGACTGTGTCGGTAAGTCAGGGACAATGTCCCTGAACCGATCCCAAAATTCCGTGTCCAATGACGCTATAAGTCTCTTATCCAACATCGCAGCAATATAGTCCGAAATAACAATCACTGGAAGATAATGCCAGAAGATATGAATGGCAGCTTCCGATGCTACGAAAGGGAAAACTCGAAATCTTTCGAATCCCTTTCGCCATCCTGTCGGACCCTATAAAGCGTTCGGTCGTCCGTACCTGATGCAACCGCGGACCGCACCGACCCAGCGCCTTCAGATAATTCCTGATTCGACTAAGAAACTGTCGATTGCTGGGATGCTGCGAAAAAACTGTGCTAACTCGGATAGCACGTCCGTCACTGAGGCCTGTGGAGAAGCGGTCCTACAATGCATTGCCGCTGGAAGCTCCGTGATCGTTACCCCGTGCATACTACTAATATGCGAGCGAACGGAGTGTATAGGCCTCGTGTCCCTTGGCTACCGGATGGCGTGACCTATTCGCCGTGGAATCACTGAATGACGAAACTGATCGGATACTCGAGGTCACGTAGCCAATGTGCGGTCGTGTGCCCTGCTGTGAGGATGAGGAAGCATTATCGACAGTCTCTCGGACTGTCAATATAACGGAGGGTCCCGACCGACAGACATATGCTCCGAATGTAAAATATCTGAACCACAACATGCGGTCCCCTATGTTGTTGGACGAGAGAGGGACCTCTCTCGCTCACAGCCCGGATGGACCTGGACAAGCCAGGAACCGGACTAACAGGCTTCCTCCGATCTGTCCTCAATCCGCCGTCACTGGGTGAGTACTTAAGTAATTATAGTGCTCGCATCACCCAAATCTCCTTCCTAGACCGCAACGGACGAACCCGGCAGCCGAACCATTCGATGAATGTACGCTACACCGGGTGAGCTAGCGAATGTCACTCCGCGATCCTACAAGGGACCTCTTAGGCGATAGACATATTCCATGAGCACTTATTGCCGCTAGCTCTTCATTAACTATGACGACAGAGGCACACTTTTGAAAGACATCTCCGTAACTTTGCGAACAAGAAACCAGAAATGCTTGGTAATAGCCAGCATATAATAATAATATATATAGCGTCATTCAATAATTCGAAAGTTTGTGTGACATTATTGGACTATGTCGGAACTGAGGGACGATGTCCCTGAACCGAACCAAAAATTTCTAAGTCCACCGACGCTTTCAGCTTCTTATCCGGCATCGCAGCATTCTGGTCCGACGAAAGAAGCTGTAGAAGCTCAAGTCAGATGACATACACAACAGCATATGTTGTTCCGAAAGGGAAAGCTCGAAATCCTCCGAATCCCTTTCGGTATCCCGTCGGACCGGATGAAATTTTCGGACGTCCATACCCGCTTCCGCGGAGCGTCCCAACCCAGCATCGTCGGATAAAAAATATGCGACAGATTCAGCTGATGCTGGGATGCTGCGATAAGCTGTGCTATTTAGGAAAGCACGTCTGTTCCCGAGGCCTGTGCAGTAGCGGTCTTATGATGCATTGCCGCCGGAAGCTCCGTGTACGTTGACTCCCGCACACTTTCCTATGCGAACGTCCGGAGTTTGCAGGCCTCGTGTCCCTGGCTACCGGATGGTGTGACCTGGTCGCCGATGATTCTCTGACTGGCGAAGCTGACTGGATATCCGAGGTCACGTAGCCAAGAGCAGGCGTGTGCGCTACCATGAGAATGAGGAAGCCTTATTGACAGTCTACTCCGGACTGACTATATGTCGGAGCGTCCCGAGCGACGGACGTATGCTCCGAATGCGAAACATTTTGTACCACAACATCTGGGGCCAGATGTTGTTGTACGAGAGAGGGGCCTCTCTCGCTCGCCGTCCGGATGGACCAGAACGAGCTATGAACCGGACTAAAAGGCTTCCTCCGTTCTCCCCCTAATCTGCCGTCACTGGGTGTGCATTTGGTTGATTTATAGTGCTTGCATCACCCCAAAACTCCTTCTAGACCGCAACGGACGAACCCGGCTGCCGAACCATTCGATGAATGGACGCTACACCGGGCGAGCTAGCGGACGTCAAAGGCCGTCGAACCTACTAGGGTCCTCTTAGGCAATTGGCGTATTTACATGAGCACTTTTGCGCTAGCCCTTCCTTAATTGTGACGACGGAGGCACACTGTTGGAAGACATCACAGATACATCACCCTAATCTTGATCGTCTGAAATAGAAATTGATAAAGTAGAGTGACCCTGCGGGGAAAGGACTGGAGTGTCCAATTCCCCACTAACATACCGTGACATACGCTTCCCATGTTGTCATTGAAATCATACGATACAGAACAGGAGTTAATGCGAGTACACTGACCACATATAGAATGATTATAAAAGTCAGAGGAAGACTTCCTCTTATTACAATTGATCAAAATCTTTTCAATGTGAAAAGAAAACAAAGTCCTGGTACTCGCACCAACCCCTGGCAATCAAAATACATAATAATAATATGACCCATTAATATAGAAAAAATAATTGAAATCAAAATATTTTGAAAAAATATTTTTTCAGAACAGCCCAAGTTTCTGAAAAGTAACGTTGAGCCCCAATGGATCCCAAGCCTAAGTGTGGACAAAAATTTTAAAAATATTTTAAACACTTTATTCAACACTTACGAACAATAATAATGTATCTAGTTATGATTAAAATAACATCAAGAAATTATTTTCAAGAAATCCCCCCCTCACACAGAGGGCTGTTGAAAATGTAAAATGTAAACAATGAGTGTAAAAACACTAAAATAAGACTCCAGGCACCCAGGCCCGGAATCAGTTATCAAAAATACACTATCTGATGCAAAACAGAGACTTCCAGGGAAGAAACTGCAGAACATCAGATGGTAGATGCAGAACACAACGCCTAACCACCCGTAGGTGAAGACGTAAACATGGGGAAAAGAACAGAATTCATTCTGTTATGCAGCTAAAACTCCCAAGAAATTTTAGTAATAATAATTACAGAAACTATGCCAAAAGCATGGGAGAATAGCAAGAGGGGACTTAAAGGAAAGGGAGAGAGGAAAACACTGAAAAATCAGTGTAACTAAATAACCAGAATGACAACAAAATGGCTGCTGCCTCGAAAATAGGTAACTTAACATAATTTCATTAAAAAATTTTAAGTTACAGCCCTGATAATATTCTGTCACACATTTTTCCTCTCCTCCTTCTCTATCCTCCTTAGAATCACCATTTCACTAATATTTATGTGTCTGGCATCATTTAAACTGAGATTTACAAGCACAAAGATCAGTCAGATGTTAACTGATGAAGGGCCAAACTTAGAATGATTAATGGTGGATGGATGGATGGATGGATGGATGGATGGATGGATGGATGGATGGATGGATGGATGGATGGATGGATGATACAGACCTTATTATGATTGATGGCACACCGCCTAGTGACAATACATAATTATGGTTAAGAAATTATGGCTCAGATAAACAAAATATTGACGTTTTCCTGAGTGTTACCTTTACCATGTCGCCTGTGACCTTGATCTTGATGGATACAGACCTTATTATGATTGATGGCACACTGCCTAGTGACAATACATACAGTTATAAAGTTTTGTTAAAAATATAAAGTGGTAAAGAAATTATGGCTCGGACAAACAAAATGTTGACGTTTTCCTGAGTGTTACCTTTACCATGTCACCTGTGACCTTGACCTTGATGGATACAGACCTTATTGTGATTGATAGCACACTGCCTATTGACAATACACACTGTAATAAAGTTTGTCAGAAAATATTCAGTGGTAATGAAATTATGGCTCGTACAAACAAAATGTTGACGCCAGACGACAGACAGATGGACGGACGGCAGACAACTCGATATCAGAAAAGCTACGCTGACTTTGTCAGGAGGAGCTAAAAATGGTCTGAGAAACAGAAAACCTACTTTGTGGGGCCTTACTTGGGTAATTTACATTACAAATGTCATTATTTTCGCAAGATGAAGAAAAAGGGAAATTGTCTTTGCCATAATACAACTGGGGGATAGACTCAATTAACAAAACAACTATGATAATATCCACTATTTACAGAGAACTAGAATATGTGCATACAACACACCATCACTTGAGCAGCTTTTAAAAAAAGTCCCAAACTGGTAACTAGTTGGCAGAGGAAAGAGAGGGTAATAGCTACTAGATGGTCAGCTGAACATACTGTTTCTAACAATATATCTTCATCATCAGCATGTACTCATGAATAAACATATTATTCAAGGCTAGGGGTTGATAAAATGAATAGCTAAGAGCCTCCCACCATGGCCTTAAACCATTGCAAATGTACAAGACTGATTCAACAAATGAAAAAACTATTCCTACAAAGTGATAGGTATAGGGACACTAGTCCTGGGTGGCTTCATGATTAATCAAGTATAGTCGGTTAAAAGAAAAATATTGTTAGTAATACCATCAGAAATAAAAACAAGGGCTACACTACAACTGGAAATCCTACCTGCAATAATTTTACCAAATGGACAGACGGATGAACAGATATTGTTTTACTCAAGAAAGGATCTAAGTTGAAAATGCTCCAAGTTGGAAAAGTTGGAAAAGGTGCAAAATTTGTACAGAACCCAACTGAATTATTATTTATTTATTTATTGGTGTTTAAGGTCACATATTTCTGAAATATGGCTAATGATATGATGACCATGACAGTTTGAGTGGAGGAAGCTGGAGTACCCGGAAAGAACCACCAAGCAAAGGCAAGCAACTGTCAGCTCCCCAACATATTAACTCCACACAAGCATGGTTAGCAGTAGTTGAAGACAAGTGCAGCATTGACATACAGTATGCCTTAGTACATAGCGCCACCATGTCCCCACGTGAGCAATGGGGGTGAAGTGTCTTGCCCAAGGACACAACACGGTTGTTGCAGGAGGGATTCGAATCGAGGACCTCTTGGCTTGCAGCCTGCCCCTCTACCTAATGAGCAACCGCGCCCCTAAACCCCAATTGAAACCTGACCTGTAAATTAGTACAACTGAGTCACATGCCAAATTTGGTTGCAGTCAAATAAACAGAACTAAAGTTATCGTCTAGTAACCAGAATGTTGACGGAAATAAGCAATATCTAAGTTGAAAAGCCCATAACTCTTCTAAAAATCATCAAACCATACCCCAATTTGAACTCAACTTGTATTTTAATCTAATTGAGGCACAAACCAGGTTTGGTCCTGATCTATGAATTGAAGCTCAAGTTATCAACCGGAAACCAAAATGTTGATGAAAATATGAAATTCCTAAGTCAAAAAGGACCATAACTCTTGTAAAAATCATCAGACGAAGCCCCAATTCAAACATCACCTTCTCTGTGATATAACTCAGGCACAAATCTAGTTTGGTCCTGATCTATATATCCAAACTCAGGTTATCATCCAGAAACCAAAATGTTGATGGAATTTCAAAGTCGAAAAGACCCCCCCAAAAAGAATCATAGGACCAAGCCCCAATTCAAACCTAACCTCCATTTTGATATAACTGAAGCCGAAGGCAAGTTTGGTCCTGACCTACGAATCCAAACTGGAAACGGAAAAGTTTATGGACAGACAGATGGACAGACTAATGATATAATACAAATGGTTTTTTTTTCTAAATATCGTTACGTGAAGAAATCATTCCCCATGCCCTCCTGGACTGACAAAAAAAATAACACTGCCAAAGAATGCAGTTCCTGTCCATTCCAGAAGTGTTTGGGAAACCCTGAGTTAACACTAACGAGATCAATCAACACAATAATTGGGTCGATTTTGTTTTTTGATAGTGGCTGGGACATATCCCATCTGACTGAAGTCACTGAACTTCGATAACACAACATTGCATTGAGTACATAACATTAAAGAATGAATACAATGTGTTCAGCCGATAGTCTGCAGTATGATTTCATGATGCAGACCTCACAACCAATAAGAGAATAAAATAGAGGAAAAAAACGAAAATAAAATCTGTTTTTTTTTCAGTGAAAGATGATTGTTAGGCATGGTGATAAAATATGTTGCCTCAATTAGTCTAAAGTTTTTATTTCTTTAGGCCATAGCTTATGAAACCTCACTGGAATGTGCTTGATAACCCGATTCAAACAAAGTGATGTAAGCTATGGTTTTAAAGAAAGAAAATTTATTAATGAACAACCAAATTTGACACTCTTGTGAATATAAAGAGTGTTTTTGGATGATTCATTAGTTATAGAGGAACTCCAATGAGTCATGACTTCATATGAAATTTCTGTATATGAGTTCTCTAAAAACGATCTTATCCGGGATTTATGAAGTTTCAGATCAATTTTAGTGAACTAGGTTAAGAAATTTGACCTTTCACTGGAATGAGCTGGTTCCAATGAGATGTTAAAAGCTAGGTTTTCAAGACAAACAAGGATTTACATTGCCGATGCAGGGTCAAGTTTTTGTGGCTAACGCAACTGTGGATATGAACTAAAATAAAATGGGCCGAGACCATTTTCAAACTCGATCAAGAAAATGTTCCTAGAAAGCCACATAATGAAAATAAATTGGAAAGGTTGACACTTGTTCAAGTCATCACCCTATCAAGCACACAATTTGCATAAGATGACCATTTTTGAACTCAATTGAGATAATCTTTTTAGAAACCCATATAACAATGAAAGTGTCAATGACACTGTAGCTTAACTTGTGTGTTGTGTTTGATGAAAAGGAAAATGTTCAATGTTTATGAAAGGATTATGAAATAAGACCAGAATTGTGATAATTGGGAATATGTTCATTTTTGTTCCCTGAGTGCTATGCTTTTGATAAAAATAATATGAGGTATACACTGTACTAAAGAGCTGAGGGGTGGGTTAATATGACCTCACAGTTAATGTATGTGAGCCTCACAGTTAACGTATATCAACGAAAGTTACCAAGTTACAGTGAAATTATTCCAAAACGAGTCATCCTATCAAGTTACATTAAAATCCCTTCATAAATATGGCCTGTAGACTGTGCTAAAGGTTTTCGAGCTTTGGGCCCCTGTAGCCGTCAGTTTCCCAATTGCGTACAAAAGGGGACATTCTCATCTAGACATTATATTAAGTCAACCTACCAAGTTACAATGAAATCCCTTCATAAATGTGACCTGTAGACTGTGTTAAAGGTTTTGGGGCTTTGGGCTCAGGCAGCCATCATGGATGAATGATCACAACCAAATGGGGACATTCTCATCTGGGCATCATTTGGAGTGATCCTACGAAGTTACAATAAAATCCCTTCATAAATATGACCTGTAGACTGTGCTCAAGGTTTTCGGGCTTTGGGCCCCTGAAGCTGTCACAGTTGACCAATCACGACCAAAAGGGGATGTCATCATCTAGGCATTATATGGAGTCAAACTAACAGGTTACAATGAAACCCTTCCATAAATATGACCTATAGACTATGCTAAAGGTTTTGGGGTTTTGGGCTTGGGCAGCCATCAAGGCTGAATGATCACGAACAAAAGGGTTCATTCTCATCTACACATTATTTGGAGTCATCCTACCAAGTTACAATGAAATCCCTTCATAAATATCACCAGTAGACTGTGCTAAAGATTTTCAGGCTTCAAGCCCCTGTAGCCGTCACAGTTGCCCAATCGCGTCCAAAAGGGGACGTTCTCATCTAGACATTATATGAAGTCAACCTGCCAGGTCACAATGAAATCCCTTCATAAATATAACCTGAAGACTGTGCTAAAGGTTTTCGGCCTTCGGGCTTCGGGCTCGGGCAGCCATCATGGTTAAATGGTTGCAATCAAAAGGAGACATTTTCATCTGGGCATCATCTGGAGTGATCCTATGAAGTTACAATGAAATCCCTTCGTAAATATGACCTGTAGACTGTGCTCAAGGTTTTCAGACTTCGGGCCCCTGTAGCCATCACAGGGGCTTCGGGCCCCTGTAGCCGTCACAGTTGACCAATCACGACCAAAAGGGGATGTCATCATCTAGGCATTATATGGAGTCAACCTAACAAGTTACAATGAAATTCTTCCATAAATACAACCTATAGACTATGCTAAAGGTTTTTGAGCTCGGGAAACCATAAAGGCTGAATGATCACGACCAAAGGGGACATTCTCACCTGGACACTATTTCGAGTCATCCTACCAAGCTACTATGAAATCCCTTCACACAAATGACCTGTAGACTGTGCTGAAGGTTTTCGGGCTTCGGGCCCCTGTAGCCATCACAGTTGCCCAATCGTGTCCAAAAGGGGACGTTCTCATCTAGACATAAAATGAAGTCAACCTACCAAGATATAATGAAATCCCTTCATAAATATGACCTGTAAACTGTGCTAAACGTTTTTGGACTTCGGGCTCGGGCAGCCATCATGGTTGAATGATCGCAACCAAAAGGGGAATTCTCATCTGGGCATCATCTGGTGTGATCCTACAAAGTTACAATGGAATCCCTTCATAAATATGACCTGCAGACTGTTCTCAAGGTTTTCGGGCTTCGGGCACCTGTAGCTATCACAGTTGACCAATCACAACCAAAAGAGGATGCCATCATCTAGGCATTATATAGACTCAACCTAACAAGTTACAATGGAATCCTTACATAAATACAACCTATGGACTATGCTAAAGGTTTTTGGGCTCAGGCAGCCATCAAGGCTGAATGATCGCGACCAAAAGGGGACGTACTCATCTAGACATCATTTGGAGTCATCCTACCAAGTTACAATGAAATCCCTCCATAAATATGACCAAAAGACTGTGCTAAAGGTTTTCGGGTTTTGAGCTCGGGCAGTCGTCACGGTTGACAGATCACGACCAAATGGGGAAGTTCTCATCTAGACATCATCTGGAGTCATCCTACCAAGTCATCCTACCAAGTTACAATGAAATCCCTCCATATTAAACATGACCTGCAGACTGTGCTAAAAATTTTTGGGTTTCAGGCTTGGCAGCCATCACGGTTGACAGATCATGACCAAAAGGGGACGTTCTCATCTAGGCATTACACAGAGGCATCCTACCAAGTTACAATGAAATCCCTTCATAAATACAACCTGTAGACTGTGCTAATGGTTTTCAGGTTTTGGGCTCGGGCAGCCATCAAGGCTAAATGATCACGACCAAAAGGGGACGTTCTCATCCAGACATTATTTGGAGTCATCCTACCATGTTAGAATGAAATCCCTTCATAAATATCACCTGCAGACTGTGCAAATTTGCAAAAAGTGACCAACTCAGCCCAATAATTCTGCTGCCATGCCTCGGAGCATTTTTGAACTCAATCAACACATTGTTCCTTGAAACACGTGCCAAATATCAGTCAAATTGGTTGACGTTTGTTGAAGTTATCGCGCTATCAAGCTCAAAATTAGTCAATTTTAATAAAGGGCCATAACTCTTGAGAAAACGTACACAAGAACGAACCCATTTTCGAACCTGATTAAGACATTGTTCTTTAAAACCCAAGTGCCAAATATTCAAATCGGTTTACTTTTGTTTAAGTTATCATGCTATCAAGCTCAAAATTAGTTGATTTCAACAAAGGACCATAACTCTTGTGAAAACCATATATCAGACCGAGCCCATTTTCAAACTAGATCAAGACATTGTTCCTTAAAATCCACGTGCCAAATATCAGTCACATCGGTTGATGTTTGCTGAAGTTATTGTGCTACAAGCCCAAAATTAGTCAATTTTAACAAAGGTCCATAACTCTTGGTAAAAAGTAAGGAGACACTGTATTTTGCGTCATCAGGTGTTGAACATATATATCAATTCACATACAAATATTATCGAAATCCGTCCTGAAACAATTAAGCTACAAGAAAAAAGGGATGTCCATCCGAACGCCCAGCCACCCAACTGCCGGGCCAAAAAGGTGACTGCTTCTCACCATACCAATAGCCAAGTTTTTTTTGGAAAACTCAACAAAAAATGTATTTATTTATTTATTCAGGAAATGTTTTCTGCAAATTTCATCTGCTATTTATATTCGGTAGACAGTTAACGAAAAATAAAAGAAAATTAATTCAATTCTACTTCCGAAACCAACTCACATTACATCGATCATGACTCCCGATGTCATTCCTGTATTCCTGACGTAAACAATATTTTCCAAAAAGAGCTAGTTGGTGGTGATTATGTGATAAAAAGGAATAATATGCATAAGAATTACAAACATATTCTCCCATTCATCAAAACTTAGAAATTCACTGTACTTAAAAACATCCCATAAAGTACACTGTCTAAATGGATAAAAATATTATGTTTTGCTATGAAACAAATCTCACCATAAATGCTTTGAGGTCAATAGGTTCTGGTTTATCACAGGAGCAAACATTACCATATCCTTCGATTTTAGAACAGAATGCTCTTCTTCTTTTATTCTCATCTGTATCTTTCCAGGGACAAGCTGTGTCTACATATTATAAAAACTAAAATATCTTAACCCTTTACCCAACACACAGGATAGCAAAATTTATTATCTGAATTATTGCTTTTTTAAATTTTTCAAAAAGTTTCAGAGCTCGTTCCAATGAGGTGTCACATGATATGATGTTGTTAAAATTTCTTGAAAAGTTAAAAAATTTATAGTAATTTATATATTTTTTATACTTACCAATGACCCAGACTTAGCTGGTGCTAACTCTAACAAAAACCAGGGCCAAACACAAATTTTGCCCCCCAATCCCCAAAATTTGCATCCAAAACAAAAAGAAATCATGTCCTAAAGGACCTCCATACTACGCCTCTACTGCGCATGCGCAGTGACGCAGTCGTCCCGAAATTGGCGCCAATTATCATTCTTACTGGCAGTGCCTGGTCAGCGCTATGTACTCAGCGGGGAGGCAAGAGTTCCCAACTCCAGGGAGGGCCATCCCCGTCTGGGTCATTGGTAAGTATAAAAAATATATAAATTACTATAAATTTTTTAACATTTTTATACTGTACCAATGACCCAGACTTAGCTGAATAGTAAACAGGCTGGAGGGCCTAGGACATAGAGGAAAATCCAATAAGCTCAACTATATAGTAAAGAGGTAACCCCTTAAGGAGAAAAGGAGTATTAGGCTTTACATGTATCTTTCTTATTTAATATTAAATTAGAAAGATACACTACCCTTAATAATTGAGCACAATAACATTCATGTTCTCTATTAACATCCAGTATAACCCTTATACTAATTATTTTTAAAGCAAGCCAATAAATAAAGTAGTCCAGAGAATTGAGACTCTTTATAGTCATTTAAAAGTGTCCGAGTATTGTATATTAAAGCCCGTTTGACACTTGACATATACAAATGCTTCACACCGAGCTACACTTTAAAAATAAGACATGAATGAATTTAAACATTAATATTACACTTTAAAACCATCCCGGAAGCGACTCAGAAATACTGACTTGGAGGAGGCATTCCCTTGCTTTTCACTATAAAGCAGGTGACCTAAGGGAACACCCGCCCCCCCCCCCCCCCTTCCCCTTGCCCTGGGTCAAATAGCCTAGAGCGAAGAGGGCAGCCGTACGGAGTCACTGCCGGAACAGAAAGCCTGCATAACTATAGTTGCAACTGTTTAGTGGACGACATTCTGAGCAACAGATAACGGACCTAAACAATGCAGGTCTCCAGAAATGGACTCAATATTTCTGAGATAAAAATTCGCAAATGTGGATGGCTGAGACCAATAAGCAGCCTTCATTAAATCTGTAATAGCAACACTATTAGCATAAGCCCAGGAAGTAGAAAGAGCTCTTACTTCATGAGCAGAAATCTTAAGCACAGACTGCTGAGAAGAAGATAAATCTTCATAAGCAGTACGGATAGTTAACTGAATCCATCTAGCAATAGAATGGACTGAAATGTCCTTTCTATTAGGCATCAAAGACAGAAAGAAACGTTTCCGTCCCTTTCTGATAAACTGAGATCTCTGTTTATAGATACGTAGTGCTCTAACAGGACAGAGTAAAGGCCTACGCCCGTCTGAAGACGGAAGAGCCTTAATAACAATAGGTTCCGGATATTTATTAGGAGCCTGATTCTTAGCTAAAAAACCCACATTAGTAGTGAAGGTGATAGTGTTCCCAACACTACGATAATGAGAATCATCCACCGATAGTGCATGAAGCTCACTGACTCTTCTAGCAGAAGAGAAAGCTAAGAGAAAAGCTGTCTTATAAGATAAGAATTTGAAATCGACTGTCCCAAGAGGTTCAAATGGCTTTTCCTTCAATTTAAGGAGAACCCAAGCTAAATTCCACTTAGGAATTAATCTAAGAGTTCTGGGTCTATTTATCGAAAAGTTTCTAACCAACTTCGATAAAGAGACATTAGATCCAATTTGTAAACTATCATGATGTGCATAGGTATCAGATAACATAGATCTATAACCATTTATAGTAACAGGCTGCAGTTTGATTTCGTCAAACAAGTATACTAGAAAGTTTGCAATGTCTGGTATAGAGGGATCGAATATATCTACAGAATGATCCCTACACCAACGACGAAAAACCTTCCACTTAGCCGCATAGTTAGCGAAGAGGAGGTCCTCCTACAGTTAGAAATCGCGTCCACTGCTCGTCCTGTAAAGTGCTTGCCATGCAAGAAGGACCGCACAACGGAAAAACGTGAAGGTTGAGACCTTGCGGGTTGTGATGGAGTTGGCGCGATTTCCCCTGCGAAAGAAGATCCTCCCGTGGAGGAAGCTTCCGCGGTAGGTCCCACAACAGACACCTGAGTAGATTTATCCACGGTCTCTGTGGCGACAGAGATGCTACCAACAGAATCTTGCATTGAGATTGTTTTATCTTTAGCAATACTTGTTGAATTAACGGCGCTGGAGGATACGCATATCCTATCGGAATATTCCGTCCCAAGGGATCGACAGAGCGTCTACTGCAAATGCTCTTGGATCCGTACACGGAGACACATACGTCTGCAACTGATTGTTGAGATGTGTCGCAAATAAGTCTATCATTGGCCGTTCCCATTGGTAGCAAATCTGATTGAATACTTGTTTGTTGAGAGTCCACTCCGACGGCAACAAGCGACCCTTTCGTGAAAGGGAGTCTGCTAGCACATTCAGACGACCCGGTATGTGACAGACCGAAAGAAGAACGTGATGTTCTAACGCAAACAGAAGGATTCTTTCCGTTAGATTGAACAACGGAACTGAATGAGTGCCTCCCTGATTCCGTATATACGCTACTACTGTCATATTGTCGGATAGGATTTGGACATGAGCATCGTGAATAATGTCCATCCAGTGACGTAACGCAAGCCAAATTGACATCATTTCCTTGATGTTTATGTGCTTGCACAGGAATTGCGGATCCCAAAGACCCTGGCATCTCGAATCCGTTGGGATTAATGATGCACCCCAACCTGTTTGACTGGCATCCGTCATAACGGTAAAACTCGGATCCGGCAACTGCAGCGGAACTCCTTGAGTTAACCACTGAATGTTTGCCCAAGTCTGAATCTCTTGTTTCACTTGATCTGACAAGAGAACGTCTACATCGAGCGAAATTTGAAGAGGACGTGAGCGTAGCCGCCCCATCGGAATGAGATCCGCGGCGGCTCCGCACAGACCTATCAGTCTCATAAATTCTCTCGCCGTGACTTTGTCTGCATGCAGACAATAGCGAGCGTAACAACTGACTAATTTCACTCTGGTTAACGGCAGACGAACGAGATTGTTGTGCGTCTCGAAGCTCATTCCCAGATGAGTGAATGAGTGAATGACTTGGACGGCACCAGATCCGACTTCTCCTCGTTTACTATAAAACCGAGACGTCGGAGCAATAGAAGAAGATTCTGAACATCGTTCTGAAGCGTTAACTCGTTGCCGTACCTCTGAAGAATGTCGTCCAGGTAGGCCGACGTTACCGCAGACGAATGAGCTCGGAAGTAGATCATTACCGAGTTCATTACCCGAGTGAAAGCCCAGGGTGCTAGATTCAATCCGAAGCACATCGCCCGGAATTGATACACCACTCCAAGGACTGCGAAGCGTAGATACTTTCGGAATGTCGGAGTGACGTGAAAGTACGCATCTTTGAGATCTATGCTCGTTGCATAATCGTTCACCCGAATACTCGCTCTGACCGATCGAATCGTCTCCATATAAAACTTCGGAGCGACGATCAGCTTGTTTATCCAGCTCAAATCTATGACTGGACGGAACGAGCCGTCTGGTTTCGGAACCAGAAACAGATGGCTGTAGAATCCCAGAGATTCCTGGTTTTCTACGACCTCTACCGCGTTCTTCATTAAAAGAGACTGCACCTCTGATAACAGAGCGTCTCTTTTCTGTGGATTTGACGGAAGATGAGTCCACTTTGGACTTCGAGTTAATGGAGGCTTTCGTTTGAAGGATATCTTCAGACCTTCCGAAGTCACTCCTCTCACCCAAGGGTCGTCCGTAATCGACGCCCACTCTTGTGAAAAACTCGACAACCTTCCGCCAACCGGAACGCGATAGAGGTTTAAGCCATCACCTCCTGGACCTGCGAGGCCTGCGGTAGGAGAAACTAAGTCTTCCACGACCCGCACCTCGCCTCGTCGACCTCGGGGCGTCCAACCGATTGTCCCGGCCTGAAGGACGTCCCGAACGAGAGTCGCTATCCTGACGGTCTCTCGAATAAGACCAAGAGGACGCACCGGAACCTCTATAGGAACCTCTCTTGGGCGCATTAGACCCAGAAGTGCCTGTCTTATTCGTGTCTGCTGTATCCGACTTCTTAGGAGCCGATCTGAACAACAGAGAATCATTAGCTTTCTTTTTAATTTTATCATAAATAGCGGAAAGCTTGCCGTCAAAGAGAAGTTCTCCTGAGACCGAAGCGACTCTAAGAGAGTTCTTCACCTTAGAATCCACTAGTGTGGATGTAGCTAGGGCTGCGTCACGTCTAACCAACTCCAGATTTGCCACTGAAAGGGCGGAGTTACACGTGGAATAAGCTACTGCCCTTGAAAGAAGTCTTAAAGAGGATTGTATATCCTGAAACTCTTCCCCTTGAAGGCGCAGTGATAACGCCTTAGTAAGGTGATCTGCGTAAGATAAGGCATCTAAATTAGCTCTGTTAGACGCAATAGCTGTTTCCAACACCGCGGTTGGAATAGAAGCTGACGACGGTAATGATAGCTCTAAGTCTTCCGCCTCGTCGTCCATACGCAGAGGAACTCTCGGTATACCCTGTCCTGCCGTATCGAATTTATTCCTTGCATTAATGAAAGGCAGGTTGAGAGTATTAGCGGACAAGAAACCTGCTTTCCCCGTCCTGGAAGCAAGTTTAAATATAGCGTCGTTCAATAATTCAAATGTTCTAGCAACATTATTGGACTGCGACGGAAACTCGGGAGCGATGTCCCTGAACCGCTCAAAAAATTCAGAGTCCAATGACGCTATAATTCTCTTGTCCGAAAGCGCAGCAGTCTGGCCCGACGGAACAACTTGAGGGAGAAAGTGCCGGATGAAGTCCACGGCAGCTTTATGTTGTTCCGAAAGGGATAGCTCCAAGTCATCCGTAACCCTTTCACCATCCGGTCGGACCTCATGATGTTCCCGGTCGTCCGCCCCCGATGCTTCGGTGGAGCGTACCGACCCAGCGCCGTCGGATAATTCTCGATCCGACACCGTTTCTGTCGGCTGCTGGGATGCTGCGATAAGCTGTGCTATCTGCACAAGAATGTCCGGCGTCGAGACCTCCGCATCAGATGGCTCCCGCATACTTTTCCTTTGCGAACGTCCAGAGTCCATCGGTCTCGAATCCCTGGCTGCCGGATGGTGTGACCTGGTCGCCGAAGAATCCTTCATCGGCGAAGCTGGTAATATATCGGCGGTCACACAGCCAAGGTGCAGTCGTGTGCGCTGACGAGAAGAGGAAGCCTTAACAGTCTCTGCGGACTGCTTATACAACGGAGCGTCCCGAGCGACGAACGTATGCTCCGCTAAAGACACATTTTGTACCACAACATCTGGTCCCAGATGTTGTTGTACGAGAGAGGGACCTCTCTTGCTCGCGGCCCGGCTGGACCTGGACGAGCTAGGAACCAGACTAAAAGGCTTCCTCCGTTCTCGCTTACTATCCGCCGTCACTGGGTGTGCATCTATTATGTTTATAGTGCTCGCATCACCCAAAATTTCCTCTTGGACCGCATCGGACGAACCCGGCTGCCGAACCATTCGGTGAATGGACGCTACACCGGGCGAGCTAGCGGACGACATTTGTCTAATCTCCATGAGCACTTTTGCCGCTAGCTCTGAATTCATTTGTGACGACGGACGCACACTTGAAGAAGATAACATGGAAACATCACCCTGTTCTGGTTCCTCTGAAATAGAAACTGAGAGAGTAGAGTGACCTTGCGGAGAAAGAGCCGGCATCGCCTTTCTCCAGAAACAACATATCGTGACACACGTTTCCAATGTTTCTCATCCCAATGTTCACATATAGGACAGGGATTAATGCGAGAACACTGACTACAATTAATACAATGATCATGAAAGTCAGAGGAAGATTTCTTCCTATTACAATTTGAACAACGTCCCTTCATTGTGAAAGAACAACAATAAGTCCTAGTTACTCGCAAAAACCCCTGACACAAAGATACATAATAACATGATCCATTAATAAATGAAAAAACAATTGCAAAACAAAATAATTTTGAAAAAATATTTTTTCAGCGAAGCCCAAGTTGCTGAAAAGTAACGTTGAGCCCCGATGGATCCGATGGCAAAGTGTGGTCAAAAATTTTAAATTTATATAAAATAATTAATGAGACACTTTCGGATAGTATAAATGTATCTTATAATGAGATAAACTACAACAAAGGCAAACAGCCCCCCTCAAAAAAGGCTGTTGCCAATGAAAACAAACAGTGTAAACACACTAGAAAACATGACTCCAGGCACTGAAAAAACTGGCCCGGAATCAGTCATCAATTACACTCTATCTGATGCAAAACAGAGACTCACAGAGGAGAATCTGTAGAACATCAGATGGAAGATGCAGAACACAAACGTTATACACCCATGGGTGAAAACGTAACTATGGGGAAAATAACAGAAAACATTCTGTAACCAAGCAACTCTCCCAGGAAATTTTAGAAATGAAATTTCTCAAAAATATGCCAAAAGCATGGGAGAATTGCAAGGGGGACTTTAGAAGGCTAGGGGAGAGGAAACACTGAATAAGCAGTGCAACAATTAGCAAGAATGACAACAAGAGGCCCATGCCTCGAAAATAGGCAACTTAACATAATTTCATCAAAAAATTTTAAGTACAGCCCTGATTATTTTTTGCCACTTCTTTTTCCTCTCCTCCTTCTATCCTCCTTAGAATCACATTTTCTCCAAAAATTACGTGTCTGGCATCCTTTAAACTGAGATTTACAAGCACAAAGATCAGTGAGATGTTGACTGATGAAGGGCCAAACAGAGAATGATAATTGGCGCCAATTTCGGGACGACTGCGTCACTGCGCATGCGCAGTAGAGGCGTAGTATGGAGGTCCTTTAGGACATGATTTCTTTTTGTTTTGGATGCAAAGTTTGGGGATTGGGGGGCAAAATTTGTGTTTGGCCCTGGTTTTTGTTAGAGTTAGCACCAGCTAAGTCTGGGTCATTGGTACAGTATAAAAATATATATTTTTTTGAAATGCTTAACCCTTTACCCAATGCCGACGATACCAAAATTTATTATTTTAAATAACAATTTTTCAATTCTTTCAAAAAATGTCAACAAAACCATATCATGTGACCCCTCGTTGGAACGAGCTCGTTCCAATGAGGGGTCACATGATATGCTTTTGTTGACATTTTTTTAAAAATAATATTTTTTCAACAGCTGAATTTGCATATTACGTGGGCGGATGCGGCCGATTCGTTGGGTAAAGGGTTAATTTGTAAAGTACGCAGATGGATACGGTTGATTCGTTCAGTAAAGGGTTAACACAAATGATTGTAAACTATACTACTCAAAGTTTGCTAAGCACCAAGTATATCCAACTACCTGTTTTACATTTTAGTTGAAATATTGTAATGAAAAGTGTATATATTTTTTTATATGTTTAATGATTTAAGTACAGAAATTAAGATTTTATTTGTGTTTGTTGTTATTTTTTATGATAACCATGGAAAATGGATATATTGGTAAAAGAGGAAATTTTTCAATTTGTCAAAAAGTTGACGAAGCGAACTGGTATGGATTCAATATCGAGTATGAGACCCATTACTGTCAATTACAGTTGACAATGCCTTCTCATGCTCCCAATCAGGTTCCTGATGGTCCTTTGTGGGATGTTGTTCCATTCTTGGACCATCATGGCACCAAGCTCCTGGACACTTCTTGGCTTGACTGGGCGGGCTGAAATTGCAAGCTGCAACTCATTCCAGACATGTTCGATTGGATTGAGGTCAGGGAATCTTGCTGGCCAGTCCATATGCTCAATCCCCTCCCTTGTCGGCATCCCCACTCCCCCCAACAGAATGGGCAACATGAGGACTGGCATTATCGTCCATCAGAATGAATCTATCACACACTGCACCTGCATACAATCTGACGTGGACATCCAGGATCTCATCAATATACCGCTGTGTAGTCAATGTACCACGTTCAAGGACAGAGACCTCTGTACGTACATCCCTGCTGATGCTGCCCCAGACCATGATTGACCCTCCACCATAGCGGTCATGCTCTGCAATGTTGGCTGCATGGAATCGCTCCCCTGGTCTTCTCCATGCCCTAGAATGCCTATCTGTGTGGTTTAGGCAGTACCTTGACTCATCTGTAAAAAGGACAGGTCGGCAATCTTCTCTGATCCATCCAATGTGGTCCATGGCCCATTCATATTGTGCCTGGCAGTGGTTCTGGGACAGCGGAATGCAAATACATGGTCTTCTCGATCGGATACCACCTTCGTGCAACCTTGCCCAGATAGTCTGCATCGAAACATTAACCCGAATGCATTCTGAAGGTCACTGCGAAGCTGATTTGCTGTGGCAAAGCAGTTCCTACGGGCCTGAATGATAAAAAAAACGGTCTTCAGCTGCAGATGTTGCCCTGTCTCTGCCACCACCATGCCGTCTTACTGGTGTGCCATACTGCTGCAATCTTGCCCAGGCTCTGGTGATCACCATATGGTGCACACCAAGGGCTTCACCAACCTGACGATGGGTAGCCACTTCTTGCTACACGATCCCTACAGCCCGCCACATTTCTGCTTCAGACAAATGTCTTCTTACATTTGCATTTGCCATATTCAATCATTAAATCACAAGAGTTTGTGTTGAAATGAAGAGTGACTACCCTACACATGTCATGTACATGTAGACACTACACGAAAACATCATAAAAATCAAGGGGTGCCTGCTTTCCATGACTATCACAAAGAGTCTGCCTGTCAAGAGAGCTAATGTAAACACTGGGGACCATCTCAATACATTCCTCAATCATATCCACCAAAAATATCGCAAATATGTCACAAGTAAATTTCACAATGATGTGTCAAATATGTGGTGCTTAGCAAACTTTGAGTAGTATATTAAGAATTACAAGAAAATTCTATTTGCTACCAACCTTAAAATACCTAAATTCAAACAAGAGGCACCAAATGGCTTAAGGTGCTCACCTAAGTACCAAGATACTAACATAATTTGAATGTGGCAGGTCTCTGCAACTCATAAATAAGACCAGAGGAGCTTGATTAGAATATACTTGTAAAGCATCAATACACAGAACAGAAAGGCATTTGACTAAAGAGTTTTAAATATTTTTCCTATTATTTGAAATAGGGCAGTAATGACTATCAAGTTTTAGAGTTGACTACATATCACCATCAATCAATGTTCAGTCATTCAATATCAATTCCTATAAAATTCAACAAATAATCTCTGATCATACTTTCAAATTTAAAATGTATGAATGGGTACACTTTTGTGTCAAGTTAATCTAAAGTAAAATATCTCTGATGGATTCTTGCTTAATAAATAACAGTTTGATCTAAATAATTCAAAAAGAATGTTTGGGGAAGATTTGGTTACAATCCTAAGATATTCACCATCTGATTGTCACAGAAATTTCCAACATAAACCTTCCTCATTCCCATAGAGATTACAATTAACTGTGTCATAAATATTAAAACCTCTCAAAAATTAAAACCTTCTCATTTTTTCAGTTTGTTCATTACAATGGGGTTTTTCAAGTTTAAATCTACAAACGTTTTCAATTGCCCTGTAAAACTTCTGAAACTATGCCTCTTACAACACCATTTCTTTGCACCTGTTACAACCAGTAGTGTATAAATTTACCAGTAATGTTGAAATCGACCAGTAATGTCGAAAAAATTAACCAGTAATGTCGAAATCAACCAGTAATGTCAAAAAAATTGACCAGTAATGTAAAAATCCGTAATGTCAAAAATTAACCAGTAGTGTCAAAAAGTGACGACCAAAATGACGATTTTTCGCAAAAATTTCAATATTTTTTCGGGTTGCTCAAATTGTACTTTTGCCTATATTTATCGACTTTTAACCATTTTCGTGTAAGTTTAAACACATTTACCCCAGTAAATATGGAATTTTATGTTTAACAGTTATTTCCCTCTTTCATATGCACAACATATCCCATCCTATTTGCTCTCTCTCTCTCTCTCTCTCTCTCTCTCTCTCTTTCTCTCTCTCCTCTTTCTCTCTATCTATCTCCCCTCTCTTTCTATCCCATGTCCCTCTGCCTTTGCCCCCCCCTCTCTCTCTCTCTCTATCCCCCTCTCCATCTGTCTTTGCCCAGCTCTCTTTTCCCATCCCTCTCTCTCTCTCTCACTCTGCCTTTACCGTATCTATCTATCTGTCTGTCTGTCTGTCTGTCTGTCTGTCTGTCTGTCTGTCTGTCTGTCTGTCTGTCTGTCTGTCTGTCTGTCTGTCTGTCCCTCTGCCTTTGCCCCTACCTCTATCTCTCCTTCTCTCTCTCCCCTTCTTTCTCTCTCTATCGCTCTCTCCCTATCCCCTTTTCCCTCTGTCTTTGTCCAACTCTCTCTCTCTCTCTCTCTCTGTCTCTTTCTCTGTCTCTGTCTGTCTCTCTCTCTCCCTCTCTCTCCCTCCTTCCCCCTCTCTCTCTGGATAGATAATGAATTGATATGACGCTGAAATATTTAGTCTAGTATTTAGCGCTCGCACAGATAGACATACAGTCACACATGTAAGTGTGTATGCAGGCAGGTTAGCAGCATCCAGGCAGACGGACATAAATCCAGACAGACAGATAGCAATGTGGCGTGTGAAAAATAACCCCTAGACGTGGAAAGACAACTGAATGACGGAAAGACAGGCAGACCTACATACAAAGATTGATTGGTTGGTTGATTGATTGATTGATTGATTTCGTTTACGACACTTAGTTTAAAGCACGCGCACCATACGCGTGTCATTTCGGCATGTGGCTTGGCACACGAAGTCAACGTGCACCTGGGATAAAGTGTCAGGACACAACTTAACTGACCTCGTCAGGTATAGAACCCGGATATTCATCAAATTGAATTGCGAGGCAATTTCTCGATTGAGCTAATAGTGCTCCCCACGTACATGCAGGTACATGCGGGTGACGCAGACTGACTGATTGATGGATGTAGGTAAAATGACAGGTAGCAAATTGGTAGAACTAGATGATAGACATGTAGCAAATATCGGGTAGTGACTGACATTATAATAGTCAGTCATTAAAGCACACGACCAGGGGTGTCATCGGGGGGGAAGGGGGGGGGCTATACCCCCCTTCCCCGTCGGCAAGTGTTAGTGCTCCTCATTTTGGTCGTCACTTTTTGACACTACTGGTTAATTTTTCGACATTACGGATTTTTACATTACTGGTTGATTTTTTCGACATTACTGGTTGATTTCGACATTACTGGTTAATTTTTTCAGCGTTACTGGTCGATTTCGACATTACTGGTAAATTTATACACTACTGGTTGTAACAGCACCCTTTACAAAAATTTATGTTCTTGAAGTTACGTTGTCACAATCATGTGGAAAGCAAAGGTCACTGGAAAATACAGGTTTCAATGACAATAATTTAATTGTTCTTTCTCTGAATACTTTATCTTTTCCCATTACACAGAGTTAAAATATGGAGCAATGTGCCACCTCAAAATATAAAACTAGTGAAATGACCCAAACTCAGTAGTAACTCATTTTTACAAAGATACGGTTCCATATTGTTAACACCTTCATTGTTTATAATGCAATAATTCACGGTGTCAGACTGTTAATTCTGGATTCATACCTTTAGAACAGAACTGACTTGATAATTGCAGATAAGTTATAGAAAATATTCCCGTTGACTGAATAAATCCTGTGTTCTTTCAATGATTTACACTAATAGCCACTGAATTGCCTATGTTCATGAGCTTATTGGCCTCAGTACATCCAACATAAGCATTTAAACCATTATACCATATTATATATCATCTACGTCAATGAACTCAAAATCACAGAGAATCGCATTCAAATCTCACAATTTGCAGATGATAAGAGCCTCTGAGAGTCTAATAACACCGCTGGTTTTGTTCAAAAACCCCTTCAACGCACTCTCAATGACCTGGAGCAATGGTGTGCCAAATGGGTAATCAAGCTGAACGCTAACAAAACCCAAAGAATCACGTTCACCCGTAAGAAAAACAACCGTGACTTTGACCTAAAACTACTGGACAAAGTCCTCCCTGAATGTTATTTATTTATTTATTTATTGGTGCTTTACGCCACATCAGCAACTAAGGCTATATCGTGGCGATGAAAGTATGAAATGTTAAAAAAGATCATTATTTTCAACGCAGAAGTTAAAAAAGAGATGACAACACATGAAAAACGTAAAGTACACCTGACAAGCGAACAATGGAATTAAACAAGAGGCCCCACGTGGCCTTAATCGCTCACCTGACAAAGTGACTCTAAGAAGTATTTTAGGTCACCTTCACCATGTCATGCCTCATCAACATTAACTGGTTGAGTGATAGATTTTGTTTGAAGTTCAACATTTGTTACCTAAAATTAGTTTTATTTAAAATCGTTGGTGTGTGGCCAATCTCCAATGATTTTTAATAAAGCAAATTTATCTCTGCAGACAAACTGGTTTAGCATGAAGCACAAACAAGGAATGTGAAGAGATAGCCTTGGACATCTCTCCCCAACTGTGGATATCTTCCATGTGCTACATGTATATATTTGCATGCAAGAAAACAAAAATTTTCACAAATTTTCCAAAATATTAGTTTTTTTTATCATCATTGGAACAAGCTCAAACAGCTTATTCCAATAGGGGTATGGGAAGATCAGGTATATTTTTGAGACAGAAATGTGAATATATAAATAATGGTGTTTTTTTGTGAATGATGCTGGAGAATTTTGCGTAAAGATATGGTAAATGGTTTGTTCTAGATACAGAATGATGCAAAAGTATTTAAATTTGATTAGGCAAGTTGTTCCTATAATGCATTTAAAAATTGAAGTAACTGTTTTTTTGCTGACAAACTTTTAGATGTGTGTGTCTGTGTTTGTGTGTGTGTGTGTGTGTGTGTGTGTGTGTGTTTGTGTGTGTGTGTGGGGGGGGGGGGGGGGGTAAGAGTGTTCTTGCAAACAAAATTCCTGAATAAATGGAAAATTTTATTTTTTGTGTGAAAGACATAGTGCGTGAATGTTGATTGGAACAAGCTTAGAGAGCTCATTTTAATGTGAAGTCATAAAGCTGTGTTTTACGTACGAAATTCTGGAATAACTAAAAAAATTGCTTTTTTGACTCAAAAAGCATGGTGTGCGACCTCTCATTGGAATGAGCTCAAAAAGCTCATTCCAATGGGGTATTTACAAGCGATAAGTACATGTATGTTTAAGAGACAAAAATTAAAATTTGACTAGCGATTTTTGCGAAGAATGCTGACAAGTTTTGGCAGTTATGCTGGTAAAAAGGTAAGATATGCAAAGTGGTTGTTTTTTAGAGGCGACATTTAATTAAGGGGAATTAACCCTTGATTACTGAGGTAACTTCTAAAAGTACTGAAATTTCATGAAGCAATGTGAATAACAGACAACAGTTGCCTAAAAATTTCATGAATAACTAAAATTTTTATTCCTTTGTCTCGAAAACATGGCATATGACCTTTGTTGGAATGAGCTGAATGCGTGTGTTCCAATGAGGGGTCATAAAATTTGAACGGAGATTTGTGTGAATAATGCATTAGTACTGCTAGATTTGGGTAAACGGTTCACCCTGGATACCACCCCTTCTATAGTAGATCTTTTCTGCAAATTTTGTCTAAGATTCTATCAACTTTACAAATAAATACGTTCATGAATCACAATCAGATCCACCCCACAATGTTGCATACCAAATATCAAAAGATTCTGCCTGCTGGATCTGGAGAAGAAGATTTTTTAAGAAATATGCCTGAAATGCACTAAGTTAAAATTTGGGCTCCTATACGGAGCTCAAATATAAACCCAGGGGGCCGATTTGAACAAACTTGAATCAGATCCACCCCACAATGTTGCTTACCAAATATGAAAAGATTCTGAAGCTGGATCTGGAGAAGAAGATTTTTTAAGAAATTTGCCTGAAATGCACTAAGTTCGAATTCGAGCTTCTATAGTGAGCCCAAATATGAAACTAGGAAGCCGATTTGAACAAACTTGAATCAGATCCACCCCGCAATGTTGCATACCAAATATCAAAAGATTCTGCCAGCTGGATCTGGAGAAGAAGATTTTTGAAGAAATTTGCCCGAAATGCACTAAGTTTGAATTCGAGCTTCTATAGTGAGCCCAAATATGAATCCAGGGGGCCGATTTGAACAAACTTGAATCAGATCCACCCGCAATGTTGCATACCAAATATCAAAAGATTCTGCCTGCTGGATCTGGAGAAGATGATTTTTTAAGAAATTTGCCTGAAATGCACTAAGTTCGAATTCGAGCTTCTATAGTGAGCCCAAATATGAATCTAGGAAGCCGATTTGAACAAACTTGAATCAGATCCACCCCACAATGTTGCATACCAAATATCAAAAGATTCTGCCTGCTGGATCTGGAGAAGAAGATTTTTTAATAAATTTTCCCGAAAAGCACTAAGTCCGAATTCGGGCTTCTATATTAAGCCCAAATATGAATCTAGGAAGCCGATTTGAACAAACTTGAATCAGATCCACCCCACAATGTTGCATCCCAAATATCAAAAGATTCTGCCTGCTGGATCTGGAGAAGAAGATTTTTTAAGAAATTTGCCTAAATGCACTAAGTTCGAAATCGGGCTCCTATACTGAGCCCAAATATGAACCCAGGGGGCCGATTTGAACAAACTTGAATCAGATCCACCCTACAATGTTGCATACCAAATATCAAAAGATTCTGCCTGCTGGATCTGGAGAAGAAGATTTTTTAAGAAATTTGCCTGAAATGCACTAAGTTCGAAATCGGGCTCCTATACTGAGCCCAAATATTAACCCAGGGGGCCGATTTGAACAATCTTGAATCAGATCCACCCCACAATGTTGCTTACCAAATATGAAAAGATTCTGCCTGCTGGATCTGGAGAAGAAGATTTTTTAAGAAATTTGCCTGAAAAGCACTAAGTTCGAATTCGGGCTTCTATAGTAAGCCCAAATATGTATCCAGGGGGCCGATTTGAACAAACTTGAATCAGATCTACCCCGCAACGTTGCATACCAAATATCAAAAGATTCTGCCTGCTGGATCTGGAGAAGAAGATTTTTGAAGAAATTTGCCTGAAATGCACTAAATTCGAATTCGAGCTCCTATAGTGAGCCCAAATATGAATCTAGGGAGCCGATTTGAACAAACTTGAATCATATCCACCCTACAATGTTGCATACCAAATATCAAAAGATTCTGCCTGCTGGATCTGGAGAAGAAGATTTTCAAAGAAATTTGCCTGAAATGCAGTAAGTTCAAATTTGGGCTCCTATACTGAGCCCAAATATAAACCCAGGGGGCCGATTTGAACAAACTTGAATCAGATCCACCCCACAATGTTGCATACCAAATATCAAAAGATTCTGCCTGCTGGATCTGGAGAAGAAGATTTTTTAAGAAATTTGCCTGAAATGCACTAAGTTCGAAATCGGGCTCCTATACTGAGCCCAAATATGAACCCAGGGGGCCGATTTGAACAAACTTGAATCAGATCCACCCTACAATGTTGCATACCAAATATCAAAAGATTCTGCCTGCTGGATCTGGAGAAGAAGATTTTTTAATGTTTTTCCCATTGCCTACAGTGTTAAAAAGTGCTGACTCAGCACTTTTTCAAAGTCCCGAAACTGTACCCTATGATAAAACCGATGGCAATTTTTTTTTACCAATCCTTTCTGTTGGTCCTAAGGAAGCTGCACACCAAATAAAAATTCTCAGTGCCGTGCAGTTTTGGAGATATGGGCGTTTTAAATTTTTTCTATTTTTAGCTCCTGTGGTTCCCACGGGGCTGCGAGAAAATTTTTTTTTGCATAAATCAAGTACTCATGACCCAATAAGCCCTCACATAAAATTTGGTTCAAATCAGCCTCTCGGTTTGGAAAATAGAAATTTTGGGCGGGGCAAAAAATTTTGCCCCTCTCATAACAACGCCAAGTATAGCCCCACAAACTTCTCTTGAACAAATCTGAGTCTACACCTCAAAAGGAAGCTGCACACCAAATATCAAGTCTCTGCTACTGCTGGTTCATGAGAAGAAGATTTACAAAGATTTTGGTGCCCCTTGGGGGCGTGGCACCACCCAGGAGGAGGGGCAACTTCATTTGAACAAATCTGAATTGGCATTAGGTAATAAACATTTAGCCAACATTTGAATAAAATTGGGCTAGTGGTTTAGGAGGAGAAGTCGATAATGTAAAGTTAACGCCGGACGGACGACGACGGACGACGGACGCTGGACGACGGACGACGGACGACGGACAGAAAGTGATTAGTAAAACTCCCCTTGAGCTTCGCTCAGGTGAGCTAAAAAAATGAGTGCAGTTCATCAAAACAGCTGTGAAAATCAACCCGTGAAACAGATATAAATGATAGATGGGAATTTAAAATAATAAAACCAGACTATTTAAAATTTATTAAAAAGGTTGATTTCCTTCAGGAACGATAAAACTTTATGAGAGTTTGTCTTGTAAAACAGGTCTCTGAGAGACGCAACATTAAAATACTGTCGTCTAACAAGATTAAAATCTGTACAGTGCAAAAGAATGTGCTCCACTGTCAACACCTGCTGGCAGGGAACACACTCTGGTCGCATATTACCCTCTAACAAAAAGGAATGTGTAAGTCGTGTATGACCAACACGACACCGTGTCAGAATAACATGATCCTTTCTACAAAGGTTACTGGGTGGGTAGTGATCAGAAATAGTGGGTCGGAAGCGATGGAGCTTGTTATTTGTCGCTTCATCCCATTCCGCCTGCCACATGGATTTGATGTAACTACTGATATGTGGTTTGAAGTCACTGAATGGAATCTTAAAATCAGTGAGAGGCTTGGATAAAGCCTGTTTTGCTGCACTGTCTGCCCTGGTGTTACCAGCGATACCTACATGTCCGGGTAACCAGCAAAACACGATGTCATATTGGTCAGACATGAGAGTTGATAACTTCTCACGAAGTTCCAAAATGAGAGGGTTCTTCAACCTGGGGTTGAGCAAAGCAAGCAAAGAGGAAAGAGAGTCAGAAAAAATAATCGACTTCTTTTCCTGTACATTTTCAATATGTTCGAGGGCGAGTTGTAAAGCTTTAACTTCAGCTGTGAAAATAGAACTTTGATTCGGTATTCTGATTGAAGGGACATGATCATCAGTGACAATAGCTGATGCTACTTTGTCACCATCTTTTGATCCATCCGTATAGATCCTTGTGTATGTACTATACTTTGACTTAAACTGCAGAGAATTTGTTTCAGACTTTTTAGTAGATGCTAGGTCCAAAATAACTGTTGGCTTTTTAAGATGCCAAGGAGGAGTTTGTGGTTCACGATTCTCTTTTACTGCAACTGGTTCAATTTTGGCAGACTCCAAATGAGGTTTTATTCTAATTTCCAATGGAGGGATATGTTTCTGATGACGGTTAAAAAATTTAGTATTTTGAGGTTCTGAGACACAATTGTATGCGGGGTTAGACGGATTAGAAAGAAGTTTTGAAACATATTGAAGTGAAAGTTTAATTCTGCGCTTCTCAAGAGAAGTCTCCTCTGCCTCAACAAGCATCGAATCTACCGGTGATGTTCTAAAAGCACCAAGGCTGATTCTTATGCCACTATTATGAATGGCATCAAGAGGTTTGAGATATGACTTTCTAGCAGAACCGTAAACCACACAGCCGTAATCTAATTTTGATCTGACAAGTGATCTATACAGATGGAGTAATGTTTTTAGGTCAGCACCCCAATCAGTGCTACCAACTACCTTCAAAATGTTCAGTGCCCTTTTACATTTCACCTTTAGTTGTTTTATATGAGAAGTGAAATTCAGTTTGCTGTCAAACAACAAACCCAAGAATTTCACTTCCTTAACAACATTAATACGACTCCCGTCTATTTTCAATTCCGGATCAAGGTGGTGCTTCCGGAGCTTACAGAAATGAACACAATTAGTTTTCGTTTTTGAGAATTTGAAGCCGTTTTCTGTAGCCCATTTCTGGATTCTGTTCAAACACAGCTGAAGTTTGCGCTCTATAGCATTCATTTTTTTGCTGCTATAGCAGATTAAAAAGTCATCTACATACAATGACGAATCAACCATATTCTCAATTGCATCAATAATACTATTGATTTTCACTGAGAAAAGGGTAACAGATAAAATACTTCCTTGAGGAACCCCCAATTCCTGCCCGTGAGGATCAGATAACGTTGACCCAACACGAACCTGAAATCGGCGGTCCCTCAAAAAGTTTTCAATAAAAAGAGGCATACGCCCCCTCAACCCCATGTTAAAAAGATCTTTTAAAATCCCATACGTCCACGTTGTGTCATATGCCTTTTCCAGGTCAAAGAAGATGGCGACCACATGTTCTTTTCTGGCAAAGGCATTTCTTATAAACGTTTCTAATCTAACCAAATGATCCACAGTACTTCTCTGGTTTCTGAAACCACACTGAACATCTGCAAGCAGATTGTTCGATTCCAGAAACCAGACAAGTCGATCATTGATCATCCTCTCCATGGTTTTACACAGACAACTTGTTAAGGCAATAGGCCTATAATTGCTTGGGTTGCTGTGATCTTTATCAGGCTTAGGAATAGGAATTATAGTAGCGTTTCGCCAGGAAGGTGGAAACTGGCCAGTCACCCAAATGTCATTAAAAATGGACAATAAAAATGCAAGTGAAGTTTGAGGCAGATGCTTTAAAAGTTGATAGTGTATTTGATCAGGTCCAGTGGCAGAATCCTTTGCTCTATGCAAAGAGTTACTTAACTCTTCCATAGAGAAAGGTTCGTTGTAGTCCTCTAAGTTATTTGATGTAAATTTAATCTTTTGTTTTTCTTGTTGTTTTTTAAGTTTGAGGAACTCTGGGTTACTATTTTCAGACGACGAATGTTTAGAAAATGTAGAGGCCAACTTGTTTGAAATTTCCTGTTTTGATGTTATGAGTGTGTTGTTATCTTTTAGGTGTTGTACAGCTGATTTTGTTTCTTTTCCTTTAATTTTTTTAATCATTTTCCAAATTTTAGTGATGGGGGTGTTTTGATTTAGTTTCGAAACGTAAGTTTCCCATGAACTTTTCTTTTTATGTTTTAAAAGTCGTCTTGTTTTTGCCCGATTTATACGTAATCTATCCAAATTTTGTGTAGTTGGTGACTTATTAAATTCCCTCTCAAATTTCTTGCGATCTTTTATAGCCTGTTTGCACTCAGTATCAAACCATGGTTTAGTGAAACGTTTTGGATTTGCCGAGGTTTTAGGAATGACTTGGCTTGCAATGTCAATCAACTCTGTGGTGAAGTGTTCAATCTGGTCAGTACTGTCCCGAAATTTCTCCTGTGTGAGGCGTTCAGAACAAAGCGATGAGAAAGTGTCCCAGTCAGCCTTTTTAAAGTTCCACTGGGGCACCCTCTCATCATCCGCCGGAACTACACTCTCCAACACAATCGGAAAGTGGTCACTCCCGCACAAGTCATCTTCTGCCTTCCATGAAAAATCAAGGAAGACAGAAGGGCATGTAATTGTTAAATCAATTGAAGTGTAAGAACCAGATGCGGGGTGCAGGTAAGTATCTGACCCATCATTGAACAAGCACAAGTCATATTTTGTAATGAACTCTTCTACAGTTTTACCTTTTGCATCTTCTTGACTGCAGGAATTACCCCAAAGAGGGCTATGTGCGTTAAAATCACCCAACAAAATGTATGGAGTTGGGAGCTGTTGGACCAGTAACTCAAGATCATTCAGCTGTAGGGCTTTACTTGGTGAAACATAAATCGAACAAAGTGTAACTGTTTTGTTTAATGTTAGGCGTACCGCCACAGCCTGTAAATTTGTCTGTAATGGAACAGAACTGTGAATGATGTCATTCCTAACTAAAACAGATGTTCCACGAATATGAAGATCATTGTCATCTGCCCAGGCATTATACAATGTATAATGCTTGAAAGCTGAATGATCCTGAGCCTCGGGTTTCTTTAGAAGAGTTTCCTGCAGGCAAAAGGCAGCAGGTTTATATTTTGGGCTTAGAAGGCCCAGTTCATTAAAATTCGCTCTAAAACCTCGACAATTCCACTGTATTATATTGTGTTTAGGTGTGTTGGCCATGTTTGAGTGGCGATTTTGCTGGTGGACGTATGGGAGATATTGCCCCCGTTTTTTTTGGTGAAGTCTTACGTGGGGACTTAACCTGTGATGAAGACAGGCGTGGCTTAGACGAGAACGTGTCATCGATGCACTCATCGACTGACATTGCCTCGATGCCATCAAACATGTTGTTCGTCACAACATTTTGAAGGCGTTTTGGGAGTCTGTCTGGTTCTAATTTCTTTTTATCCTTTTCTTTTTGCTCTTTTTGTTGTTTTCTCCTCTGACTCTGACTCAGATTTTCTTGCTGGGATCTTTGTTGCTGATTTGATTTCAATTTATTTGACTCATTCTTTTGTTCAGGTTTTGGATTAGAATTTTTATTTTTTTGTGATAAATCGTTTGTGCGGTCTTGCGTGTGAATTGTTTTTGTTATTTGGTCGTTTGTTGAGGGAACAGTTGATTTGGTTTGTGTTGATTGTGTTTCTGTTTGATTAGAATGATCCATAGTAAATGCCTGTAATAAGGAAGGAATTGTGCTGTTGAGCCATGTATACTGTGTCTGGCATTCTACTGACTTTGTGGGTACCTTTTGTTTTACTGTTGTGGCATACGATGGTGCTGATGTATTGAAGCCAAGCGTAGATGTTACAATTGCTCTGGCCTCCTGAAAGCTTACTTGTTTTTCACACTTCACCTTTTGGATGTTTTTTTCTTTTTGCCAGATAGGGCAATCTTTAGAGGATGACATATGATTGCCCTGGCAGTTTACACACTTGATTGGGTTGTTACATGGCTCTTCATGTTGTTGACCGCATCTAAAGCATATTGTTTGGCCTCTACAGTTGTTTTGACTATGTCCAAATTTTTGACATTTGAAGCATCGAAGTGGATTTGGTATATACAAATCCACTTTGATGTTCATGTAACCCACTTTAATCGATTTTGGCGGTTGAGATGAGCCAAAAGTTAAAATGTATGTGTTGGTCTGTATCAGTTTACCATCTTTTTTAATCTCAATTCTTTTGACATCAGTGATGTTTTGTGATGTTAGTTCCTTCCTGATATCCATTACATCCATGCCTGCAAGTTCTCTTGTTCTAAGCACACCCTTGCTGGAATTTAGGGTTTTGTGCGGAAAGGCCACAACTCTCATATCCATAATCTGTTCAATTTTCAATAAATTTACCGCCTGAAATTCTGTTTTACATTCAACCAATATTCCCCCTGATCTTAGTTTTTTAACATCCTTCACTGTCCCTGCTATTCCTTTAATAGTTTTTTCCAACACGAATGGGTTAACTGATGATGCCTTTTTATCTTCGTCTTCCGCATATATGATTACAAACCTTGGCCAATTCTTTGAAATGTTATGATTGTCTGTATCCTTATCCGAGTCAGAGTCTGATGAAGTGAGTTGTATTTCTCGACCTCGTTTCTTTTTTTTATTTGGTATGTGATCCATGTTAATGAAGTAAATCGTTCATTGCCCCGGCTCCCACCCACCGCGGAGTCCAACAAGGGGTAGGGTTACTGCCACGCAGTGAACCCACCGGGTTGCCGGTATTCCCACATACCTGGTATGGGGCAGTATACTCAGCCAGTGTTGATACCGAAGTATGCCACTGGCTGATTGGCCCGTGTGTGGAAGTGCCAGGTCTTCAGATGGCGACCATCCAACCAATCACTTTATAAAACACTGTAATTACGGTTGCCACGTGAAACTGAAACAAACAGTGCAGCAGAAATAAGTATTTGGTTAAAAATTAGTTTAAAAACATCACACAATGGCAATTATGATAAATGATTAAAAGAAATGACTGATTGAATGGCCACCAAATGCCCCCCGACGTGACACCCAGTACTTTTTGGGGTGGGGGCTCCCGATTGGCCAGAACGGACCATCCGACCATCCTTCTACTCCCGAAATTGGGGCCAAAGCAGTGTGTTGAACAAGATTATCTCCGAAATGGAGACCAGGTCTCCATCCCGGAGACTGCCCTAACCGGGGCCACGAGTCCTCAACTGCCAGGATTCCTTCTTCCGGGGCCTTCGGAATGCACCTCACGGGAGAACAAGGTGCCTGCCAGATGGTATTAGCAGGATTGATCATTTTGGTCCGGGGCTGCGTATTTATGTATTTCGCAGCGAACCAACTCAATTGAGCAAACCTGCCAATTAGAAATTAGCAAACCCGCCCAATTGAGCAGGCCGTCCTCTATCCGCCACCTGAGGACCCGCCTAGTAGGGGATGATCAAACCCCCCTAGGCCTCCCTGAATGCACAGAGGAGAAATTCCTTGGCATTACCATTGACCAAAACCTATCTTTCAATAAACACACCAACGATATTGCCAGCAAAGCGACAAAACGTTTCAATTTACTAAATATGATACGAGATACATCCTGGGGAGCCAACCAGACCATTCTATTTAAATTATACAAAGCCTTTGTGCGCCCTGTCCTCGAGATTGGGGCTATCTTCCTAACAGACCTAAATCAAACAAATATGGGGAAACTCCAAAAAGTCCAAAACCATGCGGGGTCATCCTCCGTGTTCCGTGGGATACACCTATCAAAACACTCCACGACAGAGCCGACATCCCAACCATTAAAGACTTCCTCGCTTCCCTAGCTGCGAAAAATCACGACTGGTTTGCCGACAGTCAACTAATCTCCGAACTACAGGACATTTGCAAAAGCCGACAAAAACCTTAAAATGCCGAAATTTAATTTAACAACCATGTAACGTAGGAACCAGACCGCTGAGGTTAGGGCAGGAAACACCCCCGGGTGTGGCTCTTTTGTAAAGTCCTGACCCCCTCCCCCTATTTTGACCGGAAGATACCTAAGAGAAGGTGGGTAAACAGGCAGTAAAAACGGGTCAGCCACGATCTTCTACCAGGAAGAGCTGTCTTCACCGACTCAACTAAACCATTAAAATTTAATCTCTAAAAATAAACAAATACTGGGAAAGAGAAGGTGAACATACAGGCAGTAATAACGGCTCAACTATGATCTTCTACTAGGAAGAGCTGTCTTCAAGGACTCAACTAAATCACTAAAATTTAATCTCTAAAAATAAACAAATACTGGGAAAGAGGTGAACAGACAGGCAGTAATAATGGCTCAGCCGTGATCTTCTACCAAGAAGAGCTGTCTTCACCGACTCAACTAAATCACTAAAATTTAATCTCTAAAAATAAACAAATACTGTAAACATACAGGCAGTAATAACGGCTCAGCTGTGAACCTCTACCAGGAAGAGCTGTCTTCGCTGACTCAGCTAAATCACTAAAATTTATTGTCAAAAAATAAACAAATACTGGGAAAGAAAAGGTGAACATTTGGGCAGTAAAAACGGCTCAGCCATGAGCTTCTACCAGGAATAGCTGTCTTCACTGACTCAACTAAATCAGGTGGAGGTAAGGACAGGAAACATCCCCGGGTGTGGTACTTTGGTAAAGGCCTGCCCCCACCCTCCAATTCAGAGCTGAAAAAAATTAATGCGGAAAAATTTAAACTGAAGCAAAGAATTGTACTAGCTGCTCCCAGTGATCGACAACCATCAAAAAAATGCAATCACATATTTTTGTCTATCTTAAAAATCAACTAATTCTGCCTTCTTCTTTTAGCGGGTACACCAAGATGCTTTCTTTTTGGTCGCCAGCACCCCAATAAGCTCTATGGAAACTATTACTGATATGGAACACAGTAAACACCATGGACTCTGAACATCCTCCGCTCCATCCCTGGAAGTGATCACCCACCTCCAGGGAGGCGAGCGCTGGTCCTGCGCCCTGCTTCTACACCTTTTTGTAAGCATCTATAGCGCGCATTTTTGACCCAGCAAAATAGGTTCCAATGCAGGCCTGCCCCCGAACCAAGGAAGTTCGGGTCTTTCTATGGGTGGTCCCCCGAAAGGGGCTGTTGTTGTCGTCTATCCAAAAACACATCCAACTGTAAAGCCAGAAAAACTGATTAAAACAGCCTGAGGCAGATTTACTTGCCAATGATGGCCCGTCATCGCTCCATGATTTATCTTCGAAGTGGCAGACTATACTTGCCCGAAAAAAACACCACAGCACCCTCGGAGAGAGGTAGCACCTTTGTGAGAGGACCCCCTCTCACTCCAGTCCTCACCCAAGGGTTCAGTCAAAGACCTACACAAAGACAACCAAACACTCTTCCTGATCATCTAGCCTAAGACATCTGCTGAGTACTCGATACTTTTCCTCCTTCCACATGACTAGACACGTAGCTTCTTGATCTCAACAGTCACAGAGGGTCGAAAAGGGCTTGACCCACAGCATCCCTGCGCGACTTTTGCACACAAAACCATTTCATCACTATCATATTTAACAGAGGTCCACAAGCTCTGGCAAACAAGATATAAAAAAATACAGAGTTTATTACTAGAATACAGAAAAATTACCATATTCCTGTTAATTAAATACTCATGTGAAATGAATACTTTTCAATTGCAAAGTGGTTCTTCATTTAACTGGGTTTTTCATCTTAACCCTTTTTAAATATTTTTTCAAAATTTTAGAAATATTTTAACAAAACCATGTCATGTGACCCTTTATTGGAATGAGCTCGATGAGCTTGTTCCAATGAGGGGTCACATGATCCAGTTTTGTTGTAATTTTCTGAAAATTAATATATTTTCAACTGATGAATTTGCATATGACGCAGGCAGATGCGGCCGATTCATTAGGTAAAGGGTTAAAAAGCAAAAATAGATTTATATATAAGCTACAAATGTTAGCTACAGTTAAGAAGTAATATTAATTAAGACATTGAAATAGGTGGCTGTTATAATGGAATAAATTACCAAACTAATCTATAGGATAGCATATTTCTATTACGTGTGTTATAGTATTTTCACTCTAACTTATGCTTTACCTTCTGAGGAAACAAGAGGTATTTCTGCAGATAACTTGATTTTTTCACCCCATGTGGAAAAATTAGCAGCTTTAGTATGTGCCTCATCTATTTTGCCTTCTGTAAATCAGAAAAAATGTGAAAAATAAACACTTGGAAAAATATGAAAAGAAAATTTAATGTGTAGTGAAATAATTTTTTTAGTACTAAATACTAAACAAACACCACTAAAACTATCACCTTGTGGTAATTTATTCCCTCCAAAGCACCTGATCCAGGATGGTGGGAATATATATCCTTCTGTAAGTCATCATTACCTGAGTAAGCATTTGAAATATGAATTTGTTCATTTTGTACAGAAGTCAAAATTTAATCAAGAGGAGATATTTTAGTTGAAAACTGTCAAAACTTTACGGAGCTCGAAGGATTTGCATGTATACATATTTCATATAGAAATCAACAATAAATCTGTGTCCAAGAGGAGATAATTTGTTTAAAATTTGTAGAAATTTGAAAATTAAGTTTTCCTAGTAAAATTTGTTTCTTTACGTTCCTACCACAATTGTTTACTATACACTTGCCATAACTGTATAGATCCTAACTCAGAGTCATTTAAAAGTTTCCCAAAAATAAAACCTTTTGGCAAACAGGAAATGCATGCAAAGGCACCAGATTTTGACTGCAAATTTAAAATTTCCCCAAAATTTATCTCTCCACACCATACAATATGCCTTGTGTTAATATTCCTACACATGTACGTTCATTGTTATACCAAAAATATACAGCAGGAAAAGTGTTAAATACGTCCGAGGTGTACATATTTATACATCATGAAGGAAATACATCTGTGACATTGACGGAGTTTACCGGAGTGTACCGAAAAGAACATGTGGTTAATATTGAGCAGGATGGAAAATGTTTACTTTGATACTTGTGAGAATTGTCTTGGTGTTGAGATGGATAGTATATACACCTATGTTATTTAAGGTGAGTCTACCATTTAACAATGGTAGCCAAGCGAGGTTGCTGCAAAGTGAGAAGCTGTTTCAATTATTAGTGATATTTGTAAACTTATGTTGTTTCATCATAACAATTTCAAACTTTGAAGCAATTGATAGCAAGATGGCTAACAGTAAACAAATGTTTATGCAGCCAACTTTAAAAGACGATGGTGACTTTGAATTACGGTTGCGTGAAATAGAATTATGGCAGTGTGTAACAAAACTTAGTAAGGAAAAGCAAGCCCCAGCGGTTTATCTATCCCTGTCGAAAAAGTGTAGAGAGGCTTGTGCAGACTTATCGGTAGCAAATTTGAACAGTGACGATGGAATGAAGGTGTTGATTAACAAACTTAAATTTTGTATGGAACCAAAAAACAACAATCTGCTTTTATTGCATCTGAAAATTTTGTAACATTTCAACGTCCATCCAATACAAATATTGTTGACTATATAAACGAATACGAGCGTCTGCATAACAAAATAAAAATACATGACATGGCACTCCCAGATGGGGTCCAAGCTTATCGTTTCTTGAAAAATGCAAACACAACAATTGAAAAACAACAATTATCTAGGGCAACTCTTCCAGCTTTAACTTATAAAAATATGAAAAAGCAGCTCAAAGCAATTTTTGTCACAACTCAATCTAATTCATCTACAACTGAACAAACTATTAAAGTTGAACCCGCCTATGAAATGAGTGAAACTAATAGTTCTGAGCAAGTCTTTTACAGAAGAAATAGTCCATGGCAGAGGCATCCTAGTCGCTCACATAACTATAATCAAGGTATCAGAGGTCGCAATTATGAAAGTGTTCAAGGTCGACAAAACGTGCATCAGAAAAATCCTTTAGATTCTAAGGGTGAGATTACCGTGTGTGCAATTTGTGAGTCAATTTTTCATTGGGCCAAACAGTGTACACATAGTTTTGAAGCTAATAGCAGAGGTAGTGGTGGAAATGCTAACACATCAGTGTCAATAACACTATTTCTTCAGATGTTCATAAATGTTATATTAAAACTTTTGTTGGTGAGACTTTAAATTCATCAGTACTTGACAGTGGATGCACTAGAACTGTTTGTGGGAAAGGCTGGCTTCAATGTTACACTAATTCTTTACCTCCCGAAGATTTAAATAAACTTTCATCAATTAGTAATGACAACTTGTTCCAGTTTGGTGATGGACATGTTGTTAAGTCTTTGAGGCAAGTTACGATACCTGCTGAAATTGCTGACAATAAAGTGCTAATCGCAGCAGATGTTGTTGACTGTGATCTGCCATTACTTTTAAGTAAAGCATCAATGAAGAAAGCTAAAACTTTAATAAACTTTTCTACAGATACAGCAAAAATATTGGGGAAAAATATACATCTCCAGTTTACTTCAAGTGGTCATTATGCTATTCCTTTATCAAATGCAAATTTGAAAATTAATGAACTATCAGATAGTAATATGACATCACACATACTTTTGATTGCGAACATGTCATGCAAAGAGAAGGAAGAATAGCTTTAAAGTTGCATAAACAGTTTGGCCATACTAGCAATACTAAATTACAAACATTCATTAAAAACTGTGACATTCATGATGATGTGTTTCATGAAATAATTAGTAACATGGATACCAAATGTCCTGTATGCGTCAAGGACAAACAATCAAGTCCAAGACCAGTTGAGGGTTTATCTTTAGCCAAGAATTTTAATGATACTATATCCATGGATTTAAAAGTTTATCGGGACTTTTATTTCTTACACATGATTGATCAAGCAACGTGGTTTAGTTGTGCAGCAGTTTTGACTTCGAAGAAAGCTACGTCATTTCTGACAAAATATTCAAACACTGGATTTCATTGTTTGGTGCTCCTAGGCAATTTCTGAGCGACAATGGTCCAGAATTTAATAATCAAACATTTCAAGATATGTGTAACAATTTAAACATAACAGTTTTAACAACAGCTGCTGAGTCACTGTGGTCAAATGGGATCGCTGAAAGACACAATGCCATACTGGGCAATATGGTTGAAAGAATGATTGCAGATTTACAATGTTCAGTAGAAATTGCTTTAGCATGGGCCCTTAGTGCAAAAAATTCATTGCTTAATGTCTTTATATTCAGTCCTAAATCAGTTAGTATTTGGAGAAAATCTGAACATTCCGTCAGTTCTAATAGATCAACTGCCTACACTTGAAGGTCGTTCATCAAGTTATATTGTTGCAGATTATCTATATGCTATGCATTCAGCTCCTGAAGCATTTATCAAGAGTGAGTCTTCAGAGAAATTAAGAAGAGCTTTGCATCATAATATAAGACCGGCAACATCTTTGATTTATAATACAGGGGACAAGGTTTATTTTCAGCGATTGAATTCAAAAATCTGGCAAGGACCAGGTATTGTTATTGGAAAAGTTAATCAACAAATTTATGTTAAACATGGTGGAATGTACTTTCATATTAACCCTTGTCATTTGAGACATGCAGTTCAAGTCAATGAAAATATAGATGCAAATGATATGAAGCATAGTAATGAGTCAACTACAAAGACTACACACATTGATTCAGGGTGTACTTTGACTGCAAGTGATTTGGTTTCTTCCACAATTGACATTCAGGAAAGCGACACTGGTAATAGTTAAGAACTGTCTACACAAAACAAAACTACAGAAAGTGATAGAAATATATTTATAACTGTAAACAAACTAAGTTCAGGTCACAAAATAACATATGATCATGCTGATTCTGCATATAATATAGAAGATGTTATTCTCAACAGAGGTGGAAAATCCACTGGAAGAAATAAATCATGGTATAATGTTGAAATTCTTAAACCAGACTCATTGAAAGGTTCTCAGTTTTATGCTGATTTGAGTACAGTTAACAATTTGAAATTTTCTGATATTCCTGTAGAAACTCCACCAGTTTCATGTGCCAGTAGTGACACATTAAATGATGAATCTTCTAACAACAATGACAATGAATGCTGTGACGAATGGGAGCAAAATGGAGGCGAGTGGTAAATCGATCACCTCAAATAAAGTTTGCAAGAGTGAAAAATGTGAGGAGAGTGATTTTGATTTATTTTGCAGTTTCCATTGACAAGAGTCCTTTGAAACGAATGTATGAATACAACTGAACACGTATGGAAATTTTGCCAGTGAATATATATGTAACCCACTAAAATTAGTTCTGGATTTTAAATAGCAGATTATTAAAATCGTGGAAAATGGACATGTAAATTCCAAATCGGGCACATTAATTCGTGTCACTGGTGAATTGGAGCGACAGGTGTCACATGTATAAAAGAAAACAAGGAACGGGCAACATTCTGCATGTGTTTGATAAAAAAAAAATACGGAAGTATTAAAATGTTTCTCTGATCTTAGAATGACCACTATTTTTTTTATCTGAACATGCGTGTTCCTTTTGTGGCAGGAGCAAGCTCTGAGCGAGTTGTTAATGTACAACCCTCTTACTGTTGGTGTGTCGTGGGTCATGTTCATAACGACGGAAAGTAAATTGTTTGGAATTGTACTTTAAACGCTTCAAATTGTGAGTGATTCTTAAAATTTCCCAACATCAAAACTTAACTGAATGTTTCTGTTTAAGCAACTCAAAAGGATGAAAACACACCCAAGAAGAGAGGTGAGCGATTATTTCCGCACCTTGGAAATTTTTGCGTGAGTCATGGTGCGCAAGAGCGATCATGCGCCTTTCCCACGCGTCACTGTGAATGTTGTGATTCAGTTCCTCAAGATGACATTGAAAGTTGTCTTCATATTTCTAATGATTTATTTAAAGATGCCAAATGTAAAGAACTTGAGAGTTGGAAGAAACATGATGTGTATGAAACTGTTCCTTATGAAAAACAAAAATGAATCTCGACGAGGTGGATTTGTACTTTAAAGGAGGGGGAAAATGGTGCACTTCCAAAAGCAAGATTAGTTGCTCATGGGTTTGAAGAATTTGGTAAAGAGCACTTGACGATAGATTCACCTACATGCTCTAGTGAATCTCTTAGAATTGTATTAGCAGTATTAGGTCACAAGTATTGGCAACCTTCATCTATAGATATAAAGGCAGCATTTCTACAAGGTTCAATAACAGAAAGAGAGGTTTATATCCGCCGTCCAGTGGAGGCGAATGTTCTCATGGGAAGATTTGGTTACTCAAAAAATGTATTTATGGTTTGTCAGATGATTCATATCAGTGGTATAATAAAGTATGTTGTGAGTTACAAAACACTGGTGCTAAGAGATCAACTATCGATCTAGCAGTATTTTATTATCACGATGACTGTGGTTTACAAGGACTAATTGCATGTCAAGTTGATGACTTCTTATGGGGAGGAACAATTAAATTTGAAAAAGATGTTATAGACAATTTGAGATCCACATTTCATATCAGTCAAGAGGCTAGTGGTTGTTTTCGGTATATCGGTCTGAATCTAACAACTTGTGAAAATAAGATAAAATTTTCTAAGAAGGATTATGTGGAAAACTAACTATCAAGTTAGAAAAAGGTTGATGTGCACAAAAGAACTCAAAGCTTGACGAATTAGAATATGAACTTTTACGGTCAATAATAGGTCAGATTTTGTGAATATCTAATCTAGAGTAGACCTGATATTTCTTTTGAAGCTAGTAATTTAGCAAGTACCATGAAAAATGCTACTGTTGAGTCATTATTACATGTGAATAAGATAATCAAGAAAATTAAATCCGATCTGTTTGTTTAACATATCAACATTTGGGTGCTGATGAATCTTTATATCTGAATGTTTTCAGGGATGCATCTTTTGGCAATCTGTTGGACGGTGGTAAACAAGGAGGATTTTACATAACTTTGTTAGGCAATGGCTTGTCATCTCCAGCAACATGGAAATCGAAACGTGTTCGTCGTGTTGTGAAAAGTACTTTAGCTGGTGAAACTTTGGCCTTGTCTGATGCTGTTGACACAGCTATGTATCTCCAGGCATCTTACATTGAAATATTGACAGGATCATCAGATTCATGCCTACTACCAATTTGTTATAACATAGATAATTATTCTCTCTTGGAAGCTTTGAACTCGACTGTTTCTGAAAAAAGACTTAGAATTGAAATTGGAAATATCAAAGAATTAATTGCCAGCAACAAAATTACTGAAATTGTCTGGATAGACACCAAGCATCAATTGACAGATTGTCTAACCAAAAGTGGAGCCTCTTGCTGCAAGCACTTGAGACAGGGAAGGCATGTTCAACCTAAAGAATTGTGTATGGATACATTGTACATAGTACGTAAAATATCACATAAAAAACAAGAGGCCCCACGGGGCCTGAAGCGCTCATCTTGTACAGAACATAATTTAAACAGAGTCCAAGAATGAGTCTACATTAAGCAAGCCATCTCCATAGGCTACACTGTCAATCCTTGAGTCCCTCAGGAGTGACAAAAATAATCTAGGCATCATGCCTTTTCTTCAGTTGATCATAAGTAAAATGTAGAGCTCCCCTATGAAGCCCCTTGATACAACCTATGTGTATTAATCTTAGTACCTCTAGAGGGTACTGAATACAAAATTTTTAATTCTTCAGCAAAATGGCCAATTCCGGCTCCCATAGAGAGCCCAAATATTAACCCTGGCTCTTGATTTGAACACAGTTAAATCTGACTTCCCTAGAGATGTTGTGTACCGAATATGAAAGCACTCTGACCGTTGGATCTGAAGAAGAGAAATTGTAAAGAAATTTCTTCGAATTGCACTAAGTTCAAATTTGGGCTACCATAGCGAGCCCAAATATTGACCTATGGATCCGATTTGAACAAACTTGAATCTGACCCCCCTAGAGATGTTGTATACCAAATGTGAAAGCATTCTGACAAGTGAATCTGAAGAAGAAGATTTTGAAGAAATTCCCTCATATTGTACTAAGTTAAATTTCATGTTCCCATATGGAGCCCAAATATTTACCTAGGCACTCAAATTGAACAACCTGGAATCTGACCCCCTTAGAGATGTTGTATACCAAATATAAAAGCATTCCGACTGGTGGATCTGAAGAAGAAGATTTTTAAAGAAATTTTCTCATATTGCACTAAGTAAAAATTTGGGCTACCATAGTGAGCCCAAATATATACCTAGGGATCTGATTTGAACAAACTTGAATCTAACCCCCATAGAGATGTTGCATACCAAATATCAAAGCATTCTGACTGATGGATCTGAAGAAGAAGATTTTTTTAAATTACCCTCCATATTGAACAAAGATAAAATTTGGGCTTCCATAGGAAGCCCAAATATTACCCTAGGGACTTGGTTTGAACAATCTAGAATCTGACCCTCATAACAATGATGTATACCAAATATTAAAAGATTCTGACTGGTGGTTCTGAAGAAGAAGATTTTTAAAGAATATTCCCCATATCACCCTATGTTAAAACTTCGGGCTCCTGTAGAGAGCCCAAATATGAACCAATGAGCTTTATTTCAACAAACTTTTATCTGACCCCCCTATGAATGCTGTATACCAAATATCAAAAGATTCTGATGATTGGTTCTGGAGAAAAGATTTTTTAAAATTTTTGCAAATATGCTGACTCAGCATTTTTTCGATGCCCATTACAGAACACCCTAACATAACCGATGGCAATTTTTTTTTACCATTCAATTCTACTGGTCATAAGGATACTTCATACCAAATAAAAGCTCTCTGTTCCGTGGGGTTTGGGAAATATGGGCGTTTGAAAATATTTCTATTTTTAGCTCCCAGGTTTCCCATGGGGATGCGGGAATATTATTTTTTGCATGGGTCAAGTACTTATGACCCAATACTACCACAAACCAAATTTGGTTCATACCGGACTATCGGTTCAGAAAACAGAAATTTTGGGCAGGGCCAAAAATCTTACCCCTCCTATTACAAAGCCAAATATTACTTCACAAACTTTGTTTGAACAAATTTGATTCTACACCTCATATGGAAGCTCCATAGCAAATATCAAGTCACTGTACACACTGGTTCTTGAGAAGAAGATTTTTAAAATATTTTGGAGCATTTTCCCCCACTCCCTCCCTATGGGGCTGGGCATGCTGAGTTGAACAAAAATGAAATGCCCCTTTGGGACCATCACTCACACAAACTTTCACTTGAATTGGCCCAGTGGCTTTGGAGGAGAAGACCAAAACATGGTGTTGACGGACGACGGACGACAGACGACGGACGATGGACGGGAAGCGATGAGATTAGCTTAGCTTGACTTTGTCAAGATGAGCTAAAAAGAAAAAAAAAAGAGTGGAGATTGTTAATATTCCCACATGTGTACGTTCACTGTTCTACCAGAAAGATACAGCAGCAAAAGTGTTAAATACGTCCAAGGTGTATATAAATATAAATCATGATGGAAATACGTCTGTGATACTGACGGAGTTTACCGGAGTGTACCAAAAAGAAGATGTGGTTCATATTGAACTGGATGGAAAATGTTTACTTTGATACTTCTGAGAATTGTCTTGGTGTTGAGAAGGATATTGTATACACCTATGTTATATAAGGTGAGTCTACCATTTAACCTTACTAACCTCCCTTCTTGAAAAATGATAAATTTAAAGTAATTTGTATATTTTTTATACCTACCAATGGCCCAGACTTTGCTGGTGCAAACTCAATAATATCAAGGGCCAAACACAAATTTTGAACCCCTCCAATCCCCAAAATTTGCATACAATACCCAAAATTAAAAGTCCTATCTGACCCTCAATACTTTTAGTATTTGCACATGTGCAGTACTCAGGAAGATACTGGAATTGGCGCCAACATCATTCTTTGTAGACGAGCCTACTAAACTGATAACTCAGCGGGGAGGTATAAGTGCCCACTCATGGGAGGGCCATCCCTGTCTGGGCCATTGGTAAGTATAAAAAATGTACAAATTTCTTTAAATTTATCATATTTTTATACTACAACCAATGGCCCTGACTTAGCTGAGTCGTAAAAAGGCAGAGTTTTAAGAATTAGCAGACCAAATACAGCTCCTAAGCCTGCATTCCAAGGTGAAAAGGAGATTAAATTTTTTAAGGAATTACATGTATGTCTCTCTATACAATAATAGAGAAGACATATCATCAATAAGGAGCCATATCAAAATAATTCAGTATTCTTAGCATGAATGATTATGCAAATTGGGTGTCATGAGCCCCCTATTTTAAGGCTAGTCCAGACTAAGCCACTTAAATCAGGATGGCATATTCAAGAGTGAGAGGCTAACCCTCACAAACACACGCCATATATATATAATAAACAAGCTGTATCTAAGAACAGTAATAATCTACAGACAAAAACAGTTTCACTCATAGTTACACACTTATTATCAAACCAGAAGAGATAAAGAAAAATCACACCCCCTCCTTTTTTTGAAGAAATATTCTTCAAAACAAAGAGGGAAATGCTCTGGAATCAGTGAAAAGCAGTACCAAATAATCTATATAAATTCGCCCAACAGTTACCAAATTAATAATAATTATTAATTATTGGTGCTTAACACCACCTCAGTAGCTAAGACTATCATGGCATTACCGGTTATTAACAGCACAAGCTTCTAACATATGCCGGAGTCGGAATACGTAGATAGGTCAAAAACCGTTGATATAACGTTACAACCTTACACTTGTCCAATTAAATCCCAATGGGAAGTATCTGTTAGAGCAAACAAGCTTCTGAAGCAACAAACAGATGACCCCGTTCAGGTGTACAATTAATTCCAATAATGAAACTCCAATTGAACTGTGCGAATATATGAGAATGTGAATTCTCCTGTGTACCGTCTCTGGTGGAAAGCTGGATTCAGAACATGGAACAGGCTATAATTAACAGACCCGTCACGGACCGTCCTCCAACGCATTGAAGAAAAAATACTTTGATGTACAACTTCAAAGATGCCGTTAATTCATGCAAGCGTTCTGTCCCTCACCCAAGTTGCCCACACTTTTTAATATAAAAATAAAATACATGCCTGAAACACACAGAAAGCTGCTCCATATTCTATGATATTACTGTACTGGTTTGGGTGCGAGCTGGCGAAGACCGGATATGAAGGTGAGGAAACTGTCCATCACAAAATTTGACCCGGGAGTTTTAAATTAATTGCACCGGGCGAATGGCGGCACACTTCAAATATTTTACAAATTCACGAAACTTCTGTTTTAACATCATTGGTTACTTTTTCCACTGTACGGACAGAGGACTAGGAGGCACCCACTTTCCAGGTATCCCAATTTTTTTATTGAATGGTTAAAGCTATAATATGCACGACGTTTTAAAATACTCAAAATATGAAAAAGAGAACAGCTACGTTCATGACTTTGACAAGAAAACTTCATCAAACACCTGTCAAACGAGTCATTAAACAAAAGGGTTATCAACTTACATGTAACAGTCTCTTATCACCTAATTTACTGAGACAATTATGTTTTCAACAGAAAAGCTGAATAGTCGATTTTGAATCGATTACTCCTGTTGACTAGTCCACTTTGAAAAATAGGTAATCGTTTCAACACTACTCGAGTGGAAATATAATCCACAACAATAGATTGGATAGAAATGAAGAGGGAGACAAAAACAATGTTCCGAAACCCATTCATAAAAACCTAGATGAACTCCTTACGTTCGATCTTATATCAGGAAATATATTCCAGAGAAGGAGTTTAGTATAGGCGTTTGAAGAAATGCTCATTAATCACACTAGGTTAATATGGCGTCATCAATAGGGCTTATCACCTCAGATAACTAACTAACACCAAACAATACCGGTAGGAAGAGAATAACCTCCTCTAACATAACGGTATCATGTCCGATAGACAATGAACTCAGCCTAGCTGAAGCAGCTAAAGGTCTTCCTATACGTGAAGACAATTAAAAGGCCGATAACTGCAGCCTTAGAAGCTTACTACAGAGACTTACAATGCCAGCCGTAGCTTAGAAGTCTTCATCTCCATGAAGACAAATATTTCGGTGTAAGTTGCAACCTTGAAAGCTCACTGAACGGAGACTTACATCTATTGTCGCGCAAGGTAGGGAATGAAGAGCCGTTATTTTTTTAACAGCCGTAATTCCCAAAGAGACAGTAGTCTCAAAAGTTAAGTTATCTCAGTTATGTTATTGCATAATTACTGAAAAACACCGCTCATGATTCTAGCTAGGTTACTATGGTGTAAACAATAAGACTCAAGTCTGTGACACCTAGGAAAACAAACTGAAAAGCACTCTTTCCTTTAGAGGTTTTATTCTCAAAAGACAGCGGTCTGAGCCTAGCTAATGTAGCTTAGAAGTTTTCATCTTTGTGAAGACAGATACCTCAGTATAACTTGTGACCTTGAAAGATAAATGAGTGGAGACTTACAACTATCATTGAGCAAGGTAGGGAATGACGAGATGCTATTCTAACAGACGTAATTTCCAAAAAGACAGTAGTCTCAAGGTAGCTACACAGTTATGAGTCCTTAGTGTCACCTGCAGCCTCTGAAGGCTCACTAAAAGGAGACTTACAACACTAGCAGCTAATGTATAAGAAAAGACTGCTGTAACAATACATAAGGCTACTATGGCACCCACAATAGCATTAAATGTCTTGATGCCAAGGAATACAACCCCGAGAGGAAAAAGACATACTTATTCCCTCTAACGACTCTATTCCAAACAAGACAGCTGTCTCAACCTATCTATGCACTATCCATCTGGCTTCAGTACAAGAAACAGGTGACTTATAAAAACCTGGAGAAATTTGATTCTCGACGACCTCTATTGCTTTCTTAGATAGGAAAGCCTGTACCTCAGCAAGGAGAGACTCTCTTTGGAAGAATTCGCTGGAAGATTTGTCCAACACAGACTTCTTGTAAGTGGAGCTTTGCTCGGAATGATAGCTGCAGGCCTGCTGAGACTACATTTCTCAACCACTGATCTTCCGTAAATTTTCATCCATTTTTTGCGAAGTTGATAACCTTTCGCTAACTAGAAAGCAACAGAGGTCTAGACCATCACCTGTATGACTTGTAAAGCTTGCTGGAGGAGAAACTATGTCCTTCCCGCAAAGAACCTCATCCCGTCGGCCTAGGGCGTCTGACTTATAGTCTTTATAAGACTATCGCACCTTTCCCAAGTCGCTATACTGACGACCTCCGGAGTAACTGTAAGAGGGTTTCCTAGACCCTCGTGAGGAGCTCATTTCTATGATCGGAAACTGGAATGACCTCGCCTACTCTGACCAACTGATGCATGTTGTTGAGACGGTGATCTCAGTAGCAGTGCGCTGGAAGCTTTTTTGATAGCCTGTTCATAGACTAAAGAAAGCCTGTTGTCAAACAGTGTGTGTCCAGAGACCGGATCGATAATTGATGACGACACAAAGGCTGCATCACGTCTAACCAACTCCAAATTTGCCACTGAAAGGGCTGAGTGGTACATGGCATACATGACTGCACTGGAAAGAACTCTTAGCGAGGAACTAGCATCCTCAAATTACTTTCCATTTAGATACTGTGCCAGAGCCCTGGTGATATGACCTGCATAGGACATAGCACCCAGAATCGCTCTATTAGATGAAATAGACGATTCCATCACATCCGAGCATAAATTGAATGATGTAGGCAAGGATATACCCAAATCCCCAGCCTGCTCATCCAGACATGGACGGAGTAGCTCTCTGAACATCTTCTCCAACCGTTTTAAAATAACATGCTGATTGAAGATGCAGATAAGAAACCGGCTTTCTTATTCGAACTTGCTAGGTTGAAAATGGCATTGTTAATGTGGCAGGAGGCTTCCGACACCTGCCAGGAAAGTCCTGGGAAGGAAAGAACATAATTTTTCCTTCGCATGACATCTCTGTCTTAAAGAAGACAGTGGTTTCTGCCTAGAGACTCAGCTTGCTGATCAGGTGGAACAAGGTCATGATAGTACTGATGAACGAAATTCATCGCTACCATATGTTGTTCTGAAAGGGAAGGGTAATCCACCTCCTCCTCCCTTTCACTATCAGACTGATTCAGCTGATAATTTCGGTCAATAGCATCTGAATGTACAGATGACCGGACCAGACCAGCACCATCCGACATCTCACCACAGGAGTCTGCGGAAGGCTGTGCTTGAACTTGCTGAGAAGCTGCGATGAGCTACACAATCTATGACAGCAAGTCTGTTACAGAGGCTTGATAGAACCTAAGCCAATTTATTTTGAACTACACTATCGGAATCATAATCAATGTATCCTAGAGTAATTCTAAAGTATTATAAAACTAATTACTACATGTTAAGGGCATTGTCAAATGTAAACAACATCAATAGAAAAATACAGAAACAAGACAAAAGGCACACCAAAAGGCCCAAATCAGTAACCGATTTAAATGCTACCAGATGCAAAGCTAGATCTTCATATGAAGAAACCAGAGGCTTAAGTGAGCCTGAAACGCTCACCTGGCTCAAAATTGTCAAAAGATATGAGCGTATCAGTAAGTGAACAGAAGCAAGAGCAATTTTTTGATTTGCTATGACGTAACCAAAGGCAACTTTTTTGACCATTCATTTCTGTTGGTCCTAGGAAAGGTTCCTAGCAAGCTCTGTTCAGTGAAGTATTAAAAAACAATAACCAAACAAAATTTTTGTTTTGTTTTCAACTACTCTAGATCCCCCTAGCTCCCCCTCCCCCCCCCCCCCCCCCCCAAAAAAAAAACAAAAAAAAAAAACAAGCGACTGAACAAACTTGAATTTTACACCCCCAAAGGATTCTCACTGGTGGACCTGAAGAAGAAGAATTTTCAAGAAATTTTCTCATATCTGACAAAGTTAAACTTTGGGCTTCAATAAAAAGCCCAAATATTAACCCAGGGACCTGATTTGAACAACCTTCAATCTAACCCTCCCAGAGGTGTTGTACACCAAATATCAAAAGAATCTGACTGCTGGATCTGGAGAAGAAGATTTTTAAAGAATATTCCTCATATTGAACAAAGTTACAATTTGGGCTCCCATAGGGAGCCCAAATATGAACCCAGGGACTTGGCTTGAACAAACCTGAATCTTCTTTCCCTAAGGATGCTGTATACCAAATATCGAAAGATTCTGACTGTTGGATCTGGAGAAGAAGATTTTTAAAGAATATCCCTTATATTGCACTAATTTGAACATTTGGGCTCCTGTAGAGTGCCCAAATATGGACCCCGGGTTAAATTTCAACAACCATGTGAATCAATCTTCCATAGATGTTATATGTGAAATATGAAAGCTTTTGGAGCAGTGGTTGGGGAGAAAAAGATAATTTTATATATTTCCCATTACCTTCAGTGTTAAATAATGCTGACTCAGCATTTTTTCAAAGCTCCCCCCAAAACTGTACCTTAGGACAAAACCGATAGCGATTTTTTTTCACCATTCCTTTCTACTAGTCCTAAGGAAGCTTCACACCAAATAAAAAGTTTCAGTGCCATGCAATTTTGGAGATATGGGCATTTGAATTTTTTCTATTTTTAGCTCCTGAGGTTCCCACGGGACAGCAGGAAAAATTTTTTTGGCATGAATCAAGTACTTAGGACCCAATAATACCTCATAGCAAATTTAGTTCAAATCGGCCTCTTGGTTCGGAAAATAGAAATTTTGGGCTGGGCACAAAATAGGGATCATCCTTCAGCGTGCCCAAATATTTCTTTGAACAAACTTGAATCTTGAGTACCAAAGGAGCTTACATACCAAATATCATAGCATTCTGACTGGTGGTTCATAAGAAGAAGATTTCAGGTGTAATTGATGCTTTTGGGGCATCACTCCCACCCTGTGGGGGCACCGAGTTCATTTTAACAAACTGGAAAAAGGATACCTCCAAGATACTGTATGTCAAATTTGTTTAGGTTTGGGCTAGTGGTTTAGGAGAAGACCAAGCTGTGAAAGTTAACGGACGACAGACGAAGGACGCCAAGTGATGGCAAAAGCTCACACTGACTTTCAGTCAGGTGAGCTATAAATGATACAACGGATAGAAGATGCAAGACCAAAATGACCCAACACCCCTAGAGTGAGGACGTAACCATGGGGATAAACAGAATAAACATTCTGTAATACACATTAAACTCCCAAGTAATTTAATAAAAAATTTCAATAAAAACAGCCAAAAACCTTAGGAGTTTAACAGGAGGGTTCATGGGAGGATAGGGAAGGAACACTTAACAAACAGTAGATAAATCATTAGCAAGAAAGATGACGTCAGGCGCGTGTCCCGAAAATGGGAAAAATGAAATAATTTTTATAATTATTGTAAAGTAACAGCCCTGAACGTCTCAAACCACCGTTGTTCACTCATATTATCCATTTATAGCCTTGAATCCACCAATTCTTTCATTGATTTGTGTCTGGCATCCTCAAAAAAGGAGAATTAAATCACAGATGTCAGATCATTGTTTATTGACTTAGGGCCAAATAAAGAATAATGTTTGCACCAATTCCGGTCTCCTCCTGAGTACTGCACATGCGCAAATACTAAGTCCAGATAGGACTTTTAATTTTCGGTACTGTGTTCAAATTTTGGGGATGGGGGTGGGAGGGTTCAAAATTTTAAAGTTTATTTATTTATCTCCTGCCAGACATGCGCTGAAGGCTTCAATTCCTTATTTTTGGAAATTGAATAAGCATGTATATGTGTGGAGTGGGAAGGCGGTTTGAAATATTGTATATGGAAATATTTTGACCGGGTGGGACATTTCTTGCATTGGTGTGGCAGGAATTGTAGAAAAAAAATTAACAATTTAGGATAATATTTTAATATCTCCATCCAACCAACCCCACCAACACAAAAGGCCAAATGGACAATAGGATACAGGTGTACACATATAAAGCACAGTAACAGGTAACAGATGTTGGTGATAAAGAGAGTTGTCATAATTAACAAAGCATCTGGTGGTGATCTGAATATTTATAAATTATTTATAAGTAATGACATGTGAAAGAACACAAATAACATACACATAAATACAAGTGTTATCTAACTCATAATCGCTAAGCCTACAATGTGAGAGTGCAAATCGAAAACCCCCATATGTCAGACTAAAAATTCCAAGTTATACCTATAAGATGGGCTGATACAGGATGGTCCCATACAAAAAATTTGGTTTTCTAATGGGGTCAGTATATTATGTTAACAAAGTCAGAAACCAGTCTGGAGGCATAGAGCAAATTTTTAATATGCATAGAGCATACAGATATCAAAACACATGGAAATAACCTTCTGAGTATACAGTTACTGTTCCATAAAGTTATGAAAAATATACTATTTGATAATTATAACAAATCAGAATTAATTAGTTTTGTCTTAGCAAATCATATAAAACCTGTAGAAGACAAAATATGTTAGAATAATGGACTAATGGACTAAAAGAATAGGCCCTGAAGAATGTGGGGCTCTAACTTCATGTATCTAAGAAAATACTGAATTCACTACCCATTGTAGAATGATTTTCTGAGTAGGCCAGATAGTATATGAATTAAACATGAAAAAATAGTGGAGAGATATCTGTCTATGCTGCAGCTGTCTATCCCAAGCCAGTCGATCAACATAACATTGGCAGCATAGGTAAGGTGATCCAGGAGTGTCTGATTCATATTACATACTGATGCAGAAAAACTCAATGTGTGGTGTTCCTTGTAACATATCGACTTGAATGCTTGTGCAAAATATCCAACAGGATGAAAATTCTTACCTATACAGGATAGAATGTCAGCTAATCATGAGGAGACTATCTGGTAAGAGTCTTAATAGCATTTGAATGTCATCCGAATTGCCAAAATGAAAAGATCTCTCATAAAAAAGTACACAAGGAAGAGTAGAGACCTCCTAAATTCCGAATGTATACCAGAAACAAAGACGTATCTGATAAATCAATCATTAGTGATTCGAGAGAAGACAGTTTGTGGATAGGAAGCCTTATAGCATTGAAATGTGGACTTGTGGGGATTTCCCAGGATCTTGATTAACATATTTTCTGACTGAATGCAATGTTGTTACATGTCACAAATACTTTGCCTCTCATAAGTCAGGACTGTAAACGAAAACATGAGAAATGGATTTAAATAATTAGAGCAATGCGAAGAGTGGCATGTGCCCCTGACAGTGCTATAAAAGGGTAGGTAAGTCTCTTAGAGGCATAACCAAAATCAAAAGGAAGCTTTCTCTAGACACCACCAATGCAACACAAAAAAAATAAAAGTGATTTGTGTCAGCATTCAGTAGTTATTGGACGAAAATCAAATTCAAGATGGCTGCCATGGAAGTCACAATCAATTGGCCACTGGCAGCCATCTTGGTTCAACACAGGTCGACAGGTCCAAAATTAAAAGGAAGCCTAGACAGCAACAATGCATAATTCAAAAATAAAAAATGATTCAAGTCAGCATTTATTAGTTATTGGTCTGAAACCAAATTCAATATGCCCACCATGGTGGGCATATTGAATTGGCTAGCCCATCCAGAAACTGGTCCAACATTGAAAGGAAGCTTCCTCTACACACCAACAATGCATAATTCAAAAATAAAAATGATTCAAGTCAGCATCCATTTGTTTTTGGATGAAAAACAAATTCAATAGGGTGACCATGGTGGTCATATTGAATTGTTTGAATCGGCTAGCTGATCCAAAATCAAACAGAATCTACCTGTAGACACCAATAATGCATAACCGAAAAATGAAATTGATTCGAGTCAGTATTGATTAGTTATTGGGTGGAAACCAAATTGAAGATGGCCACTATAATGAATTGGCCACTGGCGGTCATCTTGATTCAGCTGACTGGTCCAAAATAGAAACAAAGCTTTCTCAAAAAATTAAAATGGTTCGAGTCAGGACTCATTAGTTACTGAACGGAAACCAAATTCAATATGGCTGCCATGGTGGCCATACAGAATTGGCTAGCTGGACCAAAATCGAAAGGAAGCATTGTCTAGTCATCCACAAGTGACCCCTAAAATTATGATTAAATCAAATAAGCAGTTCTTTAGTTATTTGATGGAAACTCCATAGAGAGAGTGCCCCCACAATTTCAGATGTCAGCTACCATCGTCAAATTGTCTGACAATAGGAACACAAGACAGTTCGACAGATGCAAAACTGAGAAGGAAGGCAAATAACTCCCTCTAGTTGATATGAAGGCTTGTTTGGACCAGATCACAAAGGTCATGAGTGGAAAGACCTTGAGGAACTAAAGGCACTCCCAGCTGAAAATGCCAGTGACACCATCAGCAATTGGGCCAGGTTGGGAAGGTCCATTAAAGCTCCTTGAGTTATCCTCAGAACACCCGTCCTGCAAGAAAAAGTGGCTGTGCCAAGAATGCCAAATCTTGATCAATTGGTTAAGGGAATCATCATTTGGCCTTCAATGACTGAGAAGAAAGTGTTGAAGAGGCTGGACATGCAGACCTGGGTCCTAAATGTCAGGAGTGGAACATACGATGGTTCGACAGATGTGAGAGCCCGAGTCGGAAACTGGGAAAGAGAGCTAATAGCTCCCTCTGAGTGAGATGAATCGGTGTTCGGCTTCCAACGACTGAAAATGTTGTGAGTGAAAATACCCAGGGGATCCATAGGTGCTCTCTAGCCGAGACTGCTGGCTACAACAGTCAGCACTCGGTGCTGGTTGGGAAAGTCCAATGATCCACTGAACATTCGTCCAGAAATTTAAATTTTATAGTATAAATTTTAAATTTCTTATCAACCTACCCACAATTGTTTACTACAGGCTGAATAGACAAAAGGAGGAGGGAATCACATAACCAACCCCCACATAACCCAACTGCACTGAAACCGTGGACAGAAGAAGAGTTACCTAGGCCTATCAAACCATAGCATCACAAACATGAAAGTGTCAATGACAATGTAGCTTAACTTGTGTGTTGAGATTGATGAAAAGGATAATGTTCAATGTTTATGAAAGAATTATGAAATAAAACAAGAATTGTGATAATTGGACTATGAGAGATGAGGCATATGGCTTTGTGTGACACACAGACAGGAAGGACAGTAAAACAGCACGGGGCTGGAACTGACCTTGAAGAAGTCTAATGGCTAGGGTAGACAACAGCCTGAGCAGAAGAAAGAGGGCCCAAAGAAAAATGTCCTCAGACTGCTCCTGCAACTGATGCAGATAAAAGGTGGAGAAAATAGAAGCATTTCTCCAGTAGGCTGCCTGCATTACATCTGACAACTTGACGGAGTTAGCATAAGCCCAGGAGGTAGACAAGGCATGCACCTCGAGGGCAGAAATACTCTTGGTAATACAATCATCAGTCTCTAGACGAGCATAGACCGCGGAAATAGCAAGCCAAATCCATTGAGAAATGGATTGAGGAGAGATCTTCTGTCGACCAGGAATAAGAGACAGAAAGAATTGTTTCCTGCCTTTCCTAATGAACTGCATCAGGTTGAGATAAATGCGAAGTGCATGAACCGGACAGAGCAAAGAGTGATTACCTTCAGCCGAAGGAAGAACCCTGATACAGATAGGTGTAGTTGTTTCTGGTATCTGATTCTTGACCAGAAAGGAGCAATCAGTGGTAAAAGTAACACTGTTGGCGGAGCTCCTGAAAAAGGCCGGATCAACCGAGAGGGCATGAAGCTCACTAACCTGTCTGGCTGAGGAAAAAGCCATCAGAAAAGCTGTCTTGTATGTGAGAAAACGCATATCCACTGGGATAATGGTTTGAATGGTGCCCCCCCCCCCCCCCCCTGCCCCCAAGCAAAGCAGCACCCAAGAAAGATTCCATCTTGGGGTAAGCTGCAAAATCCTAGGCCTTTTCAAAGAAAAGTGCCGAATAAGATTAGAAAGGTATGGATTAGTGCCAACACAACGCTTTCCCACATACGAAAAGGTCTCCGAAAGCATGGACCGGCAGTCCTTGATGGTAACAGACTGGAGACCCTGAGAATCAAACAGATATACCACAAACTCTGCAATCTGTGTTATCGAAGGATTGGCATGTTGAGGGAAAGCGTCGGCTCCCTCTGGTTTACCAATGCTTACCCTCAACAGTGATCAGCACACCATCGATAGAAGACCTTCCACTTAGCCTAAACCAGTGGAGTGCCGCCACGAAGAAATGCACTCCACTGCTCGTCTCAAAAAACCTCTACGGAGGAGACAGGACCTGACAAAAGATATGCGTGAATGCACAATGAAGTCGGGTCGACGTGAAACCTTTTCGGGTGACCTTGGCAAAGAAGGTCACAACGTAGAGGGGGACGTGCTGGAACCATCACCAACAGAGAGCGGAGCTGATTGATCTACACCCATTGAGGTGACAGGGGAGCGATCAGAATGATTCGATAACTGCAGGTTCGTATCTTGGCTAGAACCTGAGGCAGAATCGGAACCAGAGGGAAGGCGTAGCCAAGTAGACCATTCCAATCGAGTGACAGCGCATCCATGACGAAAGCCAAAGGATCTGGACATGGGGACATGAAAGTGTTCACCTGATGTTTCCAATGGTTCACAAAAAGATCAATGTGGGGACGACCCCAAAGATTGCAAAGCGACTGGAACACTGCCCTGTGAAGCATCAAATCGGTGGAAATGACCTTGCCCCGTCGAGACAGGGAGTCGGCTAGGACGTTCAGATAACCGGGAATGTGACGAACCACCACTCCGGTGTTGACATCCTGAGCTACCAGTAGAATATCCCGAGCCCATTCATACATGGGAACTGAGTGTGTGCTGCCCTGGTTCAGAATGTAAGTGACCACTGTCGAATTGTCGGACAACAGAAGGACCTGACGATTCGAAAGGTAGGGGGTCCACTGCTGGAAACTCAGAAGAAGAGCAAGAAGCTCCTTCTGGTTGATGTGAAGAGCTGCTTGATCCTGGTCCCACACCGTAAAGGGAAAGACCCAGAACACGATCGGACGTGGGCAAGTCCAATGGAACTCCCTGCATAAACAATGAAGAGAGTCTGGTAACTGAAGCACCAGATCCAGAGGATCGACATTCGGCCTCCAACGACTGAGCAGAAAGTGTTGGAGAGGTCTGACATGCAGCCGACCTAGAGGAATGAGATCTGTCACAGAACTGTAGAGACTGAGCAGCCGGAAAATACTCGGAGCTGTCACGGACGTGGACTGGGACAGAGTCAGGGCGAAAGCTGAGAGAAGCATTGGAGTGCCTCTGGAGGATATCGTCCAGATATGCTGAAGTAGTCACCCTGGACATGCGACATCAGTCGGGTGAAGGCCCAAGGAGCCAGGCTGAGGCCAAAAGGCATGGCCTTGAACTGGTAAATGCACCCCAGAAAAGCGGACCGTTGCCATGGAACCATGGAATAGTCACGGACCAGCCAACACAGCGTCCCGGCGAACTAAATCTAAGTTAGCCGTGTTACAGGCATGCATGTGAATAAGATGCATGAGAGTCTTGTGAATCAAATGCAAAGGAGCCTGTACTTCATCAAACTTATCTGGAGGCAGATAAGCAGCCAAAGCAGAGACAACGTGAGAAAGCATGCCCAGCATCTCTCTAGATAAGCCCAACAGGGACTCCAGCGTCGCCAAAAGAATGACGGTCGACTTGGGCTTGGAGGGGTCCTGTTCCAAGACCATCAAAGTCTGGCAGTCTGATGGATTGGCTGAATTGTAGGAATAATGCACTGGAGGCAAAAAGGTATCAGCCCTGGTGAAGAACGAAGTCCCCATAGCCTTAAACTCAGCTTAGAGTCCAAAGCTGCAAATGCTTCAACCACCTCTACCGACTGTAGATGCCCAGAAGCGGGTTGCTCCACAGGCTGTAGGCGTGTTACCGATGATCGCGACCTGACTGACACCATCGGCTGGTCTGACAGTTTGAGATCCGGAGCTTCCCCAAGTCAGAAGACTGTTGGTTCTCGACATCAGGTATGTCTGCACCATCCTCTAAGTCAGAAGACACATAGCCCATCACGGGCAAACCAGCCGATGCTTCCCATGATGTAGGCACACAGGGGGATCAGAAAGAGGCCTGCTTCCAATCCCGGGTGGCGGCGCCGTGGGGGGCACCTGGAAACCACTAGTAGCCTCACTGGAGGCATCAGGAAGGCTCTTGAAAAGAACCTGAGTGAGCAAGGAGAGGGCCTCCCTGAGCTCACGGCCCATGTCAGCTGGTTCGACATGGGAACAAATCGGCTTCACTCCTGACACTTTTAACCAGCGATGGGTCACGATCCTCTAGTACACCCGACGCAGGGCAATGGGTGGCAGACGAAACATCTGAATGCAGATGTTTATAGGGATATGAAATACCCCGAGGATCTGAAGTGAGGGAACTCAGGAGAGTCGCCACAGACCTCTGAGGGACAGAAGGTCCAGGCTGCACAAAAACTGTCGGTCCCGCAAAACTGGCCGTAACGCAACAGAGTCCATGCTGACCCCACTATGGACATCCGAATCCAACGAAAAAGCTGCTGGGCTGAGAGACCACAGTAGAGGGTTTGGCCAGCAACTCCTTCCGACTTCGCCAAGTTGAAAACAGGGAAGGCTGAGGCCGATATCCCACGTCCACACTACCAGGCATCTCTGCAGATCCCTGCAGCGATAAGCCAAGGCCGGCTGAAACGGTGACCGATGACGTTGCAGATGGAACAGCAGTAGCAGCAGATACATCGGGAGCTGTTGAAACCGGTGGAAAAGTGTAGAGAGCAACCAGGCTAGGCTCCAAAGGAGGGGTCACTACCCTAGTGACAGGCTCAGATGTCGACTGGAGAGGGACCACAGTCACAGAACCAGGCATCTCTTCACCGGACAACTCAACAGCTCCTGCAGTATCCACCACAGGAAAAGACTGCACATCATCCAACGAGGGGGTATAACTCTCACCAGACGTGGTCATGTCGGGAGACCCGAACGTCAGAGTTCCCCTTGAGGAACGGACACGAGAACGCACCACATGGTTCACAGAAGCCCAAAAAGTGGATGACCAAGACCCATAGAGCCCACAGGGTCGATCTGAAGAATACCCATTACAAGTGGAACAAGAAGCTTGGGTATCATCCACATGTTTGGGCAAAAGGCATTGCCCACAAGGAACAGTCCTGGGCATAACAGAGGTGAGAGCAGTAGAAGAAAACTCAACAGATGTAGAAAGTAGAAGAACACCCCCAACTATGAGAGAAAGGTGGCAGAAATTAAAGGACCGGCGGGAACACAACGGAACCCAGATGGCCGACAGGGACCCAAAAAACAGAAATTCTGCCCTCACCGGAGAGGAGAAATCCTGTCCATACAGCACCCAACTGACACCCAACTCCAATAAAAATAATACAGTGGAACCATGTTAACTGAATAGCCACTTTGCCAATGGAAAGTATTCAATTAACAGGAGTATTCAATTAACAGGGATTGTGTCACTTTCCTGTATTCTAGAGATAAACTTAGCATTTATTCTATTATATGTTGTTTGACAGAGCTCCATAAGCTCTGTCAAACAAGATATAACAGATTGAATGCCTGTATTGGATGTACTGAGGACAAATAGGTCTATAAACAAAGGAAAACTGGGAGAGTCAGGGTAATTTCTCTACAGGTTACAAGAATTTTTATTCAATTAACAACAGTTTACTCTATAACCTATATTCAATTAACAGGTCAAATTTGTACTGGAGGTATAGTAAATGATTTTGTGTTCAAAATTATATTCAATTAACAGGGTTATTCAGTTAAGAGATATTCAATTAAGTGGGCTCCACTGTAATATTATAATATAATATAAATTTATCAACCAAAAAATTATATGCCCGAACCGCACAGTACGCAAAAGTCAGGTGCGAACACGGAGAATGTACAAAAAACAATGGAAATGTGGTTTATATTAATAACGAGAATATATAAAACACAGTCCTGTTAATATATGATCCTCAGATCCATAATTCTAGTCACAGGTAACCATTATCAATGAGTTGAATTATCACTGATTCTTAACCCTTTACCCAACGAATCGCCCGCATCCGCCCGCGTAATATGCAAATTCAGCAGTTAAAAAAAAATTTTTTTTTTCAAAAAATTTCAACAAAACCATATCATGTGACCCCTCGTTGGAACGAGCTCGTCGAGCTCGTTCCAACGTGGGGTCACATGATATGGTTTTGTAGAAATTTTTTGAAAAATTTGAAAAAATTATATTTAAAATAATATATTTTGATATCGTCTGCGTTGGGTAAAGGGTTAATGGCAAATGGAAGCATGTCTTCTCCAGACGACGGAAGAAAAAAGAATCATTAGTTACACGTCTGCACACTGGTACCGGAAGCCATGGATCTGTACTAGGAGAAGTGCGTCCCCTGCACCGGTAGAACTTGACCCAGTTTTGGCTTATTTTTTCTTGGTGCTTTTGCACAACTTTTCTTTCCCAAATCGCTTGGGAAAGATCAAAAAAGAGAGTATATTTTCTGAGTTAGGGACTTCCACTGTAGTGCTAGCCTGTAGTAAACAACTGTAGGGTAGGTTGATAAGAAAGAGAAGTGACTGTGCAAAGAATGTGGAATTTCTGGTGACCATCATCAGCCCTTGGTCCAGGTTGGAAGGAAGCAGTGGAAATCCCAGTGTAATCTACTAAACACCAGCCCAGCAAGAGAAGTGGCTGTGCAAAGAACATGGCATCTCGATCAGTTGGTCTGGGGAAAAGACGTTCAAATGCCAACGACTGAGAGTGTAGTGAGTGGAAAGAGGGTAGTACCTGTGCAAAAAATAGAACCTCGATCACTTGGTCAAAGGAATCAGCATTCGGCCTCCAATGGCTGAAAAAAAGTGCTGAAGAGGCTGGACATGCAGTCAACTGAATGGACTGAGGTCCATCGTGGAAAACTTCAAGCTGGGGCAGAGCTGGACTGGGGTAGAGCCGGACTGGCACAGAATCAATGCAAAAGCAGCAAGAAACAAAGCCCTTGGCCTGGGTATGGACACTCTATTGTGGTAGAGGGTCCATTTCCATTTATTTATTTATTTATTTATTTATTTATTTATTTATTTATTATGGTTTAATGATACTTTAACAAATATCATGTCGGTGACAGTTTTACGGGTGGAGGAAGCTGGAGAACTCGGAGAGAACCACCAAGCAACGACGAGCAGCTGCTCTCCAAAATCGTAACTTTGAATTCTGCACTGCGGCAGAGGCAGGGTTAGATTGGTTGAAGACATGTGCACCATCGCCGGTCAGTACGCCTTAGGGTTAAGTGCTTAAGAAGACAACCCAGGAGCACAAATCAGTCACTGAAATGGTCACCCATCCAACTACTAACCACACTCAGTGGTGCTTAACTTTGGTGATCTGATGAGAACCGGTTACCACAATGGCACAGTGCCCACAGGGTCCATTCCCAGATGAGTGAACAACTGAGAAGGGACCAGATACAACTTCTCCACATGGGCCCTGAAAACAAAGGACAGAAGCTTTGACATTCAGCAGGGCCAGATATGAGTGCCTCTGAAGGATATTAAACCGAGGAAGTGGAATGCGACTGAGCACAGTGAAAAGCCATCATCATAGACATCCGACGAGTGAATGCACGAGGAGACAGATTTAGCCCTGGATATGCATCCTTCACATCAATGCTAACAGCACAATATCCCTGTCTGGTGTGCAGACTGCTGTACAGTCCAAAATGTTGCCATACTGAACTGGGATGCAAGTAAGGATTGGATCAGAATGCCCAGATCGATGACCAGTCTAAGTTGACCATTCTTCTTCGGAACCATGATCAGTTTGGAATAACAGCCTAGAATCAGACACTTCTTGACCTTTTTCACCTCCTGATGTGAAGAGCATTTACCTCCATCACCAATAAATTATGACAACTCAACTCTGATGGGTCAGGTGTCGACAGCAGGTAATCTGAAACCCGGAGTTAATTACATTTCGAACCCAAGTGACAGACAAAATTTTGGCACAACAGACAGCGAACAGGGGACAACCTTCCTCCAACTGGGAAATGATTGAGGCAAGGATCATCACTGGCAAATGTACCGAGGCCGACAAGAGGAGAAACCACCTCTACCACGAGCAGGGTACTTAGACCTCCCACGCACCTGACAACAACTTGTCTTAGAGGCAGAAGAAGACCAGACAGGAAGCTGAGCCCTGGGCACCCAAGAAGAGGGCAGCACAACAGGATGTGTGGTAGGTCTGGGTGATCACAACCTCAGCCAGAGAAAGTTTCCAGTTGATCTTGACAGTGATATAAGAACCCCCCCCCCCCCGCCCCCCCCCCCCCATCCTGCCCCCCCCCCCCCCCCCCCCCCCCAACTGTGGCAAAGTGTAGGACCAGCCAGAGAGCTCAAAGATCGCAGAGCAGCCTGTTGCTCTGAAGGGAGAATCCTGGAGGAATCTAGGACAGAATCCCTCTGCACCAGGAGGACCAATGAAGACATGTGCATGTGCAAGGTTCATTAAGGCTTTGGATAACACACACAATGGAGCCTGTGCATCTCTAAAATCAGATGCACAGCCACAGCAGAGAAAATGTGGTCTGAGAGAAACACCAGAACAGAAGTGGGAACAACCACTGAAATAAACCTGACAAGCCCAAGAGAGGCAGAGTCAATATCCAAAGAAGTCACACCCTAAAACACAAATCAGGGGGTTCTGTGGAATTGTAACCGTGACAATGCACAGGAGCCAAGCAAGTACCTGCTTTAGTAAAGAATGAATTCTTCACTGACTTTGCTTGCAGCTTGGAATCCAAGGCAGAAAAGGCAAACGAAACATACGCTGACTGATGCGGTCGGAAAACCCCGGATCCGGAGCTGGACTGTAGAATATATTGACAATGTTCCACCTGAAAGTATAAATTTTATAGTAAATTTCCTTTCTTATTATACCTACCGAAATTGTTTACAACAGGCTTGCACTACAGTGGAAGAACCTAACTCGGATAAAATACTCTCTATTTTAATCTTTCCCAAGATTTGGGAAAGAAAAGTGGTGTAAAAACACCACGAAAAAAAATAAGCCAAAACTGGGCCGAGCGCCATCGGCGCACACCCTGTATGGGACGCTCTTCCATAGTACAAATCCCTGACTTCCGTCACAGTGCGCAATGCATCAATTCGTCATTCTTTTGATTCCGAACAACACAGGAGTTATGTGATCAGCGGGGAGGAAGGATTCTTACCCGAATAAGAAGACGGGAGGGCCTCCATGTAAACAATTTCGGTAAGTATAATAAGAAAGGAAATTTACTATAAAATTTATACTTCTTATCAACCTACCTCAATTGTTTACAACAGGCTGAATAGACAAAAGGCTGGAGGGAATCACATAACCAACCCACACATAACTCAATAGCACTGGGACCACGGACAGAGGAAGAGATCCCTAGGCCTATCAAACCATAGCATCACAAACATTAGAAAAGCCAATGAAAGATGAGGCGTATGGTGAAGTGCGACGCACAGACAGAAAGGGCAGTAACAGCACAAAGCTGGAACTGACCCTGAAAAAAGCTAAAAAGCTTGGATAGACAACATCCTGAGCCGAAAAAAGAGGGCCCGAAGGGTCTCTGTCGGCTCCTGCAACTGTCGCAGAGAAAAGGAGAATGTAGCATTTCTCCAGAAGGCTGCCAGTATAACATCAGTCATCCGACAACATGACAGAGTTATTAAAAGAGGAAGACAATGCACGCACCTCCTGGCAGAAAAAAACAATTGGTAATACAATCACCAGTAGCTAGACGAGCGGAAGCTGCACGAATAGCAAGACAAGTCCATCAAGAAATGGATGCAGGAGAGATCTGGCATGTGGGAAAACGCATATTCATTCAGGATAAAGGCGTGAACGCCCCCCACCCCCAAGCAGAGCAGCGCCCAAGAAAGTGACCATCTTGGAGTAAACTGCAAAGTCCTAGGCCTTTTCAAGGAAAAGAGCTGAACAAGCTTGGAGAGGCAAGGATGAGTGTCGAAACAATGCGGTATCACATAGGAAAAAATGTCTCCGAAGCATGGACAAGTACACATAGCTGGAGACCCCCAGAAACAAACATATACCAGAAAACTCTGCAAGCAGTGTGATCGAAGGAGTGACAGAATCAACAGAGTGATCACACACCATCGACAGAAGAACCTTCCACTTAGCCACAGAGGCTAAACCAGTGGAGTGAGTGCCTCCTTGAAGAAAAGCAACTCCACTGCGTGTCTCGAAAAACCACTACGGAGGAGACAGGACCCGATAAAAGACATGTGCGAAGGCACAATGAAGTCGGGTCAACTTGAAAACCTCCCTGGCGACTTTGGCAAAGAAAGTTGCGAGGTAGAGGGAGACATGCCGGAACCGCCGCTAACAGAGAGCGGAGCAGAATGATCCACACCCACCGAAGCGACGGGTGTGATCGAAAGGATTCGACGACTGCAGGTTCATATCTGGATGAGAACCTGAGGCAGAATCGGAACCGGTAGGAAGGTGTAGCCGACAAGACCATCCCAAAGGAGGGCCAGAGTGTCCACGGCGAAAGCCAGAGCATCTGGACACGGGGACACGAAAGTGTCCACCTGATGGTTCCAACTAGTCACAAGAGATCGATGGAACCCGCCATGTGGAGCATCCACCTGGTGGAAATGACCCTGCCCCGACGGGACAGGGAGTCGGCTAGGACGTTCAGGCGACCGGGAATGTGACGAACAGCCACCCCGGCGTGGACATCCTGAGCGAGCAGTATAAGATCCCAAGCCAATCGTACATTGGAACAGAGTGCGTGCCGCCCTGGTTCCGAATGTAAGCAACCACCGTCGAATGGTCGGACAACAGAAGGACCAGGCGATTCGATAGGTGAGGGATCCACTGCCTGAAACGCAGAAGAAGAGCAAGAAGCTCCTTCTGGTTGATGTGTAGAGCTGCATGATCCTGGTCCACCATCCCGTGAATGGAAAGACCTAGAGGATCCAACGTCGCACCCCATCCGAGATCGCATCTGCCGTCAGAATGCGATCGGACATGGGGAAGTCCAACGGAACACCCTGCGAAAGCCACTGGACATCCGTCCAGAGGAGAAGGTGAGGATAAAGATAGTCTGGAAACTGAAGCACCAGATCCAGAAAATCTACATTCGGCCTCCAACGACTGAGCAGAAAGTGGTGGAGAGGTCTGACACGCAGCCGACCTAGAGGAATGAGATCCGTCACCAAACAGCAGAGACCGATTAGCCGGAGAAAACTCCGAGCCGTCGCGGATGTGGACTGGGACAGAGTCGGAGCAAAAGCTGAGAGAATCACAGCCTTGGCCTGGGGAACCGCCACCAAATTTAATTGTGTGCGGAAAGCCATCCCCAGATGATAAAACGACTGAGAAGGGACCAGGTCCGACTTCTCCTCGTTGACTCTGAAACGTAGCGATGTGAGCAAGCTCAACAGAGTGGCGACATCCGACTCCAGAAGGCAGCATTGGAATGCCCCTGGAGGATATCGTCCAGATATGCCAAAGTAGTCACCCTGGACTGTATGCGATGGAAAGCTATCACATGCGACATCAGTCTGGTGAAAGACCAAGGAACCAGGTTGAGGCCGAAAGGCATGGCCTTGAACTGGTAAACTCGCCCCAGAAAAAAGAACCTGAGATATTTCCGTAACGCCCAATGAATCGGAACGTGAAAGTTACCGTCTCGCAGATCGAAGCTGGAAGTGAAATCTCCCTGGTGAATTGAACGGAGGACCGACCTGAATGTCTCCATGCTGAACTTGGGAGCAATGATAGAGTGGTTCAGGAAACTCAGATCGAGAACCGGTCGGAGTCGGCCATCCTTCTTCGGCAACAAGAACAGGCGGGAATAGAAACCCACTGACCTAATGTTCTTGATGACCTCAATCGCCCCCTTTGTCAGGAGATTGTCTATCTCCGTGGACAAAAGTTCCCGACGTAAAATGTCTGAAGGAACTGTGGTTGGAAAAGGCACCCTGGACAGAGTGGAGTGCCGTCGGACAGATATTCGCAGCCCGGACCAAACAACATCTAACATCCAAGGATCGGATGTGACGGTGGCCCACGGTCTGCGAACTCTGCTATCCTTCCTCCAACCTGGGACGAGTCGAGGTGAGGACCTTCATTGCGAACCCCGACGAGGCTCGCGAGAGGAGAAAACACCTCTACTGAATGAAGAATCCTGGGAGTTCCCTCAAGACTGCCGACGCTTACCCTTACCCCTTGAGTAAGAAGTAGAAGCGGTGGCAGAAGGATCAGCCCCTTTTGCATCGCAGAGGAAGCAGAGGGTACTTGTTAGGCTTGGAACGGCCCGTGCCTACCCTAGAAGGCTGATCAAGCTGAAGAAACAGCAGCTGATCGTTGGAACGACGTAGGACGTCATCCCGGACCGTCAACACAGAATCATGGAAAAGTTGCGGACCTGTCAAAAAAGCAGATCGAAGAGCAGCGTACTGCTCCTCAGGAAGGGATCGACCTGTGTCCCGCACAGAGTCCCTTCGAACTAATTCCAGATTAGCCGTGTTACAGGCATGCGCGTGAGTAAGATGCATGAGCGCCTTGGACAGCACACGCAAAGGAGCCTGTACCTCGTCAATCTTATCTGAAGGCAGATAAGCAGCAAAAGCTGAGACGACGTGATTGGAGAGAGAAAGCATACCAAGCATCTCTCTCGATAAGCCCAATGTGGACTCCAGAGTCATCATCGGAATGACGGCAGACTTGGACTTGGAAAGCCCGAGGGAATTGGAGTCCTGATCCAAAACCTGGTAGACCGACTGATTGGCGGAATCGTAGGAACGATAACGCGCTGGAGGCAAAAAGGTGTCAACCCTGGTGAAGAACGGAGCCTTCATAGCCTTGGAACTTAGCTTGGAGTCCAAGGCTGAAAATGCTTCAACCAACTGTACCGAAGGGCATGGTCGAAGACGCCCAGAAGCAGGTTGCTCCATAGACTGTTGGCGCGCGACCGATGATCGCGGCCTGGCTGACACTGTCGACTGGTTAGATGGTTTGAGATCTGGAAGGAACCCAAACACGAAATCAAGAGTTGCCCCCAAGTCCGAAGACTGCTGGCTCTCGACATCAAGCAGGTCTGACTCTTCCCCTGAGTCAGAAGACACATAGCCCATCGTGGGCAAACCAGCCGACGCCTCCCATGGTGTCGGAACACCAGGGGATCAGAAAGCGGCCTGTTTCTAATCCCGGGAGGCGGCGCCACAGGAGGCGCCTGGAAACCACTCGCTGCCTCGCTGGAAGCAACAGGAAGGCTCGTTGACAGAACCTGAGTGAGTAAGGAGAGGGCCTCCCTAAGCTCACTGCCCGTACTGGCCGGTTCGACAGGGGAACGAACCGGCAAAGTGGCTTCACCGCTGACCCTCTGAACCAGCGAAAGGTCACGATCCTCCAAAAGACCCGACATGGGACGACGGGCGGCAGCCGAAAACGTCTGAAGCCAGACGTGTATAGGGGTGTGACACACCCCGAGGATCAACATAGCAGGAACTCATGAGAGTCAACGCTGACCTCTGCAGAGCAGAAGGTCCAGGCTGCACAAAAGATGTTGGACCCCCAAAACTGGTCGTGTGGCCAGAATGAGGGACGGAAACGCCACGGAGTTCATAGTGTCCCACTAAGAACAATCGAATCCAATGACAACTGTGGTGCGCGACGGCGCAGAGACCACAGGAGAGGGTCCGGCTGGCAGCCACTTCCAACTTCGCCGACTTGAAGTCAGGGAAGGCTGAGGCCGATACCCCCACGTCTACACAACCAGACACCGCAGCAGACCACTGCAGGTATAAAACTACTGTGCTCATTGGCTGAGAGGACACAGTATGGGGTTCAGTCGGCAGCCCCATTGGACTTCGCCGAGTGGAAGTCTGGGAAGGCTGAGGCCGAAACCCCACAACCATACTACAGACATCCCTGCAGACCCTGGCAGGGAGAAGCCGAGGCCAGCTAAAAACGGTGCCCATGACGTTGTAGATGGAACAGCAGTAGAAGCAGATACGACGGGAGCTGTTGGAACTGGCAGAAAAGCGGAGAGAGCCACCAAGCTCGGCCTCCAAAGGAGGAGTCACAACCCTAGTGACAGCCTCAGATGTCGACTAGAGAGGGCGCATAGACCCGGAACCAGGCATCTCTACACCAGAAAACCAACAGCTCCCGCAGTATCCACCACGGTAAAACACTGCACATTCCCCACGGAAGGGGAATAACTCTCACCAGACATGGTCGAATCGGGAAGCCCCGAAACGAAAGCGGTGCCCACCCACCCCCCCCCCCCCCCCCCCCCGCTGGTGCGGGAGGAGCTGCACATCCCCCATGGAGGAGGAGCAATTCTCATCAGACGTGGTCGAATCGGGCGACCCGAAACGAAAGCGTTCACCACCCCCCGCAGGAGCGGGAGGAGCTGCACATCCCCCACGGAGGGGGTAAACTCACATCAGACGTGGTCGAGTCGGGAGGCTCCCAAAACGACTGCATTCCACACCACCCGCGTGTGCGGACGAAACGGACACGAGAATGCACCAATGGCGAGGGCAAAAGGAATTGCCCTAAAGGAACCGAACTGGAAAGAACAGAGGTGAGAGCAGTAGAAGAAAAAGGTGAACTCAACAGAAACAGAAAGTAGAAGAACACCCTCAACTACGAGAGAAGGTGGCAGAACCCAGACGGCCGACACCGACTCCAATAAAATTTTTTATCAACTGAAAAAAATCATTGTCGAATTGCGATGACACGATGTCGCAAAACATTCGCGAAAACGGAATAGTAATTAATAAACAATGAGAATGTGGTTGAAAATATAAACGAGAATATATAAAACACAGTCCTGTTATATACGATCTTCAGATCCATAATTCCAGTCACAGGAAAACCATTATCCACGAGTTGAATTATCACTGTTTCATAATGCATATGGCGGAAACACATCCTGCTCGTGCCTCGGATAGAAAAAGAATGGCGAATTGATGCATTGCGCACTGTGACGGAAGTCAGGGATTTGTACTATGGAAGAGCGTCCCATACTGGGTGTGCGCCGATGGCGCTCGGCCCAGTTTTGGCTTATTTTTTTTCGTGGTGTTTTTACACCACTTTTCTTTCCCAAATCTTGGGAAAGATTAAAATAGAGAGTATTTTATCCGAGTTAGGTTCTTCCACTGTAGTGCAAGCCTGTTGTAAACAATTGAGGTAGGTTGATAAGAAAATACTGCCAGCTGGCATGAAGGTTTGACCTCAGGAAGGAAGTCGAAATGAAGCAAAGTGCAAAGGTAAATCTGACATCTGATGACCTTCACCCTCATAATCGTCTGCCCCTTGGGAATCGGACATTACATAACCCACTTTTAGAGAGCCTGACACAGCCTCCTAAAACAGAGGATCATTGTACAGGTCCAATGAGGGGGAAGTAACCACTGCATGACCCATTTCCTCAAACACTGTGCTGAGAAGTCTGGAGCTGAGAAGTCTGGAGCTGTGACATCCTGTGCAACTTGAGGCGTCGTGGAAATGAACTGTGCTAAGAGCAAGAATACCATCCTGAATCTCCAAAGGAGACTCTGCCGGCTGATGTGGGAAGGCACAGACAGAGGTGAGGCTTGTCAAACCCACTTTATTTGGCGAGGAACCACTTCGGGACATCCAGCGACCATAAAGTGATACTAGAGTAAGTTGAGGATGACAATACCATAGGCCCAGGCTGCTGAGTTCATGCAAACCCTAACCAACTGGTACTAGGACAAGTGAGAAAGAAGCGGACCACCCTGAAGCCAAAGCACACCCCATCTAACAGGGAAAAGACCCCACTGAGCTAGCAGACAAGTCAGACCCCATCCAAATGGGCAAAAGCCCTATTGAGGAAGGCTGCACAACAGACTCGACAGCCGAGAAAGGCCCCATCCAAATTTCTAACTGGTCAGTCAAGAAAAGCACAACAGCATAACTGGAAGGTCCAGAAGGCTTCATCCGAAGAGACTGGAATTCAGTTATGAGAAGCTCAAAGACCACCCCTGAGAGGAGTCATGCCCCATCTGAACAGGCAAGCGTCCAATCGAGAAAGGCGATAGCTGAAAACTAGAAACTAAGTCAAGACCCTTCCAGCAGAGAGGAATCCCTGTCAGGGAAGGCACCAGAGCTTAACCAGTAACAGAACAGAGACCCCATCAAGGAAGGCTCCCCCACCCACACCCGAGAGAAGATTCCATCAAGGAAGACAAAGGTGTGCCCTCTCTGACTAGGTCTAAACCTATCAAGGAAGGCACAGAAGCATGAAGACCATCAGCAGGCGACTTCGCCTGGCTGAAGTCGAGAAAGGCTGCTGCACGAGCAAGTGGGAATCAACAGGAGGTAGAGAAACCCCCTCAGCAACTAACACAGTGGAAGAGGAGGAGCAAAGCTAACTCCCTACAGGACCATAAAAACAGAGGTGACAGACCCAAAGGACGAAACAGTAAAATTGGCATTAAAGGAGGACTCCACCCCATAAGGAGTATCCTCATGGAGTAGTGGGAATGTCCACATGCTCGAACAGCATGGGTCACAGAGATCAAAAAGGAGGAGGACCAAAGACTGCAAACCCCACAAGGCTGAGCTTGAGAACAGCCATTGAACAAAACACACTGTGAATGATTATTCTCAATGTGTTTAGGGAGACCGCAATTTGTACATGGAATTGTCTTCTGAAGCTGTACACAGTGGTTTCAAATAATATTGGCATTAATTTAACCCTTTTCACAATGCATTTTGAACTTAGTTTCTCTATATTTCAAATTAGGCTTCTACCACATACTTTGTTACTTTTTATCCCATCCCACAAGGGAGGGATACAGCACTGAGCTTGCTCCATCTGTCTATCTGTCAGTCCATCCGTCACTCCTTCCATCCATCTGTCCGAACTTTCTTTATGACATAACTTAAACAAAAGTTAACAGATTTCAATTCTTTTCAGTACATGTCTCTAGGTCAAGTTTGATGACCACAATTATCCAATGAAAATTGTTAAAGTTATTGTCCTGCCCAGCCCCCGCCAATTAGGCATTTTTTAAAAACAAATTTCTTTTCTCCAGTATGCATTTTGAATTATTTACAGTCACTACATGCAGAACATTTTTTAAACTCATGTAACCCCCCCAATGGGGGCCAATTGGGCACTTTTTTTTTTCTTTCGTCAAAAATGCATTTTTACAGTTTTGCTTAAAGTTTGTGGTCATGGTCACCAGCAAATAAATGTTAGGTGGACAATTACAACTTGACTCTGGGAAGTTAAAAAATTTATAGTAATTTATATATTTTTTATACTTACCAATGACCCAGACATAGCTGGTGCTAACTCTTAAAATATAGGGCCAAACACAAATTTTGCCCCCCAATCCCCAAAATTTGCATCTAAAACCAAAGAAAACATGTCCTGAATGGCCCTCCACACTTCACCTCTACTGCGCATGCGCAGTGTCAAGGACGTTCCGAAATTGGCGCCATTAATCATTCTAATAACCAATGCCTGGTAAGCGCTATGTACTCAGCGGGGAGGTAAGAGTTCCCAACTCCTGGGAGGCCCATCCCCGTCTGGGTCATTGGTAAGTATAAAAAATATATAAATTACTATAAATTTTTTAACATTTTTATACTGTACCAATGACCCAGACATAGCTGAATAGTAAAAAGGCTGGAGGGCCAAGGACATAGAGCAAGATGGAATACACTCAATTATATAAAATAGAGTCATCCCCTCTAGGGAAAAAGAAGTATTAGGCCTTACATGTATCTTTCTTATTTATGATAAATTAGAAAGATACAACACCTTCCAAAATTGAGCATCATACATCCATGTACTCTATTAATATCTAGTATAATCCTTATACTAATAATTTTTAAAGTAAGCCAATAAATAAAGTAAGTCTAGAGAATAGAGGCTCTTTATACTCCTTAAAAGTGTCTGAGGATTGCATAATCATGTCCGTTGACACGTGCTATATTCAAAAGCTATACTTTAAAAACTAAGACTTGAATGAATTTTTAAAACATAAACTTCTCACTAAACAACCATCCCAATAACAGCTCAGAATTACTAACTCCGGAGGAGGTATCCCCTTGTTTTCATAGTAAAACAGGTGACCCAAGGGAACACCCTCCCCCCCCCCACCCCTTTTTCTTGCCCTGGGTCAAATAGCCCAGAGCGAAGAGGGCAGCAGAATGGAGTCACTGCCGAAACAGACAGCCTACCTAGCTATAGTAGCAACTGTTAAGTGAATGACATTCTGAGCAGTAGATAATAGACCTAACAATAGAGGCCTCCAGAAATGGACTCAATATTTCTGAGATAAAAAATTCATGAATGTGGATGGCTGAGCGCAATGAGCAGCCTTCAAAAATCTATAATAGCGACACTATTAATGTAAGCCCAAGATGTAGAAGAACTCTTACTTCATGAGCCAAAATCTCAAACACAACTGCTGAGTCAAAGATATACCATAAGCAGTATCAATAGTTAATTGAATCCATTAGCAATAGAATGGAGCGTAACGTCCTTCTAATAGGCATCAAAGACAGAAGAAGTTTACGCCCGTAGTAATAAACAGATATCTGTTTCTAAATACATAACTCTAACCGGACAGAGTAAAGGCCTATGCCCGTACGAAGACAGAAGGACCTTAATAACAATAGGTTCCGGATATTAGGAGCCTAACTCTTATGCAAAAATCCAACCTAAATAGTAAAGGAAGTAGTGATTCCGAAACTACGAAAGTGAAAATCATCCACCGATAGTGCATGAAACTCACTGACTCTTCAGTAAAAGAGAAGCCAACAGAATTACTGTCTAAAAGGTCAGAATTTGAAAACTACTGTTTCCAGAGGCTCAAATGATTACTTAGCTAAATAAGAACCAAAGTTAAATTCCATATAGGAATTTAATCTAATGATTCTAAGTCTATTTATCAAAAAGTTACTAACTGACTTAGATAAAGAGACATAAGACTCAATTGTAAACTATCATAGAGTGCATAGGTATGAGGTAACATAAACCTATAACCTTAATAATAACAGGCTGCAGTAGATCTTGTCAAACAAGTATACTAAAAAGTTGCAATGAGTAGTATGGAGGGATCAACAATATGAACATAGTGATCCCTACACCAACGACGGAAGAGCCTCCACTTTAGCCGCATAGAATAGCGAAGAAGAGGATCTCCTATAGTAAGAAATCGCGTCCAAAGCTTGTCCAGTACAATGCTTACAATGCAATACGGACCACACAACAGAATACGTGAAGGTTGCGACCTTGCGGGTTGTGATAAAGATGACACGATTTTACCCAGCGAAAAAAGATCCTCTCATTGAGGAAGATTTCGCGTTAAGACCCACAGTAGACATCAGAGTAAATTTACCCACGGTCTCTGTGAAGACAGAGATGCTATCAACAGAAATGTATTGTGGTTGTTTATCTTAGCAATACCTGCTGAAACAACAGCGCCGGAGGATACGCATATCCTATCATTCCGTCCTATTAGATCAATAGAGCGTTAACAACATTAGCTCAAAGATCCGGACAAGCAAACACATACGTCTGCAATTGATTAGCAAGCTGTGTCGTAAATAAATTATCATTGGGCTCTCCCATTGATAGCAAATCTGATTGAATACTTGTTTGTTGAGAGTCCATTCTGACGGCAACAAGCGACCCATAAGTGAACGGGAGTCTGGTAAAACAATCAGACGACCCGGAATATGACGGACCGAAACAGAACTTGGTGTACTATAACAAACAGAAGGATTCTTTCCATTAAATTGAATAACGGAAACGAATGAGTGCCTCCCTGGTTCCGGAGATACGCCACTACTGTCGAATTAACGGACAGGATTTGGACATGCGTTTCTGAATAATGTTCATCCAATGACATAAAGCAAGCCTAAAAAACATTATTCCGCGGAAGATAAGTGCTTGCTTAGAGACTGCAGAACCCAAAGACCCTGGCACTTCGAATCCGTTGGGATCAATATTATATCCCAACCTGTTTGACTGGCAACCGTCATAAATATAACACTCGGATCCGGCAACTGCAGTGGCACTCTCTGAGTCAACCACCAAATGTTTGCCCCAGTCTGAATCTCTTGCAACACTAGATAGACAAGAGAACGTGAAAATCGAGCAATTCATGGATTGCTGAAAAGTTGCCGTCGAAGAGAAGCTTCTCCGAGAACGAAGCGACTCTGAGAGAGTTCTTCACCTTACTATCCACGCGCGTGGATGTAGCTAGGGCTGCGTCACGTCTAACCAACTCCAATCAGCCACTGAAGGGCGGAGTTATACGTGAACAAACTACTGCCCTCAAAAGAAATCACATTGAGGATAATATCCCGTAATTCTTTTCTTGAAGACGTAATGATAACGCCTCAGTAAGGTGGATTACGTATGAAAAAGCGTCTAAGTTAAGTCTACTAGACATCATTGTCGTTTCCAACATTGTGGTTGGAAAAGACATAGACGGCGAAAAAGAATATTTCCAGTCTTTAATCACGCCGTCTAGACGCATATGAACTCTCGGTATGCCCTGCTCTGCCAAAATAAATTATTCGTATAAATGATAAAAAGGCAGAAATGAGCATTGCGGACAAGAAACTAAACTATCATGCTTGGTAGCAGGCTTATATGCATATATAGCGTCGATAAATAATACACATGTTCTAATGACATTATTGGACTGTGTCGGTAAGTCAGGGACAATGTCCCTGAACCGATCCAAAATTCCGTGTCCAATGACGCTATAAGTCTCTTATCCAACATCGCAGCAATGTAGTCCGAAATAACAATCACTGGAAGATAATGCCAGAAGATATGAATGGCAGCTTCCGATGCTACGAAAGGGAAAACTCGAAATCTTTCGAATCCCTTTCGCCATCCTGTCGGACCCTATAAAGCGTTCGGTCGTCCGTACCTGATGCAACCGCGGACCGCACCGACCCAGCGCCGTCAGATAATTCCTGATTCGACTAAGAAACTGTCGATTGCTGGGATGCTGCGAAAAAACTGTGCTAACTCGGATAGCACGTCCGTCAATGAGGCCTGTGGAGAAGCGGTCCTACAATGCATTGCCGCTGGAAGCTCCGTGATCGTTACCCCGTGCATACTACTAATATGCGAGCGAACGGAGTGTATAGGCCTCGTGTCCCTTGGCTACCGGATGGCATGACCTATTCGCCGTGGAATCACTGAATGACGAAACTGATCGGATACTCGAGGTCACGTAGCCAATGTGCGGTCGTGTGCCCTGCTGTGAGGATGAGGAAGCATTATCGACAGTCTCTCGGACTGTCAATATAACGGAGCGTCCCGACCGACAGACATATGCTCCGAATGTAAAATATCTGAACCACAACATGCGGTCCCCTATGTTGTTGGACGAGAGAGGGACCTCTCTCACTCACAGCCCGGACGGACCTGGACAAGCCAGGAACCGGACTAACAGGCTTCCTCCGATCTGTCCTCAATCCACCGTCACTGGGTGAGTACTAAAGTAATTATAGTGCTCGCATCACCCAAATCTCCTTCCTAGACCGCAACGGACGAACCCGGCAGCCGAACCATTCGATGAATGTACGCTACACTGGGTGAGCTAGCGAATGTCACTCCGTCGATCCTACAAGGGACCTCTTAGGCGATAGACATATTCCATGAGCACTTACTGCCGCTAGCTCTTCATTAACTATGACGACAGAGGCACACCTTTGAAAGACATCTCCGTAACTTTGCGAACAAGAAACCAGAAATGCTTAGCATATAATAATAATATATATAGCGTCGTTCAATAATTCGAAAGTTTGTGTGACATTATTGGACTATGTCGGAACTGAGGGACGATGTCCCTGAACCGAACCAAAAATTTCTAAGTCCACCAACGCTATCAGTTTCTTATCCGGCATCGCAGCATTCTGGTCCGACGAAAGAAGCTGTAGAAGATCAAGTCAGATGACATACACAACAGCATATGTTGTTCCGAAAGGGAAAGCTCGAAATCCTCCGAATCCCTTTCGGTATCCCGTCGGACCGGATGAAATTTTCGGACGTCCGTACCCGCTTCCGCAGAGTGTCCCGACCCAGCATCGTCGGATAAAAAATATGCGACAGATTCAGCTGATGCTGGGATGCTGCGATAAGCTGTGCTATTTAGGAAAGCACGTCCGTTCCCGAGGCCTGTGCAGTAGCGGTCTTACGATGCATTGCTGCCGGAAGCGCCGTGTACGTTGACTCCCGCACACTTTCCTATGCGAACGTCCGGAGTCTGCAGGCCTCGTGTCCCTGGCTACCGGATGGTGTGACCTGGTCGCCGATGATTCTCTGACTGGCGAAGCTGACTGGATATCCGAGGTCACGTAGCCAAGAGCGGACGTGTGCGCTACCATGAGAATGAGGAAGCCTTATTGACAGTCTACTCCGGACTGACTATATGTCGGAGCGTCCCGAGCGACGGACGTATGCTCCGAATGCGAAACATTTTGTACCAAAACATCTGGGGACAGATGTTGTTGTACGAGAGAGGGGCCTCTCTCGCTCGCCATCCGGATGGACCAGAACGAGCTATGAACCGGACTAAAAGGCTTCCTCCGTTCTCCCTCTAATCTGCCGTCACTGGGTGTGCATTTGGTTGATTTATAGTGCTCGCATCACCCCAAAACTCCTTCTAGACCGCAACGGACGAACCTGGCTGCCGAACCATTCGATGAATGGACGCTACACCGGGCGAGCTAGCAGACGTCAAAGGCCGTCGAACCTACTAGGGCCCTCTTAGGCAATTGGCGTATTTACATGAGCACTTTTGCGCTAGCCCTTCATTAATTGTGGAGACGGAGGCACACTGTTGGAAGACATCACAGATACATCACCCTAATCTTGATCGTCTGAAATAGAAATTGATAAAGTAGAGTGACCCTGCGGGGAAAGGACAGGAGTGTCCAATTCCCCACTAACATACCGTGACATACGCTTCCCATGTTGTCATCGAAATCATCCGATACAGAACAGGAGTTAATGCGAGTACACTGACCACATATAGAATGATTATAAAAGTCAGAGGAAGACTTCCTCTTATTACAATTGATCAAAATCTTTTCAATGTGAAAAGAAAACAAAGTCCTGGTACTCGCACCAACCCCTGGCAATCAAAATACATAATAATAATATGATCCATTAATATAGAAAAAATAATTGAAATCAAAATATTTTGAAAAAAATATTTTTTCAGAACAGCCCAAGTTTCTGAAAAGTAACGTTGAGCCCCAATGGATCCCAAGCCTAAGTGTGGACAAAAATTTTAAAAATATTTTAAACAATTTATTCAACACTTACGAACAATAATAATGTATCTAGTTATGATTAAAATAACATCAAGAAATTATTTTCAAGAAATCCCCCCTCACACAGAGGGCTGTTGAAAATGTAAACAATGAGTGTAAAAACACTAAAATAAGACTCCAGGCACCCAGGACCGGAATCAGTTACCAAAAATACACTATCTGATGCAAAACAGAGACTTCCAGGGAAGAAACTGCAGAACATCAGATGGTAGATGCAGAACACAATGCCTAACCACCCGTAGGTGAAGACGTAAACATGGGGAAAAGAACAGAATTCATTCTGTTATGCAGCTAAAACTCCCAAGAAATTTTAGTAATAATAATTACAGAAACTATGCCAAAAGCATGGGAGAATAGCAAGAGGGGACTTAAAGGAAAGGGAGAGAGGAAAACACTGAAAAATCAGTGTAACTAAATAACCAGAATGACAACAAAATGGCTGCTGCCTCGAAAATAGGTAACTTAACATAATTTCATTAAAAAATTTTAAGTTACAGCCCTGATAATATTCTGTCACACATTTTTCCTCTCCTCCTTCTCTATCCTCCTTAGAATCACCATTTCACTAATATTTATGTGTCTGGCATCATTTAAACTGAGATTTACAAGCACAAAGATCAGTCAGATGTTAACTAATGAAGGGCCAAACTTAGAATGATTAATGGCGCCAATTTCGGAACGTCCTTGACACTGCGCATGCGCAGTAGAGGTGAAGTGTGGAGGGCCATTCAGGACATGTTTTCTTTGGTTTTAGATGCAAATTTTGGGGATTGGGGGTCAAAATTTGTGTTTGGCCATATATTTTAAGAGTTAGCACCAGCTATGTCTGGGTCATTGGTACAGTATAAAAATATAACAGCAGTCCAAAGAGTGAAACAAAGGAAACAGGCAATGCCAGACTACAGATGGCCGAAACCACTCTGAAAATTGAGCATCGGTTTCGGACTGAAAAGAATTGGGATTATCGTGTACCCAAACATAAATGAAAGTGTCAATGACACTGTAGCTCAACTTGTTAAGACATGTAGATGTATAGTATGTGACACAGCAATAACAAACATCTAGATAATGACCTGATAACAAAAGGTACATGTAATGTATTGTAACGGTCTGTACATAAATACTGATCGTAGCCTGTAACAAATGTATAGGTAAAGTATTGTAAAGGTGGGTGACAGTCAGATGCTAAACTAGAAAAGAAATCTTTGAGTCCCAGAGTGGGACTGCACCACAAAATATTTGTTCTCATAGCACAGTGATAACAAAGGCACCCCAAAACACACTCATTCCTTTCCCAGGTGAAAACAAAGGTACCCAAGAATTTTCGTGAAGATCAGTTCATAAATACGAGCTGTATAGAAGTTGTGACAAAAAAGTGATTGGACCTAATTTCGGTACAAAATGGCCACTGGCAACAATCTTGAATTTTGGACCGCACCCAGAAACACTCGTTCTCATCCCAAGGTGATAACAAAGGTACTCAAGAAGTTTCGTGAAGATCGGTTGATAAATACTGCCTCTAGCCCGAGCTGTATTGACATGTGCACTTACAGTGTATAAGTAGCACCGAATAAATGAAAGTTCATCTAATTTGCATAATTTCTGCACGAGAAAAAAACCTGTACTATATGTGATGTATTCCATGTTACTAAACATTCATACAAAAATTTATTAAAATCTGAACTTTCATATTGCACTAATTTTGGTACAAAATGGCTGCTGGTGGCCATCTTGAATTTCGGACCACACCCAAAAACACTCGTTCTCATCCCAGAGTGATAACAAAGGTACCCAAGAAGTTTCGTAAAGATTGGTTCATATAAACGGCCTCTAGCCCGAGCCGTATTGGCATTTGCACTTACAGTGCTGAAAGTAACACTGAATAAATCAAAGTTAGTCTAATTTGCATAATTTACGCCTGAGAAAAAAAACCTGTATTATATGTGATCTATCCCATGGTACTAAACATTTGTCCAAAAATGTATTCAAATCAGAACTTTCATATAGAAGTTCTGTACAAAAAACTGATTACACCTAATTTCAGTACAAAATGGCTGCCAGTGGCCATCTTGAATTTCGAACCGGACCCCAAAACACTCGTTCTCATCCCACCATGATAACAAAGGTACCCCAGAAGTTTTGTGAAGATCAGTTCATAAATTCGGTCTCTAGCCCGAGCCGAATTGGCATTTACATTTACCGTGCTGAAAGTAACACTGAATAAATCTAAGTTAGTCTAATTTGCATAATTATGCACAAGAAAAAAAAACGTATTATATGTGATGTATCCCATGGTACTAAACATTCATACAAAAAATTATTCAAATAAGAGCTTTCATGTGCAAGTTCTGCGCAAAAATCTGATTGCCCCTAATTTTGAACAAAATGGCTGCCAGCAGCCATCTTGAATTTCAGACCGGACCCAAATACACTCATTCTCATCCCACGATGATAACAGAGGTACCCAAGAAGTTTTGTAAAGATCGGTTCATAAATGCGGCCTCTAGCCCAAGCCGTATTGGCATTTGCACTGACAGTGCTAAAAGTAACACTAAATAAATCAAAGTTAGTCTAATTTGCATAATTTAAGCATGAGAAAAAAACCTGTATGATATGTAATGTATCTCATGGTACTAAACATTCATACAAAAAATTATTCAAATCGAAGCTTTCATATGGAAGTTCTGTACAAAAAACAGATTTCTGCATCGTTGGTACAAAATGGCGGCTGGCAGCCATCTTGAATTTCGGACCGCACCCAAAAACACTCGTTCTCGTCCCACAGTCATAACAAAGGTACCCAAGAAGTTTCGTAAAGATCGGTTCATAAATACGGCTTCTAGCCCGAGCCGTATCCAATTGTTGACGTACTGGCAGACGGACAACGGGCCATGACAAAAGCTCAAATTTGGCTTCGCCAAAGTTGAGCTAACAAAAAGTTAAAAAATTTATAGTAATTTATATATTTTTTATACTTACCAATGACCCAGACTTAGCTGGTGCTAACACTAACAAAACCAGGGCCAAACACAAATTTTGCCCCCCAATCCCCAAAATTTGCATCCAAAACAAAAAGAAATCATGTCCTAAAGGACCTCCATACTACGCCTCTACTGCACATGCGCAGTGACGCAGACGTCCCGAAATTGGTGCCAATTATCATTCTTACTGGCAGTGCCTGGTCAGCGCTATGTACTCAGCGCGGAGGCAAGAGTTCCCAACTCCAGGGAGGGCCATCCCCGTCTGGGTCATTGGTAAGTATAAAAAATATATAAATTACTATAAATTTTTTAACATTTTTATACTGTACCAATGACCCAGACTTAGCTGAATAGTAAACAGGCTGGAGGGCCTAGGACATAGAGGAAAATCCAATAAGCTCAACTATATAGTAAAGAGGTAACCCCTTAAGGAGAAAAGGAGTATTAGGCTTTACATGTATCTTTCTTATTTAATATTAAATTAGAAAGATACACTACCCTTAATAATTGAGCACAATAACATTCATGTTCTCTATTAACATCCAGTATATCCCTTATACTAATTATTTTTAAAGCAAGCCAATAAATAAAGTAGTCCAGAGAATTGAGACTCTTTATAGTTATTTAAAAGTGTCCGAGTATTGTATATTAAAGCCCGTTTGACACTTGACATATACAAATGCTTCACACCGAGCTACACTTTAAAAATAAGACACGAATGAATTTTAACATTAATATTACACTTTAAAACCATCCCGGAAGCGACTCAGAAACACTGACTTGGAGGAGGCATTCCCTTGCTTTTCACTATAAAGCAGGTGACCTAAGGGAACACCCGCCCCCCCCCCCCCCTTCCCCTTGCCCTGGGTCAAATAGCCCAGAGCGAAGAGGGCAGCCGGACGTAGTCACTGCCGGAACAGAAAGCCTGCATAACTATAGTTGCAACTGTTTAGTGGACGACATTCTGAGCAACAGATAACGGACCTAAACAATGCAGGTCTCCAAAAATGGACTCAATATTTCTGAGATAAAAATTCGTAAATGTGGATGGCTGAGACCAATAAGCAGCCTTCATTAAATCTGTAATAGCAACACTATTAGCATAAGCCCAGGAAGTAGAAAGAGCTCTTACTTCATGAGCAGAAATCTTAAGCACAGACTGCTGAGAAGAAGATAAATCTTCATAAGCAGTACGGATAGTTAATTGAATCCATCTAGCAATAGAATGGACCGAAATGTCCTTTCTATTAGGCATCAAAGACAGAAAGAAACGTTTCCGTCCCTTTCTGATAAACTGAGATCTCTGTTTATAGATACGTAACGCTCTAACAGGACAGAGTAAAGGCCAACGCCCGTCTGAAGACGGAAGAGCCTTAATAACAATAGGTTCCAGATATTTATTAGGAGCCTGATTCTTAGCTAAAAAACCCACATTAGTAGTGAAGGTGATAGTGTTCCCAACACTACGATAGTGAGAATCATCCACCGACAGTGCATGAAGCTCACTGACTCTTCTAGCAGAAGAGAAAGCTAAGAGAAAAGATGTCTTATAAGATAAGAATTTGAAATCTACTGTCCCAAGAGGTTCAAATGGCTTTTCCTTCAATTTAAGAAGAACCCAAGCTAAATTCCACTTAGGAATTAATCTAAGAGTATTTATCGAAAAGTTTCTAACCAACTTAGATAAAGAGACATTAGATCCAATTTGTAAACTATCATGATGTGCATAGGTATCAGATAACATAGATCTATAACCCTTTATAGTAACAGGCTGCAGTTTGATTTCGTCAAACAAGTATACTAGAAAGTTTGCATTGTCTGGTATAGAGGGATCGAATATATCTACAGAATGATCCCTACACCAACGACGAAAAACCTTCCACTTAGCCGCATAGTTTAGCGAAGAGGAGGTCCTCCTACAGTTAGAAATCGCGTCCACTGCTCGTCCTGTAAAGTGTTTGCCATGCAAGAAGGACCGCACAACGGAAAAACGTGAAGGTTGAGACCTTGCGGGTTGTGATGGAGTTGGCGCAATTTCCCCTGCGAAAGAAGATCCTCCCGTGGAGGAAGCTTTCGCGGTAGGTCCCACAACAGACACCTGAGTAGATTTATCCACGGTCTCTGTGGCGACAGAGATGCTACCAACAGAATCTTGCATTGAGATTGTTTTATCTTTAGCAATACTTGTTGAATTAACGGCGCTGGAGGATACGCATATCCTATCATTCCGTCCCAAGGGATCGACAGAGCGTCTACTGCAAATGCTCTTGGATCCGGACACGGAGACACATACGTCTGCAACTGATTGTTGAGATGTGTCGCAAATAAGTCTATCATTGGCCGTTCCCATTGGTAGCAAATCTGATTGAATACTTGTTTGTTGAGAGTCCACTCCGACGGCAACAAGCGACCCTTTCGTGAAAGGGAGTCTGCTAGCACATTCAGACGACCCGGTATGTGACGGACCGAAAGAAGAACGTGATGTTCTAGCGCAAACAGAAGGATTCTTTCCGTTAGATTGAACAACGGAACTGAATGAGTGCCTCCCTGATTCCGTATATACGCCACTACTGTCGTATTGTCGGATAGGATTTGGACATGAGCATTGTGAATAATGTCCATCCAGTGACGTAACGCAAGCCAAATTGACATCATTTCCTTGATGTTTATGTGCTTGCACAGGAATTGCTGATCCCAAAGACCCTGGCATCTCGAATCCGTTGGGATTAATGATGCACCCCAACCTGTTTGACTGGCATCCGTCATAATGGTAAAACTCGGATCCGGCAACTGCAGCGGAACTCCCTGAGTTAACCACTGAATGTTTGCCCAAGTCTGAATCTCTTGTTTCACTTGATCTGACAAGAGAACGTCTACATCGAGCGAATGAATTTTCACACTCCAATTCTGAGTCAAGAAAATTTGAAGAGGACGTGTGCGTAACCGCCCCATCGGAATGAGATCCGCGGCGGCTCCGCACAGACCTATCAGTCTCATAAATTCTCTCGCCGTGACTTTGTCTGCGTGCAGACAATAGCGAGCGTAACAACTGACTAATTTCGCTCTGGTTAACGGCAGACGAACGAGATTGTTGTGCGTCTCGAAGCTCAAGTGAATGACTTGGACGGCACCAGATCCGACTTCTCCTCGTTTACTATAAAACCGAGACGTCGGAGCAATAGAAGAAGATTCTGAACATCGTTCTGAAGCGTTAACTCGTTGCCGTACCTCTGAAGAATGTCGTCCAGGTAGGCCGACGTTACCGCAGACGAATGAGCTCGGAAATAGATCATTACCGAGTTCATTACCCGAGTGAAAGCCCAGGGTGCTAGATTCAATCCGAAGCACATCGCCCGGAATTGATACACCACTCCTAGGACTGCGAAGCGTAGGTACTTTCGGAATGTCGGATGTACCATGACGTGAAAGTACGCATCTTTGAGATCTATGCTCGTTGCATAATTGTTCACCCGAATACTCGCTCTGACCGATCGAATCGTCTCCATATAAAACTTCGGAGCGACGATCAGCTTGTTTATCCAGCTCAAATCTATGACTGGACGGAACGAGCCGTCTGGTTTCGGAACCAGAAACAGATGGCTGTAGAATCCCGGAGATTCCTGGTTTTCTACGACCTCTACCGCGTTCTTCATTAAAAGAGACTGCACCTCTGATAACAGAGCGTCTCTTTTCTGCGGATTTGACGGAAAATGAGTCCACTTTGGACTTCGAGTTAATGGAGGCTTTCGTTTGAAGGATATCTTTAGACCTTCCGAAGTCACTCCTCTCACCCAAGGGTCGTCCGTAATCGACGCCCATTCTTGTGAAAAGCTCGACAACCTTCCGCCAACCGGTACGCGATAGAGGTTGCAGCCATCACCTCCTGGACCTGCGAGGCCTGCGGTAGGAGAAACCACGTCCTCCACGGCCCGCACCTCGCCCCGTCGACCTCGGGGCGTTCGACCGATTGTCCCGGCCTGAAGGACGTCCCGAACGAGAGTCGCTACCCTGACGGTCTCTCGAATAAGACCAAGAGGACGCACCGGAACCTCTATAGGAACCTCTCTTGGGCGCATTAGACCCAGAAGTGCCTGTCTTATTCGTGTCTGCTGTATCCGACTTCTTAGGAGCAGATTTGAACAACAGAGAATCCTTAGCTTTCTTTGTAATTTTATCATAAATAGTGGAAAGCTTGCCGTCAAAGAGAAGTTCTCCTGAGACCGAAGCGACTCTAAGAGAGTTCTTCACCTTAGTATCCACTAGTGTGGATGTAGCTAGGGCTGCGTCACGTCTAACCAACTCCAGATTTGCCACTGAAAGGGCGGAGTTACACGTGGAATAAGCTACTGCCCTTGAAAGAAGTCTTAAAGAGGATTGTATATCCTGAAACTCTTTCCCCTGAAGGCGCAGTGATAACGCCTTAGTAAGGTGATCTGCGTAAGATAAGGCATCTAAATTGGCTCTGTTAGACGCAATAGCTGTTTCCAACACCGCGGTTGGAATAGAAGCCGACGACGGTAATAATAGCTCTAAGTCTTCCGCCTCGTCGTCCATACGCAGAGGAACTCTCGGTATACCCTGTCCTGCCGTATCGAATTTATTCCTTGCATTAATGAAAGGCAGGTTGAGAGTATTAGCGGACAAGAAACCTGCTTTCCCCATCCTGGAAGCAAGTTTAAATATAGCGTCGTTCAATAATTCAAATGTTCTTGCAACATTATTGGACTGCGACGGAAACTCGGGAGCGATGTCCCTGAACCGCTCAAAAAATTCAGAGTCCAATGACGCTATAATTCTCTTGTCCGGAACCGCAGCAGTCTGGCCCGACGGAACAACTTGAGGGAGAAAGTGCCGGATGAAGTCCACGGCAGCTTTATGTTGTTCCGAAAGGGATAGCTCCAAGTCATCCGTATCCCTTTCACCATCCGGTCGGACCTCATGATGTTCCCGGTCGTCCGCCCCCGATGCCTCGGCGGAGCGTACCGACCCAGCGCCGTCGGATAATTCTCGATCCGACACCGTTTCTGTCGGCTGCTGGGATGCTGCGATAAGCTGTGCTATCTGCACAAGAATGTCCGGCGTCGAGACCTGCGGAGGCGCAGTCTTTCGCTGCTTCACCGAGGGCAGCTCCGCATCAGATGGCTCCCGCATACTTTTCCTATGCGAACGTCCGGAGTCCATCGGTCTCGAATCCCTGGCTGCCGGATGGTGTGACCTGGTCGCCGAAGAATCCTTGATCGGCGAAGCTGGTAATATATCCGCGGTCACGCAGCCAAGGTGCGGTCGTGTGCGCTGACGAGAAGAGGAAGCCTTAACAGTCTCCGCGGACTGCTTATACAACGGAGCGTCCCGAGCGATGGACGTATGCTCCGCTAAAGACACATTTTGTACCACAACATCTGGTCCCAGATGTTGTTGTACGAGAGAGGGGCCTCTCTCGCTCGCGGCCCGGCTGGACCTGGACGAGCTAGGAACCGGACTCAAAGGCTTCCTCCGTTCTCGCTCACTATCCGCCGTCACTGGGTGTGCATCTATTATGTTTATAGTGCTCGCATCACCCAAAATTTCCTCCTGGACCGCATCGGACGTACCCGGCTGCCGAACCATTCGGTGAATGGACGCTACACCGGGCGAGCTAGCGGACGACATTTGTCTAATCTCCATGAGCACTTTTGCCGCTAGCTCTGAATTCATTTGTGACGACGGACGCACACTTGTAGAAGATAACATGGAAACATCACCCTGTTCTGGTTCCTCTGAAATAGAAACAGAGAGTAGAGTGACCTTGCGGAGAAAGAGCCGGCATAGCCCTTTCTCCAGAAACAACATATCGTGACACACGTTTCCAATGTTTCTCATCCCAATATTCACATATAGGACAGGGATTAATGCGAGAACACTGACTACAATTAATACAATGATCATGAAAGTCAGAGGAAGATTTCTTCCTATTACAATTTGAACAATGTCCCTTCATTGTGAAAGAACAACAATAAGTCCTAGTTACTCGCAAAAACCCCTGACACAAAGATACATAATAACATGATCCATTAATAAATGAAAAAACAATTGCAAATCAAAATAATTTTGAAAAAATATTTTTTCAGCAAAGCCCAAGTTGCTGAAAAGTAACGTTGAGCCCCAATGGATCCGATGGCAAAGTGTGGTCAAAAATTTTAAATTTATATTAAATAATTAATGAGACACTTACGGATAATATAAATGTATCTTATAGTGAGATAAACTACAGCAAAGGCAAACAGCCCCTCTCAAAAAAGGCTGTTGCCAATGTAAACAAACAGTGTAAAAACACCAGAAAACATGACTCAAGGCACTGAAAAAACTGGCCCGGAATCAGTCATCAAATTACACTCTATCTGATGCAAAACAGAGACTCCCAGGGGAGAATCTGCAGAACATCAGATGGAAGATGCAGAACACAAACGTTATACACCCATGGGTGAAAACGTAACTATGGGGAAAATAACAGAAAACATTCTGTAACCAAGCAACTCTCCCAGGAAATTTTAGAAATGAAATTTCTCAAAAATATGCCAAAAGCATGGGAGAGTTGCAAGGGGGGACTTTAGAAGGCTAGGGGAGAGGAAACACTGAATAAGCAGTGCAACATTTAGCAAGAAAGACAACAAGAGGCCCATGCCTCGAAAATAGGCAACTTAACATAATTTCATCAAAAAATTTTAAGTACAGCCCTGATTATTTTTTGTCACTTCTTTTTCCTCTCCTCCTTCAATCCTCCTTAGAATCACATTTTCTCCAAAAATTACGTGTCTGGCATCCTTTAAACTGAGATTTACAAGCACAAAGATCAGTGAGATGTTGACTGATGAAGGGCCAAACAGAGAATGATAATTGGTGCCAATTTCGGGACGTCTGCGTCACTGCGCATGCGCAGTAGAGGCGTAGTATGGAGGTCCTTTAGGACATGATTTCTTTTTGTTTTGGATGCAAATTTTGGGGATTGGGGGGCAAAATTTGTGTTTGGCCCTGGTTTTGTTAGAGTTAGCACCAGCTAAGTCTGGGTCATTGGTACAGTATAAAAATATAAGTGACAACAGGGGTATGGGAGAACACACCAACAAATTCTCTTGGAAAGAGGAATCAATGACAACACAAAATGTAACCAAATACATGTAAGTAATTTATTACATCAGCTGTAGACCGCATTCTTTGATACCCATGAAGAACAGGATAGGAATGACAATTCACGTCGCTGACAAAAATCAGGTGCCTTTGCACCGATTTTTTTTTTCTCAAGGCTCGGGAAACTTTTAGAGTTAGGATCTACGCTCTTGTGACAAGCTGAAAAACAACTGTGAGTATGTTGGAAAGTTTTGAGTCTCCCAGTTTTGTGAAATTGAAAGACACTGCAAGGCAATAAAATCGTCCAATGAGGGTTCAATTTCAAAACATTTTTTTTTTTGCTTTTAGGCCACACTCTTCAACCGATGATTTTGAAATTTCATAAGCTTGTTCACAACTTGCAAGTCATCGTGTATGAGTGGTCCACAAACCCAAGAAGTTCATACAGAAATCATTAATAAATCAAAGTTCAGGAGCAGATATTTCCATAGAAAATTGAGGCAACTTGAAAGTTTGGAAAGTTATACATGTATGCTTGATACTGATCATAGATGAGAAGTTGAGAAGTTTTACCAAAATGGTTCATGTTCATAAACCTCAGAGGATGGCACACAAGAGCTGACAAAATGGACAGGATAGATGAAAAGGACAGGATAGGACAGATGACATGGACAGACAAATTGGTAATTTCTACAAAGCCCCACTTTTGAACAACAAGTCTCTCAGCCTATACAGTTCTCCTCAAGATCACTGGTTTTAGGGGCTGCTAAATGCAGGATAAATTTTAGATAGATAGAGAAAATAAGAGACATGGTTACCTTACATTCTCACCTGTTAAAATCAGGCTCTTAAGGTGTGATACTAAAATTACAGATACTACTGTCGAATTTACATTCAAATGTAAAATTAAAGGTTCAAAATCTATATGCTGCTCCGATGTCAAACAAAATCTAATCCTTTTCCTTGACTGGATTAAAAATAACATATTTCCTCCAAACATAATATATTTCCTTCAAACATGTTATTCCTGTTGCCTAGAATAATCTATATAAATCCCTGGGAGAAATCCATCATTACATTCTGTACTTCAGTTTTTTAATAATGATGTGTGGATATTATCTTCATAATTCACATGTATTTCCACCTAACTATCAATCCACTCTTGCATATTTGAGCAGATTACAGACTAGCTGACGTTTGTATAAGGTGTGTGTAAGTGCAAGGATCACCCAGCATCTACATAACCAAATTAAAACATGGCAGAGTCTCAAAACATGCACGACACATTGACAACTAATATGTATGGGCAAGAGGTTTCATGTAGTTATGTTAAGGAGTTAAGAAATTATGGTTTGGGCAGGGAAATGTCACTATGAAAGGTTTTTTTAGCATTTGACACTCAACTGCGACTTGACCTTGGGATGTAGAATGTAAAAGTGACGATGTGGTGTGCGACACATTATTTACTATATATGTGTGTAAGAAGTTTCATCAATTTATGTAAAGGTGTAGGGAAGTAATGGTAAGGCAAAAAATATTTCTTAAGAAACGGCATTATCAACAACTGACACATAACTATGACCTTGATCTTGGGGTATGGAATGTGAATGTGTTGTGCAACACACTGTCTACTGATAATATATATGTGAGAGATTTCATCATGTTTTGTTAAGTATTAAGGAAATTATGGTCTGGACAAATTAAATTTTGACAACAGATGGATGGGTGCCAAAGATGCATAGCTGTGACCTTATCCTTGGAGTATGAAAGATAAAATTGTTGTGTGACATACCAACAGCTAATGATATATATGTGCAACGAATGTTATCTAGTTATGCCAAGAAGAAATGAAAGTATGATCCAGTCAGTTAAATGTCCCTAAAAAGGTATTTTCAGCATTTGATACTCAACTGTGACCTTGACAATGGGATGTACAATGTAATGATATATACGTGTAAGAAGTTTTATACTTTTATGTCATGTAGTGATGCTTCTGATTTTGACCTTGGGGTGTGTAATGTAAATGTGATATGTGACATTTATTTATTTATTTGAGTTTAAGGTCAGATACTTATGCACAGTGGCTAATCGTGACCATGACAGTTTTAAGGGTGGAGGACGCCAGAGTACCCGGAGAGAACCACCGAGCATCAACGAGCAACTGTCAGCTTCTCAACATTCTAATTCTGTTCAAGCTCTGCTCAAGGAGGGTTACAGCAGATGAAGACATGTGCACCATCGAAATGCAGTACACCTTAGTACATGACTCTTTGTGCCCCTATGTAGGCAACCGGGATAAAGTGCCTTGCCCAAGGACATAATGCGGGTAACCCCAGACGGGGATCAAACTCGGGACCTCTAGCATAGAAGTCCAACAGTCTACCACTGAGCCACCGCACTCCAGACATGTGACATACTGTCTACTGATATTCATGTGTAAGAGGTTTTATCAAGTAGTGTCAAGTGGAATGGAAATTATAATGTAGACAAATAAAATGCTTACAAATAAATATTGATAACTAACAAGGAATACTCACTTCCTTTTCTGATGATCATAGCCCACATATCCCTGAAATTCAGCTTCTTAATCTCCAAACTACCAAGATCTGTTAAAAAGTCTCTAGCTTCCTTCTTCAGATTGTATGTACCTTCATCCTTAAATAAACTTTCAAGTTTAAAATGATGGATCTTATTTAACTGGCAGAGTGCTAAATTATTTTTCAATGGCTATTTGTTATGTGGGTATTTTTTTCCAAGGGTACAATGCTATAAGCAAAAGGAGCCCCAGTTTGATAAGATTTTGTTCATAAACAATTGTTTGTTACAATTTATTGGAGAGTGGCTTTTGACACTCTCCAGTAAATTGAAAATAAAACAATTGTTTAAACATTTTTGTGGCGATAAAGACTGGTATCCCACCTGAGTAAACGAGGTAATCAATTCAGAGTAAAGCCACTAAAGTGGCTTTCAGCACTTTTCAATAGAGCCCTGAACAGTGGCCTCTAGCAATTAACCAGTTTAAAGAGAAATTTGAGAATATCACAATTTACCGAAAACAAACAGAACTGTATATAACGACTATTTATCCCCTGAACACATATAAAAATATCAAACTGCAAATATCTGTCAAAATGCAACATGAAATTTATTCACTTTACTCCCTTTCGACAGTGGTCAATGGACTTTGTCAAACAAGACTGAATTGATTAAATGCCTAGTAGCATTGTGGGAAACAATTCCTACTTGAAATTTCATTATTTTGACATCAATGTGTGGAGGGTTGAGATATGTGCATCACCATAACAGTGTACTTTTGTAAAAAACCAATATATCCTATGCTTTGTTAGAGACTTCCCTGATTGAGATCTCGCCAAACATAGTGATCCGAAACATTTTCCCAAGCTAACTGTAAAATTAATTCCAAATGGGTGAACACTTAATATTTCTGCCAATCCTACATTTTTTTTTTTATCTCAATTACACAGACTTCAATTTTATACTTTTATTAAAAGGAGAAAATAGGGTTCAGACAAATTTCTATTCTTTGGTGATTAAATCCTTAAAAAAAATTGAAAATGTAAAAAGATCTCCTCAAGAGAAGTAACCTCAGTAATGAATGATGAATAACTTGTTAGTCACTCTTGTGTGCCAGTGAAACTGAGGTACTATGGAAACAATTCTACATTCACTGCATCAGACATATTGAAAACAATGAACACAATATCACATCCAAGATGCTCAATATAAGTTCATAAAATAATACAAAGCAATACTGAACTAGAGGTGTGACTGTCCTAGATGGGCCTGTCCATACCCCCCTGCCGCCAAGATTATTCTAAGACAAAAAGGGGCATAACTCTGGCAAAAAAGTCCAATCAAAACTATAATCGCAGGTGCAGAGGCACAGATGGATGGACAAGATGATTCTATTATATCCATCCTCTCCACCCCCCTCACATACACACACAAACAACTCGTTGCAGGGGGTATAAAAACGAGTTCCTCTTCATCAGCATTAACTTTTGTACCAACTACAAAACTGGAAACATTTGAATAAAGGATATTTAACATTCTGCTCCAACACTGCTTTGTGAAGCTGAATCTTATGACATCCAGTTTAAAGGAAACAGACATTCAAGAGAATATAACAATATATTTCTTGGAGTTTAAGCTCACTTTCATCATCTACAGCAATACTGTGACTGCAGCAAAAGACTAAAGTCAGGTTAGCAAGCTGTTTATAATTATGTTGCAAACTTTGCCGGACACTCAACTCAGAAGTTGGTTACTGGATCCTACTGTATCAGTAAAGATGAAATTATCAATCGTAGTAAATAAGAACTGCTACACTTTCCGGGGCACAGTAGATAGTGCTCTACTTCCTGGGGTTCTCAAGGAAGAGCCTATTCTAAACAAGTGTTCAAATGACTTGACACAATTTTCTTGAAGGCCATCTTTCAAGTTACATTCGAGTCATTCAAAATTCTTTTCTCCTGCTATTTTTTCTTAAAAGACACTAAGAATTGGAAACTTAACTATACTGTCACTGAGAAAATACAACAGTATCATATGAAATATGCAACCAGAAATAATAAAGCACACAATGACTTTTGAATGGTATGCAACATTTTGACCACATTTCTCGAATTTTCAAGGAACATACTTACAAAATGTCGATTTTTTCAGGACTTTCCAGGCCTGGAATTAAAAAATGCCAAATTCTAGGACTGTTCAAGATTTGATAGGCAGAATGAAGTATGCACCTGAAAGGGAGAGGTGTACATGATGAAGCTGGATAGGTAATATAGAAAAAAGCCTTCAAACATTTGATGATTCAAGGTGTGTGGAAAAAACTGATACTAAACAGAGTCCAATGAATGACCTTGACTTGGTTGTGTCTACAGTATGCTTTAGAAAATGGTTACATTATGAGTTGTTTACCAACCATTCAAGAAATCGCTTGAACAGGTGATGCTTTTGATGCAATTACAAATGAAAGTGTCAATGACACTGTAGCTCAACTTGTTTAAGACATGTATAGTATGTGACACAGCAATGACAAACATCTAGGTAATGACCTGATAACAAAGGTACATATAAAGTATTGTAACAGTCCGTACATAAATGCTGACCGTAGCCTGTAACAAATGTGTAGATAAAGTATTGTAAAGGTGGGCGACAGTTAGATGCTAAACTAGAAAAGAAATCTTTTGAGTCCCAGAGTTGGTCTGACTGAACCCCAAAATATTTGTTCTCATAGCACAGTGATAACAAAGGCACCCAGAAACACCTTTCCTGTCACAAGGTGATAACAAAGGTACCCCAAGAAGTTTCGTGAAGATCAGTTCATAAATACAGACTCTAGCCCGAGCCGTATTGACATGTGCACTTACTGTGTATAAGTAGCACTGAACAAATCAAAGTTCATCTAATTTGCATAATTTCTGCACGAGAAAAAAACCTGTATTATATGTGATGTATTCCATGTTACTAAACATTCCTACAAAAAATTTATTCAAATCAGAACTTTCATACAGAAGTTCTGTACAAAAAACTGATTGCACTAATTTTGGTACAAAAAGGTTGCTGGCGGCTATCTTGAATTTTGGACCACACCCAAAAACACACGTTCTCGTCCCACGGTGATAACGAAGGTATCCAAGAAGTTTCTATAGCCTGAGCCATAGAAGTTGTGTACAAAAAACTGATTGGACCTAATTTCGGTACAAAATGGCCACTGGCAGCCATCTTGAATTTTGGACTGCACCCAGAAACACTCATTCTCATCCCAAGGTGATAACAAAGGTACCCAAGAAGGTTTGTGAAGATCGGTTCATAAATACAGACTCTAGCCCAAGCCGTATTGACATGTGCACTTACTGTGTATAAGTCACACTGAATAAATCAAAGTTCATCTAATTTGCATAATTTTTGCATGAGAAAAAAACCTGTATTATATATGATGTATTCCATTTTACTAAACATTCATACAGAAATTTATTCAAATCAGAACTTTCATACAAAAGTTCTGTACAAAAAACTTACTGCACCAATTTTGGTACAAAATGGCCACTGGCAGCCATCTTGAATTTTGGACTGCACCAAAAAACACTCATTCTCGTCCCAAGGTGATAACAAAGGTGCCCAAGAAGTTTCGTAAAGATCAGTTCATAAATACGGCCTCTAGCCCGAGCCGTATTGGCATTTGCAGTTACAGCGCTGAAAGTAACATTAAATAGATCAAAGTTGGTCTAATCGGCATAATTTATGCACAAGAAAAAAAAACGTATTACATGTGATGTATCCCATGGTACTAAACATTCACACAGAAAATTATTCAAATAGGAGCTTTCATATGGAAGTTCTGCACAAAAATCTGATTGCACCTAATTTTGTACCAGCAGCCATCTTGAATTTCAGACCGGACCCAAAAACACTTGTTCTCGTCCCATGGTGATAACAAAGGTACCCAAGAAGTTTCGTAAAGATCGGTTCATACATACGGCCTCTAGCCCGAGACGTATTGGCATTTGCACTTACAGTGCTGAAAGTAACACTAAATAAATCAAAGTTAGTCTAATTTGCATAATTTACGCACGAGAAAAAAAACTGTATTATATGTCATGTATCCAATGGTACTAAACATTCATACAAAAAAATTATTCAAATCGGAGCTTTCATATGGAAGTTCTGTGCAAAAATCTGATTGCACCTAATTTTGGTACAAAATGGCTGCCAGCAGCCGTCTTAAATTTCGGACCGGACCCAAAAACACTCATTCTCGTCTCACTGTGATAACAAAGGTACCCAATAAGTTTCGTAAAGATCGGTTCATAAATACGTCCTCTAGCCCGAGCCGTGTGTACGGCGCGATGGACAAACAGACGGACGACGGGCCATGGCATTACCTCAAATTTGGCTTTGCCAAAGTTGAGCTAAAAATTAAAACTGAAACTAAAGTAAGTCAAAACCAGAGGCTCAAGTGAGCCTAAACCACTCACCTGCATCAAGTTGTCTACAAGGAATAATGGTATTACTGTTGAAGGATCAGAAAGATGGAGGAAAAAAGAAAGTGACATTTTGTACCTGTTTGCACACTGCAATGACTGTCACCAAAAGCTCATGAAAGATGAAATCTATCCCTTGCCCGTCCCCAAATACTCCAAGCACATACCCTATTTCAGGCTTTACGTTATGTTACAGAGGGGCTTCCCTGTGAAAAGATCAGTAAGGATGGTTAAAATTTTGGGTTGAAATTCATTCAAATGTTAAATAATTTATAGCAATTTATATATTTTTTATACTTACCAATGACCCAGACTTAGCTGGTGCTAACTCTAAAATATTTAGGGCCAAACGCAAATTTTACCCCCCATCCCCCAAATTTGCATCTAAAACCGAAAATTACATGTCCTAGATGGTCCTCCATACTTTTACTCCACTGCGCATGCGCAGTGTCAAGGAGGTCTCGAAATTGGTGCCAAAAATCATTCTTACAATAAGTGCCTGGTAAGCGTTATGTACTCAGCGGGGAGGTATGAGTTCCCAACTCATGGGAGGGCCATCCCCGTCTGGGTCATTGTTAAATATAAAAAATATATAAATTACTATAAATTTTTTAACATTTTTAAACTGTACCAATGACCCAGACTTAGCTGAATAGTAAAAAGGTTGGAGGGCCTAGGACATAAATGAAAATCCAATAGACTCAATTACATATAACAGACTGTCCCCCCCCCCCCTCCCCCCTTCCCCTTGCCCTGGATCAAATACTCCAGAGCGAAGAGGGCAGCAGGACAGAGTCACTGCCGGAACTGAAAGCCTACACACATATAGTTGCCACTGTTTGGTGGACGACATTCTGAGTGAAAAATAACGGACCTAAACAATGCAGATCTGCAGAAATGGACTCAATATTCTCAGATACAAATTCGTGAAAGTGGAGGGCTAAGACCAATATACAGCCCTCATTAGATCTGTAATAGCACCATTATTAGCATAAGACCATGATGTAGAAAGAACTCTTACTTCATGAGCTTAAAACTAAAGCACAGACTGCAGATTGAAGACATTATCATAAGCAGTACTGATAGTAAATTGAATCCATCTGACCACAGAATGGACCGAAATGTGGAGGAAGCTTCCACGGCATGTCCTACAACAAACGCCTGAATAGATTAATCCACGGTCTTTGTGGAGCTAGAAATGCTGCCAACAGAATTTTGCATTGAGATATTTAACTTGAGCAATATCTGCTGAAACAACGGCGCTGGAAGATACGCATATCCTATTATTCCATCTCACGAGATCGATAGAGCGTCTACTGCAAACGCTCGAAGATCCGAACATTGTGACATATATACGTCTGCAACTGATTGTTGAGATGCGTCGCGAATAAGTCGATCATTGGCCGCTCTCCTTGGTAGCAAATCTGATTGAATACTCGTCTCGTTGTTGAAAGTCCATTCTGGCGGCAACAAGCGGCCCCTCCATGAAGCGAGTCTGCTAATACATTCAGACGACCTGGAATATGACGGACCGATAGGAGAGCTTGATGTTCTAGTACAAACAGAAAGATTCATTCCGTTAACATGAATAACAAAATGGAATGAGTGCCTCCCTAGTTCCGAAAATACGCTAATACCGTTGAATTGTCGGACAGAATTAGCACGAGAGCATTCAGAATAACGTTCATCCAATAACGTAGCGTAAGCCAAAATGACATCATTCTTGATGTTAATGTGCTTGCTTAGGAACTACGGATCCCAAAGATCCTGGCACTTCAAATCCGTTGGGCTCAATGATATGACCCAACACCCAACCTGTTTGACTGGCATCCGTCAAAACTGTAAAACTCGGATCCGGCAATTGCAGTGGAACTCCCTAAGTTAACCACTGAAAACCTGCCCAAGTCTTAATCTCTTATTCACTTGATTTGACAAGAAGATGTCCGTATCGAGCAAAAGAATCTTCACCCTCCAATTCTGGATCAGAAGAAATTTGGAGAGGACAAGTGCGTAACCGTCCCATCGGAATAAAATCGCAGCAGGTCAGCACAAATGTCAGAGCAATAGAAGCAGATTCTGAACATCGTTCTGAAGCGTTAACTCATTGCCGTACCTCTGAAGAATGTCATCCAGGTAGGCCGACGTTATCGCAGACGAATGAGCTCGGAAATGAATCATTACCGAGTTCGTTATTCAAGTAAAAGCCCAGGAGGTTAGATTCAGACCGAAGCCCATTGCTTGGAGCTGATACACGACTCTTATGATGAAGAAGCGAAGATACTTTCTGAACGCCTGATGTACCATGTTGTGAAACTACGCATCTTGAGATCTATACATGTAGCATAGTCGTACACCTGAAAACTCACTCTGACCGATCGGATGGACTCCATATAGAAACTTAGAGCCACGATCAGCATGTTTATCCAGCTCAGATTTATGAGTGGACGGAACGAGCCGTCTGGTTTTGGAACCAGAAAAGGATGGTTGTAGAAATCTGGAAATTCCTGGATTTCTACGATCTCTATCGCGATCATTCCAGAAGAGACTGGACTTCTGATGGAAGCGAGCCTCTAACTGCGGACTTGACGGAAACTGAGTCCATCTTGGACTTCGAGTTAACAGAGGTTTTGTTTGAAGGACAATTTAGTCCTTCCGAAATCACCCCTCGAATCCCAGGGACGTCCGTAATCTACTCCCAACTGATTGAGAAACTCGACAGTCTTCCACTCACTGGTACACGATAGAGGTTAAAACCATTACCTCCTGGTCCTGTGAGGCTTGCGGAAGGAGAAACCATGTCCTCCACAGCCCGCACCTCGCCCCGCCGACCTAGGGGCATCTGACCGGATGTCTCGGACAGTATTACAGCCCCTACCTGAGTCGCTACTCTGATGGTCTCTAGAGTAAGACCTCTATAGGAACTTCCCTTGGACGTATTCGCCCCAGAAGTGTCCGTCCTACTTTTTTCCGCTGAATCCAACTATATGTAAGCAGATTTGAATAGCAGAGTGTCTGAAGCTTTCTTAGTTATCTGATCATAGACTGCTGAAAGCTTGATGTCGAAGAGAAACTCTCCAGAGACCGGAGTGACTCTGAGAGAGTTTTTCACCTTACTATCCACACACATGGATGTAGCCAGGGCCACGTCACAACTAACCAACATCATATCGCCACTAAAAGGGCGGAGTTATACGTGGAGAATGCTTAGGCCCTTAAAAGAACTCTTAAGGAGGTTGTACATCCTGGAATTCTTTTTCCTTTGATACGTAGTGGTAATGCTCTGGTAAGGTAATCTGCGTACGATGATGCATCTAAGCTAACCCTGCTAGACATTATTGTCGTTTCCAACATCGTGGTTGGAATTGACATTGACGACGGTATAGACAATACTATGTCTTGACCTGGTCGTCTAGACGCGGAGAAACTCTCGGAATGCTCTGTCCTGCTGTTTCAAATTATTCCTTGAATTGATGAAAGGCAGATGTAGAGCATTTGCCGATAAGAAACCTGACCTGCCCATTTAGGTAGCAAGTTATATATATATAGCGTCATTCAACAGTTCAAATGTCCGTGAGACATTTCTGGACTATGTCGGAAACTGAGGGATGATGTCCCTAAACCGATAAGAATTGAATTCTGACTCCAGAGGCGCTATAAGTCTCTTATCTGGCAACGCAGCAATTTGGTCCGGAGGAACAACATCAGAAGATAATGCCGGATGCACTCTATGACAATTATGTTGTTCCAAAAGGGAAAATACAACTCCTCCATATCCCTTTCGCCATCCTGTCGGACCACTTGTAATTCTTGGTCGTCCGTGCCTGAACCTGCAGTGAAACATACCAACCCAGCTTCCTCGGATAATTCTTGATCCGACAGAGTTAGTGTCGGGTGCTGGGATGCTGCGATAATTTGTGCTATCTGTGATAGCACGTCCGTAACGGAGGCCTGTGGAGCTGCGGTCTAACAGGATTTAGCCGCTGGAAGCTCCTTGGACGTTGACTCCTGCATATTTCTTATATGCGAACGTCCGGAGTATGAAGGCCTCGTATCCTTGGCTACCGGATGGTGTGACCTGGTCGCTGTAGAATCCCTGGTCGGCGATGTTGGTTGAATATCACTGGTCACGTAGCCAAGGTGCGGTCACGTATGCTGCCGTGAGGATGAGGAAGCCGAAAGAGCAGTCTCTCCAGACTGTCTATATAACGGAGCATCCCGAGCAGTGGACGTATGCTTCGAATGAGGAACGTTTTGTACCACAACATCTGGGCCCAGATGTTGTAGTACGAGAGAGGGACCTCTCTCGCCCGCAGCCCGGATGGACCTGGACGAGCTAGGAACCGGACTAATAGGCTTCCTCCGTACCATCCTCGTATCCGTCGTCACTGGGTGTGCACATTGTATTTTATAGTGCTCGCGTCACCCAAATCTCCTTCCTGGACTGCAACGGACAAACCCGGGTGCTGAGCCATTCGGTGAATGGGCGAGCTAGCAGATGCCAAAGCCATCGATCCTACTAGGGAACTCCAGGCAATTGACGCATCTACATGAGCACTTTTACCGCTAACTCTTCATTTGACTGTGATGACGGAAGCACACTTTACGAAGACATCACGGAAACAACACCTTGTTTATGTTACTCTATGAGACCTGTGGAGCCGCGGTCCTACGTAAATTATCTGCTGGAAGCTCCAGGGACGTTCATTCCTGCATTTATATAATATGCGAACGTGTCAACTGGAAAGGTCTCGTATCCTTGGCTAGCAGATGGAGTGACCTGGTCGACATGTATTCCTTGGTCAGCGAAGCCGGAGCACCAGGGACGTTCAATCCTGCATTTATATAATATGTGAACGTCCCCTGGAAATTTGTGGCCACATAGTCAAGGTGCGGTCGTGTGTGTTGACGAGGATGGGGAAGCTAATGTCATGCGACGGAGCGTCCCGGGCAGGAGGAATAGATGTAAGCTCCGACTAAGCGAACAAACATACAACAACATCGCGGCACAGATGTTGATGCAAGAGAGAGGGAGCCTCTCTCGCTAGCGGTCCGGGTGGACCTGGACACGCTAGCTACCGGACTGACAGGCTTCCTCCGTACTATCCTTGGATCCGTTGTTGCTGGGTGTGCACATCTGATGTTTTATAGTGCTCGCATCACCCGATCTGCTTCCCTGGACCGCGCCGGACGAACCCGGGTGCTGAGCCATTCGGTGAATGGTCGCGACACCGGGCGGACTAGTGGGCAATCAATGCCTTTGATCCAACTAGGGAACTCCCGGCAATTGTCGTAATACCTTGAGCACTTCCCGCTAGCCCTAATATTGCAACGACGGAGACACACTTGTTGAAGACATCACGGAAACATCACTCTGAATTCTGAAAAAGAAACTGATAATATTGAGTGACCCTACGGAGAGAGGACCGTAATGGACCCCTCACCGCTAACAAAATACCGTGACACACGTCTCCAACGTTGTCATATCAATCAACACACACAGAGCAAGAATTAGTGCGAATACATTGACTATAAGAAACACAATGAACCTGAATTAGAGGAAGATATCCTCGCATTACAATATGAACAATATTTTTTCAACATGAAAAAATATACACAGTCATATTACTCGCACTAACCCTTGAAATAAATATACATAATATATTATAATCCATTATAACATTTGAAAAGAAAGTAATTTCCAAAAAAAAAAAATTTTCAGAAGAGCCCAAGTTCTCAAAGGGAACAATGAGCCCAAATGGATCCCAAAAAAGCCTAAGTGTGGACAAAAATTTTAAAATCATTTCAAAAAATTAATGTAACACTTATGGACAACATTAATGTATCTTGCTATGAACTGAACTAAGCAGAGGACAAATAATCACTATAAGAAGTAACCGTTGTCAACATAAACAAAAGTGTAAACAAACCAGAAACATGACTCCAGGCACTGGTAAACACGGCCCGAAATCAGTTACCAATTTAAACACTATCTGTTGCAAAACAGAGACTTCCAGAGAAAAAACTGCAGAACATCAGATGGTAGATGCAGACCAAAATGCCTAAACACCCAAGGGTGAGGACGTAAACATGGGAAAAAAAACAGAAAAAATTCTGGTTCCAATCCAAAACTCCTAAGAAATTTTAGTAATAAACATTACAAAAAATAAGCCAAAAGCATGGGAGAATAGCTAGGGGGAAATGAAGGAAAGGGAGAGAGGAAACACTGATTAAATAATGAAACATTCATAGCAAGAATGACCACAACAGGGTCATGCCTCGAAAATAGGTAACATGAAATAATTTCGTAAAATAATTATAAGTTACAGCCCTGAACATTTCTTTCAACTGTTTTTTCCTCTCCTTCTTCTATTTCCTCCTTATATCCACCATTTCTCGCATAATTATGTGTCTGGCATCATTAAAACTGAGATTTACAAGCACAAATAACAGTGAAGTGTAACTGTATTGAGGGACACTAGAGAGTTGCAGTTAACCGAAAAAACGACTCGGTCTCGGTTGTATAAGAAAACCGAAAATCGCAACCGAGCATGGGCGCACACAACCATACTTTCGGTTTCTGTAAAAACAAATGATAACAATTGCCCTTGCTTTAAAAATTCTCATAATTATCTTGTACATACGTTTCATTTTCAGATTTAGGGTTTTAATTCTCAATTTAATGAATAAAACAAACAGAAAACCATGCGGTGTTGTTTTCAGTTTGTGTACAGGTTACTCTCGAAGCTTGAAATGAACGTCGTAAGTTAAGTATGTCAATCAACACTGCAAACCACCCCCTTGAAAACAGACAAACATAGTCCGTTTAAAAATAGCTGTTTTTTTTTAAAAATATGTACATTTATTACGAATAAACAAAATATAGCTTCACACAAAATCAATAAAAAAAAAATCGTAATATGAAGACCAGATAAAATTTACACAGCGGAATATGAATAACAAAATAGTTGCCTCCCTTGGTGACATTCAAAAAATTGATTTTACACTGAAAGTCATAACTTCACATGTTGCAGAGCATGATGAAATGAGAAATGAGCATGTTTTATTAAACCAATAAGTCATACATCATATCGCTGGTTAAATTGTTGTATAATTATCAAATAACAGAGTTGTAATTATTTTTTATTTTTAATTACCACTTTCTCATTAATTTCTGAACAACCGTTTTCACAGTGAGTTGTGCACGCTCGAAAGTGCAGTGTTCTTTCACATTGAGTTGTGCACCGCTCGAAAGTGGCAGTGTTCAATCAGTATCTATGGGATGATGCTCAACCACCGTGAAAACTATATGTTATGGGCGTGTATCAGACAACTATTGACAACAGTCGGCACACTTATTTGAAACAAGTCACAGCTTCCAAAATGAGGTCGACAAAAAAAATAAACAAGTCAATTTTGCTTGGGATATATAATTTTTTAATAAAGACTTATTACACTGAACACAGACATAATGTATTACACAAAAACCTCAACTCCCAAAAATGTACATAATACAGTATAGTATTACAGTTCTATTTGATACCGGGGTAAGTACAGTGTTGCAACAAGTCACCTGTTTTCCCCATTTGATGCCTGTAAATTTGACGTCTCAAACAACTTTCATTACTGTCTTTTAATTGACCCGTTTCCCGAATTTATGTGCCCATTATCAGCAGTCGAGGACGGGAACGGGACAACCCGCCACAGAGACAACCCATCCCAAATGAGGTGGGACGACCCGCTCCAGGACCACCTGCCCCGGGACAACACGCCTCAACAGTTATGCGGGACAACCCGTCCCTGAGTTCTTATACATGTAATTGTAAGTCAACCTTTATATACTATACATAATACAAATGCATTATCTTGTCAAAAAAGTTCATGATATTCTGAAAAATGCTAGTAAGACACAAAAAGTAAAAAACAACCGAACCGAACCGAATCCTTTCAGTAAACAATAACCGAAACTGAAACCGAAGGGGCAAAAATGACAACCGCAACTCTCTAAGGGACACACAAAGAAATGATTTTTGGCGCCAATTTCGAGACCTCCTTGACACTGCACATGCACAGTGGAGTAAAAGTATGCAGGACCATCTAGGACATGTAATTTTCGGTTTTAGATGCAAATTTTGGGGATTGGGGGGTAAAATTTGTGTTTGGCCCTAAATATTTTAGAGTTAGCACCAGCTAAGTCTGGGTCATTGGTACAGTATAAAAATATTCAATGTTTCAGGAAGCCATCAGTTGTATAGAGAAATAAGAGAGAAATGGCAGGCAACAAGGACATTATTGTGACAGGGTTTCTTTTTATTGCCAAATTGGTGTTTTCTTACACACTTACAGACAGATGTAGCCATTAATGATAAAACATTTGGTTTTCTTACCAAATATGATACCCTAAGAATGCTGTATATCAAATATCAAATGATTCTGAGTGGTGGATCTGAAGAACATTTTTAAAGAATTCTCCTCATATTGCACAAGTTAGAATTCAGGCTTCCACAGGGAGCCCCAAAAAAAGCACTCAATAACTTGATATGCACAAACCCGAATCAGATCACCCCTCAAGATATTGTATACCAAATACTGAAAAGATTTTGACTGGATGTTTTGAAAAAAAATTTTTTTTGAAAAGTACTGACTCAGCAATGTTTCATTACACCCCTCCCCCATGACTCAACTAACTGAGATTTTGGGGGCCAACTCCATTCAACTGGTCCTAAGGATATGTAAAAAAAAAGTTTCAGGCATAAATCAAGTACATGTCCCCTTATACTCCTGTATACCAAATTTGGCCCAAATTGTCCCACCAGTTTGGGGAAAAAATTTTTGAACAAACTTGAATTTTGAGTATATGAGGAAGCTACATACCAAATTTCAATGCACTGTAACTGGTGATTTATGAGAAGATTTTTTTAAAAGATTTTTGGGGTTTTGGGCACTGCCCTCAGCCCACTGGGCTTAGTGTCTTTTATTGAACAACTTGGCAGGTTATCCCCCAAGAGTTTGATCCAGTGGTTCTGGAGCGGTTCTGGAGGAGAAGACTGCAAGTTGATGGATGCCAGAGGACATATAACATAATGAACAACAACTGAGAGCAACAGCTCATTCTGGCTTTCAGTCAGTTGAGATACAAAAAAAAGTCCAAGAAAACACATGACCTTGAATTTGGGGGATAATGAAAAATCCAATGTCAATGATGGAGCTAGTATTACCTTCGCCTTGACTTTGTTAAAGCACACAGGACAGAAATTAAAGAAAGTTAAAAAATTTATAGTGATTTATATATTGTTTATACTTACCAATGACCCAGACTTAGCTGGTGCTAACTCTTATATTCTAGGGCGAAACACAAATTTTGCCCCCCCCCCCCCCCCCAATCCCCAAAATTTGCATCAAAGTCCAAAAATTAGATGTCCTATGTGGTCCTCCATACTTTTATCCACTGTGCATGCGCAGTGTCAAGGAAGTCCAAAATTGGAGCCAAATCCTCATTCTTACAACCAGTGCCTGGTAAGTGTTATGTAAACAGCGGGGAGGTATGAGTTCCCAAATCATGGGAGGGCCATGCACACAAAGTAGATCTTTTGTTTCTCAGGCCATTATTTGCGAAATTGCATGCGGGAGAGCGGTTTTTTATTTTATTTTTTATTTCAGTAATTATTACTTTTTTGCCATCAAAAGTTCATGTTCTTGGTTCAAGTTTTAGGCCTCATAATCTACAGAATAGGGTGGTGGTGTATTTCATCCCTTGAGGGCAAGAAGACTTTGCAATGCTAAAGCACTGCAAAGCCTTCTTGCACTCAAGTGACAAATTCATCAATTTTTTTAACTTGGGTAAAATATCAGACATAAACCATTTAATTTTTATTTTTTAAAGCTTAAATTGGTTATAAAAAGAGAGCATGCGGCAGCCAAAAGGACCATGCGGGAGGGCCTGAGAATTTTTTATTTTTTTAGGCCTTACTATAAATTTTTTAACATTTTTATACAGAAGTTTGAACATCCTGGAATTCTTTCCCTTTGAGACGTAATGATAACGCTCTGGTAAGGTGATCTGCGTAAAATAATGCGTCTAAATTAATTCTATTAGACGAGATTGTCGTCTCCAGTATACTGGAGTTAATAGACATGGACGCTGGCAATGACAACTCCAAGTCTTCTGCCTGGTGGTCCAAATGCAGAGGAACTCTCGGCATGCCCTGTCCTGCCACTTCAAATCTATTTCTAATATTGATGAAAGGCAGCTGAATAGCACTAGGCAACAAGAAACCGGACTTGCCAGTCTTAGAGGCTAGCTTGAATATAGCGTCATTCAAAAGTTCAAATGTCAGTGTGACATTTCTGGACTCGGGTGCAATGTCCCTATTCCGGCCGAAAAAGTCTGTGTCCAGTGACGCTATCAGTCTCTTATCCGGTAATGCAGCATTTTGGTCCGGAGGAACAACTTCTGGAAGGTGTTGCCGGATGAAATCTACGGCCACCTTATGTTGTTCGGAAAGGGAAAATTCCAGCTCCACTGATTCCCTTTCGCCATCTGACTGGACCATATGAGATTCTAGGTCGTCCCTTTCTGACTCTGCAGGGGAGCGAACCAACCCAGCTTCCTCAGACAGTTCCTGTTCCGAAAAAGTTTCTGATGGCTGCTGGGATGCTGCAATGAGTTGAGCTATCTGCGATAGCAAGTCCGTCACAAAGGCCTGTGGAGCCGCAGTCTTACGTGATTTAGCCGCTGGGAGCTCCTGGGACGTTAATTCCTGCATACTTCTTTTATGCAAACGTCCCGACTGGTAAGGTCTCGTGTCCTTGGCTACCGGATGGTGTGACCTGATCGACGTTGAATCCCTGGTCGGTGAAGCAGTCTGGATATCAGAAGTCACGTAGCCAAGTTGCGGTCGTGTGTGCTAACGTGAGGATGAGGAAGCCAATAGACTAGTCGCGCCGGACTGTCTATACGACGGAGCGTCCCGAGGAGTGGACGTATGCTCCAACTGACGAACATTACGTACAACAACATCTGATCCCAGATGCTGTTGTAAGAGAGAGGGGCCTCTCTCGCTCTCGGTCCGGGCAGACCTGGACGAGCTAGGTACCGGACTGATTGGCTTCCTCTGTTCCATACTCGGATCCGTCGTCGCCGGGTGTGCCCGATCCATGTTTATAGTGCTCACAACACCCGATCTCCTTTCCTGGACCGCAACGAACGAACCCGGTGTCACAACCATTTCGTGAATGATTGCTTCACTGGGCGGGTGACAATGCCGTCGATCCTACGTGGGACTTCTTAGGCATTTGTCGAATTTCATTGAGCACTTTGCTGCTAGATCTTCATTTGTCTGCAACGACAGAGGCACACTTCGTGAAGACATCATGAAAACATCACCCTGTTCTTGTTCCTCTGAAAAAGAGACTGAAAAACTAGAGTGACCTGGACCTCTCACCACTAACAATACACCGTGACACAAGTCTCCAATGTTTGTCATTCCAATTGGCACACACAGAGCAAGAATTAGTGTGAGAACACTGACTTCAAGAAATACACTGAGCATGAGAATCAGAGGAAGACTAAATCGAATTACAATTTGAACAAACTTCTTTCATTTTGAAAAAAGCTTAACAGTCATCGTACTCGCACTAACCCTTGAAAACAAGATACATGATAATAATATAATCCATTACAAACATTTCGAAAAATAATTCAAAAGAAAAAATTTTTTCGAAAAAAATTTTCAAGATGAGCCCAAGTTCCCAATGGGAATGATGAGCCCAAATGGATCCCAAAAAAGCCTAAGTGTGGACAAAAATTTTAAAACATGTCTAAAAATAAATGTTACACTTATGGACAATATAATGTATCTGGCTATGAGCAGAACTAAATAGAAGACAAGGAATCACTGCCCAAAGTAACCGTTGTCAATGTAAACAAAAGTGAATAAAACTGGAAACAAGACTCCAGGCACTGAAAATATGGCCCGAAATCAGTAACCAATTCTAACACTATCCGATGTAAAACAGAGGCTTCCTGAGAAGAAACTGCAGTACATCGGATGGTAGATGCATGACTGAAATGCCTAACCACCCCTAGGGTGAGGACGTAACTATGGGTAAAACAGAATAAATATTCTGTTACCAAGCCAAAACTCCCAAGAAATTTCAGTAAAAATAATTACAACGAGTTGTGCTTATAAGGATAGACAGACAGACAGACAGACGGATAGGGTGATTCCTATATACCCCCCCCCCCAACTTTGTTTGTGGGGGGGGGGGTATAAATAGTGTTGAAAATCTTCAACACAAATTTATTTTTATAATCCTATCTGTCACATTTCAGGTTTGTATGAAATTGTTTATTCATCAATAATCCTTTTCACAGGGATCTTATAAAAATATCTCAATCTTTAATGAGTTATGTAACTGAATAGCAATTGAAACCCAACTAAGAGCTTTTAATACTTTTAATTATGTCAGTATAACCACAACGAATTTTCCAATTCCAGAACAGGTAAAAGGTTTTTGTCATGCTTTCAGTCTTCAAAGGGGCGGTCTCTCAAGACAGGTCCATTATGACATAAAAATACTGGATGGTGTCACTTGTGTGCAAAGCACACTATAGTGTATCCCCGCATTTGCATCCTTGACTTTGTATGAATGCTTGATACAAAGATGAAATGTATTATATGACACACTAAAATCATACTGAGTGGCACAGGTGACACAGCTTCGTGAGCACCTACAGACTCCACTGCAACATTTGGGCATGGTTTTAGCGTTTCGAATTACATACATGTACCCTGGGAGCATTTCGCTGGAAACGGTCTAAGAAAACATAAAAGTGGCAACGGTGGCACCCCAAAAATCCGAAACCTTCGTGTACATCTACAGTCCCTACTGCAACTTTTGAGCATAGTTTTAGCATTTCAATTTACATACTCTGGGAGCTTTTTGCCGGAAATGATCAAAGAAAACCCGAAAGAAAAATGGTGGCACCGCCACGTGGCATCTGAAAAATCTGAAACCTTTGTACGCATCTACAGACCTTACTGCAACATTTAAGCATGCGTTTAGCATTTCGAATTACATACCCTAGGAGCCTTTTGCCGGAAACAGTCTAAGAAAACACAAAAGTGGCAACGGTGACACAGCCACCTAGCACCCAAAAAATCCAAAACCTTCCTACGCATTTACAGACTCTACTGCAACATCTCAGCATGGTTTTAGCATTTCGAATTGCATACTCTAGGAGCCTTTCGCCGGAAACGGTCTAAGAAAACACGAAAGTGGCAATGGTGGCACAGCCATGTGGCACCTGAAAAATCTGAAATCTTTGTGCACATCTACAGACCCTACTGCAACATTTGAGCATGGTTTTACCATTTCGAAATACATACTGTAGGAGCCTTTCGCCGGAAATGGTCTAAGAGAACATGAAAGAGGCAACGGTAGCACAGCCACGTGGCACCTGAAAAATCCGAAACCTTTGTACGCATCTACAGACCTTACTGCAACATTTAAGCATGCGTTTAGCATTTCGAATTACATACCCTAGGAGCCTTTTGCCGGAAACGGTCTAAGAAAACACAAAAGTGGCAACGGTGGCACAGCCACGTGGCACCTGAAAAATCCCAAACCTTTGTGCGCATCTACAGACCCTACTGCAACATCTGAGCGTGCTTTTAGCATTTCGAATTACATACCCTTGGAGCCTTTCGCCGGAAACGGTCTAAGAAAACACGAAAGTGGCAATGATGGCACAGGCACATGGCAGCTGAAAAATCTGAAACCTTTGTGCGCATCTACAGACCCCACTGCAACATTTGAGCATGGTTTTAGCATTTCGAATTACATACCCTAGGAGCCTTTCGCCGGAAACGGTCTAAGAAAACACAAAAGTGGCAACGGTGGCACAGCCACGTGGCACCCAAAAAATCCGAAACCTTCGTACGCATCTATAGACCATACTGCAACATCTGAGCATGGATTTAGCATTTCGAATTACATACCCTACGAGCCTTTCACCGGATCTAAGAAAACACAAAAGTGGCAACGGTGGCACAGCCACGTGGCACCCAAAAAATCCAAAACCTTCGTACGCATCTATAGACCATACTGCAACATCTGAGAATAGTTTTAGCATTTCGAATTACATACCCTACGAGACTTTCGGCGGAAACGGTCTAAGAAAACATAAAAGTGGCTAAAGTGGCACAGCCACGTGGCACCCGAAAAATCTGAAACCTTTGTGCACATCTATAGTCCCTACTGCAACATATGAGCATGGTTTGAGCATTTCAAATTACATTCCCTAGGAGCCTTTCGCCGGAAAGGATCTAAGAAAACATGAAAGTGGCTACGGTGGCACAGCCACGTGGCACCCGAAAAATCCAAAACCTTTGTGTGCATCTATAGACCCTACTGCAACATATGAGCATGGTTTTAGCATTTCGAATTACATACCCTACGAGCCTTTCGCCGGAAACGGTTCAAGAAAACACAAAAGTGGCTACGGTGGCACAGCCACGTGGCACCCGAAAAATCCAAAACCTTCCCGCGCATCTATAGCCCCTACTGCAACATCTGAGCATGGATTTAGCATTTCGAATTACATATCCTACGAGCCTTTTGCCGGAAACGGTCTAAGAAAACACAAAAGTGGCTACGGTGGCACAGCCACGTGGCACCCGAAAAATCCGAAACCTTTGTGCGCATCTATAGTCCCTACTGCAAGATATGAGCATGGTTTTAGCATTTCGAATTACATTCCCTACGAGCCTTTCGCCGGAAACGATCTAAGAAAACACGAAAGTGGCTACGGTGGCACAGCCATGTAGCACCCGAAAAATCTGAAACCTTCGTGTGCATCTATAGACCCTACTGCAACATATGAGCATGGTTTTAGCATTTCGAATTACATACCCTACGAGCCTTTTGCCGGAAACGGTTCAAGAAAACACAAAAGTGGCTAGGGTGGCACAGCCACGTGGCACCCGAAAAATCCGAAACCTTCCTGCGCATCTATAGCCCCTACTGCAACTTCTGAGCATGGATTTAGCGTTTCGAATTACATATCCTACGAGCCTTTTGCCGGAAACGGTCTAAGAAAACACAAAAGTGGCTACGGTGGCACAGCCACGTGGCACCCAAAAAATCTGAAACCTTCATGCGCATCTATAGACCCTACTGCAACATCTGAGCATGGATTTAGCATTTCGAATTACATATCCTACGAGCCTTTTGCCGGAAACGGTCTAAGAAAACACAAAAGTGGCTACGGTGGCACAGCCACGTGGCACCCAAAAAATCCGAAACCTTTCTACATATCTACAGATCATTTAGCAACACCCTAGTGTAATTTTAGAACTCTGAATTACATAGGTTGGGACTATTCAGCAAAAAAAGTGAAAAAATAACGCATTTTTTAAGTGGCTCCACAGAAGCCACCTGGTGGCACAAAAATTTAAAAGTTGTATTTTTGGGTTGTACAGACCCTATCGAACAACTGTAGAAAGTTACAGCGTTTCGAATTACAAAACCGGACGTACGGAAGTACGGACGTACGGACGTACGGACGTACGGACGGAGATCATGACAATATCCCCGCATTTTTTAAAATGCGGGGATAACTAGAACTATCACTGAAGGTGATTAATACCCCCGCTTTGGGTTTTTAGAGGAATGCACTTCTGATCATGTAGGCGAAGGCCATAAGGAAATGTATACATAAAGATCATTTTTTGTTGTTGAAATTTGTATTTGCATGTGGCCTTCCACAGAACAGCACTGAATACTTAAAGAGCCCACACATATATGGTCTACATTTGGAAAAACACATTTACAATGTGCAACATGTATTCAAAATCGGTTCATTAATGTAGGAGGAGTTGCACACACAAGAATCCCATTTGAAAACCCATAATAAATCCAAGTTAAAGGGAGATAAGCTGGTTAAAATTGTCGCAGATCAAAAATTTGGGAATATGCGTATGTCCACTTAGTTGTGATAATGTTTGAAAGGTTTCGTCAAAATTGATTGATAAATGTAGGAGGAGTTGCACGCACAAGAATTTCATGTAGAAACCCATAATAAATCTAAGTTAAAGGGAGATAACCTAGTTAAATAAGCCACAGCTCAAAAATTTTGGAATATGCGCATGTTCACTTAGTAGTGATGATGTCTGTAAACTTTCGTCCAAATTGATTGATAAATGTAGGAGGAGTTGCGCACACAAGAATTTCATGCAGAAACCCATATTAAATCAAAGTTCAAGAGAGATAACCTGGTTAAAATTGTCGCAGATCAAAATGTTTGGAATATGCACATGTTCACTTAGTAGAGATGATGTTTGAAAGGTTTCATCAAAATCGGTTCATTAATGTAGGAGGAGTTGCGCACACAAGAATTTGTTCGAACGGAAAGACATGATAAATCTAAGTCAAAGGGAGATAACCTGGTTAAAATTGTCGCAGATCAAAAATCTTGGAATATGCGCATGTTCACTTAGTAGTGATGATGTCTGAAAAGTTTTGTCCAAATTGATTGATAAATGTAGGAGTTGCACGCACAAGAATTTCATGTAGAAACCCATAATAAATCTAAGTTAAAGGGAGATAACCTAGTTAAAATTGCCACAGCTCAAAAATTTTGGAATACGCGCATGTTCACTTAGTAGTGATGATGTCTGTAAACTTTCGTCCAAATTGATTGATAAATGTAGGAGGAGTTGCGCACACAAGAATTTCATGCAGAAACCCATATTAAATCAAAGTTCAACAGAGATAACCTGGTTAAAATTGTCGCAGATCAAAAATCTTGGAATATGCGCATGTTCACTTAGTAGTGATGATGTCTGAAAAGTTTTGTCCAAATTGATTGATAAATGTAGGAGGAGTTGCGCACACAAGAATTTCATGTAGAAACCCATATTAAATCAAAGTTCAAGAGAGATAACCTGGTTAAAATTGTCGCAGATTAAAAAGTTTGGAATGTTAAAAAATTTATAGTAATTTATATATTTTTTATACTTACCAATGACCCAGACTTAGCTGGAGCTAACTCCACAAAAACCAGGGCCAAACACAAATTTTGCCCCCCAATCCCCAAAATTTGCATCCAAAACAAAAAGAAATCATGTCCTAAAGGACCTCCATAGTACGACTCTACTGCGCATGCGCAGTGACGCAGTCGTCCCGAAATTGGCGCCAAATATCATTCTTACTGGCAGTGCCTGGTCAGCGCTATGTACTCAGCGGGGAGGCAAGAGTTCCCAACTCAGGGAGGGCCATCCCCGTCTGGGTCATTGGTAAGTATAAAAAATATATAAATTACTATAAATTTTTTAACATTTTTATACTGTACCAATGACCCAGACTTAGCTGAATAGTAAACAGGCTGGAGGGCCTAGGACATAGAGGAAAATCCAATAAGCTCAATTATAAAATAAAGAGGTAACCCCTTAAGGAGAAAAGGAGTATTAGGCTTTACATGTATCTTTCTTATTTAATATTTAAATTAGAAAGATACACTACCCTTAATAATTGAGCACAATAACATTCATGTTCTCTATTAATATCCAGTATAACCTTTATACTAATTATTTTTAAAACAAGCCAATAAATAAAGTAGTCCAGAGAATTGAGACTCTTTATAATCATTTAAAAGTGTCCGAGTATTGTATATTAAAGCCCGTTTGACACTTGACATATACAAATGCTTCACACCGAGCTACACTTTAAAAATAAGACATGAATGAAATTAAACATTAATATTACACTTTAAAACCATCCCGGAAGCGACTCCGAAATACTGTCTTGGAGGAGGCATTCCCTTGCTTTTCACTATAAAGCAGGTGACCTAAGGGAACACCCGCCCCCCCCCCCTTCCCCTTGCCCTGGGTCAAATAGCCCAGAGCGAAGAGGGCAGCCGGACGGAGTCACTGCCGGAACAGAAAGCCTGCATAACTATAGTTGCAACTGTTTAGTGGACGACATTCTGAGCAACAGATAACGGACCTAAACAATGCAGGTCTCCAGAAATGGACTCAATATTTCTGAGATGAAAATTAGTAAATGTGGATGGCTGAGACCAATAAGCAGCCTTCATTAAATCTGTAATAGCAACACTATTAGCATAAGCCCAGGAAGTAGAAAGAGCTCTTACTTCATGAGCAGAAATCTTAAGCACAGACTGCTGAGAAGAAGATAAATCTTCATACGCAGTACGGATAGTTAACTGAATCCATCTAGCAATAGAATGGACTGAAATGTCCTTTCTATTAGGCATCAAAGACAGAAAGAAACGTTTCCGTCCCTTTCTGATGAACTGAGATCTCTGTTTATAGATACGTAGTGCTCTAACAGGACAGAGTAAAGGCCTACGCCCGTCTGAAGACGGAAGAGCCTTAATAACAATAGGTTCCGGATATTTATTAGGAGCCTGATTCTTAGCTAAAAAACCGACGTTAGTAGTGAAGGTGATAGTGTTCCCAACACTACGATAATGAGAATCATCCACCGATAGTGCATGAAGCTCACTGACTCTTCTGGCAGAAGAGAAAGCTAAGAGAAAAGCTGTCTTATAAGATAAGAATTTGAAATCTACTGTCCCAAGAGGTTCAAATGGCTTTTCCTTCAATTTAAGGAGAACCCAAGCTAAATTCCACTTAGGAATTAATCTAAGAGTTCTGGGTCTATTTATCGAAAAGTTTCTAACCAATTTCGATAAAGAGACATTAGATCCAATTTGTAAACTATCATGATGTGCATAGGTATCAGATAACATAGATCTATAACCCTTTATAGTAACCGGTTGCAGTTTGATTTCGTCAAACAAGTATACTAGAAAGTTAGCAATGTCTGGTATAGAGGGATCAAATATATCAACAGAATGATCCCTACACCAACGACGGAAAACCTTCCACTTAGCCGCATAGTTTAGCGAAGAGGAGGTCCTCCTACAGTTAGAAATCGCGTCCACTGCTCGTCCTGTAAAGTGCTTGCCATGCAAGAAGGACCGCACAACGGAAAAACGTGAAGGTTGAGACCTTGCGGGTTGTGATGCAGTTGGCGCGATTTCCCCTGCCAAAGAAGATCCTCTCGTGGAGGGAGCTTCCGCGGTAGGTCCCACAACAGACACCTGAGTAGATTTATCCACGGTCTCTGTGGCGACAGAGATGCTACCAACAGAATCTTGCATTGAGATTGTTTTATCTTTAGCAATACTTGTTGAATTAACGGCGCTGGAGGATACGCATATCCTATCATTCCGTCCCAAGGGATCGATAGAGCGTCTACAGCAAATGCTCTTGGATCCGGACACGGGGACACATACGTCTGCAACTGATTGTTGAGATGTGTCGCAAATAAGTCTATCATTGGCCGTTCCCATTGGTAGCAAATCTGATTGAATACTTGTTTGTTGAGAGTCCACTCCGACGGCAACAAGCGACCCTTTCGAGAAAGGGAGTCTGCTAGCACATTCAGACGACCCGGTATGTGACGGACCGAAAGAAGAACGTGATGTTCCAACGCAAACAGAAGGATTCTTTCCGTTAGATTGAACAACGGAACTGAATGAGTGCCTCCCTGATTCCGTATATACGCCACTACTGTCGTATTGTCGGATAGGATTTGGACATGAGCATCGTGAATAATGTCCATCCAGTGACGTAACGCAAGCCAAATTGACATCATTTCCTTGATGTTTATGTGCTTGCACAGGAATTGCGGATCCCAAAGACCCTGGCATCTCGAATCCGTTGGGATTAATGATGCACCCCAACCTGTTTGACTGGCATCCGTCATAATGGTAAAACTCGGATCCGGCAACTGCAGCGGAACTCCTTGAGTTAACCACTGAATGTTTGCCCAAGTCTGAATCTCTTGTTTCACTTGATCTGACAAGAGAACGTCTACATCGAGCGAATGAATTTTCACACTCCAATTCTGAGTCAAGAAAATTTGAAGAGGCCGTGTGCGTAGCCGTCCCATCGGAATGAGATCCGCAGCGGCTCCGCACAGACCTATCAGTCTCATAAATTCTCTCGCTGTGACTTTGTCTGTATTTAGACAATAGCGAGCGTAACAACTGACTAATTTCGCTCTGGTTAACGGCAGACGAACGAGATTGTTGTGCGTCTCGAAGCTCATTCCCAGATGAGTGAATGACTTGGACGGCACCAGATCCGACTTCTCCTCGTTTACTATGAAACCGAGACGTCGGAGCAATAGAAGAAGATTCTGAACATCGTTCTGAAGCGTTAACTCGTTGCCGTACCTCTGAAGAATGTCGTCCAGGTAGGCCGACGTTACCGCAGACGAATGAGCTCGGAAGTAAATCATTACCGAGTTCATTACTCGAGTGAAAGCCCAGGGTGCTAGATTCAATCCGAAGCACATGGCCCGGAACTGATACACCACTCCTAGGACTGCGAAGCGTAGATACTTTCGGAATGTCGGATGCACCATGACGTGAAAGTACGCATCTTTGAGATCTATGCTCGTTGCATAATCGTTCACCCGAATACTCGCTCTGACCGATCGAATCGTCTCCATATAAAACTTCGGAGCGATGATCAGCTTGTTTATCCAGCTCAAATCTATGACTGGACGGAACGAGCCGTCTGGTTTCGGAACCAGAAACAGATGGCTGTAGAATCCCAGCGATTCCTGGTTTTCTACGACCTCTACCGCGTTCTTCATTAAAAGAGACTGCACCTCTGATAGCAGAGCGTCTCTTTTCTGAGGGTTTGACGGAAGATGAGTCCACTTTGGACTTCGAGTTAATGGAGGCTTTCGTTTGAAGGATATCTTTAGACCTTCCGAAGTCACTCCTCTCACCCAAGGGTCGTCCGTAATCGACGCCCACTCTTGAGAAAAACTCGACAACCTTCCGCCAACCGGAACGCGATAGAGGTTTGAGCCATCACCTCCTGGATCTGCGAGGCCTGCGGTAGGAGAAACCACGTCTTCCACGACCCTCACCTCGCCTCGTCGACCTCGGGGCGTCCGACCGATTGTCCCGGCCTGAAGGACGTCCCGAACGAGAGTCGCTATCCTGACGGTCTCTCGAATAAGAGCTAGAGGACGCACCGGAACCTCTATAGGAACCTCTCTTGGGCGGATAAGACCCAGAAGTGCCCGCCTTATTCGTGTCTGCTGAATCCGACCTTTTAGGAGCGGATCTAAACAACAGAGAATCACTAGCTTTCTTTTTAATATTATCATAAATAGCGGAAAGCTTGCCGTCAAAGAGAAGATCTCCTGAGACCGAAGCGACTCTAAGAGAGTTCTTCACCTTAGAATCCACTAGTGTGGATGTAGACAGGGCTGCGTCACGTCTAACCAACTCCAGATTAGCCACTGAAAGGGCGGAGTTACACGTGGAATAAGCTACTGCCCTTGAAAGAAGTCTTAAGGAGGATTGTATATCCTGAAACTCTTCCCCTTGAAGACGCAGTGATAACGCCTTCGTAAGGTGATCTGCGTAAGATAAGGCATCTAAATTGGCTCTGTTAGACGCAATAGCTGTTTCCAACACTGCGGTTGGAATAGAAGCTGACGACGGTAATGATAGCTCTAAGTCTTCCGCCTCGTCGTCCATACGCAGAGGAACTCTCGGTATACCCTGACCTGCCGTGTCGAATTTATTCCTTGCATTAATGAAAGGCAGGTTGAGAGTATTTGCGGACAAGAAGCCTGCTTTCCCTGTCCTGGAAGCAAGTTTAAAAATAGCGTCGTTCAATAATTCAAATGTTCTTGCAACATTATTGGACTGCGACGGAAACTCGGGAGCGATGTCCCTGAACCGCTCGAAAAAATCAGAGTCCAATGACGCTATAATTCTCCTGTCCGGAAGCGCAGCAGTCTGGCCCGACGGAACAACTTGAGGAAGAAAGTGCCGGATGAAGTCTACGGCAGCTTTGTGTTGTTCCGAAAGGGATAGCTCCAATTCATCCGTATCCCTTTCACCATCCGGTCGGACCTCCCGATGTTCCCGGTCGTCCGCCCCCGATGCTTCGGCGGAGCGTACCGACCCAGCGCCGTCGGATAATTCTCGATCCGACACCGTCTCTGTCGGCTGCTGGGATGCTGCGATAAGCTGTGCTATCTGCACTAGAATGTCCGACGTCGAGACCTGCGGAGGAGCGGTCTTTCGCTGCTTTGCCGAGGGCAGCTCCGCATCAGATGGCTCCCGCATACTTTTCCTATGCGAACGTCCGGAGTCCATCGGTCTCGAGTCCCTGGCTGCCGGATGGTGTGACCTGGTCGCCGAATAATCCTTCCTCGGCGAAGCTGGCAAGATATCGGAGGTCACGCAGCCAAGGTGCGGTCGTGTGCGCCGGCGAGAAGAGGAAGCCTTAACAGTCTCTGCGGACTGCTTATACAACGGAGCGTCCCGAGCGACGGACGTATGCTCCGCTAAAGACACATTTTGTACCACAACATCTGGTCCCAGATGTTGTTGTACGAGAGAGGGGCCTCTCTCGCTCGCGGCCCGGCTGGACCTGGACGAGCTAGGAACCGGACTAAAAGGCTTCCTCCGTTCTCGTTCACTATCTGCCGTCACTGGGTGTGCATCTATTATTTTTATAGTGCTCGCATCACCCAAAATTTCCTCTTGGACCGCATCGGACGAACCCGGCTGCCGAACCATTCGGTGAATGGACGCTACACCAGGCGAGCTAGCGGACGACATTTGTCTAATCTCCATGAGCACTTTTGCCGCTAGCTCTGTATTTAATTGTGACGACGGACGCACACTTGAAGAAGATAACATGGAAACATCACCCTGTTCTGGTTCCTCTGAAATAGAAACTGAGAGAGTAGAGTGACCTTGTGGAGAAAGAGCCGGCATCGCTCTTTCTCCAGAAACAACATATCGTGACACACGTTTCCAATGTTTCTCATCCCAATGTTCACATACAGGACAGGGATTAATGCGAGAACACTGACTACAATTTATGCAATAATCATGAAAGTCAGAGGAAGATTTCTTCCTATTACAATTTGAACAAGTTCCTTTCATTGTGAAGGAACAACAATAAGTCCTAGTTACTCGCAAAAACCCCTGACACAAAGATACATAATAACATGATCCATTAATAAATGAAAAAACAATTGCAAAACAAAATAATTTTGAAAAAATATTTTTTCAGAGAAGCCCAAGTTGCTGAAAAGTAACGTTGAGCCCCGATGGATCCGATGGCAAAGTGTGGTCAAAAATTTTAAAATTATATAAAATAATTAATGAGACACTTTCGGATAATATAAATGTATCTTATAATGAGATAAACTACCTCAAAGGCAAACAGCCCCCCTCAAAAAAGGCTGTTGCCAATGAAAACAAACAGTGTAAACACAGAAGAAAACATGACTCCAGGCACTGAAAAAACTGGCCCGGAATCAGTCCTCAATTACACTCTATCTGATGCAAAACAGAGACTCCCAGGGGAGAATCTGCAGAACATCAGATGGAAGATGCAGAACACAAACGTTATACACCCATGGGTGAAAACGTAACTATGGGGAAAATAACAGAAAACATTCTGTAACCAAGCAACTCTCCCAGGGAAATTTTAGAAATGAAACTTCTCAAAAATATGCCAAAAGCATGGGAGAATTGCAAGGGGGGACTTTAGAAGGTTAGGGGAGAGGAAACACTGAATAAGCAGTGCAACAATTAGCAAGAATGACAACAAGAGGCGTTTGCCTCGAAAATAGGCAACTTAACATAATTTTAACAAAAAATTTTAAGTACAGCCCTGATTATTTTTTGCCACTTCTTTTTTCCTCTCCTCCTTCTATCCTCCTTAGAATCACATTTTCTCCAAGAATTACGTGTCTGGCATCCTTTAAACTGAGATTTACAAGCACAAAGATCAGTGAGATGTTGACTGATGAAGGGCCAAACAGAGAAATGATATTTGGCGCCAATTTCGGGACGACTGCGTCACTGCGCATGCGCAGTAGAGTCGTACTATGGAGGTCCTTTAGGACATGATTTCTTTTTGTTTTGGATGCAAATTTTGGGGATTGGGGGGCAAAATTTGTGTTTGGCCCTGGTTTTTGAGGAGTTAGCTCCAGCTAAGTCTGGGTCATTGGTACAGTATAAAAATATGCACATGTTCACTTAGTAGAGATGATGTTTGAAAGGTTTCATCAAAATCGGTTCATTAATGTAGGAGGAGTTGCGCACACAAGAAGTTGTTCGGATGGAAAGACACAATAAATCTAAGTCAAAGGGAGATAACCTGGTTAAAATTGTCGCAGATCAAAAATCTTGGAATATGCGCATGTTCACTTAGTAGTGATGATGTCTGAAAAGTTTTGTCCAAATTGATTGATAAATGTAGGAGGAGTTGCGCACACAAGAATTTTATGTCTGGAAAGACGTACGGACGTACGGACGTACAGGGCGATTCCTATATAGCCCCCACTTCTCCGAAACGGGGGTATAACAATTATGCAAAAAGCATGGGAGAATAGCAAGGGGGGTATTAAGGAAAGGGAGAGAGGAAACACTGAACAAACAATGGAAATTTCATAGCAAGAATGAAAATATCAGGCCCATGCCACGAAATTAGGGAACATGAAATAATTTTGCATAAAAATTATAAGTTACAACCCTGAACACATCCTTCCACTGTTCCTTCCTCTCATCCTTTTATTTCATCCTTAGATACACCATTTCTCTCATGATTATGTGTCTGGCATCATTTAAACTGAGATTTTAAGCACAGATATCAGTGTGATGTTACTGATTGAAGGGCCAAACAAAGAATAAGGATTTTTGGACTTCCTTGACACTGTGCATGCGCAGTGGATAAAAATATGGAGGACCACATAGGACATCTAATTTTTGGATTTTGTGCCAATTTTGGGGATTGGGGGGGGGGGGGGGCAAAATTTGTGTTTGACCCTAGAATACAAGAGTTAGCACCAGCTAAGTCTGGGTCATTGGTACAGTATAAAAATATTGTAGATTAAGATAATAGTAAATATATGCTTGAGAAAGTCAAATCGAACCTTGATTGTAAATATAATAATTCTTCCTTTCGTAATTATATTTATAAACTGCACCATGGCCTCATCTTCACGAGGACTGTATGTGTCAAATGCATTCTTTGCCATAATACTACCCTGAAAATAAAGGAACACTAAAATATTAGATTTTCTCAAGCCACTGGATTTTGAAATGTGCTTGGGCAAGTATTTTTTGTTTGCTTATATTTTCGATGAAAATGAACTTTAGAGGCTTATTTTTCAGCACAGCAGAACCCTGATAGCTGAACATGAAATGTGCCATAAGAAAAATAAAGGGAATAATGGATTCACTTGGATGATAACAATTTCTTTACTGGAGTGATAAGTTCTGTATTTAATCTAATATATTCTGTTTGACTGTGCTCATAAAGCTCTTTCACACAAAATAAAAGGTATTAACCCTTTACCTTATGAATCGACTGCATCTGTCCACGTAATTAATGAAAGTGCCAATGACATTATAGCTTAACTTGACTGTGTGTTGTGTTTGATGAAAAGGATAATGTTCGATGTTTATGAAAGGATTATTAAATACGACAAGAATTGTGATAATTGAGGATACAGTAAAACCTGTCTTGAGAGACCACTGTCTTGAGAGACCACCTGTCTTGAGAGACCACATCTACCAGACACTGATTGGTTTTACTCTATAATGGACCTGCTATGGGAGACCACCTGTCTTGAGAGACCACCTGTCTTGAGAGACCACCTGTGACCTGGTACCAACTTGTATTTTTATGCCATAATAGACCTGTCGCTTTGAAGACTGAAACCATGACAAAAACTTTTTACCTTTTCTGGAATTGGAAAATCCATTGTGGTTATACTAACATAAGTAGAAGTATTAAAAGCTCTTACTTGGGTTACAATTGCTAACTCATTAATGATGAGATGTTTTTATAAGACCCCTGTGAAAAGATTAGGATTATTTCTGAATAAATAATTTCATACATACCTGAAATGTGACAGATAGGAATAAAAATAAATTTGTGTTGAAAATCTTTTTGTAACAAATTGAAATGGACTGTTATAAAAATTATAAAAATAAATTAGTGTTGAAATACTTCAATGAAGATTTTCAACACTAATTTATTTTTATAATTTTTATAACAGTCCATTTCAATTTATTACAAAAACTTCATAAAAAGTAATTACAAAAATCCATTCTTCTCCATTTCTGAATTTTGTGATTGGTTATTCACTAACTTGAGAAAACCTGAAACCTGTTATGAGAGACCACCTGTCTTGAGAGACCACTTTTGTGTGGCCCAAAGGGTGGTCTCTCAAGACAGGTTCTACTGTATGTTAATTCTATTAACTGTATGCTATGTTTTCATTAAAATTAATTTGAGTTGTAGACAGTACTAAAGAATTGAGGGGTGAGTTAATGTGGCTCTCACAGTTAATGTATGTCAATCAAAGTTACCAAGTTACAGTGAAATTATTCCAAAACGAGTCATTCTATCAAGTTACAATAAAATTCTTTCATAAATGCGGCCTGTAGACTGTGCTAAAGGTTTTTGGGCCCCTGTAGCTGTCACAGTTGACAATCATGACCGGAGGGGGACGTTCTCATCTAGACATTATATGGAATTATCCTAACAAGTTACAATGAAATCCCTCCATAAATACGACCTGTAGACTGTGCTAAAGGATTTTTGGGTTTCGGGCTTGGGCAGCCATCATGGTTGACAGATCAAGACCAAAAGGGGACGTTCTCATTTAGACATGACCTCAAACCTGCATATGAAATTTTGTGATGATCGGACAAGAACTACAGGATGTAGCCTGTGCTAAAGGAAAATGTGAACAGACTCAGACTTCCATACACGTGATGCCAATAGCTTCGTTTGATTTTGTCAAGTTAAGCTAAATGAAAGTGTCAATGACACTGTAGCTCAACTTGTTAAGACATGTACATGTATAGTATGTGACACAGCAATGACAAATATCTAGGCAATGACCTGATAACAAAGGTACATATAAAGTATTGTAACGGTCTGTACATAAATACTGACAGTAGCCTGTAACAAATTTATAGGTAAAGTATCGTAAAGGTGGGTGACTATCAGATGCTAAACTAGAAAAGAAATCTTTGAGTCCCAGAGTGGGTCTGACTGAACCCCAAAATATTTGTTCTCATAGCACAGTCATAACAAAGGCACCCCAAAACACACTCGTTCCTGTCCCAAGGTGATAACAAAGGTACCCAAGAAGTTTCGTGAAGATAAGTTCATAATTATGAGCCGTTTAGAAGTTGTGACAAAAATCTGATTGAATCTAATTTCTGTACAAAATGGCCACTGGCAGCCATCTTGAATTTTGGATCGCACCCAGAAACACTCGTTCTCGTCCCAAGGTGATAACAAAGGTACCCAAGAAGTTTCGTGAAGATCGGTTCATAAATACAGCCTTTAGCCCGAGCCGTATTGACATGTGCACTTACTGTGTACAAGTAGCACTGAATAATCAAAGTTCATCTAATTTGCATAATTTCTGCATGAGAAAAAAACCTGTACTATATGTGACGTATTCCATGTTACTAAACATTCATACAAAGATTTATTCAAATCAGAACTTTCATACAGGAGTTCTGTACAAAAAACACTGATTACACTAATTTTGGTACAAAATGGCTGCTGGTGGCCATCTTAAATTTTGGACCACACCCAAAAACACACGTTCTCATCCCACAGTGATAACAAAGGTATCCAAGAAGTTTCGTAAAGCTCGGTTCATAAATACGGCCTCTAGCCTGAGCCATATAGAAGTTGTGTACAAAAAACTGATTAGACCTAATTTCGGTACAAAATGGCCACTGGCAGCCATCTTGAAATTTGGACCGCACCCAGAAACACTCGTTCTCATTCCAAGGTGATAACAAAGGTACCCAAGAAGTTTCGTGAGGATCGGTTCATAAATACAGACTCTAGCCCGAGCCGTATTGACATGTGTACTTACTGTAAGTAGCACTGAAAAAATCAAAGTTCATCTAATTTGCATAATTTCTGCACGAGAAAAAAACCTGTATTATATGTGATGTATCCCATGGTACTAAACATTCACACAAAAAGTTATTCAAATCAGCGCTTTCATATGCAAGTTCTGCGCAAAAATCTGATTGCACCTAATTTTGTACAAAATGGCTGCCATCAGCCATCTTGAATTTCGACCCATACCCAAAAACACTCGTTCTTGTCCCACGGTGATACCAAAGGTACCCAAGAACTTTCGTAAAGATCGGTTCATAAATACGGCCTCTATCCCGAGCCGTATTGGCATTTGCACTTAGTGTGCTGAAAGTAACACTAAATACCTCAAAGTTAGTCTAAATTGCATAATCCAAACATTCATACAAAAAAGTATTCAAATCAGAGCTTTCATATGGAAGTTCTGCACAAAAATCTGATTGCACCTAATTTTGTACAAAATGGCTGCCAGCGGCCAACTTGAATTTCGGATCGGACCCAAAAACACTTTTTCTCGTCCCACGGTCATAACAAAGGTACCCAAGAAGTTTTGTAAAGTTCGGTTCATAAATACAGCCTCTATCCCGAGCCATATTGAATTGTTGATGGACAGACGGACGACTGGCCATGGCATAAGCTCAAATTTGACTTACAAAGATGAGCTAAAAATTAAGCAGTTGAAAAAATTATATTTTACTAAAAATTTCAACAAAAACATATCATTTGATCCCTCATTGGAACGAGCTCGTTCCAATGAGTGGTCACGTGATATGGTTTTGTTGATTATTTTTTTAAATTTGAAAAAGCAAAAATTAAAATAATAAGTTTTGATTTCGTCTGTGTTGGGTAAAGGGTTAAATGCTAACATAGGTTCTGAGGCAAAAAAAAAAAGTTGCAGTGCAGAATAATTTTTTAGTTGTCTGCACACAGTATACTGCATACAATACCTCTATCATTTTCATCCATATACCAGATATTTACTCTAAAACCCATATGCATTTAACAAAATTAACCCCTCAGGTCTGTTAAATGGTTTGACAGGGCTTGATTTAACAGGATTCGCATAGCAGTTTTCGAATCAATTTTCAACTATAGCTAATCAACTTCAAATGAAAAATCCTGTAAATAATAGGAAAAGTTTGAAAACTGCTGTTCAATTTTGAAAAATTAAATCGACCCCTGTTTGGTATTTGTGAATGATAGACAGCTAACATTACCTTTGACAACTACACAAAAACTTTACATTATCCAACTCTGAAATGTGCTAATAATTTCTGTGTCATCTCAGGCCTACTTGGGCTGACTGCCCAGGTAGGACCTGTGGTGATGTAGAAATTATTAGATATATTCTACTGCTTTAATCTACTGCTGATAATTTTGGAGCACGAGAAAAGGTGTACCTCAGTTACAAACTAGAACTATCACTGAAGGTGATTAATACCCCCGCTTTGGGTTTTTAGAGGAATGCACTTCTGATCATGTAGGCGAAGGCCATAAGGAAATTGATTGATAAATGTAGGAGGAGAATCAAAGTTTAAGAGAGATAACCTGGTTAAAATTGTCGCATATCAAAAATTTTGGAATATGCACATGTTCACTTAGTAGTGATGATGTTTGAAAGGTTTCTTCAAAATCGGTTCTTTAATGTAGGAGGAGTTGCGCACACAAGAATTTGTTCGGACGGAAAGACGAACGGATGGACGGACAGACGTACGGATGTACAGACGGACGTACGGACGTACATGGCGATTCCTATATAGCCCCCACTTCTTCGAAGCAGGGGTATAATAAGGTGGGTAAAAGGTGTGTGAGTTTGATAGGGCTCCTCAGAAAGAAGCACTGTACAGTGCTGGGCAGATCTGGTCTTGACATACACTACAGTACAATAAAGTGTCATTAAACAACACACTTGGTCCTGGTTACCAAGTGGGGTCATGTGGGTGCAGTGTGCTAAGGCATATAGCTTAATGCTAATACACTTACCTAATGTTAATCTTGGTTTATGTGGGCTTTGTTAGTTGGTGAGTCTTGCAGTTTCTCATCATGCCTGGGTGATTCTCTAAAGGCACTACAGCTTGCATACAGAAATACACTGATATAATTATATCATCCTTGTCTGGTCCCTATAGTGTGATACAGTTAACATACCTCTTTCATATATAACTTTGATCTGTCATCATACCTCCTAGGTTAAGGGTCTCAGGAATATTCAGAAAATAAATTGTTGTACTATCCTTATCTAGATTTTGGGCCTTGGTAAAAATTTATGAAAGTGTTATGTCAGTAGGATATGTGATGATACTTGAGCTGAAGGCCTATATAGACACTGCTTGGTCCATCAGAATAATTCTCACCAATGCAGCCAAGGTTTGACCTTCATTTCACTCAGCTGTCACTGACATTCACAGCCATACCTCAGTTTAACAGTGTTCATTTTCAGAGAGCATCTGTCTACAAAAAGTCTAAGAGTTAATTGTGCTTCCTTACCTTATGAATGCAGAAAATTGTTTCTGCTGTTAGGTTAGTTAGTTAGTAAGTTTTTTTTGTTTTTTTTTTTATTAGGGTTAACACATTAACAGCCAGAGTCATATGTCGGTGACAGATTTACAAGTGGAGGAAGCCGGAGTACCTGGAGAGAATCACCAAGCAAGGACGAGCAGCTGTCAGCTCTCCAACATCGTAACTCTGAACTCTGCAACGCGGCATAGGCAGGGTTAGATTGGTTGAAGACATGCACACTATCGACCTGCAGTACGTCTTAGTATACAGCGTCATTGTGCCCCCATGTAGGCAGTCAGGGTTAAGTGCCGTGCCCAAGGACAAAACACGGGAGCATGAATCAGTCGCTAAAATGGTCACCCATCCAACTACTGACCACGCTCAATGTTTCTTAACTTTGGTGAAATGACGAGAACCAGTTCCTGCAATGCCACCACGTTTCCCAGTCAGTCAGTCACAGTCAGTCAGTTAAGTTAGTTTAGTTAGTTAGTTTATTTTGGTATTACTTTCAGAATCTAGAGTCATATCATGTCGGACAGTTACTTTGTGAGATTTATCATTTCTTGATTTTTTTTCAGCTCAAGCCCTGAATTAAAAAAAAATCTGAATTTTGAAACCATAAGACTTTTTGCTCAGCAATGATCCTTCACTCACGGAGTCTTGGCTGTTTGAATAGGCAGCCGACATTCAACACAAAACCAGTAAAAAATGATCTGCTTTTTATATGGGAAAACACTTTTAATATCTGCATGTTGGAGCATCTGCTTAGAGACTGTAACAATTAAAAAGATTAGGGTTATGCTTCCGTGGGTTAAAAATGGACACAAAATAAGCAATGGTTTTAGTATAGAAAAAAATGATGTTTCTAGCAAACATATCACCACTGTCATATTAAACTTGCGTTAGATACAGGTTACATATTGCTAGGCACCTTTGTAAAATTTTGCAATACCAGAACTTTAAAAACAGATAAATGCGAGATAAGATGAAATCAAACACCTGTTAAAACAAGCTATTAATTGAAAATAGAATATGTTTTCATTTTTGGAATTCATTAAAAGCAAACATTCTACAATCCATTCCAATGAGGCATTACAAGCTGAGTTTGAACACCTTTTGAGAATAGTACAGACTGATTTTGGCCATTATATTGGATAAAGAGTTGATATTGATGAGATTTACACTAAGGCTGTAGAGTGCAGAGGGTTAGTTACTCAGTTAAAAATGACATTTTTTATGACCAGAAATTGTTACTAACACTGTGCAATGCAACACAATGCACAGGGTTAGTTACACTTTGTGGTTATAAAAAATTGGTATCTTCCATATCACACACTGCATGAAAATGTTCACTTAGGTTCTTAAAAGGGTTAGTTGGTTACTTGTTACATAGGGTGCAGGATTGAAGGAACTCATGGAAATACTTGTACAGAATTGTGGAAATTTTTTTAAACTTATACCCAATGAATTGGCCGCATCCGTCAGCGTAATATGCTAATTCAGCAGTTGAAAAAGTATTATTTTTCCAAAAAATTTCAACAAAACCATATCATGTGACCCCTCATTGGAACGAGCTCATTCCAACGAGGGTTCACATGATATGGTTTTGTTGAAATATTTTGAAAAATTTGAAAAACTGATATTTAAAATAATAAATTTTGATATCGTCTGCATTAGATAAAAGGTTAAAGGGAATTCCAAAAATGCAAACACATTCTATTTTCAATTAATATTAATAGGTTGTTATATAAAAACAAGTCAACTCAACAGTACTTACAGTTTCCTGGTTAAGGACAACGATGTGTATTCCTCTATTCTTATTGGGTGCCTCATCTTGTAAAACCTGCAATTCAAATTCATTCAGTTTCATGATACACCTTGGATAAGTACTCAATTCAAAAATAAATATTAACTTAACTGAACTTTATTTGAAAAATTCTTTTTGTATTAAATGCACAACTTGAAAGGTTATGTGACCTTTGACAATTCCTTATCTTTGAAGATGAGAAAACATTTTGAACTGAAAAAATGAAAGTAACCTTTGATCATATTAAATGATGTACCACACACCATCCAATTTGGGACTAGGACAGCACTGTGTCAATTTAAATATGCCACTTTCAGCACAAAACAGAGAGTTCTGTGACATGATATTACTTATTATCTCTATGTATATTTGACAAGTTAGTAACAGTACGTGGAGAGAGTATTATCAGTAAATCACCCACAGGGTGAAGATTCCAACCAAGCAATAATTGCAAATTTGTTGCAAAGAATAATAAGCAGAAGCAAAGTTCCAGCCAATGAACTTCCGGGTTAAACCCTCTAGAGGTCCATTGGCTGAAACACTGCTTGTGTTGTTTGTCCTTATGAACAAAATTTTTAGGTGATAGTTTGGGTGATAACTCCACTCCATAGTTGCAATCCACTCCCCACGTACTGTATATATGTCAGCATACTGAATAAAAGTTCCAATGGCATCTTTTATCTGCAGCTGAACATGACTTATAATATACAATAATATAGAGATTTATTCATATATTTTTTTAAAAACTCCAGAAAAACAGACACGCAAAAGATAACAAGAGTTCAAATTAAAGAATTTATTTTGATTTATTGGTTTTAACTTTACCCAATGCACTCAAGATCAATATTTGTTACCCGTATTTTAGTTATTTAATTTTTTTTTTCCATAAAATTTCTACAAAATCATATGTGACCCCTCACTGGAATGAGCTCATCTTAATGAGGGTCACATAATATGGTTTTGATTGAACTTTGCATCGAACAAGAAAAGCCACTGAATTAACAGATACCCCCCTACCAAAAAAGAAGAAAAAAAAAACAAAACTGCTCAATAAAACTGACCTTAGTGATGGTACATGATCAACAGTGACCTTGAAATGTGATCTTGACCTTGGAGTTGTGGACCCAGCTGTGGTATGTTACACACCCTCCCCTGTCCACTATAATTGCGTGATGTTTGATGATTATAGACCCAAAAGTTTTGCCCAAGACACAATTTGTGACCATGGAAGATCAAAAAAGTCCAAAATGACCTTGACCTCGAAGATATGCAAGAAATTAATAAGCATGACACACCTTCTGATTGTGCTTAACATTTGTAAGAACTTGTTAATTATAGTTTGATTTGTTTCTGAGTTACAGATGAGACATAATATTGATCGGTTTCAAGCATGACCTTGAACGAGACCTTGACCTTTAAGTTACAAATCCAGCTTTGGTGTGTAAAACATCCTCCCACAGACCTTCATAATCGTGTATAGTAGTTTTTATTTTTTTTTATTGTATTTTTATGTGTATAGTTTGATGGTTGTATGCCCAATAGTTTCGGAGTTATGCCTGAGACATGCTTTGAGAAACCTATATTGAAACCTGGCCTGTATTACGAGCTGGAAAATACACATATCAACTTTGGTTAAAATCAAATAATCCAAACTGGAGTTATCAGTCGGAAACCAATTGTTTACAAACAGATGGATGGACCGACAGATGGACAGACAAAAGTCATGACTATAGCCCTGACTGTAAACAGTCAGGCTAAAAATGCATTTTGTACCAAAGAAAAAATATTGCATGAATGGCCCTGGGTGAGGAGGAGGTGGGGTGGGTGTGAGGGGTGGGGGAGAGTGGGGGTGTGTTAGGGAAGTCCATTTTTTTTTCCACATGTGGTCAGTCTAAATCCTTCAGAATGTATTTTGAGGGGGTGGGGGTGGTGTTTGTCTGTGTTTTTAACCACAAACTTTAACCAAAACTGTAAAAAAGCATTTTTGACAACAGGGGGTGGGGGTGGGGGGGGCAGGGGCAGGGGGGAGGGTAAGTGAGTTTTAAAAAAGGTTCTGCATGTAGTGACTGTAAATAGTTCAAAATGCATATTCGAGGAAAGTAAAAAAATGCCTAATTGGGGGTGGGGGGGGGGGGGGTAATTTTTTAACCACAAACTTTAACCAAAACTGTAAATAAGTATTTTTGACAAAAGAAAAAAAAAGTGACTAACTGGCCCCCAACGGAATATTTTTAAAAGTAAAAAAACCTCAAAACCTGCACACAAATGTCAAAATAAGTCCAAAATTTGATTCAAAGGGTTAAAATTAAGATGAAATACCCTGGAAAAGAGTTAAATGTTATCGTGAACCCCCACAGCAATATGCAAAGAAGAAAAACATTTTTTTAAAAGCACAAAAATCCAAACCTGTAAACAAAAGAAGTCCAAAATTGAAGTAATTAAGCAGGAAAAGGGTTAAAGAATACAACATAGCCCTAAGATGCATGTTTACATACAACAGAAAGCATGGACATATGCTACAAGGTAAATCTACACTTGGAAGAAAGGAAAAAAAAAACATGAAAACCTGCATGCAAACGTCAAAACAAGTCTAAAAATCTATTCAAAGGGTTAAAAAAAATTTAAAAATGCACTGGAAAGATATCAATGTTGTAATAACACCACTGCAATATGCAGTGAGGTCAACCTCACTTGAAATTGTTTTTTTTGATCACAACCTGTACATAAAAGTAAGAAGCTGTAAGCCTAAGTCCAAAAGCTGTACATGAAAGTCCAAAATTGAAGTAATTCAGCAGGAAAAGGGTTAAATAATACAAACATAGCCCTAAGATGCATGTTTACATACAATAGAAAGCATGGACATATGCTGCAAGGTAAATCTCCACTTGGAAGAAAGGAAAAAAACTAGAGAGGGTATCAGTACCCCGTGGCTCACCAACAGGTGGCCAATGTAAAGGGGTGGCTGGAGTTAAAAAAAAAAGTTCAAAACTTGTACACAAAAGTCCGAAATTAAAGAAAATAAGCAGTTAAAGGGTTAAATAATATAATAATAACCCCTAAGAAGCATGCTAACATAAAATAGGAACCATGGCAATATGCTACAAGGTAAGTCTCCACTTTGAAAAAAAGAAAGACAAACCTCAAAACCTGCACATAAAAGTAAAAAAAGTATCACATTTGTTTCAAAGGGTTAAAATTTAGAAAAATAACCTGAAAATATTACAATAACCAGCGTGGCAATATGCCAGTGAGATAAAACTCCACTTAAAAAAAATATCAAAACCTGCACGCAAAAGTACAAAACCTGCAAAGAAAAGAACAAAATTAAAGTAAATAAGCAGCTAAAGGGTTAAATAATATAAAAATAGCCCAAGAAGCATCCTAACATAAAATAGGAACCATGGCAATATGCTACAAGGTAAGTCACCACTTGCAAGAAAAGAAAGACAAACCTCAAAACCTGCACATAAAAGTAAAAAAAAAGTATCACATTTGTTTTTAAGGGGTTAAAATTGAGAAAAATACCCTGTCACAGTAACCACAATGGCAATATGCCAGTAAGGTGAAAGTCTACTTGAAAAATATCCACTTGGAAGAAAAGAAAGACAAACCTCAAAACCTGCACATAAAAGTATCACATTTGTTTCAAAGGGTTAAAATTTAGAAAAATACCCTGAAAATGTTACAGTAACCACCATGGCAATATGCCAGAGAGGTAAAACTCCACTTAAAAAAAAATATCAAAACCTGCACACAAAAGTACAAAACCTGCACACAAAAGTCCAAAATTAAAGTAAATAAGCAGCTAAAGGGTTAAATAATATAATAATAGCCCCAAGAAGCATCCTAACATAAAATAGGAACCATGGCAATATGCTACAAGGTAAGTCACCACTTGGAAGAAAAGAAAGACAAACCTCAAAACCTGCACATAAAAGTAAAAAAACATCAAAACCTGCACACAAACGTCAAAATAAGTCCAAAATTTGATTCAAAGGGTTAAAATTAAGACGAAATACCCTGGAAAAGAGTTAAATGTTATCGTGAACTCCCACAGCAATATGCAAAGAAGAAAAACATTTTTTTAAAAGCACAAAAATCCAAACCTGTAAACAAAAGAAGTCCAAAATTGAAATAATTAAGCAGGAAAAGGGTTAAAGAATACAACGTAGCCCTAAGATGCATGTTTACATACAATAGAAAGCATATACTACAAGGTAAATCTACACTTGGAAGAAAGGAAAAAAAATACATGAAAACCTGCACGCAAACGTCAAAATAAGTCTAAAAATCTATTCAAAGGGTTAAAAAATTTTAAAAATGCACTGAAAAGATATCAATGTTATAATAACCACCACTGCAATATGCAGTGAGGTCAACCTCACTTGAAATTGTTTTTTTTTATCACAACCTGTACATAAAAGTAAGAAGCTGTAACCCTAAGTCCAAAAGCTGTACATAAAAGTCCAAAATTGAAGTAATTCAGCAGGAAAAGGGTTAAATAATACAAACATAGCCCTAAGATGCATGTTTACATACAATAATAGCATGGACATATGCTGCAAGGTAAATCTCCACTTAGAAGAAAGGAAAAAAAAAACATCAAAACCTGCATGCAAACATCAAAATAAGTCTAAAATTGGATTCAAAGGGTTAAAATTAAGACAAAATACCCTGGAAAAGAGTTAAATGTTATAGTGAACCACCACAGCAATATGCAGAAACTCTACACTTGGAAGAAAGGAAAAAAAAAAAACCCATGAAAACCTGCACGCAAACGTCAAAATAAGTCTAAAAATCTATTCAAAGGGTTAAAAAAAAATTAAAAATGCACTGGAAAGATATCAATGTTATAATAACCACCACTGCAATATGCAGTGAGGTCAACCTCACTTGAAATTGTTTTTTTTATCACAACCTGTACATAAAAGTAAGAAGCTGTAAGCCTAAGTCCAAAAGCTGTACATAAAAGTCCAAAATTGAAGTAATTCAGCAGGAAAAGGGTTAAATAATACAAACATAGCCCTAAGATGCATGTTTACATACAACAGAAAGCATGGAAATATGCTGCAAGGTAAATCTCCACTTGGAAGAAAGGAAAAAAAAAACATCAAAACCTGCACGCAAACATCAAAATAAGTCTAAAATTTGATTCAAAGGGTTGAAATTAAGACAAAATACCCTGGAAAAGAGCTAAATGTTTTAGTGAACCACCATAGCAATATGCAGAAACTAAAAAAAATTTTAAAAAGCCCAAAAATCAAAACCTGTACACAAAAGTTCAAAATATTTGAGAGCGGACGCGGACGCCGACGCCGACGCCGACATGAGGGCTATGCCATAGGCTCACACAACTAACGTTGGTGAGCCAAAAACATCAAAACCTGCACACAAACATCAAAATAAGTCTAAAATTTGATTCAAAGGGTTAAAATTAAGACAAAATACCCTGGAAAAGAGTTAAATGTTATAGTGAACCACCATAGCAATATGCAGAAACTCTAAACTTGGAAGAAAGGAAAAAGAAAAAACCCATGAAAACCTGCACGCAAACGTCAAAATAAGTCTAAAAATCTATTCAAAGGGTTAACAAAATTTTTAAAATGCACTGGAAAGATATCAATGTTATAATAACCACCACTGCAATATGCAGTGAGGTCAACCTCACTTGAAATTTTTTTTTTATCACAACCTGTACATAAAAGTAAGAAGCTGTAAGCCTAAGTCCAAAAGCTGTACATAAAAGTCCAAAATTGAAGTAATTCAGCAGGAAAAGGGTTAAATAATACAAACATAGCCCTAAGATGCATGTTTACATACAATAGAAAGCATGGACATATGCTGCACAGTAAATCTCCACTTGGAAGAAAGGAAAAAAAAACATCAAAACCTGCACGCAAACATCAAAATAAGTCTAAAATTTGATTCAAAGGGTTAAAATTAAGACAAAATACCCTGGAAAAGAGTTAAATGTTATAGTGAACCACCATAGCAATATGCAGAAACTCTACACTTCGAAGAAAGGGAAAAAAAAAAAAACCCATGAAAACCTGCACGCAAACGTCAAAATAAGTCTAAAAATCTATTCAAAGGGTTAAAAAAAATTTTAAAAAGCACTGGAAAGATATTAATGTTAAAATAACCACCACTGCAATATGCAGTGAGGTCAACCTCACTTGAAATTGTTTTTTTTTATCAGAACCTGTACATAAAAGTAAGAAGCTGTAAGCCTAAGTCCAAAAGCTGTACATAAAAGTCCAAAATTGAAGTAATTCAGCAGGAAAAGGGTTAAATAATACAAACATAGTCCTAAGATGCATGTTTACATACAATAGAAAGCATGGACATATGCTGCAAGGTAAATCTCCACTTGGAAGAAAGGGGAAAAAAACCATCAAAACCTGCACGCAAACATCAAAATAAGTCTAAAATTTGATTCAAAGGGTTAAAATTAAGACAAAATACCCTGGAAAAGAGTTAAATGTTATAGTGAACCACCATAGCAATATGCAGAAACTAAAAAAAAAATTAAAGAAGGTCGCGACGTAGCGGGAGACGTGCCGGAACCGCCGCCATCAGCGAGCGGAGCTGATTGATCCACAACCGCTGAGGCGACAGGGGAGCGATCAGAATGATTCGACAACTGCAGGTTCGAATTTTGGCGAGAACCTGAGGAAGAATCGGAACCGGCGGGAAGGCGTAGCCGACTAGACCGTTCCATCGAGTGACAGAGCGTCCACGGCAAAAGCCAGAGGATCTGGACACGGGGACACGAAAGTGTCCACCTGATGGTTCCAACGAGTCGCAAAGAGATCGATGTGGGGACGTCCCCAGAGATCGCAAAGCGACTGGAACACTGCCCTGTGAAGCATCCACTCGGTGGAAATAACCCTGCCCTGTCGGGACAGGGAGTCGGCTAGGACGTTCAGACGACCGGGAATGTGACGAACAACCACCCCGGCGTGAACCTTCTGAGCGAGCAGTAAAAGATCCCGAGCTAACTCGTACATCGGAAGCGAGTGCATGCCGCCCTGGTTCCGAATGTAAGCAACCACTGTCGAATTGTCGGATAGTAGAAGGACCTGGCGATTCGACAAGTGAGGGATCCACTGCCTGAAACTCAGAAGAAGAGCAAGAAGCTCCTTCTGGTTGATGTGTAGAGCTGCTTGATCCTGGTCCCACATCCCATGTAGGGAAAGACCGAGAGGATCCAACGTCGCACCCCATCCGAGATCGCTGGCATCTGCCGTCAGGACGCGATCGGACGTGGGTAAGTCCAGCGGAACACCCTGCGTAATCCACTGAACATCTGTCCAGGGAAGAAGGTGAGGATACAGAGAGTCCGGAAACGGAAGCACCTGATCCAGAGAATCTACATTCGGTCTCCAACGACTGAGCAGAAAGTGTTGGAGAGGTCTGACACGCAGCCGACCTAGAGGAATGAGATCCGTCACCGAACCGCAGAGACCGATCAGCCGGAGAAAACTCCGAGCGGTCGCGGACCTGGACTGGGACAGAGTCAGAGCAAAAGCTGAGAGAATCACAGCCTTGGCCTGGGGAACAGCCACCAAATTGAATTTGGTTTGGAAAGACATCCCCAGATGACAAAACGACTGAGAAGGGACCAGGTCCGACTTCTCCTCGTTGACTCTCAATCCTAGCGACGTGAGCAAGCTCAACAGAGTGGCGACATCCGATTCCAGTAAGGCAGCATTGGAATGCCTCTGGAGGATATCGTCCAGATATGCCGAAGTAGTCACCCTGGACTGTGTGCGATGGAACGCTATCACATGCGACATCAGTCTGGTGAACGCCCAAGGAGCCAGGTTGAGGCCGAAAGGCATGGCCTTGAACTGGTAAACTCGCCCCAGAAAAGCGAACCTGAGATACTTCCGTGACGCCCGATGCATCGGAACGTGGAAGTAAGCGTCTCGCAGGTCGATGCTGGCGGCGAAATCTCCCTGGTGAATTGAATGGCGGACCGACCTGAAAGTCTCCATGCTGAACTTGGGAGCAATGATAGACTGGTTCAGGATGCTCAGATCGATAACCGGTCGGAGTCGGCCGTCCTTCTTCGGCACCAAGAACAGGCGGGAATAGAAACCCACTGACTGAACGTTCTTGACGACCTCGATCGCCCCCTTTGCCAGGAGATTGGCAATCTCCGTGGACAAAAGTTCCCGACGTAAAACGTCTGAAGGAACTGTGGTTGGAAGAGGCACCCTTGACAGAGTGGGGTGCCGTCGGAAGGATATGCGCAGCCCGGACCGAACAACATCTAACACCCATGGATCGGATGTGATGGTGGTCCAATGGTCTGCAAACTCTGCTATCCTTCCTCCAACCTGGGACGAGTCGAGGTGAGGACCTTCATTTCGAGCCCCGACGAGGCCCGCGAGAGGAGAAACCACCTCCTCTGCTAAATGAAGAATCCTGAGACTTCCCTCGATTCTGCCGACCCCTACCTTTACCCCGTGAGTAAAGAAGCAGAGGCGGCGGCAGAAGGACCAGCCTTTTGCTTCACAGAGGAAGCAGAAGGGTACTTGTTAGGCTTGGAACGGCCCTTGCCTCCCCGAGAAGGCTGATCAAGCTGACGAAACAGCAGCTGATCTTTGGAATGACGTAGGACGTCATCCCGGACCGTCGACACGGAACCATGGAAAAGTTGCGGACCTGCCAAAGAAGCAGATCGAAGAGTAGCACGCTGCTCCTCGGGAAGGGATCGTCCTGTGTCCAGCACAGCGTCCCTTCGAACTAATTCCAAATTGGCCGTGTTACAGGCATGCGTGTGAGTAAGGTGCATAAGCGCCTTGGACAGCACACGCAAAGGAGCCTGTACCTCGTCAAACTTATCTAGAGGCAGATAAGCAGCCAAAGCTGAGACGACGTGATCTGAGAGAGAAAGCATGCCAAGCATCTCTCTAGATAAGCCCAACGTGGACTCCAGAGTCGTCATTGGAATGACGGCAGACTTGGGCTTGGAAAGCCCGAGGGAAGTGGAGTCCTGATCCAGAACCGTCAAAGTCTGGCAGACTGACGGATTGGCGGAATCGTAGGAACGATAACGCACAGGAGGCAAAAAGGTGTCAACCCTGGTGAAGAACGAAGTCTTCAAAGCCTTGGAATTCAGCTTGGCATCCAATGCTGAAAACGCTTCAACCACCTGTACCGACTGGCACGGTCGAAGGCACCCAGAAGCAGGTTGCTCCATAGGCTGTTGGCGCGCGACCGAAGATCGCGGCCAGGCTGACACTGTCGGCTGGTTAGCAGGTTTGAGCTCAGGCAGAAACCCAAACACAAAGTCAAGAGCCGCCCCCAAGTCCGAAGACTGCTGGCCCTCGACCTCAAGCATGTCGGACTCCTCCCCAGAGTCGGAAGACACATAGCCCATCGTGGGCAAACCAGCCGACGCCTCCCATGGTGTCGGGACACCAGAGGAATCGGAAACCGGCCTGTTTCCAATCCCGGGAGGCGGCGCCATAGGAGGCGCCTGGAAACCACCCATAGCCTCGCTGGAAGCAACAGGAAGGCTCTTTGAGAGAACCTGAGTGAGTAAGGAGAGGGCCTCCCTAAGCTCACTGCCTGTACCGACCGGTTCGACAGGGGAGCGAACCGGCAAAGTGGCTTCACCTCTGACCCTCTTAACCAGCGAAGGGTCACGATCCTCCAAAACACCCGACGCGGGACGACGGGCGGCAGCCGAAACATCTGAAGGCAGACGTGTATAGGGGTACGATGCACCCCGAGGATCAATATTGCGAGAACTCATGAGAGTCACCGCGGACCTCTGCGGGGCAGAAGGTCCAGGCTGCACAAAAGGCGTTGGTCCCCCAAAACTGGTCGTGTGACCAGAGTGAGCGGACGGAAACGCCACAGAGTTCATAGTGTTTCCACCATGAACATCCGAATCCAAAGACACAACTGTGGTACTCGACGGCGACGAGACCACAGCGATGGGCTCGGCCGGCAGCCCCTTCCGACTTCGCCGAGTTGAAGTCAGGGAAGGCTGGGGCCGATATCCCACGTCTACAGTATCGGACAGTTCTGCAGTCCCCTGCAGCGAAAAGCCGAGGCCGGCTGAAACAGACAACGAAGCAGGCGGACCAGCAGCAGTAGTAGATACGTCGAGAGTCGTTGAGGCTGGTGAAATAATGGAGAGAGCAAACCGGCTCGGCTCCGAAGGAGGAGTCACAACCCTAGTGACAGCCTCAGATGTCGACTGGAGGGGGACCGTAGTCCCGGAACCAGGCATCTCTACACCAGAACACTCAACGGCTCCCGCAGTATCCACCACAGGAAAAGACTGCACATCCCCCACGGAGGAGGAATAACTCTCACCAGACAGAGTCGGTTCGGGAGGCCCCGAACGACCACGTTCTCCTTTCCCGCGGGAGCGGGAGGCACGGCCACGAGAACGAACGACACGATTTACAGACGCCCAAAAGGTGGAAGACCATGTTCCACAGACACCACACGGCCGCTCGGCCGAACACCCATTACAGGAGGAACACGATGAATGTACATCGTCCACATGCTTAGGCAGCAGACACTGCCCACAAGGAATTGTCCTAGGCATGAAAGAGGTGAGAGGAGCAGAGAAGGTGAGATCAGAAAACAGAACACCCCCAAAGAGAGAAAGGTGACAGAAACAAAGACCCCAGACGGCCGACCGGGAACCACCCAACAGGAAGACTACTCTCAACAGAAAGAAGAAACACTGTAGGAGTGGTACCCCGCTGACACCTAACTCTAACACAATTAAAAAATTTTGCAAAAAAAGCATTAACAATAATTGTGAAATAAACTAAGTCCGAACCGCGTGGCCCGCGAAATTCGCGCGTGACTCGAGAGAGAGCAAATAAATATACATGATGGACATATAATAGAAAAAAGAGAATATAAAACACTGTTCCTGAGAATACAAAGGATACACTGTGGTATAATGAATCAGGAATCATCAAACATCGAGTTGGTGGAACACTGATAAGCGTGCAAAAACATCTCGACACGAAGCGGATTTTAAAAAGAATGAGTCTTTAGAGACGGTATGCGCACTGGCAACGGAAGTCGTGGAGTTGTACTTGGGAGAGAGCGTCCCGTACTGGGTCTGCGCCGGTTGCACTCGACCCAGTTTTGGCTTATTTTTATTGGTGCTTTTGCACCACTTTTCTTTCCCAACTTGCTTGGGAAAGACAAAAATAGAGAGTATTTTATCCGAGTTAGGGACTTCCACTGTAGTGCAAGCCTGTAGTAAACAATTGTGAGTAGGTTGATAAGAAATATACTGTTTTTACTCAAGACATAAACTGTGGCAAATAATCATGGATGAGCAAATTAAAACAAGTAAAAATTAAAATTTTTTAGTAAATTTTGTTTCTTAACATACCTACCACAGTTGTTTACAATTGGCTGTAACATAAGTGCAAGCCCTACTTTGGAACTAACTCAAGCTTTTAGAAACTTTTCCAAACGAGCTGGAAAAGTACTAGAGTGCAAAAGCACGAAAAAGATTGAAAAAAGGGCCGAGTGAGACCAGCGCTCGAAATTACAGGTACTCTCTCTGCACACCTCTTGCGTTTACCGAGCCCATGCGCAACAACCGTGACGTCAATTCCATATTTCCGCCAAAGAGAAGTTTGTGATTTAGCAGGGAGGCATCGATATCAAAGATATCCCCAAGGAGGGTGGGCCTCCGGTAAACAATTGTGGTAGGTATGTTAAGAAACAAAATTTACTAAAAAATTTTAATTTCTTTTCAACCTACTCACAATTGTTTACAATTGGCTGAATAAACAATAGGAGGAGGTGAATCACATAACCAATACCAACAAGAGTAGCAGAAAGAAAAGCAAGGAGGGCAGAGAACAATAGCAAAACCTGTAATGAAGATAGAGAGAAGGCACCTGAAAAGAACAAGGCTGAGCGAAGCACAACCTCGATAAAAACAATTTTAACGAGGGTGCACAACAGCCTGAGCAGCAACGAGAGGGCCTAAAGAATAAAGGTCCTCAGATTGCTGCTGAAGGTGGCGGAGATAAAAGGAGGAGAAGGTAGAAGCATTCCTCCAGTAAGCCGCATTCATAACATCCCGGAGCAAAACAGAATTGGAGAACGCCCAGGATGTAGAAATGGCATGAACCTCATGAGCATCAAACCGGTTCGAAACAAGATCTGACGCAAACAAGTGGGAATAAGCCAGCTTGATTGCAAGACAGATCCACCTGGAAATAGAATGGGAAGAGATAGACTGCCTCTTAGGAATGAGAGACAGAAAGAATCTCTTCCGACCCTCCTAATGAACTGAGTGTGAGTAATGTAAGTCTTGATCGCAAGAACAGGATAAAGAAGAGGCCTCCAGCCATCGACAGCAGGGAGAGCCCAAATGCAGATGGGAGGGGGTACTGAATCAGGAAGTTGATTCTTAGCCAGAAAAGAGCAATCAGTAGTGAAGGTGACACTGTTAGCCTCATTTCTGAAGAAGGTAGAATCAACAGATAGCGCATGAAGCTCACTGACTCGTCGAGCAGAAGCAAATGCTAGAAGAAAAGCCATCATATAGGTGAGAAAACGCATATCAGTCTCAGATAAAGACTCGAATGGCGCCAGCTCCAAACAGTGCAACACCCATGCCAAGTTCCACTTGGGTGTAAGATGCAAAACTCGAGGCCTCTTCAAAGAAAAGTGCCGAATGAGTTTGGAGAGAAAAAGATTATGACCCATGCACCGCTTTCCCACATAAGAGAAAGTATCAGACAGCATAGACCGATAGCCCTTAATCGTAATAGGCTGGAGGCCCTTGGAGTCAAAAAGGTATACCAGAAAATCTGCAATTTGAGCGATTGACGGATCACGGTAATTCACATTGTGATCTGCACACCAGCGGCAGAAAACCTTCCACTTCGCTGCATAAGTCATGCCAGTGGAATGTTGCCGCGATGCAGAAATGCACTCCACTGATCATCTCAAAAAACCTCTACGTCGGAGACTGGACCTGATAAAAGACAGGCGTGAAGGGACATGCTCGCCAGGTTGTTGTGATACTTCCCGGGATGACGCTGGGAAAGAAGATCGCGACGTAGAGGTAGACGAATCGGCCGATCTGCCAAGAGAGGCCGCAGCAGATTGATCCAGACCCTCTGTGGAGACAGAGGTGCGATCAGAATGATCCTGCAACTGCAAGCACGAATCTTCGCTAATACTTGAGGAAGAATCGCTGCAGGAGGGAAGGCATAGCTGATCCAACCTGTCCAGTCCAGGGAGAGAGCGTCTACCGCAAAAGCCAGAGGATCGGGACAAGGGGAGACAAAGGTCTCTACCTGATGATTCCAGCGAGTAGAGAAAAGGTCAACCTGAGGACGGCCCCACTGCTCGCAAATCGCCTGAAACACCGACCGATGTAGCATTCATTCGGTGGGAAGGACACTGTCGCGTCGGGACAGGGAGTTTGCTAGGACGATGAGACGCCCGGGAATGTGTTGAATGGACACCCGAGCATTTACATACCGTGCCAACAGAAGAAGATCCCGAGATAGCCGATACATGGGAATCGAATGTGTGCCTTCTTGATTCCGAATGTAGGCCACTACTGTCGAATTGTCCAAAAGAAGTAGGACAATATGGTCTGACAGGTGAGGGATCCAAAGCCGAAAACTCAACAGAAGAGCAAGGAGCTCCTTCTGGTTGATATGAAGGCCCACCTGCTCGCTGTCCCAGAGGATCCAGCGTCGCAGCCCAGCCCCGATCGCTGACATCCGCAGTAAGGATGCGATAGGCCAAAGGAAGATCCAATGGAACACCCTGTGTCAGCCAGGGAATATCGGACCAAGGGTGAAGGTGACAAAGCAGGGACCGAGGAATAGGAAGTTCCAGGTCCAGCGGATCTACATTCGGACGTGAATGATCCAACAGAAAGTGTTGGAGAGGTCGGACAAACAAGCGACCAAGCGGAATGAGATCTGTCACTGAACCGCAAAGGCCCAGCATCCGAAGGAAAGTCCTTGCAGAGACCGAGGAAGATTGAAGCAGGTTCCGAGTCAAGGCAGAAAGAATCGTCGCCCGAGCATGGGGGACCGACACTACATTGTGAAGAGTGTCGAAATCCATCCCCAAATGACGGAATCGCTGAGAAGGAAAGAGATCCGACTTCTCGCGATTGACTCTGAAACCCAGCGACGCTAGCAGGCAAAGAATGCCGGACATCGAACTCCAGAACAGCAGCATTGTGGTGCCGTTGGAGGATGTCGTCCAGGTAGGCTGACGAAGTCACAGCCGACTGAGTATGGTGGAAAGCAAGCACATGTGACATCAGTCGGGTGAAAGCCCAAGGAGCCAGGTTCAAACCGAACGGGAGAGCCCTGAATTGATAGACTCGATCCCGAAACGAGAACCAAAGGTATTTCCGTGACGCTAGATGAATGGGTACATGGAAGTAGGCATCCTTCAGGTCAATACTGGCAGCAAAATCGCCCTGATGAACTTAACGTCTCCATACTGAAACGACGAGCTATTATGTACTCGTTCAGGATACTCAGATCGATGACAGGACGAAATTGGTCATTTTTCTTCGGCACCAAGAAAAGTCTAGAGTAAAACCCCGGTGAAAGGGTGTTCCTGACCACCTCGAACTCCCCTTTGAAGAGGAGATTGTCGATCTCCTGCACCAGAAGGTCCGGACGCAGAGAATCGGAAGGGACCTGGGTCGGGAGGGGCACCCGAGATAAACTGGGGTGCCGATGGAAGGACAGTCGCAGACTGGATTGAATGACGTCGAGGACCCAAGGGTTCGACGTTATCTCTGTCCAACGGTCGTAAAACAGCGACAGCCTTCCCCTGACTGGAGGCGAATCGAGGTGAGAACCTTCACTTGCAGCCTTGACAAGACCCTCGAGAGGAGAAACCACCTCGGGAAGTGACAGAGTCCTGAGACTTTCCTGCCTGAGGCTGCCAGCGAGCCTGGCCACGTCGGCGCTTCTTATGTGCAAAAGGAGCAGACGGAGCCGAAGGCATAGCCGCCGTCGCCGACGAGGCAGGCACAGCAGCACACTTGGCGGGCCTCGAACAACCACCATCCGCAGCAGCAGGTTGGTCCACCTGTCGCAGCAAAAGCTGGTCCTTCGAATGACGAAGAACTTCGCCACGAATAACTTCCACGGAACCATGGAACAACTGAGGTCCCACCAAAGAGGCAGACCTCAGAACAGCACGTTGCTCAGAAGGAAGGGATGGAGAAGAATCCAACACCGCATCCCGGCGTGCCAGCTCCAAATTAGCCATGTTACAGGCGTGAGCATGTGTCAAGTTCATAAGAGCCTGTGACAAAACGCGAAAAGGCGTCTGAGCGTCATCAAACTCCCCTGATGTAAAATATTCAGCCAGAGCAGCGACGACATGGTTCGCGAGAGATAACATACCCAGCATCTCTCAGGACAGGCCCACCATAGATTCAACTACCAACATTGGGAGAACTGCCGACTTAGGCTTAGTTAACCCGAGGGAAGAAGAATCCTCATCCACAGTAGTCATCCCTTGGAAGACTGGTGGACAGACGGAATCATAAGCACGAAACCGCGAAGGAGGCAGAAACTCTTCAGCTCTAGAAAAGAAGGAACCCTTGAGGGCCTTAGAATGCATTTTGGCGTCTAAGCCCTGAAAGGACTTAACAACCTGAGCCGATTGCAGAGGACGCAAAGCCCCAGAGCTAGAAGGCTCAACAGGGTTACGGCGCTCCACAGTGGACGGCGGCCGGACGGTCACAAACAGCTGATCTGAAGGTTGAACTTCCGGCAATAAGCCGAAGACGAGATCCAAAGCCTGCCCCAAGACTGGCGAGGGGGACCCATCACCTTTCAGATAATCGTCATCCTCCATAGCAGAGGAGACGTAGCCCAACTCGTGCTGACCAGCAGAAACCTCCTGGGAAGACTGAGCAGTATCCAAGGGGCCAGGCGAGACATCTCGGCGACCGACCAAAGGAAGTTGTGCCTCAGGAGGCACAGGGAGGCCAACTTGAGCATTGCCAGAAAGCAACCGGGTGAGCACCAAAACAGCCTGACGCAGGTCATCCTAACAATCCGTCGCAGCAGCATCGCCCGACGGAGTGTCCTCCCAATGGACCCTTCTGGTAGAAGAACCCAAATCCTCAGAAGAGACCGACGTTGAACGTCGATCGGCATACAGAATAGGGATACGGTGAGAAGACACCGGAGGATAGTCCCGATTGTGATGCCCAGGGGCCATCACTGACCTCTGCGAAACAGAAGGTCCTGCCTGCAAATCTTCGAAAGAGACTGACGGCGCACGTCGATCGGTAGCTGGACCTAGGACACGATCAGAAGACACCGGAGGATTGTCCCAAGAATGACAAGAAAGTGGCATTGGCCTCTGCGCAGCAGACGGCCCCAACTGCCCATCCTCTGAGACCGACGGCAAGCATCGATCGACACCCAGACTCGGAACACAGTGAGGAATCACCGGAGGAAGGTTCCGAGAGTGACACCTAACCGGGGCTGTCACTGACCTCTGCCGAACAGCAGGCCCTGGATGCCAATGTCCCAACCCCATCCTGCTAGTCGGCACACTAGCAGGGGAAGGAGGAACAATAAACGATTCACTCGAGGGGCAAGGAATCGCTGCCGAAGCAACCAACCGGCTCAACCGACTAGGAGCAAACCTAGCCAGATGAAACGGAGCAGACAGCAAACCCGCACAGCTCCGCCGCGAAGCTAGGGGAGGCTGAGAGATCACAGACACACCAGCAGATACAGCCTCGGTCCTCTGAGACTGTAGACCATCCCCAGAGGAGATGGAAGAGCCACCATCATACAGAATACGATCTGTAGTAACAACTTCCTCAGCAACTGTCGATGGCGTAGGAGGCAGATCGGAGAGGATCACCGAGCTGACCTCGAAGAAGCTCTCTAAGAAAACAGACGCCTCAAGAGTGACATCAGAAGACAAAGAGACCACGGTCTCCACGTCAGGTATCGCTGAACTAGCACCATCAACAGTTGCAGAGGAACTCGCCACAGAAGACAGATCAGAATCCTGTGTGACAGAATCACCACGTGCACCAGCAGAAATGTCTGCTATGGCACAGCTACCCTTACCCCGAGAACGAGGGGTTCTAGCTTTGGACAGAACCACCTTGTTAACAGAAGCCCAGAATTTAGAGGACCAAACCCCACAAATACCACATGATTGGGCCTGAGTGCAACTGTTGCAAGTGACACATGTGGAATGAGTCGTCCACATGCTTCACTTGCAAGCAAGAGGTACAAGGAATAGTCTTTGGCATAATATGAATGATAATGGAATCAAGCTTCCTGCCGACGGAAAACAGAACAAAGGTCGTGTTCACACGTGGGGGAAAAACAAGATTAAGTGTGAAGAAACAAGCAATAATGATCAAAAATAACATTAATCAATAACAATTTTGAAGGCTTGAAAAAGGATACAATCCACTTGCTCACAATTAAATGCAGATAGCACATATAATAAGTTGTTCACGAAGAAAACAGCGAAGTATAGCACGAGTCACAAATATTTCCGACGATGTACAAATGGCGGAAATAAAAGGAATTGACGTCACGGTTGTTGCGCATGCGCTCGGTAAACGCAAGAGGTGTGCAGAGAGAGTACCTGTAATTTTGAGCGCTGGTATCACTCAACCCTTTTTTCGATCTTTTTCGTGCTTTTGCACTCTAGTGCTTTTCCAGCTCGTTTGGAAAAGTTTCTAAAAGCCTGAGTTAGTTCCGAAGTTGGGCTTGCACTTATGTTACAGTCAATTGTAAACAATTGTGAGTAGGTTGAAAAGAAATAATCTAGCTCACAACCAGTCAATATAAGTTTTATTGCTTACCGTTATTCCACCAACTGTTACAACTGCTTTTTCTTTACTTGACACAACATCAACTGATAAAAATTGGGGTCTGTTTGCTTTCTCTGTTACTGAATGTATTGGAATGTCTGTTTGAGGTAATCCTTGAATGATATAACACAACCTTTATTTAGTCCGAATTCCAATGACTCACACAGGGAGGTTTCACAAGCATTCTGTCAAATAATTTTTTGGGTATTATATAATAAAAGGTTATCTACAAAATTAATTTCTACATTGCATAGCTGATTAGCAAATTGAGAAAATTATTTTCAAATTAGTTTAACCCTTTACTAAATGGACACAACATCAAAATTTTTAGATTTTTTTTTCTTTTTTTCAATTTCTTCTCAACAAAACCATATAATGGGAGCCCTCATTGCAACGAGATCAACTGGTGAATTTTTCTTCAACTGTACAGTTTGTAAATTAAGTGAGAAGATGCAGCAGATTCATTATATAAGGGTTAACCCTTTACCAGAAAAACAGCCAACTCAAATCTGAGGTATACAAATGAAAAAATAGGCCGATGAAATCGACAGATGTGTACCCATACGTGCAACTAGTAGAATGCTGTATGATGGAGGGCCACCCTGGATGCCGACAATATGTACACCATACATGGTATGGGTACATATAGAAATGGATTGGAGGAGTGCCTAATTTCATGGATAAAGGGTTAATATCTCCGGAATCAAATTATTAGATTTACATAAAAAACTATACAGCACAGCACATCAGTAACCTGAATACATATATAAAGTAACCTGACAATCGGATTAATATTTTTTGAGTTATCACATGCCGAAGAAATGGATTGGAAGAGTTCTCAATTTGAAGGATAAAGGGTTAATATCACAGGATCAAATTATCAGATTTACACCAACAACTATACAGCTCAGCACATCAGTAACCTGAATACATATATGAAGTGACATGACAATCGGATTGATATTTTTTGAGTTATCTCATGCCAAAGGGATTGGAGGAATTTTCAATTTGAAGGATAAAGGGTTAATATCTCAGGATCAAATTACCAGATTTACACCAAAAGCTATACAGCTCGGCACATCAGTAACCTGAACACAAATATAAAGTAACTTGACAATCCAAGCAATATTTTTCAAGTTATCGAATGCCAAACGGATTGGAGGAATTTTCAATTTGAAGGAGAAAGGGTTAATATCTCAGGATCAAAATAACAGATTTACACCAAGAACTATACAGCTCAGAACATCAGTAACCTGAAGATATACATAAAGTAACATGACAATTGGATTGATATTTTTGGAGTTATCTCATGCCAAAGGGATTGGAAGAATTTTCAATTTGAAGGATAAAGAGTTAATATCTCAGGATCAAATTATCAGATTTACACCAAAAACTATACAGCTCGGTACATCAGTAACCTGAACACAAATATAAAGTAACTTGACAATCCAAGCAATATTTTTCAAGTTATTGAATGCCAAAGAAATGGATAAGGACGCCGGACGGACAGACGGACAGACAGATGGACAAAGGATGGACGAACGATGGGTGGCCACCCCGGATGCCGGCATTATGTGTACCATACATAGTATGGGTACACATAATGAAAGTGTCAATGACACTGTAGCTCAACTTGACAAACTTGAACTTGGTAAGTTATAAATGAAATGGCAAAATTGAAGATCATTGGTACCAATGTCATTTTTTTTGCCAGTGGCAACATTTTTTGACAGAAACCGAAGAAAATCGATAGCTCCCATCTAGAGGCCTCCCCAAACAAGCATGCCAGGTTTTAAAGCCCTGTAGGGTGTACAAAAGGGAAATATTGTGGTCTGACTCGACTAAATTCTAAGAACGTTGGCCGTGGCAACATTTTTTGACGGAAATGGAAGAAAATTGATAGCTCCCATCTAGAGGTCACCGTAAATAAGCATACCAGGTTTCAAAGCAATCTAGTCATAAATGTGCCCTGTAGGGTGAGCCAAAGGGAAATATTGTGGTCTGACTAAACTAAGTTCTAAGAATGTTGGTTGCGGCAACATTTTTTGATGGAAATTGAAGAAAATCGATAGCTCCCATCTAGAGGTCACCCCAAACAAGCATGCCAGGTTTCAAAGCAATCCGATCATAAATGTGCCCTGTAGGGTGTGCCAAAGGGAAATATTGAGTCTTCTGACTAAACTAAGTTCTAAGAACGTTGGCCACGGCAACATTTTTTGACGGAAATTGAAGAAAATCGATAGCTCCCATCTAGAGGTCTCCCCAAACAAGCATATCAGGTTTCGAAGCAATCAAATCATAATTGTGCCCTGTAGGTTGTGCCAAAGGGAAATATTGTGGTCTGACTAAACTGAGTTCTAAAAACGTTGGCCGGGGCAACATTTTTTGACGGAAATTGAAGAAAATCGATAGCTCCCATCTAGAGGTCACCCCAAACAAGCATGCCAGGTTTCAAAGCAATCCAATCATAAATGTACCCTGTGGGGTGTGCCAAAGGGAAATATTGCGTCTTCTGACTAAACTAAGTTCTAAGAACATCGGCCACGGCAACATTTTTTGACAGAAATTGAAGAAAATCGATAGCTCCCATCTAGAGGTCTCCCCAAACAAGCATACCAGGTTTCAAAGCAATCTGATCATAAATGGGCCCTGTAGGGTGTGCCAAAAGGAAATATTGAGGTCTGACTAAACTAAGTTCTATGAACGTTGGCCGTGGCAACATTTTTTGCCGGAAATTGAAGAAAATAGATAGCTCCCATCTAGAGATCACTCTAAATAAGCATACCAGGTTTCAAAGCAATCAAATCATAAATGTGCCCTGTAGGGTGTTCCAAAGGGAAATATTGTGGTTTGACTAAACAGAGTTCTAAGAATGTTGGCCGCGGCAACATTTTTTGACGGAAATTGAAGAAAATCGATAGCTCCCATCTAGAGGTCACCCCAAACAAGCATGCCAGGTTTCAAAGCAATCCGATCATAAATGTACCCTGTAGGGTGTGCCAAAGGGAAATATTGAGTCTTCTGACTAAACTAAGTTCTAAGAACGTTGGCCGCGGCAACATTTTTTGACAGAAATTGAAGAAAATCGATAGCTCCCATCTAGAGGTCTCCCCAAACAAGCATACCAGGTTTCAAAGCAATCTGATCATAAATGTGCCCTGTAGGGTGTGCCAAAGGGAAATATTGTGGTTTGACTAAACTAAGTTCTAAGAACGTTGGCCGCGGCAACATTTTTTGACGGAAATTGAAGAAAATCGATAGCTCCCATCTAGAGGTCACCTCAAACAAGCATACCAAGTTTCAAAGTAATCTGATCATAAATGCGACCTGTGAGGTGTGCCAAAGGAAATTGCGGACGTACTACTAACGTACTAACGTACGTACGTACGTACGCCGATGGACGAGAAGTGATGGCAATAGCTCAGCTTGACTTTGTCAAGTTGAGCTAAAAATCAATGACATTGCAGCTTAACTTGACTGTGTGTAGTATTTGATGAAAAGGAAAATGTTCAATGTTTATGAAAGGATTATGAAATAAGACAAAAATTATGATAATTGGGAATGTGTTAAGTTCTGTACCCTACATGCTATGTTTTTAACAAGAATAATTCGAGCTGTAAACAGTACTAAAGAATTGAGGCCTGGGTTGATGTGGCCCTCACAGTAAAAGTATGTCAACCAAAGTTACCAAGTTACAGTAAAATCATTCCAAAACCCGGGTAGGATTTGTTTGGTTTTGCATCTCAGTTTGCGATGCAATTTTCCCCTAATGCGAATCACTTCCATAAAATTGGATCACAAAGTGTGATGCACATGTATTTCAGTAAACAGAATAGGATTATCCCTCTTTGTTCTCCTGACATTCAGAGGCACTCACACATCCCGTATGGGACAATTTACGATAACATTTTGCAGGGATTTTTTAGGTGTCCGCGTGGACCCGATATTTGGCCCACTCATAGGCCCGATATTCAGCCACATTCTAGTGTAAAATGGTACTTATATTTCTCAATGTTCAGCCCCCAAATTCCCAATCCCAGCTGGATATGCAACAATACCAGGTTCAAGAAGAATTCGCCATTAAATTATTCTTACTTTTTGTCTTCCCCATCGATCAATATGCACTTGAAAAAAATACGACAAATCGGCAAAATCAAAATCCGAACCCCAGCATTGTATAGGCACGTCATAACTATGAGAGATGCTCTTTAAAATAGTCACTCACAAATGTGAATGGCATTCAGTAACACGTGATTGCAAACTAACTAATCAGCTATGCTTTCCTTGGAGGTCATCGATCTTTTCTACACAAGATGTCCATCTGGAAAGTTCAGATTTTACCACACAAAATAAAGCTCCTTAATAATTTGTAACCTGAGTATGCACCATTCTCACCCAACACATCAGGTTTTGATTATCGATATTGTGCCCAGTGGTTATAAAATTAGTATGGAGAAATACCCACTTCGTGCGAAACAAAACTAAAAATATAAAAACTAGAGTGATGTCACGCATGCAGCCCGACTGTCCCAGGAATGGCAATGCTTAGACACAAAATAGTCGGAGCCATTTTTTGTTAACAGTTTACCTAACGAATCTGCCATATCTGCACTCGTGATATACAAAATTTGCTATTCAAATTTTATTTGTTCATTTCTCTACTTCAAAACATACCTCATGACCTATTAATGGAACAAACTTGATGAGCTTGTTCCAATAAGGAGTAATAAGCCATGGTTAGAAGTAAATAAAAAATGAAAAAATCTGAGGTTTCAGAAAAATAATTTGTACTGTTGGCTTCAACTTGTGTTAGGTAAAGGATTAAAGATGCAGTACATAAAGCAATGTTGGGCTATATGAGTCAATTTTCTTTTTTGCATGTAATAACTCCCAATCCTTCAAAATGCATTTTGGGAATAATTGCCTAAGTGACATGTTTGTGTGAGAGGGGAAGAGGGGGGGGGGGGGATGGGGGGGATTTGTGCGAGAGGGGATTTCAACTTTGGTTGAAATCAAATAATCCAAACTGGAGTTATCAGTCGGAAACCAATTATTTACAGACAGATGGATGGACCGACAGATGGACGGATGAAAGTCATGACTATAGCCCTGACTATAAACAGTCAGACTACAAATGCATTTTGTACCAAAGAAAAAATATTGCATAAATGACCCTGAGTGAGGAGGAGGTGGGGTGGGGTGAGGGGTGGGGGAGAGTGGGTGTGTGTCAGGGGAGTCCATGTTTGTGTGAGAGGGGAAGATGGGCGTGGGGGGGGGGGGGGGGATTTGTGTGAGAGGGGATTTCAACTTTGGTTGAAATCAAATAATCCAAACTGGAGTTATCAGTCGGAAACCAATTATTTACAGACAGATGGATGGACCGACAGATGGACGGATGAAAGTCATGACTATAGCCCTGACTATAAACAGTCAGACTACAAATGCATTTTGTACCAAAGAAAAAATATTGCATGAATGACCCTGAGTGAGGAGGAGGTGGGGTGAGGGGTGGGGGAGAGTGGGTGTGTGTCAGGAGAGTCCATTTTTCTCCACGTAGTCAGTCTAAATGCTTCAGAATGCATTTTGAGCAGAGAAAAAAAACAAACTAACTGGCACCATGGGGGTGGGGGGTGGGGGTGGGTGGGTGGGTGGTTGGGGGGTGTTTGGGTTTTTAACAACAAACTTTAATAAAAAAGCATTTTTGAAGAAAGAAAAAAAGGTGCCTAATTGCCCCTGGGGGAGGGGGGGGGGGGGGGGGCGGGGGTGTTACGTGAGTTTAAAAAAAGGTTCTGCATGTAGTGACTGTAAATAGTTCAAAATGCTTATTCGAGGAAAGAAAAAAAAAATGCCTAATTGGGGGGTGGGTGAGGGGGATGGGTGGGGGTGATAATTTGTGTCTGGATTTTTAACCACAAACTTTAACCAAAACTGTAAAAAAGCATTTTTGACAAAAGGAAAAAAAAGGTAGTGACTGTAAATAGTTCAAAATGCATATTGGAGGAAATAAAAAAAACAACTGTCTAATTTGGGGGGTGGGGTGGGGGGGGGGGCGGTGGTGTTTGTCTGGGTTTTTAACCAAAACTGTAAACCATCATTTTTTTTTTGACGAAAGCAAAAAAAAAGTGCCTAATTGGCCCCCAGGTGGGGGGGGGGGGGGGGGGGGGGGGGGGGGATGGGTACATAAGTTTGTTTTAAAAAAGGTTCCACATGTAGTGACTGTAAATAGTTCAAAATGCATATTGGAGAAAAAAAAGAAGAAAAAAAGCCTAATTGGGGGGTGGGGGTGGGGGGTTTTGGGGGAGTAGGGGTGGTGGTGTTTGTCTGGGTTTTTAACCACAAACTTGGAGTCATCCTACCAAGCTACAATGAAATCCCTTTATAATTTTGGCCTGTGGAATATTCTAAAGGTTTCCGGGCTTCGGGCCTCTGTTGCCATCACAGTTGCCCAAAAGGGGACGTTCTCACCTAGACATTTTTTGAGGTCATCCTATCAAGTTACAATGAAATCACTCCATAAATATGACCTGTAGACTGTGCTTAAGGTTTTCAGGCTTCGGGCCCCCGTTGCCGTCACAGTTGCCCAAAAGGGGATGTTCTCATCTAGCCATTATATGAAGTCAACCTATCAAGTTACAATGAAATCCCTCCATAAATATGACATGTAGACTGTGCTAAAGGTTTTTGGGCTTCGGGCTCGGGCAGCCATCATGGTTGAATGATCGCAACCAATAGGGGACATTCTCATCTGGGCATCATGTGGATTGATCCTACAAAGTTAGAAGGAAATCCCTTCATAAATATGACCTGTAGACTGTGCTAAAGGTTTTCGGGCTTCGGGCACCTGTATCCGTCACAGTTGCCCAATCAAGTCCAAAAGGGGACTTTCCCATGTAGACATTATATGAAGTCAACGTATCACGTTACAATGAAATCCCTCCATAAATATGACCTGTACACTGTGCTAAAGGTTTTCGGGTTTTGGGCTCGGGCAGTCGTGACGGTTGATAGATCACGCCCAAATGGGGAAATTCTCATGTAGACATCATACGGAGTCGTCGTATCAAGTTACAATGAAATCCGTCCATATTAAACATGACCTGCAGACTGCCCTAAAATTTTTTGGGTTTCGGGCTTAGGCAGCCATCACGGTTGACAGATCATGCCCAAACGGGGAACGTTCTCATCTAGGCATTATAGGCATTATGCAGAGGCATTCTATGAAGTTGCAATGAAATCCCTTCATAAATACAACCTGTAGACTGCGCAAATGGTTTTGGGGTTTTGGGCTCGGGCAGCCATACCGGTTGACCGATCACGACCAAAAGGGGACGTTCTCAAGTAGACATGCCCTAAAACCTGCATATGAAATTTTGTGACGATCAGACAAGAACTACCAGGTATAGCCTGTACTTGAAGGTTGAATAAAAAACTTTAACCACAAACTTTAACCAAAACTCCAAATGTCAACTAAACAGGAAAAGAAAAAAAGGAAAAAAAAAAAAAAAAACACTTGAACCTTCAGTAAAAAACTTTAACCACAAACTTTAACCAAAACTCTAAAAGTTAACAGACGGACAGACGGACGGACAAAAGTCATTACTATAGCCCTCACTGTAAACGGTCGGGCTAAAAATGGTTGATAAGGCATTTTTGTCTTCTAATATTACTGAGTGGAGTTGCCTACCTTTCTCAACATTTTCAATGAGGGCATAAAATTCCAAGAGTCATTTGAATGTTGACAATACTTTTAAGTGTGGGATTTGAATGGGTCTGACTATATTTGGGAATTATTTCTGAACCTATTAAAGCCAGTATGATTTTTAAAAAAACAAAACAAATAACATAAATATATATTCTTTAATTCATAACATTTGGAGCAATGAAAAAATATAATTTTGTATGCAAGGTCACTGAGCGTAAGCTACTTTCAGCTTCAGATTTAGTCGATATTTGGATGGAAACTTGGCAGTAATACGTGAATTCAGAAACGACAACACTACCTATGATTACTGTTTGCAAAATTATTAAAAGAAGCAACCAATACCATGATTTAAATAAACCCGTTGACTTATTTTAGTACTTTTGAGGGTGGAATCATCATGAATGAAAACTGCTAAACATTTACACCCACTTGGTAATCAATTTTAAGAGTTAGGAAAAAAACTGCTAAACAAAGATTTTAAAACAAATCCTACCCTGAAACAAGTCATCGTACCAAGTTACAATGAAATGCCTCCATAAATATGACTCGTAGACTGACAAATCTAGGTCACAGGCCTGTGCGGTCATCACGGTTGACTGATCGTGACCAAAATAGGAGTCTCATCTAGATATCATACCAAGTTATCCAACCAAGTTACAATGAAATTCCTTCATAAAAACAACCTGTATACAGTGCTAAAAGAATCTAGGTTACATGCCCAAGAGGCAGTAACGGATGACCGATCGTGACCAAAATAAGACACATAGTCTCATCAAGACATCATACTGAGTTATCCTACCAAGTTACAATGAAATCGCTTCATAAATGCAACCTCTAGACTGTGCTATAGGAATCTAGTTAATGTGCCCCTGTGGCCATCACGGTTGACTGAACCCAACCAAAATAGGTTGTTCTCATCTAGACATTACATGGAGTAATCCTACTAAGTTACAATGAAATCCCTTCATAAATACGTCCTGTAGACTGTGCAAAGCTTTTTGGGCCCGCGCAGCAGTCACAAAAGAGGACGTACTCATCAAGATATTACCTCGAACCTGCATATGAAATTTCATGATGATCGGACAAGAACTACGGGGTGTAGCCTGTGCTAAAGAAAATGTGAAGTGCCTCACACACTTTGGCAATGATAACAATAGTCTTTTTTGACTTTGTCAAGTTAAGCTAAAAATCACATTTCAAAACTCTTTCCATCATCTCTTTTTTTCAAAATATCATTCTTGTTCAATTGAGAGAGAAGAAAAGAAAAATATTCTTGTTATTCTGAGAAAATTGAACACTGCCGAGAAAAGTTTATGTGGAGCATTGTTTATTTTTCGAACAAATGCCCCCCCCCCCCCCCCATCAAGATGGCAGAAGATGGGACACTTTACTGTTTGTTACCAATGAGCATTTCAGCAATCCAGCTGTATCAAGATCAGAGTATTGAAAATGTATCACAAAAGTTTAATAAGTGAAACATTCCTTCAACAGTTCCTGTGCTGGTGTCTATGTATCTTTTTACCCAACATAAATAGGAGTGCAGTGGCTCAGTGGTTACCGCACTGGATTTCAAACTCAAAGGCACTTAATCTTGATTGTGGGACACCATGGCACTGTGTATTAATTCATACTGCATGTCGATGGTGCACTTACTTTCAACCAATGCTAACCCTGCTTGTGCAGAGTTAGGATGTTGGAGAGTCTGACAGTTGCTCACCTCTGCTTGGTGGTTCTCTACAGGTACTCTGGCTTCCTCCACCCATAAAACTGTCTGGCATGAGGTGACCCTGGCTGTCAAAAGTGCCATAAACTCCAATTAAACTAGATATCACAGAGATAGAATCCATCTCTGCGGGCCCCGCAGCAACTAACCGATGTTAGGTATAAACTGATGTGAACCGTAATACTAAAATATTTCAAGCAATAGGTAAAACCTGATTAAAATCTCTTCCCGGACACGAACTTGTCAGAAAAAAAAAACCAAATTCTGAATAATTTGACCTTGAGGTCAAACTTCAAGGTCAAAGCATGGCAACCTTGGTATGCGACATGTCGTCTTGAGATAATCTACCCACATACCAAATATCAAAACCCTATCTATTGAGGGAAAAAAGTTACAGCCCGGACAGGAACTTGTCAGAAAAAAAAAATCTGAATAATTTGACCTTGAGGTCAAACTTCAAGGTCAAAGCATGGCAACCTTGGTCCGTGACACGTCGTATTGAGATAATCTATCAACATACGAAATATCAAAACCCTATCTATTAAGGGAAAAAAGTTACAGCCCGGACACGAACTTGTCAGAAAAGAACCCCGAATTTGGAATAATTTGACCTTGAGGTCAAAGTTCAAGGTCAAAGCATGGCAACCGTGGTATGCGACACATTGTCTTGAGATAATCTACACACATACCAAATATCAAAAGCCTATCTATTAAGGGAAAAAAGTTACAGCCCGGACACGAACTTGTCAGAAAAGAACCCCGAATTCGGAATAATTTGACCTTGAGATAAAATGTCAAGGTCAAAGCATGGCAGCCTTGGTACGCGACACGTCGTCTTGAGATAATCTATCCACATACCAAATATCAAAACCCTATCTATTAAGGGAAAAAAGTTGTTACAGCCCGTACACAAACTTGTCAGAAAAGAACCCCGAATTCGGAATAATTTGACCTTGTGGTCAAAGTTCAAGGTCAAAGCATGGCAACCGTGGTACGCGACATGTCATCTTGAGATAATCTACCCACATACCAAATATCAAAACCCTATCTATTAAGGGAAAAAAGTTACAACCCGGACACGAACTTGTCAGAAAAGAACCCCGAATTCGGAATAATTTGACCTTGAGGTCAAAGTTCAAGGTCAAAACATGGCAACCTTGGTACGCGTCACGTCGTCTTGAGATAATCTATCCACATACCAAATATCAAAACCCTATCTATTAAGGGAAAAAAGTTACAGCCCAGACACAAACTTGTCAGAAAAGAACCTCAAATTCGGAATAATTTGACCTTGAGGTCAAAATTCAAGATCAAAGCATGGCAACGTTGGTACGCAACACATCATCTTGAGATAATATACCCACATGTCAAATATCAAAACCTTATCTATTAAGAGAGAAAGATTACAGCCCGAACAAGTTTTGTTACGGATGTACAGACGGACGGACACACACACGCACGGACGGACGCATGGACAGAGCGATCACTATAGGACCTCCACCTCACAGCGGGGCCATAATAAATACCCAACATCAATACTAGATGAGAAATGTCAAAAAATATTTTTAAACAACTGAAAAAATTCAAAAATTTGGCCTTGAAAACATAGCTTATTCTTCTCATTGAAACAAGCTCAAATGAGTTTGTTCTAGTGAGGGCTCATGAGCTTTGTTTTTAAGACAAAAAATGAAAAACAATAAAATTTGAATGGCGATTTCTATGAATAGCAAAAGCCAGGTTTTGGCAGTTAGGCAAACAGATAACCAAGAAATTGAGTTAGTGAATTGTTTCATAACATGCAAATCCAGTGGAAAATTTTTTATGATTTAATCCTTAAGGGCCTGGAGATTTTTATACATTTTCGCTATATGTTTAAAGTCTACCTCCTGTGGCTTTGCAGTTGTTTCTAGTCAACTCTTAGCTGCCCACAGAGGCAGCTAAGACTTGCCTCGAAACAACCGACAAGGTACTTGCAAAACAAGAGGGGCAACGCAAAGCATGGGCCAATGCCCCTGACCCATCATACGTTTTCTAAGTCAAAAGAGTGAAAAAGGGCCATAACTCTGGAAACCTGAGGTAGCCACCAAGGTAAATCAATGCAATACAATAACTTTGTAATAAATTAATTAACACAGCCACTGTTGGTAGTATTTACTCAAATAATAGAGATAAGATTACCTTATTTGATGACATGTCAAGTTTGGTTTCAATTGAGACCGATAAAATTTCAAGTTCAAGGACACTGTGACCTTGACCTTTGGCACAATGATCTAAGATATGTTTGGTTCTTCCTCTCATCATGCTCAACCCACATGCTAAGTTGGGTTTCGATCAGGAGCCAAAACCAGCTTCGATGGATAAAATGTCAATTTCAAGATCACTGTGACCTTGACCTTTGGCATAACTTAAAAAATAAATAGGGCTCTTCCTTTCATCATGTTCAACCCATAGGCCAAGTTTTATAACGATTGGGCAAGCAAAATTTCAATTAGAGAAGCAAACTCTGGTAAATGTTTAAGTTTAAGGTCACCATGACCTTGACCTTTGGCACAACAACCTCAAAATGAATAAGGTTCTTCCTCACATCATGCCTAACCCACATGCCAAATTGGGTTTGAGACTTTAATTACAGTGGAAAGCAACACTGCTAAAAATTGAAGTTCAAGGTCCCTGTGATCTTCAAAATAAACAGGTTTCTTCCTCTCATCATGCCTAACCCACATGCCAAGTTTGGCTTCAGTCGGCCAAGCAAGCAGAACTTTGATTACAGAGCAGAAACCAACACTGATAAAAATTAAAGTTCAAGGTCACTGTGACCTTTGGCACAATGATCCCAAAATAAATAGGGTTCTTCCTCTCATCACACCTAACCCATATACCAAGTTTGGTTTCAGTCGGAAAAGTAGAATTTTAGTTTGGGAGCGAGAACCAACTCCATCTACAGACAGACAGATTGGATGGACAGACAGATGGATGGACGGATGGACAGTGGGACAGATGGAAGGATGGATGGATGCACAGACAGCACCATGGCTATATCCCCTCCCTCCAACATCACCAAAATTTAAATTTTGGGAGGATAAAAATGTGTGGAAGAAACTCACGCTATACAGGTATCGTTCCCCCATGATGCGCTATCACAACACCAAATATCATTCAAATCAGAGTGGTAGTGGCTGAGATACCTGGAAACATGTTGGTACAGACAGATAGCTGAACGGATGGATGGACAGAGGTCTCCACTAGATACCCCTCGACTTCCAAATCCGGGGCATAACAAGTTTTGAGTTTAACCAAACAAGGTAGGTTGGGGCACCTGTTCCTTTGTATTAAAAAGTTATCAAAGTCGGAATTAGGCCCTTAAGGGTTAAATACCATTTAGATATCATATTCACATTTCTCTCTTCGCAACTCTTGACCCCTCAATCACCAGCCTGTGCTTAAGAAGCCTTCAGCTCAGATCTGACCTATATCACTTATATCTTGTCATAGAGCATGACACATGATTTCACATTCCTTCGTGGGCTCAGTCTTTTCAAACCAAGTTACCAAGACTCGATCACTGCTTGTGTCTGGATAGTATTTTGAAAACTTGGGCAGTTGCTTGCTGCTGCACAGTGTTTCTCTCCGGGTACTCTGGCATCCTCCAACCACCAAACTGTTGTGGCCAGAAAAAATAAATACAAGTTTAGATCGCAAGCAGCCTAGCTCAAAACACAGCCCCACCCACAGACCTTCAGCTCATAAAAAATCCTTCCCTGTCCTACATCCACAGTAAAGTAAGCTACTCACTTGGCGTGCTGACTGACTGCAGTTTCTTGCTGGTATCCAAAATGAACAAAAGGTTGATTATAACAGTGACTACCAACACAAGTGCAAGAGCCGCCTAAAAATAAATTGACATACATTTAAATAATCTAAACAAAAATCATTTAACATATTACACCTAGATAATTAATTCTATTAATTAATCGATCATCTATAGCATAAAAAAAACTTTCAAGGCCAATTTTCTGAAGGCTCTCAGAAATATATGTAATATGGGTGTATTCAGTTGAAAAGAATTTGGTTGTTTCCCTCGATTTTGATAATAAATCAAGCTCTGTCAAAAAATATATGCATTAATATTATATGGTTCTGTGATTCATGGTAACATGGTCTGAGGTTTGTGGCTCAGAGCTGATGATCAAATGCGAAGCAAAGCAAAGAGACTGAATATATGCCCCAAACCGCAAACCTCAGAACAAGTTACCATCAATTCATCACAAAAACATATATGTTACAATAAGACTCTACCCATAGTCCAAAACACACATCGTGAAATGAACATGACAAGTTTTACCAAATACATATTTAGTGAATAAAGCTCTCATGTGCCCCACAATGTCACTGGACAAACAATCAATAAATCAGATAAAGGTTGAGGTTACTCCATCTTAGTTCAAATCGTAAACCAATCTGTAATTTAAACAACAATTTATTCGGAACATCGACACATTACGTGTACGCTCCCTGTAAAACATTGCCAATCGACTCCCCACTAACTGCTCTATGAGGTGGGGTATCAAAACCCAACCACGTGACTTCAATAAGACGTACAATCGGTTATAATTAGCACAAAGTGTTTCCCAGTGTTGTGACAAGGTTATGCTTCCGACCCAAAATAGGACCTCCAAACATCATTTCTCTGCAAAACGGCCGTTGATAAATAGGGAAAAAAGCGCATCGCTCCCAACTACGCAAATAAAAATAAAATTGTTAAAATCTGTTTCGAAATATCGCACAAAATGACTTTTCAGGGCAGTTTCGATCTCGCATGAATATTTGTGAAGACCTTCTCGTTACTTTTTGTCGATGTCGGTGTTTCTTTGATCCCGTAATTTTTGGATACCAATTAGCACATTTTTCCAACCAGTCGGGCAAATACTATTTTTAATATCATAGGGAAATTTTAAAAACGCGTTTCGTTTCGAATATATTGAGTAAAAATCAGTGTGATTTCGTCCTTGAATTTTTACAATCCGACTATTATTAGCGAAGTTACGCCAAAAATGGAAATAATAAAAAAATCTCATTTGTAACAGGTTGAAAGACCTTTCAAAAAGAGTCATTCAAATACACACCTTTTTTATTCTGCAGTGGTAGACATATTCCAGGCAATGAAAAAGAAATACACACCTTTTTATTCTGCAGTGGTAGACATATTCCGGGCAATGAAAAAAAACTTTACACAATTTGGTTGCGTTTCCAGGTATTCGCATGAAGGACAGCTGACGTCGACTTAACAGGTTGAGAACAACATAGTTTCGTTACCCACTAAACGGGCCAAATTGCGAGAGTTATTAGACCACAGACGTCTGGAAACCTGATCTAAATCACCCCTATCTCAAAACATCTCATTCTTATATGGACTCCCCCCCCCCCCCCCCCGAAATATATAATACACAGATCTGTGTGTTATTTATTTTAGAAGTGTGTGTGTGGGGGGGGGGGGGGGGGGGGGGACATATATAAGAGAGAGGTGTGACATTGGGGGTGATGTGATATTAATCAGGTCTCCAGACGTCTGTGGTTAGACTAGGCAGTGGGACCTGGGGGCGGGATGCACAGCAACTCCGAATGACGACATCCCCTTTAATCCGAGGATGATATACAACATTTCTTAATAAAAAAATAAGCGTTCAACGGGTAAGGTTGGATTTCAAGGTGTGCGAACTCGCCCCACTGACGCGGCAAAGCATCCATGTTTTATAAGGCCATATTCCCACTCAACTTGGCGGAGCAATAATATAAAAAGAATACCCAAAAGACGGGTGCAGAATGTTAATCTGCCCCCCTCCCTCCCCCCACCCCCAAAAAAAAAAAATGTTCTTGGTAAAACCAAATGCAGTGGAAGACCAGTCGGGTATAGATATTATCATCTGACTGGTTCAATGGAGGCAGAGAGTCAACTGTTATAGGCCTACCATCTTGACATCAAAGGGTGCAGTTGCGTAGGCCAACCCCACAAACATTTAATGTCTGTGTTTCTGCCTCCTAATGTTCAGTGTTGCTGTAAGCCTACTATTTGTAGGCCTAAGCCTATTAAAAAAAATCCCGGTGAACTTGGGTGGGGTGGGAATCTTACACAGCATCAAGTGGGATATGCAAGTGCGATATAGGTATTGCTCCTCGCCGTATGGGGCGGAACAAAATTTCCTGACAGACCAAAATAATTTCCAGACTGATTTCAGATGTGGAACCAAATTTAATTTGAGTGCATTCAAAAGCGGAAACTGGACATTGCAAATAAAATCATTAAAATTATTTTTGACGGTATTAATATGGGCAGATCATAAGCGGTCATAACTGAAATAGAAGGCGATCAATTGCATCTCGATTTGTTGTCAGTCTTTTTTTGTGTTGATTATGTAAATATGTGTTGAATATTTTTAGTCGATAACTTGAAATAAATCATAAAAATGAATTTATTTTCTTTATACATTATTACATTAACCCATCGGAACATCCTGATGTCACGCGAAGTGTTGAATGCAAAAATGAATATTACACAGTAATTAGATTTGAATATTTCTCCATTTGAACTTTATATGCCAAGATTATTTTAATGTGATTTTTTGTTTTTGTTACAAATTACAATTAATTGAATATATTGATATATATGCATTCCCAATAAATTGTAACAAAATACAGATTAAATTTCAAAAAGATATTTAATATCATTTGATAAATAAAAGTTGTCAGAAAGGTTATAAACAACATCTCAAAAGTTTTATGCTTTATCAGACCAGTGCTGGAAAACACAATTAGCTCCGCTCACTCATAAAAAGTTCCTCTAAAAATAGACACAGAGATCTTAATTTAACTGGATTAACAGTGACTGCATTATGTAATCATATGTAACAACTGGGGTAATTTGGAAGACTACTTTTACAGGGACTGTACATGTAATGGCTGAATGTGTGAAAAATCTACAAGAATGAAGTGGTTTGTAAGTCATGTCATTGATGGAATAACTGTGAAATGGGCAATCTCTTTTCAAAAATTTCACATGGTGATGTCAGAAGATAACATATGCTCTGAGAGCCATAAATATAAAAATGAAAGTGTCAATGACACTGTAGCTCAACTTGACAAACTTGAATTTGGTAAATTATAAATGAAATGGCAAAATTGAAGATCATTGGTACCAATGTCATTTTTTTTGCCAGTGGCAACATTTTTTGACAGAAACCGAAGAAAATCGATAGCTCCCATCTAGAGGCCTCCCCAAACAAGAATGCCAGGTTTCAAAGCAATCCGATCATAAATGTGCCCTCTAGGGTGTACAAAGGGAAATATTGTAGTCTGACTAGACTAAATTCTAGGAACGGTGGCCATGGCAACATTTTTTGACGGAAATGAAAGAAAATCGATAGCTCCCATCTTGAGGTCACCGTAAGAAAAGCATACCAGGTTTCAAAGCAATCTAATCATAAATGTGCCCTGTAGAGTGAGCCAAAGGGAAATATTGTGGTCTGACTAAACTAAGTTCTAAGAATGTTGGCTGCGGCAACATTTTTTAATGGAAATTGAAGAAAATCGATAGATCCCATCTAGAGGTCACCCCAAACAAGCATGCCAGGTTTCAAAGCAATCCGATCATAAATGTGCCCTGTAGGGTGTGCCAAAGGGAAATATTGAGTCTTCTGACTAAACTAAGTTCTAAGAACGTTGGCCGCGGCAACATTTTTGACAGAAATTGAAGAAAATAGATAGCTCCCATCTAGAGGTCTCCCCAAACAAGCATACCAGGTTTCAAAGCAATCTGATCATAAATGGGCCCTGTAGGGTGTGTCAAAGGGAAATATTGAGGTCTGACTAAACTAAGTTCTACGAACGTTGGCCGTGGCAACATTTTTTGCCGAAAATTGAAGAAAATCGATAGCTCCCATCTAGAGGTCACCCTAAATAAGCATACCAGGTTTCAAAGCAATCAAATCATAAATGTGCCCTGTAGGGTTTGCCAAAGGGAAATATTGTGGTTTGACTAAACTAAGTTCTAAGAACGTTGGCCGCGGCAACATTTTTTGACAGAAATTGAAGAAAATCGATAGCTCCCATCTAGAGGTCACCCCAAACAAGCATGCCAGGTTTCAAAGCAATCCGATCATAAATGTACCCTGTAGGGTGTGCCAAAGGGAAATATTGAGTCTTCTGACTAAACTAAGTTCTAAGAACGTTGGCCGCGGCAACATTTTTTGACAGAAATTAAAGAAAATCGATAGCTCCCATCTAGAGGTCTCCCCAAATAAGCTTACCAGGTTTCAAAGCAATCTGATCATAAATGTGCCCTGTAGGGTGTGCCAAAGGGAAATATTGTGGTTTGACTAAACTAAGTTCTAAGAACGTTGGCCGCGGCAACATTTTTTGACGGAAATTGAAGAAAATCGATAGCTCCCATCTAGAGGTCACCCCAAACAAGCATACCAAGTTTCAAAGTAATCTGATCATAAATACAACCTGTGAGGTGTGCCAAAGGAAATTGTGGACGTACGTACTAACGTACTAACGTACGTACGCCGACGGACGAGAAGTGATGGCAATAGCTCAGCTTGACTTTGTCAAGTTGAGCTAAAAACTATGTGCACTCTCGTCCAATCAGGGGCGATGATTTTAGTCTTATTAGGACATATACTTACAGTGGTATGATCACAAAAGTATAAGAAATTTCGTTTCCACGTCGATTAAAACGAAGCGCAATGTAAACCGCAATCACGGTTTAATTGATATTGCGTCAAGTAAATCGAGCCGAAATAGCAGCGGAATCAAGACTGCACAAACTGCTATTTCATTGATTAAAATGACGGGATCGCGATTTGCATGAAATTATTGGTCGGCTGACTTGCTCTGTACACAACCATTCTTGTGAAATTTCAGCTACAGGTATAATGAAGTTAAACGATAGTGATACTCATGCAGTCTCATAAGCGTGGATTTTTCATGATGTTATGGAAAAAATGAACAATTAAATGTTGCTAAAAAATCATTTTCGTATTCCCAACGAACTTACAAAGTTGTTTGCAAAGCCTATATTTCTTTCAGATTCAATTCCACGGATTACCAAGCGAAATTTATCTCGGAACAATTTGAATTTTAATATATTATATTTAGAAGTCCATTGAAAAATGTGACGTTCGTCCCCTCAGCCGAACCATTTTGTGGGGGTACACCCTGCAGTGAGGGGTCACAGAGATATTAGGAAACTGATGGAACAAAATGAAAAATATCCAGGTAGATCATTGATACACCCCCATTTTTGATCATCTAACCGCATACCTGCTGGAGCTGCATTGTGACACATTCAACACTATGTCACTCGCTTGATCTGTGACCGTTGACGACACTCTTTGGCAGTTATGCTACAGCTTAATCTGACATGCATTATACAATGCTGATATAAACTGTAACCAGATTATAAACTGTAACCAGACATCTATATGTGATTTCTTAATATTTGGGAGCTTAGCAGAAACATGATTTCAGAAAAATTGTAACACATCATGACAAAGATGCTATTTGTCACATTCAAAAAGCTTTGGACATGAATTAGTGAGAATGTTACAACATTTCTCTCATTACTTATTGGTGTTTAAGGTTATATCAAGACCACAACATAGGCAGGATGTCAAGTTTAGCCAGTCATTCATAGCTACACTGTGCACTTCACAGGACTAGCACAGTAAACAAACATTGCTTCCTCCACTTCCAGTGGGAATCCCAGGTTTAGAATATGGATACACAGCATCTTTTAAAGAAGCACAAATGCTCATTTGGAATAAATATATATACCCACAAAGCTATAACATTAAGATCCGTGGCTTGTGAGATTTTTTTTCATGACCCATTATCTAAAAGATTAAAAGCAGAGGCACCAGGGGGACTGAGGCAGTCACCAGACAAAGTTGTTTAACAAAGGATTTAATTAGCATCTATGGCCAGTTAACACTATAAAGGAAGGAATGAAGTCATGTAATTATTTATAACTCTGATGTCCATGTCAGATGATTTTTTTTTCAAGTATGCTCACACAGAATTAGTGCCCTGATTTGCAGTACTGCAAAACTACAAAGCCCAATTATCAACCTAGGAACTTAGGTTGAACAAAGGTGGATCTGAAGAGAATTTTTTTAGATTATTTGTCATATTACATAAGTTAAAATTTTTAAAAAATTTCCAGATTTGCATCAAGTTAAAATTTGGGCTCAAATATTAACTCAAGGACTTTGATTGAACAAACTTGAAATTGCACCCCCTCCCCCCACCATCACCCCACCCCCACCCCTAGGATGTTGTACACCAAATATCAAAAGATTCTGACTATGGTTCTGAGAGGAAGATTTCTAGAGAATATTCCCAATATAGCAGCACTAAGGATGCCAAATACCAAATATCAAAATATTCTAACTTGTGTATCTGAAGAAGAAACTTTTTGACGATTCTTCCTCCAATGGCAGCCCAAACATTAAACCAAGGACTTGATTTCAGGAAACTTGAATCTTATTCCTATAAGGATGGTGAATACCATATTTCAAAAGATTTTGACAGGAGGTTTGCAAGGAGACTTTTAAAGAATATTCCTCTTATCGCAATACATTAAATTTTAGGCTCCCATATGACGCCCCCAAATATCAATCCAGAGACTTGATTTAAAAAAACTTGGATCTGACCTCCCAAAGGATGCTGTATACCAAATATCAAAACATTCTGACTGGTGGATCTGAAGAAGATTTTTAAAGATTATTCTTCATATTGTACAAAGTTAAAATTTGTGATCCCACAGGTAGAGTTTCATGCCTATCAATTTTTGTAGGCAACTAATTTCCAGCATTAGTCAACGGTTAGTCAATTAATAGTCGTTTCCTATAAATTTAAGAAACAATCTCTGTTTTTCTTACAAATTTAAAACTGATAATGTATGAATGTGCACACTTCTGAGTTCAGACAAAATGGAAATATAAATTTTATAGTAAATTTCCTTTCTTATTATACCTACCGCAACTGTTTACTATAGGCTTGCACTACAGAGGGAGGCCTAACTCGGATAAAATACTCTCTATTTTAATCTTTACCAAGAGATGTGGGAAAGAAAAGTGGTGTAAAAAACACCACGAAAAAATAAGCCAAAACTGGGCCGAGCGCCATCGGCGCACACCCAGTATGGGACACTCTTTCCTTAGGACAAATCCACGACTTCCGTTAACCAATGCGCAGTGCAGTCATCAATCATCATTCTTTTGAGCCCGCCAACATAGGAGTTATGTGATCAGCAGGGGAGAAGGATTCTTACCCGAAGAAGAAGATGGGAGTGCCTCCATGTAAACAATTGCGGTAGGTATAAAAAGAAAGGAAATTTACTATAAAATTTATATTTCTTATCAACCTACCTTACAATTGTTTACTACAGGCTGAATAGAGAATAGGATGGAGGGAATCACATAACCAACCCACACATAACTCAATTGCACTGGAACCATGGACAGAGGAAGAGATCCCTAGTCCTATCAAACCATAGTATCACAAACATTAGTAAAAGACAATGAAAGATGAGGTGTATGGTGATGTGCGATGCACAGACAGAATGGGCAGTAACAGCACGGAGCTGGAACTGACCCTGTAAGAAGCTGAAAGGCTGGGATAGACAACAGCCTGAGCAGAAGAAAGAGGGCCCGTAGAACAAAGGTCCTCTGTCTGCTCTTGCAACTGTCGCAGATAACTGGAGAAGGTAGCATTTCTCCAGTAGGCTGCCAGCATAACATCCGACAACATGACAGAGTTAGTATAAGCCCCGAGAGGAAGACAATGCACGCACCTCATGGCAGAAAAACGATTGGTAATACAATCGCCAGTAGCTAGATGAGGAAAAGCTGCACGAATAGCAAGACAAATCCATCGAGAAATGAATTCAGGAGAGATCTGGCATGTGAGGAAACGCATATTCACCCGGGAACGCCCCCCCCCCCCCCCCCCCCCATGCAGAGCAGCACCCAAGAAAGTGTCCATCTTGGAGTAAACTGCAAAGTACTAGGCCTTTTCAAGGAAAAGTGCTGAACAAGGTTGGAGAGGCAAGGATGAGTGCCGAAACGATGCGGTACCACATATGAAAAAGGTCTCCAAAGCATGGACTTGCACCCATTGCTGGAGACCCCCAGAAACAAACATATATCAGAAACTCCGCAATCGGTGTGATCGAAGGAGTGACAGAAGCAACAGAGTGATCGCACACCATCAACAGAAGAACCTTCTTCTTAGCCACAGAGGCTAAACCAGTGGAGTGAGTGCCTCCTTGAAGAAGAAAAGCAACTCCACTGCTCATCTCTAAAAACCACTACAGAAGAGACAGGACCCGATAAAAGACATGCGCGAAGGCACAATATAGTCGGGTCGACCTGAAACCTCCTGGACGGCTTTGGCAAAGAAAGTCGCGACGTAGAGGGAGACATGCCGGAACCGCCACTAACAGAGAGCAGAGCAGAATGATCCATACCCACCGAGGCGTAAGGGGTGTGATCGAAAGGATTCGACCACTGCAGGTTCATATCTGGGCTAGAACCTGAGGCAGAATCGGAACCGGCAGGAAGGCTGAATAGAGAATAGGATGGAGGGAATCACATAACCAACCCACACATAACTCAATTGCACTGGAACCATGGACAGAGGAAGAGATCCCTAGACAAGACCGTCCCAAAGGAGGGCCAGAGCGTCCACGGCGAAAGCCAGAGCATCTAGACACGGGGACACAAAAGTGTCCACCTGAGGTTCCAATGAGTCACAAAGATATTGATGTGGGGACGACCCCAGAGATCGCAAAGAGACTGGAACACCGCCATGTGGAGCATCCACTCGGTGGAAAAGAACCCGCCCCGCCGGGACAGGGAGTCGGCTAGGACATTCAGACGACCAGGAATTTGACGAACCACCACTCCGGCGTTGACATCCTGAGTGAGCAGTAGAATCGTACATGGGAACCATAGTGCGTTCCGCCCTGGTTCCGAATGTAAACAACCACTGTAGAATTGTCAGACCACAGAAGGACCTGACAATTCAAAAAGCAGGGGATCCACTGTCGGAAACACAGAAAAAGAGCAAGAAGCTCCTTCTGGTTGACATAAAGAGCTGCTAGATCCTGGTCCCATGACCCGTGAAGGAAAAGACCTAGAGGATCCAACGTCACACCCCATCTTAGATTGCTGGCGATTACAGTCAGAACACGATCAGACGTGGGGAAGTACAATGGAACTCCCTGCATAATCCACTGAACATCTGTCAGGGGAGGTGACAAGGAAGATACTCTGGTAACAGAAGCACCAGAATCAGAGGATCGACATTCAGCCTCCAACGACTGAGCAAAAAGTGTTGGAGAGGTCAGACATGCACTTGACCTAGAGGAATGAGATCCATCACCGAAACGCAGAGACCAAGCAGTCATGGAAGACTCCGAGCTGATGAAGTCCATCCCCCATGACAAGACAGAGAAGGGACCAGGTCTGACTTCTCTCCATTGACTCTGAACCATAGTGACGTGAGTAGGCTCAACAGTGTGACGACATCAGACTCCAGAAAAGCAGCATTGGATTGCCTCTGGAGGAGATCAACTAGACAAGCCGAAGAAGACACCTTGGACTGTGTGCGATGTAAGACTAACACATGCGACATCAGACAGGTGAAGGCCCAAGAATCCAGCCCGAGGGCAAAGGGAATGGCCTTGAACTGGAAAACATCCTGGGGAATGGAGCGATGAACTGATCTGAAAGCCTCCATGCTGAACTGAGGAGTAATGATAGACTGCGTCAGAATACTCAGACCGATAACCTATCTGAGTCGGCCATCCTTCTTCGGCACCAAGAACATGCGGGGACAAAATCCCACTGAAAGAAAGTTCTTGATGATCTCGATGTCCCCTTTGACAGGAGATCACCTATCTCAAAGGTCAAAAGTTCCAACATGTAATGTTGAAAGGGACTCATGTTGGAAGAGGCACTCTCTACTTAGTGGAATGCCTCAACTTGGGATGAAATCGAGGTTTCTACTGCCGAAGCCTACCCCACCCAGTGAGTGAGTAGAAGTGGCGGTAGGAGGATCAGCCCTTAGCTTCGCAGAGAAAGCAGAAGGGTACTTGTTAGGCTTTGGATGGCGCCTGCCTCCAACAGAAGGCCGATCAAGCTGACTAAGCAGCAGCAGATCAATGGAATGACAAAGGGAGCCATCCCGGGCCATCACCACGGAACCATGGAATAGTCGCGGACCCACCGAAAGAGGCAGATCGAAGAGCAGCACACTGTCCCTCAAGAAGGGGACATCCTGTGTCCACAGCACAGTGTACCTGTAAACTAATTCCAAGCTAGCCGCGTAACAGGCATGTGTGTGAGAAGATGCATGAGCACCTTGAATAGCACAAACAAAAACCTGTTTGTCGTCAAACTAATCTGGGAGCAGATAAGCAGCAACGCAGAGATGCCATGATCGAAGAGAAAACGCATTCCAGCATCTCTCCCGATAAGTCCAACCTGGACCCCAGAGTCTCCATATGGCTGAGGAGACTGACGGATTGGAGAAATCGTAGGAATGATAATGCACCAGAGGCAAAAAGTGTCAACCCTGATGAAGAACGACGTCCTCATAGCCTTGGAACTCAGCTTAGAGTCCAAAGCGGTAAATGCTTCAACCACCTGTACTGACAGGCACGGTCGAGGGCACCTAGAAGCATGTTGCTCCACAGGCTGTGGGCGTGCGACCGATGATCGCAGCTGGGCTGACACTGTCGGCCAGTTTGACGGTTTGAGACCTAGAAGGAACCCAAACACAAAGTCAAGAGCTGCCCCCAAGTCAAAAGACTGTTGGCTCCCGACGTCAGGAATGTCAGACTCATCCCACGACTCGGAAGACACACAGCCCATCATGGGCAAACCAGCCGATGCTTCCCATGGTATTGGCACACCAGGGGATCAGAAAGCAACCTGTTTCCAATCCTGAGAGGCAGCGCTATAGCGGGCGCCCGGAAACCACTCGTACACTCGCTGGAAGCAACGGAAAAGGCTCTTGGACAGAACCTAAGTGAGAAAGGAGAGGGCATCCCTAAGCTCAGTGACTGTCGGAACGGAACGACGTGGGAACGAACCGTCAAAGTGGCTTCACTCCTGACCCATTTACCAGCGAAGGGTCATGATCCTCAAATACATCCGAGGCGGGTCGACGGGCTGCAGCTGAAAACATCTGAAGGCAGATGTGTAGTGGGGTATCACATACCCCGAGGATTAACAGAGAGGAAACTCAGGAGAGTCGCGGCTCGCCGCGGACCTCTGCGGGACAGAAGGTCCGGGCTGCACAAAAAAGCATTGGTCACACAAAACTGGCCATGGGACCAGAGTACGTGGACTGAAACGCCACAGGACTCATGGTGACCCCACCATGAACATCTGAATCCAATGAGAACAAGAGACCCCAGGGGGGCTGAAGGCGCTCACCTGACATGGTAGTCTAAATATCAAACCAGGGACTTGACTTGAATAAGATGCATACGGCCCTCCTAAGAAAAGCATATACCAACTAGATGAAGTGATTTTGCCCGCACAACACACAGGATTTTCCTTCTATTTTCAGTTCCTGCACTTTTACGTCCCAAAATTGAGATAAATGCAGAAAAAACAGATTTTTTTTCCAAACAAAATATTTTCAGCGTATATTTTTTTTTTCTTCTTAAAACGCATAAAAAAACAAAAAACTAATTTCCAGATTCGGGTCCAAAAAAAGTCCCACCCGCGCCCCAAAATTTCAGTGTAAAAAAAAAAAATTTTGTTGGTCTTAAAATTGACTGAAACGCATAAAAAAACAACAAAAATTTCCGGTTTTTGGTCCAAAATTTTCCGAACCCCAAATTTTCAGTGTAAAAAAAAATAATTTTTTTTTCTGTCTTAAAATTGACCGAAACACATAAAAAACAAAAAAAAAAAAATTTCCGAATTTTGGTCTAAAATTTTCCGGACCCCAAATTTTCAGTGTAAAAAAAAATATTTTTTTTTGTCTTAAAATTGACCAAAATGCATAAAAAACAAAAAAAAATTTCCGGATTTTGGTCCAAAATTTTCTAAGTCCCACCAGGACCCCAAATTTTCAGTGTAAAAAATTTTTTTTGGTCTTAAAATTGACCGAAACGCATAAAAAAAAACAAAAAAAAATTCCAGATTTTGGTGCAAAATTTCTAAGTCCGGAACGGGGACCCAAATTTTCAGCCTAAATATGAACCCAGGGACTTGGCTTGAACAAACTTGAATCTCACCCCCCCCCCCCCCCTGCCCCCCCTAAGAATGCTCCATACCAAATATCAAAAGATTCTTATTGGTAGATCTGAAGAAGAAGATTTTTAAAAAATACTCCTCATACTGCACTAATTTAAACATTTGGGCGCCCACAGAGAGCCCAAATATCGACCCAGGCAATTGATTTCAATAAACATGTGAAACAATCTTCCAAAGATGTTATATTTGAAATTTGAAAGCTTTTGGAGCAGTGGTTTGGGAGAAAAGTAGTTCAAAGTCCCCAAAAAGTACCCCCCATGATAAAACCGATAGCAATTTTTTCTGACCATTCGATTCTGTTGGTCCTATGGAAGCTTCACACCAAATAACAATTCTCAGTGCTGTGTAGTTTTGGAGATATAGACATTTTAATTTTTTTCTATTTTTATCTCCTGCGGTTCCCATAGGGCAACGGGAAAAAAAAATGGGCATAAATTAAGTACTTATGACCCAATAAGCCCTCATATCAAATTTGGTTCAAATCTGTCGCTCGGTTTGGAAAATACAAATTTTGGGAGTGGCAAAAATTCTTGCCCCTCCCATAACAAAGGCAAATAATGCCCGACAAACTTCTCTTGAACAAACTTGATTCTAAACCTCAAAAAGACTCTGTATACCACATATCAAGTCTCTGCTACTGGTGGTTCATTAGAAGAAGATTTTCAAAAAATTTGGCCATTTTTTCCCCACACCTCTGCTGAATATGAGCCAAAACCTAATTTGCATAAAAATCAAAATGCCCCTATATAACCACTACTTACATGAAATTTAATTAAAATGTGGCCAGTGGTTTAGGAGAAAGAGGCTCAAACACCACCTTCACGCAGGACGCCGGACGATGGACGAAGAGTGATAAGAAAAGGTCACCCTGACTTTTAGTCAGGTGAGCTAAAAACTGTGAGCTAAAAACTGAGGTACTCGACGGCTGAGAGACCACAGTAGAGGGTTCGGCCGGCAGCCCCGTCCAACTTCGCCAAGTTGAAGTCAGGGAAGGCTGAGGCCAATACCCCACGTCTACACAACCAGACATCCTTGCAGACCCCTGCAGGGATAAAACTGCTGTGCTCAATGGCTGAGAGGACACAGCATGGGGGTTCAGTCGGCAGCCACTTCCGACTTCGCCGAGTTGAAGTCAGGGAAGGCTTAAGTCGATACCCCACGCCTACACTACCAGACACCGCTGCAGACCTCTGCAGAGAGAAAACTGCTGTGCTCGACGACCGAGACGACACAGAAGGGGGTTCGGTCGGCAGCCACTTCCGACTTTGCCGAGTTGAAGTCAGAGAAGGCTAAGGCCGATACCCCACGTCAACACTACCAGACACCTCTGCAGACCTCTGCAGGGATAAAACTGAGAGGAGGACACAGCAGGGGGTTCAGTTGGCAGCCACTTCTGACTTCGCCGAGTTGAAGTCAGGGAAGGCTGAGGCCAATACCCCACAACCACACTACAGACATCACTGCAGGCCCCTGCAGGGTTAAGCCGAGGCCGGATAAGACGGTGACCGATGATGTTGTAGACGCAACAGCAGTAGCAGCAGATTCGATGGGAGCTGTTGGAACTGGAGGAAAAGGGGAGAGAGCCACCTAGCTCGGCCTCCAAAGGAGGAGTCACAACCCTAGTGACAGCCTCAGATGTCGACTGGAGAGGGCACATAGTCCCGGAACCAGGCATCTCTTCACCAGACATCCAACAGCTCCCGCAGTATCACCATGGTAAAAAACTGCACATCCCCCACAGATGGGGAATAACTCTCACCAGACGTGGTCGTGTTGGGAGGCCCCGAAATGACAGCGTTCCCTACCCCTCACGGGTGCGGGAGGAGCTGCACATCCCCACGGAGGAGGTGTTAACTCTCACCAGACGAGGTTGAGTCGGGTGGCCCCGAAACAACAGCGTTACCCCCCCCCCCCCTGCAGGTGGGGGAGGAGATGAACATCCCCCACAGAGGGGGTATAACTCGCACCAGATGTGGTCATGTCGGGAGGCCTTGAAATGACAACGTCCCCTCCCCATACCCCCCCTCCCCCCCCCCCCCCAAACAGCCACGAGAACGCACCAAAAGCAAGGGCAAAAGGAATTGCCCTAAAGGAACCAAACTGGAAATAACAGAGGTGAGAGCAGTAGAACAAGAGGCCCCAAGGGGCCTTAATCGCTCACCAGGCAAAGTGATTCAAACAAAGTGGTTCAAAGAAGTATTTGGGGTCACATTCAGTTAGACATGGTTCATCAACAATACAAAGGAATGAGTCATAAGAGACAAATTTTATGGAACTAGGGACATGGCTTGAACAAACTTGGATCTTACCCCCCTAAGGATGCTGCATACCAAATATCAAAAGCATTCATCTGCTGGATCTGAAGAAGGAGATTTTTAAAGAAAATTCCTCATTTTGAACTAAGTTATCATTCGGGCTCCCACAGTGAGCCCAAATATGAACCCTGGGACTTGGCTTGAACAAACTTGAATCTCACCCCCTAAGGATGCTGCATGCCAAATATCAAAACATTCTGACTGCTGGATCTGAAGAAGAAGATTTTTAAAGAAAATTCCTCATTTCGAACAAAGTTACAATTCAAGCTCCCACAGTGAGCCCAAATATGGACTTAGGGATATGGCTTGAACACAAACTTGAATCCCCCCCCCTAAGGATGCTGCATACCAAGTATCAAAACATTCCGACTGCTGGATCTGAAGAAGAAGATTTTAACAGAAAATTCATCATTTTGAACTAAGTTATCATTCGGGCTCCCACAGTGGGCCCAACTTTGGAACTAGGGACATGGTTTGAACAAACTTGAATCTTACCCCCTAAAGTTGCTGCATACCAAATATCAAAACATTCTGACTGCTGGATCTGAAGAAGAAGATTTTTAAAGAAAATTCCTCATTTTGAACAAAGTTATAATTCGGGCTACCACAGTGAGCCCAAATACGAACCCAGGGACCTGGCTTGAACAAACTTGAATCTCACCCCCCTAAGCATGCTGCATACCCAATATCAAAAGATTCTGCCTGAAGGTCTGGAGAAGAAGATTTTTAAAGAAATTTGCCTGAAATGCACTAAGTTCGAATTCGGGCTCCTATTGTGAGCCCAAATATGAATCCAAGGGGCCAATTTGAACAAACTTGAATCAGATCCACCCCACAATGTTGCATACCAAAAATCAAAAGATTCTGCCTGCTGGATCTGGAGAAGAAGATTTTTTAAGAAATTTGCATGAAATGCACTAAGTTCGAATTCGAGCTTTTATACTAGTGAGCCCAAATATGAATCCAGGGGGCCGATTTAAACAAACTTGAATCAGATCCACCCCACAATGTTGCATACCAAATATCAAAAGATTTTGCCTGCTGGATCTTGAGAAGAACATTTTTTTAAGAAATTTGCCTGAAATGCACGAAGTTCGAATTCAGGCTTCTATACTGAGCCCAAATATGAATCCAAAAGGCCGATTTGAACAAATTTGAATCAGATCCACCCCCACAATGTTGCATACCAAATATCAAAAGATTCTGCCTGCTGGATCTGGAGAAGAAGATTTTTTAAGAAATTTGCCTAAAATGCACTAAGTTCAAATTTGGGCTTCTATAGTAAGCCCAAATATCAATCCAGGGACTCGATTTGAACAAACTTGAATTTGACCCCCCCTAGAGATGTTGTATACCAAATATGAAAGAATTCTGCCTGGTGGATCTGAAGAAGATTTTTTTTTGATTTTGAAAAGAAGTTCATGGGTGCTATCAGAGTTATGCCCCCTGTGGTGCCCTCTGTGGGCGTGGCAACTTTATTTGAACAAACTTGAATGGGCATATGATAGGGAACATGCACAGCAAATTTTGTTGAATTTGGTCCAGTAGTTTGTGAGGAGAAGTCGATAATGTAAAGTTTACGACGGATAGATGGACGGATGGACGGACAGACGGATGGATGGATGGACGACGGACAGAAAGTGATTAGTAAAGCTCCCCTTGAGCTTCGCTCAGGTGAGCTAAAAAGGTGATCTCAACAGATACATAAAGTAGAAGAACACCCCCAACTACGAGAGAAGGTGGCAGAAAAAATAACCGGTGGGTACTTGACAGAACCCAGACGTCCGACAGGGACCTAAAAAACAAAAATTCAGCCCTCAACAGAGTGAAGAAATCTTGTCCATACAGTCCCTCATTGACACCTAACTCCAATAATAATAATAAAATTTATCAACCGAAAAATTTTATTTCCCAACTGCTTTGACACGATGTCGAAAAAACATTCGCGAAAAGGAATATATAAATAAAATTCAATGAGAATGTGGTTGAAAATATTAACGAGAATATATAAAACACAGTCCTGTTATTATACGATCTTCAGATCCATAATTCCAGTCACAGGAAACAATTATCGACGAGTTGAATTATCACTGATTCATAATGCAAATGGCGGAGACACATCCTTCAGGTGCCTCGGATAAAAAAAAGAATGATGATTGATGACTGCATTGGTTAACGGAAATCGTGGATTTGTACTAAGGGAAGAGCATCCCATACTGGGTGTGTGTCGATGCCGCTCGGCCCCAGTTTTGGCTTATTTTTTTCGTGATGTTTTTTACACCACTTTTTTTTTCCCACATCTCTTGGGAAAAATTAAAATACAGAGTATTTTATCCGAGTTAGGGTTTTCCACTGTAGTGCAAGCCTGTAGTAAACAATTGTAAGGTAGGTTGATAAGAAACAAGAGGCCCCACGTGGCCTTAATCGCTCACCTGACAAAGTGACTCTAAGAAGTATTTTAGGTCACCTTCACCATGTCATGCCTCATCAACATTAACTGGTTGAGTGATAGATTTTGTTTGAAGTTCAACATTTGTTACCTAAAATTAGTTTTATTTAAAATCATTGGTGTGTGGCCAATCTCCAATGATTTTTAATAAAGCAAATTTATCTCTGCAGACAAACTGGTTTAGCATGAAGCACAAACAAGGAATGTGAAGAGATAGCCTTGGACATCTCTCCCCAACTGTGGATATCTTCCATGTGCTACATGTATATATTTGCATGCAAGAAAACAAAAATTTTCACAAATTTTCCAAAATATTAGTTTTTTTATCATCATTGGAACAAGCTCAAACAGCTTATTCCAATAGGGGTATGGGAAGATCAGGTATATTTTTAAGACAGAAATGTGAATATATAAATAATGGTGTTTTTTTTGTGAATGATGCTGGAGAATTTTGCGTAAAGATATGGTAAATGGTTTGTTCTAGATACAGAATGATGCAAAAGTATTTAAATTTGATTAGGCAAGTTGTTCCTATAATGCATTTAAAAACTGAAGTAACTGTTTTTTTGCTGACGAACTTTTAGATGTGTGTGTCTGTGTTTGTGTGTGTGTGTGTGTGTGTGTGTGTGTGTGTTTGTGTGTGTGTGTGTGTGTGGGGGGGGGGGGGGGGTAAGAGTGTTCTTGCAAACAAAATTCCTGAATAAATGAAAAATTTTATTTTTTGTGTGAAAGACATAGTGCGTGAATGTTGATTGGAACAAGCTTAGAGAGCTCATTTTAATGTGAAGTCATAAAGCTGTGTTTTACGTACGAAATTCTGGAATAACTAAAAAAATTGCTTTTTTGACTCAAAAAGCATGGTGTGCGACCTCTCATTGGAATGAGCCCAAAAAGCTCATTCCAATGGGGTATTTACAAGCGATAAGTACATGTATGTTTAAGAGACAAAAATTAAAATTTGAATAGCGATTTTTGCGAAGAATGCAGACAAGTTTTGGCAGTTATGCTGGTAAAAAGGTAAGATATGCAAAGTGGTTGTTTTTTAGAGGCGACATTTAATTAAGGGGAATTAACCCTTGATTACTGAGCTAACTTCTAAAAGTACTGAAATTTCATGAAGCAATGTGAATAACAGACAACAGTTGCCTAAAAATTTCATGAATAACTAAAATTTTTATTCCTTTGTCTCGAAAACATGGCATATGACCTTTGTTGGAATGAGCTGAATGCGTGTGTTCCAACGAGGGGGTCATAAAATTTGAACGGAGATTTGTGTGAATAATGCATTAGTACTGCTAGATTTGGGTAAACGGTTCACCCTGGATACCACCCCCTTCTATAGTAGATCTTTTCTGCAAATTTTGTCTAAGATTCTATCAACTTTACAAATAAATACGTTCATGAATCACAATCAGATCCACCCCACAATGTTGCATACCAAATATCAAAAGATTCTGCCTGCTGGATCTGGAGAAGAAGATTTTTTAAGAAATATGCCTGAAATGCACTAAGTTAAAATTTGGGCTCCTATACGGAGCCCCAAATATAAACCCAGGGGGCCGATTTGAACAAACTTGAATCAGATCCACCCCACAATGCTGCTTACCAATTATGAAAAGATTCTGAAGCTGGATCTGGAGAAGAAGATTTTTTAAGAAATTTGCCTGAAATGCACTAAGTTCGAATTCGAGCTTCTATAGTGAGCCCCAAATATGAAACTAGGAAGCCGATTTAAACAAACTTGAATCAGATCCACCCCACAATGTTGCATACCAAATATCAAAAGATTCTGCCTGCTGGATCTGGAGAAGAAGATTTTTTAATAAATTTGCCCGAAATGCACTAAGTGCGAATTCGGGCTTCTATATTAAGCCCAAATATGAATCCAGGGGGGCCGATTTGAACAAACTTGAATCAGATCCACCCCGCAATGTTGCATACCAAATATCAAAAGATTCTGCTTGCTGGATCTGGAGAAGAAGATTTTTGAAGAAATTTGCCCGAAATGCACTAAGTTTGAATTCGAGCTTCTATAGTGAGCCCAAATATGAATCCAGGGGGCCGATTTGAACAAACTTGAATCAGATCCACCCCGCAATGTTGCATACCAAATATCAAAAGATTCTGCCTGCTGGATCTGGAGAAGATGATTTTTTAAGAAATTTGCCTGAAATGCACTAAGTTCGAATTCGAGCTTCTATAGTGAGCCCAAATATGAATCTAGGAAGCCGATTTGAACAAACTTGAATCAGATCCATCCCACAATGTTGCATACCAAATATCAAAAGATTCTGCCTGCTGGATCTGGAGAAGAAGATTTTTTAATAAATTTGCCCGAAATGCACTAAGTGCGAATTCGGGCTTCTATATTAAGCCCAAATATGAATCCAGGGGGCCGATTTGAACAAACTTGAATCAGATCCACCCCGCAATGTTGCATACCAAATATCAAAAGATTCTGCCTGCTGGATCTGGAGAAGAAGATTTTTGAAGAAATTTGCCCGAAATGCACTAAGTTTGAATTCGAGCTTCTATAGTGAGCCCAAATATGAATCCAGGGGGCCGATTTGAACAAACGTGAATCAGATCCACCCCACAATGTTGCATACCAAATATCAAAAGATTCTGCCTGCTGGATCTGCAGAAGATGATTTTTTAAGAAATTTGCCTGAAATGCACTAAGTTCGAATTCGAGCTTCTATAGGAAGCCCAAATATGAATCTAGGGAGCCGATTCAAACAAATTTGCATCAGATCCATCCCACAATGTTGCATACCAAATATCAAAAGATTCTGCCTGCTGGATCTGGAGAAGAAAATTTTTTAAGAAATTTGCCTGAAATGCACTAAGTTCGAATTCGAGCTTCTATAGTGAGCCCAAATATGAATCTAGGAAGCCGATTTGAACAAACTTGAATCAGATCCACCCCACAATGTTGCATACCAAATATCAAAAGATTCTGCCTGCTGGATCTGGAGAAGAAGATTTTTTAATAAATTTGCTTGAAATGCACTAAGTTCAAATTTGGGCTCCTATACTGAGCCCAAATATAAACCCAGGGGGCCGATTTGAACAAACTTGAATCAGATCCACCCCACAATGTTGCTTACCAAATATGAAAAGATTCTGCCTGCTGGATCTGGAGAAGAAGATTTTTTAAGAAATTTGCATGAAATGCACAAAGTTCAAATTCGAGCTTCTATAGTGAGCCCAAATATGAATCTAGGAAGCCGATTTGAACAAACTTGAATCAGATCCACCCCACAATGTTGCATACCAAATATCAAAAGATTCTGCCTTCTGGATCTGGAGAAGAAGATTTTTTAAGAAATTTGCCTAAATGCACTAAGTTCGAAATCGGGCTCCTATACTGAGCCCAAATATGAACCCAGGGGGCCAATTTGAACAAACTTGAATCAGATCCACCCTACAATGTTGCATACCAAATATCAAAAGATTCTGCCTGCTGGATCTGGAGAAGAAGATTTTTTAAGAAATTTGCCTGAAATGCACTAAGTTCGAAATTGGGCTCCTATACTGAGCCCAAATATTAACCCAGGGGGCCGATTTGAACAATCTTGAATCAGATCCACCCCACAATGTTGCTTACCAAATATGAAAACATTCTGCCTGCTGGATCTGGAGAAGAAGATTTTTTAAGAAATTTGCCTGAAGTGCACTAAGTTCGAATTTGGGCTTCTATAGTAAGCCTAAATATGAATCCAGGGGGCCGATTTGAACAAACTTGAATCAGGTCTACCCCGCAACGTTGCATACCAAATATCAAAAGATTCTGCCTGCTGGATCTGGAGAAGAAGATTTTTGAAGAAATTTGCCTGAAATGCACTAAATTCGAATTCGAGCTCCTATAGTGAGCCCAAATATGAATCTAGGGAGCCGATTTGAACAAACTTGAATCAGATCCACCCCACAATGTTGCATACCAAATATCAAAAGATTCTGCCTGCTGGTTCTGGAGAAGAAGATTTTTTAAGAAATTGGCCTGAAATGCACTAAGTTCAAAATCGGGCTCCTATACTGAGCCCAAATATGAACCCAAGGGGCCGATTTGAACAAACTTGAATCAGATCCACCCTACAATGTTGCATACCAAATATCAAAAGATTCTGCCTGCTGGATCTGGAGAAGAAGATTTTTTAATGTTTTTCCCATTGCCTACAGTGTTAAAAAGTGCTGACTCGGCACTTTTTCAAAGTCCCGAAACTGTACCCTATGATAAAACCGATGGCAATTTTTTTTTACCAATCCTTTCTGTTGGTCCTAAGGAAGCTGCACACCAAGTAAAAATTCTCAGTGCCATGCAGTTTTGGAGATATGGGCGTTTTAATTTTTTTCTATTTTTAGCTCCTGCAGTTCCCACGGGGCTGCAGGAAATTTTTTTTTTGCATAAATCAAGTACTCATGACCCAATAAGCCCTCACATAAAATTTGGTTCAAATCAGCCTCTCGGTTTGGAAAATAGAAATTTTGGGCGGGGCAAAAAATTTTGCCCCTCTCATAACGACGCCAAGTATAGCCCCACAAACTTCTCTTGAACAAATCTGAGTCTACACCTCAAAAGGAAGCTGCACACCAAATATCAAGTCTCTGCTACTGCTGGTTCATGAGAAGAAGATTTACAAAGATTTTGGTGCCCCTTGGGGGCGTGGCACCACCCAGGAGGAGGGGCAACTTCATTTGAACAAATCTGAATTGGCATTAGGTAATAAAACATTTAGCCAACATTTGAATAAAAATTGGGCTAGTGGTTTAGGAGGAGAAGTCGATAATGTAAAGTTAACGCCGGACGACGACGACGACGGACGACGACGGACGACGACGGACGACGGACGGAAAGTGATTAGTAAAGCTCCCCCTTGAGCTTCGCTCAGGTGAGCTAACAACAAATTAATCTGACAAATTTAAACACAACATTTGTGCAAATGCTTCATTTCTATAACTAATGTTCAGAAATTTCTAACAATAATTTCCCCCTCCCTCCATTCTTACACAAGTTACAACTTATTACTCCAAGTGAACTGAATGTTGTGAAAACTTTCTCGCTTTTGCAGTTTGGAACTTCGGATTGTTCCAATGGTGTTGTTCGAGTGTACCAAAATGAAGATTTTATTTACTATGCAGTGTGCAATAGCTTCACGAACTTCAAATGGTACACTGTTTGAACAATCAGTCCTGGAAATGAGATGGGTGCGAATGCAATTGCTTCCGTGAGTACCCATATCTTCTACTTTACGGGAGCTACAAAATGCACTTGCTGAAAAATATTGTGGAGCACTAATATACAGTGAGGGCACTTAAATGTGTATTGTTTTGAGAAAGCAACACTCTGTGGCCAGTGGCAAGTTACTGTCATAATTCAGCAATTCCTTATACATTTAACCCACTGAACACTAGTGGTATCTGCCATGCCAGTTCAATGGCAGCAATTAGATGAGTCCATATTCATTATTTGGGGTAGACCAATCAATATTTTCAACGTGCCAGCCTCGGGACTGCACATTGAAAATACTGATTGGTCTACCCCACACATTCACTGAACAGCCATCCTATTTAATGACGTTATGACGTATCATGTTACTGGCTGGAAAAGCAGCTGCTCGTATTCAAAGGGTTACGGTTTCTGGTGTTTGGTGACAATATTATCTCGAAAATTCATATACTAACATTTTACAGGAGCAATTTACTATGATCTCTGATTTCGTGGGAGCTTAAAACTGCACCCATCAATTTTGTTCATTTCCAGCACTGAACAATGCCCTTTAGTACTGATTAACAGAGTGCTAGTTATACAAGAGTGATACTCAGTTATTCAGTACTGAAATTTACAATTTACCTTGTTGCACAATCGTGCAAAAAAACAAAGGCCATTGGATATTACAAGTAACTATGGTCAAACATTTGAAAGGTTAATAATCTAGCTGTTCATTCACCTCATTATACAGTGCAGTTTCTGCCTTCCATTGCAAAGGCAAATATTGCCCTATGAACTCCATTGGAACAAACGTTAATCTTTACCTCAAAAAGAAGTTCAGAACTAAATTTCAAGTCAATCGCTCAAGTTTCTACAGAAGAGACATCACATGAAAGCTACATATGAGATCTGAAAAATATCGGGTGAGGGATGCGACCTGTAGGGTGTGCTAATGGAATTGTTGACAATTTATATGCCAAATCCAAGATGACCACTGGTGGCCATGTTTTCCTACAAGATTCAGAAGAATTTGACAGCTCCCATCTACACATCAAACCAAAGCTCCCATCTACACATCAAACCAAAGCTCCCATCTGCACATCACTGGCAGCCACATTTTTCAACAAAATTCGGCAAAAAACAATAGCTCCCATCTAGACATTTCCCCAAAGCCACTGAAATCTGAAACTCATCAGGTGAGAGATACAGCCTGTAGGGTATGCTAAGGAATTGTGGTCAGACAAAGGTATGGAAGTACAGATGGACAACAGATATAACCCATCCCAACAGCTCATACCTGACATCAAGTTGAGTGAAAAAAAAAGTGAATATTTCATACATTAGAAAAACAAACTAGGTCCCTTTTCCATTTCAGACCACTATAAAGTCAGTTACAATATCCATACAAATAAAACATACCTGGACAAATTTGCTAAGGCACCTTTTCCCCACAAAATCCCTGCTGTGAAATCCACGTATGCTACTCTTAGATTTCTTGTACAAATATGGATTTGTTCTGGGATACGAAGTCCATTTATCCATTCCATATGAATGAAATGCACTGAAAAAGAATGTATCTAAGTGAAGTTAATATTTTAATTTTCAGTAAAATTATTAGCCGTGTTGGAATTCACCATTTATTTTAAATAACCAATAATTTTCATCAGTACAGTGGTATCCACAACTTAGCTACATACCAAACATTTTCTCAATATGTCCAACCATAACGAAAAAAAGTCCGGAAAATGAAAACAAATCTGGAAAATTCTAAAAATTCAAAGTTCAAGTGCAGTAAGTCCACACCAAAAATCAACAAAGTGGAATGAAATTTGAATTTTATTTGGAATTATCCATAACAAAGCCATATAAAAATTTTTTTCTCAATTTATCAATACATCACGAAAAAAAGTCCGGAAAACGGTAACTAACTTCAAGGGCAGTAACTCCACCAAAAATCAACTGAGCAGAATGAAATTCGAACTTGATCTGTAAGTATCCATAACAAGAGGCCCCAGGGAGCCTGAGGGCGCTCACCTGACATGGAAGTCTAAATATCAAACCAGAGACTTGACTTGAATAAGCTGCATATGCCCCTCGTAAGAAAAGCATATACCAACTAGATGAAGTGATTGTGCCCACACAATACACAGGATTTTGCTTCTATTTTCAGTTCCTGCACTTTTACGTCCCAAAATTGAGATAAAAGCATAAAAAAGCAGATTTTTTTCTTCTTCTTAAAACGCATAAAAAACGATATATATAAAACTAATTTCCGGGTTTTGGTCCAAAATTTTCAAAGTCCCACCCTGGACCCCAAATTTTCGGAGGGAAAAAAAAAAATAATTTTTTGTCTTAAAATTGACAGAAATGCATAAAAAAACAAAAAAAAAATTTCCGGATTTTGGTCCAAAATTTTCGAAGTCCCACCCAGACCCCAAATATTCAGGGTAAAAAAAATAATTTTTTTTGGTCTTAAAACTGACCGAAATGCATTAGAAACAAAAACAAAAATTTCTGGATTTTGGTCCAAAATTTTCGAAGTCCCACCCCGACCCCAAATTTTCTGTGTAAAAAAAAAAAAAAATTTTTTTGTCTTAAAATTGACAGAAACGTATACAAAACAAAAAAAACAAAAATTTCGGATTTTGGTCCAAAATTTTCTAAGTCCCACCCGGACCCCAAATTTTCAGGGGAAAAAAAAAAAAAATTTTTGTCTTAAAATTGACAGAAATGCATAAAAAAACAAAAAAAAAATTTCCGGATTTTGGTCCAAAATTTTCGAAGTCCCACCCAGACCCCAAATATTCAGGGTAAAAAAAAATAATTTTTTTTTGTCTTAAAACTGACCGAAATGCATAAAAAAACAAAAACAAAAATTTCCGGATTTTGGTCCAAAATTTTCGAAGTCCCACCCGGACCCCAAATTTACGGTGTAAAAAAAAATAATTTTTTTTTGTCTTAAAATTGACAGAAACGCATAAAAAACAAAAAAAAAATTCCGGATTTTGGTCCAAAATTTTCGAAGTCCCGCCCAAACCCCAAATATTCAGGGTAAAAAAAATATTTTTTTTTTGTCTTAAAACTGACCGAAATGCATAAAAAACAAAAACAAAAATTTCCGGATTTTGGTCCAAAATTTTCGAAGTCCCACCCGGACCCCAAATTTTCTGTGTAAAAAAAAATAATTTTTTTTTGTCTTAAAATTGACAGAAATGCATAAAAAACAAAAACAAAAATTCCAGATTTTGGTCCAAAATTTTCTAAGTCCCACCCGGACCCCAAATTTTCAGGGGAAAAAAAAAAAAAATTTTTGTCTTAAAATTGACAGAAATGCATAAAAAAACAAAAAAAAAATTTCCGGATTTTGGTCCAAAATTTTCGAAGTCCCACCCGGACCCCAAATTTTCTGTGTAAAAAAAAATAATTTTTTTTGTCTTAAAATTGACAGAAATGCATAAAAAACAAAACAAACAAAAATTTCCAGATTTTGGTCCAAAATTTTCGAAGTCCCACCCAGAATTTTCAGCCTAAATATAAACCCAGGGACTTGGCTTGAACAAACTTGAATCTCACCCTCCTAAGGATGCTGCATACCAAATATCAAAAGATTCTTATTGGTAGATCTGAAGAAGAAGATTTTTAAAGAATATTCCTCATACTGCACTAATTTAAACATTTGGGCTCCCATAGAGAGCCCAAATATCGACCCAGGCAATTGATTTCAATAAACATGTGAAACAATCTTCCAAAGATGTTGTATGTGAAATTTGAAAGCTTTTGGAGCAGTGGTTTGGGAGAAAAGTAGTTTTACATGTTTTTCCCATTACCCACAGTGTTAAATGAAAGTGTCAATGACACTGTAGCTCAACTTAACAAACTTGAACTTGGTAAGTCCCACCCAGACCCCAAATATTCAGGGTAAAAAAAAAAAAAATTTTTTGTCTTAAAACTGACCGAAATGCATAAAAAACAAAAACAAAAATTTCCGGATTTTGGTCCAAAATTTTCGAAGTCCCACCCGGACCCCAAATTTTCGGTGTAAAAAAAAATATTTTTTTTTGTCTTAAAATTGACAGAAATGCATAAAAAAACAAAAACAAAAATTTCCGGATTTTGGTCCAAAATTTTCGAAGTCCCACCCGGACCCCAAATTTTCGGGGGAAAAATTTTTTTTTTTTTTGTCTTAAAATTGACAGAAATGCATAAAAAACAAAAAGAAAAATTTCCGGGTTTTGGTCCAAAATTTTCTAAGTCCCACCCGGACCCCAAATTTTCAGGGGAAAAAAAATTAATTTTTTTTGTCTTAAAATTGACAGAAATGCATAAAAAACAAAACAAACAAAAATTTCCAGATTTTGGTCCAAAATTTTCGAAGTCCCACCCAGAATTTTCAGCCTAAATATAAACCCAGGGACTTGGCTTGAACAAACTTGAATCTCACCCTCCTAAGGATGCTGCATACCAAATATCAAAAGATTCTTATTGGTAGATCTGAAGAAGAAGATTTTTAAAGAATATTCCTCATACTGCACTAATTTAAACATTTGGGCTCCCATAGAGAGCCCAAATATCGACCCAGGCAATTGATTTCAATAAACATGTGAAACAATCTTCCAAAGATGTTGTATGTGAAATTTGAAAGCTTTTGGAGCAGTGGTTTGGGAGAAAAGTAGTTTTACATGTTTTTCCCATTACCCACAGTGTTAAATGAAAGTGTCAATGACACTGTAGCTCAACTTAACAAACTTGAACTTGGTAAGTTATAAATGAAATGGCAAAATTGAAGATCATTTTTTGCCAGTGGCAACATTTTTTGACAGAAACCGAAGAAAATCGATAGCTCCCCTCTAGAGGCCTTCCCAAACAAGCATGCCAGGTTTCAAAGCAATCCGATCATAAATGTGCCCAGTAGGGTGTACAAAAGGGAAATATTGTGGTCTGACTCGACTAAATTCTAAGAACGTTGGCCGTGGCAACATTTTTTGACGGAAATTGAAGAAAATCGATAGCTCCCATCTAGAGGTCTCCCCAAACAAGCATACCAGGTTTCAAAGCAATCAAATCATAAATGTGCCCTGTAGGGTGTGCCAAAGGGAAATATTGTGGTCTGACTAAACTGAGTTCTAAAAACGTTGGCCGCGGCAACATTTTTTGACAGAAATTGAAGAAAATCGATAGCTCCCATCTGGAGGTCACCCCAAACAAGCATGCCAGGTTTCAAAGCAATCCGATCATAAATGTACCCTATAGGGTGTGCCAATGGGAAATATTGAGTCTTCTGACTAAACTAAGTTCTAAGAATGTTGGCCGCGGCAACATTTTTGACGGAAATTGAAGAAAATCGATAGCTCCCATCTAGAGGTATCCCCAAACAAGCATACCAGGTTTCAAAGCAATCTGATCATAAATGGGCCCTGTAAGGTGTGCCAAAGGGAAATATTGAGGTCTGACTAAACTAAGTTCTACGAACGTTGGCCGTGGCAACATTTATTGCCGGAAATTGAAGGAAATCGATAGCTCCCATCTAGAAGTCACTGTAAATAAGCATACCACATTTCAAAGCAATCAAATCATAAATGTGCCCTGTAGGGTGTGCCAAAGGGAAATATTGTGGTTTGACTAAACTAAGTTCTAAGAACGTTGGCCGCGGCAACATTTTTTGACGGAAATTGAAGAAAATCGATAGCTCCCATCTAGAGGTCACCCCAAACAAGCATGCCAGGTTTCAAAGCAATCCGATCATAAATGTACCCTGTAGGGTGTGCCAAAGGGAAATATTGAGTCTTCTGACTAAACTAAGTTCTAAGAACTTTGGCCGCGGCAACATTTTTTGACAGAAATTGAAGAAAATCGATAGCTCCCATCTAGAGGTCTACCCAAACAAGCATACAAGGGTTCAAAGCAATCTGATCATAAATGTGCCCTGTAGGGTGTGCCAAAGGGAAATATTGAGGTCTGACTAAACTAAGTTCTACGAACGTTGGCCGTGGCAACATTTTTTGCCGGAAATTGAAGAAAATCGATAGCTCCCATCTAGAGGTCACCCTAAATAAGCACACCAGGTTTCAAAGCAATCAAATCATAAATGTGCCCTGTAGGGTGTGCCAAAGGGAAATATTGTGGTTTGACTAAACTAAGTTCTAAGAACGTTGGCCGCGGCAACATTTTTTGACGGAAATTGAAGAAAATCGATAGCTCCCATCTAGAGGTCACCCCAAACAAGCATACCAAGTTTCAAAGTAATCTGATCATAAATGTGACCTGTGAGGTGTGCCAAAGGAAATTGTGGTCGTACGTACTAACGTACTAACGTACGTACGTACGTACGCCGACGGACGAGAAGTGATGGCAATAGCTCAGCTTGACTTTGTCAAGTTGAGCTAAAAATGCTGACTCAGTCCCCAAAAGGTACCCTATGATAAAACCGATAGCAATTTTTTTGACCAATCCTTTCTGTTGGTCCCAAGGAAGCTTCACACCAAATAAAAATTCTCACTGCCATGCAGTTTTGGAGATATGGGCGTTTTAATTTTTTTCTATTTTTAGCTCCTGTGGTTCCCACAGGGCTATGGGAAAAAAAAATTTCTGCATAAATTAGGTACTTATGACCCAATAAGCACTCACGTAAAATTTGGTTCAAATCGGCCTCGCAGTTTGGAAAATAGAAATTTGGGGCTGGGCCAAAATTTTGCTGGTTCTTGAGAAGAAGGTTTTTTAAGAATTGGAGCATTTTTGCCCCATCCCTCTGCTCAATATGAGCCGAAACCTAATTTGACAAAAAATTAAAATGCCCTTATATAACCCCTACTCACATGAAATTTCATTAATATGCGGCCAGTGGTTTGGGAGAAAAAGGACCAAACACCACCTTCACGACGGACAACGGATGACAGATGAAAAGTGATCAGAAAAGCTCACCCTGACTTTCAGTCCGGTGAGCTAACAAAGCTGTATACCAAAAATTTTCCCAATATGTCTATCCATAACGAAAAAAAGTCCGGAAAACAATTCCAGACAAACAGACCGATGCCAACGCTATCACATAATACAGCCGTTTTTTTAAAAACAGGCGTATAAAAATTAGGAGTACATATTCACCCTATGATGATATGATCACATCAAATTCAAGCCACTCGAGGTAAGAGGCTCTTTGCTAATACAGTTAATTATTTCTAACTACAATTTACAAACTGGGACCAATACTATAAAAAAATTTACAATTGTATTTTCTAGAATTGTATTTTCTATTTATTAATAAAACTGACTAAAATGAATAATTAGCATTTTAAAAGATATGGCAATTTGCCAACTGGTAAATTGCCAAATCTTTCAAAATGCTATTGGTTCATTTTAATCCCTTTAAAGTCATAACTAGAAAATACAATGCTGGAAAATACAATTGTAAAAGTTTTATTAGCACTGGGCCCTGGTTGGGAAATTCTTAAGTAATATCAATGACAATCAGCCCTCACTTCAAATGCATGCATGAGGGAACAAATCACACGCGTAAACTTTGTTTCAGATGCATGGCATGTTGCGTGCCTGTGACTTTCAAAAGGCAATGCCTGATTTTGTGACCAGGTAATGCAGGATGACCACAGTTATGATGTGTTAACGATCGTTTGCACATCGACGATTTCCGTTGACACTTGATGGTTTTTGTTTGTTTACTTTTTGCAGAAGTCAGACGGCAGTTTTTTAAACTGTTTTCTCACCATTCCTTACTGATTTTGCATCGAAGACAATACAATAATACTAGTGGTTGAAATTAACGGATATTTGGTTGAAATCCGGTTTTGCCCAATGATTAGCAGTTACAAAAATGGGCCAACTGTTTCATCACTAATTATATCTTGTTTGACAAAGCTCACTGAGCTCTGTCAAACAAGGTATATTTGGTTAAATATCAAATTGTATTACGGGAAATATTTACTGCTGAAAACTTTGCCATTTTGACATCAGAGTGCAGATGGGTTAAAGTTAGAGCTGAAACGTTTAAGGGGTTTTCTTGATCGATTAATCATATGGATTAACCTTGGTTAACTGATTAATCAGTTGTCGCGATAGATCATTGAATAGCTGCCGCACTGTTGATGATTTACAGTGTTAATAATGTCCCATTTTCTGGCTATTGATACAGTGTAACGTTCACATGAGTGAACAAGTACATCAGCATGCAATTTGCATGCTGTATTCTATTCCGTATCACACAGGAATCTTAATAATATGAAAGAGAAACATGTGCAGAAACAAAAGAGCAGTTAATGTGCATAATCCCAGGTAAGTATATTGCAGCAGATCTTTTTAGGAGTGCACGATTGTCATTGCAGCCTTGCACCTGCACCAGGCCCTAGGAAACATGTGCAGTTTGATGTGCTCTGGAAACTGGAAAGGCCATGGTTTAAAAAAAGTTTTGTTGATGTGGGGGTGATGATGACTCCTTTGCAGTTCGCGTGTCTTATCATCGCTCAGTGAGTCTGCACATGGAATTGTTTTGGTGGCATCGTTTGACTTTTTCCAGTAAAGTTGCAGACTTGCAGCCACTTTGAGAACGCCATAAACCAAACAACTCAATAATTAATAAGTTATATAGTGGCATAGCTCTTAACATTCCCTATAGTACCCATGTTATTACTGTTGTTTTGCACCCCCCTCCCCCCCCCCCCCCCCCCCCACCACCACACAGGCACACACACTTGTTTTCGTGTTCGACTCAATTTGATCTGCAGTTGAAATGACGCAAATGGCAACCATATATATCTGTCAATCTTATAGTGTATCCGCATCATTCATATGATGTCATACTTGTACTTATTAATGGAATTACTGGGACGTAGGATACTTAACATTCAAATACCAATGATCACACGCTGTGCTGGCAATCCTAATATTGATTTTTACTTTAGAACATGTGCCTACAAAATGTAATCAAATGAAGGCCCAATGTATGGTGCCCTGAAAGTGAGTATGGGATTAAGTAAATGACACCACTGGCAAGTGGCATCTACTGAAATCTCGCACTCAACATCACGACTAAAGGAGAGAATTGCTTGAAAATACGGAAACTTAAAGTACGGTTTTCTGAGACCAGGTCCTGCAAGATTTTGTGGCAAAAATTCTAGTCCTCCCTCCCATGTGTGGCTGCCACTCTCCTGATCAGTCATCAACCATTCTTTGCATGCCGATTACCACAAAACAATCACTCTAGCCATAGTATCGCATTTCAGGCACACTGCCCACACATTCTAATGACATCAAAGTGAATGTTACAGGAAAGCGACAACGCTATCAGGACAAAACACATGCCAACTTCACTGAGGTTTTGACAATGTCATAGCGAGTACTGCATGCATTTGAAACTGACAACTCACCAACGAGTGAGTGTTGCAATGTCTACGCGAGTCGGGAGTGTGTTTGTTACAGTGTTAACACCTGTAATGCGGTAGTTCAAAGGTACCAGTTAAACGATCAAGGACTTTTTTGAGCGATCACGATGTTGATCGTCAGTTAATCGATTAACCGGTGAACCATTTTAGCTCTAGTGAAAGTAATTCTCAGGCTTAAAACATTTAACCTTTAATTAGATTGTCTCAGAACAGGTACAGCCAGGAGGAAGTCTTCAAGGCAGTTTTGAAATCACCCAGCATTGATATCTTGTCAGGTCTTGGTTGTCTGAACAGGTAGCCAAGACTTGACTAGAAATCACTGCCTAGCAAACAGATTCACAGATGATGGCATAGTTGATAGTATAAGTTCAAAAAGGATACACAGACCTTGAGGACTAATCAGCTGAATTAAGCTTTTCAAATTTAAAAGTAACATTTAATTGATCAAGCTTTGAGGATACAATTGCATCACTGCATTTGGAGATATGTTCATTGCGATATTGGAGCATTATCACTGAGTCAATACATAAAGTAAACAAACTAATGTAGTAGAGGTCTGGTTCGATTACTGAAGAATTGCAGGGGAGGGTGGATACACAGTGGCCATGGAACTGAGTTATTTGATTAATTGATTTACACATGTACAGTATTGTGATCATAAAAGAGGAGTTTTCTCAAATGAAACATAATTGGGTTGTGATACCCTTACACCTCAGTGGGGAGAGATGTCGTAAACAATATGATGATGGGAAATCGAAACTGAATCAAGAAAAACAAACAAAATTAAAATGTCCGATTCAATGTTCTCGCATTTCTTTTCCATTGGGTGAAATTCTAAGGGTGTAGAAACAAAAGTGGAAAAATAATTTCAATTGGATCATGATTCAGTCACGATCCAGTCAAAATTTTGTATTAAGTCCAGTTAAAATGTTGTACATGTACTAGGTACTGCAAAGCTTCGAAATTCGATTAAAAATGTCCCAATGGTTTGACTCAATTCGATTCAAGTGGCACTGATACAGAAAATTCGAATCATGGAGAAGTTCTCAAAATCAAACCAAGTGTCTCCTCTTGAACTCTTCTATCATAGGGTCTCCTGTACAAGAGATATAATGACAGAAGATGAGTCCAAAGAGGCCCGCATCTGAAACTACTTCGATCTCATCCTGGGCTATTCTGCATTTTAGAATTATTTGCTAAAAATCAGACGAGTTGCAGTTAAATCAATACTTGAGTGGAGACTGGCAATATTTTTACAGTTGTAAGGCGTAGTATCTTCAACTTCAAGAATGGTGAGATTCGATTCGGGATTTGATTCGATTAAAAATTCTCTGCCTGATTCAATTTAGGATTCGATTCAAAATTTGAGATTCGCAGGATCCTATACATGTAGTCCAATTTGCTTGACCAGTAGAACCTCAGTTCCACCATTCAAATTATCAGCTGAAGTGCATATAAAATAAAACAAGAGGTGCCAAGGGGCCTTAACCCTTTACCTAACGTGAAAAGCAGACGACACTTGCAAAAAAAATTCTTGAATAACTAATTTTTTTCATTTTTTGTCTCAAAAACATAGGTTATGACCCCTCGTTGGAACGAGCTCGACGAGCTCGTTCCAACGAGGGGTCATAACCTATGTTTTTGAGACAAAAAATGAAAAAAATAGTGAAAATTAATTGGCGATTTTTTAGAATAGCGCTGGCCGGTTTTGGCCGTTACGTTGGGTAAAGGGTTAATCGCTCACCAGCCAAAGTGGTTCAAAGAAGTATTTGGGGTCACATTCAGTAAGACATGGTTCATCAACACTACAAAGGAATGAAGGCATGAGAGGCAAATTTTATGGAAAAACACTAAGGAATGGATTTGAACAAACCTGAACCCAACATGCCCCCACCCCCCACCCCTGCCCATAGAGCCCAAATATTAAGCCAACGACTCAAATTGAACAAACTTGAATCTGATCCCCCTTGAGTTGTCATATACCAAATAGGAAAGAATTCTGACTGGTGGATAAGAAGAAGGTTTTTAAAGAAATCACCTCACATTGCACTAAGTTAAACTTTGGGCTCAAATAGGGAGCCAAAATATTAACCCAGGGTCCCGATTTGAACAAACTTGAATCTGACCCATCCAGAGATGCTGTATACCAAATATGAAAGGATTCTGATTGATGGATCTGAAGAAGAAGATTTTAAAAGAAATTCCCTCATATTGCACTTAGTTAAAATTCAGGCTCCCATTGGTAGCCCAAATTAATAACCCTGGGACCAGGTTTCAACAAACTTGAGTCTTACCCTCCAAGAGATGTTGTATACCAAATATGAAAGGATTCTGACTTGTGGACCTGAAGAAGATTTTTAAAGAAATTTTCTTATATTGTACTAAGTTAAAATTTAGGCTCCACAGAGAGCCCAAATATCAACCCATGGCCTAGGATTGAACAAACTTGAATCTATCTGCCAGAGGTATAGCTGCTCTGAATCAAGTACAGGGGAATGAACGAGAAGTAACCAAAGATCAGACCACGTGAATGGTAAATGGGGTGTGCAAAATTTTGAAAACAGCAATCCTGCGATTTGTATTTTCTGTGGATGGGACAAACAGAAATGACAATAGTAAGATTTCAATTAACAGGGATTTGGTCACTTTCCTGCACACTAAGAGTTAAAATGAGCATTTATTCTCTTATATCTTTTTGAACAGACCTCATGAGCTCTGTAAAACAAGCTATATTAGATTAAAAGCCTGTATTAGATGGAGGCCAAATAGATCTAGAAACAAGGGCAGTACAGTCAATTGTTAGGGTACTTTCTCAACATCTTACAATATTTTTTTATTCAACTCACAGAAGTTTGATCTATATAATCAATATGCAATTAACAGGCCAAATATGTATGGTATGGTAAATGGTTTGGTGTTTGGAACTTAAATTCAGTTAACAGGGTTATTCAATTAAGAAAGATCCAATTAAGTGGGCTCCAGTATACACTCTTTCTTTACAATAAGTTTGAAACAAGAGCAATACCAAGAGTGGCATGTTCCACCTCCCATATTACCAACATGAACATACTTTTTAATACTAGACATATATATGTTATTGTCTTTGCTTAATTGCAGAGAAAGGTAATCTAACACCCAATAGCAGTCGTGAGATCCATGTACACATGTTAGTGCTGGTTGGGAGTGTTTGAACTATCACATGGGAGATGTACCTACCGTCTTTGTTCTACAGGAGAGAAATTCAAGCCTCCAGTGGCATTTGTGAGTGTCACAAACACTGTGGCCAACAGACTGGTAACAATAAGACGATACACATCAGAGGAGGAGAAAAAACAAGAGGACCCATAGGGCCTGAGGCACTCACCTGTCCCCCCCCCCCCCCTCCCCACCTGAGATGTTGTATACCAATGTGAAAGCATTCTGACTGGTGGATCTGAAGAAGATTTTTAAAGAAATTCACTCATATTGCACCAAGTTAAGATTTGGGCTCCCATGAGGAGACCTACTATTAACCCAGGAACTTGATTTGAACAAACTTGAATCTGACCCGGGCCTTCTGAAGATGTTGCATACCAAATATCAAAGCATTCTGACTGGTGGATCTGAAGAAGATTTTTAAAGATCATTCCCAATATTGCCCTAAGTAAAAAAAATTGTGCTCCTGTATTGAGCCCAAATATGAACCAAGGGGCTTCATTGTAACACACTTGGATCTGATTCTGATCAGTGATGGTGGAGAAAATTTGTTTGATGCCCCCTCCCCATAGGTTACCCCAACACAACTGATGGCAATTCTTTTTAACCATTCAATTCTACTGGTCCTGCAGATGCTTCATACCAAGTAACAGTTCTCTGTTCTGTGTGGTTTGAGAAATATGGGCATTTGCAAATATTTCTATTTTTAGCTCCTGGGGTTCCCACGGGAACAAGCGTTTTTGGGGGTTTTTTGGCATGAATCAAGTACTTATGACTCAATAATACCACATATCAAATTTGGTTCAAATCGGACCATCAGTTCAGAAAAGAGAACTTTTGGGCGGGGTCAAAAATATTGCCTCTTCCATTACAAAGGCAAATACTGATCAACGAACTTCATCTGGACAAATTTGAGTCTACACCTCAAAAGGAAGCTGCATACCAAATATCAAGTCACTGTACCTATTATTTCATGAGAAGATTTTTAAAAGAGTTTTGGTGGATTTTCGCCCATCCCCTCCCTATGAGGCTGGGCGAGTTGATTTGAATAAAAACTAAAATGTGATGTCAGAGCAAGCAAGCACCTCAAATATAACTAAAATTGATTCAGCGGTTAGGAGGGGCAGGTGCAAACACCATGTTCACAGACGACGGCCAACGGACAACGGACAGTGAGTGATTACTATAGCTCATCCTGACTTTCAGTCAGGTGAGCTCACAAACACACAATTCCACAGTTTGGGGGAGTTCCATATTTTTTTCTTTGTTTTACTACAAAAATGAAGTCCAGCCCCTCAGTGGCAATTGTGAGGTTCACATTAACCAATGTGTCAAGATCGGACCATTCACGTGGGAGGAGGTGTAAACAATGAAACACACAAACAAACTGTCTCAAATTATAGTATGAATGTACTAAGTGGATCAAGAGAAAAGAAAATATCAAAGTAAAGATATCTTTCTGGCATGGGATCTGTTTCTCTATGATAAAGAACAACTATGCCAAAAATTGTCTGAACCCCACAAATAGTGGCAGAATTGAAGCAGCAAACACGGACAGATTTTTTATAAAGGTCTCAATTAGACAAAGGGAAGTAACTCTGAAAATATTCCAGTGAAGCCATCCATCTTATTATGAAATATGTTCCCCTATTCCAAGGTAGAATGGTGTGACATTTCACTTCAATCCAGCAAACAGTGACACAACTGGAGCACTAAACATGTTGGACAGACATATTTTTAGTAATACCCAGTACGAAACAAGGCCAAAAAAGAGCAACGCAAAGCGTAGCATATGCCCTAGACGGTGTCATACTGAATTGGCTAGCTGGACCAAAATCAAAAGGAAGCGTTGTCTGGTCACCCACAAGTAACCCCCAAAATTATGATTTGATCTAATAAGTGGTTTTCAAATCCAACATGCAGTGAATGCAATATAGAGGTTGAGAAACATTTTCTAAGTTGAAAAAGTGCCATAACTGTTGGAACAATTATTGGACGGAATCTGTTCCTTGTGCATATCCATTCCCCCATGAGGGTCTATCAGCAAACCAAAATCCAAACCTACTGCTGGCTTTGAAATTACAATGCAAAACGTTTGTACGGACATACAGATTGACGGATGGATGGAGGGCTTCACTAGATACCCCCGAATCCTCCTTTGGAGGTCGGAGGCATAATAACTCTGTACATATATATGTAAGGGCATTAATTCCACCAGAGGATCAGATCTTCCATGTTAAGGTACATGTACAAGCACGCAAAAAATTATTTGAATACCACAAACAGTGTTGAGTGTGGAGCTTGAGTAGCAAACATGTTGTATGGAAATATTTTTAGTAATATACAACATGAAACAACGGCAAATAACTCTGCACATATTTAAGAGAGAGCATTAATTACACCATAGGATCTGTTCCCCTGTGATTAGGTTGAATCATGCAAATATTATTTTAATCCAACCATTAGTGATTGAGCTAGAGTTGCAAACATGTTGTAGGGAAATATTTTCACTAATGCCCAATGTGAACAAGGGCAAATGATTGCACATATTTAAGCGAGAGCATTAAATCAACCAACGGATCTGTCCCACTCCATTATTAGGTAGAAGCATGCAAAATATTATTTTAATCCAACTATTGTGGTGAAGCTAGAGTTGCAAACATGTTGTACTGACAAATTTTTAGTAATACCCTATGTGAAATAAAAGCAAATAACTCTGTATATATATAGGGCATTAATTCCACCACGGATCTGTTCCCCCACGATTAGGTAACAGAATGCAAATTTATTTTCAATCCAATAGTGGTGGAGCTAGAGAAGCAGACATGTTGGGCAGAAATGTTTTTAGTTAGGGAAAATAGCTTTTGTATGTATTTAAGTGAGAACATTAATTCCACTCCACCATATGATCTGTTACCCCATGATTAGGTAGCTGCACTCCAAAAATTATTTTAATCCACCCACTAATGGTACAGCTAGAGTACATGCTGAACAGAAATAATCTGTGATGTACAAATGTATGCAGCTATTCACCATATACCTCCTCAGAAGGGGGCATAAGTAGGCCACACATTCTTCTTGTCAACCATTTAGTTAGCTGTTCTGTTGTCTTATCTATTTTTTGCTAAAAGAGGAAATATTTTTAAACACCAAAATTTTGTTGTTTTGAGATCCCCTTGAATTGGGATGGTAAAGTGAATTGGTGCAGTACTGATGCCACAGAGTATACTGGCTGGCTTTACCACCTGGTGAGCCACTGAAAACAAAAACCACCCTGCAACATAAATGACTCAGGATAGGCTCAGACCATAAAGGATGCACGATAGGCAGAGACCTTGTCATGTTAGTTACTTTTTTCAAATTTTTCAAAAAAGTTTCAACATAACATGTGACCTCTCATTGGAACAAGCATCTTCCAATAAGGTGGGGAGAGAGTCACATGGCGTGGTTTTGTTAGAACTTTTTAAAAATAATGTTTTTTTTCAACTGCTTAGTTTGCAAATTACGCTTGCAGATGTGACCGATTCATTAGGTAAATGGTTAAGTATCCATGATAGTCAGAGACCATAAAGAAACCAAGACAGGCAAACCATAATGGAGCCATGATAGGCAGAGACCATAAAGGATCCAAGATAGGCAGAGACCATAAAAGGAACCAAGACAGGTACACCATAAAGGATCCATAATAGAGTAGAGCTCATAAAGGATTCAAGATAGACAGAGACCATAAAGGAACCAAGAGTCCAAGACAGGCAAATCATAAAGGATCCATGATTTTCAAAGACCTTAACATATCCATGAAAGGCAGAGACCATAAAGGATCCAAGATAAGCTGAGATCATAAAGGATCCACATTAGGCAGAGACCATAAAGGAACCAACACAGGCAGACCATAAAAGGATCCATGATTGGCAGAGACCTTAAAGTATCCACGATAGGCAGAGACCATAAAGGATCAAGATAGGCTAAGAACATAAAGGATCCAAGATAAGCAGAGAGCATAAAGGAACCAAGGCAGACACACCATTAAGGATGTTTGATAGGCAGAGACCTTGAAGTATCCAAGATAGGCAGAGACCATAAAGGATTCAAGATAGGCAGAGACTTTTTAAGGTCCATGAGTTGATGCCAAAGAAAAAGGGTGCATGCCTGCCATGCCAATGAAAAGGTTAAAATATGGAAACCTCATTGGATAAGCTCCACTGATAATTTGTAACATTGATGTTTCTATTTTAATTCTGTAACATACTCAAAGAAAGGCATTCTTGGATATAGAAAATCAATACTTATGTACAATAATACATGTAACAATAACCATTTTTTCACAATCATTATACTGCAGCTTGAACATGAGCAATGGAACTAGGAACAATGATCTATTCATTTAAGTAAATAGATTTTGTAAAACTTCAATAAAGATCTGTTATCTCTCTGTCAGCAACTGATGGTATGTGGCCATGAAAAAACACTGAAAGGCCAATTCAAAACACTTTAGCAAAAGAACACAACTAGATTAAGTTAATTGGCTTAAAAAGATTCAATTCTTTTTCTTTTTAAATTTGGAACTTCTCTCCAAAGCTTGAAGGCCCACAATGGAATGAATTCACTTGGCTTATCTGCAAGGAGACACTTAACACAATAGCTATATCTAGCCAGTACTATTCACACAAATTGCCATTGAAATTCTATTTCACTTCAATCCAGCAAACAGTGACACAACTGCAGCACTAAACATGTTGGACAGACATATTTTTAGTAATACCCAGTACGAAACAAGGCCAAAAAAGAGTAACGCGAAGCGTAGCATATGCCCTAGATGGTGTCATACTGAATTGGCTAGCTGGACCAAAATCAAAAGGAAGCATTGTCTGGTCACCCACAAGTAATCCCCAAAATTATGATTTGATCTAATAAGTGGTTTTCAAATCCAACATGCAGTGAATGCAATATAGAGGTTGAGAAACATTTTCTAAGTTGAAAAAGCACCTAGACAAAAATACTCGATAATTGATCGAGTGCTAGAAGCCCAAATTTGGGTTATGTTTTTTTTGTCTTTGTGCTACAATAAGGAGCTTGTGTTGTTTGCAATTGTTTGTTATTTAGCTAGAAGTAACTGATATTTTATTAATTAGGAGTTTTCTGTTATAATTAATAAATAAATTATAACAGGACAAATATTGATAACTACTTTTGATGACCAAAAATAATCAAGTACCTTACCAGATAATTTGAGTCTTCAACACACAGCTTATACCACTCTCATTGCAACAAACTTGTCAAGCATATTCCAATGAAGGGTCATAATAGTTAGCTATGTTCCAATAAGTATATACCACTTAATTAAAAGTCCTTTCTGTTCAGGCCAAATGCTAAATACAAACACCCCTAGCATTTGTCAAACACGTCATCACTCTGCATCCGCCACACTGAGCTGAGATAGTATATAAGGCTGAGCCACAAGTAGTTACCTTTGCCTCTGACGAGTTCTCCAATCAGAACGAAACCGGTTAGGCGTACCTATCAGACTCATTCACGGGATTTCTATGCACAGGTCCCCTTGAAATCTATTGAGTTGTTTTATTTGCTATGTTCCAATAAGACTAAAATCCTTGCCCACTGATTGGGGGAGAACACACAGAGTTTCTTTTATGTTTATGACTCCAGTAACATAAGTCACAGTCTGATGTCACCATGCACATGAAATATTTGAAATAACGTTGCCCATTTTGCAATTATTTCACCAAAGGAGTAACTTGCAAACTGCTTCATTTTTCTAGATTTTTCATACGTGCAGCAGACGATAATCTAAATGAAGCATCGTATAAAATTACAAATCAGGTTGCAATTTGCACTAAGATGGAGAGACCTCAATCTTTATCAGATTTATTGATCATTGTCCATTGGAGTAGTGGAGTACACAAGACAGTTTATTTATTAACTTAGTGATAAAAGGTTGCCTTGTTCATTTCACTATGTGAGGTTCGAACTGTGAGAGGGTCTTATTGAAAGATCTACATTATTGCATTGAATTAAAGGTAACATGGTTTGAGGTTTGCGGCTCAGTTGAACATAAACTCCAAGCAGCAAACCTCAGATCATGTTACCATCAATTCATCACAATAACTTATAATGTTTTGGAGGCAACGAATTAAAATCTTTTGTTTTACAACAAATGTTTTTGCAATGTCATCTTTAGTTATATTAGGTAAAGGGTTGAAAAAGATATCTACTTGCAGAAAGTCAACATGTCTGAGAAATTTAACTAAAATATAAAAGCATTTGAGATTTTCAGCTTTTTCAGGCATAAATGTGAGGTTCTTAACTAAATTACAGACTATGCTTATCTATGCTTCCTACTGATCATGTATGCAAAGAGGAAAGTCTAACCAAAATATTTAACTATTTTCAGGCAAACATGTAGCTTCCCATGGGGAACATCTGTAAATATGTCCCAAAATAACACAGAACATAATAAGAATGATACAATCAATAGTAAATAATATTAATTAAAAAGAAAAGAAACTGTAACCTTCACTAAAAAAACTTTAACCACAAACTTTATCCGAAACTCTAAATGTTAAAAAATGGATGGACAGATGGAGTGACGTGTGAGGATGGGGGAGGGGGGAGGGGAGGGGATGGTGGGGGGGGGGGGGGGGGGGGGGGGAGGGGGGGAGTTATAGGAGTCAATTTTTTTTCTGCATGTAGTCACTCTAAATCCTTAAAAATGCATTTTGGACCAAAGAAAAAATAAGTGCCAAATTGACATGGGGGTGGGGGTGGGGGAGGGAGGTGAGGGGTGGGGTGGGGTCTTTGGCGGATGGTATTGGAGTTAAAAAAGGTTCTGCATGTAATCACCCTAAATACTTCAAAATGCATTTTGAAGCAAAGAAAAAAATGCCTAATGGGAGGGGGGGGGGGGGGGGTGGAAGGGGCAGAGCAATAACTTTCAACAATTCTCATTTGATATTGGTGGTCATCGAACTTAACATAGACATTGCTGCTGTGGAGACATGTACTGACAAGAACTGAAATCTGTTAACTATTGTTCAAGTTATGGCATAAACAAAGTTCGGACAGACGGATGGATGGATGGACTCACAGACAGAAGGATGGATGGATGGAGCTCTGTGCTGTATCCCTCTCTTGTGTGTGTGTGGGGGGGGGGGGGATAAAAAGTAACAAAGTATGTGGTAGAAGCCTAATTTCAAATTTAGAGAAATTAAGTTCGAAAACGATTTTGAAAAGGGTTAAATTAATGCCAAGTTTATTTGAAACCACTGTATACAGGTTCAGTAGACCTTGCCCCAAATGAAAATCAATGTCGCTGTAACAGTGTTTGAAGAATGAAAGGTACAACCTTGAAAAGCAAAACTTTAATTCGATACTTTAAGCTGGGAATACTAAGTAAAACTGACTGCAAAAAAGGGTTAAATATTTCCTAAAACCAATAAAAGAAATCATTGATGTAAATGCAATCATTAAGTTGTACTGACTATGCAAGAATTAAAGTAAGAAAGTATGTGGCAAAGCCTAATTTCAAATACAAAGAAACTAAGTCTCAACCATGTTTAAAAGGGGTTAAAATCATGCCAATATTAATGAAAATCACTGTAGGAATGTTCAGTAGACAGTAGACATTTTCCGAAATGAGAAACAGGGACACTGCACTGAACTGTTTGAAGAATTAAAGGCATAACTTTGTAAACAAAAAAAACTTTAACCAAAAACTTTAGTCTGGAAGTTGTAAGTTAAATTGCCATACAAAAAGTGTTAAATACTTCCCAAAATAACATGAAACATAATGAGAATGATACAATCAATAGTAATTAATATTAATTTAAAAGAAAAAAAACTTCTTGACTAAAAAACTTTAATCAAAACTCTAAATGTTAACAGATGGACAGATGGACAGATGGACAGACAGATGGATGAAAGTCATGACTATAGCCCCAAACTTACAACATTCGGGCTAAAAATGTAATGCCACTGTCAGAAAACAGATACCAAATAATGGTAAGATTGAGTTCTAATGAGATTCTGTTGGATGAGCTAAAAAATATGAACAAATTCATACAGTAAATTTTGTTGGACCATGCAGCTCTGGGAAAATGTGCTTGATACTTCAGTAAACACTTTCAGCACAATACCCATCAATATTCTAATTTCAAAATACTTATGATTAGATTACCAGCACAATCCAGTAACAGGGTATAACCAATTCTGAGAAGAATGACCACCAGCTCAATCTAGTAATTGGGCATAACCAATTTTATGAAGAGTGACCACCAGGTCAGTCTAGTAATGGGGGCGATAACCTATTCTTTGAAGAGTGACCACTAGCTCCTTCTGGTAATGGGGAGTAAATAATTCTTTGAAAAGTGACCACCAGCTCATTCCAGTAATGGAGCATAACCTATTCTTCGGGCGCCTAGAAGTTCTGTACAAAAAAACTGATTGCACCCAATTTTGGTATAAAATGGCCAGTGGCAGCCATCTTGAATTTCAGACCGCACCCTAAAACACTTGTTCTCATCCCAAGGTGATAACAAAGGTACCCAAGAAGTTTTTTGAAGATTGGTTCATATTATTATTTATTTATTTATTTATTTATTTATTGGTGTTTAAGGTCACATACTTATGCACAATGGCTAATCGTGACCGTGACAGTTTTACGGGTGGAGGAAGCCGGAGTACCCGGAGAGAACCACCGAGCAACGACGAGCAGCTGTCAGCTCTCCAACATCGTAACTCTGAACTCTGCACCGCAGCACAGGCAGGGTTAGATTGGTTGAAGACATGCGCACCATCGACGTGCAGTACGCCTCAGTACACAGCGTCATCGTGCCCCCATGTAGGCAATCGGGGTGAAGTGTCTTGCCCAAGGACACAACGCGGTTGCCGCAGGTGGGATTCGAACCGAGGACCTCTCGGCTTGCAGCCTGCACCTCTACCAACTGAGCCACCGCGCCCCTGATTGGTTCATAAACATAGCCTCTAGCCTGAGCCATATTGACATGAGCACTTACTGTGTATAAGTAGCACTGAATAAATCAAAGTTCATCTAACTTGTATAATTTCTGCACTAGAAAAAACCTGTATATGTGATGTATTCCATATTACTAAATATTCATTCAAAAAATTTATTCAAATCAGAACCTTCTTCTTCTGTACAAAAAACTGATTGTCATTAATTTCGGTACAAAATGGCCGCCAGCAGCCATCTTGAATTTTGGACCGCACCCCAAAACAATCGTCCCAAGGTGATAACAAAGGTACGCAAGAAGTTTCTTGAAGAGCGGTTCATAAATACAGCCCCTAGCCCAAGCCGTATTGACATGTGTACTTACTGTGTAAAAGTAGAACTGAATAAATCAAAGTTCATCTATTTTGCATAATTTCTGCACGAGAAAAAAACCTGTATTATATGTGATGTATTCCATGTTACTAAACATTCAAACAAAAATTTATTCTAATCAGAACTTTCATACAGAAGTTCTGTACAAAAACACTCGTTCTCGTCCCACAGTGATAACAAAGGTACCCAAGAAGTTTTGTAAAGATCGGTTCATAAATACGGCCTCTAGCCCAAGCTGTATATAAGTTCTGTACAAAAAATGATTGTACCCTATTTCGGTACAAAATGGCCACCAGCAGTCATCCTGAATTTCGGACCACACCCAAAAACACTCGTTCTCGTCCCAAGGTGATAACAAAGATACCCAAGAAGTTTCGAGAAGATCAGTTCATAAATACAGCCCCTAACCCGAGCCGTATTGACACGTGTACTTACTTTGTATAAGTAGCACTGAATAAATCAAAGTTCACCTAATTTGAATAATTTCTGCACGAGAAAAAAACCCATATTATATGTGATGTATTCCATGTTACTAAACATTTATTCAAATCAGAACTTTCATACAGAAGTTCTGTACAAAAAACTGATTGCACTAATTTTGCTACAAAATGACTGCCGGTGGCCTTCTTGAATTTCGGACCGCACCCAAAACACTCGTTCTCGTCCCACAGTGATAACAATGGTACCCAAGAAGTTTCGTAAAGATTGGTTCATAAATATGGCCTCTAGCACGAGCAGTCTTGAATTGTAAATTTTACTACATCAAAGTTGAGTTAAAAATTGATAGCCTGCATCTAGGCATCACACCAAAGCTACATATGAAATCTAAAAAAGATTGGTGAGGGATGCAGCCTGTAATGTGTGCTAATGGAATTGTTGACAATTTATATGCCAAATCAAAGATGGCTACTGGCGACCATGTTTTTCAACAAAATTCAGAACAATTGGACAGCTAGACATTACCCCAATGTTACGTATGAAATTTGAAACTGATCAGGAGAGATGCGGCCGGCCTGTTGTATGTGTTAAACGAATTGTGGATGGACAGAGGTATGGACGTGCAGACGTACAGATATATGAACATACGGACAGATGACAGATCACAACCCATCCTAATAGCACATGTTATGTTGTAAAGCTGAGGTAAAAAGGCTCATGCATTCCTCACAACTCCTAGAATTTATTTTTTTATATCCAGATCTCCAAGCTATGAATGCAGGTGCAAGACAATGATTCAATATAAAAAGTGATCAGTCCTTTACAAAAATAGGTTTGCAACAGAGACTTTGAAAAGTCACAGGTTGAACCGATGTAGGTGTTAGACTTCCTGATAGGGGCCTATATCCCCACCACCTAACTGACCCATCCCCCATTCCAGTGAAACCACTGCCTGGGCCTAGAAGGTTTTGGTTCTTGGCAAACCCTCACTGAAGATGGAACAGTTTTTACTGGCTTGCAGTGTCTTCCATAATTTTTATGAAATCGTGAGGCTTTAAAATTTTACCTTTTTTGATTAATGTATATTTATTTACATTTTGTTTGTAACAAAACATGCTTCTGTTTGTTTTGCTTTTTACTGGGGTTTAATGGCACTTTCAACAGTCAGAGTCACTTCGAGTTAGGCAGTTTTACGGATGGAGGAAGCCAGAGTACTAAGAGAACCACTGTGCAGCAGCAAGCAACTATCAAACTCCCCCAACATACGAACTCTACAAGCAGGGTTAGCATTGGTTGAAGGCAAGTGCACCATCGACATGCAGTATGTATTAAAACACAGCACAATCCTGGCCACACTAGGGCAGAGTTTTGGCAAATAGCAAGAAGAATGTTACATCCTATCTGCTCATCAACATCTAGTGCTTGATCCAGTCAATCCAACAGGGCGAACAATTTCATACTCTGTAGAGAAACTGTTTTTCGTTCAGCCCATTCCAGCCTGGTAAAGCTATTTATCGTCCATCCACCGACATGGTTTTTTGGCCCAGCAATTAACATGATAATGGCCTTTTATATTTAGAACCCAATCTCTGTAAGGTTTCACTCCAGGATTATTTAATAATAATAATAATACCTGTGCCATGGCTACCTGCTTACCACTTTAACGTTCATAATGTATGAGAAAGGAAGCTGAACCGATACCTGCACAAGGCGAATTAATTCCCCAAAATTGATCTGTGTAGTGCACGTTCAGTTATTATATTACAACAAAAATGGTAAATGGGTCTATTGTGTTAAGTTCATGAAGTTTCCAAATTTGCTTCAGATTTCTGAAGCTGCAGAATTGGAGTTGGACTTATTAAACTGTCCGGTGCAGTCACATGGCCGTAATTCCCTATATGGTATTCAGGCTACCTGATTGGACCGTGATATGTTTATTTTGCCACAAAACATTAACACTAATTATCAACATTAGTACAGCAATAATGCAAAAATAAATATCACGTTCATATTTAAAATATTGCAAATTTCCAATGGAATTTGGATAATATGCAGGGTTTTGAGTTACATATTACCTAATTTTAACAGTGACTGTACTGTAACTTTTCTCATCAATTCCCCCATTCATGTGGCCTTTTTTCTTTAACCTATTTGCCGTTTGCCTGACTTTTATTCCAGGCGACCTCAAACAAGATGATCGTTCACCAAAAAAAATTTCGTGCCCTGATCCAGTGTCAAGAAAACTCCTTGAAGTTATTTATTTACTATGTATTGGTGTTTAAGGTCTCATATTTCTGCTCAATGGCTAATCATGACGACAACATGAAGATAAAGCCAAGTTTATTCAATTGTTTACACCAATGTTGCCCATTTTAGAGGACTTACACCACAAGCATTGGTAGTGTTCAACCGATGATCGGAACCGGCCATCACAATTGGGCAATTGTGGGCAATCGGATGACAACAGCAACAGCTCCTGGAACATTAGTTCAATCATAAACAAGCACTGCTTCACTTCCTAGGGTTCCTGTGGGGGGGGGGGGTCAATGTGCATACTATTTTATAAACAAAATAGGCAAATACACAGTGTTATGAACAGAAGCTGTCGTTCCAATTACATTTTTCACTTTCAAAGCATATCCTATGAGCCCTAACTGGAACAAGCTTCTTTATGACAGGGCCTAAACTTTAGGCAAGGATCAGAATTGATTCTTACAAATGATTCTCACAAGGAAACAATGAGAATCAACTTTGATTCTTGCAGAATATTCATTTGATTCTTATCACAGATTCCCAAAGTGTCCTTAACTCTTAACCCACTGATATTTTTCAGCAAATACAGCAATCATGACTAGAGCTGATGCATTCAGTTATTTATTCATTTATTGGTGTTTAGGGTCACATATTTCTGCACAATGATGGGGGGGGGGGGGGGTTTCAAACAGTAATGTTGGAGTGAGTTGCCATGGCACACAATAGTGACAATACCGGACTTGAGAGTGGAATTGTTTGTTTGTTGGTGGTTAACGTCACAGATTTATGCACCATGGCTAATCGTGACACAACATGGAGATGAAGTCAAGTTTAGTCAATCGTTGATCAACATGTTGCCCATTTTAGAGGACTTTCACCCCAAGCACTGGTGACTGGGTCCTATTTTACTAGTAAAGCGGAACTGGTTTACCACAGTAAACAAGTGCTGCTTACTTCCCGGGGTTCCCACGGGGAACTTGAGAGTGGAATGCAATGTCGCAAAAATAAACAAAGTCTACAAACCATGCAGGGGAATCCAAATTTTCAAACACCGCAAGTGCCAGTTTGTCTGTCAAACTCCATAAATCGATCCTGAGATCATCCCATGTGTGAATAATAAATTAATAATCCATGTCAGGTGAACGAAATCATCGAGAACAATTGTGTATCACTTTGGGAATATACATGTAAATCTGAATAAACTAAAACATCCCACACATGTTTCGAAGGAAACACAAAAGATAAGCACGTGCCTTGCGGCTCACGTGACTGTGTCACATATGATATCACATGATTTGAAGATGATTTCGTTCGGTTACTGTGGTGGTGGCGCCAGTCGAAACCAGTACACAGTTTTTCTGAAGCATTACCAAAATATTGCATTGCAAAGTTGGAATTTTTTTTTTGTTTCTTTGACTTTCTGCATTAATCTGCAATTTTGAAATTACTCTATTAAAACTTCATTCCATGTACACGTTTACCAGAACTGTAAACGTTTAATGCCCATAAACGAAACGTTCACGTTTACACGTGTAAACGTGGAAGCCTTACAAGTTAGTACACAGTCCCACCATGCCCCCATATTGGCAATGGAGGTGAAGTGTCTTGCCCAAGTACACAACATGGTTACCACAGGTGGGGTTAGAACCGAGGACCTCTAAGCTTGCAGCCTGCACCTCTACCTACTGAGCCACCGTGCCCCCACTAGAGTTGATGAAAAATTCATCTGAATTTAACTCAAGAAATCATTGGCAAAAAAATCCATTCAGTTTACATGGGTAAAATATGATCAAATGTGCTCAAATTATACTTATTTCAGTGGCAAGAGAAATCATGTCCTGGGCAGGAATACTTGCCAGCATAATGCAAGGAGTTAACCCTTTACCTAACACCAAAGGCAGACGACACTTGCAAGTAAATTTCTTGAATAAGTAATTTTTTCATTTTTTGGCATCAAAACACAGCTTATGACCCCTCAGTGGAATGAGCTCAATGAGCACGTTCCAATGAGGGGTCATAAACTATGTTTTTGAGACAAAAATGAAAAACAATTATGAAAATTGAATGGTGATTTTTGTGAATAGCACTGGCCGATTTTGGCCATTATGTTGGGTAAAGGATTAAAGGCCTGGAGAATTCTACTTACTTTTGCTTCATAATAATAAGGTAACACTCTGACTTAGCAGTGATGTCTAGTGAAGTACTGGCTGCCTATATAGGCAGCCAAGATTTCACCGGAAACCACTGACTCAGTACTATAACTTCAAATAGCAAGACCACCAAAATCCAGAATCTTGGAACATGTGTTTTACCCATTTATTTATACATTTATTTCAACACATAATTTTGAAAGCTTGAGCTCCAAAGTCAGCGTCAAAATCACAGTTGAAGTTGGATGGAAATTTAGGGTTACAATGACCTATATGAACGACTTTTACTCGATAGAATTTTTATGGTCGGCATAATATTTTAGGGTGTGTCGGGTTACCCTAAACACAGGTATTTGGAAGGGGGGTAATTTTGCCACAGACTCAAGGCAAAAATCATTTTTCTCAAACTTGAAACTCTTGAGATCATTTATGCAAATACATTGTGCTCAGGAAATTAGAGTACCGGTATAGGCTATTACACTGGTGGGTTGCCCCGGAAAGGGAATTCCAGTGAAACTGACTAATGCCAAATACATCTTATATGCAAATGCAATGTATTGTTATGTTTGTACAATGAAAACCGAAACTGAAACCGAAAACCCAACTCTTTGAATGAAACCGAAACCGGAACCGACATGAAATTTGAAAACCGCCCATCTCTAACAGCCATTTTCAGCATCCTTGGTTGTATCATGACCGCAACACAGGTATGAAGTCAAGATGAACAAATCATTTATATCTTCGTATGCTTCCCACTTAAGAGAATTCCCATCCCAGGCATTGGTTCCATGCCCTATTTTACCAGTGCATCAGAACTTCTACTGCTGTAAACAAACATTATTCCACTTCCTGTGATTCCCACAGAGGTCAAAAGGGTTAACCAATAAATGAAAGGAAAAATGACAAAGCACTGATTCATCTTGAGACATTCTTGTGATAGGAGTGAACTTGCTTATTTTCTACAATAATAATCACATGTAATTGTACATGGGTAATAACAGGAAGAAAATATAAAGCTTTATTTTCAAACAACGACTGTGGTTGATTACTCAATAAATGGGTGGATTCTTTTGTTTTCACTGCTACAATGACTTCTCTTCATATAACAATGCAAATATGTTCAAGATGTTACAATATTTCAAAGCAGACAAATCTATGATCAGTAATGATGTGTCCTGTGCAGTGTGGGGAGAACAGGTTGCTGATACTGATAAATCGTTTTATTCACAATGCAACAGCATGCTGTTCTGATCCATCTATAGAGAAATTTTTTGCAGACAAGGACACTGTCATCAAAATTGCAGATCATGTTAATGTAAATCTACTTTAACAAACTGTCTCACAGCAAGAAGCCAGACTGCTGATCACTTACTGGGAGCACCAATTCATTTCAGAAATGGTCTTAACAAGCATGAATAATGGATGTCATGTTGATGGTGTAACTATCCATCCAATACAAGTTGCTTGACACCAAAGTATCGATATTTTCGCTCGAAATCAGTGAAAAATTTCATATTTTCCTCCAAATCCTAGTTCATGGCCCACTTACTGGAAAGAACTCAATAATCTCATTCCAGTATTAAAGAGGTTCTTAAGTTTTTATTTCATTCCTGACAGAAGAAAATAAAAATATTATCAAAATCTGAATGAAAATTTTCTCATATTACCCTGCTCAGATTTCTATTTATTTATTTATTGGGAGTTAACAACACTTTTGTCGGCCAGGGTCACCGCATGTCAGGACAGATTTCCATTAATTTGTTAGATAAAGAGTTGATGTTGCTGTCAACAAGGATAACTGTTTATTCAGGTTTAATTATGTTCCTGCTGCTTTCAGGATCTATAACACAAGCATAAAGTCATCTTCAGCCAATTCTTTCTACTTCTGCTGCATACTTTAGGAAACTCTCACCCTAGGAACTGGTTACCAGGTCCTTTTATACTAGCAGAATTGATCTTTTCTACCACAGTAAACAAGTACTACTACACTTCCTGGGTCGACCTGAATTATCGAAAATAAGCTTAAACTCTCCTAATTTAACCTGAAAATTTGTGAAAATGACGTTTCTTTAGAAAATATGAAGATATAAATACAGTTAGGATATTACTTAACAAGAGTGCTGTTACAACCTGTCTGCTCACCTACATCAGTGCTTGATACAGTCAAACTAATGTAAAGAAAGCTCACTGAAGCTGCATTTTTACTGTTTATATCACTCCAAATAATGGATATATTTAATTTGTAATGGGATATATAGCAATTATCACAGAGTAAAATAGACCTACAATGGTCTTCAGTTTTCCAAGTCTACAATATCAAAGACCTTGTGGTATCAGTACGTTTGGTTGAGCAGCCTCGAAGACATTTAGCAATGCATTCTTGGTTATCATACCTGATGATAGTCGGCATGCACTCAGGCTGGAGTCCAAGCCCATGTCACTGGAAAAGCTTCAGCCATTGATGGAACTGTCATGACTACAAAGTCAAGATGCAAAAAAATATGAAAAGAATAATTCTGAAGAGTTCCAGAGGATCTCAACATGTGATGATCCCTTATCTGTTTGCTTGAGGTGTTGAGCCTAACTGGTTTTGTCCATCATGTGGACTTCGTCAGAGGTATGAAATGACAATTTTATATATCCTCATCAAGCAGATGCATGTTTTGGCGGATACATTTTGGCAGTTGTGTTATGTTCTCTCAATCGCTTGTAAAGTGTGTTTGGCAGGTGCATAAAGTCCTTTCTATTGTGACATAATTCCATTGTTCTTGAGACGGTATTCCTCATGAAATAAACAGTGTTTTGGAAGATACATAAGCCCTTTTTTCCTTTGGGCATCAGTTCCTTGCTGTGTTCTTATTCAGGAAAATACCCATAAATCGGGAATTGTGGGGGTGGGGTGGGTGGTTGGGAGGGTGGGGGTGGGGGTGGGGGGAGGGGTGGGGGGAGGTGAAGAGGGGAACTTCAGAGCTGGAGAATTAATATATCCAGAAATAAAGCCTATTAATTGCTTGGTTCTTTATAGGCAGAAGAATGAAGGAATGCAATGTCAAAGCACCAGAAATCAATGTAGATCATAACTATAAGAAGGCAAGCTGGGGAGGTTAATTCCTAGCACTCTGGTGGTATTTCAAAATTTTCGACATTGACCCCATATTGCCGTGGCAGCATGAAAAATTTAACAAATTATATCTTGTTTGACAGATCTCAATGAGCTCTGTCAAACGAGATATAATTTATTAAAATCTCAGTTGCAATGTGGGTAAAATTTGCTGCTAAAAACTTGGTATTTTGACAACAGTGTGCAGAGAGTTAACAGTGCATGGTAACAGATCATTACTATTACCCGGAGAGAAGTGTACAGTAAGAAAAAGAAATAAAAGCATGAACCTGCTGGATCATTTGCTTTTATTTTTTTCATTTGTGTCTTTTTTTGGTTGATATCTCTTATTAGTGCATCTGTGACAGGCAAGGGGAGTATGTTCAGAAATCACGGTGTTGGCAGAGTGCTTTCACTGCAGATCTTACCAATGTAGCCTTTTTTGTAATGACTGTTTATATCGGTATCCGATGGTATGTTGCCACATTGAAACAGAATGGGCAGATGCGGTGAGCCACTGGTGTGTTAAGAATATTTCCAGTGATCCGCTGTTGATGTCACATTTGTTCACTTGACAAGTCCTTTAGTTTATGTAGATGTACAGTGTTTCTGTGTCTTTTGAGTCCTTGGTGGAATGTGCAAGAAATAATTTTTTGGAGCCATCACTGAAAAGGTGAATTCCATAACTAGTCTTCTCTCAGATAAAACTTGTGTTACGCAGCTTATTATGATGTCATGTGGGGGTATGTCCATGAATTTTAACCTCCCATCGGGCAGGTGACGTGATGGCACAAATTAAATAAAATGGACATTACTTAAAAACACTAAAAATTCCTTCTGTTCAGGCCGAGTGGTTGGAGCATCTTGGTGGGTGAATATCCAATGTAGTTCACAGCTGCGGCGCATGGCAGACCTTTTATTTCTATAAATTTATATATAATCTTTATGACTATTTGCATGTAGATTTATAGAAAGTAAATGTGAAGAATTTGATAAAAAATGATCTGAAATCAGTTAATTAACTGAAATCTCTCATCTCTGTTCTTATCATCTTGAGTTTCAGGGAGGAATATACTCATTGTGTTAATTGATTATTATCCACATGTTCTCAAAACAATGACATGTAAATCTATAAATGGACTAGAGGTACAATACTTTGATCACAAAAGAGGTCTCTTTCGGACCTTTAAGTGTTTCTGTAAAGGTGCCTTTTAGAAGTGGTTTCAAAAATGTTTTCCACTTGTAGCCCCTGAAAATCTGTGTGGGCATTAACCCTTTACCCAACACAGATGATATCAAAATTTATTAATTTAAATATCGTTTTTTAATTGTTTTCGAAAAATTTCAACAAAACAATATCATGTGACCCCTCATTGGAACGAGCTCGTTCCAAAGAGGGATCACATGATATGGTTTTGTTGAAATTTTTTGAAAACTAATATATTTTTAGCTGCTGAATCTGCATATTACGCGGGTGGATGCGGGCGATTTGTTGGGTAAAGGGTTAATAAATTTTAACTGATTGATGATGGGCCTCTGTGATACGACTCTACAGGTTAATGGTACTATCTCTTTTTGTGTTATGTTCAATCCTACCCTACACAACATCAAGTCATAATAGTGCCATCATGTGGCATCAATCAATATTTGCCCTGCATTTTTGCAACACTCCAGATTTTCCTCTCCTGGTTCTCCACGTCTATTTCTGATCGCATGTGGCAAACAATACATGTAAGCATATTCTGGAAGCAAAGCTTTTGAGTTTAACTGGTTGAGTGCTAGAAACCACTATCATAGCTCTACTGGAAAGTGCCGAAAGCCCCTTTAATGGCTTTAAACTGTATGAATTAGCTTTGTTGTTTGCTCAAGAGGAGAATTTTTTTTTCCAATAGGCACTCTCAATAAATGGTAACAAAACAATTATCTATGAACAATATCTTGCTAAACTAAGGCTCCCCTTGCTGGTAGCATGACATGTGTGAAAAAAATACTTTTGTTTCAAATCACTTCTGAAAAATAATTTTGAACTCTACCAGTTACATGTCTTATTTGTGAATTCATTCATCATTTGTAAAACTGAACAGATGAAATTTAGATCAAAATTTAAAACATTAAATGCACCTGCTGAATGCAATAGGTATTTTTTTTTTCTTTTTGATAAAAATTATCTGTCAGCAAAAGGTGGCCATGCAAATAAATTGAGTCCTGCATATATGCCACATAGTGAGTACTTTCTGATGGTATGTTTCAAATCACTAGTTCAACAGCAAGCACAATTATAGTACTGTGATCTGGGTGAAGGTCTCTTTCTTGATCAGATCTGGCTTCAACAAACTAACACCAAAAGATTGAGATTTCACGAATGAAATCTGGCAAAATTAGGACTGAATCAAGAAAAACAACAACAATAAAAATAACAATTGGGATTTAATGTCCACACATTTTTTTTTTCAACAGATATAATTCAACAGTATTGTGTGGAGGAAAACATAATTTTGATTAGAGGTAGATGCAGGCCTTTAGATTGGTTTAATTTGGAGACATAGCTGTGACTAGCCAAGTCACTTGCCATTCAGCCCTAATGAAGGAATTTTTGTAATATTGACTACCTTAAATACCATATCGGCTCCATATGGCCTTAAAGGTGCCTCAGAATATCTATTAACCCTTTGCACTCTGATGTCAAAATGGCAAAGTTTTCAGCAGTAAATATTTCCCATAACGGAGTTTGATATTTAACCAAATATACCTTGTTTCACAGAGCACAATGAGCTCTGTCAAACAAGATATAATTGGTTAAATTCACACTTAAACAAGAGAAACATTCCGTTATTTATTTATTTATATTGGTGTTTAAGGTCACATACTTATGAACAAAGGCTAATCGTGACTGTGACAGTTTTACGGGTGGAGAAAGCCGGAGTACCCGGAGAGAACCACCGAGCAACGATGAGCAACTGTCAGCTCAACATTCTAACTCTGTTCAAGCTCCACTCAAGCAGGGTTACAGCGGTTGAAGACATGTCCATCATCGACGTGCAGTACGCTTTAGTACACAGCATCATCGTGCCCCCAAGTACTAGTAGGCAACAGGGATAAAGTACCTTGCCCAAGAACACAACGCAGGTCATCCCGGACGGGGATCGAACTTGGGACCTCTAGCATAGAAGTTCAACAGTCTACCACTGTGCCACCACGCTCCCGAAACACTCAGTGACTGTAGAAAATTCTGTTGCACTACCAGAGTACTGGCGGCTAACCATAGCGAAATTCTAACTCTGATCAGTGATGGAAACAAACAGAATTGACAGTGCAGTTTTAAGTTCTCATGAAATCAGACAGACAGACACATGAGTAAATTGCACCTGTAAAATGTTAGTACATGAATTTTGCTGGAATGTCACTAAACACCAGAAACTTTAAATCTATAAAGACCTGCTGAACTATAACAGTAACTTGACACTGAAGACAGAGTACTGTTTATTCAAGACAACACACATTCATATGCCCCCACAGTATAACAGTGCTCTACAATATTAATTTTTTAGTTCCTGTAAAATAGAAAGCATTTGTGCTCGCACCCATCTCTTTTCCAGGACTGGGGGGGGGGGGGGGGGGGGGGGGGATTAAGGTAGGGGACCCCCCCCCCTTAAGTATTCATCTGAAGTTGGAATTTTCATAGATCTATACCCTCCCCATCGAAAACATCCTAGCTACGTCCCTGCAAACATGTGCTATAATTAGAAAATAGATAGCATAAAATAGATAGCTGCAATGAAACACTTAACACAGTTCTAGCATGGAGACAAAAAACCTTAAACAATAAATAATGAAATAAATATTTTGGAACAATGTAAACAAAAACCTACAATAATATATACATGAATAAAGCTTTCAGGAATTTTAGAGATATACATGTATTCTACAAACATACCTTATCTATGACTTAAGCATCAATCTCAACTCATTTGTTCTACATTCTGAATATCTATTATCACAACTTCAATCAATTCATCTGAAAAATTGAAATACAGAATCAATGGAGCAGAATAACAAAATGCATCTGTTTTGATGGCTATTGTCAAAACATGCATATTATCACCACCTGAAGCTAGGACACTGGACATGAGGGGGCAGGGAGGTGACATTTTTTGACAGAGATACTAACATGGGATGTTGCAGAAAAGCAACAAAATATGAATCACTGATTTGAGGGAGCATGTGTCTTCCGTTAGGCTGCAATCTAAGGGCCTTCATCTTTTGTTAAAATTGGCATTTTGAGTGCTATCTAAGCTGCCCTTGGGCATCTATTTGTATTAATTTGCCAATTTTATGTTTCCAATGCACGTTGCAAATTTCTAGTGCCAACAAGAGCTACAGAACCGGCTGAAATAAGTTATTGGATAACATAGAGAACGTAAACAAGTATACTCGCCCAGATCTCGGTGGATCTATCCCAAACAGTCAAACAACTTTTCAAACCTTGTCCATGACGGTCTAACATTATGTTCAAACCTGGATGAAGGTGGTCCCAGACAATCAAACAAGTGGAATTTGCCTTGACAAAGGGCAGACAGCAAAACGAATTGTCTAGAACAAACATGGGTAAACTTAAATTTTCTTCAGTGTTGGATTTTTGTTTTGCATAAAAAAATCCCTAACTAACCCTGGGAATATAGATAGTTTCTCATGCAAACAGAGGAATGTGGTGAAACATGACACATGATCTTATGCTGTTCTGTTGGAATGGGAAAGTGTGGAACAAATAGAAAATAATATCAAGTGTCACAAAACCAGGTAAAATCAAAGGCCGAAAAATTAATATTTTATGAAGCTCTCAATCTTGAAACCAGCTTGTATTTTGAAACCGAATATATCGAAAAATGGCTCAGCTCTAATTGTGCTGAAGTCAACTATTTATATATCGCATACTGTGATATGAAACAAAAAGACACATGGGTGAAACTTTGCATGCAGTTTTAGATTTTTTATGCATTTAATTGAAAATTAATGTTTGGGTGGACATTCCATTCCATGAGTGTTTATTATCAGGACTTTGGATTGGTCTAATATGGGGTCATTTAGGCTTGTCATTTTGAAAATTGCAGGAGGGCCATTATGGTTCGCCTCAAAGCGCCCCAGGAGGGCCATTTTGGGTTTACCTAAAATGACCCCAGGAGGTTCATTTATGATTTTCGGGGGCCATTTTGTTTCAGCCTGATGGGTAGACAACTAATATCATTTTAAGGTACATGGTTTGTGTAATTATGTTGTACATCATCTTGTAATGTATAGATGCAGGCTTGAATATTTGGATGCAAGATACCAGGTTACCCATGACACTCACCAACAGTGAGTGTTATAGTTATCTTGCATCCAAATAACCAAGCCTGTATCTATACATTACATCATGACTGTAAAAGCCAGTGCATTGTGCTTACTGCGAGATGCCGATAACTTGGGACAAATCAATCAGATTTGGGGGACGAATTGTCCCGACTGTGATTTTGGGACGAAAGGTCCCAGGCAAATCATCAGGGGTCAAACTGGCTTGGGGATGATACATCCTGTAATCGTGTGTGACACGTGAGTTGTTTCAGTCTGATATACAATGTAATAACTAATCAGAACTTTGGAATTTGTAGACCTCCCGCTCATATTTGGAAAGTTACTTACTGTCTCCGGATGACTGCATTGACGCCACACTACAAACTTCACAAATTGTGCTTTAACTGCTGATACTTTTTTCTTCAATTTCTCATAAACTTCATTTTATGAAAAATTTAGCCGAGTCTGGTTTCAAGAAGTTATTGATAAGATGACTACTCCAGCAGTTCACAGGGATATATTTTGCTGAAAAAATTCTGTAATTTATCTTACAATAAGTGTGTATTATCCATGATTACCTGAACACAGCAAGTATCAAGGACCCCTGATACAAAATCTGTATCTTGCAGTTGCATAATACAACAGAATGATTGGTTACGGTTTGTTTACATTACTATTTATAGCAGGGGGGCACGGTGGCTCAGTTGGTAGAGGTGCAGGCTGCAAGCCGAGAGGTCCTCGGTTTGAATCCCACCTGCGGCAGCCGCGTTGTGTCCTTGGGCAAGACACTTCACCCCCATTGCTCACGTGGGGGCACGGTGACGTTGTGTACTAAGGCGTACTGCACGTCGATGGTGCACCTGTCTTCAACCAATGCTAACCCTGCTTGTGTGGAGTTGGTATGTTGGGGAGCTGACAGTTGCTCGCCGTTGCTCGGTGGTTCTCTCCGGGTACTCCGGCTTCCTCCACCCGTAAAACTGTCACGGTCATGGTTAGCCATTGAGCAGAAATATGTGACCATAAACCCCAATAAATAAATAACTATTTATAGAACATTACCTGCTTTGGAAATGCTTTTGTGAGGGACCTTGTACATTTCTATATACGAAAAGAGAAAAAAACACTTCACAAAAATATCATTATTAAATTATGGAACCACAATGCTTTTGTGCTTGTGTATCTGAAGTACCAGAAGCATTCAAGGAACAATATGCAGTTACACTGTTTCAAAAGTTTATTGACAAAAGCCACGTACAGTTTCAAATGAAATTGCAGGCATTTATATAGTCTGAAAATGAAACTGAAATTAAAATGCTAGTTAACCCTTTACTCAATGCACACGATATCAAAACCATATTATGCGAGACCCTCATTACTGCAAGTTTGTCAAGCTTGTTCCAATGAGGGGTCACAGAATATGGTTTTGTTGTAGGTTTTGGAAAAATAACGTTTTTTCAACTGCTTAGTTTGTAAATTATGTGGGTAGATGCAGCCAATTCATTACGAAAAGTGTAAATCAAGCTATTACAATTGAGAAAATAAGATAAATCTATCATCACCATTATGTTTATGTACAAAATGTTGTATCAGAGTCAAGCTCTTGTTTTTATGGCCATATTTCGACGAGTCGAAAGAAGGGTCAAGATATATCCTGAGAAACAAAAGGGAGACAAACAATATTTATCATAAACATTTTCATAAATATAATGGTGATAATATATATTGTTACCTGACTACAGATTAGTATTGTACTGGGCAGGTGAGCACGGTGGCTCAGTGGTAGACTGTTGGAGGTCTATGTTAGAGGTTCCGAGTTTGATCCCCGTCCGGGATGATCTGCGTTGTGACCTTGGGCAAGGTACTTTATCCCAGTTGCCTGCATGGAGGCATGATGATGCCATGTACTAAAGCATACTGCATGTTGATGGTGCGCATGTCTTCAACTGCTGTAACCCTGCTTGAGCGGAGCTTGAACAGAGTTAGAACGTTGAGGAGACGACAGTTGCTCATCAATGCTTGGTGGTTCTCTCTGGGTAATTTGGCTTCCATCACATTTAAAACTGTCACGATTAGCCATTGTGCATAAGTATGTGACCTTAAACACTAATAAATAAATAAATAAATATAAATATACCTCTAATTTAGGATCAATTCTGCAATTTGGGGACATCACTTAGCACTGGAAATTTGGGATTTAACTCTTAACCTGATGAGTATTTTTAAAATATTTTTCATCAAATCTAGTCATGGCAGTTGTGAAGCAGCCATTACTAGATTTGATGAACAATATAAGAAATTTGACTTGGAGAAATCATTGGTCAAAAACTTGATGCAATTTACGGAAGAAAATTTGGTTGAACATGCTCAAATTTTAGTTATTTTAGTGGCAAGAGTTTTCCTGTCCTGGGCAAGAATATCTGCCAGTAACATGCAAGGAGTTAACTAATAACCCACTGAGTATTTTTAATAATTTTTTTCTGGATGCAGTGAAGCAGCCAGGACTAGATTTGATGGAAAATTCATCTAAATTTAAATTGATCAAAAAGTACATTCAATTTACAGGGGGAAATTTGGTTAAATGTACCTAAATTATACTTATTTCAGAGGCAAGAGGATTTGTGTCCTGCGCAGGAATATCTGCCAGCACCATATTAAGAGTTAAAGTCATAGTTTATTTGGAATCCACTCTCCACATACATGTACATTATAACATACACAAAGATGTCAACACCCATTCTAGAAGCTATAATATAACCACACTAAATCAGTTTATAACAGTGATAAAAATTTATTACCCCTTTGTAAACATATAAAATACCTTATAAAAACTTCTAAATACATGTACAGATAATCTTGCAGAACCTCATATAGTATACAAACCTGACAATGTACACAGAGACAAATCTCAAACTAGTTGAGTTGGATCACTTGAATACGTCAGATACAGAAAGTTACATGGAAAAATAAACTGAATTCCATGCTCGTCTGGGCCAACAACAAGGTTAACATGTAAATATGTACTGTGTTGAATTGACCCAAGAGGAATCTGTAAAACACAGCAAGCAATGCATTAGCACTTTCACTCACATGTTATACTCATATCAGAAGCTGTCCCATGGGATACATGTATGTATGAACATAAATGTATTTGTAAACCACCCACCACAAAGTGGTAAAGAAGCTGACTGGACAAAATGATTACTTCAACTCAACAAACTTTAAAAACATCTAAAACACTTTAACTTTCAAAGGGAATGCTAATAAAAACTACTCACTGAAAATCAACTGTACAGAACTGCAAAGATGAAAGTTAATGAATACCACTTTAGTCATCAGCTGATGTTACGGTGTGGAAACATTAACGATATTGGTAACAGAAAGAAATCTGAGAATTAGCAAAAATAACTATGAATTTAATTATTCAAAAATTTAATTTAAAAAAATGATACAAAGATCTTTTACACTAACTGGTTTACAGAAAATAAAAACAGTGGTACTTATCAATTATTGAATTAGTCCAAAAAACAGTTTGACAGAATCCAGTAATCCAGTGGTGAAGAATCTTGGGCAGAAATTTTCCAGCTGGTAGTATTAAATCCAAGAATGTGTCTTCAGAAACAGTATCCCGTAGATTTGTAACAAAATGTTCACTTAGAAATTTCAGCAGTCTCCAATAAAATATAATAAAATGCTCAGCAAAATTCAAATGGAATAAAAATCCAATAAGTATTGGTGCCAAAGATAATTTCCAAATAATCCAGTAGAATCCTGGCTTTTCAGAAAAATATATTCTGTTTCACAGAAAGTATAAATTCTCTTCTGCAAGATGAATAAATTCTCTTCAAAATTCTCTTTTGGAATTACTTTTCTAAATTCACAAAGAAGCACTGCTTCTATAATAAATGCACTGTTCTGCAACGATAATAATCTCCAATGTCTTTCTGAAATGATTTTATCTGAAAAAGTGAGTTTGTCTGAAATATGTGTCCCTGAATTCTGTTGACATACCTTTATATCGTACTCAGAATGTTCTCCAATATTCTCAATATATCAGTTTACCACATGATACTTTGAATTAGAAATTATGCCATTTTTAACAAGAGGCCCAATGGGGGCCTTAATCGCTCACCTGATAGAATTTGCTAAAGAAGGATTTAAGGTAATATTCAACATCTATATGTTAATATAGTAAATCTAATTCAACTGGAAGAGTGTGGTTTGGGGTGAGAAGGGTCTAGTGGATGTTCATTTTCTTTATATTTTTTTTTTTGTGTGAAAAATCACTCAAACCCCTTCAAAACACATTTTGAAGCAAAGAGTAAAATTACCAAGTGGAACCTCTCAAACTCCCCATCCTCAAAATGGTTAAAGTTCACTTTTTTGGTATTTTCTTTTCAAGCAAAAAAAATTATTTTGCCTGAAGAACCTGTCCCCCCCCCCCCACCCCACCACCCCCCACCCCCAACCACAGACCTCAAGTGGCTTGGTGGTCCCCATAGGAGCAAACGTTAATCTTATATACTCACAGTTACATCTTCTATGGCCTGGAGAAAGAAAAATAGGTAATTTGGGTTTGTGCCACTAAAACAGTTAAAAAAAAATTGTATTTATGGGAGAACACAACATGTACATTGCCTCAGTTTCAGCAAGATAGCATTTAATTAATTTACCTGTCTGCTATTCTCTAGAGTAATTCAAGATAAAAGAAATAGTTACCGAGTAAGCCAATAATATGGTAAAATTATTCACAGGAAAACCTGACTGCTAATTTATCTTTGTTGATATTAGATTTGAATGAAGATACAAATTAATTATGCACCAAGTTGTTGAAGGTACCTGTTTTTTATCAGGTAATTAAGACACAAAGCCACTTCCCATTTGAGAGTTTAGTGGGTACTATTTGTTGTTTGAAAGAATTGCTATGTGCACATGAATCTTCTTCCACGGAACCACGTGGAAATATACTAAAGAAGGATGGGGTCTAGCATACCCATTACACACACATAGATACACACACAACCAAGTAAATGCATGGTTGCACTAACAGCTACAAAAACACACCAAATTTGCTTTTGGTTTCAAGTTCTTGCAGGGCTATATGGACCAAGTAATGCAGGATCAAAAAGACTAATATTGCAGTAACACAATGGCACTGAAAATCCTTTTGCATTACCATAAACTGATGAATGGTATCATATTGATGTACAACAGATTTTTCAACAAAATATTTAGGGCCCCATGCAGAAGGAGTAATCACCAAAGAGGGCATTGATAACCAGAACGAAGATATGATGTTGGTATGGGCTGCACTGTTGCCTTCATACTTTTATTTTTCCTGAGACTTTAATGTATTCAGTGTACCCATAAGACAGGAATGATACATACATGTACATATTAACAGTTTTGTGACAGCAACAAATGTGCCAACATAGCATAATAACAATTCAAACACCACCCATCAAACAAACAGACCAATTACAGAGGTGGCAATGAATGCGTCAAAAAAAAGCTGAATGAGGCATGGTGTATACTCCTGATATGGGTAATGGTAAGGTAGGTGGAAGGGGAGGAGGAGGTTTCATGTAGACATTATCCAAAATGGCGAGGAAACTGGAAATGGTCAACCAATGCTATCCTATGGCTGTATTATCTCCTGGATGTTGTATCCTTCCACCTGACCATTATCAGTCACCAGGTAAACTTAACACTCTGTAATGCTATGCACATAAAATTAGCACCTGCCGATAAGCACCAATATCCCCCCGCCACCTCCCCACCCCAAAAAATTTGAAAGCCAATATGAGAAAAGCATCTGTAGGTCTATAGTTGTCCAACTGTGGTCCTTCCAACTAACTAACTCTCAATACCATCATAAACCCTAATTTCCACAAAACAGAGACCGTATGCCCTAACAGATGTGTACATGGTGTCATTTCTCACCTTGCTCTGGCGTCGCAATCAATGAAAAAAATCTTTTCACCATAAATTTTGATAGCAAGTTTTCAACTCGGTAATTTTAAGACAGGCCTGCTATTTCAGAATTTCATCATCTCAGAACATGCATTTCCCAAGTACATCCTTTACACACTCTTAGGTGGGGTATCACTTACCACTGAATAAAGGCGTGAGCTATGGTTTATGGCACCCAATACCACCCTACAGGCTATCACTTGCCCAAGAATCAACGAAGAAAGGCTTGAATTTAATTGCACAGGTTTTGGACCCCTTATTGTTTGGATCTGTGTTTGTGATATATTGATATCCTGTTCGCTTTCATTCATTAGAATGGAATAATAGCATATTCAAACGACAAAAAAACACACCAGCAGTATTAATTTTAAGGATTTATTCGCCATAATATTGTTGAATACAGCAATTGTTTTAACTTTATGTCAGGTCAAAACATTGCCTACAAGATCAACATAGACCTTACGAAATAAAGTTGTTGCTCATCACGTGCATTTTAGTTTGAAGACAATTCGTCCCTATAAAGTTTAATCCAGACAATCTTTGTGCTAACATGAAGAACATTCATATAATTAATCAATGCCGATGTGTGCCATTGTAATTTGAGAAGTTGGAGTTCATATTACTGGAAAAGTAGATTAACATTAAATCACTGTGTTGGTGTGGCAACCATTATTTACAAGTTTAATAAATCAGCAACAGTTACTTGTCATCTTTCAATCATTGCCAGGGGTTCCTTGGATTTTGTCCAGAAATTGTAAGAATTAGTCGACACAATCTGTGGCATGGAAATCCCTTCCCCACTCTCCACCCCCCCCCCCCACCACCACCACCCTCCTAAAAAAAAATAAGTAAATAAAAATTTTAATTTGAAAGTAAATTTCCTTTCTTATTATACCTACTGCAATTGTTTACAACAGGCTTGCATTACAGTGGAAGTCCCTGACTCGGAAAAAATTATCTCTATTTTCTTCTTTCCCAAGCGATTTGGGAATGAAAAGTGGTGCAAAAGCATGAAGAAAAAATACGCCAAAACTGTGTTGAGAATGACCACCGCACACCCAGTAGGGGACACTCTTCTCCTAGTACTAATCCATGGCTTCCGGAACCAGTGGGCAGACGTATAACCAACGTGTCATTCTATTTGAATCCGCCAACATTGGAGTTATGTGATCACTGGGGAGGAAGGATTCTTACCCGAATAAAAAGACGGGAGGGCCTCCATGTAAACAAATGCTGTAGGTATAATAAGAAAGGAAATTTACTATAAAATTTAAATTCCTTAACAACCTACCTTACAATTGTTTACAACAGGCTGAATAGATAAGAGGAGGAGGGAATCACATAACCAACCCCCACATAACACGACTGCACTGGAACCAAGGACAGAAGAAGAGGTCCCTAGGCTTATAAAACCATGGCATCACAACCATTAGTAAATGACAATGGGAGATAAGATGAGACGTATGGCCCTGTATGACACACAGACAGAAAGGATAGTACAGTGGAGCCCACTTAACTGGATATCTCTTAATTGTATATCGCTGTTAATTGAATATAATTTTCAAACACAAAACCATTTACCATTCCTTCAGTACAAATTTGATCTGTTAATTGCATATGGGTTGTAGACTAAACTCCTGTTAATTGTATATAAATGTTTGTAATATGTCGAAAAAATTACTGTGACACGCACCAAATTCCTCTTATTTATCAACCTTTTTGGACTCACTACATCCAATACAGGCATTTATCCTATTATATCTTGTTTAACAGAGCTCCATGAGCTCTGTCAAACAAGATATAAAAGAATAAATGCTCAGTTTACTTCCTGAACACAGGAAACTGACCAAATCCCTGTTAATTGTATACTCCTGTTAATTGAATAATTTTCACTGGCAAAATGGATATTCAATTAAGAGGATTCTACTGTACCAAGAACAGGGCTGGAACTGACCTTGCAAAAACACTAATGGCTAGGGTTGATGACAGCCTGGGCAGAAGAAAAGAGGGCCTAAAGAAAAAAGGGTCCTCAGACTGCTCCTGCAACTGATGCAAATAGGTGGAGAAAGTAGAAGCATTTCTCCAGTAGGCTGCCTGCACAACATCTGACAAATGATGGAGTTATTAACATAAGCCCAGGAGGTAGACAATGCATGCACCTCGTAGGCAGCAAAGAGATTGGTAAGACAATCGTCAATCGCTATGCGAGCATATGACATGCGAATAGCAAGACAAGTCCATCTAGAAATGAATTGAGGAGAGATCTTCTGTTGACCAGGGATAAGAGACAGAAATATATTTTTTCCTGACTTTCCTAATGAACTGTGGCCGGTTGAGGTAAATGAGAATTGCACGAACCGGACAGAGCAAAGGGTGATTACCCTCAGCAGAAGGAAGATTCCTGATACAGATTGGAGGTGGAATAGTTTCTGGCATCTGATTCTTGGCCAGAAAGGGGTAATCATTGGTAAAGTAACACTTTTGGCGGAGCTCCTGAAAAAGACCGGATCAACAGAGAGGGTGTGAAGCTCACTAACCTTTCTGGCTAAGGCAAACGCCATAAGAAAAACCATATTGTACATGTGAGAAAAAGCATATCCACCTGGGATAAAGGTTTGAATGGTGCCCCCCCCCCCCCCCCCCCCAAGCAAAGCAGAGCAGCACCCAAGAAAGATACCATCTTGGTGTAAGCTGCAAAATCCTAGACCTTTTCAAATAAAAGGGCTGAATAAGCTTGGAGAGGTGCGCATTAGTGCCGATACAATGCTTTCCCACATATGAAGAGGTCTCCGAAAGCATGGACCTGTACCCTTAGCTGGTAACAGGTAGGAGACCCCGTGAATCAAACAGATATACCAGAAACTCTGCAATATGTGTTATCGAAGGATCAGAATTATCAACAGAGTGATCAGCACACCATTGACAGAAGACCTTCCACTTAGCCGCATAGGCTAAACCAGTGGAGTGCCGCCTTGAAGAAGAAATGCACTCCACTGCTCATCTCGAAAAACCTCTATAGAGGAGACAGGACCTGACAAAAGATATGCATGAAGGCACAATGAAGTTAGATCGCCGTGAAACCTCCTCGGGTGACCTTGGCAAAAAAAGATGTGACGTAAAGGGAGACATGTCAGAACTGCCGCCAATAAAGAGCGGAGCTGAATGATCCACACCTGTTGAGGCGACAGTGGAGTAATCAGAATGATTCGACAACTGCAGGTTCGTATCTTGGCTAGAGGCAGAATCGGAACTGACAGGAAGGCGCAGCCGACTAGACCGTTCCAATCGAGTGACAGAGCATCCATGGTGAAAGCCAGAGGATCTAGTCACCGGGACACAAAAGTGTACACCTGAGGGTTCCAACAGGTCGCAAAAAGATCGATGTGGGGACGACCCCCACAGATCGTGAAGCGACTGGAACACTGCCCTGTGAAGCATCCACTCGGAGGAAATGAACCTGCCCCGTCGGGACAGGGAGTCAGTTAGGATATTAAGACAACCGGGAATGTGATGAACCACCGCCCCGGCATTGCCATCCTGAGCAAGCAGTAGAAGATCCCAAGCCAATTCATACATGGGAACCAAGTGCGTGCCACCCTGGTTCCAAATGTAAGCAAGCACTGTCGAATTGTCAGACAACAGAAGGACCTGACGATTTGAAAGGTGGGGGATCCACTGCCGGATTCGCAGAAGAAGAGCAAGATGCTCCTTCTAGTTGATGTGAAGAGCTGCTTGACCCTGGTTCCATACCCCATGAAGGGAAAGACCAAAGGATCCAACATCGCGCACCATCCCAGATCGCTAGCGTCAGCCTCAGAACACGAACAGACATGGGCAGGTCCAATGGAACTGAAGCACCAGACCCAGAGGATCGACACTCGGCCTCCAAAGACTGAGAAAGTGTTTGAGAGGTCTGACATGCAGCCGACCTGAAGGAATGGGATCTGTCATCGAACCACAGAGACCGTGCAGCCGGAGAATACTCTGAGCTGTCGCAGACGTGGACTGGGTCAAAGTCAGAGCAAAAGCCGAGAGAATCAAAGCAAACATTCAATCATGAACTCATTTGCATATAGTACATGTCCCTGCATTAAAAACCAGAGATAATGAAAGTGTCAATGACACTGTAGCTCAACTTGACAAACTTGAACTTGGTAAGTTATAAGTGAAATGGCAAAATTGAAGATCATTGGTACCAATCTTATTTGGTGAAACTTCAACATAACAGCACTGTGTGTGCACAACGTCAGAGTAATCCATGCATTTTTAAATGTAAACTTTAAGACTGGCTAAAGGAAGAATGCTGATACACAAATGCAGTAAGTTCAGAGGTTATTGTAAATGGCAACTTTTTTCACAGAAATGAATGCTAATCAATAGCTCTTATCTGAAGGTCTTGCCTAATGAGCATACCAAGTTCAAAAAATAGTTATGGTGTGTGTGTGTGTGAGGTGAGTCCTTGAAGGGGGGGGGTCCGATGGACACTAGTCGCAGACGGGGCACTCGTGCCCAGCATGGTCACAATCCAATGGACAATTCAATATTATATATTATTTCCACTTTACAAATGCATCTTCACGAGTTGATCAATGGTGAAGCCAACTTCATGGTCAGCAATGATCAGACAGACTCAGCCATGGTATGGAAGTTACAACGTCGGCACTAAAACACTAAGCAGCCTCTGTTCCTTTGAAGACTGAAACAATGTCAGATGTCCCACTTTCAAGTTTCAATTTTAAAGCACCAGACTCCAACCACAGTAACTGGCAGAAAATGTCATGATTGATACATGACCCTTCCCCCCCCCCCCCCACCCACACACTTCCGATACTGAATTTATGATCAAAGTGAACGCAGGCACAATATACATACAGTTACCTCTACAAACTATACTATACTAATATTTATTTATTTATTGGTGTTTAACATCACATATTTATGCACAATGGCTAATCGTGACATAACATGGAGATAAAGTCAAGTTTAGTCAATCGTTTATACCCCATGCTGCCCATTTTAGAGGACTTCCACCCCAAGTATTGGTGACTGCGTAATATTGTACCAGTAAAGCAGAACTTGTATACTATACTAATAGTTTTAGTTAAAAATCCTGCCAATCTATGGGTGTCTGTATATGCATCTTTGGTACCGAGTTCGGACGGTACTGAGAATCAGAACTGGTACCACGAAAATGCCAGAGTACCTCCGATTCTGGCACCGATACTGGGTACTGTTGAGAAACCTGCATGTTACTAAACATTCATACAAAAATTTATTCAGACCAGAACTTTCACATAGAAGTTCAGTACAAAAAACTGATTGCACCTAATTTTGGTACAAAATGGCCGCCAGTGGCCTTCATGAGTTTCCGACGGGACCCCAAAACCCTCGTTCTCGACCCACAGTGATAACAAAGGTACCCAAGAAGTTTTGTGAAGATCGGTTCATAAATATGGCCTCTAGCCCTAGCCCGATATTGGAATTTACAGTTACAGCGCTGCAAGTAACACTGAATAAATCAAAGTTAGTCTAATTTGCATAATTTATGCACGAGAAAAAAACCTGAATTATATGTGGTGTCTCCCATGGATACTAAACATGCATACAAAAAATTATTCAAATCAGAGCTTTAATATGGACGTTCTGCACAAAAATCTGATTGACCTAACTTTGTACAAAATGGCTGACAGTGGCCATCTTGAATTTCAGGCCGTACCCAAAACACTCGTTCTCATCCCAGAGTGATAACAAAGGTACCCAAGAAGTTTTGTGAAGATCGGTTCATAAATACGGCCTCTAGCCCGAGCTGTATTGGCATTTGCACTTACAGTGCTGAAAGGAACACTGAATAAATCAGTTAGTCTAATTTGCATAATTTATGCATGAGAAAAAAAACCTGTATTATATGTGATCTATCCCATGGTACTAAACATTTGTCCAAAAATTTATTCAAATCAGAACTTTCATACAGAAGTTCTGTACAAAAAACTGATTACACCTAATTTCGGTACAAAATGGCTGCCAGTGGCCATCTTGAATTTCGAACCGGACCCCAAAACACTCGTTCTCATCCCACAGTGATAACAAAGGTACACCAGAAGTTTTGTGAAGATCAGTTCATAAATTCGGCCTCTAGCCCGAGCCGAATTAGCATTTACATTTACAGCGCTGAAAGTAACACTGAATAAATCTAAGTTCGTCTAATTTGCATAATTTATGCACGAGCAAAAAAACCACATATTATATGTGATGTATCCCATGGTACTAAACATTCATACAAAAAATTATTCAAATCAGAGCTTTCATATGGAAGTTCTGTGCAAAAATCTGATTGCCCCTAAACTGAACAAAATGGGTGCCAGCTGCCATCTTGAATTTCAGACCGGACCCAAAAACACTTGTTCTCGTCCCACGGTGATAACAAAGGTACCCAATAAGTTTCGTAAAGATCGATTCATAAATGCGGCCTCTAGCCCGAGCTGTATTGGCATTTGCACTGACAGTGCTGAAAGTAACACTAAATAAATCACAGTTAGTCTAATTTGCATAATTTAAGCACGAGAAAAAAAAACGTATGATATGTAATGTATCTCATGGTACTTAACATTCAAACAAAAAATTATTCAAATCAGAGTTTTCATATGGAAGTTCTGTACAAAAAACAGATTTCTGCATCGTCTATACAAAATGGCGGCTGGCAGCCATCTTGAATTTTGGGCCGCACCCAAAAACACTCGTTCTCGTCCCACAGTCATAACAAAGGTACCCAAGAAGTTTCGTAAAGATCGGTTCATAAATACGGCCTCTAGCCCGAGCCGTATCCAATTGTTGACGTACGGACAGGCAGACGACGGGCCATGACAAAAGCTCAAATTTGGCTTTGCCAAAGTTGAGCTAAAAACTATGTGGTGAAACTCTGGAAAAGCATGGGAATCAAAGGTAATGTACAACACCATCACTGCGTCATTCTATTGATGAGACGCAGTGAATAAGATAGCATTTGTCATTGTTGCACAACCCACTCTGGGAGAGCAAGGTACCATAATTGGGTAGGGTGGGCTGGACAAAAGCTTTTTAATTTGAATGTTTGGTGACTGAGATAAAACAATGGAATGACCAGTTTAGCTTGAGGTGACACGTTGGTTCTTGTGAGATGACCAGCTGCTGCTCTGATTGGCTGAAATACATCAGTATCTTATTAGCATGGTTAATGGATTAAATAATGCCCTCAGTTGTTCTTGCTGTAGAACCATGCCAGTAGACATGAGAATTTATAGAACTCCGATGACCCAGCATAAAGTCTTTTACAAGTAAAATTTCTTTATGCTTGGCCATCTGGAATCAAGTAAAGAAGGGGTCATACAGTAAAATCTGTCTTGAGAGACCACTGTCTTGAGAGACCACATCTGCCAGGCACCAATTGGTTTTACTCTATAATGGACCTGCTATGGGAGACCACCTGTCTTGAGAGATCACTGTGACCTGGTACCAAGTTGCATTTTTATGCATTAATGGACCTGTCTTGAGAGACCACCCCTTTGAAGACTGAAACCATGACAAAAACTTTTTACCTGTTCTCGAAATGGAAAATCCTTTGTGATTATACTAACATAATCAAAAGTATTAAAAGCTCTTAATTGGGTCCCAATTGCTATTCAGTTATATAACTCATCGAAGATTGACATGTTTTTATAAGATCTCTGTGAAACAATTAGGATTACTGCTGAATAAACAATTTCATACATACCTGAAGTGACAGATAGGATAATAAAAATAAATTTGTGTTGAAAATCTTCAATGAAGATTTTCAACACTAATTTATTTTTATAATTTTTATAACAGTCCATTTCATTTTGTTACAAAAACTTTATAAAAAAAGAATAGCTACAAAGTAATTACAAAAATCCATTCTTCTCCATTTCTGAATTTTGTGGTTGGTTACATGTATTCACTGACTTGAGAAAACCTGAAACTTGTTATGAGAGGCCACCTGTCTTGAGAGACCACTATTGTGTGACTCAAAAGGCAGTCTCTCAAGACAGGTTCTACTGTAATAGTAATGGAAATCTGGTGCGACAACACATGTGTGTTGCCATTTAATTACATTTCTACATGTATTTGATTTTCTTTAAATAATAATGCCAGCTCATCTTTGTGTCTGAGCTGGCATACACCCACCAAAAAATGTATTTTCAGATTATTGTAGTCATTATTATAAAGTTTGTACACTGTTTCACAAATAAATATTTAAAGAAATAGAAATGCGATTAAATGGCAACACACATGTTGTCACACTGGATTTTCATTACTGTTATGACCCCTTAGTTACTTGATTCCAGAGGGTCAAGCATAAATTATATTATCATACAATCATTATCCATGCATAGGTACTTTCAAGGAAATGACAATGAGCTGATGCACTTTAATGACTTCATGGAGTTTTATTACTCTGTGTCATTTTTATTTCCTTCAAAGCAGTATGGTTACTACATGTATGTGTGATGAATAAACAGTCAGACATACATGTACATGCAGTTTATATTCTTAGTATAGGGTTCAAGTCCATGAATGCAGGTGAATGAATTACGTGGGCTCTTTACCCAGGCAAAATAGTCAGGGCAGAAGTTCTTTGAATGGACATTACCCTGTTGAAAGACAGAGTTGCAAAAACCTCTTTTTTCATTCCATTCTTTCATTTTGTTTGCAACATATATATTAATTTCTATGTGATTATTCTCTAAACACGAGGCCCCATGGGGCCTGAAGCGCTCACCTTGAACAGAACATGATATAAACAGGGTCAAAGAATGAGTCTACATTAAGCAATCCATCCCCATAGGATACACTGTCAATCCTAGAGCCCCTCTGGAATGACAAAAATAGGTCGAGCATCATGCCTTTTCTTCATCATAATGCAAAATGTGGAGCTCCCCTATGAAGCCCCTTGATACAACCTATGTAGATTAATCTTAGTTACACACCTCTAGAGGAAACTGAAAACAAAATTTCTACTTCTTCAGCTATATGGCCAACTCGGGCTCCCACGGAGAGCCCAAATATTAACCCAGATTCTCAATTTGAACAAAGTTAATTCTGACCTCCCTAGAGATGTTGTATACCAAATATGAAAGCATTCTGACTGTTGGATTTGAAGAACATTTTTAAAGAAATTTTTTCATATTGCATTAAGATAACATTTGGGTTACCACAGTGAGCCCAAATATTAACCTGCGGACCTGATTTGTTCAAAGTGGAATCTGACCCCCACTCCCCGAGATGTTTTATACCAAATATGAAAGCATTCTGACTGGCTGACCCGAAGAAGAAGATTTTTAAAAATTATCCCGCATATTGGACTGAGTTAAAATTTGGGCTCCCAGATGAAAAACAACTAATCAAATTTGGTACATTCAGAGTGTTGAGTTTACTTTGGATGTAAAAGAATTTCGATGTACATTAATTCGTTGTTTGTCAGCAATCTGACAAAAATTCAATAACTTTGCAGACACGGATTAGTCTTCCATTGAATCCATTCAAATCACTCATTTCCCTTGGGTAGCAAGTAATACTTCTATCCATAACTCCAAAAAAATCTTTTTTATTGATGATATCCCTTGCATTTAATATGTGTTTTCCCTATTTTCACACATTATATATATTTTCATTTCAAGAAAATGTAAATTTCCAATCATAAAACCAGGCCTAAAAATTGTATACCATTGATCGCGGTATACCGGTGTAGCAGGATATCTTCCCCCTGGATATCTCCCACCCACCCCGGGGGAGGGGGGGGAGGGGGGAGATCCTAGGTTATCTTTCCCCCTTCCTGGATATCTTCCCCCCCCCCCCCACCACTCATGACAACAATTTTTTTTTTACTGGAAAGGTTCTAAGATTGCCTATTTTCAATTCACTGGTCATTATTCAATGGTACAGTGTATAAGCCTAGTTGAAACTGTTTTTAATTTGTTCTATATTTTTTGACATAGGTGGGGGGGGGAAGATAACCAGGCCTGGATATCTTCCCCCTCCCCCCCCCCCCAACCCATGTCAAACTCCCAATAAACATTCATAGAACCTTTTGCAGCCATTGTTTGGACTTTGTTATGGTTGGCCCCACGGTGTAAAAAAAACCTGATATTTTTGAAATAGTAGCTATGTTTTTTGGACGGGTGAAGCAGAAGATATGCAGGCTGGACATCTCCCCCCACCCCAACCCCATCCATGTGTTTGGAAAAGTCCCCAGAATTGCTGGAAAGGTTCTAAGATTGCCTATTTTCAATTCACTGGTCATTATTCAATGGTATAAGCCAAGCTGAAACTGTTTTTAATTTGTTCTATATTTTTTGACATGGGTGGGAGGGAAGATAACCAGGCCTGGATATCTTCCCCCCACCCATGTCAAACTCCCAACAGACATTCATAGAACCTTTTGCAGCCATTGTTTGTTATAGTTGTCCCACGGGGTAAAAAAACCTATTGATATTTTTGAATTAGTAGCTATGTTTTAGTGCAAATGAATCATACCAGCTAGAATCTGTCTTCAGAAAAATATCAACTGCGTAGAACCATCAACTAAGGACATATCAATCTCGATATAATATGGGGGCTATAACACTAGTCCCATCTGTAGGGATGTATTGCATTAACATTTGGCAGGGTTATACCATTACTTGGTAACAGGGTATTTTGCACCGTCGGAAAAATCTGTCCAGTGCAGACAAAAGTGTTAAACATTGGTGTTGATAAGAATATTCTAATCTGAATAATTGTACAGTTATTCAAGCACAATTTTGGTATTCATATATTTTTGTATGTTCATCTTCTCCAGTAGTATTCCCCCCTCCCCCATGGGAACCTCAGAAAGTGAAGCAGTGCTTGTTTACTGTGGTAAACAAGCCCTGTTTTACTAGTAAAATAGCACCCAGTCACCAGTGCTTGGGGTGTTAGTCCTCTACAATGGGCAACATGGGTATAAATGATTGACAAAACTAGACTTTAGATCTCCTTGTCATGATTAACAATTGTTCCGAAATAATAAATAAATAAATAAATAAATAAATAAATAAATAAATAAATAAATTCCTGTTGCAATGTTTTGTCGCTAATTGCAAGCTTATAGATTTGGTGATGGTGGTATAATACAAATTTGGTACACATCCAAAGTAACCTCACTACTCAGTGCTATTGTGAAGAAAGCCTGCAACCACACATTCTTCCAGTAATGCACCATCATGGTGCCATTTTTCAACAAAACAATGCCAGACTAAACACAGCACGGTTAACAGATGCATGTGTCCAAGATCACAATGACCAAATTCTCCCATGGCCATCCAAATCACCAGATCTTAACCTCATCGAGAATTTACAGGATGAGTTGGCCGGCTGTGTACAAATGCCTTTTTCATAATATGTTTTTTTTTTTAGCTCACCTGACTGAAAGTCAGGATGAGCTTTTGTGATCACTCACTGTCTGTCATCTGTCGACAGTGAACATGGTGTTTGCACCTGCTCCTCCTAAACAGCTGAACAAATTTTAGCTATATTTGAGGTGATTACTTGTTCTGACATCGCATTTTGTTTTTTTGTTTTTTCAAATGAACATGCCCAGCCCCATAGAGAGGGGAGGGGGAAAATCTGCGAATTTTTTTTTTAAATCTCATGAACCAGTGGGTACAATGACTTGATGTTTGGTATGTAGCTTCCTTTTGAGGTTTAGAATCAAGGCTGTTCAAACGAAGTTCCTGGAGCAATATTTGCATTTGTAATGGCAGGGGTAAGATTTTTGGCCCCGCCCAAATTTTCTATTTTCTGAACCGATAGTCTGTTTTGAACCAAATTTGGTAAATAACATTTTCCCTCTAATCCCAGAAAAAAATAAAAATATTTTCAAACATCCATATTTCTCAAACCACACTGAACAGAGAACTGTTATTTGGTATGAATTAGCATCCTCAGGACCAGTAGAATTGAATGGTAAAAGACAAATGTCATCGGTTTTGTCAGGGTGTTCTGTAGAGGGGAGGGGAGGGAGGGAGGGAGTGGGGAGATCGGAAAAATGCTGAGGCAGTGTATTTGCAAAAAATTAGGGCTGCATGGTATTACAATATACCGGTTGGTACCAGTATTGAAATCGTCACCGGTTAAAAACCATCCATCAAAAATGAATACTGGCGTGTCACGATATCTTCCCCCCTGGATATCTTCCCCCCGGGGGGAAGATAACCTAGGTTATATCTTCTCCCCACCCTGGATATTCCCCCCCCCCCCCCCACCACCACCCATGACAATTTTTTTTTTTTTACTGGAAAGGTTCTAAGCTTACCTATTTTCAATTCACCGGTCATTATTCAATACTACAGTGTATAAGCGAAGTTGAAACTGTTTTTAATTTGTTCTCTATTTTTTGACATAGGTGGGGGGGGGGGGGGGGGGGGGGGGAAAGATAACCAGGCCTGGATATCTCCCCCCCCCCCCCACCCATGTCAAACTCCCAATAAACATTCATAAAATCTTTTGCAGCCATTGTTTGGACTTTGTTATGGTTGGCCATCTCCCCCACCCCAACCCCATCCACATGTTTGGAAAAGTCCCCAGAATTGCTGGAAAGGTTCTAAGATTGCCTATTTTCAATTCACTGGTCATTATTCAATGGTATAAGGCAAGTTGAAACTGTTTTTAATTTGTTCTATATTTTTTTGACATGGGTGGGAGGGAAGATAACCAGGCCTGGATATCGCCCCCCCCCCCCCCCCCCCCCCACACACACATGTCAAACTCCCAATAGACATTCATAGAACCTTTTGCAGCCATTTGTTGGACTTTGTTATGCTTGGCCCCGGTGTAAAAAAAACCTATTGATATTTTTGAATTAGTAGCTATGTTTTTTGGACGGGTGAGGCGGAAGATATGCAGGTTAGACATCTCCCTCACCCCAAACCCATCCACGTCTTCGGAAAAGTCCCCTTTGTTTGGACTTTGTTATGGTTGGCCCCCACGGTGTAAAAAAACCTATTGATATTTGTGAAATAATTGCTTCTGAGATTGCCTATTTTCTATTCACTGGTCATGTATATATTTTTATATATATATTATATACTTTTGTTCAGTTCTTTTTATATATCCAGGGTGGGGGGAAGATATCCAGGGGGGGAGATATCGTGGCACACCGGCATTCATTTTTGATGGATGGTTTTTAACCGGTGACGATTTCAATACTGGTACCAACCGGTATACCGTAATACCTTGCACCCCTAATTTTTTGCAAATACACTGCCTCAGCATATGACATTTGTCTTTTACCATTCAATTCTACTGGTCCTGAGGATGCTAGGTCATACCAAATAACAGTTCTCTGTTCAGTGTGGTTTGAGAAATATGGATGTTTGAAAATATTTTTATTTTTTTCTGGGATTAGAGGGAAAATGTTATTTACCAAATTTGGTTCAAAACAGACCATCGGTTCAGAAAATAGAAAATTTGGGCGGGGCCAAAAATCTTACCCCTGCCATTACAAATGCAAATATTGTTCCAGGAACTTCGTTTGAACAGCCTTGATTCTAAACCTCAAAAGGAAGCTACATACCAAACATCAAGTCATTGCACCCACTGGTTCATGAGATTATAAAAAAAAATTCGCAGATTTTCCTCCACCCCTCTCTACGGGGCTGGGCATGTTGATTTGAAAAAAAAACAACAAAATGCAATGTCAGAACAAGTAATCACCTCAAATATAACTAAAATTGGTTCAGCTGTTTAGGAAGAGCAGGTGCAAACACCATATTCATGGTCAACAGATGACAGACAGTGAGTGATCACAAGAAGCTCATCCTGACTTTCAGTCAGGTGAGCTAAAAAAAAGAACCATATTATGAAAAAGGCATTTGTACACAGCCGGCCAACTCATCCTGTAAATTCTCGATGGGGTTAAGATGTGGTGATTTGGATGGCCATGGGAGAATTTGGTCATTGTGATCTTGGACACATGCATCTGTTAACTGTGCTGTGTTTAGTCTGGCATTGTTTTGTTGAAAAATGGCACCATGACGGTGCATTACTGGAAGAATGTGTGGTTGCAGGCTTTCTTCACAATAGCACTGAGTAGTGATTACTTTGGATGTGTACCAAATTTGTATTATACCACCATCACCAAGTCTATAAGCTTGCAATTAACAACAAAACATTGCAACAGGAATTTATTTATTTATTTATTTATTTATTTATTTATTTATTTAAGGATTACATATTTCGGCACAACTGTTAATCATGACATGGAGATCTAAAGTCAAGTTTTGTCAATCATTTATACCCATGTTGCTCATTGTAGAGGACTTCCACCCCAAGCACTGGTGACTGGGTACTATTTTACTGGTAAAACAGGGCTTGTTTACCACAGTAAACAAGCACTGCTTCACTTTCTGAGGTTCCCATGGGGGGGGGGGGGATTCTACTGGAGAAGATAAACATATAAAAATATATGAATACCAAAATTGTGCTTGAATAACTGTACAATTATTCAGATTAGAATATTCTTATCAACACTAATGTTTAACACTTTTGTCTGCACTGGAGAGATTTATCTGACGGTGCAAAATACCCTGTTACCAAGTAATGGTATAACCCTGCCAAATGTTAACGCAATACATCCCCACAGATGGGACTAGTGTTATAGCCCCCATATTATATCGAGATTGATATGTCCTTAGTCGATGGTTCTACGCAGGTGATATTTTTCTGAAGACAGATTCTAGCTGGTATGATTCATTTGCACTAAGTGACCTTAAGTGCATGTTTACATCTTTGTTACACATAATCTAGTTTTAAATCATATTACATAGAGATTGTTTAATTGTTTACATGTTGGTATGTCAAGGATCTTGTTTACATGAATTAAGACAGAATCACCTAGAAACTGATAGAAAACAGAACTTTGGAGAAAATTCATCTTCTGGGACATTCTATCTGAGTACTATTTAAAGGTTTGTCAACAGAATAAAAAGACATTTTTTTTCAGAAAAACTCATTTTCAGAAAGACTCATTTCAGTTAAAATAGGTATTGGAGATTATTATTGTTCCAGAACAGTGCATTCATTACAGAAGCAGTGCTTCTTTGTGAATTTGGAAAAATGATTCCAAAAGAGAATTTTGAAGAGAATTTATTCATCTTGTAAAAGAGAATTTATACTTTCTGTAAAACAGAATATATTTTTGTGAAAAGCCAGGATTTTACTGGATTATTTGGAAATTACCTGTGGTGCCAATATTTATTGGATTTTTACTCCATTTGAATTTTGCTGAGTGTTTTATTACATTTTATTGGAGACTGCTGAAATTTGTAAGTGAACATTTCATTACGAATCTCCGGGACAGGGTTTCTGAAGACACTTTTTTGGACTTCATACTACCAGTTGGGAAATTTCTTCACAAGATTCTTCAACACTGGATTACTGGATTCTGTCGAACTGTATTTTGGACTAATTCAGTAATTGATAAGTACCGCTGTTTTTATTTACTGTTAACCATTTAGTGTAAAAGATCTTTGTATCATTTTTCTATATATTTTTTTCAATCAAATTTCTGAATAATTAAATTCATAGTTATTGTTGCTGATTCTCAGATTTCTTTCTGTTACCAATATCATTAATATTTCCACACCGTAACAACTAGTCCTCTTATAAAGGGGTTCTTGATTCCATACCATATTAGAGATGGGCGGTATTGGAATTTTGAGTTCGGTATCGGTTTCGGTATTTTTGTGTGGGCATACCGCGGTATCAGTTCGGTATTCGGTATGTGACTTCAGATTCACTGATAGTACCAAAGGGGAATCCATGTCCGAAAAAATACTGAATAAGTTGTTCTTGTATCATTCTATCAGAGTGCTACACATGCCATTGTTGATGGGCTCAACATTGTCAATCTTTTGTCACCACAGATCATATCTACAGTAATTTGGTGACTTGTTCTAAATACGCCTTAACTTTTCAAGCTCACTTAAGGCATCTGTAATCATAGAATGTGTGTCCTGAAGATGTCATCTTTAGGTGGGCCTGATGACAGTAGTAAAATGATCTGGTCAGTGATTTCTAGCCAAGTCTTGGCTGCCTGTTAAGGCAGCCAAGACTTGGCTAGAAATCACTGCTAAGCAACTGGACATGTACAGGTCATAGACTATTGATAATTTAGTACAACTGCCCTGGTCCTTAAGGCTTAACAAAACTGAAAAATAAAACCAGTCACTTCTTTCATGAAAATGAACACTTCAACTGCTATCAATCCTCACCAAGGCCTTATAAATAGTGAATGCACAGGGAAAATTGAAAATACCGTTGGTTTCGGTATTCAAAGATTGGGTCGGTTCGGTTTTTCGGTGTCCCCATGATATCGGTATCGGTTCGGTTTTTCGGTATATTGCCCATCTCTATACCATATTTAATTTTTCATCAAATCAAGTATACTGGAATCATCTTGTCTGTCTCTCCGTACATGGGGGCATGGTGGCATTGTGGTAACCGGTTCTCGTCAGATCACCTAAGTTAAGCAACGACAGGCCCGGTTAGTCCTCGGATGGGTGACCGTCTGAGTGATTAATTCGGACTCCCACATTGTGTCCTTGGGCAAGGCACTTAACCCTGATTGTCCACATGGGGGCACGATGACGGCATGTACTGAGGTGTACTGCACGTCTTCAGCCATTCTAACCCTGCCTGTGCTGCAGTGCAGAGTTACGATGTTGGGGAGCTGGCAGTTGCTCATCGTTGCTCGGTGGTTCTCTCCGGGTACTCCAGCTTCCTCCACCCGTAAAACTGTAACTGACATAATATGACCTGGGCTGTTAATGTGTCGTTAAACCCTAATAAATAAATAAATACTCTCAGTACCTCCATCTGTTGATGGACAGATGTACGGAGAGACAGACAAGATGATTCCAGTATACTCCCCTTGCCTCCCCCCCCCCCCCCCACCACAACTTATTGCGTAGAATATAATAAAAGTGTCAATGGCACTGTAGCTTCACTTGTCAGCATGTTGTTTGATGAAAAGGATAATGTTCAATGTTTACGAAAGGATTATGAAATAAGACAAGCATTGCAACAATTGGGAATATGTTAATTTCTGTTCTCTGTGTGCTATGTTTTCAATAAAAATAACATGAGGTGCAGACTGTACTAAAGAATTGAGGGGTGGGTTAATGTGGCCCTCACAGTTGTATGTGGTCCTCACAATTAATGTATGTCAACGAAAGTTACCAAGTTGCAGTGAAATTATTCCAAAACGAGTCATCCTATCAAGTTAAAATGAAATCTCTTCATAAATACGGCCTGTAGACTGTGCTAAAGGTTTTTGGGCTTCGGGCTCGGGCAGGCATCATGGCTGAATGATCGCTTCCAAAAGGGTACATTCTCATCTAGATATTATGTGGCGTCAACCTACCAAGTTACAATGAAATCCCTCCATAAATATGAGCTGTAGTCTGTGCTAAAGTTTTTCGGGTTTCGGGCAGCCATCGTGGTTGAATGATCGTGACCAAAAGGGGATATTCTCATCTAGGCATTATCTGGAGTCATCCTACCATGTTACAATGAAATCCGTTCATAAATATGACCTGTACACTGTGCTAAAAGTTTTCAGGCTTCAGGCTCCTGTAGCCGTCACAATTGACCAATCACAACCAAATGGGAAAGTTCTCATTTAGACATTATACAGAGTCATCCAACCAAGTTACAATGACATCCCTCCATATTAAATATGACCTGCAGACTGTGCTAAAAGTTTTTGGGTTTCAGGCTTGGGCAGCCATCAGGGTTGACAGATCATGATCAAATGGGGAAGTTCTCATCAAGACATCATACAGAGTCATCCTACCAGGTTACAATGAAATCCCTCCATAAATACAAGCTGTAGTCTGTGCTAAAGTTTTTCGGGTTTCGGGCAGACATCATGGTTGAATGATAGCGACCAAAAGGGGATATTCTCATCTAGGCATTATCTGGAGTCATCCTACCAAGTTACAATGGAATCCCTTCATAAATATGACCTGTAGACTGTGCTAAAAGTTTTCAGGCTTTGGGCTCCTGTAGCCGTCACAGTTGACTAATCACGACCAAATGGGAAAGTTCTCATTTAGACATCATACAAAGTCATCCAACCAGGTTACAATGACATCCCTCCATATTAAATATGACCTGTAGACTGTGCTAAAAGTTTTTGGGTTTCAGACTTGGGCAGCCATCACGGTTGACAGATCATGATCAAAAGGGGACATTCTAGATATTATACAGAGGCATCCTACCACGTTACAATGAAATCCCATCATAAATACGACCTGTAGACTGTGCTAAAGGTTTTCAGGTTTTGGGCCTGGGCTGCCATCATGATTGACTGATCATGACCAAAAGGGGACATTCTCATCTAGACATGACCTCAAATCTGCAAATGAAATTTTGTGATGATCGGACAAAAACTATGGGGTGTAACTTGTGCTAAAGGGAAAAGTGAACAGACTCACAGATTTGTGCACACTCAATGACAATAGCTTATCTTGACTTTGTCAAGTTATTCTGGTTATTCACTGGCTATTCTGGTTAGGTAAAGGGTTACCCAATAGTTTATAATTGCATGTATGCTGTCCATTTAAATGCATGGGAATAATTTAAATTGTTAACAGATTGAATTACATTTTAGGAGGGTAAAACAGAACTCATATCCAAAAGTAACTGTATTTTATTTTATTTTGGTTGTTTAGGTCACAGAGCCTCCCGTTCAGCATCTAAGGCTAAAACATGCCCACAAGAGCGAAGTAAAGTTTAGTCTATTGTTTATACTAGGGCTGCACAGTATTTGATTTTTCAATACCGAGTACGGTATAAAATAAAATACAGCGGTATGACTAAATACCCTGAGTGTCATCAGCTTTACATTTTCGGGACAGCTGGACAGGGGAACTTCAATCACACGCATCTGGTTAACCTGCTCTAAAGAGATATATCACACATACTTCGAAATACCCTTTCTTATATAGATAATATACATGTGTATATTAAATATATAAGGGGGGTATTTTGAAGTAGGGGTGATATATCTCTTTAGATCAAGTTTCCAGATGCCTGTGCTTCGATGAAGAACGAATGTTTTTTTTTTCAACGAGCATTTTACAGACAATGTATTTTTTTTAACTTTTTCACTGTTGTGAATTTCTTCACTCCAACAAAAGTGTTAAAAAACGATTGTCGGTAAAGTGCCCATTACAAAAAAACTTTGGTCATTTAATCTCAATTAACTTCGCTTGCAGCTAATAAAACACCAGTATGGCTTTTCTATTGTTGGTGGCAGAATGCTAATCGAGTTTATACGGAATACATTGAGACAGGATGTGCTCGAATAAAGAAGCATTAAATTTACTGTTCTCTTAATTGTGCTACGGGCAATGGAACAGCATGTCCGATAATAAACATGCATTGAATTTGCGAAGTTATCAATTAACCAATTTCACACCATTCGATGGAATCTTATTTCGACAGATTAACGGGAGCGCATTACATGTAGTCTAAAGTATGTAATTTTTCAGTCTCACTTTGATATGAGATGCAATTGGTTAGCCCCACATACATTTCATTTCGCATTTCCGTGGCACATATGGACTTTTTTATTCAATAATACCGTGAAAGTCAGTATACCGATTAAGTTGAAAATTGCTCGGTATTTACTCGGTATCGAAAAAATACTGAGTTTCGGTAAGATACCGAATTACCGTGCAGCCCTAGTTTATACCTATATGGCCCATCTTGGCTACTCAATACAGGGTACTATTTTACCATGTGTGAACCACAGTAAATAAGTACATGTACTGCTTCCTTCCCATAGTTCCCCAGGAACCAGAGTAAACAAGAACTGTCGCACTAACTGAGATTCCCATTCAGCTATTAGTGATGCGCTTTGTAAACAAATATTCTGCTGGACATACATGTATTAACCCTCTGCACTCTGAAGTCAAAATACCAAAGTTTTGAGCATCAAATTTTTCCCACAATGCAGCTAAGAATTTGAAAAATTATATCTTGTTTGACAGAGCTCATTGAACTCTGTCAAACAAGATATAATTTGTTAAATTTTTCTTACTGCATGGGCAATATGGAGTTAATGACGAAAAATTTGAAATACTACCAGAGTACTAGGAGTTAAAATTGTCCAGGTACCGGAACTTGTGTACACAAATATCCAAGCCTTTTAAGGGTGGTAGAAATATATTTTTATGTAGTTCATCCAGCTTTTTGTATCAAAATGTAAAATGTGCATGTTTCATATAGATTATAGCAGTCTGTTAATGTCAGAAAAATAAGCTGTAGATGTACATTTGTGGTATATAATTATCTTCAAGTATACACTTGCTTATTGGAATAAAACATTATGTATTAAATGGCCAATTAGTGTAGAATTCCAATTGATTGGAACTATTGGTAAAACTGTCATCATTCACATTACAACTGATAAAGCGAATATACAGCCAGTCCAGTTTAACCCTCCATCTAACATGATTAGCCTGATGACAAAGAAATTGCTCGAATAATTGAAAAAAATTTATTTTTGCCTCTAAAACGTATCTTATGCAGGTCTGTCAGAGGCAAGTGATCGTTTTCACACAACAAATCAAATGGAAACATTGATGAATGCCTTTTAACCTTGAATGGTCTGGAAATTTTAAATTCCGAACACTAATTATAGAATAATCATCAAAACTTTAATTAATGAAGCACCAGGTACAACCCACAATTGCGATCAGGCCAGGGTGGCCCTACTGAAGTCACGTTTTGGCCGCCTTTACAGGCAGGCTTGACTAGAACCCATTACCTACATGTAGATACATTAATTTGACTAAAATTGCCTAAAGGGTCTCTTCTTGAAAGTATGCTAAAGTACCTGTTCTGAGGCCATGGAGTTTGTGAAAATAGGATAAAGGGCATCGATAGTTAACAGCTCCCAATGGATATATGGTATCAAAGAAAAGCCACTGAATCTGATATTGTTATATAGTGAGGGCAGTTCATCCTCCTGGACCTTGCCAAGGAGGGTGTTGGTCACTCTCCTGTGATGTTCAAAATGACAGGCCGGCTTATGATGCCTCATTGGATCGAACTCAATGAGGAGTCATAAACCATGTTTTTTAGAAGTTGAAAAAAAATTTGCCTTCTTGATTGGTTAAGGCTCGATACGGACAGAAATGAAAAGGTATTATATATAATCCGAAACTTGTATGCACATCTAAGAGACCCTACCTGAACATATGAACACACCTTTAATGTTTTGGATTAAACCCCCTAGGAGCCTTTTGTAGGAAACTGATTCTCTAATGACAAATGTGTTGTTACAGGAGCCACATGGTGACAAATCAAAAATCCAAAACCTTTACACGTATGCACATCTTGAGACCCTACCGGAACATATGAACACACTTTCAACATTTCAAATTAAAATCCCCTTGGAGTCTTCCAATGGAAACTGATTTTCTAATAATAAAAGTGGTTCCCCTGGAACCATGTGGGGTCAAATATAAAAATTCTGAAACCTTTATGTACATCTACAGATGCTACCTGAACACCTCAGCATAGTATAAACGTTTCGAATTACATACTCTTGGTGATATGAAGTTCAGATGTAAATGTATGGATGGAATGGACAGGATGGGACAGGACGAACAGAGATTGCAACAATATCCCCACTTTTTTTTGACAAAAATGCAGGGATAATTAATTCCAAATGGCATGTTTTTGGACACTGCTAGGCAAGTTTGACATTTCATAAGGTGCATGAACATTGAACATTTGTGAACCGTTCATTGGATACCATGAACAGAATAATCCTGATGACTGCATTTAACACCAAAACACCAAACCACTTACCTGCATTCCAAATCTTACCTCATCAGAGGTAAAGTAAATGTACATGAATTTCAACAATCACAACATACATGAATTGCTTGATTTACATTTTTCACAGCACATCTGCACAAATATTGAATCCATGCACACCAATATACTTCCGTCAAGAGTGATATACATGTAATGGATAAAATAATTGTGGTATGTTTTGTTTGTTTTTTTATCACAATATGTGATACATGACAGGTTGGATGTGACATAATATCAACACTCATATGCATTTTTAGTTTCCCTGTAAAAGCTGCAATTCAAATCTGGGTACAATGTACTTGCTGATTAATTTTATCTCAGACCGGAGAAACTATACCTCAATATTTTTACAACAAAACATACCCTGAACTCAACCTATCATCACAAAAATTATTTGCCCAAATTCTGAGAAAATGAATATTTACATGTATCTCTAAGGATATTTTCCAATGGAGAAGTTGCTATTCAATTAGTGGATTCACAGTGCAAAGAAATGACAGAATAAATCTTGTAAATTGATGAGGAGAGATAACCTGGTTAAAATTGTTGCAGATCAAGGGTGTCGGAAAATGCACATGTCCACTTGTAATATTTGATAAGTTTGATTAAAATTGGGTCACAAATGTATGAGAGGCACACAGAAGCACCTCGGAGTGGAACACATAAGAATCTCAAAAAGAAGTCTACATTAAATCTTCTATGTTAAAGAGGAAATAACCTGGTTAAATTATCATGGGGCAAAACTTTTGAATATGTGTATATCCATGTAAGAGCCATTTCATTAAAATCATTTCAAAAAGTAAGAGCTGTGCAAACAAAAATTTTGGATGGATGGATGAATGGACAAATGTATGTACCAGGATCCACTGTCTCGAGCATAAAAAATCAGGTACCTATTCAAGCCATTTTAAAGCACAGTCAGATAAGGTTCAAGACTTTTCCATGCATTGCTCAGTAACCCTGGGTATGATTCTGACCTGAAGTTAGTGTACACAGATTTAGATTTGGTTGAGAGAAAGAATTTTGTTTATTTTTCCTACAACACGATCAGCAATACAAATTAAATGTTCTGCATTAATTTTATACGAGCCCTAGATGAAAAGAGCAGAATTTTCTAAGAAGGAACAGAAATACAAGGACTTTCAAAGACCTTATATAAATTTCCAGCTCTTTCAAGGTCATGAAAATGAATCTTAATGAAATCTGTGTATGTATACATGTATATGTACATACATATATATGTGAATGTACACAAGTATGGACAGACAGGGTGACGACATGTAGCCGCCACTTCTAAAATGAAAGTGTCAATGACACTGTAGCTTAACTTGTCTGTGTGTTGTGTTTGATGAAAAGGAAAATGTTCAATGTTTATGAAAGGATTATGAAATAAGTCAAGAATTGTGATAATTGGGAATATGTTAATATCTGGTCCCTGAATGCTACGTTTTCAATAGAAATAATATGAGGTGTGGACTCTACTAAAGAATTGAGAGGTTGGTTAATGGCCCTCACAGTTAATGTATGTGGCCCTCACAGTTAATGTATGTCAACAAAAGTTACCAAGTTACAGTGAAATTATTCCAAAATGAGTCATCCTATCAAGTTACAATGAAATCCCTTCATATATATGGCCTGTAGACTTTGCTAAAGGTTTTTGGGCTTCGGGCCTGTGTAGCCATCACGGTTGACCAATCACAACCAAAAGAGGATGTCCTCATCTAGACATTATACTGAGTCATCCTACCAAGTTACAATGAAATCCCATCTTAAATACGACCTGTAGTCTGTTCTAAAGTTTTTTGGGTTCTGGGCTCGGGCAGCTGTCATGGTTGAATGACCGCGACCAAAAGGGGATGTTCTCATCTGGGCATTATCTGGAGTCATCCTACCAAGTTACAATGAAAACCCTTCATAAATATGACCTGTAGACTGTGTTAAAGGCTTTCAGGCTTTGGGCTTCTTTAGCCATCACAGTTGACCAATCACGACCAAAAGGGTACGTTTTCATCTAGACATTACATGGAGTCAACCTACCAAGTTACAAACGAAATCCCTCCATAAATACGACCTGTAGACTGTGCTAAATGTTTTGGGGTTTGGGGCTCGGGCAGTCGTCACGGTTGACAGATCGCGACCAAATGAGGAAATTCTCATCTAGACATCATATAGAGTCATCCTACCAAGTTACAATGAAATCCCTCCATATTAAATATGACCTGCAGATTGTGCTAAAAGTTTTTGGGTTTCGGGCTTGGGCAGCTGTCACGGTCGACAGATCATGACCAAAAGGGGACGTTCTCATCTAGATATTATACACAGGCATCCTACCAAGTTACCATGAAATCCCTTCATAAATATGACCTGTAGACTGTGCTAAAGGTTTTCAGGTTTTGGGCTTGGGTAGCCATCACGATTGAACGATCGCGACAAAAAGGGAATGTTCTCATCTACACATGACCCCAAACCTGCATATGAAATTTTGTGATGATCGGACAAGAACTACAGGGTGTAGCCTGTTCTAAAGGAAAATGTGAACTGACTCACAGACTAACAGACTCAGACTTCCGCACGCGTGATGGCAATAGCTTATCTTGACTTTGTCAAGTTAAGCTAAAAAGGGGTATAAAAATGATTATTTTTTGGTGTTTACATGTATGGTCACTTTCAGCATCTATGCCTATATAAAACATTGGTAAGAAGTCAAATTCAACCAATCGTTTATACCTGTGCTGTCCACTTTTAGAGAACTTCCACCCCAGGCATTTGTTCCACCTACCATTTTACCAGTAATGTAGAACCTGCTTACCACAGTAAACATGCACTGCTGTACTTACTGGGGTTCCCACAGGGAATAAAAATGATTTCTGCACATATGTTACTCAATGAAAAGGCCACCTATTCACAGGAGTACATGACCAGGAACAAACAAATGTTTAACAAAACCCAAGCAAAACCTTTTGACACATCTGTTTTTAGCTGCCTAAATGATTAGAAAAACCTTCAACCGGTTATCCAAAATATCGATAGCGATCGTCATTCCACATTTAAAACGTAGTAATACTGCCGCTTCTCCTTTGTGATAGATTACATATCAAAGCCGCATTGTATATATTAAGAAATAATCAACTTTGGCATTCAAGACTTCCATCATTAATGATCGGCAGTTTCCATGAGTAATGAGTAATCACAGAAACTATCCTGTAGTGTGTAGATAAACGAATGTTGTCGGCAACGTTCCTTTGTACACACGCTACGGAATAGTTTGAGAATACTGCTTTCCAATTCCTATAGTTTTGATCCCATATTCGGTGAAATAAAGGCCATGGATAACCAGATATTATCTGGTTATAGCTCTTGGTTAGTTGGTTACGAAAATGAGCCAACCCCTTCAGCCCTAACCCCAATACATCATGTGAATCAGTACTTTAATTAGAGATGGGAAGTGTTAGAATTTTGAGGGCATTATGTATTTCGATATTTCTATGGGGTTATACTGTGGTTTCATTTGGTGTTTGGTATCAGATTTGACTGAGATTTGTTGACTTTTAAGGCAGCCAAGACTTGACTAGAAGTCACTGTAAGCAACTGGACATGTTACAGGTTGTAGTCTTGTGGGATTCAGGACAATTTCCTATGCCCTTAAGGGTTAACAAAAGTGAAAAGAAAATCAGTCACTTCTTTCATGAAAATGAACCCTTCAACTGCTTTCAAGCCTCAACAAGACCTTCTTATGTAGCAAATGTAGGAAAATATGAAAATTCAGACAGTTTCAGTTTTCAATGATGGCTGCGGTATGGTTTTTCAGTATCCCTGTGATATCAGTTTGGTTTTTCAGTATATTGCCCATCTCTAACCTTAATCACTCCTCTTCCTTACATGTACATGAAGTTCTCAGCCTGTGTCACTAGTTTTCTGTCACGATGAACTACAATGTTCCTGGCATACTATGTTCACTGACACATCTTGTAATACTGGGAGTTTTTCTACATGTATCAAGAAAGGGTCCTGGGCCCTTGTTCTTGGGAAAATTTGCACCGTTTGGAATTTCTGTCAGACTAAGGAAGCTTTTTAAATTCCACCAAATTCATGACAGTATCCAAACTTTTCCAAAGTACCCAAATTATGAGACTGATCCCAAATTGGAGTTCATAACAAATAGTTTGGTTTCTCTTTTTTATGACTTTTTGTTCAATTTCATTAAAAAGTGATTTAACCCTTGAAGGATAGGAGATTTATCAACATATTTGTTCCACAATGACAGTCTGCATCCTGTGGCTAGTAGCTGGTTCTAGGCATATCTTGTCTGCCTATTTTCATGCAGGTAGCTAAGGCTTGTCAAGAAACAACTGCCAAAATGAAACAAGAGATGCACAATACTGACAGTATTGACTGTTATACTTTAGTAACGTTCTCTGCAGACTCCCATTTCTGAAATATATCTACCAATTGTGTTCATATCGTTGTAAAATATGCCTTATGGAATCTTAAAAATGTCTGACTCAAATAGATCCTCACGAAAATATGAGCTGATCAACTGTTAAAACTTACGTAAGGCCCAGTCTAATAATCTGAAAATCATAAACAAAGGTAAGAGAGGACCCATTACTTATACCAGTTAATGCCCCTCCCCCCCCCCCACCCCATGCACCATACATGTACAATATGACAGAGAAATTATACAGTGGTATAGCGGGAATATAATCAATCTCATTCAGCCTAAAAATGTAGTTACCTATTTTTATTCTTAAAACAGTTGCTCCTTCTCTTGATTCTGAAGGATCACTTCAATTATTAAAAATATAATAGTGGCCATAATGACAAAAGAGGCAGCTAAGCCTAGATAGCGTCGCTAAGGGTTACTTTTTAGGGGAAGTTGAATACAAGACAAGAATCCAAGTGTTACTGCATGTGACCTTAACTTTCATGATATGACAATGCATCAAAGTCATGACACAAAGCTAGGTTATGGGTAACAATGCTGTGAAGTATGAACATGATCTGTCAAAAAGATTCAATAATACAGACCAGACAAGGGCTACAAAACAATATTAAAGTTGTGTTGTCTCTGACCTTGAACTTGATGATATGACCTTGGATCAAAGTTGCAAGACACTTTTGTGTCATGAAAAATAATTGTACCAACTATGAATAAGATATGTCATTCATACATAAGTTATATGAACCAGCCAAGGGCTGTATAACAATATAAGTGTTGCTGCCTGTGACCCCGATCTTGATGAAAAGTCATGAGACATCTTTGAGTCATGAGTAATAATTGTACCAACTATTAATGAAAGTGTCAATGACACTGTACCTCAACTTGTGTAAGACATGTACATGTATAGTATGTGATACAGCAATGACACACAATTAGGTAATGACCTAATAACAAAGGTACATATAAAGAATTGTAAGAGTCTGTACATAAATGTTGATTGTAGCCTGTAACAAATGTATAGGTAAAGTATTGTAAAGGTGTGTGACAGTTAGATGCTTAACTAGAAAAGAAATCTTCATGGGGTTAATGTTACAATGGGGATCTTTGTATGGCACACCATAAGCCAAAAGTTAGCATTCATTCAAAAATTTATTCAAATCAGAACCTTCATATATAAGTTCTGTACAAAAAACTGATTGTAAATTTCGGAACAAAATGGCCCCGGCAGCCATCTTGAATTTTGGACCGCACCCCCAAAACACTTGTTCTTGTCCCAAGGTATTAACAAAGGTACCCAAGAAGTTTCGTTAAGATCAATTCAGAAATACAGCCCCTAGCCCAAGCTGTATTGGGATGTGTACTTACTGTGTATAAGTTGCACTGAAGAAATCAAAGTCCATCTAATTTGCATAACGTCTGCACAAGGACCTGTGTTATATGTGATGTATTCCATGTTACTAAACATTTATACAAAAATTTATTCAAATCAGAACTTTCATACAGAAGTTCTGTACACAAAACTGATTGCACTAACTTGGGTACAAAATGGCTGCTGGTGGCCATCTTGAATTTTCAACCACACCCAAAAACACTCGTTCTCGTCCCACTGTGATAACAAAGGTACCCAAGAAGTTTCGTAAAGATCGGTTCATAAATACGGCTTCTAGCCCGAGCCGTATTGAATTGTTGACAGACAGACGGACAGGTGGGCCATGGCATAACCTTAAATTTGACTACGTCAAAGTAGAGATAAAAATTTGACTATGTCAAAGTTGAGCTAACAATTTGACTATGTCAAAGTTGAGCTAACAAACTTGACTACGTCAAGGGTGAGCTAAAAATTTGACTATGTCAAAGTTGAGCTAATCACACCAAGTTAAATGGCTCAGGCAAGGGCTGTATAACAATATCCAAGTTTTGCTGTCTGTGACCTTGACCTTGATGATATGGCCTTGGATCAATGTCACAACACACCTTTGAGTCACAGGCAATAATTGTACCACTTAAGAACAAGATCTGCCAATTAGATCAAATTTTATGGACCGGACAAAGGAAATGTTGACAATGGATGGACAGGCAATGGATGGATGGACAGACATACGGACGACGGATGACTTAGCATTAGAAAAGCTCCACTGACATTCTCTGTCAGGTGATGCTAATATTCTGTGGTTAAATTATGGCCCAGACAAGCAAAAGTTTTTCTAAGTGACACTTTATCATAGGGTCTGTGACCTTGACGGTCACAAAACATATAATAAATTGTGACACACTGTCTTATATTACACATTTGTATAAAGTTTCATTAAAAAAAAATATTCAGTGGTTAAGACATTATGGCCTGAACAAATAAATGTCAAATTTTTTCTAAGTGTCACCTTATCATTGGGCCTGTGACCTTGATCTTGAAGGGCAAATACCATATTATAATTGGCGACACACAAGCTTTTGATATTACATGTTGGTATGAAGTTTCATCAAAATATATCTAGTAGTTAAGAAATTATGGCCCAGACAAAAAAATGTTGACCACTAGTTGGACAGACGGACGACAGACAACTTAGCATCAAAAAAAGCTCAGCTGACTCTGTCAGTTTGAGCTAACAAACATGTAAGCCTATTAAATTAGGTCCCCTGACTCAACACTGATTGACAACTCTGATACTTTAGCAACTTTTTGATTCACTTTGCACCACATGTTTTTCCCTAAAATAAGAGTCAATGGTTGTTTCCTAAAGAATTTGAGAACTTGTGTGAACTGTGAATGATTATGGGTTATTGTCATGTCACATTTACTTTAAATCATCCATCCGCAAAATTTTGCAAGGTTTACAAATAGCTCAAAAGAAATCAATGAAGGGTTTTCAGTGATAAACATTAGCCAGAAAAGCAGCTTTTTGTGGAAACTCTGCCAATGCATCAGCAGATGCCCAGCAGAGTTTTAAGGACAAAAAGCCATCAAACATTGCAAGTGAAGCTTTGCGTCCAAATGAACAATCTAGGAACCAACTGTTCTTGAAAAATTGCATGTTTGCAGATGTCTTATAAGTTATATAGTAAGTGGTGTATAGAAATGTACAGATCAGATATTACAAGCAGCCTAGGGTGACTACACTTCCCTTTTCCAAATATACTCAACTTTTCCCCTTTACCTTTAAAAGAAGAAGTGTACTGTTAACTGTAAAGTGTATCAAAACCTTTTCATATTGAAAGACATTACATTTATCTACATCCCACAAACCATACTCCATGGCTGAGATGATGTATGTCATGGTAGTTACTTCCAGCATGTCAGGCAGATCGCCATACATGTATTTAATAACTGAAGATAGATCCGTCCCACTGCCATTTGAAAGAAATCACTATAGCCCAGCTAATATAGGAACTAGAACTCACACTGTGACAGAACACATACTGTTAAAATCATTTTTTTTTTTCTTAGATAATTTAGAATTTGAGGGTATTGTTAAACACTTGTGAGTACATACAGGTCAGTAAACGTACAATGACATTTAAAAAAAAAACCTTTACTTACAAATTTTCATTTCGGTTAAGAAATGATGAACATCACAGCGTGGTTGCCATTAACATCACAGCACCGTTGCCACTTTTCACAACTGGGTGGTTCACTTTGACAGGCTGTGTTGGAGTTATTCTGCATCCAGGATCTGTCGGGGTAAGTTTTTTAAATCGAAGGTATATTTTTTAGGCTACGAGGGCCATTTCCTGGCATCAGAACAATGCGGCGTCACCTAGGTAGGTGGTTTTGAGTCGAGTGGCGATACACAGAAGTTGTACCCAGGCATTTTGTGAGCCCTATTATTCGGAGAGAGATAATATATGCTACGTGAAAGTAAGCTGGTTGGGTTTGAGAAACATCAGTCTAACTGATAAAGTAAAAAGCTGTGTTTCTTACCTCTCCATTTGAATGAAAATTGATAAAATCAGCAGTAGCGATGACTTTTCACATCAAAAAACACGTCACAGCGCCCGAACAGAACATCACAGCGTCGAATTGCACGTCACAGTGTGAGACAGATTAGGGAATAGAACAGTCAGTTCCATTTGGTTATGTACAAAGTCCTTGTCACTTTCGAAACTAAACTGTTGTGTTTGCGCGATCGATTTGATCGAGGAAATAAATAAACCAGACTTGAGATAAATAACTAATATTCGCGAAGTTCCCAATTTCACATTTTGTTTACAGCTGTAGGCCAACACATGATGAACCGTGTCTTTGGTGGGTGGGAAGTGGGGGCGAAAAAGCCTCCTGCATCACGAAAGCACCCACGGCACACGGCTAATGATCGAAGTTATATCAATTTATGACATTGAGTCAACTCGACCAGACCATCCCCTTTCCCCGTCTTACTCTTGTCGGTCTACGCAATTAAAGTTTTTTATATATACTAGAGTGATGTCACACATGCAGCCCGACTGTCCCAGGAATGGCAATGCTTAGACGCAAAATAGTCGGAGCCATTTTTTGTTAACAGTTTACCTAACGAATCAGCCATATCTGCACTCATGATATACAAAATTTGCTATTCAAATTTTATTTGTTCATTTCTCTACTTCAAAACATACCTCATGACCTATTAATGGAACAAACTTGATGAGCTTGTTCCAATAAGGAGTAATAAGCCATGGTTAGAAGTAAATAAAAAATGAAAAAATCTGAGGTTTCAGAAAAATAATTTGTACTGTTGGCTTCAACTTGTGTAAGGTAAAGGATTAAAGATGCTGTACATAAAGCAATGTTGGGCTATATGAGTCAATTTTCTTTTTTGCATGTAATAACTCCCAATCCTTCAAAATGCATTTTGAGAATAAATGCCTAAGTGACAATTTGTGTGTGCTTGTGTGGGGTGTGTGTGTGTGTGTGTGTGTGTGTGTGTGTGTGTGTGTGTGTGTGTGTGTGTGTGTGTGTGTGTGTGTGTGTGTGTGTGTGTGTGTGTGTGTGTGTGTGTGGTTTGTCTTACCAACTTAACGAGGTAACTAGACAAAAGAGTTTGCGTGTTTTGCCTTACCGAGGTACAAAAGACAAAAGAAACCTTTTACCTCGGTTGTTTTCCCAGAACTATACCGGCAAAACGAGGTAGAAACCGTTAGTCCACACAAAGGACAAACAATGGGGTACCTCGGTATGTAGGGTAAACAAGACTGTGTGTGTGTGTGTGTGTGTGTGTGTGTGTGTGTGTGTGTGTGTGTGTGTGTGTGTGTGTGTGTGTGTGTGTGTATGTGTGTGTGTGGGTTTGTCTTACCAACTTGACGAGGTAACTAGACAAAAGAGTTTGCGTGTTTCGCCTTACCGAGGTACAAAATACAAAAGAAACCCTTTACCTCGGTTGTTTTCCCAGAACTGTACCGGCAAAACGAGGTTGAAACCGTTAGTCCACACAAAGGACAGACAATGGGGTACCTCGGTATGTAGGGAAAACAAGACTCTGTGTGTGTGTGTGTGTGTGTGAGGGTGTGTGTGTGTGTGAGGGTGGGTTTGTCTTACCAACTTGACGAGGTAACTAGACAAAAGAGTTTGCGTGTTTCGCCTTACCGAGGTACAAAAGACAAAAGAAACCCTTTACCTCGGTTGTTTTCCCAGAACTGTACCGGCAAAACGAGGTTGAAACCGTTAGTCCACACAAAGGACAAACAATGGGGTACCTCGGTATGTAGGGAAGACAAGACTGTGTGTGTGTGTGTGTGTGTGTGTGTGTGTGTGTGTGTGTGTGTGTGTGTGTGTGTGTGTGTGTGTGTGTGTGTGTGTGTGTGTGTGTGTGTGTGTGTGTGTGTGTTGAGGTTAAAAAATCGCACTGGCACAGACATTTCATACTGAAACGTTTTTTTCTTTTAATATGCCGTCGAAAAATTGTTTTCATTTACTGAACCCTGATTGGTTTCAAACCTGACAAAAAAGTACACCAAATTTGATTTAAACTAAGTGATGAGCTTAGGAACTGGTTAAACTGGCTGGCAAAAATTGATGTTATTCATTGATGGGCTCTAATTTAGTCCTTACAAGGATGTTACGCAAGCTTTTGTTTTTCTTATAGGCGATGACAGGTCGAAGATTCAAAGGTTCATTTAATTTAGCATTGGTAAAATTGAATTCATCTTTCAACATTTTTGCTATTTCGACATTCATTCTGTTGTACGTTAAAGTGAAAGGAATGATGGACCTCCTTTCGCATTCGCCCTCTGATATGTTCATACCAAATGGCCAGAGGGTTTGAAGCGTATTGATCCAAAAAGCTTCACGTTTTTTTTCTAAATTCATCCGTTTCTTCTAATGTGTCTTTAATTGGTGGTTGTTCAATTGGGTGGATTTCGAAATCGTCCAAAGAATGGCCAGGAAGGTTAAAATGTTGTGCTACTGGGGCATCAGCATTACGTTTTATATCCTGTTTGTGTCTAGTAGCACGTTCTCGAAAAGGATTTTGACTTTGACCAACATACTGTTTCCGACATCGCTTACAAGTGATAAGGTAAATAATGTTTGGTGAATCACAATGAAGGGGGTTACGGATCTGATAATGATTTTTCGTTTGTTCGGAGGAAAATTCCTCTTTCTGATCAGGCATAAAAGTATGCAGTCTACAACGAGGCTTTTTGCAATTAATTACCATGCCACTACCATTCTGCAATGGTCTGTTGTGTTCAATCTTCAGTGGTTCGAAATCGGTAGTTTCAGCTGGACTTTCGAGCTTTTTCAGGGTTTGGGATTTCAGGCTACGCAAAAAGCGCAGCGAGTACCCTCTCGATCTGAGGGCGCCAAATAGAGTAGAACAAGCCTCATTGAAATTTACCTTATCACTTGAATTGCGGTGGAAACGAATGAGTTGTGATTTGATGATACCTTTAAATGTATGTTGAGGATGAAATGATTTTGTGTGCAACAATTGATGTGAATCAGTTGGTTTAAAATACACTTTATAATCTAAATGACCGGACGCCTGAAATTGCTTGCCTTTATACACGGTCACATCGAGAAAATCAACAGAATTTTCACTGATAGTAGCTTTCAATTTAATATTTGGATCGTGATTGTTCAAAATTTCTAAAAATTCATCAAAATCTTCTTTTGAATGTTCCCAAATAATAAAAATGTCATCTAAATACCTGAGATATACGAGAGGATGCTTTGCACATTTGCTTAAGGCATTTTCCTCCCATTCCGCTACATAAATGCTTGCAAAATTAGGACTGAATCTTTTGCCCATAGGACAACCCATTATTTGTAGAAAATATTCTCCATTGAATTCAAAATTTGGTTGAAATCAAATAATCAAAACTGGAGTTATCAGTCGGAAACCAATTGTTTACAGACAGATGGATGGACCGACAGATGGACGGACGAAAGTCATGACTATAGCCCTGACTATAAACAGTCAGGCTAAAAATGCATTTTGTACCAAAGAAAAAATATTGCATGAATGGCCCTGGGTGAGGAGGAGGTGGGGTGGGGGATGAGGGGTGGGGGAGAGTGGGGGTGTGTTAGGGGAGTCCATTTTTTTTCCACATGTGGTCAGTCAAAATCCTTCAGAACGCATTTTGAGCATTTTGAGCAGAGAAAAAAAAATACCTAACTGGCACCAAGGGGGTGGGGGTGGGGAGTGGGTGGTGGGTTTGTCTGGGTTTTTAACCACAAACATTAACCAAAACTGTTAAAAAGCATACATAAGTTTAAAAAAAGGTTCCGCATGTTGTGACTGTAAATAGTTTAAAATGCATATTAGAGAAAAGAAGAAAAAAAAAGCCTAATGGGGGTGGGGTGGGGGTGGGGGGTAGGGGTGGTGGTGTTTGTCTGGGTTTTTAACCACAAACTTGGAGTCATCCTACCAAGCTACAATTAAATCCCTTCATAATTATGGCCTGTGGAATATTCTAAAGGTTTTCGGGCTTTGGGCCTCTGTTGCCGTCACAGTTGCCCAAAAGGGGACGTTCTCATCTAGACATTATATGAAGTCAACCTATCAAGTTACAATGAAATCCCTCCGTAAATATGACCTGTAGACTGTGCTAAAGGTTTTCGGAATTCGGGCCCCTGTTGCCGTCACAGTTGCCCAAAAGGGGGCGTTCTCATCTAGACATTATATGAAGTGAACCTATCAGCTTACAATGAAATCCCTCCATATATATGACGTGTAGATTGTGCTAAAGGTTTTCGGGCTTTGGGCTCGGGCAGCCATCATGGTTGAATGATTGCAACCAAAAGGGGACATTCTCATCTGGGCATCATGTGGATTGATCCTACGAAGTTCTAATGAAATCCCTTCATAAATATGACCTGTAGACTGTGCTGAAGGTTTTCGGGCTTCGGGCACCTGTAGCCATCACAGTTGCCCAGTTATGTCCAAAAGGGGACTTTCTCATGTGTAGAAATTATATGAAGTCAACCTATGAAGTTACACTGAAATCCCTCCATAAATATGACCTGTAGACTGTGCTAAAGGTTTGGGGGTTTTGGGCTCCGGCAGTCATGACGGTTGATAGATCATGCCCAAATGGGGAAATTCTCATGTAGACATCATACGGAGTCATCGTGTCAAGTTACAATGAAATCCATCCATATTGAACATGACCTGCAGACTGTGCTAAAGGTTTTGGGGTTTCGGGCTTGGGCAGCCATCACGGTTGACAGATCATGCCCAAACGGGGACGTTCTCATCTAGACATTATACAGAGGCATTCTATGAAGTTGCAATGAAATCCCTTCATAAATACGACCTGTAGCCTGTGCTAAAGGTTTTCGGGTTTTGGGTTTGGGCAGCCATACCGGTTGACCGATCACGACCACAAGGGGACATTCTCATGTAGACATGACCTAAAACCTGCATATGAAATTTCGTGATGATCAGACAAGAAATACTGGGTATAGTCTGTACTTGAAGGTTGAATAAAAAACTTTTAACCACAAACTTTAACCAAAACTCCAAATGTCAACTAAACAGGAATAAGAAAAAAAGAAAAAAAAAAAAACCCACTTGAATCTTCAGTAAAAAACTTTAACCACAAACTTTAACCAAAACTCTAAATGTTAACAGAAAAAGACAGACAGACAGACAGACAGACGGATGGACAGATGGATGGACAGACGGACGGACAAAAGTCATTACTATAGCCCTCACTGTAAACAGTCGGGCTAAAAAAAGGATATAGTAAAAAGAAAATATAGTGTTTTTGAATGGATACCAAAAAGTATCTCACTTGTGACTGAAACTAATGATTATTTCACAGGGGGAAGAGGGGTGGAGTGGACGGGAGATATTTGCATACCGAAACAAATATCCTTCATCCAATTCTGTAGAGGTGTGTACATACTTTTATACTCTTTGCATTTGCAGGTTTTTCAACATTCCTCTACATTGTTGTTATTTGTATTATCAATTGAAATAGCTAAGCCTGTGTGCATGTAAAAATATGTGGGTGAATATAAGGGAGATACCGAATTAAAATATCTGCAAATGTGCCATTCTAAGAGAGAGAGTACACTTCAGTCGAAAAGAGATAGAGAGACAGAGATATAAGTGATGGGTGGGGGAGTAAGATGAAAGTGTCAATGACACTGTATCTTAACTTGTGTGTTGTGTTTGATGAAAAGGATAATGTTCAATGTTTATGAAAGGATTATGAAATAAGACAAGAATTGTGATAATTGGGGATATGTTCATTTCTGTTACCTGCATGCTATGTTTTTGATAAAAATAATGTATGTGGCCCTCACAGTTAATGTATATCAACGAAAGTTACCAAGTTACAGTGAAATTATTCCAAAACAAGTCATCCTATCAAGTTATATTAAAATCCCTTCATAAATATGACTTGTAGACTGTGCTAAAGGTTTTTGGGCTTTGGGCTCTGGCAGCCATCATGGTTGAATGATCGCAACCAAAAGGGGACATTGTCATCTGGGCATCATCTGGAGTGATCCAACGAAGTTACAAAATCCCTTCATAAATATGACCTGTAGACTATTATTTCTGACCACTGACTTGTCACTTTCTTTCAGTGGGCGTTTATAAACTGTTTTATCATTTTCACACTTGATGAAATAATCCAACATAGTCTACTAGACTGTGCTCAAGGTTTTGGGGCTTTGGGCCCCTGAAGCCGTCACAGTTGACCAATCACGAACAAAAGGGGATGTCATCATCTTGCCATTATATGGAGTCAAACTTACGGGTTACAATGAAGTCATTCCATAAATATGACCAACAGACTATGCTAAAGGTTTTGGGATCGGGCAGCCATCAAAGCTAAATGATCGCGACCAAAAGGGGACGTTCTCATCTAGACATTATTTGGAGTCAACCTACCAAGATACAATGAAATCCCTTCATAAATATCACCTGTAGACTGTGCTAAAGGTTTTCAGGATTCTGGTCCCTGAAGCCATCACAATTGCCTAATGGTGTCCAAAAGGGGCTGATCTCATCTAGACATTATATGAAGTCAACCTACTAAGTTACAATGAAATCCCTTCATAAATATGACCTGAAGACTGTGCTAAAGGTTTTCGGGCTTTAGGCTCGGGGAGCCATCATGGTTAAATGATCGCAACCAAAAGGGAACATTCTCATCTGGACATCATCTGGAGTGAGCACACAAAGTTACAATGAAATCCCTTCATAAATATGACCTGTACACTGTGCTCAAGATTTTCGGGCTTCGGTGTAGCCATCACAGTTGACCAACCACGACCAAAAGGGGATGTCATCACCTAGACATTATATGGAGTTAACCTAACAAGTTACAATGAAATCCTTCCATAAATATGACCTACAGACATGCTAAAGGTTTTTGGGGTCGGGCAGCCATCAAGGCTGAATGATCGCGACCAAAGGGGGACGTTCTCATCTAGACATTATTTGGAGTCATCCTTTACCAAGCTACAGAGCTACAATGAAATCCCTTCATAATTATGACCTGTAGACTGTTCTGAAGGTTTTTGGGCTTTGGGCCTCTGTAGCCGTCACAGTTGTCCAATCGTGTCCTAAAGGGGACGTTCTCATCTAGACTTTATATGAAGTCAACCTACCAAGTTACAATGATAATGTTCAATGTTTATGAAAGGATTATGAAATAAGACAAGAATTGTGATAATTGGGATTATGTTCATTTCTGTTCCCTGCATGCTGTGTTTTTGATAAAAATAATATGAGGTGTACACTATACTAAATAGCTGAGGGTTGGGTTAATATGACCTCACAGTTAATGTATGTAACCCTCACAGTTAACGTATATCAACAAAAGTTACCAAGTTACAGTGAAATTATTCCAAAACGAGTCATCCTATCAAGTTACAATGAAATCCCTTCATAAATATGACCTGTAGACTGTGCTAAAGGTTTTCGGGCTTCCGGCTCGGGCAGCCATCATGGTTGTATGATCGCAATCAAAGGGGACAATCTCATCTGGGCATCATCTGGAGTGATCCTACGAAGTTACAATGAAATCCCTTCATAAATATGACCTGTAGACTGTGCTCAAGGTTTTCGGGCTTCGGGCACCTGTAGCCATCACAGTTGACCAATCACAACCAAAAGGGAATGTCATCATCTAGGCATTATATGGAGTCAACCTAACAGGTTACAATGAATTCCTTCTATAAATATGACCTTTTGCCTATGCTAAAGGCTTTTGGGCTCAGGCACCTATCAAGGCTGAATGATCGCGATCAAAATGGGACGTTCTCATCTAGACATTATTTGGAGTCATCCTACCAAGTTACAATGAAATCCCTTCATACATATTACCTGTAGACTGTGCTAAAGGTTTTCGGGCACCTTTAGCTGTCACAGTTGCCCAATCATGTCCAAAAGGGGACGTTCTCATCTAGACATTATATGAAGTCAACCTACCAGGTTACAATGACATCCCTTCATAAATATGACCTGTAGACTGTGCTAAAGTTTTTCGGGCTTCGGGCAGCCATCATGGTTGAATGATCGCAACCAAAGGGGACAATCTCATCTGGGCATCATCTGGAGTGATCCAACGAAGTTACAATGAAATCCCTTCATAAATATGACCTGTAGAATGTGCTCAAGGTTTTCGGGCACTTGTGGCCATCAAAGCTGACCAATCACGACCAAAAGGGGATGGCAGCATCATCTTGGCATTATATGGAGTCAACCTAACAGGTTACAATGAAATCCTTCCATAAATATGACCTGTAGACTGTGCTAAAGGTTTTCGGGTTTTGGGCTTGGGCAGTCGTCACGGCTGGCAGATCATGCCCAAATGAGGAAATTCTCATCTAGACATAAGGAGTCATCCTACCAAGTTAAAATAAAATCCCTCCACATGAAACATGACCTGCAGACTGCGCTAAAAGTTTCTGGGTTTTGGGCTTGGGCAGCCATCACAGTTGATAGATCATGCTTTAAAGGGGATGTTCTCATCTAGGCATAAAACAGAGGTATTCTACCAAGTTACAATGAAATCCCTTCATAAATACGACCTGTAGGCTGTGCTAATGGTTTTCAGGTTTTGGGCTCAGGCAGCCATACCGGTTGCCCAATCGCGACCAAAAGGGGACGTTCTCATCTAGACATGACGCCAAACCTGCATATGAAATTTTGTGACGATCAGACAAGAACTGCGGGGTGTAGCCCGTGCTAAAGGAAAATGTGAACAGACTCAGAGACTCCCGCACGCGTGATGGCAATAGCTTATCTTGACTATGTCAAGTTAAACTAAAAAAGTGAAAAAAAATAGTACACGAAAGTATACGCAAGTGCATGTGGGCGTATGTCTGCATATTACACTGTGTGTGTGTGTGGGGGGGGGGGGGGGGGGGAGGGGCCCACAAGGGTGTGTGTGTGTGTGTTGGTGTGCATGCATGTGTTTTGTTTTTTTTGTTTTTTTGGGGGGGAGGGGGGGGGGTTGTGAACTACTGTAAAAAAAGACTTACCTCTGATGAAAATGTGTCTCATAAGCCTTCATAGGCTGGATTTCATATAAATATTTTGTAAATACTCCATGTATATTATGTATGTGTATTGAAATGTGACACTTATATAAAATATTCTACTACTACTCCTGCATTAAAGTAGTCGAGATTGAAGTAATTAATTAAATATAATAGATTAAACTACCACTTGCACAAGGTGTGAAATAACATTTGAGTGGTGCAACAAAGCACAGAGCTGTCCTTCAAACCAACATCTGTTTTAACACTTCTGCACATGACAAGCTTGAGAAAAAATAAGAGACAAATCAACATTTTCAATTACTTTTTATTAATTCAGCAATCATAATTATAACCATATGTAAATAAGATCAATAGAAAATTTTTTTTTTTATTTCTCAATAATGACACATGCTGATCGACAAGCTGGACCACCACACATCATAACCCTAGCTCAAACATGCCCCGAAATTTCAAATTATAATTTTTTTGGTTTTGTCCCCCCACACGTGTCTTGAAACCCCAAAAATTAAAACAGGTCTTTCAGGCAGGAGATTTTAGTTCCTCTATCGGAGATTTTCTGGTGCCACCTGATTTTTGCATGCAGCCAGTACATCAAAAATTTCAGTGTCTTGGCAGTGGAAGATTCAGTCATCCATACCACTCCTAAATGGTGAAGTAAATAGTCCCACACCCCCTCCCTCCCCATCCCAGAAACGAGGCAATTGGACCCCAGACTCCCATAAACCCACACGCACAAATAGGCCTATATCATTGATTGCTTGCCCATCTGCCCCTCCCCCTCCCCCCCCCCTCATCTTGGCCAGTTTTCCGCTTGTGGATTCCGAAGTGTCTTGGGCTGAAACGTCCCAAGGCCACAACAAGCATTCCTTTTTATCCCCGCATTTTAAAAAATGCGGGGATATTGTCATGATCTCCGTCCATACGTCCGTACGTCCGGTTTTGTAATTCGAAACGCTGTAACTTTCTACAGTTGTTCGATAGGGTCTGTGCAACCCAAAAATACAACTTTTAAATTTTTGTGCCACCAGGTGGCTTCTGTGGAGCCACTTAAAAAATGCGTTATTTTTTCACTTTTTTGCTGAATACTCCCAACCTATTTAATTCGGAGTTCTAAAATTACATTAGGGTGTTGCTAAATGATCTGTAGATATGTAGGAAGGTTTCGGATTTTTCGGGTGCCACGTGGCTGTGCCACCGTAGCCACTTTTGTGTTTTCTTAGACCGTTTCCGGCAAAAGGCTCGTAGGATATGTAATTCGAAATGCTAAATCCATGCTCAGATGTTGCAGTAGGGGCTATAGATGCGCAGGAAGGTTTCGGATTTTTCGGGTGCCACGTGGCTGTGCCACCGTAGCCACTTTTGTGTTTTCTTGAACCGTTTCCGGCGAAAGGCTCGTAGGGTATGTAATTCGAAATGCTAAAACCATGCTCATATGTTGCAGTAGGGTCTATAGATGCACACGAAGGTTTCAGATTTTTCGGGTGCCACGTGGCTGTGCCACCGTAGCCACTTTCTTGTTTTCTTAGATCCTTTCCGGCGAAAGGCTCGTAGGGAATGTAATTCGAAATGCTCAAACCATGCTCATATGTTGCAGTAGGGACTATAGATGTGCACAAAGGTTTCGGGTTTTTCGGGTGCCACGTGGGTGTGCCACTTTAGCCACTTTTATGTTTTCTTAGACCGTTTCTGCCGAAAGTCTTGTAGAGTATGTAATTCAAAATGCTAAAACTATTCTCAGATGTTGCAGTATGGTCTATAGATGCGTACAAAGGTTTTGGATTTTTTTGGTGCCACGTGGCTGTGCCACCGTTGCCACTTTTGTGTTTTCTTAGACCTTTTCCAGTGAAAGGCTCCTAGGGTATGTAATTTGAAACGCTAAAACCATGCTCAAATGTTGCAGTGGGGTCTGTAGATGTGCACGAAGGTTTCGGATTTTTCAGCTGCCATGTGGCTGTGCCACCGTTGCCACTTTCGTGTTTTCTTAGACCCTTTCCGGAGAAAGGCTCCTAGGGTATGTAATTTGAAATCCTAAAACCATGCTCAAATGTTTCAGTGGGGTCTGTAGATGCACACGAAGGTTTCGGATTTTTGGAGTGCCACGTGGCTGTGCCACCGTTGCCACTTTCGTGTTTTCTTAGACAGTTTCCTGCGAAAGGCTCCTAGGGTATGTAATTCGAAATGCTAAAACCATGCTCAAATGTTGCAGTAGGGTCTGTAGATGCGCACGAAGGTTTTGGATTTTTCAGGTGCAATGTGGCTGTGCCACTGTTGCCACTTTCATGTTTTCTTACACCGTTTCCGACGAAAGGCTCCTAGAGTATGTAATTCGAAATGCTAAAAGCATGCTCAGATGTTGCAGTAGGGTCTGTAGATGTGCACGAAGGTTTCAGATTTTTTGGGTGCCACGTGGCTGTGCTACTGTTGCCACTTACATGTTTTCTTAGACCGTTTCCGGTGAAAGGCTCCTAGGGTATGTAATTCGAAACGCTAAAACCATGCTCAAATGTTGCAGTGGGGTCTGTAGATGCACACGAAGGTTTTGGATTTTTCAGGTGCCACGTGGCTGTGCCACCATTGCCACTTGCGAGTTTTCTTAGACCCTTTCCGGCGAAAGGCTCCTGGGTATGTAATTCAAAATGCTAAAACCATGCTCAAATTTTGCAGTAGGGTCTGTAGATGCGCACGAAGGTTTCGGATTTTGGGGGTGCCACTTGGCTGTGCCTCCATTGCCACTTTCATGTTTTCTTAGATTGTTTCCAGAGAAAAGCTCCTAGAGTATGTAATTTGAAATGCTAAAACCATGCTCAGATGTTGCAGTAGGGTCTGTAGATGCATACGAAGGTTTCAGATTTTTCGGGTGCCACGTGGCTGTGCCACCGTTGCCACTTTTGTGTTTTCTTAGACCGTTTACGACCAAAGGCTCCCAGGGTACATGTATGTAATTCGAAACGCTAAAACCATGCTCAAATGTTGCAGTGGAGTCTGTAGATGCACACGAAGCTGTGTCACCTGTGCCACTCAATATGATTTTAGTGTGTCATATAATACATTTCATCTTTGTATCAAGCATTCATAGAAAGTCAAGGATGCAAATGCGGGGATACACCATAGTGTGCTTTGCACACAAGTGACACCATCTAGTTCATTATTGTAGTTTATTTATTTATGTTAATTCCACTTTCATTTTAACATTCCACTCTGAACTTAACTTTTAAAGTCGTAAATCGGATTCCCTTCCTCCCCAACCTACAATTTATTCAAATCTCAGTACCGGTTACAGGATTCTTCTCCGTCAATAGCTACAGTTAGGTAAAAGACTGTTGGGGGAATGTCCAGATATTGTGCAGGTCAAGTTATAATTTTTTCAACTCACATCCATGATTTCAGTACGGTATAATATTTATTTTTTGTAATTCCTCGAGTTCTGAATCGATTTTGATGAACAACATTCGGAATCGCAATAGCTTTTAACTTTTTCAAATATTTAACTATCTTTTTAAGATTTCAAGTAAAAGTAAAAAGAAATTTTTCATGACTGTGAAAAAATTTTATCTAATTAAGAGCCAATGACTGAGAGAGCAAAAGATAAACCGACGTCAGCCGAACATCCCATCACACAGTTTGACATATTCGAGCAAGATTAAAAACACGATTCAAACTCCATATTTTGATCATTTTTTCTGCCATATTAATGCTTGTTATTATCAAAAAACATGTATGGAGCATATGTATTCAATTTATACTTAAGTGCAATACCTAACAATCACTAAACAACAATGAACTGAAACTATTTTTGATGGAAGAATAAACCTGATAACCGGACTTGCAAAAAATACAAGTTAATTATAGACAAACTGAAATCACATGGTAGGGTTTTGAGACCCCACCCTCGTAGTGTAATTAGTGGGGTCTCAATTTCTGTGTTCATATGGGCAACGTACACGACATGGTTAGTGGAGGCACGCGTAAACAGCGGTCTGAAAGAAGTAGGGTTATTTAAAATTAATGTTTTGTAAAACAATAAATTTGTTTTAAAATAACCTGGTGAGTTATTTCAATTGCCCCAGTCAAGAAACAACAAAGAAACAACCAACTATTGGGGACGTTTTGACCAACTCTTTGGGGACGTTTTGGATGATTCTTTGCAATATTGGTTAACTTCCACTAGGGGAGCACTCGGATTGCGTCCCAGTTGAATCGGGTGTACCACAGGGAACAGTGCTGGGCCCTCTCCTGTTTCTCCTGCACATAAACGACCTCCCACTCGAGGTGACTTCCAACGTAAGGCTATTCGCCGATGACTGCCTCCTGTATCGGGCAATAAATAGCATCCAGGACCAACAGCTGCTACAAGAAGACCTAGCAAACCTGCAGGTGTGGGCCATCAAATGGGGCATGAGATTTAACGCCAAAAAATGCTACATCCTCCGGTCATCAAGAAATGGCAAAACACTTTCCTACTTCTACAAAATTAATGAACAGATCCTCCAGGAAGTCAGTGACAATTCATATCTCGGCCTGATCTTTGCAAACAACCTAAAATGGGACATCCACATAAACAAGATTAATGCGAAGGCAAATAGCACGCTTGGGTTTATAAGACGCAACCTAAAATACGCCCCAAAGGCACTGAAGGAAACGGCCTACAAATCCCTGGTTCGTTCAAAACTTGAATACGGTTGCGCAGTCTGGGATCCGTATACCATGAAGAACATTGACAAACTTGAAATGACACAGCGACGGGCGGCATGTTTTGTTTGCAATGACTATCGCAGAGACAGCAGCGTTAGTAAAATGCTCCGTATTTTGAATTGGCCATCTTTACAGGAGCGAAGGGCAAACAAACGCATCTAGACACTCGATAACATCATATCCGGGTGCGATGCAATCCCCAAAGAAAAATACATCCAAATGGGGACGACCCGTACACGAAGTAGAAATGACAATAAATTGGCGGTCTATAGAACGAATACAGAGGAATTCAAACACTCGTTTTTTCCATGTACAATTGTGGAATGGAACGCCAAAAATCAAGCCGCTATTGATAGCATTTGTGGCACCACCACTGCGCATGTGTGAAACACCACATCTCCCCTGTGTTTTTATACGCGTCATCGCGGTTTACACAGTAACTCTATTCAGATTCAGATTCAGAGTAATTCCAGTGTTGCTGGGGGGCATCATTCTCAGTTCACAACTACAGGTAGTTCAGTGATCTGAACGTAGTGGCTTCCCCTCTCGGGATAGCCACTACTTTCAGATCGCTGAACTAAACTACAGGCAGAGCAGACGATAAGGCGCCTAGCCTTCATTATTATTTATGTGAACAATACAAATACACACCACTAACGTTTGGGGTTCAGAAAAATAGCTTTTCTTTTTTTAAATATCAATAAAATAGGGCATGGAATTCAACAAAATTATGACTGTGGCGTACCGTGTGCTTCGCAGCTTGCCTCTCATTTTCGTTCGTCTCAGTCTCTCAAACCTTTTGTAATTTTCAATATCATTCAAGACAAATCCGCCACAAGAACATTGATGATTATTACTATTAGTGAAAGTCATTGTAGTGATTTGTCATCTATTTCTTTTGATCATTAAAAATGTGTGTCTTGATTTAAATAATTTGATTCAAAAAATAAAACAAACTTTGTGATTCTTACCTGGTAAATAATAATGCGATTACAAATATTTTATTCACCAGAAACACTTTTTACATTTTCATCAACACCACATTTCAAGGGCGATAATTTTTGACTTTTTGACGTTTCGCAAAGGTTACCAGTAAAACCCCCTAGCGCAAATTCGGCCTGTAGTGAATTTGACATGAAAAGTTAATTTTGACCCACTGCAATGCCGCTGCAAATGTTTATTTATAAGAACTGTTCTTTAAACAACAAAAATTCGTACAATAAAAACAATAAGCTGTTATGTCGCGGTTCTCAGATAAGAAGGCCTTGATTATAAATGATGAACTTCAAAATGCTACTCCTCCCCTTTTCGCCCCCCAACACTCAGAAACGAACTTTTGATGTTACCTCGCACATTCTTTCTTGATAATGTAATTAATCAGCATACTAACATTTTCCTTTGTGTTACCCAATAACCAAATATCCTCTATTCTCTCATCAAAACCTTCCTCGTTATACTACCAGTGAATCATGTTATGTCAGGTTGATATTTTGAACATTGTAAGAGAAAATGCTCAACTGTATCTATCACTCCCAAATTACACGTTCGTAACTCCTTATCACCCTTCTTCCCAAATTTTCCACAACTTCCAAAACTCTAGACCGCTGTTTGAAAACTTTAGTGCCCCCCCCCCCTCCCCAGGTGTCACCCCGGCCGGGTACTCCTCAAATACTGACTTCTCTATATGTAAACTCGACCCACCCTGATTTCGACCTACCGTGATTTCGACCCACTTCGGTGAATTCGACCCAATTCGGTGAATTCGACCCAGAGTGATTTCGACCCAGTTAGGTGAATTCGCCCCAACTCCTTGAATTCACCCTATCGTTACTGTGTTAGTTATTCCAACTGTTTTCATTACGTCTATACTCCGTACGAAAAAATTATCCGAAAATCGACTGAGTGTGTTATATGTAATTACATAATGTCAGGCGTGCACTCACTAATTAGTGTTGATTGGACTGTATTGGGAAAAGATTCGCCAATTAACATATTAATTTCTGTTACTAAATCTTTTTTTTGTACCTGATACATTTTGTTCGGGAATTTTGAAAATCAAATAAAATCTTTAAAGGTGAAAATCGGTTCGGTAAATCCCCTTATTTTGTGTGATAAATTTGACCCAGAAAATGAGAATTTTGCCGATCACCTGCAACAGTGTGGCTCTTCCGTCAATTGGATCTACATTGCATGAAATATTCTGAAGTCATTGGAGACCGGCGAACAAACTCAGGGGGGAATCCAAATCATGTGTTAGCGAAAATTTTATTTTAATATGAAAATAAATCGAAAATCTCACGAATTAACGAACGTTTTTTTTCAATTCCAATATTAAACCGCAGTACAGAGTTCTGGAAATGAAGGATATGGCATTTGTATCTGATATTTTATTAAATGTAGGTTTCAGAAATTTTCTGACTGAACAATATAAGGCTATCACTAAAAAGTGTAAACCAAGTTCGAGTCGGAAAAAAGTGTAGACAGAAAATTCAAATTGCCACAAAAGTCTTAAAATACAAAGTCAAACAATGAATATAATTTCATTATATATTATGCACATATATAACGAAATTATGTTCAAAGATAAAGTAGGAATTAATTTTTTTTTTTTGATGATTTTATGACCAAAATTCGTCGAAAAACACACTAAAATGTGTAAACGAAAATTGACGCCGAGTCGGCAATTGGCAATAAGCTAATACATACAAGACTTAATTTGTCTCAGTCGGATGAAATATTGGCGTGTGTGAACACACAGGTACTCAGAACAGGTTGAGAACCCAGAAAGTGACAATTGATAACAAGTTTTGGACATTATTTTCGCTCACCCAAAATATGCATATACTTTGAGTTGGTTTAATTGGTTATGTAATCCTTCTCACGTGACCGCACTAAAACAGCTTTTCATACCGGTCCTTTCTACACAAACGACGGGGTATAAACAAGTGCGGTTTTAGTTTAAACAATATTTTTTTCAAGAATATATAATAAAAATTGTTACATACACTGATGTGGATTCGACAGGAAGCTATAAGCTTATACAAGGCCGTTTCCACCCAAAACAAGATTGCAAATAGTTACCAATGTCAATAGCAGGTGTGAGTGGCTTTATTTCTTTAGTTGAAACAGTATTTGTATAAATTACACAAGTGTCAGGAGTCGAGCTCACACATCGTCGTCCGGGAGCCCCCGCCCCGTACTTCAGATTAACCCCTTACCCAACACGGATAGAGTACGACAGTTGCACAAAAGGCGTCTTGAAACCACTCGACATTGTTTATCTTCTGTTTCAAAAACACAGCTCGTGACCCCCACCGGAGCGGGCTCAACATGCTCACTCCGGTGGAGGGCAACGAGCCATGTTTCCGAATCCAGAATTGTTAAGGAAATAAAATTTGAATGGGAGTTTTTGTTAATAGGACCACCCAATCCTAGAGACAGACCACCGGAAGACGATATGTAGGAATATTTAGACTACAAGTTAGACAATATGAGAACGACAATAAATAATAAGAAAAGAAACAAATCTCGGCCAGTTTAAAGACATGTTGCATTTACTACACGCGAGAATGACATAAGTAATTTCATTCAAATCGTTTAGCAGAAGAATACGAATACAAACTGTGAATACAGTCCGGGTAGCTCTGAGCTGCAATGAAAGTTGAATAGAGGGCTATATTTGTTCCATTGGGCTAGTTTGGCAACCATTCATAATAATATTAAATGATATTTAGACTGGTTTAATACCGTGATACACATTAATCATTGGAATCGCTTACTTGATAATATAAAATCATGTACCACTTCAAAAATAAGACGGTTGCCTTCATTGTTCAAGAATTCGGAACCAAAAAGAAGTGTAGATACGTCTGCTCCAAAAGTGCGGTTTTGTATGCAATGTACACGTAATGACTATTTTCGGAGCTACATTGTGTTATTTATATATTTACCTTTTTTTTAATGTGGGTTAATGTAATAAACATTTCTAGAATATGGACCGGTCTTATCTTTTTCTCTTACCCTAAACCAAATCACGAACTTACCAAAGTGTGTCGAAATCACGTCGGCGAATTTGAGCCATTTTATTCAGACGAAAAACTTGGTCGAATTCACCGAAGTGTGTCGAAATCACTCTGGGTCGAAATATCAATGCCAATTTGACCTATTTTATGCAGACTAAAAAGTGGATCGAATTCACCGAAGTGGGTCGAAACCACTCTGGGTCGAAATAACTTAAACTGGGTCGAATTCACCGAAGTGGGTCGAAATCGACGTGGGTCGAAATCACCGACTACCCCCTTCATCACGCAGACCACCCAAATACCTCTTTGCCTGAACTATTTTCCGCTAGGTTCGGTTACAATCCTGCACGAATCTCTCTAGACAGTTTTTTTTTTCACTTTGAGTTGTTCCTCCTTCTAGGCATTCAGATCTCCATTGAATAGTTTTCCACAAACTCCACCATTTGCTGAGTTCACCCTGTCTTTATATCAGAATCTTAAATAGTCCACGGCTGTCGGGAATAATAACCAAATAGCCTAGTTAAAGCAACTAAATTTCATAAAGTCTTTCCTGACCTTGATCCTCATCCACACAAGCTCTCCCCTGACCAGAGACGTGTCGACGGGATGGATGGAATGCGAGGTGCATCACCCCACCAATCCTGGTCAAAATCTTTTTCAGTTAGAAATTTCAAGTCTCCAACCACCAACAGCTGGAGATTTCATATCATATGGTAGTAGATTCAGTGGCATTTTATGTTTCAAGACTGTTTCTAACAGAAGTTTTGTGATTTTTAAACCACATTTCGTGGGATTTCCTAACTGTAGTCTAAATGGCCGACTCTAGAACTCAAAGGTCACAGATTTCGAATACAAAGGAGGAGAGGAGGTGCATTCGGACTTTTCAGTGGTTTGAAATAAACTCACAGGTAGCAGCTGGAAAATACCCGTACGAGGTGGGGTACAAATGGTTTTATCAAAAGCTGGACATTTGGCAGCTGGGTGAGGGGATTGTTGGAAAATGGGAGGGGCACACCTTCCGAATCCACTCCTTCTTGCGACGTTCCTGCTTCTGGCTGCTTCCAGTGTTACTTCCTTGCTCGACCCTGCTATCAATCTAACCGCGTCGTTCTGCAGTTTCCAAAATCTTTACAAAAGTTTGGTTTAGAGGAAATACGCCCGCGCCATGTGTTATACTTGTATATCCACCACCACCGAAAGGGTTTTCCCACAAAAAACTTGCTAAGCTATTTATCTCAAAAAGCTCCATCTGGTTAAGCATTCGCTTCCCTTCAAGCTTAGTTGATTCGTATGGCCTCCATAGATGCCCCCCCCCCCCCCCCCCCCCCGTGTCACCTTTCTGTCACACACTTAGCAGTTTGCTGCCTCCTTGTGGAATAGGGGAATAGGGGAAGGAAAAGACCCCGAATGGCTTAAATAAGGCATTTGCTAGAAAATAGATTTGGGCGATGGCTGGTTTTCCATATATTGTAAGGCTATATTTTGTCGGTAAACTTTCAGTTCACTTGAAATTTTCAACATTATACAGCACAGTACAAGTCAAAATAATTTGTAGGATAACCACTATAAACTATGAATATTTCTCTCCCTACACTCATAAGACCAGAAGCTGACATTATATTCTGGAAAGCTCTCACTGAGAGCTTTCCAGAAAATGATGTCAGATTCTGTTCTTATCAGTGTAGGAGCAGCAGTATACTTAGTTTACTGCGGTTATACTACCATTACAACTTATTTTGACTTGTGTGTTTCGATCTCAAATGTTTTTTCTAAGTTCGGCATAGCATTTCGGTATAGTGTATCGTAAAGTACGCCCGATAACCGTCATTTTGACAGCAACTACACTACTGTGCTGCAATTAGTTCAAACGTTACAGCTGATTTGATCTTTTCAGCCCCTCCCCCCCCCCGGGGTGGGGTGTACGCCTCACCAACGGGCGATGGACGTATGGGACTTCGCGTACAATGTGATAAAAACTAAGATAAAAAAGTTATAAGTTTCGACAATGATGGATGAAAATCCCGGTCCAATTCCCAAGTACAGGTAACAGGATTTTCCACTGTTTATTTCCAAATTCCCGGTGTGGTATGACTTCCTTACATGATGCATCTGAAAATAAGGTCCATGGCTACTATAGTGATTCCAACTTCACTCCTTGATTATACTTATTTTAAATGTTGCGGGTAATTCCCACTCCCTCCTCCTCCCATCCAACCCATTTCCCCACACACCCGTAGAGTGGAAAATTACAAAGCGTGCTGCCATTTATTCTTCCAGGTTGAAAGAATATATACAAAAGAAAGAACTAGGAATTCAAGTGTTCAGTAATATATTTTTTCAACTTATTCAGCTATACATGTGAAGACAGAGGCGGCGCCACGGGGGTGGGGTTGTGCGGGCTAAGGGGCCTGTCCCAACTTTTCCTTCGCCCCCCTCCCCCAAATCAAACCTCAAATACCCATAAACGGCACACAACAATACACATCATGTCAGGTGTTGTAAAAATGCTCAGATATCGTTCCCAGGACGTCCAAATATGAAAACTTTCATGAGGGAGATTCCCCAGAACCCCGCATACGTGAGGGGGACAGCCCTCCCCTAGCCTCCTCCAGCGAAGGCCTTTGGAAGCTGCCTTCGGCATCTCGCCCCCCCCCCCCTCTCAATATCTTACTTAGCCCCCTGCCCCCCTCCCCCCCCCCCAAAAAAAAATGGAAATCCTGACGCCGACAATGTGTGAAGAACAGGTGTTAAAATATCAGCCCGACATTCACCGATTCGATAAAGATAAATGTAAAGTCTGTGTTGGAATGCCACTCTGCAAGTGTTTTAGTGACAATCCACTCTACAGGTACATTTATGTTTAGTTAAGTGCATTCATTAACTTTGCTGACATGGATATGTCATAAATACTATTTTGCTTTTGCTTTTCATAAATTGGTATTTATATTTTTGTGAATTGTAACATTCATTTTTATCGGATCAGTGAATGTCAGGTTTATATTAATTTTTAGTACCTGTTCTTTACATGTATATCTGAATAAGTTGGAAAAAAACATTATATTACTGAAAATTTGAATTCCTGGTTCATTGTTTCGTATATTTTCTTTCAACTGAGAAGAATAAATAGCAGCACGTTTTGAAAACTTCCACTCGACAGGTGTGTATGCAATGGGTTGGGTGGTGCGAGCAGGCTTCAAAATAAGCAGTCTGACATTTGCAGAATGATGTCCCCAGAAGGTGAATTTGATGATGCTATCCCATACAGTGGGCCAATTTATCCTTTGGGTACCTCTTTCTGTTTAGCTTTGAGACCCCGATCAGATTGAGGTTCACAGAGGGTAAATTTAGTGATGCAGGGTAGCATCACTAACTTCACCCTCTGGGGACCTCATTTTGCAGATGACAGTCTGCTTATTTTCTGGCTTGGGCGCGAGGGTGTTCTTTTTGGGGTGGGGGGTGGGGGGTACCTGCAGCATTTATAAGGAGTGTGACCAGGGGGTGCCGCTGGTATTACCATAACAGCCATGCATCTTATTTTCAGATCCATCATGTGAGGACGTGATACCACACCTGGAATTTGGAAATAAACATTTCAAAATCCTGTTACCTGTACTTGGGAATTCGACCGGGATTTTTAATCATCTGTGTCGACATTTATAACTTTTATATTTTAAAGTGAAAAACTGTGTTTTTTCGCCATACCATATGACGTAGTACGAGAAGTTCCATACGTACACCGTCCGTGGGTGAGCCAATACGGCCTATACCCCGGGGTGTGGGGGTGGGAAAGATAAAATCAGCTGTAACTTTTGCGGCACAGAGGTGTAATTGGTGTCAAAATGACAGGAGTCGGACGCAGTTTACGGCAGGCACACTGTGTTGGGATGCTATGTCGCGCTCAGAAATAAACATTTGAGATCGAAAGTCGAAACATGAATAATCGACGTGACTTTCGGGCATTAAAACGCGTCGAATGCTGTTATTTGGCGGTGACATGCAATCAATTTTGTTCAAGTCGATCACACAATCTCTGGAAATAGATTGGGACAGAAATGGGCAAGATCTGGGCATTTTAACTTGCACAGCAGCCCAATTTCTGCTTCCTGCCGAGAATCGTTTTTATACTACTCTATGGGCACCGCAGTCCGCGTTGAAAGTCCATTCTGCAAGAGTTTTAGTGACAATCCACTCTCCAGATGCATTAATGTTCAGTTAAATGCATTTATTACTTTTTCATAAATCATATTTAGCTATTATTTTAATACCCGTTCTTTACATGCATATCTGAATAAGTTGAAAAAATATGGTATTACTGAACATTTGAATTCCCAATTCTTTCTTTAGCATATTTTCTTTCAACTTGGAAGAATAAATGGCAGCGCGTTTTGTAAACTTCTCCCTGTGGGTGTGTGGGCAATGGATTGTGTGTGTGTGTGTGGGGGGGGGGGGGGGGGGGGGGGTACCTGCAGAATTTAAAACAAGGATAACCGGGAGGTGCCGTTGGTATAACTATAACAGCAATGAACCTTACTTTCAGATGCATCATGTGAGGACGTGATACTACACCTGGAATTTGGAAATAAACATTTGAAAATCCTGTTACCTGATCTTGAGAATTGGGTTGGGATTTTCATTCATCATTGTCGATACTTAAAACTTTTTTTATTTTAAAGTGAGACTCAATTGTGTCCTTTCGCCATACCGCCGTATCACGTTGTACGCGATGGCCCATACGTCCATCGCCAGTGGGTGAGGCCTACCCCCCCCCCCCCCGAGTGGGGTCGAAAAGATAAAATCAGCTGTAACTAGTAATGTGGTTGGTGTCAAAATGACGGTTATTGGGCATACTTAACGATACACCATACCGAAATGCTATGCCGAACTTAGAAATAAATATTCGATATCAAAACATGAATAATCGGCGCTACTCTCGCACATTAAAACACATCGAATGCTTTTGTTTGGAGGTGACTTGCACTTATTTTTGTTCAAGTCGATCATGAAGTCTCTCGAAAAAAAGATTGGGATAGAAATGGGAAAGATCTGGGCATTTTAACGCACAGAACATGACAATGTCTACCCCCTACCGAGAAACGTCTATCTTCTACTCTATTTGATGCGCCATTTTAAAATGGCTGAAGCTGAGAGCAGACCTCCAGGTGAATTCCAAGTGGGATGCGTAGGAGACTAGAAAATTTCCCGGTATCATTTCTAAGTATTGTCAGCGGTGGTTCTCGGCATTTTTTAACTGGTAAAGTGCTTAGTTTTTTCTGACAACAAATCAAAGCTCATCATATACTGCTCTATTACATTTAATTGGATAGTGCCTTATAGGCACTATCCAATTAAATGTCAGAGAGCAAAGTATTGTATAAAAAATCTGATTCATATCGGCAACAATAAAGGCTTCCTCTGGCAGAATGTAGCAACAGACAGTTATTGCCTGTCACTTTTAGTAAAGCCCAAAATAGGGCCTCCAGCACTCTACCAGTTAAAAAAGAATTTCAAGCTTATTGGACGGGGAGGGGTGCTATACTTTGGGGTTTAAGATCTCCATTCGAAAAACACTTGTAAAAATACAAAGCAGAATTCTTAAATCTAGACTACATATATTTGGGGAAAAATATTCACGCAAGTATCGCATCTAATATAATCGATGGTGGATGTATCACAACAAAAAGGGTTTAAAAAATACTTCTAATGCGGAAATACGTAATTTAAAATTCAAGTCATCGCATTCGTTGCTCTGGCCACCGGGGGAATTTATGTTCAAAGTTTGATGGTGGCATAACACGAATTCTGATAAACAGAGATTATTATCTCACTCGAAGACTCGTCGTGATCTGCCCTTAGAACCCGGAGCTCGACTCGGATACTTATTTGTACATCCACATAATGGTAATAATCATTTTATCTTACAATATATTGGGGATAAGTCAAGAATGTACAAAAATATATAACGAACTATGTATTCGTACGGATGAGCAAAAAGAAAAAAAAATGGAACTCACGCGAACGGAACGTGCTTGTATCCGACCCCTTGATACAAACATCTGTATCAGGGGAGGTCGGATACACGACAGTTGCAGAGTTAATACAGACAAAATACATGTTGATTGTAAGATAACATTGAATATGGTGAATCCCAGTTAAAAGTCTTTATATCCGAATTAAGCCGATAAAATTGTAACGGAGTTAAAACAGTTTGTGTAAAAGAAAAATACAACAGTAAAAATGTAAACGAGAAGTAATAACAAATTGTGCCTATTATACATGTTACTGACAGTATACATAGGATTCCATTTTTGTTTCCCAAGTCAATTGAGTCTTCATGAGAATTGAATGTAGCATTAATTGTCAAGAATCGTCTCAAGTAATACGCACTAGCGCGCTAAATAAGCATTGTTATAAAATAACTAGATTATTTTGAAATCGTAAAGCGAATTTCCAGAAGTCATTCAATGAAGCACGGCCATGGCTGAGTAAACCCCTGCCAAGATAAAATGGTTTTCTCAGTATAATGTAACAAATGCTTCATTAGCCGTTCTTGAAATGGGCGTAATTGTTTGCCAGTCACTACTTGAAGTTAAATGAACGTGAAACATTTTTGCTCCTTTTTTTGGAATGCCTGTAGTATTTGATGCCATAAAATTCAATATGTGATGTCAGTGGGCATAGAAATGGAGCGCGTGTGCATTTGAAAGGTACCAACCCATAAGTTATACAAGTCATACAGTTTAAATCACTACACAAACATAACCCTTGCACACCATTAATGATATATTCTCATTACTGACTGGTCAGTTTCAGTACATTGTATTATAGTTTCTAATAAACCGATAAATGCAATGCTGGTGAAATGATTGGAATAGGGAATCTAGCATCTTCATCTACACATGTTGTCATCATGTAATCATTGAAGGCTGTTGTATTTGGTCAATCAGGTGTCAGTTCCATGTCCGTTTTTGGAAAACGCGAGTGGCTATGGAATCCCTTTTTTCTGAAATGAGTCGAAGAGTCGTATGTGGAGTCACTCGATTGAGCAAATGCTCTATAGCTCATTTGCTCGATGAGATTCGAGTCGTCCGAGCAGCATGTGCGAGTCACTCGATCGAGCAATTGCTCTATAGCTCATTTAATCGATAGATTTAGAGACGTTCGAGTAATGATTTTTCAGTAATTGATCGATAGCTTATAAGGGGAATTTGGGATAGGTATGTCCTGGGGTGGATTAGAAGGCTGGGCCAAACAAGTAATAGTATTCTCAGATAAGTATCCTATAAAAAAATATCCTCAAATAATACAATACCAGGTCATAGGTATCCACAAATACCGGAATGAGTCGAAGAGCAGTATGTGCGAGTCACTCGAATGAGCAATTACTATATAGCTCATTTGCTCGATGGGATTCGGGTCGTTCGAGCAGTATGTGCGAGTCACTAGATCGAGCAATTGCTCTAAAGCTCATTTGCTCGATGGGCTTCGGGGCGTTAGAGCAATGACTTTTCAGTAACTACTCGATAGCTTATTGGCTTTGGGAATGATATAGTATTTTGTTATACACAAGGGAGATAACTCTGCATACTGATTATGGGAAATAAAGCAGTCTGCTTGGTTAGTTATCTGCAGTAAAGTGAACTGATTGGAATATCTGGAACACAAGAACAAGAGTACTTGGAATGGGTTTAGAACTAGCCTGAACAGATCAGAAAATCTAAATATAGTAACAAAACTAAACCAATCGATATGCTCTTCTACTCTTCTGGAGTATACTCCGATTGAATCGATCGCACCCTATAGCACTGCGTGCTATTCTTATATGCCCAATATTGGGTTTCATATCAAATAACAGTTGTCTTTGGTGATTTGGAGGGATTGTCGTGTTTATTTGGGTAATTCTTCGAATCGGGAAATTACTCCTATTCAATCGAACCTACCTTCCGAACAAACCCTATCATATAAGAAGCCTTTGGGTCACATAGCAACCACGTGCTACCATGGAAACCAAGATGGCTGCCTCAGTATACAAAATGGACGACGGAAACACTTATCACCATAACAACACACGCTACGCATGCGCACTAACACCACCAATTACCATGGGGATGACGTCACAACATGGCCGCTCACGCGGGTTACCATTACAACACAACATGGCGCCACTGGGCCACAAGACATGACGTCACTTCCGGGGTCCTGCAACTATGACCTGAAAACCACATTACATACTACTTATGCCCCATACCACTAAATCAAAACACATTATATTATCTCTCTTTACTGATGAATATACCGCCATGCAAAACACATTTGTACGATATGTTTGTTCTGTTTCACCCAATGAGCTGTATTGCCTACGGTGTATGTATTCTTCAGCAGAATAAAAAGTCTTCAGACCTATAAAAACAACAAGTCCTTGGATTATATTAGTGCACTAAAGCATTATCTGGATAGATCAAACAAAAGAAGCCAACTACACCGTTTTTAATAAAGAATGTCCATTTTTTAATTAAAAATAAAAACTCATTTAATGAATGATATACCATTATATGTCAAGGGGACACAGGTTGTTAACACTATTTTGTCAACCTCAAAAGTGTATGACTAGTGGCACATTTAAAGTGAATGATTAATGGCATGTATAACTAATGGACCCAATATTGATTTAGTTGTATGTGAAATGGTGTAGCGGCATCTGTTTCATTTGTGGGGTAGGGCTGCTAACAGAATGAGAGGGTATCCTCCTGACGTTGTGTACACGGTATGTAATGATTGGTTTCCATAGCGTTTTCAAGTTTGTGGGGATTACTAAAAGTTCCCTTGATTTCAACTTTATGTAGTGAAATTTGATTTTGACGTTTTCCAACCTTCGATCGCCAGTAGGGTCACAGCGTTAACGATTTCCCGACAATTTGGGTGAAAACTATGAAACAGGGCCAGCATAGCTCCAGTGAAATGTTATGTGGGTATTGTTTTTAGACAAAAAAAAACACCCTCGCCCAACCCAATCCATTGCGCACACACCTGTCGAGTGGAAGTTTACAAAACGTGCTGCCATTTATTCTTCCAAGTTGGAAGAAAATATACGAAAGAAAGAACCAGGAATTCAAATTTTTAGTAATATAATGGGTTTTTTCACCTTGTTCAGATATACATGAAAAGAACACGAACTAAAAATTAATATCAACCTGACGTTCACGGATCCGATAAAAATAAATGTAACAATTCACAAAAATATAAATACCCATTTATGAAAAGCAAAAGCTTAACAGTATTTACGACATATCCTTATCAGTAAAGTTAATAAATGCACTTAACTGAGCATAAATGTATCGGGAGAGTGGATTATCACTAAAACACTTGCAGAGAGGCATGCCAAAACAGACTTTACATTAGTAGTAGGAGAGGGATAGATCGTGCCTTATTGGCCGGATCTCCTGCCGGATCTTATATTTGACGTCATGTCACGTGGCCCAGTGGCGCCTTGTTGTGTTGTCATGGTAACCCACGTGAGCGGCCATCTTGTGACGCCATCCCCATAGTGATACGTCCTAGTGCGCATGCACAGCGCGTGTTGTTAGGGTGATATGTGTTTCCGTCGGCCATTTTGTATAATGGAGGCCGCCATCTTGGTTTCTATGGTAGCACGTGGTTGCTATGTTACCCAGAGGCTTCTAATAGGACAGGGGTATGTTCGGAGGGTATCTTTATTTGTACAAGAGTAATTTCCCGATTCATAGAATTATCACAAACAACCCGATAATCCCTCCAAATCACCAAAATCCACCCAAAACTACCGAAACGGACTTGTATTATTATTCATTTTATCGACTCTATCTATAGTACCGATGGGCCCTTGGATGAGTTCTATTGAACTAGAGTACATACAAGTACCCAAATAGACCCGACAATCCCTCCAAATCACCAAAAACAACTTTTATTTGATATGAAACCCCAGATTGAGCATATAATAGTAGAACGCAGTGCTATAGGACCGTTTGATTGAATCGGAGTATACTCCAGTAGAGTAGAAGAGCTTATCATTTGGAACAGTTTTGTTACTATATTTAGTTTTTCTGGTCTGTTTCAGCTATTTCTAATTCTATTTCAAGTAATTCGGTTCTCGTATCGTTTATCCAGATCATCCAATCAGTTCACTTTATTGCAGCTAACTAACCAATCAGATTGCTTGATTTTTTACAATACTTTTTGGAGAATCCTTTTTTTCGTCGTAGGATGCAATGAGGGCCATGGAAAAATCCCTCCATGAGGTCTAATTTACTATCCCTTTTAGCACCATTTCGGTATTTGAGGATACCTATGGCCTGGTATGGTATTATTTGAGGATACCTTTTCGGGGACACCTTTTGGAAAATCCATTTTTTGTCGTATGAGGCCATGAAGGTCATGAGAAAATACCTGCAACATTTAAAACAAGTGTAACCAAGGGGTACAGTTAAAATCACTATATCAACAAGGACCTTATTTTCAGATGCATCATGTGAGTACGTGATGCCACACCTGGGTTTTGGAAAAAACATTTGAAAATCCTGTTATCTGTACTTGGGAATAGGACCGGTATTTTCATTCATCATTGTCGATACTTGTAACTTGTTAATTTTACAGTGAGAAATTGTGTCCTTTTGCCATACCGTATCACGTTGTACGCAAAGTTCCGTACGTCCATCGCTCGTGGGAGAGGCCTACGGGGGGGGGGGGGGGGGTGGGGTTACCTGGCACCCAAGGAAGAGAAAGATGACATCCAAGAAGGCCTCCGAGATGGCGCACAAGGAAGAGAAAGATGGCATCCAAGATGGCGTCCAATATGGTGTTCAATATGGAGCCCAAGGAAGAGAGATAGCGTTCAAGATAGCGTCCAAGATAGCGCAGAAGGAAGTGAAAGATCGCGTCCAAGATTGCGTCCAAGGTGGTGCACAAGGAAGAGAAAGATGCGTCCAAGATGGCGACTAAGATGACGTCTAAGGAACAGAAAGATGGCGTCCAAGATGGTGTCCAAGATGTCGTCCAAGATGGCACCCAAGGAAGAGAGAGATGCAGTCTAGGATAGCGTGCAAGATGGTGTCCAAGACGGCGCCCAAAGTAGAGAAAGATGGCATCCAAGATGGCTTTTCAAATGGTGTCTAAGATAGCGCCCAAGAAAGAGAAAGAAGGCGTCTAAGATGGCGTCCAAGATGGCGTCCAAGATGGAACCCAAGGAAGAGAAAGATGGCGTCCAAGATGGCGTCCAAGATGGCGCGCAAGGATGCGAAAGATGGCGTCCAAGATGGCACCCAATGAAGAGAAAGATGGCGTCCAAGATGGCGCCCAAGGAAGGGAAAGAAGGCGTCCAAGTTGGAGTCCAAGTTGGCGCCCAAGGAAGAGAAATATATCGTTCAATATGGCGCCCAAGGAAGTGAAAGATGGCTTCCAAGATGGCGTCCAAGATGGTGTTCAAGATGGCGCCCAAGGACGAGAGATGGCGTTCAATATGGCGTCCAAGATAGCGCCCAAGGAAGAGAAAGATGACGTCCAAGATGGCGTTCGAGATGGCGCCCAAGGAAGGGAAAGATGGCGTCCAAAATGTCGTCCACGTTGGCGTCTAAGGAAGTGAAAAGCGGCGTCCAAGATGGCGTCCAAGATGGCACCAAAGGAAGAGAAAGATGGCGTCTAAGATGACGCCCAGGGAATAGAAAGATGGCGTCCAAGATGGTGCACTAGGAAGAAAAAGTTGGCGTCCAAGATGGCGTCCAAGATGGCGTCCAAGGAAGACAAGACGGCTTCCAAGATGGCGTTCAAGAAAGAGAGATGGCGTTCAACTTGGCGTCCAAGATAGCGCCCAAGGAAGAGAAAGATGACCTCCAAGATGGCGCACAAGGAAGAGAAAGATTGCGTCCAAGATGGCGGCCGAGGAAGAGAAAGTTTGCGACCAAAATGGCGTCCAAGATGTCGCCCTAGGAAGGGAAAGATGGCGTCCAAGATGGCGTTCAACATGTCGTCTAAGATGGCACCCAAGGAAGACGAAGATGGCGTCCAAGATGGCGCCCAATCATGAGAAAAATGGCACCCAAGATGTCGTCCAAGATGGCGCCCAAGGAAGAGAAAGGTGGCATCCAAGATGGCGCAAAAGGAAGAGAAAGATTGCATCCAAGATGGCGCGCAAGGAAGACCAAGATGACGTCCAAGATGGCGTTCAAGTTGGCGCCCAAGGAAGGGTAAGATGGTGTCCAAGATGGCGCCCAAGGAATAGAAAGATGGCGTCCGAGATGTCGCCCAAGGCAGTGAAAGATGGCGTTCAAGATGGCGCCCTAGGAAGAGAAAGATGGTGTCCAACAAGGCGTCCAACATGGCGTCCAACATGGCGTCCAACATGGTGCCCAAGCAAGAGAAAAATGGTGTTCAAGATGGCGTACAAGGCAGAGAAAGATGACGTCCAAGATGCGTCCAAGATGGCGCCCAAGGAAGAGTAAGATGGCGTCCAAGTTGGCGCCAAAAGAAGGGAAAGATGGCGTCCAAGATGGCGCCCAAGAAAGACAAAGATAGCGTCCAAGATGGCGTCCAAGATGTCGCCTATTGTAGAGAAAGATGGCGTTCAAGATGGCGTTCAAGATGGCGTTCAAGATGGCGTGCAAGATGGCGTACAAAAAGCGCCTAAGAAAGAGAAAGATGACGTCCAAGATGCGTCTAAGATGGCGCCCAAGGAAGAGAAAGATGGCGTTCAAGATGGCGCCCTGGGAAGAGAAAAATGGCGTCCAAGATGTCATCCAAGATGGCGTCCAAAGAAGAGAAATGTGGCAACCAAGATGGTGCCCCTGAAAAAGAAAGATGGCGTCCAAGATGGCGTCTGACATGGCGTCAACATGGTGCCCAAGGAAGAGAAAGATGGCGTCCAACATGGCGCCCAACGTGACGTCCAAGGAGGAGAAAGAAGACGTCCAAGATGCGTCCAAGATAGCGCCCAAGGAAGAGAAAGATGTTGTACAAGTTGGCGCCAACGAAGAGAATGAGGCATCCAAGTTGGCTCCCAAGGAAGGGAAAGATGGAGTTGAAGATGGCGCCCTAGGAAGAGAAAGATGGCGTCTAAGATGGCGCCCAACATAGCGTTCAATGAAGAGAAAGATGACGTCCAAGAAGGCATCCTAGATGGCGCCAATAAAGAGAAAGAGTGCTTCAAGATGGCGTCCAAGATGGCGCCCAAGGAAGAGAAAGATGGCGTCCAATATGGCGTCCAAGATGGCGTCCAAGGTGGTGTCCCAAGATGGCGTCCGAGATAGCGCGCAAGGAAGACAAAGATGGCGCCCAAGATGGTGTTCAAGATGGCGCCCAAGAAAGAGAGATGGCGTTCAAGATGGCGTCCAAGATATCGCCCAAGGAAGTGAAATATGGCGTCCAAGATACGTCCAAGATAGTACACAAGGAACAGAAAGATGGCGTCCAAGATGGCGCCCAAGTTGGAACCCAAGGAAGCGAAAGATGGCGTCCAAGATGACGCTCAAGGAAGAGAAAGATGGCGTCCAAGATGGCGTAAAAGATGTCGCCTAAGGAAGAGAAAGATGGCAACCAAGATGGCGTCCGACATGGCGTCCAACATGGCGCCCAATGAAAAAAAGATGGCGTACAAGATGGCGTCCAAGATGGCGCCCCAGGAAGAGAAAAATGGCGTCCAAGATAGCGCCCAAGGAAGAGAGAAATTGCGTACAAGATGTCGCCCTAGAAGAGAAAGGAGGAGTCCAAGATAGTGCCCAATAAAGAGAAAGATGGCGTCCAAGATGGCCCCCAAAGGAAGAGAAAAATGACGTTCAATATGGCGCCCAAGGAAGAGAAAGATGGCGTCCAAGACTGCACAGAAGGAAAAGAAAGATGGCGTTCAAGATGGCGTCCAGGATCGCGCCGAATGAAGGCAAAGATCGTGTCTAAGATGGCGTCCAAGATGGCGTCAAGCATGGCGCCCAAGGAATCGAAAGATGGCGACCAAGATGGCACCCAAGGAAGAGAAAGATTGCGTCGCAGATTGCATCCAAGATGGCGCTCAAGGAAGAGAAGATGGTGTCCAAGATGACGCCCAAGGAAGAGAAAGGTGGCGTCCATGATGTCGTCCAAGATGGCGTCCAAGGAAGAGAAAGATGGCGTCCAACGTGGCACCCAAGGAAGAGAAAGATGGCATCCAAGATGGCGCCCTAGGAAGAGAAAGATGGCGTCCAACATTGCGCCCAAGGATGAGAAAGATGGCGTCCAAGCCCAGCCACTGAGGTGCTTTACTTTACAGTCTTTCTAATTGTTACTGTTACGTATTTACGTTCTTCCTTTATGCGAATTTGCTCCAGGTAGAATGAAATTCCGTGTCCATGACTATGAATTGTGTGTCTATGCTCTTCGGGTTCGTGACATTTCGACCTTGAGACGTTTCGGCTTGAGATATTCCAATCGAGGCCATTTCGGCCCCATAAAAGGCCGAACTGTCCCACTTTAGGAGACCGAAACGTCCCACTTTTTAAACTTTTAAAAGGGTGGTTCAAAGAATATACATCTAATCAGACAAAGTTTTCTGTATTTTTCATCATCATGCCTGTTACAAACACCATAATGTTTGTTTGCTAATTGTCAGACTAATCTGCCTTTGAAACTTTGACCAGAAGGGTAAACTCATCTCAAATGGAGAAACTAGTATCATACATCGATAGACAATGGATGAATAACTCTGTATTTGACATTCCGTCATGGAGTATCTTTGTGCATAGTGTGAAGGTACACATTTAAAAGTTTCGCTTACAAAACTTCTTTTTTTAACATTTGTTCAAGTAGCTACCAATTATTTTGACCTGGGTTTAATTTATGTTATTTTTTTCATTTAAGTTGGGATCGTAGGCTGAATTGGGTTGGGTCCCAGCTTTGATGAAAGAATGGAATGGAATGAGGCTCTTTAATAAATCTTTAATAAATGCGCAAGAAGATTTTCTTCTTGCGTGCAGCACCGAAAATCGACTTATTGTTGGCCGCTGCTGTGGCCTCAGTCAAATGAGAAGGCAAGGTGATTGGCCTCTGAAGATAGTGCATATGAAAAATATGATGTCACCTCAAAGCAAATTGATAATCAATAATAATAATGTACACCCATTTCTTTCTATATAATTATCGATAGATTATTACAATATAATATATTATATTATATCATCCAAATAAATGTATGTATTCCATGCCACTGATGTTACGTTGTCTCTCCATTCTCTCTCCGAAACGTCACAGGCCGAAATATCTCAAGGCCAACACGTTTCAGCCACCAATCAATAGCGCCAATACGTCCAGAAATTTCATTATTATTTTAATATTTTCATTAATTGTCTTACACGATTTTCTGGACGTTACCCACCATGTTATTTAATTTATATTATTTATATTTCCAACAGTTAAGGTTTTCAATGCAAATGTACTCAACTCCTTTTGACAGCTGTATGCCAGCAATTTTACCAACAACTTATGTACGTCATAAAAAAAGGTGTGTGAATGATAAATCAAAAGATGAATCATATACAAAGTAGAGTATGGGCGTCAGAAAATATTGAAAAACACCCCATTTTCACTTTCTCTTTTTTACTGAACTCTTTTTGTCTCGTGTCAGTTCTGTCCCAAGTCATTTCGGCCTCTAGCCATTTTGGCCCAAAGTCACTTTTTTCGAACTTGGAAAACGAAAGTGAGAGGACACAAATTACTGGCATCTGTACAGATCGTTAAGATAAGAAATCTTCCACATACAGAAACCACCCATACTTTTACTTTGTCCTTCGTTTTGAGCTTGCTCATTTTGTACATGGAGTACTCTCGAATAGGATATCATGGATAAGATGATGTTGCTATAATTAATATGTTACTACGCTTTTCTTGTCATTCCACAAATATGTGCTGCGATTGACGGATTTTGTTCAGAATTAACTGGGAGAGTTCGAAATTTTATTTGGCCAACAAAATTTGTTCACATGTCTTAGCCTTGTTACGATTTATGGGAGAGTGCCTGTGGGCACTCTCCTATAAATTGTAACAAGGCAAATCTTAACAGACTAAATAATATCACTTCAAAGATAATATGAAGCACAGCCACTGAATTTGAAGCCTTTAAGTTGCAGTACCTGCAGTTCAGAATAGAGCCCAAATATGGGCTTCCAGCACTTACCACTTAAAACAGCCGTTGTCCATAACCCAAGAATGCATCATAATCTTTAACTAAAGCCATGTCTCCAATGTCAAGAACACAGACAAGAGGTCCTTGCATTATCCTTGTTCGGTCCACCTAATTTGACCAAATGGACAGATCTTGTGTCACACAAATAGGAATGTGTTTGGTTTGTCAGGGAATAATTATGTTGATAGGAGGTGTCAAGTGCCAGAGAACACGAGAGGGCTGGGGAATATTTGAAATTTTGGGCACTGATAGACATCAAATTACCACAGAAGGTTTTTTGTCGGGGAGTTTTATCAAATAGCTGATGTTGTACAGCTTTCCCAATTCAATCCTCATTGATGTTGACCACAACAACCACTAACCAAAACAATCCCAAGTGTGGATGGTAAAACGTCCCCATTTTAGTCAAGACGGCCTTATGCATTGGTCAAAACTGCCCCATCATTGGTAAGAAAACGGCCCAACATTGATCAAAACAGTCCACATTGATAGCATGATATTCAGTGATCCTAGCGGGGACGTTTTGACCAATTAGTGGGGACGTTTTAATCAATGTCTTTGGTCAAAACATACCCTCGTATTGTCAAAACGTCCCCACGTCTAAGTGGTCAGATCGTAGCACCCACGCATTGTTCAAAATGGGCCAACGCATTCCACTTTATCTGTCATTTCATGATTAAAGAATTCCTGTTTAAACAAATTTATCGCCATTCTACAAATAAAGTTCGAACAGTTTCCGAATTTTTTCTCTTAGCAGGTGATGTGTGACCCCCCCCCCCCTCCCCTACTATAATCACCCTCCACATCAATCAGTGCTATGTTACTGGTCTTCTCAGAATTTTAAAAATTCTCGGGTTATGCAGATTTTCACCGCCCAATCGACGAACTTTTAATAATTTCATCTTCTTTGTTTCCTTGTTTCGCCACTTTACTGTTTGAAACGTGTATTTGAGAAGGCTGGATTGGTGCTGGAAGGTGAAGGGGCTATGTGGCTCCGGTCGGGGAAGTTCAGCATCCCTATGAACATCGCCCCAAGAGTTCCTGACCTTGAGCAAAATACTTAAGCTTACTTGCCCTTGCTGGATCCTCGAGGCGACATGTATCAAGACGTATGACACGTTGAATGAAAACATGTAACATGATGATGCAATCATTGCGAATCGAGAATACACCCCGGTGACAGGTTAGTTAAATGAAAATGCTAACAGTTACTTGCTGCAATTCTGTGGTTCTCGTCGACTGTGGTCGAAAAGCCGTTAAAACACCAATGAATGAAGAAATTAGAACTAATAGTCTCGTTAAAAGTCGCAGTAAATTAATCCGCCTTTTCACTTCACTACGATTTATTCTGTTCCACCATTCGGCCTCTGCTTAACCCTATGAACCCGAGAGGCCCTTTTCCGGCCTAGGGACAGGATACGGCATACTTGCTTTAAGTGGGATGGATGGTTGCTAAGTTAAAGAGTTGGGTAGACCAATCAATTTTTTCATCGTGCAGCCTTGGGGCTGCACATTGAGAATTATTGAGTGGTCTACCCCCAGTAATGAATATGGACTCTTCCAATTGCTTCCATTGAACTTACATGGAAGATACCACCAGGGTTCAAGAGATTAACATATCTTATTTGAATAGACTTGAGAGTTCCTTTGGCTAAAATATTGCCAGGTAGCGTTTATAGATCTTCATATTTTGTAAGGACAATATTGAACAATCGCTCCCCCCTCAAAGACCCGGATATGCTTGCACTAAAATGACAATGAAAACTGTATAAACATGAACGTGTTAATGTAATAATAGAAAGACAATGACAGGTTATAGCATTACTTCATTATTACTTTTATTAAGAGGTCAACATAGATACCAAAAAGGCGATTACACTGCAGTGACCTTTGGATAATAAAAAGCATTGAACACTTGACAAGCATTATGCTGTCATTGAAGTTTGCCGTTACTGACTATCAAAGATTACTCTTTTCATCAAAAGAGAAAAAAAGGGGCAAACCAAAACGAGATTAGTACATTTTCAAAATTTCCCTCGGTGGTTAGCTCCCTTGGTAGACAAAGATTGAACGGATAAAGATTGAACATGCACATTTCACTATGAATTGGAATGGCAACTGCCTGTGTTGTTCTAAGTATCACGGAACTAAATCTTTCCCAAAGGCGACCATTTTTACGTTCAGACGAAAACAAAAATATGATCGCATCACTTTCATTTTGGCATTCAAATATCTTTGTCAAGAATAGCCCTTCAGACAACTTTTTCTGACCTGAAAACAGGGGATCAGAGAAAAGCTGACACGGAGGGAAGTACCGGTCACGTTCACATATTTTCAGGGAATTCCCTACAAAAACACACACAAAGTAAAGTGAGGCTCGGAAAACCCATTTTCCTTTTGTCTTTTCGTTCCCTGTCACTTGGACGGGACCATGGATGATGAGTCCATCCTCGCCTCTTAGGCTGTTGAATCAATTTACTGCCCCCCTCACCCCCCCCCCCCCAAAAAAAATTTGTTTATCCATTTTGTTGTTTGCTTATCGACTAACGAGTTTTCCTCTGCGCTAGAATGTATGGTTTGTAAATTAAATAACAAAGACAGTAAGCTTGGAGCTTTTGTGAGTCGTCTCAGTAGTAAGATAATAGTTACACAAGTTAATTGGAGGCTTTGATCAATTTAATATATTATTGGTAATTGTTTAAACTAACGGGAAGAAAAAGAAAAGTTAAGACGGGTGGGACGTAAGATTCAGTCCACGCCTAATAAGGAGACAGGTAGATACACGATGCTGTGTTGCTTACCCCAAAGATGGCAGGGGAGTCATGCAGTGACTCGAGGATGGGGTAGCGCTCTGTTTTACCTGTATAGACTTTCCTTATCCCATAACCGGGATTCTGAGGCAAGCACCGAACGAGGACAGCATAGGAGAAGTGGGGTATGTGCGAATTGCAGGGATATTTTACAGTTGTTAGAGAAGTGTGTTGGATTCGAGCGGGAGATTGCAGAGCTGAGAGGGAGGTTGGGGAGGGCCGGTGTATCTGGAGTTACCCCATTGAAGGTTACCTACGATGGTGAGGTGGAAGGTGGGTGGAAGGTCGTTGTGGACTCAAGGAGGAAACTGGGAAGTAGGAAACGTGGGGGGAATAATGCTTGATGTGGGGGGTGTAACTGAGGAGGGGGGGGGGGTTTCTAGTAGGAAAATTCGGAAGGTGACGTCAGGTCAGGGCTGCGTCGAGTCCGGAAGCCAGAGTCGGCGTAAGGCTGCTAGGCGGTGTTTAGAAAACAGGTTTAGTGTTTTAGACTCTGATACCCCTGGGTACGAGAGTGAGGGGGAAAGTGTGGGGGGTGAGATGGTTGTTGATGATGATAGGCCAGTCGGGGTAAGGAGGGCGGTCAAGAGAAAGAGGGGGCCAGGAGCTTGCAAAACGAGAGGAGGTGCAGATGATATAGGAACTGGGGCCAGAAGAAGAAAATTAGTTGTAGCGGGGAGCAGCATTGTACGTGGGATTGACAATGTAGTTTGTGGTCCTGATAGTTCCAATCGAACAGTCTTGTGCTTTCCGGGGGCGAAGGTGGAGGATCTCAGGGACCGGGTAGATGGCATTGTGGCAGGGTCAGGACCGGAACCGGTAGTGGTGGTCCATGTGGGGACCAACAATATCAGCGAGAGAAGGTCAGTAAGTTTGGTGGAGTCGTATAGAGGCTTAGTCGGCAAACTGCTAAGTAGGAATGCAAGGGTAGTCGTATCCGGGGTCCTTCCTGTCCTTGGAGGTGGGGACGAACGGAACTCAAGGATTTTGGCGCTAAATGAAGAGTTAGAGGACTACTGTGTTGATCTGGGAATTCCCTTTATCGACCATTGGGACACGTTTTGGGGCAATGGGAGCATGTACGGGCGTGACGGGCTGCATCTTAGCAGGGCGGGGAAACGGGTATTAGGGGATAAAATTCTACGGGTAGCAGAGCCTTTTTTGGAGAGGAGCGGGGTGGGAGGTCAGAGGCAAGTATAACGAGAGTGGACACAGGTGGGGTGAACAAGAGTGAGGGGGACAGAATAAGTTTACCAAGACTAGCACCAGAAAACAATGGGCCCAGTAGGCGGAAGCCAATGAACCTCGGTACCCTGAAAGTGGGTTATAGCAACATCCAGGGTCTCCACCGGAAAGTAAGTGAAATTGCTACATTGATCGAGGCAGAGGAGTTTGATGTCATGGGCTTAAGCGAGACGTGGGTAAGACACGAGGAACGGGTAGACCAAGTAAGCGGGTGTGTGTGGATAGGTGTAGGGCGAACGGAAGGCCAGAAAAGGGGGGAGAGGGGTAGGCATGTACATTAAAGAGGATTTAAAACCGTCGCTGATTACAGATCTAGAAGATATCATCACCTCGGCTGATGTGTCAAAAGAAATTGGATGGGTTAAGATCAGTCTGAGAAATAAAAGTATTGCCCTTGGGATTGTGTACTGTGCGGTGGAGGGAAGTTAACCCGAGTGGAATGACTCGATATACTCAACACTAAGGTCCAATATCACTGAACTAGAAAACAGGGGGCTCGGTATAATTCTGATGGGCGACTTTAATGGACACATAGGTGACAAGGAAGAAGGCATAGAGGGTGGGGACAAGAAAGTCAACAGGAATGGAAGGAAGCTGTTGAACTTCACAAATGAGCTCGGTCTGAAGATTCTGAACAGGGACGCTAGATGTAAGGGGAAATGGACCTGGGAGAGAAACGACAGAAAATCAATAATTGACTACATTCTCATAGATATGAATTTATGGAGGGAGGTGATAGCGGTAGAAGTGGATGATGAGGGCAAAATGGAGTTGGATAGTGATCACAACTTGATTACAGTGACGATGAGGGCCAAAAACCTAGAGAAAAGGAAAGGAAGCTTCAAGGAGATTTGGGAACTCAAAAAGGATGCCGACTGGGCGAAGTTCGAAGAAAAACTGAAACCAAAGCTTGCAACCGAACACAAGGGGGGTAGTGTCCAGAAGATGGCCGACGCCATAGTTGCGAGCCTAGTGGAGGCAGGGAAGGAAAGTGTAGGAAAGATTAGGGTGCCAACACGGGAACTTGGGTACAGAGTGAACGAAGAACTGAAAAGGGCCATAAAGGTTAGAAAAGCTAAATGTGCTGCATACAGAAGTAGAAAACTTAAGGGGGTGGAAAGCAATGAGGCCATGGTAGCAAAGGAAGAATACCAACAAGCACGACATAAAGTAAACAAGATTAAAGACGACAACCGGAGAGTGCGAAATAGCAGTCTTATTAGGATGATAAGAACGACAGGGGAGTCGAGTTCGAGCGTATTTTGGAAATGGGTGAACAAACGTAACAAAGGGAATAACAAACAGAGTATTAAAGTAGATGGCAGAGTTACAGAAGAGCGAGATCAAATCGCATTAGAACTAGTCAAGCACTGGGAAAAGGTAAACGATAAGCGATGGGGCATGGGGAACCAACCGGAGTGTCCGAACCAGGTCGAGGAAAATCTCTCGGACTTCGTGTGCAGCGAAATCAAAACTGAGGAGGTGCGAAGGGTGATCTCAAAATTGAGGAATGGAAAAGCGGGAGGGGTGGACGAAATTCCTAACGAGTTTATCAAAAAAGGGGGAGAGGAACTCTTGGAAAGCCTAACTGCCCTATTCAATTTAGCCATAGAAAAACAAGAGGTCCCAAAGGAGTGGAGGGAAAGCAAAGTGACATTTATTCACAAAAAGGGGGAAAAAGACGTTTTGGATAACTATCGAGGGATCTCTGTCAGTAGCAACATTGGAAAGGTTTTCTGTAAAGTCCTTTATGTGAGACTAGAGGAGGTAATTGAGGAGAAGGGTTTTTTGGGAGAAATTCAGAATGGCTTCAGGAAGAGAAGGAGAGTAACCGACCATCTTTTCACGCTATCCCAAATGATAGAATCCGCGAAAGCAAAAAAAGAAAAAGATGTTTATGGCCTTTTTGGATGTCAAAAAGGCATACGATGGAGTATGGAGGGAGGGTATGTGGCGCAAGCTGGGGGCTCTGGGCTTAGGAGGCGAGTTTGTTGGAATTATGAAAGCATTATATAAAGATGTACAGAGTGAACTTAGCCTGGGAAACATTACAACAAAACGTGTGCCTATGGAGATAGGCCTAAAACAGGGGTGTATCCTTTCGCCAATCCTGTTTGCATTGTACATCAAAGGTTTAGGAGATGAACTCCTGCGTAGCGACGAGGGGGTAGCAGTTGGGGACTTGAAGATCCCAGGGCTATTTTTTGCAGACGATATGTTTCTAGTGTCAGAAAGCGAAGAGGGGCTAACGAAAATGCTGGGAATTGTTGGGAAATATGGGAGCAAATGGAGACTCGAACTTAATGAAAGCAAGAGCAAAGTTATACCTGTGGGCCGCAAAGTGGTCCCCACTCGAAGGTGGAGAGTGGGTGAGTTCTGCATTCCGGAAGGGAGCAGCAAACTTCTCAGTGTAGGAGAGACAGGTGATTACGAGTATTTGGGGGTAAATATAAACATTACAGGAAGAGGCATCTACCGAAACCACACAAATAAATTGATTCTGAAGGGGAAGCGAATCCTTAACCAAATGACATTGATAGGGAGAAACAGTTTCAACAAGGTTTTCGTGGGGAAAACCATTTGGGAAATGGTGGGGCTGCCAAGTATAACATACGGTACGGAAGTGGTACCTCTAAACCAGACGGCCGTAAAGAGCTTGGAAATCTTACAGAACAATGCAGGCCGATGGATAACGGGGTCGAGTAATGCCGCAGCGCTAGAAGCAATCAGGGGTGAGCTTGGGTGGATGAAGATCAAGGACAGGATAGACCTGTTGAAACTCGGTTATCTTAATTATTTGGTGAATCTCCCCGACAGACGATGGTGTAAAGTAATGTTCTTGCGAATTTTCAACTCAAATATCAAAACGGGGTGGATGGTCCAAGTGAGGGAGCTAGTAGAGAACTACTCATTGGAGATCTCGGACCTGGACGTTGGGGCAAACCAGGGTAAAAAAATCGTCAGAGAAAGGGTCATGGAGGATTGTAACCGTAATTGGCGAGAGGGGGTCAAATCAAAGAGGTCTTTGGGTGGCCTGCGTGATAAAGAGAGGCCAGGTTTTGAAGAGTACCTTGATGGCACCTTTGGGGGTCACTGTTTTTAAAGCTGAGGTCGCGATCCCTGGAGCTGAGGGGAAAAATTGGGAAAGACGGTGAAAGGGAGTGCCAGATGTGTAACTTGGGCATGGTGGAGACCCTGGAACACTTCCTTCTAGAATGCCCAAAGTATCAGTCTAAAAGAATGAGATTCACTGGGAGTATAATGGGGAAGTGGGATGGGAGAATGAAGGACATGTGGTTAGGGGGAGACTCAAAGGAGAGGGTTAATGAGCTAATCGGAGAGATTGGGAAGAATGGGGCAAGGGATGTCATCAAGCAGTTCGTCTCCGAATGTTGGGAGGAGAGGAGAAGCCTGGGAACAGGGAGGCAGTTGGGAGTTCAGGGGTAACCAAGGCCTTCTCGTCCGAGAACCGCGACAAATCAGCGGCTGGCCAAAGTGTTATTATTATTAGGAGGCAGAAAAGCGCGCAGCGGATTTCTTGCAAGATTAATAGGGAACTCTATGAGTGTCGTGTCAAATCTTTGTATGCCACGGCAGATACTTGATGGAGATTATTCTACGATCAGAGAGAGAATAGATGGAGCAGTGAAATTTGAACAGTAAGAGGAAAGGGGGTAATAATAATAATAATCCAACTCAAAGTCAGCATGTAAGTTCATCACGACTTTGCAGTGGACAGTATCTAGTGTGTGCATAATGCAGGAAGAACATGACCAGCTTGATAAGGTCTAAGAACATGTTTAAGAAGGTGTTGGTTCTAATGGTTTGAATTAGAGTAGGTTCTGAGAACGTTGCACCACTAGACGCGTCCACTTACCACAATGAAAGTTTGTTCAACTGCAAAAATAATAAAATTCTCGACATTGTTCAACAATTGGGAGCCAAACAGTAACCTTGAGAGATCTGGAGTGAAAGACAGAGTATTGGTTGCATTATTGAGGAAATGTGCAAAGATTGGGCAGTGTAAGGGGGAAATCCTCAAGTGTTTCGACCAGTTCACATTAGCACAAAGGAGAAAGTGATAAATGGGCATCATATAGGAGGGCATTTAAATTGCTGCAGCGCAATCGCAACCTACAATGGTGTATCTGGGCTACCCGAGATTTGCTGCCGCTAGAAAATAGCGGTGGATGAAGGTTGCCATTGTTGAGGAAGTTTTTGAAATTATTTAAAGAAGAATTCTCTCAGATAGACAAGGGTAGGCTATTCCATTGGTTGGTGACGCTGGGAATAAATGAGCACTGGTACAGGTTGGTGCGGCGACAGAACGGAACTCGATGGTTGTGACAAGATCAGAGGTTGTGACGTTGGTTAGTCGAGGAGATACGCGGCGGTACTCTGTTAGCAATATATGGGAGAGTTACGTGGTGGTACATTTTGAAGAACTGTATTAGTTTGTGTTTGTGGCATCTTTCTAGAAGAGCGTCCTAGTGGGTCCCTGAATAGAGCAGAAGACTAACTCGCACTAATGGTTGCACCAGTTATTATTGTTGTCGCAGCTATCTATATTTTCTCTAAATCTACTGCCTTAGATTCCGAGCAGCCGTCTCTTACGGCATCTGCATACTCTCGGAGGGGCCTAATAAAAGCAAAGTAGATTTTTTCTAAAACCTTACGGTCGACGGTAAATTTGTGTTTTCTTAACAAATCGACACGCGACCAGGCTTTAGAAAAAATGTGATCAATATAGTCATTCCATGTACAGGAACCGTTTAGTATAGTTCCTAAATGTTTTTAATTAGTAACCTCTGAAATCTGCGTACCGTCGAAACGTAATGGTGGGGGCACTGTGGGATTATATGTGAGATCAGCATTCTCATCTTTTTGTGTGGGTTGAACTCAACTATCCATGTTTGAGCCCAATGTTCAATTGCTGATGAATCATGGTTCATCAGGATCGAAGCTTGGTCAGGATTCTCCACTATTAGATTTTAGGAGGTATCGTCTGCGAAGATGCGAATAGAACTAAGTTAGTTTTCGGTTATGTCTTTGATATATAAGAGAAACAATAAGGGACCGACTATAGAACCTTGGGGAACATCCGAATTCATATAGGTTTCCAGGAGGATGCTTCAGAGGTTATGACAACTCGTTGATATCTGTCCGTGAGATAAGATCTTAAAAGGAGGAGAAGGTCACCAGCAACTCCGACTCGCTTGAGCTTAGATTCAGATTCTTTATTCATGGTATACATATATGTAAGATGTAAACAAAAATAAACATTATACAAGAGTAACAAATAGCATACCGTGGGAAGTGGCATAGCCAGCTTGGCTGTCTACCCGCCACCCCCTAAAGGAAAGAGAACGCGCGAACAGACTGTGAGTAGATGGGTAAACATGGAGTGATCCATCTGATCTATGATAGGGATGCCGGTTTTTCCGTTCCTTGGGTCGAAACTATGTTCAAGTGGGAGAAGCTAGAATAAAGAACCAGCGGGAGGGTGATGTTTCTGTTTAGGCACAGAGCAACCTGCTTGCTAAATTATCATCATTGCTCCGCGTAAAGCTTATGAACAAGACCAGCATGCCACACCTTGTTAAATGCTTTACTCACGTCGCAGAAAACTACCCTAATTTCTTTACCTTCATCAGGTGCACGACAGAATTCATCGTAAAGATCGGTCAGCTGTAAAACAGTTGAGTCTCCACGCGGGAAGCCTGTCTGAAATTCACCTAGAACATTGGTGTTTTTTTCGAAAATTGCCACAAGCGTCTAAATACACACTTTTATACCATGATTACCTATTCTACAAAATATAAAAAGCCTATGACATCAATTTAGCTCTACACACCAACTGTGGTGAACACGCCAGCAATGAGATTTTAATAGTTAAAATTTACACCTACAATGGAACTACATCCAAGTTGACCTTTGGTGGCCTCGCCTTGAATGCATCTTGTCTAAATTTACTACTCGTGAAGAGTGAAATGAAACCGGCAATAATTTATTACTTTTTTAAATACGTTTTCCTCATAAGATACCAAAAATTTACAAACATACGTTGTCTCATGTTAATAAAGCATCCATAACCCGAAATAGTATGTTATTATGTTATTAAAATGAAAAAAGGCCCCGTAATTTGCGCGTTTCGTTTTCTGTTTCGTTTCGGCTATAAAATTACCAGCGGAAGTATCGTCCACCGGTGCTCATGTAAACAAAAACAGAATAGCACGTGTAAACATTGATTTCTTCAACATTTAAACTCTTATTAATCTCACGATCATGGCATAAATAAAATATACCCAAAGTAGCTTTGTGTAACAAATGTTCACCGCAGGTGGTGAAGTAGTGTTAACCGCGCACCAAAGGCTCGCGGTTAACACCACTTCACCACTTGTGGTGAACATTTGGTACACCAAGCTACTATGAGTATATTCTATATATCTAGTATCTTTCCAACGCAGCTTATCGGATAAACTGGACTATAATTTGTAACAAAGTTTGAGGGATTCTTTTCAGTACAGTGGAAACATGAGCCTTTTTCCAATCGGACGAAAAGTAGGAGTTGTTCAGTAAAATGTTAAATAAGATCAGGAGTGGCTCACGCAAAGACGAGGACATTCTTTAAGGAGACGAGGACGTACTAAGTCCGGACAACATGCCTTTGAGGCCTCGATAGATTCCATTTATTTATTTATTGGTGTTTAATGTCACATATTTCTGCACAATGGCTAATCATGACCACTACAGTTTTACAGGCGGAGGAAGCCGGAGTATCCGGAGAGAACCACCGAGCAACGGTCAGCTCTCCAACATACTAATTCCACACAAGCAGGGTTGGCAACTGACAGCTCCCCAACATACTAATTCCACACAAGCAGGGTTGGTTGAAGGCAAGTGAACCATCGACGTGCAGTACGCCTCGGTACACAACGACACCGTGCCCCCACGTGGGCAATGGGAGTGAAGTGTCTTGCCCAAGGACACAACGCGGTTGCCGCATGTGGGATTCAAACCGAGGACCTCTCGGCTTGCAGTCTGCATCTCTGCCTAGTGTGTCACCGCGCCCCCTATATATTCCATTGCTTCGTAGACTTCACCATAATGAAGGGTAATAGTGTCAATGGTTTGTGTAGTGGTCGAAACGTGGCCTGGAATGGAAGCATAAGAATCGTCAACTGTGGATACGGAAGCAGTGGTATTGGTTGAATACTTCGACTTTCTCTCTGTTGGTAGAGTATATATAATAATATATTGTTTTGGTGGTTTATCATTATGGGAGGAATTCCTGTTGCTTCATTTCCTTTAAAAGGATTTCAAAGTTCCCCACCACTGAGACGGTGGTGTTGTGGTTGTATCTTTCCCATGCACGTGAGAGGCCATTGCGTTTTGCTGTGCGATATTACCGTTTTCTTTGTCTGATCAGGAGTCGTATTTCATTGTGCATCCATTTGGGTTGTGACGTCCTTGAAGTAATGAGTTTGGTAGGACTGTATTTGGCTGTTCATAATTCCCTCGGAATACATCCAAACACGTCTCTTAATCCTTTTACTGCCACGTCCGCTTTATCCATATATGGATGACCTCTATGTACACCTGTATGCGAGGAGGTTTAATAGGATTTATGACACACTTAAAACTCTATCATCTGATTAATTTGTTGGAAAGGGCTTTCTGAGCCATTTCCAACAACTAATCAGATGGTAGGTTAGATCTGTGGACACCAGAACGTACAGATAATAAAATATGTGACATAATAATAATAATAATAACACTTTGGACAGCCGCTGATTTGTCGCGGTTCTCGGACGAGAAGGCCTTGGTTACCCCTGAACCCCCAACTGCCTCCCTGTTCCCACGCTTCTCCTCTCCTCCCAACATTCGGAGACGAACTGCTTGATGACATCCCTTGCCCCATTCTTCCCAATCTCTCCGATTAGCACATTAACCCTCTCCTTTGAGTCTCCCCCTAACCACATGTCCTTCATTCTCCCATCCCACTTCCCCATTATACTCCCTGTGAATCTCATTCTTTTAGACTGATACTTCGGGCATTCTAGAAGAAAGTGTTCCAGGGTCTCCACCATGCCCAAGTTACACATCTGGCACTCCCTTTCACCGTCTTTCCCAATTTTTCCCCTCAGCTCCAGGGATCGCGTCCTCAGCTTGAACAGCAGTGACCCCCCAAAGGTGCCATCAAGGTACTCTTCAAAACCTGGCCTCTCTTTATCACGCAGGCCACCAAAAGACCTCTTTGATTTGACCCCCTCTCGCCAATTACGGTTACAATCCTCCATGACCCTTTCTCTGACGATTTTTTTTACCCTGCTTTGCCCCAACGTCCAGGTCCGAGATCTCCAATGAGTAGTTCTCTACTAGCTTCCTCACTTGGACCATCCACCCCGTTTTGATATTTGAGTTGAAAATTCTCAGGAACATTACTTTACACCATCGGCTGTCGGGGAGATTCACCAAATAATTAAGATAACCGAGTTTCAACAGGTCTATCCTGTCCTTGATCCTCATCCACCCAAGCTCACCCCTGATTGCTTCTAGCGCTGCGGCATTACTCGACCCCGTTATCTATCGGCCTGCATCGTTCTGTAAGATTTCCAAGCTCTTTACGGCCGTCTGGTTTAGGGGTACCACTTCCGTACCGAATGTTATACTTGGCAGCCCCACCATTTCCCAAATGGGTTTCCCCACGAAAACCTTATTGAAACTGTTTCTCCCTATAATTTTCATTTGGTTAAGGATTCTCTTCCCCTTCAGAATCAATTTATTTGTGTGCTTTCGGTAGATGCCTCTTCCTGTAATGTTTATATTTACCCCCAAATACTCGTAATCACCTGTCTCTCCTACACTGAGAAGTTTGCTGCTCCCTTCCGGAATGCAGAACTCACCCACTCTCCACCTTCGAGTGGGGACCACTTTGCGGCCCACAGGTATAACTTTGCTCTTGCTTTCATTAAGTTCGAGTCTCCATTTGCTCCCATATTTCCCAACAATTCCCAGCATTTTCGTTAGCCCCTCTTCGCTTTCTGACACTAGAACCATATCGTCTGCAAAAAATAGCCCTGGGATCTTCAAGTCTCCAACTGCTACCCCCTCGTCGCTACGCAGGAGTTCATCTCCTAAACCTTTGATGTACAATGCAAACAGGATTGGCGCAAGGATACACCCCTGTTTTAGGCCTATCTCCATAGTCACACGTTTTGTTGTAATGTTTCCCAGGCTAAGTTCACTCTGTACATCTTTATATAATGCTTTCATAATTCCAACAAACTCGCCTCCTAAGCCCAGAGCCTCCAGCTTGCGCCACATACCCTCCCTCCATACTCTATCGTATGCCTTTTTGACATCCAAAAAGGCCATAAACATCTTTTTCTTTTTTGCTTTCGCAGATTCTATCATTTGGGATAGCGTGAAAAGATGGTCGGTTACTCTCCTTCCCTTCTTGAAGCCATTCTGGATTTCTCCCAAAAAAACCCTTCTCTTCAATCACCTCCTCTAGTCTCCCATAAAGGACTTTACAGAAAACCTTTCCAATGTTGCTACTGACAGAGATCCCTCGATAGTTATCCAAAACGTCTTTTTCCCCATTTTTGTGAATAAATGTCACTTTGCTTTCTCTCCACTCCTTTGGGACCTCTTGATTTTCTATGGCTAGATTGAATAGGGCAGTTAGGCTTTCCACGAGTTCCTCTCCCCCTTTTTTGATAAACTCGTTAGGAATTTCATCCACTCCTCCCGCTTTTCCATCCCTTAATTTTGATATCACCTTTCGCACCTCCTCCGTTTTAATTTCGCTGCACACGAAGTTCGATAGGTTTTCCTCGACATGATTCGGACACTCAGGTGGGCTCCCCGTGCCCCATCGCTTATCGTTTACCTTTTCCCAGTGCTTGACTAGTTCTGATGCGACTTGTTCTTGCTCGTCTGTAACTCTGCCATCTACTTTAATACACTGCGGCTTCGTAGTATATAATTCATTGTCAAAGAAATGCGAAAGCATTGAAGTTTTGAGTTATGTTTACCTGTCTGTGTTACATTAAGAGATCGTCCCAAACACCACTGTGTGTAACGACAGTTGAGTGTGTGTGATTTTGGACGGATCGTAATCGTATTTCTACCTCTTTGAAAGCATCCAGCCTAGAGGTACGTGAGGGTTTACTGTGGCTGGGTTACCCGTGGGGTGGGGTTATCATCAAAAGTACCACGTGTTTTGTGTGGTGAGTGGGTTGGGGGGGTTTCATCTAAAGTATCACATTCAAATTATGCACATATGGTAATTAAAAAACAGTAAATTTTTGATCCAGTGGACCTCCGGGTATAACCCGGAGGTCGACTGGCTGGAACTTTGCTTGTGATTGTTATGCTTTGCAATATGTTTACATTTCTTGCTCGAGTGGAATCTCCGCTCTGAGGAGAATTTAGTGACGGCATATATTAATATATGCTTTGCAGCAGGTTTACGTATAGTGCTCTGGTGGAATATCTTTTCTGCCGGGAATTTTGTTGGGCTCGGACATAATTCATTAACTGCTTCTGCTTGAAAGGTGATAGAAACGCCTCGGTCTACCAACATATAAGGTTTATAAATAAATAAGGTCTATAAAAATATGTAACACACTAACTATACGCAGTGCGTAGTGAGTGGGTTGTGGCCTGGTCGCCCTTGGGGTGGGGTTATCACCCAAAGTACCACTTTGGGTGATAGCCCCACCCTAAGGGCGACCAGAGATCGATTTTGTGATGGTTAACTCTCCACGTATTATTTCTATTGTCAGTGCTTTGCAACATATTTGCAATTATTGCTCGGATGGAATGTCCAATATGCGGAGATTGATTTTGTGTCGGTAAACACTTCACGTAGTATATAATATGTATATTATCTTGCACATATAATTTGGTGCTCAAGTATACATTTTTTCTCCCATCTCCTGTTTGGAATGTGAAAAGAAACGTCTCAGTCTACCATTACAGAATGTTTATAAATAAATAAGGTTTAGACATATCTGCAATACAGCAGCCATATGCGGTGTGTGGAGTGTGGGTTGGGTCGTCCGTGGAATGAGGTCATCACTCAAAGGATCACTTCTAAATTCTGTACATATGTTTAAAAACACACGCAGTGTTCCAGCCAATGTACCTCCAAGTTGAACCCAGGGGTCCGTTGGCTGGAACTTTGCTTGTGATTGTTATGCAATGCTTTGTAATGAATTTTTAAATTATTGCTTGGGAGGAATCCTCATTCTGTTGGGGACTTTGCTATGGTACACTCTCCATGTACTATATGTATATATATCATGGATTTTGTTAGGTTCCAACAACCCTCATATTGTGTACATACAATTGGTGTTTCAGTATATAATTTTTCTCCCATGTCCTGGTTGAATCTTTCCTATCTCCAGCTTACGAAGTTTTCAACCTGTCACGGCATAACTTTTAAGCCTTATCTGCCCCTTTTCAATTTAAGCTTGTCATAATATTGTCACGCTTCTCCAAGAACTATTTAGTTCCATACTCTATTACGGATTATCCACTTCCATAAATTGATAATTATGACTTCTATTAAGCAGAATATATCTATTTCCATATAGATGCTACACAGTTACCTTGTACATACTACTTTCTTTCACCTTTTCCTTGTATTTTATGTTTCCTTCATCTTCATGACTAATTATTCTACATTAACTATCTTCCACTACAACATTCTCTTCCAAGCCAGCTTGAATCCAATTTGCTTTCCAGACAATATCCTTCTGTTACCTGCAATCATGACAAGTACTTACATCCGTGCACCACGTTTACGCTATCGTCGATATTTTGCACAATATATTACATAATGTGTCATATTGAATTATACCGTGCTCGGATTGGTACTTTCAATACCACACTTTATGCTCGCATCCTACACCAGAAACTGTCGAAGCATCAATCAGTTTGCGTCTTAATTTACCTACTCTTGCGCCTTGGTGGGGTTGAACTCCATAGAAGCTTCACTGCCATTGCTGCTCTTTTCCAGAGAAACGTCATTGAATTAGCTGTCACTTGTGTGACCGAGTCTACTGAAGCAACCTCTCATCTTTACAAGCGAGTGCCTGTCTCAAAAAGTTTGTCCATCTCGAAATTACTAATCTCCATTTTCCTTGCCACGTCGATTTTTCTTTACATGAGTACACTTTTATTGTTGTTGCCGGGTGACATTGAACCGAATCCCGGACCGAGCTCTATCAACTCAAACCCTAACCAGAATACTTTGAAGATTTTGCATCTTAATATTCAAAGCTTAAAACCCAAATTAGATACACTTCAATGTGAATCCTCGAAATATGATATTTTGGCTTTAACCGAGACATGGCTGCACAACAACGACCCAACATCTGATGTCTTACTCCATGGGTTTCACGAACCATTGCGCTGTGACCGGCCGACAAGGGGAGGTGGGGTTGCCATCTACATTAAAGATAATATCTCTTTTCGACATCGACCCGACCTTGATGTGCTGAATACGGAGTGCGTATGGGTTGAAGTATTTACGAAACACAGTAAGTCCTTATTGCTAGGGGCTTTTTACCGCCCACCTAACAGTTCCCAGGATATATGGGATTCCATATCGGCATCCATTGAAAAAGCCAGGGACACGTCACTTGTCGATTTAATTGTTACGGGCGATTTTAATGACAACCAGCTGGTTCCCTCGAGGGTCGGTTTTACTGCAGTATGCAATCTTTTTAATCTGAGGCAGCTTGTGGGTGAACCAACTTGTTTTACTGAGTCGTCAGCCACTCTACTAGATCTTTTTGCTGTGAGTGACACAGTTAACGTGAATGCATGCGAGGTCCTAGAACCGATTATCCCGGACATGACTCGCTATCACTGTCCAGTTTCAATTGATGTTGAATTTTCAAAACCATCTCCTCTCTCCTTTAAGAGAAGGATATGGCTCTATTCACAGGGTAATTATGGAGCACTCAATGAGGCCCTCTCTAACGTTGACTGGAATTCTCTTTTTGATAACCTGTGTCTTGATACTATTGTCTCCAATTTCACCGACAAATTACTCGATACAGCATCTAAATATATTCCGAACAAAACTATTACTTTGCGATCGGGTCAGCCGAAATGGATGCACAATGAAATTAGACTACTAATGAGACAGAGGAAGCGTCTGTATCGTATAGCCAAACGTACCGGTCTTCCGAACGCTTGGGCAAAATATAAACGTAAACGGAACGAAGTTGTTACGGCAATAAGGAAAGCCAAAGCGTCGTATCTATCTAATGTCCAGACCACACTAAATAGCAATAACACCCCCTCTTCCTTGTGGTGGAAGACTCTAAAAACACTTATCAGTACTAGTAAAGTGGTAGGTATTCCAAGAATTATCCATTTAAATAAAGTATATTCCTCAAGTGTTGAGAAAGCAGAGGTGTTCAATGAATACTTCTGTTCTATTTCAACAGTTGATGATTCGAAAGCCTCCCTTCCTGATTCAGTACCCCAGGCTTCACGAGTTATTGATAGTATCACTCTCCAAAGTAGAGAAGTATATGAAACAATGAAGTCGATAAAGGTGTCTAAAGCATCTGGTCCCGACCTTGTAAGTCCACGCCTTCTCAAGGAATGTAAATCCTCCTTGTGTGAGCCTCTTTTAATATTATTTAATGTGCTCTTGAAAAACTCTTACTTTCCCTCACTCTGGAAACAAGCAAATGTCTCCCCAATTTTTAAAAAACAGCCCTCAAATTCAGTTACTAATTATCGCCCGATATCATTGATTAGTTGTGTAGGTAAAATATTTGAAAAATGTGTCTTCAAACGCTTGTGGCAATTTCTGACTGACAACAATGTCCTTACTCAATTCCAATCCGGTTTTACACCTGGTGATTCAACTCTCCTCCAGCTGACCGACATATATGATGAATTCTGTCGAGCTCTTGATGAAGGCAAAGAAGTTAGGGTGGTTTTCTGTGATGTCAGTAAGGCCTTCGACAAGGTTTGGCATGTTGGACTTATCCATAAGCTGATGAAAATTGGTGTCTCGGGTGAACTTTTGTTGTTCTTAAAATCGTACCTATCGGATAGGTCGCAACGAGTTGTGCTAGGGTCGGATGCATCTACTTGGAGAACCATTAATGCTGGTGTACCACAAGGTTCGATACTTGGACCTTTACTGTTCCTTATATATATTAATGATATAACCGAAAACTTACTCAGTAGCATACGCCTATTTGCAGATGATACTTCCCTGTATCTAATTGTAGAGAATCCAGAGCAAGCCTCGAGATTAATCAACCATGACCTTGCCACAATAGAACTTTGGGCTAAGACCTGGTTGGTTGAGTTTAATCCCAGTAAAACTGAGAGTATGCTCATATCACGTAAATGCAACCCTGCTGCCCACCCACCTCTATTCCTAGGTGATTCGCGGATATCCGAAGTCAATAATCATAAACATTTAGGAGTTATATTAAATAGCACATGTTCATGGAACGATCACATTGATCATATCTGCTCTAAAGCCTGGTCCCGCTTAGACCAACTGAGGAAGCAGAAATTTAATCTCGATCGCAGCGTGCTTGAAAAAATATACTTTGCCTTCGTTAGGCCTATACTAGAATACGCTGATGCTGTCTGGGATAATTGTTCAGCAGCTCAAGGTGCCGAGCTGGAGAAAATACAGATCGCAGCCGCTCGGATCGTTACCGGGGCAACTGTCCGTTGTAGCAAGTCTCTGCTTCCGAAACACGTTGGGACTCTCTACAAGACAGACGCCGCAAACATAAGCTGTTGCAGTATTTCAAAATGTATCACCGCATGTCGCCTTTATATATTGCCAATAAAGTTCCCCCAATCATCTCATCTGCAAATTTATCGCTTAATCTCCGGTCATGTCATAACCACAGAGTTCCTTTTTGTCGGACTCAGTTGTATCAGTCGTCTTTTATTCCGAGTGTCACTGATCAATGGAACAAACTGCCTTTATCTGTCCGCGAGAACTCATCACTGATCAATTTCAAGACTTTCCTAAATGCTGGAAATCAGCGACCACCTGCGTTTTACAGTGGCGCGAAATCACGAGCAGCCCAAATATATCACTGCCGGTTACGATTGCATTGTAGTAACCTTAACTCTCATTTATATGACAATCATCTGTCACCAACCCCATCCTGTCAGTGCGGGATGTGCGAGACACCAGAGCATTTTTTCTTACACTGTCCAATATACTCAGATGTCCGTAATAGTACTATCAACCTTCTGCCATTTACCGTAAACATATCGACACTTCTTTTTGGATCTGAATTTTTGAATAGTCGGGAAAATCATCTTGTTTTTGAAGTGGTGCATGATTTCATTTTGTCAAGTGGACGTTTCTAGACTGCTAAGAATTAAACCACCAGGTACGACTATTACTATATGACGAATTTACCGCCAAACCTATAATCTTGCTTTCCTTTCCGTTTTCTTCGCATGGATCACCATCAAGGCTGCTTCCGTCTCACTTCTCACTAGCAGTGCTTCCGCTGCTTAATTGCGAGTGTCTTGAATGCGAAGGCAATGCATTGTGCTTTCAAGCTGGCATCCCCTGTTTTCTATTGCTCCTTTTCTTTATACCTTCTTTTCACCTTATCCTTCATTCACAAGCAAGGTTTAAACAATATCATGTGTCGCCGCCTGGTAATTTGACTTCATGTGCTTACCTTTCTTCGACTAGAATTACCACTAACTTTCTCACCGGTTTTGTTCAGGGCCGGGGTGTCGTGTCCTCGCACTCGAGGTTACCTGCTAGTGTCGACAACGATGCTGACAAATCAAATTTGAATGACCTCTCGGGTATTTGCTCCTATGTCTACATTCTATGGGCCTACAGGCAGCTCTCGCTGTGTGCATGGACGCTGTGCCCCGGCTTGGCACGTGGCTGATGATCATGGTTGCGACCGACTACAGTCCATGGGCTCCAGGCGGCGACATATGAGTCCATCTACTATATTATACCACCTTTTGTGTAAATTTCTGAATGACCCCGGGAGATGACTAACATAAGCTCCTAGCTTTCTGTCAGATCCCCCATTACATAATAATATGGGTTTTTTTTGTTAGTATATGTTATATTCTTCGTGTTCTCTATATATATTGTCACTTTTATTGGTGTTTAATATTGTAACATATTGCATACTTATTGAATAAATATTGTTTAAACTAATACACTGCGGGTTACTTCCTTTGTTACGTTTGTTCACCCATTTCCAAAATACGTTCGAACTTGACCCCCCTGTCGTTCTTATCGTCCTAATAAGACTGCTATTTCGTACTCTCCGATTATCGTCTTTAATCTTATTTACTTTATTTCGTGCTTGGTGGTATTCTTCCTTTGCTACCGTGGCCTCGTTGCTTTCCGCCCCCTAAAGTTTTCTACTTCTCCTGTATGCAGCACATTTAGCTTTTCTTCCCTTTATGGCCCTTTTCAGTTCTTCATTCACTCTGTACCCAAGTTCCCGTGTTGGCACCCTGACCTTTCCTACACTTTCCTTTCCTGCCTCCACCAGGCTCGCAACTATGGCGTCTGCCATCTTCTGGACACTGCACCTCTTGGGTACGGTTGCAAGCTTTGGTTTCAGTTTTTCATTGAACTTCGCCCAGTCAGCATCTTTATTGAGTTCCCAAATCTCCTTAGAGCCTCCTTTGCTTTTTACTAGAGTTTTGGCCCTGATCGTCACTGTAATCAAATTGTGATCACTATCCACCTCCATTTTACCCTCATCATCCACTTCTACCGCTATCACCTCCCTCCATAAATTAATATCTGTGAGGATGTAGTCGATTATTGATTTTCTGTCGTTCCTCTCCCAGGTCCATTTCCCCTTACACCTCGCGTCCCTGTTCAGAATCTTCAGACCGAGCTCGTTTGTGAAGTTCAACAGCTTCCTTCCATTCCTGTTGACTTTATTGTCCCCACCCTCTATGCTTTCTTCATCATTACCTATGTGGCCATTAAAGTCACCCATCAGGATTATACCGAGCCCCTTGTTTTGTAATTCGGTGATATTGGACCTTAGTGTTGAGTATATTGAATCATTCCATTCGGGTTTGCTTCCCTCCACCGCACAATACACAACCCCAAGGGCAATACTTTTGTTTTTCAGACTGAACCTTACCCATCCAATTTCTTTCGATACCTCAGCCGGGGAGCTTTTTTAGTTGTTTTTGCAGCGTAAGTGTTAAATACTGGGGTGGCTGTTTAGAAAATTCCACTTTTATGAACACTGGACAGTGGTAGCGAATTGTGTCTAGTATTATTGGGTCTAAAACCTCACATCCAAATACGTTTGATTGAGTTGTTGACAGCGAATAAATCAGTCAGGGAAGCAGACGATTCAGTGAAGTATGAGGCTCATCGACAAGCTGACATAGGTTAAAACACTTAATCATCCCCGCGAAATAACCACGTGGAGACACAATTTGATTGTCATTAAAATCACATGTAATAATCAAATCATCAGTTGACATGTCCTAAGTCTTTTCAATGGAAGCCGACATAATAGGCCGAAAAAACCCAAGGAGCCTCATTTAAAAAAACACTTGTATTTGACCCCTATGGATACTGTATACCAAATAGCAAAAGATTGTAACCAGTGGTTCTGGAGAAAATTTTTTTTTAAATTTGTGTAAATATGCTGACTCAGCATTTTTTTTATCCCCCCCCCCCCCCTCCCTTACAGAGAACCTAACATAACCGATGGCAATTTTTCACCATTCCATTCTACTGAATAACAGTTCTCTGTTCTGTGTGGTTTGGGAAATATAGGCGTTTGAAAAAATTCTCTTTTTAGCTCCTGGGGTTACGGGAATCTTTTTTGCATAAATCAAGTACTTATGACTCAATAATACCACATACCAAATTTGGTTCAAATTGGGACAATGGTGCAGGAAATAGAAATTTGGGCGGAGCCAAAAATCTTGCCCCTCCCATTACAAAGGCAAACATTGCTCCACGAACTTCGCTTGAACAAACCTGATTCTACACCTCAATGGGACGCCCCATACCAAATATCAAGTCATTGTACTATCGAACTTCGTGTGCAGTGAAATTGAAACGGAGGAGGTGCGAAATGTGATCTCAAAATTAAGGAATGGAAAAGTGGGAGAGATGGACGAAATTCCTAACGAGTTTATCAAAAAAGGGAGAGAGGAACTCTGGGAAAGCCTAACTGCACTATTCAATTTAGCCAGAGAAAAACACGAGGTCCCAAAAGAGTGGAGAGAAAGCAAAGTGACATTTATTCACAAAAGGGGGGAAAAGACGTTTTGGATAATTATCGAGATCTCTTTCAGTAGCAACATTGGAAACGTTTTCTGTAAAATCCTGTATGGGAGATTAGAGAAGGTGAAGGAGGAGAAGGGTTTTCTGGGAGAGATTCAGAATGGCTTCAGGAAGGAAAGGAGAGTCACTGACCATCTTTTCACGCTATCCCAAATGATAAAATCCGCGAAAGCAAAAAAAAAGAGAAGATGTTTATGGCATTTTTGGATGTTAAAAGGGCATACGGTAGAATATGGAGGGAGGGTATGCGGAGAAAGCTGGAGGCTCTGGGCTTCGGAGGCGAGTGTGTTGGAATTCTGAAAGCATTATATGAAGATGTACAGAGTGAACTTAGCCTTGGTAACATAACAACAAAACGTGTGCCCGTGGAGATAGGCCTAAAACAAGGGTGTGTCCTTTCGCCAATTCTTTTTGCATTTTACATCAAAGGTTTAGGAAATGAACTCCTGCATAGCGACGAGGGGGTAGCAGTTAGGGACTTGAAGATCCCAGGGCTATTTTATGGAGACGATATGGTGCTAGTGACAGAAAGCGAAGAGGGGCTAGCGAAAATGCTGGGAATTGTTGGGAAATATGGGAGCAAATGCATGGAGACTCGAACTAAATGAAAGCAAGAGCAACGTTATACCTGTGGGCCGCAAAGTGGACCCCACTCGAAGGTGGAGAGTGGGGGAGTTCTGTATTCCGGAAGGTAGCAGCAAACTTTTTAGTGTAGGAGAGACAGGTGACTACGAGTATCTGGGGGTAAATATAAACATCACAGGTAGAGGCATCTACCGAAACCACACAAATAAATTGATTCTGAAGGGGGAGGGGGCGAATCCTTAACCAAATGAAACTTATAGGAGGAAACAGTTCCAATAAGGTTTTCGTGGGGAAAACCATTTGGGAAATGGTGGGTCTGCCAAGTATAACATATGGTGCGGAAGTGGTACCCCTAAACCAGACGGCCGTAAAGAGCTTGGAAATCTTACAGAACGATGCAGGCCGATGGATAACGGAGTCGAGTAATGCCGCAGCACTAGAAGCAATCAGGGGTGAGCTTGGGTGGATGAGGATCAAGGACAGGAGAGACTTATTGAAACTCGGTTATCTTAATTATTTGGTAAATCTTTCCGACAACCGATGGTCTAAAGTAAAGTGCGCGTCCTCGAGTACATATCACCAGTGAATATGATTTATCAAAGTTACACTAAAACAACACACGCCATAGAAATATATAAAACCCATGCTATTTGAGGTTTCGATCATCGTCATTCATAATCTGAACGAACACCGAACCCTAAACAGAAAAACAAAATAATCCACAGTAAATTAAAAGTACTCAATAGCATGGAGTCAGTGAGGATTGCCTCGCTACTCATTGAGATCTTTAGGATTGAGTCTGTGAGGATTGCCTCGCAACTCTGCGTGTGGGGAGTGGGCTCCGAAGAAACACACCCCTTACCCCATCCATAGCAACAATCACACAGCATGCACAATATACAATAGCGGATACCTATCTTTCTCTCTACCTATAACTTTTCTAACTGAACATTCTCAAATTTTCTTGCAACACTCTAATCAAGAAGACGCATGGAAATGGTAGACAAAGCCTAGGAGGAATTGGTGCAACCTACCTTTCTGCAACATATACAAGAAACCACCAAACGATAGGCAAGGATTGAAACAAGCTTGTCTGGCTGGGAGCGAGTGTACATTTGATATAAATAAACATTTGAATAAAGATTTAACAGCCCTTTTAAGGGCTTGAGGGTGTGTGTCAGTGAGAGTTTTTTTTGTTTTTTTTTGTTTTTTTTGGGGGGGGGGGTGTGGAGGACGTCATTTGGAATTCCCGAAGGATAACCAGATACCTCAAAATCACATACGGCATCCTATCTCCCAGAAGGCTTGATGGATGACTCCCGGTTTTTTAAAACTATACTGTTGGAGCTTTCTCCACTTCTTTTTTGTAACCGCTATGGTCATATACCGGGGCCGCTACCAAACCGGCGTTGCTGTTTGGTTTTCTTTTCTCTTCTTCCCTTTAACTTGCCATCGCTCAACTTTACATTCTGGCTCGCCACCATGGTAGGACTCAAACCTCTACCATCGCCGAACTGGAACCGAATAGAACTCGCCCTCTAATAGTTTTAAAGGCGTTGAGGGATTGAGTATTGACCATCTAACACTACAACGTAAACTGCCGGGTATTCTAACCGCGTGCATAACCCCCTCAGACTCCATTTTGGGCAATAGGAAAGCTAGGCCTGTGTGATCCAAGGGAAAAATAAGGTTAACCGGGTCGCAAGGGATTTGTAAATCCCACATCGTCCCTGCGCGCCTTCGGCGCGCTAAAACCTTTCATTCATTCATTCATAATCTCATTTCAGTCAATAGGAAAGCTCGGCCTTTTCATTCAAACATTCATTCGCACCTCTGAACTCAGAGTGCGAGCATCCTAATTAGAATCTCAATTATGGAAACACTGGAACTACCAGCGCGACTGAAGAAAACGATAGCAGCTCTGGGCGTCTCTTGCCCTGTCACCTGGACTATCCAGGAGACAGGCAAGAGAGTCCATCTGTCTCTTGAGTTCAAGATCGAGGAAGATAAGAAATCACCACCCTACTCGGGGAGAGGTAGTACCTTTGGTGAGAGGATCCCCTCTCACACTGGTCCTCACCCGAGTAGGTCAGGAGGCCCTGAGAGGAGAAAGAGAAGAAAGAAGAGCCCGTCCACCAAGCGGAGGGATTCCCGACGCTTGGAGGCTTTCATGGAGAAGAAGAAAGAGAAAGGTGAGGAAAAGAAAGAGCCAGAGGCGGTCACCACTTCCCCTCCGACTCCCACAGACAGCCCCATCCTAATGCCGGCTTCCCAGTCGGTATTGTCGGATGTGGAAGAGTCTGTGGAGACTGAGGTGGAAATGGAAGCTGCCCTCTCGCCTCTTCCTGATCCCCACTCGCCTCTTCCTTCTAAACCAGAATGCCAGGACGAGACGACAGGATAGAAAACATCTTACGGGAACACGAGATACAAAAGGACCTCCACAGGCAAAAGATGGACAGGCAATACGAAGAATTCCTCCAAAAAGTCGAAGAAGTCCAAAAACTAATAGACGCCAGAAATCAACAACAACAAAAGACTCAGCAATCACCCACAACCACTCCAGACTCAGCTAGGACCAGACCCTACAAAACTCAGCAACCACCATCAGGCAGCCCACCAACAACACCAACTACCACTGTCTCTCCTTCCAAACCTCCACCTCTGAAAAAGAAGCAGAAAAGACACAACCGCCGCTAAAAACCCACAACTTCTCCTCCTTTACCACGGTCTGACACTTTGAAATTCTACAACTAATGAGGGTCGAAAGGGGCTTGCTCCCCATATCGTCCCTGCGCGCCTTCGGCGCGGAAAACCATTTGATTTGGTTTCGATCATCAGATCAGATTACAAGGAATAGTTAAATTAGTTAGAAAATTAAAGAGATTTCAACGAAAGCAGTACAGAGATGTGCGGCGCGTTTTGTTTGAGGCATGGGACGCTTTTATCAATGGGGAATAACAACTAAAACACTTCTGAAAATATGTTCAAAACTGTACAACCCTTGTTAATGTTATAATTATATATGTTTTTATATTTTATCTGCTGTATCAAACGGGTTAGTGGGAATGCAAACAAGTCGTGGTACTAGTGTAAAAACCGGACAGAAAATCCAAACTTTTCGGAAGCCTGTCTCTACAAAGATCATTCCAGTTTTGACATTAGTACCATACCTTGTGGGATTCCTGCTTGCCACAGGTGATGGCTAATTGATATAACGATATGAGTTTAACTAAAAAATCCTAATTATTTCTTGTCTGCATTTGTATTTCGTTTTTACTTCGTTATATGTTATTGATGTTTTTTCATGTATTTTCATGACTATGATGTGCTAGATACAAAATAAATAATTAATAAAACCTCCGAGTTGTTATTTTTTTCTCTCCCCTAAATTATATTAGACTTTTAGTTCAAGTTTGGACTGAGGCATAGGTTGGTCCGAACTCACTTATGGTTGGTCCGAATTCACTTATGGTTGGTCCGAATTCACTTATGGTTGGTCCGAACTCACTTATGGTTGGTCCGAACTCACTTATGGGTGGTCCGAACTCACTTGGGCCGAACTCACTTTTTTGGGCCGAACTCACCAATTTTGGGCCGAACTAACTTGTGCCGAACTTGCAATGGGCCGAACTCACTGGCATTCCTTTTGGCGGCCTGCGTGATAAAGAGAAGCCTGGTTTTGAAGATTACCTTGATGGCACCCTTGGGGGGTCACTGTTGTTCAAACTGAGGTCGAGGTCCTTGGAGCTGAGGTGAAAAATTAGGAAAAACAGTGAAAAGGAGTGCCAGGTGTGTAATTTGGGCGTGGTGGAGACCCTGGAACACTTTCTTCTAGAATGCCTAAAATACCAGTCTAAAAGAATAAGATTCACTAGGAGGGGTGCGCCTTTATACCGCAGGTCCCCGTTTTTACCGCAGGCTACCGCAGGTCCCTCAAAATTACCGCAGGTCCCTTGTTTTGCGGGGTATTATCTTTGTTTTAACTAATAGTTCGAGGCAACTGTCGTCTCGTTGATATTTGGGGGTATTTTACACCAAAAATCAATAACGGAGCATATTTTTCCATTTACGCTATATAAACAACATAAACTTATCACGCTCTTCGTGTCAAAACAACGTCACACTCGGGAACATGATTCAAAATATTTCAGCGTTGCAACTTTTTAACACTACTATATCGTATTTCTTGGTTGCGGTTTTTTGGTAATTTATTGCATTTATTGGGCATAAAAGGCAGGCTGTCGAGCATGACCACAGGTCCCAAAATCTACCATAAACTACCACAAGTCCCTTCTTTCGCAAAACAAGATGGCTGTTTCTTCCACAAGTCGAGGGACCTGCGGTATATTAAAACTTTATCACAAGCTAGCGCAGGTCCATATGAATTATTCCCCCCCCCCCCCCAAAAAAAAAACTCGGGCAATGTACCAGAGTTTTATGGGGGTGGGGGGGGGGGGGCGAGAGAGGGCTACCGCAGGTCCCTTTCAGTTTTTCCCCTCATCTTCACTATCTCCGTCATTTACTGCAGGTTAATACTGATAAATGTTTTGTTTCGCGGGGATTCAGGGATGAGACCGGTCTGCGCCGTGGTGGTATCCTTACCACAGGTCACTAAATCCTTCGCATATTTATTTTTAATACACCGCAGGTCCCTCGTTTTGCTGTTACTTCCACAAATCGAGGGACCTGCGGTATATTAAAAACGTTACTATCACAAGCTACCAATAACATTATCCATTGAAATGAGACATACGATAGCAATCAAATGCTACAAACCACAAAACGAGCTCTTTACTTACGAGCTGTTAACTCTTAAACGCTACATATGAGAAAATAAAACAAGTTTTCAATAGTTGGTATCAAGTGATTACCTTTTAACAAAGACAGAAAATAAAAAACAAAAATAAATAAAAAAAAGAAAACTCAGACAAACTCACCACTGCCTTTGAGAAAATAAGAAAGTGGGAGAAACAGGATATCAAGTAAAAAGCTAACAAAAATGGTACGGACTCCAAATCGTAAAACAACACTAGATTTAGGTGTGAAAATAAAAGTGGGAGAAGCAGGACGACACCGTTTTATTGTATACTAATACACGTATAGTATTAATTGCCACACAAGTATTAATCCTCTTATTCTACTGATGGTGCGAAAGTAATTAATACCATAGACTTGATCAGGGGAAAATAATCATCAAGACTGGTTTTCTAGCCATTTAATATTCGAATCGGCTGAGAGGTGTAAAAACATGGCAGAAAACCCACTGAATCGCTTTATTTTATTTATTTATTTCAATGGAGTTGTGTGTCTTGGCTCGTGATCCGCCGTAGAAAACACAAAACGTGTACTTGTCGACACGTTGAGGCATTTTTCAAACGTTTAACCCTTTACCTAACCTAACGGCCAAAACCTGCCAGCGCTATACAATACACGAAAATCTCCATTCAGTCAGATTCACTTTTTAAAATATTTTCTTTTGTTTTTGCTTCCAAAACATAGGTTGTGAACCCTCATTGTAACGAGCGCCTCGCGCTCCTCCCATTGAGGGATCACAACCTATGTTTTGGAAGCAAAATATGAACATTTTTAGTCATACGAGACATTTTGTTACGAGTGTCGTCTGCTACTAGTGTTGGGTAAAGGGGTAATTAGTGAAATTGCCTTGTTCTTGAAAAACGCGCTACTTTTAAGTATTCTGTGCCGACAAAGACGGAGTTCCTTTAAAACGATGCAAATGCAGTACAAACACTCTGTCGGCCCCGATTGTCAAAAGCACCATCTGTCTGGTCAGTTTGAAAAAACATCAGCTCGGGTTTATTCAGCTACTGTATAAACAACGAATCAACTATGCCCAATTCGAGGTAGCCTATATTAAAAAATGAAAGATAAAGCCGTGCAAAAAATATACATTATCTCCTTAAAAGTTTCATTGTTTCGTTGTCACTGATTAGATATCCTTGTCACTGATTAGATATCAAAGTTCCAAAACATAGCTTCATTATTTTTTTTATGGTAATACTTCTGACACCAAAGAATACCGGGTCGCAATTTTTAAGACCTTTCATTCATGGTAATACAATAGTTTCTGACAGTTTTATTGTACCGCAGGTCCCTTGTTTTGTGAATGGTCGACCGCATTGCCTAGCATTTTGAGGGGTGGGAGTAGGGATCAGGAAAATAATTGAAAGGGGAACTGTGGTAGCTTGTGATAGTTTTAATATACCGCAGGTCCCTCGATTTGTGGAAGTAACAGCAAAACGAGGGACCTGCGGTATATTAGAAATAAATATGCGAAGGATTTAGTGACCTGCGGTACAGGATACCACTACAGAGTAGACCGGTCTCACCCCAGAGTCCCCGCGAAACAAAACATTTATCAGTATTAACCTGCAGTAAATGACGGAGAGAGTGAAGATGAGGGGAAAATCTAAAAGGGACCTGCGGTAGCTTGTGATAGTTTTATTATACCGCAGGTCCATTGTTTTGTGAAGGTCACAGCAAAACAAGCGACCTGCGGTATATTAAAAATATGTTAAGATAACCAGTTTTGATCATCAACTAAAAAACAGTTTCATTATAATTTTTTTACATGGTAATGCATCCCAATTCCAATAGCTTCTGATAGTTTTGTTCTGCCGCAGGTTCCTTGTTTCATGAATTTTTCACCCTAATAGTGAGGCTTGGAGTGGGATGACCAGGGGACTTATATTAGATCACGATAGTTCTAACATGCCGCAGGGAAATACTTAAAAAAGGGGGAATAATTCATATGGACCTGCGCTAGCTTGTGATAAAGTTTTAATATACCGCAGGTCCCTCGACTTGTGGAAGAAACAGCCATCTTGTTTTGCGAAAGAAGGGACTTGTGGTAGTTTATGGTAAATTTTGGGACATGTGGTCATGCTCGACAGCCTGCCTTTTATGCCCAATAAATGCAATAAATTACCAAAAAACCGCAACCAAGAAATACGATATAGTAATGTTAAAAAGTTGCAACGCTGAAATATTTTGAATCATGTTCCCGAGTGTGACGTTGTTTTGACACGAAGAGCGTGATAAGTTTATGTTGTTTATATAGCGTAAATGGAAAAATATGCTCCGTTATTATTGATTTTTGGTGTAAAATACCCCCAAATATCAACGAGACGACAGTTGCCTCGAACTATTAGTTAAAACAAAGATAATACCCCGCAAAACAAGGGACCTGCGGTAATTTTGAGGGACCTGCGGTAGACTGCGGTAAAATCGGGGACCTGCGGTATAAAGGCGCACCGACTAGGAGTATAATGGGGAAGTGGGGTGGGAGAATGTAGGACATGTGATTAGTGAGGGACAAAGGAGAGGGTTAATATGCTGATCGGAGAGATTGGGAAGAATGGGACAAGGGATCTCATCAAGCAGTTCGTCTCCGAGTGTTGGGAGGAGAGAAGAAGCGTGGGAATTGGGAGGCAGTTGGGAGTACAGGGGTAACCAATGCCTTCTAAACAGAGAACCGCGACAAATCAGCGGCCGGCCAAAGTGTTTTTATTATATTATTACTCTATTGACTGTTCTATTGCTGCTTGAACTTCAACAATAGGCACCGATATATTAAATTATTCTGATGCTTTTGTATCTTCTGTTTCCGTATCTGTTTCAAGTGCCGCTGGTGACTGCTGGTTAAACCTTGGATATTCTGGACAAACATTAATAGCTTATATGATAGTGTAAAGGCTTCTTTTGAAGTTTTGATGTTATCCCTTCAAAAGACAGTGCATCCAGTAGTACTAAACATTATCTGGTTTTAACGAAACATCAAGCTTTCCATGTTTTGATAGCTACAACCCACCTTGTTACCGTTCTTTGTGGGCCAAATCTCTCGCCGCAATATCCTGGTAGATGTTTTGACAGCTGTTGAGAATTACTCTCGTAGGCCTCGCTTCGCGATAATAAAACTCTTTTTATTTGAAAATATTAGCAATTATGATAATAAACCCTGCTTCAATTCGTCCAGCCAGATAAATTACACGTTCTATCGTGTATGTAAAAGCCAAACATCGTGCCGATTTGTATTCTATGACTATAATTCTGTGTCTAAATTCTATGGCTATGCTCCTATCTCGAGATGTAGATTAATAGCGACGATATTAAAGGGAACTAATTTTACACTTTCGAAATGAATATCTGTTTTGATTTGAGGATAATCGTCTAGACCTAATTTCTGTTTCACATCGACAATGTAAGACTACGTTTATGAGTCTTAATAAAAACTTCTCAAGTGCTGAAAATATATAGAAATTAAGATTTCGTTAGGTCTCGTTACAGTTATTCAGGTGAAAATGTCAGCTTTTCAAGAAATGTTCAGCTTCTGATCAACACGGCCGAGGATATTTCGCATTTAAATTACCTATTTGAAAAGAGCTGTGTAAATGTAACGATTAAGAATATTCAGTCCCAAATTATCTCTACTAATCAGACTACACTCTGATAATTCCCTGGAAAGTTCTTAGAAAGAGTTCTCCATATGACTGTACCAGTAAACAGCATTTTCAAATAAAATTGTGTTGAAAAACCTACATAATTCTCTTGATAACACCATTACTGGACTTAAAATACCTCAAGAGGGAGAACTTTCCAGGAAATTATGTCTGTACAGGGTACTACTGAAAAAAGAAAAATATGCTTTAATATTTCTTTTACTTATCCTACAACATATTCCCTCTAATACAGTTGGTTGCTATGGAGATTGGAGGCCAGAAATTGCAATGAAAGCAAACACTGTTTTCTACTTAAGGTCTCGTTACAGTTATTCAGGTGAAAATGTCAGCTTTTCAAGAAATGTTCAACTTCTGATCAACACGGCCGAGGATATTTTGCATTTAAATTACCTCCCCTATTCACAATACTCACAGTGTGTATAGTTTCTGGAAGCTCTGAATATGGCCCTTTCTAGAGACAACTGTACACAACAAAAATCTTACAATATCACTCAAATACACTCAGCCGAATGACACAGTTGATGGCAAAAAAAATGGCTCAAAATGGTCAAAATTTTCTCATTTTGGGGATAAATCTCCAATTTTTGTGCATCGATAGTGATAAAACTGTGTTATAGGAATTCCTCATTCCTCCACTGAGGATTTTACAGCATAACATGATCATTCTGACAAATAAAAAAAATATGGGTTTCTTATTCATTTTTTCAGAAGGCTTTCTCAAAGCAAATTTACACAAAAGTTGTCCCATTTGTAAACTGCAAATTGTCAGGTCCCAAACAGGTCTGGGTTTGTCATTTAACACTTCCATGTGACCTTGACCCCCAATTGAAATGCACTTGACAATACACAGTTTGAATCAAGACCATCAACAGATTATTTTGGCCATATATCACCATTAAAGAGAATTATTTACTAAATCCACACCACCATAAACTAAAACTATAGCTCAAAATAGTTATTTGGCTGAGGATATCCAATAACCTCGGAAATGACCTTTTAATAGGAAACGAGACCTTAGGATTTACCGGTTGACACACACATCTGAGAAGTCAGCAAAATGTTGCAACTCGGATAAAGGGAACGGGAAGCTTCTCCCCATCAAAAACGGCCTGCGAAAATTTTATTTGAAGGGGCTATATAAGTAACCGAATTTTGTTCATTTTGAAATTCTCAACTCTGATATTCCTTCAATTCAGATTAAATATATACACAAATTATACATCAAAATGAAGGTTGGGATGAAAAGAACACGAAACACATATGTATCAACTCATCATAGCGTTGACTGCAGGCACCGGCCACTGGTTCCTGGAAGTCTGCTATCGTATTCATACCAGAACTGATAATAAAATAATATTTCGCAAGAACAACTTGTGGCCGAATGTGCTTCTGATATTCAACAACAAAGCAAGGCATTCAAAACACTTTCGAGTGCAGCGGTAGGACTGCATTTTAGAAAAGGACAACACTGTCTGCATTTTTTTATTGAAGATGGTTTCCATGCTCGATAGACAGGGTCGGGGACAACCCGCCCCCGGGACAACCTGCCCCCAACTACACCAGGACAACCCACCACCCGGGACAACCTGCCCCAAACAGAAATCAACTATTTTGGGACAACCCGTCCCCAGCTTAGAAACCAGATAAGGGATTAGAAGCCAGCAAGAGATGAACAATTAAATGATTAAGTTGTTGAGTGGGTGGTGATTGACAAGTAACATTGGTTGTTTTTACGATTATTTATTTGAAATCTAACAACCTGAATCTATATGTCTATATATGACAACAATGACAAATTACAGTAATGAAACAATAAGCATAACAATATCAGAATTAATGATTTAACAAATATCATCCACGTAAATCATCATATTAAATAATTGAGTAATTTTACATTTCATATCATTTTCTGACAAGCCTCGAATTGGGGAAATGCGATAAAAATGGCAGAAAAGATAAAAAAGAGAGGAGCAGGAAAACGAAAGTCTTTCATTTCCCTGTTCCTTTTTTTTTATTTTTTCTGTCCAATTTTTGATGGAAACACTATAAATACCTATAATTTTCGATGATCTATAACAATATCAAAATTGATTACTGCACACCTTGTCACCTTACATGTATGAACACCTTATGCATTATTAATTATGTTAATATTATTATTTGCTGGTTGCTGTCTTTTTGTTGGCGGCCTCTTCCTGGTACTGTACAGAGCTGAACATTTTCTTAAAAAGGCACCAGTTGTCAGTCTTGAGGGGTCATCCATATATGCATCCCAATATTGTTTGATCTTCTCTGATTGCTTGGTATAACGACTAACGAGTTCTCGTGCCTGTTTCGAGGTCTACGGCCCGAATTATCAAACTGGCATCTTCTGATTCCTTCTGCAGAAAGAGAACAAGTTTATAAAAACTGAGCCCCACGCCCATGGTATTTAATCTGCGGTGCCATACTGAAAGAAAAATTAATCAAACTATTATTTTATTATATATAATATTTAGTATATTAATTTTTCCTGATACCCTTTTAACCCAACTGTGCCACCCCCTCACATGTAATAATTCTTACAAAATTCTAGGCCACCCCTCACAACTGCGTGAACTGCGTCACCCCCTTACATGTCATTATTCTTGAAAAAATCTAGGTAAATAATAATAATAATCACCTTCAACGTCATTATTGGTCCTCACTGTATGACCAAAGATGCTCCATTGAGCAACAGGGAAAGCCTCATTCGTTATCCATTGATGTTCAATGTAATCTATCAGTTGTCAGAGTTTGGTTCCTTCAGAAGTCCTGCTGTATAAGGATTGAAAACTCTGTGGAATCTGTAGAGCTGGCAAGAAGGGCAATGCAATTATCTGCCTGATAAAATCATGGATGGAACCTCTTTCGTAATATGCTGGTTGTAAACTCGAAGATCTGATGCGTCGCTAAACTGTTTGCGTCCAATGGAAGCAACATCCACGTATGTCAATGTCAGGAAAAACCTCTCTAATAGCTCTCCAGGTTGCTGTAATGAAATCCCAATAAAATATTATTCAAACATAAATACAGTAATGTTTAAATATATTTCTATATTTTTATACTGTACCAATGACCCAGACATAGCTGGTGCTAACTCTTGAAATATAGGGCCAAACACAAATTTTGCCCCCCAATCCCCAAAATTTGCATCTAAAACTAAAGAAAACATGTCCTGAGAGGCCCTCCACACTTCGCCCCTACTGCGCATGCGCAGTGTCAAGGACGTTCCGAAATTGGCGCCATTTATCATTCTAAGTTTGGCCCTTCATCAGTTAACATCTGACTGATCTTTGTGCTTTTAAATCTCAGTTTAAATGATGCCAGACACATAAATATTAGTGAAATGGTGATTCTAAGGAGGATAGAAAAGGAGGAGAGGAAAAGAATGTGTGACAGAATATTATCAGGGCTGTAACTTAAAATTTTTTAATGAAATTATGTTAAGTTACCTATTTTCAAGGCAGCAGCCATTTTGTTGTCATTCTGATTATTTAGTTACACTGTTTTTTCAAGTGTTTTTCCTCTCTCCCTGTCCTTTAAGTTCCCCCTTGCTATTCTCCCATGCTTTTGGCATAATTTCTGTAATTATTATTACTAAAATTTCTTGGGAGTTTAGCTGAATAACAGAATGAATTCTGTTCTTTCCCCATGTTTACGTCTTCACCTACGGGTGGTTAGGCGTTGTGTTCTGCATCTACCATCTGATGTTCTGCAGTTTCTTCCCTGGAAGTCTCTGTTTTGCATCAGATGGTGTATTTTTGGTAACTGATTTCGGGCCTGGGTGCCTGGAGTCTTATTTTAGTGTTTTTACACTCATTGTTTACATTTACAACAGCCCTCTGTGTGAGGGGGGGATTTCTAAATAATAATATCTTTATGTTATTTTAATCATAACTAGATACATTATTATTGTTCGTAAGTGTTGAATAAATTGTTTAAAATATTTTTAAAATTTTTGTCCACACTTAGGCTTGGGATCCATTGGGGCTCAACGTTACTTTTCAGAAACTTGGGCTGTTCTGAAAAAATATTTTTTCAAAATATTTTGATTTCAATTATTTTTTCTATATTAATGGATCATATTATTATTATGTATTTTGATTGCCAGGGGTTAGTGCGAGTACCAGGACTTGTTTCTTTTCACATTGAAAGGATATTGATCAATTGTTTTAAGAGGAAGTCTTCCTCTGACCTTATTATCATTCTATATGTGGTCGGTGTACTCGCATTAACTCCGGTTCTGTATTGTATGATTTCGATGACAATATGGGAAGCGTATGTCACGGTATGTTGTTGGGGATTTGGACGCTCCGGTCCTTTCCCCGCAGGGTCACTCTACTTTATCAATTTCTATTTCAGATGATCAAGATTAGGGTGATGTATCTGTGATGTCTTCCAACAGTGTGCCTCCGTCGTCACAATTAATGAAGGGCTAGCGGAAAAGTGCTCATGTAATACGCCAATTGCCTAAGAGGACCCTAGTAGGTTCGACGGCCTTTGACGTCCGCTAGCTCGCCCGGTGTAGCGTCCATTCACCGAATGGTTCGGCAGCCGGGTTCGTCCGTTGCGGTCTAGAAGGAATTTTGGGGTGATGCGAGCACTATAAAATTAACTTAATGCACACCCAGTGACGGCGGATCGGAGGGAGAACGGAGGAAGCCTTTTAGTCCGGTTCATAGCTCGTTCCGGTCCATCCGGACGGCAAGCGAGAGAGGCCCCTCTCTCGTTCAACAACATCTGGCCCCAGACGTTGTGGTACAAATGTGTCGTTAGCGGAGCATACGTCCGTCGCTCGGGACGCTCCGTTGTATAGGCAGTCCGCTGAGACTGCTAAGGCTTCCTCTTCTCGTCAGCGCACACGACCGCACCTTGGCTGCGTGACCGCCGATATATTACCAGCTTCGCCGATCAAGGATTCTTCGGCGACCAGGTCACACCATCCGGCAGCCAGGGATTCGAGACCGATGGACTCCGGACGTTCGCATAAGAAAAGTATGCGGGAGCCATCTGATGCGGAGCTGCCCTCGGCGAAGCAGCGATAGACTGCGCCTCCGCAGGTCTCGACGCTGGACATTCTTGTGCACATAGCACAGCTTATCGCAGCATCCCAGCAGCCGACAGGAACGGTGTCGGATCGAGAATTATCCGACAGTGCTGGGTCGGTAGCCGGGGACTCGAGGCCTGCAGACTCCGGACGTTCGCATAGGAAGTATGCGGGAGTCAACGTACACGGAGCTTCCAGCGGCAATGCATCGTAAGTCCGCTACTGCACAGGCCTCGAGCTCGGACGTGCTTTCCTTATTAGCACAGTTTATCGCAGCATCCCAGCATCAACTGTATCTGTCGCATATATTTTATCCAACGATGCTGGGTCGGGACGCTCCGCGGAAGCGGGTACGGACGTCCGAAAGTTTCATCCGGTCCGACGGGATACCGAAAGGGATTCGGTGGATTTCAAGCTTTCCCTTTCGGAACAACATATGCTGCGATGCCGGATAAGAAACTGATAGCGTCGGTGGACTTAGAAATTTTTGGTTCGGTTCAGGGACATCGTCCCTCAGTTCCGACATAGTCCAATAATGTCACACAAACTTTCGAATTATTGAACGACGCTATATATATTATTATTTTATGCTTGCTATACAAGCATTTCTGGTTTCTTGTTCGAAGAGTTATGGAGATGTCTTTCAAAAGTGTGCCTCTGTCGTCATAGTTAATGAAGAGTTAGCGGCAATAAGTGCTCATGGAATATGTCTATCGCTTACGGAGTGACATTCGCTAGCTCACCCGGTGTAGCGTACATTCATCGAATGGTTCGGCTGCCGGGTTCGTCCGTTGCGGTTTAGGAAGGAGATTTGGGTGATGCGAGCACTTTAATTACTTTAGTACTCACCCAGTGACGGCAGATTGAGGACAGATCGGAGGAAGCCAACAACATAGGGGACCGCATGTTGTGGTTCAGATATTTTACATTCGGAGCATATGTCCGTTGCTCGGGACGCTCCGTTATATTGTCAGTCCGAGAGACTGTCTTTAATGCTTCCTCATCCTCACAGCAGGGCACACGACCGCACATTGGCTACGTGACCTCGAGTATCCGATCAGTTTCGGCATTCAGTGATTCCACGGCGAATAGATCGCGCCATCCGGTAGCCAAGGGACACGAGGCCTATACACTCCGTTCGCTCGCATATTGGAAGTATGCACGGGGTAACGATCTCGGAGCTTCCTGCGGCAATGCATCATAAGACCGCTGCTCCTCAGGCCTCAGTGACGGACGTGCTATCCGAGTTAGCACAGTTGTTTCGCAGCATCCCAGCAATTGACGGTTTCTCGGTTGAATCAGGAATTATCCGACGGCGCTGGGTCGGTGCGGTCCGCGGTTGCATCAAGCTACGGACGACCGAACGCTTTATAGGGTCCGACAGGATGGCGAAAGGGATTCGAAAGATTTCGAGTTTTCCTTTTAGTAGTATCGGAAGATGCCTTTCATATCTTCTGGCATTTCTTCCAGTGATTATTTTTCGGACTTCATTGCTGCGATCTTGGATAAGAGACTTATAGCGTCATTGGACTCGGATTTTTCGATCGGTACAGGGACTTTGTCCCTGACTTACCGACGCAGTCCAATATTGTCATTACAACATGTGTTTTATTTTTCGGCGCTATATATTTATATATATATACAAGCTTGCTACTAAGCATGATAGTTTAGTTTCTTGTCCGCGTGGCTCATTTCTGCCATTTTATCTTTTTTACATATAGTTTATTTTGGCAGAGCAGGGCATACCGAGAGTTCATATGCGTCTAGACGGTGTGATTAAAGACTGCATATATTCTTTTTCGCCGTTTATGTCTTTTCCAATTTCAATGTTGGGAACGACATTATGTATAGTAGACTTAACTTAGACGCTTTATTATACGTAATCCGCCTTACTGAGGCGTTATCATTACGTCTTCAAGAAAAGATTTACGGGATATTATTCTCAATGTAATTTCTTTTGAGGGCAGTAGTTTGTTCACGTATAACTCCGCCCTTCAGTGGCTGATTGAAGTTGGTTAGACGTGATGCAGCCCTAGCTACATCCACGCGTGGATAGTAGGTTAAGAACTCTCTCAGAGTCGCTTCGTTCTCGGAGGAGCTTCTCTTCGACGGCAACTTTCCGGCAATCCATGAATTGCTTGATTTATACATTCTCTTGTCTATCTAGTGTTACAAGAGATTCAGACTGGGGCAAACATTCGGTGGTTGACTCAGAGAGTGCCGCCGCAGTTGCCGGACCCGAGTGTGGCTGTTATGACGGTTGCCAGTCAAACAGATTGGGATATATACTGATCCCTACGGATTCGAAGTGCCAGGGTCTTTGGGTTCCGCAGTCTTTTAGCTATCAGTTTAACTTCCGCGGAATAATGTTTTTTAGGCTTGCTTTATGTCATTGCATGAACATTATTCAGAAACGCATGCCCAAATTCCTGTCCTTTAATTCGACAGTAGTGGCGTATCTCCGGAACCAGGGAGGCACTCTTTCGTTTCCGTTATTCAATTTAATGGAAAGAATCCGTCTGTTGGTTATAGTACACCAAGTTCAGTTTTGGTCCGTCATATTCTGGGTCGTCTGATTGTTTTATCGCACTCCCGTTCTCTTACGGGTCGCTTGTTGCTGTCAGAATGGACTCTCAACAAACAAGTATTCAATCAGATTTGCTATCTATGGGAGCGCCCAATGATGTTTTATTTATGACACAGCTTGCTAATCAATTGCAGACGTATGTGTTGGCTTGTCCAGATCTCTGAGCTAATACTGTTAACGCTCTATTGATCTATAGGACGGAATGATAGGATACGCGTATCCTCCGGCGCTGTTGTTTTAGCAGGTATTGCTAAGATAAACAACCACAATACATTTCTGTTGATAGCATCTCTATCTTCACAGAGATCATGAGTAATTTACTCTCTTGTCTACTGTGGATCTTAACGTGAAATCTTCCTCTATGTGAGGATCTTTTTTCACTGGATAAAACGTGTCATCTTTATCACAACCAGCAAGGTCACAACCTTCATGTATTCCGTTGTGTGGTCCGTATTGCATTGTAAGCACTGTACTGGACGAGCTTTGGACGCGATTTCTTACTATAGGAGATCCTCTTCTTCGCTATTCTATGCGACTAAAGTGGAGGCTCTTCCGTCGTGGTGTAGGGATCATTATGTTCATATGGTTGATCCCTCCATACTACTCATTGCTATTTTTTAGTATACTTGTTTCACAAGATCTACTGCAGCCTGTTGTTATTTAGGTTATAGGTTTATGTTACCTCATACCTATGCACTCTACGATAGTTTACAATTGAGTCTTTTGTCTCTTTATCTAAGTCAGTTAGTAACTTTTTGATAATTAGACTTAGAATCTTTAGATTAAATTCCTATACGGATTTTAACTTCAGGTTCTTATTTAGCTAAGTAATCATTTGAGCCTCTGGAAACAGTAGTTTTCAAATTCTGACCTTTTAGACAGTAATTCTGTTGGTTTCTCTTTTACTGTAGAGTCAGTGAGTTTCATGCACTATCGATGGATGATTTTCACTTTCATAGTTTCGGAATCAATACTTCCGTTACTATTTAGGTTGGATTGTTGCATAAGAGTTAGGCTCCTATTATCCGGAACCTATTATTTTAAGGTCCTTCCGTCTTCGTATGGGCATAGGCCTTTACTCTTTCCGGGTACAGTTTATGTATTATAAACAGATATCTGTTTATTACAAGGGCGTAAGCTTCTTCTGTCTTTGATGTCTAGTAGAAGGACGTTACGCTCCATTTTATTGTTAATGGATTCTATTAACTAGCGTACTGCTTATGGTATATCATTGGCTTAGCAGTTGTGCTTAAGTTTTCGGCTCATGAAGTAAGAGTTCTTCTACTTCTTGGGCTTACATTAATAGTGTTGCTATTATAGATTTTTGAAGGCTGCTCATTGCGCTCAGCCATCCATTCATGAATTTTATCTCAGAAATATCGAGTCCATTTCTGGAGGCCTCTATTGTTAGGTCTATTATCTACTGCTCAGAATGTCATTCACTTAACAGTTGCTACTATAGCTAGGTAGGCTGTCTGTTTCGGCAGTGTCTCCGTTCGGCTGCCCTCTTCGCTCTGGGCTATTTGACCCAGGGCAAGAAAAAGGGGGGGGGGAGGGTGTTCCCTTGGGTCACCTGTTTTTACTATGAAAACAAGGGGATACCTCCTCCGGAGTTAGTAATTCTGAGCTGTTATTGGGATGGTTGTTTAGTGAGAAGTTTAAGTTTATAAAATTCATTCAAGTCTTAGTTTTTAAAGTATAGCTTTTGAATATTGCATATGTCAACGGACATGATTATGCAATTCTCACACACTTTTAGGAGTATAAGAGTCTCTATTCTCTAGACTTACTTTATTATTGGCTTACTTTAAAAATTATTAGTATAGGATTATTGGATATTAATAGAGTACAGGGATGTATGAAGCTCAATTTTTGGAAGGTGTTGTATCTTTCTAATTTATCATAAATAAGAAAGATACATGTAAGGCCTATTACTTCTTTTCCCTACAGGGGATGACTCTATTTTATTTTATTGAGCGTATTCCATTTTGCTCTATGTCCTTGGCCCTCCAGCCTTTTTACTATTCAGCTATGTCTGGGTCATTGGTACAGTATAAAAATGTTAAAAAATTTATAGTAATTTATATATTTTTTATACTTACCAATGACCCAGACGGGGATGGCCCTCCCAGGAGTTGGGAACTCTTGCCTCCCCGCTGAGTACATAGCGCTTACCAGGCACTGGTTATTAGAATGATAAATGGCGCCAATTTCGGAACGTCCTTGACACTGCGCATGCGCAGTAGGGGCGAAGTGTGGAGGGCCTCTCAGGACATGTTTTCTTTAGTTTTAGATGCAAATTTTGGGGATTGGGGGGCAAAATTTGTGTTTGGCCCTATATTTTAAGAGTTAGCACCAGCTATGTCTGGGTCATTGGTAAGTATAAAAAATATATAAATTACTATAAATTTTTTAACTTCTAGACAAAATTAATAGCGAGGTAACTACCCCCCCCCCCCCCCCCCCCCTTTAATGAAAAAAAAACACTGAAGGAACGAATGAATGAATAAACGAATAAATACACAAATGAATGAAGGAATGAGAAAATGAATAAATGAATGAAATAGTGAATGCCTGAAGGAATGAGTGAATCTATAAACAAATGAATGAACGCATTATACTTAACTACAACGTCACACCAACGAAAAAAACGATGAAGGAACGTGATGGTTAATGAAAAAGCAATGAATGAACGAGAGAATAAATGCACAGATCTATGAATACTTTATACGTTACCTTGAACGTTCCTTCAATGAACCATCTGCATGCTTGCCTAAGGATTCCCATGTTGCCGATGTTCATATAATAACTCATGATCAAACCCCATTAGCCGATGTTTATATAACAACTATACATTTTCACAAGATATTATTCAAAAAATTTTTAAAAAAGTTGTAGTAAAATAATTCCTGGATCGTAACAACCCGCCCCCGGAAATCGAGACAACCGCCCCCAAAACTGGTCTGGGGGTGGGTTGTCCCGGGGGTGGGTTGTCCCATTCCCAATAGACATGCGCAAATCACTCGATACCACAAATTTCCATTGAAAAACAAAATCGTAATTCTAAGAAATTTCAACAGGTATCATGATACCTTGCATTGAATATGGCAACTGTGCAGTCTCTAGCTAATAACAGTATATTGCATTAAGGCGATCTTTCTCATTATTTGATTATTTGATTTTAGACGGCGTTGTATATAAATGCTTTTTCCGTCTGATCACGTCGACCGGAAATCGAAAGTAAATTCATATGTAAACAAAACAAAAGCAAAGGTTTTGGAATTTACCCCATGCAGTTCTGTCGCTGTGTTTTGAAGAATTTTGATACCCTAGCTTTGTTCTTGGATATGTGAAGCACATTTGGCCACAAGTTGTTCTTGTGAAATATTATTAAATTATCAGTTCTGATACAAATACAGTAGCCGACTTCCAGGAACCAGTTGTGACTACGGTCGACTCTTTGAGTTGATTACACATGCGTTTCGTGTTCTATACATCTCAATCTTCATATTGATGTACATTTTGTGTATGTTTAATTTGAATTGAAGGAATATCAGAGGTGAGAATTTTCAAAATAAACAAAATTCCATTACTTAATATATAGCCCCTTAAAAGGAGACCAACATATCAGGGCTCGATTTAACTGGATTAGCATAGCACTTTGCTCTCCAATTTCTGAATTTTGCTATTCAAGATTTATTAGTTTCAAGTGCTTTTGGATCAACTGCTAATCAATTTTCCAGGGTGAATAGTAAATTGCTATTCAAAATTTTCAGATTAAATCAAGCCCTGCAACATATTAGACAAGTTATTTCACAAGTTAGTGACACCAGAATTTGGGTGATAGTTTGGCAAATGGAGGATACAAGAGTACAATGAAAAAGAACACCTGAAAAGGTGAACAGGACGATTTGGCCTCGGGAAGATTCGGCCTTGTCAATTTTGGCCTCGGGAAGATTCGGACCCGGGTTTTTGATGTCTTAATTAAGGTTATCTGGCAGTGGTTTATGGCTTTTGCTTAATAGTGAATTACAGTTCTGTTGGAAGTAAATTGTAGTATAATTGAACCAAATTATTTTGTATTTATCGTTCATTGAAAGCAGACTCATTGCCTGCTCTCAATAAAGGATAAGTATCAAATTTAAAATGCTGTTACATGTATAATGCTTTTTATTCTTGGCAAATACATAAAATTTTATCGTCTAATTCGTCTTGAAGGACAACTTGTTTCTCGTGGGTCAGTATGGGATATACAAATTAAAGCAAGGTGGTTACATCAATATCACTTTTATTATCTTATCAAAACATCAGTTACATAACAAATAAGCACATGAGTAATTAAACCAGATCTTCAACAACAAAAACAAGCTACTTCCTTCACACTTTAACACATTAACAAATCTTTACTGGAAGGAATGGAAAGGAGAAGAATTGTCTGAGGTACCAATGGGAGGCTTGTCATCTCTGTAAGCAGTACCCAAACCAACGTCTTGTATTTTTTATCAATGAACCTCACAATTCTTTACAACAGGCTTGCACTACAGTGGAAGTCCCTAACTCAGAAGTATACTCTCTATTTCGTTCTTTCCCAAGCGATTTGGGAAAGAAAAGTGGTGCAAAAGCACCAAGAAAAAATAAGCCCAAACTGGGTTGAGTGTGAGCGGCTTACACCCAGTAGGGGACACTCTACTCCTAGTACTAATCCACAGCATATATTAGTGTTCAGACGTATAACTAACGTGTCATTCTTTTTAGCTTAACTTGACAAAGTCAAGACAAGCTATTGCCATCACGCGGGCGGAAGTCTGTTTGTCTGCGAGTCTGTTCACATTTTCCTTTAACACAGGCTACACCCCGTAGTTCTTGTCCGATCGTCACAAAATTTCATATGCAGATTTGAGGTCATGTCTAGATGAGAACTTCCCCTTTTGGTCATGATCTGTCCACCACGACGGCTGCCCAAGTCCGAAACCCAAAAAACTTTAAGCACAGTCTATAGGTCATATTTAATATGGAGGGATTTCATTGTAACTTGGTAGGATGACTTGATGAGAACTTCCCCATTTAGCCGCAATCTGTCATCTGTGACGGCTGCCCGAGCCCAAAATCAGAAAACCTTTAGCACAGTCTACAGGTCGTATTTATGGAGGGATTTCATTGTAACTTGGTAAAATGACTTCATATAATGTCTAGATGAGAACGTCCCCTTTTGATAGCGGTTGGATTGGTCAACTGTGACAACTACAGGGGCCCAAAGCCCAAAAATCTTTAGCACAGTCTACAGGTCGCATTTATGAAGGGATTTCATAGTAACTTGATAGGATGATTCCAGATAATGTCTAGATGAGAACATCCCCTTTTGGTAGTGATCATTCAACCGTGATGGCTGCCCAAGCCCAAATCCTGAAAACCTTGAGCATTGACTACAGGAGGTATTTATGAAGGGATTTCATTGTATCTTGTTAGCATGACTCAGTATAATGTCTAGATGAGGATGTCCCCTTTTGGTTGCGTTCGATCAACTATGATGGCTACACAGGCCCGAAGCCCGAAAACCTTTAGCACAGTCTACAGGCCGTATTTATGAAGGGATTTCATTGTAACTTGATAGGATTACTCGTTTTGGAATAATTTCACTGTAACTTCGTAACTTTGCTTGACATACATTAACTGTGAGGGCCACATTAACCCACCTGTCAATTCTTTAGTAGGGTCTACATCTCAAATTATTTTTATTGAAAACATAGCATACAGGGAACAGAAATTAACATATTCTCAATTATCACAATTCTTGTCATATTTCATAATCCTTTCACAAACATTGAACATTATCCTTTTCATCAAACACATGGCTACAGTGTCATTGACACTTTCATTTCTTCCACCATCTTGTGAAGATGTGTCTCTTTTTGCTCATCAACAATGATATCTTTTGACTCGATGTTGACGATGTTTCTGTTCTGAATTGTGAACTCAAAGCTGTTTCTTCTTCCAGACACACAAGGCTGTGCTTTTTGAATATTCTCTCAATTATTTGCCGTATTTTTCATGATATATGTCTATACTGATTTCGCGCATGATTTTTCACGTACCATGCTGTTTCGGTCTCTTGTTCATTAATGCTAACCCTTTGGGTTCTGCTTTTATCTGAATTAGGTATCAGCTGGGGGCTGTTGTGGCAGCTTTTCTCCCCTGTTTTGAGGGTCGATCTGAGTTAGGTTTCAGTTGGGGGCTGTTGTCGCAGCTTTTCTCCCTCTGTTGAGGGTCGAATTTCTGCCATTTCCCTTTTTGGCTGTTGAGGTTCTTTTCTGTTCCTGTTGAGCCTTTGTTTCCTGCCACCTTACCCTGGTAGCTGGTGGTGTTCCGATTTATTTTTTTTCTTTGGATTCACCTTCCCATCTGCATTGCTCTCACCAGAAATGCCTAGGACGATACCTTGCCCCGATTGTTTTTGCCTTAACATGTTGAAGATTCCCCTTATTCATGCTCCACTTCATATGGGTGTTCCGTTGAAAGACCCTGTGGGGCGGTATGGTCTTCCCCCTTCTGGGCTTCAGTCTATTGTGTAGTTCGGGCATATGGCCGTTCTTCCCATGCCTGTGGGACGGGGACGCAATCGTTCGGGACCTCCTGAACCGACTCTGTCTGGAGAAAGTTCTAGCCCCTCTGTGGGGGTTTTACAGTCTTTTCTGGTGGTGGATACCATGGTAGCTGCTGACTCTCTGGTGAAGAGATGCCTGGTTCAGGGACTGCTGTCCCAATCCAGTCGACATCTGAGACTGTCACTAGGGTTGTGACTCCTCCTTTGGAGCTGAGCTAGGTTAGTCTCTCCACTTTTCCGCCTTTGCCAATAGCTACTGATGTATCCACTCCTGCTGCTGCTCCGTCGGTGATGTCATCGGTCTCCGTTTCAACCAGCCTCGGCTTATACCTGGAGAAATCGGCAGGGATTTCTGCTTCGATGGATGTGAGTTCTTGACCTCAACCTTCCCTGGCTTCAACTCGGTGAAGTCAGACGGGATTACCGACCAGTTCCTCCTCTCCCAGCCGTCGGACCAAGCAGGTTTTGCTTTGGATTCAGATGTCCATGGTGGGGTCACCATGTACTCTGCTGTGCTTCCGTCCATGCATTCTGGTCCTTCGGCCAGTTTAGCAGGACCAGAGCAATCTGTGCAGCCTGGACCTTTTGTCCCTCAGAGGTATGCGGTGGCTCTCCTGAGTTCCCGCACTCCAGATCCTCAGGGTATTCATTCCCCTATCAGCATCACTTTCGGATGTATCGGATGCCACCCATTGTTCCATGTCGGGTGTTCTTGAGGATCGTGACCCTTTGCTGGTTAAGAGGGTCAGATGTGGGTCAGACACTCCTGACTTCGAGAGCCATCAGTCTTCTGACTTGAGGGCAGCTCTTGACTTTCCTCTCAGAACTCAAACTGTCAGACCAGCCAGTCCGCAATCATCAGTCGTGCGCCTACAGCCTGTGGAGCAACCTGCTACTGGGCACCTTCGACCGTACCAATCGGTACAGGTGGTCGAAGCTTTTGCAGAATTGGACTCTAAGCTGAGTTCCAAGGCTATAGAGACTTCATTCTTCACTAGGGCTGATACCTTTTTGCCCCCTGTGCATTATCGTTCCTACGATTCTGCCAATCTGCCAGACTGTGATGGTCTTAGATCAGGACTCCTTCTCCCGTTTTTTTCTATGGCGATTTCGGAGTCCCTGTTGGAGTTATCCAGAAAGATGCTGGCATGCTTTCTCTCTCAGATCATGTCGTCTCTGCCTTGGCTGCTTATCGGTCTCCAGATAAGTTTGACAACATACAGGCTCCTTTGCATGTGATTTCAAAGGCACTCATGCGTCTTACTCACACACATGCCTGTAACACGGCTAATCTGGAATTAGTTCACTGGGACGCTGTGTTGGACACTAGCCATTCCTTTCCTGAAGGGCAGCGCGCTGCACAATGATTCGCTTCTTTGGTGGGTCTGCGTCTGTTCCATGATTCCATGGCGACAGTTCGGGATGATGTCCTTCATCATTCCTAAGATCAGCTGCAGTTTCGTCAGCTTGATTCGCATTCTGTTGGAGGCCGGGGCTGTTCCAAGCCTAACAAGGGTCCTTCTGCTTCCTCTGATCTTCCTGCCTCCACTTCTTCCTCTTACTCACTTGGTAAGGGTAAGCATTGGCAGACCAGAGGGAGGTCTCAGGATCCTTCTACTAGCAGAGGAGGTGGTTTCTTCTCTCACGGGCCTCGTCCGAACTCAAAGTGAAGGCCCTTACCTCGATTCGAGTGATTTTGCTTCCAGCATCGACCTGCGAGACGCTTACTTTCACGTTCCAATTCATCGGGCATCGTGAAAGTATCTCAGGTTCGCTTTTCTGGGGCACGTTTACCAGTTCAAGGCCATGCCTTTCGGCCTCAACTGACGTTGCATGTGATAGCCTTCCATCGCACACAGTCCAGGGTGACTACTTCGGCATATCTGGACAATATCCTCCAGAGGCATTCCAATGCTACTCTTCTGGAGTCGGATGTCGACACACTGTTGAACCTGCTTTTGTCGCTAGGTTCAGAGTCAATGAGGAGAAGTCGGACCTGTTCCCTTCTCAATCTTTTTGTCATCTGGGGATGGATACATTGGCAGTTCCCTGGATGAGGGCAGTGATTCTCTCGGCTTTGGCCCTGATTTTGACCCAGTCCACGTCTGTGACAGATTGGAGTATTCCCTGGTTGCTCGGTCTCTGCAGTTTGGTGATGGATCTCATTCCTTTAGGTCGGATCCATGTCAGAATCTCCAACACGTTCTGCTCAGTGATTGAAGGCCGAATGTCGATCCTCTGGATCTGGTGCTTCAGTTACCAGCATTTCTCAGTTGTAACCTTCTTCCCTGGATGGATGTTCAGTGGATTATGCAGGGAGTTCCGTTGGACTTGCCCATGTCCGATCATGCTCTGACGGCAGATGCCAACCAGGGATCAGCCGTGAGGGCGACTAGGGCAATTAAGTCGCCCTTCTAAGCCCAAAGTCGCCTAGAAAAATAGTCGGGGCAATTACAAGTCGCCCTCTAAAAATGGGCCAAAATGAGAAAAGGCTGAACTGAGTGATGCGAGGTTTACATGAAAACGAGTATTTTCAAAAATCGAATGTGCTCGAGTGTGATAAATGGGCATTTTAATTCGTCAAATAAACGTCCATTTATTTGAAATCACACGACAAGCAATTGTCCATTGTCGCTTTTGGCGGATTTTTTATTTCTATTTTGTTGCGTTCCAATCGGAGCTTCAAGTGTCGAAACGAAAATAGGTGACTTACGCGACTCAACAAAACAACCCAGTTTGAAAGTAGGTTATGTCGCTTACGATCTCGGATGGGGCGCGACATTGGATCCTCTTGGTCTTTCCCTTCATGGTGTTTGGGACCAGGATCAGGCAGCTCTTCACATCAACCAGGAGCTTCTTGCTTTTCTGAGTTTCCGGCAGTGGATCCCCCACCTTTTCCAATCGTCAGGTCCTTTTGTTGTCCGACAATTCGACAGTGATCGCTTATATTCGGAACCAGGGCGGCACGCACTCGGTTCCCATATACGAATTGGCTCGGGATCTTCTACTGCTCGCTGCGGACGTCAACTCCGGGGTGGTTTTTCATCACATTCCCGGTTGTCTGAACGTCCTAGCCTACTTCCTGTCATGATGGGGCAGGGTCATTTCTACCGAGTGGATGCTTCACAGAGCAGTGTTCCAGTCGCTTTGCAATCTCTGGGGTCATCGCCACATCGATCTGTTTGCGACCCGTTGGAACCATCAGGTGGACACTTTCGTGTCCAGATCCTCTGGCTTTCACTGTGGACACTCTATCACTCAATTGAAATGGTCTAGTTGGCTACGCCTTCCCGCCAGGTTCCAATTGTGCCTCAGGTTCTAGCCAAGATACAAGTCTGCAGTTGTCGAATCATTCTGATCACTCCCCTGTCGTCTCAGCAGGTGTGAATCATTCAGCTCCGCTCTCTGTTGGCAGCAGTTCCGGCACGTTTTCGTCAAGGTCACCCGAGGAGGTTTCACGTTGACCCGACTTCATTGTGCCTTCACACATATTTTTTGTCTGGTCCTGTCTCCTCCATAGAGGTTTTTCAAGACGAGCAGTGGAGTGCATTTCTTCTTCAAGGTGGCATTCCACTGATTTAACCTATGCAGCTCAGTGGAAAGTCTTCTGTCGAAGGTGTGCTGATCACTCTGTTGATTATGCCGATCCTTTGCAGGCTTGGGGCGAATACTTTGTAAATGTATTCGAATACAAATACGATTACTTTGAAATTTCATGAATATGAATACAGATACATATACACAAATTTTCAAATGTATTTGAATACGAATACAGATACATTACAATGTATTCCTGAATACATTTTTGAATACTTGAATACTTTTTAAATTAGAAGTATATATCGCAAGGCCTTTAAGTTTTTTGTTTGTTGGGTTAAAAGTCATTTTTAAACTGATGGTCCTTTAGCTGAAGCTTTAATTGTGCTTACCATGCTTGTTGGAAAACTAAAGTAATTACCTGACGGGAAATAAACTGTATGGGTGTCATAGTAATTAGACTACTCTCCATGGACAACACATCACAAAATGTGAGTGGATTACCTCTAAAAAATCACAGACTGGCGTTTCCTCCTGAACGTTAAGTATCAATTGCAATGACACCGCATAAGAAGGACCAGTAAAGTTTTAGCCAAGGCACTTCATGGTTAAACCTGGATGTCTGTTGGCTGAAAGTTTGCTAACAGCAGTAGTATTTTCATTATAATATTTACGTGCATTCACCGATTATAATTAGACATATTAAGCTGTACAAAGGTGACCTTAAACAGGAATAAATAAATATGTGTTTTCACTGTGAAATTATGGATAAATAGAAAAACTTTAAATAAATCCCAAAATTTTAGAATATAATATCATTGAATAATTGAGTTGTGTCCAATAACACAGGTTTTATTTTTTATTTTTATTGTCCATGTTTTTAACAATTTAAAAAGCCATGGGGATATGTGGCCATTGTTACATAAATAGGTTGTATTGTGACAAGTTGGGAGCATGGTGGCTCAGTAGGTAGAGGTGCAGGCTGCAAGCCGAGAGGTCCTCGGTTCGAATCCCACCTGTGGCAACCCGCGTTGTGTCCTTGGGCAAGACACTTCATCTCCATTGCCCGCGTGGGGGCACGGTGGCGTTGTGTACTAAGGCGTACTGCACGTCGATGGTGCACTTGTCTTCAACCAATGCTAACCCTGCTTGTGTGGAGTTAGTATGTTGGGGAGCTGACAGTTGCTTGGTGGTTCTCTCCGGGTACTCCGGCTTCCTCCACCCGTAAAACTGTAAATATGTGACCTTAAACACCAATAAATAAATAAATAAATTGTGACAAGTTAATTGATTATTAAGTCTATTGTCTGCTTTCAATGCAAAAATTTCAGACAAGGTGTTTGGTGGTATATAAATAATATTGGGGATTATTAAGTCTTTAATATTGATATGAGGTGTGAATTTGTTTTCTGGAGCCATGGGCTTGATCAATGAATACCTTTTATTCAGTATATGGTTCTTTAATTCCAAAATATAGAAAGTATTCAAAAAGTATTCAAAATGTATTCATGAATACAGCTGAAATTGTGATGTATTTGAATACGAATACGAATACATGTATTCATAACATTCAGTGAATACTGAATACATGTGAATACTTGATAAACTGTATTCAAATACGACTGAATACGAATACTGAATATGAATACCCCAACCCTGATCCTTCGATTACACAGATTGCGGAGTTTCTGGTATATATGTTTGATTCTGGGGGTCTCCAACCTTTTCCATCAAGGGGTACAGGTCTATGCTTTCAGAGACCTTTTCGTATGTGGGAAAGCATCGTATTGGCGCTAATCCGTACCTCTCCAAGCTTATTCAACAGCACTTTTCTTTGAAAAGGCCTAGGGTTTTGCAGCTGATCCCAAGATGGAATCTTTCTTGGGTGCTGCTTTGCTTGGGGGGGGGGGGGGGGGGGGGGGGGGTCAAACCATTATCCCAGGTGGCTATGCATTTTCTCACATACAAGATGGCTTTTCTGATGCTTTTGCCCCAGCCAGAAGGGTTAGCAAGCTTCACGCACTCTCAGTTGATCCAGGCCTTTTCAGGAGCTCTGCCAGAAGTGTTACTTTTACCACTCATTGCTTCTTTCTGGCCAAGAATCAGATACCAGACTCTATTCCACCTCCTATCTTTATCAGGGCTCTTCCTTCTGTCGAGGGTAATGACCCTTTGCTCTGTCCGGTTCAGGCAATTTGCATTTACCTCTCCACCGGACGCAGACAGGAAACGATTCATTCTTTTATCCCTGTTCGACAGAAAATCTCTTCTCAAGCCATTTCTAGGTGGAGTTGTCTTGCTATTCGTGCGTCATACGCTTGTCTGACCAATCGCATTTCTGCATGCATTGTCTACCTCCTGGGCTTATGCTAACTGTGTCAAGTTGTTGGATGTTATGCAGGCAGCTACTGGAGAAACGCTTCTACTTTATCCACCTTCTACCTGCGTCAGTTGCAGGAGCAGTCTGAGAACCTTTTTTCTTTAGGCCCTCTTTCTTCTGCTCAGGCTGTTATCAACCCTAGCCATTAGGCTTCTTCCAAGGTCAATTCCAGCCCTGTGCTTGGTTACTGTCCTTTCTGTCTGTGTGTCACACAGAGCCATACGCCTTATCTCTCATTGTCATTTCTAATGTTTGTGATGCTTTGGTTTTATAGGCCTTGGGTATTCATCTTCTGTCTACGGTTCCTGCGCAGTCGGTTTATATGCAGGTTGATTATGTGATTCCCTCCTCCTGTTGTCTATTCAGCCTGTTGTATTATTATATCTACCACAATTGTTTACCTGGAGGCCCTCCCGTCTTCTTATTCGGGTAAGAATCCTTCCTCCCCGCTGATCACATAATGTTGGCAGATTCAAATGGAATGACACGTTGGTTAATCGCTTGGGAAAGAACAAAATAGAGAGTGTACTTCCAAGTTAGGGACTTCCACTGTAGTGCAAGCCTGTTGTAAACAATTGTGGTAGATATAATAAGAAAGGAAATTTAGTATAAAATTTAAATTTTCCAATATACCACTTGGCTCCAATGGAATACGCACCCTTTGAGTCTTGTTCTGGGAAGACCTCACAGACTGCTTCCCATGCAGCTGGAATTGAAGGAATAATTAATTATTTCTCACTGATTACTTCATATGATCAATTGATCCCATCATCAACAGGCATACAAATCATAACAGGAACAATAAAAACATCTTCCACATCAAACAACATCATATATCTGATTTTATTAACTGGTAGTATTTATTCATGATTGGCTACAGAAATTCATCTTCAACAATACAAACAGTCCCAACAAACAAAAAACAAACTTTAAAAACATATCTTAAGCAATACAAACAATATAAGCATAAAACATTATTCAACACGAAAATTACAAACGAAATATTTAGCATTAATAACAAAACTTATTAGAAATAAAAAAACCCTATATATTTCCAAATAAAAAGTATAAAAAAACCATCAAATTTTAACAGAAAAAAATGCTCTGAGGTGAGAAGATTCGTCCCTCTAAATGTGCCGGAGTGGGAAGATTGGCCAGAAGCAGGATTTGTAAATAAGAACCAGTGGTCAACTTTATCCTCTCAATATCTGAAGGTAGTATATGGCCTTGACCAGACTGTACCATTTGCCCTCTCATTAGAGCAAGTGAGGTTGGTATCTTGTTTGAAGACACCATGCAAATGATGTGGTCAGATCAGCACACGTCATCTTGGAGAAGTGGACTCTTTCAGGATTTTTTTTTCAAAAACAGTTGTTGCTTTCCTTGGGAGGAGGGTAATGCCCCAAAGTCTAAAAACTCTTTAAAATCGTTTTCACATAAACCACCATTAGAATACTTTAATATTTAGTATGCAACATCCTTTGGTTGTGGTGACAATTCTGGTTTGTCCAAAGAAATTTCTAGGTTAATATTTTGCCCGAGTTTGGGCCTCACTCGATACTGCTGTTTTCAGAACGAATGGATCAATTTGAAACAAATTTGGCATGCTTTATTATTGGGTTATATGGAGTTGATTCATAGCCTGGGAAAAATTCTCCTGCATCCTTGTGAGAACCGTAGTAGGTAAAAAGATATTTCAGATGCTCACATTTTCAACTGTCATTATGTCCAAATAATTATGGATTTGAATTTAAAATCTTGGTCTTCATTATCCTGAAATTCCACTTCAAAATGTTAATATTGTATTATACAGTCTTGGCTGGAAATTAGCTGTGCATATTTTTGTTTGTCATATTTTTATACTGTACCAATGACCCAGACATAGCTGGTGCTAACTCTTAAAATATAGGGCCAAACACAAATTTTGCCCCCCAATCCCCAAAATTTGCATCTAAAACTAAAGAAAACATGTCCTGAAAGGCCCTCCACACTTCGCCCCTACTGCGCATGCGCAGTGTCAAGGACGTTCCGAAATTGGCGCCATTTATCATTCTAAGTTTGGCCCTTCATCAGTTAACATCTGACTGATCTTTGTGCTTTTAAATCTCAGTTTAAATGATGCCAGACACATAAATATTAGTGAAATGGTGATTCTAAGGAGGATAGAGAAGGAGGAGAGGAAAAGAATGTGTGACAGAATATTATCAGGGCTGTAACTTAAAATTTTTTAATGAAATTATGTTAAGTTACCTATTTTCAAGGCAGCAGCCATTTTGTTGTCATTCTGATTATTAGTTACACTGTTTTTACAAGTGTTTTCCTCTCTCCCTGTCCTTTAAGTTCCCCCTTGCTATTCTCCCATGCTTTTGGCATAGTTTCTGTAATTATTATTACTAAAATTTCTTGGGAGTTTTAGCTGAATAACAGAATGAATTCTGTTCTTTCCCCATGTTTACGTCTTCACCTACGGGTGGTTAGGCGTTGTGTTCTGCATCTACCATCTGATGTTCTGCAGTTTCTTCCCTGGAAGTCTCTGTTTTGCATCAGATAGTGTATTTTTGGTAACTGATTTCGGGCCTGGGTGCCTGGAGTCTTATTTTAGTGTTTTTACACTCATTGTTTACATTTACAACAGCCCTCTGTGTGAGGGGGGGATTTCTAATAAATAATATCTTTATGTTATTTTAATCATAACTAGATACATTATTATTGTTCGTAAGTGTTGAATAAATTGTTTAAAATATTTTTAAAATTTTTGTCCACACTTAGGTTTGGGATCCATTGGGGCTCAACGTTACTTTTCAGAAACTTGGGCTGTTCTGAAAAAATATTTTTTCAAAATATTTTGATTTCAATTATTTTTTCTATATTAATGGATCATATTATTATTATGTATTTTGATTGCCAGGGGTTAGTGCGAGTACCAGGACTTGTTTTCTTTTCACATTGAAAGGATATTGATCAATTGTTTTAAGAGGAAGTCTTCCTCTGACTTTATTATCATTCTATATGTGGTCAGTGTACTCGCATTAACTCCTGTTCTGTATCGTATGATTTCGATGACAATATGGGAAGCGTATGTCACGGTATGTTGTTGGGGATTTGGACACTCCGGTCCTTTCCCCGCAGGGTCACTCTACTTTATCAATTTCTATTTCAGACGATCAAGATTAGGGTGATGTATCTGTGATGTCTTCCAACAGTGTGCCTCCGTCGTCACTATTAATGAAGGGCTAGCGGAAAAGTGCTCATGTTATACGCCAATTGCCTAAGAGGACCCTAGTAGGTTCGACGGCCTTTGACGTCCGCTAGCTCGCCCGGTGTAGCGTCCATTCACCGAATGGTTCGGCAGCCGGGTTCGTCCGTTGCGGTCTAGAAGGAATTTTGGGGTGATGCGAGCACTATAAAATTAACTTAATGCACACCCAGTGACGGCGGATCGGAGGGAGAACGGAGGAAGCCTTTTAGTCCGGTTCATAGCTCGTTCCGGTCCATCCGGACGGCAAGCGAGAGAGGCCCCTCTCTCGTTCAACAACATCTGGCCCCAGATGTTGTGGTACAAAATGTGTCGCTAGCGGAGCATACGTCCGTCGCTCGGGACGCTCCATTGTATAGGCAGTCCGCTGAGACTGCTAAGGCTTCCTCTTCTCGTCAGCGCACACGACCGCACCTTGGCTGCGTGACCGCCGATATATTACCAGCTTCGCCGATCAAGGATTCTTCGGCGACCAGGTCACACCATCCGGCAGCCAGGGATTCGAGACCGATGGACTCCGGACGTTCGCATAGGAAAAGTATGCGGGAGCCATCTGATGCGGAGCTGCCCTCGGCGAAGCAGCGATAGACTGCGCCTCCGCAGGTCTCGACGCCGGACATTCTTGTGCACATAGCACAGCTTATCGCAGCATCCCAGCAGCCGACAGAAACGGTGTCGGATCGAGAATTATCCGACAGCGCTGGGTCGGTAGCCGGGGACTCGAGGCCTGCAGACTCCGGACGTTCGCATAGGAAGTGTGCGGGAGTCAACGTACACGGAGCTTCCGGCGGCAATGCATCGTAAGTCCGCTACTGCACAGGCCTCGGGAACGGACGTGCTTTCCTTAATAGCACAGTTTATCGCAGCATCCCAGCATCAACTGAATCTGTCGCATATATTTTATCCGACGATGCTGGGTCGGGACGCTCCGCGGAAGCGGGTACGGACGTCCGAAAGTTTCATCCGGTCCGACGGGATACCGAAAGGGATTCGGAGGATTTCAAGCTTTCCCTCTCGGAACAACATATGCTGCGATGCCGGATAAGAAACTGATAGCGTCGGTGGACTTAGAAATTTTTGGTTCGGTTCAGGGACATCGTCCCTCAGTTCCGACATAGTCTAATAATGTCACACAAACTTTCGAATTATTGAACGACGCTATATATATTATTATTTTATGCTTGCTATCCAAGCATTTCTGGTTTCTTGTTCGAAGAGTTATGGAGATGTCTTTCAAAGTGTGCCTCTGTCGTCATAGTTAATGAAGAGTTAGCGGCAATAAGTGCTCATGGAATATGTCTATCGCTTACGGAGTGACATTCGCTAGCTCACCCGGTGTAGCGTACATTCATCGAATGGTTCGGCTGCCGGGTTCGTCCGTTGCGGTCTAGGAAGGAGATTTGGGTGATGCGAGCACTTTAATTACTTTAGTACTCACCCAGTGACGGCAGATTGAGGACAGATCGGAGGAAGCCAACAACATAGGGGACCGCATGTTGTGGTTCAGATATTTTACATTCGGAGCATATGTCCGTTGCTCGGGACGCTCCGTTATATTGACAGTCCGAGAGACTGTCTTTAATGCTTCCTCATCCTCACAGCAGGGCACACGACTGCACATTGGCTACGTGACCTCGAGTATCCGATCAGTTTCGGCATTCAGTGATTCCACGGCGAATAGGTCGCGCCATCCGGTAGCCAAGGGACACGAGGCCTATACACTCCGTTCGCTCGCATATTGGAAGTATGCACGGGGTAACGATCACGGAGCTTCCAGCGGCAATGCATCGTAAGACCGCTTCTCCTCAGGCCTCAGTGACGGACGTGCTATCCGAGTTAGCACAATTGTTTCGCAGCATCCCAGCAATTGACAGTTTCTCGGTCGAATCAGGAATTATCCGACGGCGCTGGGTCGGTGCGGTCCGCGGTTGCATCAGCTACGGACGACCGAACGCTTTATAGGGTCCGACAGGATGGCGAAAGGGATTCGAAAGATTTCGAGTTTTCCCTTTAGTAGTATCGGAAGATGCCTTTCATATCTTCTGGCATTTCTTCCAGTGATTATTTTTCGGACTTCATTGCTGCGATCTTGGATAAGAGACTTATAGCGTCATTGGACTCGGATTTTTCGATCGGTACAGGGACATTGTCCCTGACTTACCGACGCAGTCCAATATTGTCATTACAACATGTGTTTTATTTTTCGACGCTATATATTTATATATATATACAAGCCTGCTACTAAGCATGATAGTTTAGTTTCTTGTCCGCGTGGCTCATTTCTGCCATTTTATCATTTTTACAAATAGTTTATTTTGGCAGAGCAGGGCATACCGAGAGTTCATATGCGTCTAGACGGTGTGATTAAAGACTGCATATATTCTTTTTCGCCGTTTATGTCTTTTCCAATTTCAATGTTGGGAACGACATTATGTATAGTAGACTTAGACGCTTTATTATACGTAATCCGCCTTACAGAGGCGTTATCATTACGTCTTCAAGAAAAGATTTACGGGATATTATTCTCAATGTAATTTCTTTTGAGGGCAGTAGTTTGTTCACGTATAACTCCGCCCTTCAGTGGCTGATTGGAGTTGGTTAGACGTGACGCAGCCCTAGCTACATCCACACGCGTGGATAGTAAGGTTAAGAACTCTCTCAGAGTCGCTTCGTTCTCGGAGGAGCTTCTCTTCGACGGCAACTTTCCGGCAATCCATGAATTGCTCGATTTATACATTCTCTTGTCTATCTAGTGTTACAAGAGATTCAGACTGGGGCAAACATTCGGTGGTTGACTCAGAGAGTGCCGCCGCAGTTGCCGGACCCGAATGTGGCTGTTATGACGGTTGCCAGTCAAACAGATTGGGATATATACTGATCCCTACGGATTCGAAGTGCCAGGGTCTTTGGGTTCCACAGTCTTTTAGCTATCAGTTTAACTTCCGCGGAATAATGTTTTTTAGGCTTGCTTTATGTCATTGCATGAACATTATTCAGAAACGCATGCCCAAATTCCTGTCCTTTAATTCGACAGTAGTGGCGTATCTCTGGAACCAGGGAGGCACTCTTTCGTTTCCGTTATTCAATTTAATGGAAAGAATCCGTCTGTTGGTTATAGTACACCAAGTTCAGTTTTGGTCCTTCATATTCTGGGTCGTCTGATTGTTTTATCGGACTCCCGTTCTCTTACGGGTCGCTTGTTGCTGTCAGAATGGACTCTCAACAAACAAGTATTCAATCAGATTTGCTATCTATGGGAGCACCCAATGATGTTTTATTTATGACACAGCTTGCTAATCAATTGCAGACGTATGTGTTGGCTTGTCCAGATCTCTGAGCTAATAGTGTTAACGCTCTATTGATCTATAGGACGGAATGATAGGATACGCGTATCCTCCGGCGCTGTTGTTTTAGCAGGTATTGCTAAGATAAACAACCACAATACATTTCTGTTGATAGCATCTCTATCTTCACAGAGATCATGAGTAATTTACTCTCTTGTCTACTGTGGATCTTAACGTGAAATCTTCCTCTATGTGAGGATCTTTTTTCACTGGGTAAATCGTGTCATCTTTATCACAACCAGCAAGGTCGCAACCTTCATGTATTCCGTTGTGTGGTCCGTATTGCATTGTAAGCACTGTACTGGACGAGCTTTGAATGCGATTTCTTACTATAGGAGATCCTCTTCTTCGCTATTCTATGCGACTAAAGTGGAGGCTCTTCCGTCGTGGTGTAGGGATCATTATGTTCATATTGTTGATCCCTCCATACTACTCATTGCTATTTTTTAGTATACTTGTTTCACAAGATCTACTGCAGCCTGTTATTATTTAGGTTATAGGTTTATGTTACCTCATACCTATGCACTCTACGATAGTTTACAATTGAGTCTTTTGTCTCTTTATCTAAGTCAGTTAGTAACTTTTTGATAAATAGACTTAGAATCTTTAGATTAAATTCCTATACGGATTTTAACTTCTGTTCTTATTTAGCTAAGTAATCATTTGAGCCTCTGGAAACAGTAGTTTTCAAATTCTGACCTTTTAGACAGTAATTCTGTTGGTTTCTCTTTTACTGTAGAGTCAGTGAGTTTCATGCACTATCGATGGATGATTTTCACTTTCATAGTTTCGGAATCAATACTTCCGTTACTATTTAGGTTGGATTGTTGCATAAGAGTTACGCTCCTATTATCCGGAACCTATTATTTTAAGGTCCTTCCGTCTTCGTATGGGCATAGGCCTTTACTCTTTCCGGGTACAGTTTATGTATTTATAAACAGATATCTGTTTATTACAAGGGCGTAAGCTTCTTCTGTCTTTGATGTCTAGTAGAAGGACGTTACGCTCCATTTTATTGTTAATGGATTCTATTAACTAGCGTACTGCTTATGGTATATCATTGACTTAGCAGTTGTGCTTAAGATTTCGGCTCATGAAGTAAGAGTTCTTCTACTTCTTGGGCTTACTTTAATAGTGTCGCTATTATAGATTTTTGAAGGCCGCTCATTGTGCTCAGCCATCCACATTCATGAATTTTATCTTAGAAATATCGAGTCAATTTCTTGAGGCCTCTTTTGTTAGGTCTATTATCTACTGCTCAGAATGTCATTCTCTTAACAGTTGCTACTATAGCTAGGTAGGCTGTCTGTTTCGGCAGTGTCTCCGTTCGGCTGCCCTCTTCGCTCTGGGCTATTTGACCCAGGGCAAGAAAAAGGGGGGGGGGGGGGGGTGAGGGTGTTCCCTTGGGTCACCTGTTTTACTATGAAAACAAGGGGATACCTCCTCCGGAGTTAGTAATTCTGAGCTGTTATTGGGATGGTTGTTTAGTGAGAAGTTTAAGTTTATAAAATTCATTCAAGTCTTAGTTTTTAAAGTATAGCTTTTGAATATTGCATATGTCAACGGACATGATTATGCAATTCTCAGACACTTTTAGGAGTATAAGAGTCTCTATTCTCTAGACTTACTTTATTATTGGCTTACTTTAAAAATTATTAGTATAAGGATTATATTGGATATTAATAGAGTACATGGATGTATGAAGCTCAATTTTGGAAGGTGTTGTATCTTTCTAATTTATCATAAATAAGAAAGATACATGTAAGGCCTATTACTTCTTTTCCCTACAGGGGATGACTCTATTTTATTTTATTGAGCGTATTCCATTTTGCTCTATGTCCTTGGCCCTCCAGCCTTTTTACTATTCAGCTATGTCTGGGTCATTGGTACAGTATAAAAATGTTAAAAAATTTATAGTAATTTATATATTTTTTATACTTACCAATGACCCAGACGGGGATGGCCCTCCCAGGAGTTGGGAACTCTTGCCTCCCCGCTGAGTACATAGCGCTTACCAGGCACTGGTTATTAGAATGATAAATGGCGCCAATTTCGGAACGTCCTTGACACTGCGCATGCGCAGTAGGGGCGAAGTGTGGAGGGCCTTTCAGGACATGTTTTCTTTAGTTTTAGATGCAAATTTTGGGGATTGGGGGGCAAAATTTGTGTTTGGCCCTATATTTTAAGAGTTAGCACCAGCTATGTCTGGGTCATTGGTAAGTATAAAAAATATATAAATTACTATAAATTTTTTAACTTTCTATTGATTGGCTGTTAATATGGATTTCTTGTCTATTGATCAGTCCTGCCTTACATTGAACTTGGGTTTATTGTTCAGAGATTTTACTGCCGAGTTTGGGAAAGGGTTTGGAGCTCATGTCATTGGGAAAATTTGCATCAGAATAAGAAATATTACCTTCAAATTGAACAGAGAACATACAGAAGCTATTAAATGTACATGGAAACATGTAAAAAAAAACCCCACTTCTACAATGGACACATGAAATCATGAATAATGCAGTTTACACAGTGGTTTTATTATGAACCTGGGAGCGCGGTGGCTCAGTGGTAGATTGTTGGAATTCTATGCAAGAGGTCCCGAGTTCGAACCCTGTCCGGGAAGACCTGCGTTGTGTCCTTGGGCAAGGCACTTTATCCTGGTTGCCTACATGGGGGCTCAATGATGCTGTGTACTAAGGTGTACTGCACGTCGAGGGTGCAATGTCTTCATCCGCTGTAACCCTGCTTGAGCAGAGCTTGAACAGAGTTAGAATGTTGAGGCACTGACTGTTGTTCGATGTTGTTCGATTGTTCGTCAATGCTCGGTGCTTCTCTCTGGGTACTCGGGCTTCCTCCACCCGTAAAACTGTCATGGTCATGATTAGCTTAGCCATTGTGCATAAGTATGTGACCTTAAACACCATTAAATAATAATATTATGAACATTGAATGGCTTGGAGATATGTATGCTTTTTTCTACACTTTAATAGTCTGCATGCTGTGGCTTTGAAGTCGTACCAAGACTTGTTTAGAAACAACTGATGAGGTTCTTAGAATCTAACTTACAAATCTATCTGAAGACTGTTCGATCCCCACCAGGACAACTGCATTGTATCCTTGGCCATGGCACTAATCCCAATTACCCATGTGGGTGCATGGTGGTGCTATATACTAAGGCACACTGCATGTTGATGGTGCATTTGCCTTCAACCAATGCTTACCCTGCTTGTGCAGAGTTGGTACATTGATGAGTCTGATTTTACTTGCCACTGCTCAGTGGTTCTCTGGTTACTCCGGCTTCCTCCACCTGTAAAATTGTCCGACGCGAGGTCATCCTGGCTGTCAAAAGTGTTGTTATAATAAATAAATAATTAAATAAATAAACTGCCCATTGAAGCACCTCTTTGTTGTAGTAACATGCTATCAAACTCAGAATTAAGCCTTTTAGGGTTTAAGCAGAACCCTTTGTTTGCCCTTAATTCAGATGCTTTCTACACTTCAAAGGTTAGTAATTATTGGTATTCTGAGGGCTTATAACCAATTATGAATTGAATTGAATTTCTGTTTGAGTGGGGACTGAGATTGGGAAATTTTGCATTGATATTGGAAAAAATCGTGCCTATGTGCCATTGGAGAGGGTCCTGTATATGGCACAAGTGCACATCCAAAAGAATCCCTGTTATTGGGCATCTCTTGAGGTCAGAATCTCATTATTCAGCTGAGTCATGTAAATGCCTCAGTCCCCTAATGCCCAACCCCACCCCACAGGCCTTTGGTGGGGGAGGGGGGATAGCACAGTTCAAACATGTCTATGTATTAATATCTATCACTTAGTAAAACATAAATTTTTATACTGTACCAATGACCCAGACTTAGCTGGTGCTAACTCCACAAAAACCAGGGCCAAACACAAATTTTGCCCCCCAATCCCCAAAATTTGCATCCAAAACAAAAAGAAATCATGTCCTAAAGGACCTCCATAGTACGACTCTACTGCGCATGCGCAGTGACGCAGTCGTCCCGAAATTGGCGCCAAATATCATTCTCTGTTTGGCCCTTCATCAGTCAACATCTCACTGATCTTTGTGCTTGTAAATCTCAGTTTAAAGGATGCCAGACACGTAATTCTTGGAGAAAATGTGATTCTAAGGAGGATAGAAGGAGGAGAGGAAAAAAGAAGTGGCAAAAAATAATCAGGGCTGTACTTAAAATTTTTTGTTAAAATTATGTTAAGTTGCCTATTTTCGAGGCAAACGCCTCTTGTTGTCATTCTTGCTAATTGTTGCACTGCTTATTCAGTGTTTCCTCTCCCCTAACCTTCTAAAGTCCCCCCTTGCAATTCTCCCATGCTTTTGGCATATTTTTGAGAAGTTTCATTTCTAAAATTTCCCTGGGAGAGTTGCTTGGTTACAGAATGTTTTCTGTTATTTTCCCCATAGTTACTTTTTCACCCATGGGTGTATAACGTTTGTGTTCTGCATCTTCCATCTGATGTTCTACAGATTCTCCCCTGGGAGTCTCTGTTTTGCATCAGATAGAGTGTAATTGAGGACTGATTCCGGGCCAGTTTTTTCAGTGCCTGGAGTCATGTTTTCTTCTGTGTTTACACTGTTTGTTTTCATTGGCAACAGCCTTTTTTGAGGGGGGCTGTTTGCCTTTGAGGTAGTTTATCTCATTATAAGATACATTTATATTATCCGAAAGTGTCTCATTAATTATTTTATATAATTTTAAAATTTTTGACCACACTTTGCCATCGGATCCATCGGGGCTCAACGTTACTTTTCAGCAACTTGGGCTTCTCTGAAAAAATATTTTTTCAAAATTATTTTGTTTTGCAATTGTTTTTTCATTTATTAATGGATCATGTTATTATGTATCTTTGTGTCAGGGGTTTTTGCGAGTAACTAGGACTTATTGTTGTTCCTTCACAATGAAAGGAACTTGTTCAAATTGTAATAGGAAGAAATCTTCCTCTGACTTTCATGATTATTGCATAAATTGTAGTCAGTGTTCTCGCATTAATCCCTGTCCTGTATGTGAACATTGGGATGAGAAACATTGGAAACGTGTGTCACGATATGTTGTTTCTGGAGAAAGAGCGATGCCGGCTCTTTCTCCACAAGGTCACTCTACTCTCTCAGTTTCTATTTCAGAGGAACCAGAACAGGGTGATGTTTCCATGTTATCTTCTTCAAGTGTGCGTCCGTCGTCACAATTAAATACAGAGCTAGCGGCAAAAGTGCTCATGGAGATTAGACAAATGTCGTCCGCTAGCTCGCCCGGTGTAGCGTCCATTCACCGAATGGTTCGGCAGCCGGGTTCGTCCGAGGCGGTCCAAGAGGAAATTTTGGGTGATGCGAGCACTATAAAAATAATAGATGCACACCCAGTGACGGCGGATAGTGAACGAGAACGGAGGAAGCCTTTTAGTCCGGTTCCTAGCTCGTCCAGGTCCAGCCGGGCCGCGAGCGAGAGAGGCCCCTCTCTCGTACAACAACATCTGGGACCAGATGTTGTGGTACAAAATGTGTCTTTAGCGGAGCATACGTCCGTCGCTCGGGACGCTCCGTTGTATAAGCAGTCCGCAGAGACTGTTAAGGCTTCCTCTTCTCGCCGGCGCACACGACCGCACCTTGGCTGCGTGACCTCCGATATCTTGCCAGCTTCGCCGAGGAAGGATTATTCGGCGACCAGGTCACACCATCCGGCAGCCAGGGACTCGAGACCGATGGACTCCGGACGTTCGCATAGGAAAAGTATGCGGGAGCCATCTGATGCGGAGCTGCCCTCGGCAAAGCAGCGAAAGACCGCTCCTCCGCAGGTCTCGACGTCGGACATTCTAGTGCTGATAGCACAGCTTATCGCAGCATCCCAGCAGCCGACAGAGACGGTGTCGGATCGAGAATTATCCGACGGCGCTGGGTCGGTACGCTCCGCCGAAGCATCGGGGGCGGACGACCGGGAACATCGGGAGGTCCGACCGGATGGTGAAAGGGATACGGATGAATTGGAGCTATCCCTTTCGGAACAACACAAAGCTGCCGTAGACTTCATCCGGCACTTTCTTCCTCAAGTTGTTCCGTCGGGCCAGACTGCTGCGCTTCCGGACAGGAGAATTATAGCGTCATTGGACTCTGATTTTTTCGAGCGGTTCAGGGACATCGCTCCCGAGTTTCCGTCGCAGTCCAATAATGTTGCAAGAACATTTGAATTATTGAACGACGCTATTTTTAAACTTGCTTCCAGGACAGGGAAAGCAGGCTTCTTGTCCGCAAATACTCTCAACCTGCCTTTCATTAATGCAAGGAATAAATTCGACACGGCAGGTCAGGGTATACCGAGAGTTCCTCTGCGTATGGACGACGAGGCGGAAGACTTAGAGCTATCATTACCGTCGTCAGCTTCTATTCCAACCGCAGTGTTGGAAACAGCTATTGCGTCTAACAGAGCCAATTTAGATGCCTTATCTTACGCAGATCACCTTACGAAGGCGTTATCACTGCGTCTTCAAGGGGAAGAGTTTCAGGATATACAATCCTCCTTAAGACTTCTTTCAAGGGCAGTAGCTTATTCCACGTGTAACTCCGCCCTTTCAGTGGCTAATCTGGAGTTGGTTAGACGTGACGCAGCCCTGTCTACATCCACACTAGTGGATTCTAAGGTGAAGAACTCTCTTAGAGTCGCTTCGGTCTCAGGAGATCTTCTCTTTGACGGCAAGCTTTCCGCTATTTATGATAATATTAAAAAGAAAGCTAGTGATTCTCTGTTGTTTAGATCCGCTCCTAAAAGGTCGGATTCAGCAGACACGAATAAGGCGGGCACTTCTGGGTCTTATCCGCCCAAGAGAGGTTCCTATAGAGGTTCCGGTGCGTCCTCTAGCTCTTATTCGAGAGACCGTCAGGATAGCGACTCTCGTTCGGGACGTCCTTCAGGCCGGGACAATCGGTCGGACGCCCCGAGGTCGACGAGGCGAGGTGCGGGTCGTGGAAGACGTGGTTTCTCCTACCGCAGGCCTCGCAGATCCAGGAGGTGATGGCTCAAACCTCTATCGCGTTCCGGTTGGCGGAAGGTTGTCGAGTTTTTCTCAAGAGTGGGCGTCGATTACGGACGACCCTTGGGTGAGAGGAGTGACTTCGGAAGGTCTAAAGATATCCTTCAAACGAAAGCCTCCATTAACTCGAAGTCCAAAGTGGACTCATCTTCCGTCAAACCCTCAGAAAAGAGACGCTCTGCTATCAGAGGTGCAGTCTCTTTTAATGAAGAACGCGGTAGAGGTCGTAGAAAACCAGGAATCGCTGGGATTCTACAGCCATCTGTTTCTGGTTCCGAAACCAGACGGCTCGTTCCGTCCAGTCATAGATTTGAGCTGGATAAACAAGCTGATCATCGCTCCGAAGTTTTATATGGAGACGATTCGATCGGTCAGAGCGAGTATTCGGGTGAACGATTATGCAACGAGCATAGATCTCAAAGATGCGTACTTTCACGTCATGGTACATCCGACATTCCGAAAGTATCTACGCTTCGCAGTCCTAGGAGTGGTGTATCAGTTCCGGGCCATGTGCTTCGGATTGAATCTAGCACCCTGGGCTTTCACTCGAGTAATGAACTCGGTAATGATTTACTTCCGAGCTCATTCGTCTGCGGTAACGTCGGCCTACCTGGACGACATTCTTCAGAGGTACGGCAACGAGTTAACGCTTCAGAACGATGTTCAGAATCTTCTTCTATTGCTCCGACGTCTCGGTTTCATAGTAAACGAGGAGAAGTCGGATCTGGTGCCGTCCAAGTCATTCACTCATCTGGGAATGAGCTTCGAGACGCACAACAATCTCGTTCGTCTGCCGTTAACCAGAGCGAAATTAGTCAGTTGTTACGCTCGCTATTGTCTAAATACAGACAAAGTCACAGCGAGAGAATTTATGAGACTGATAGGTCTGTGCGGAGCCGCTGCGGATCTCATTCCGATGGGACGGCTACGCACACGGCCTCTTCAAATTTTCTTGACTCAGAATTGGAGTGTGAAAATTCATTCGCTCGATGTAGACGTTCTCTTGTCAGATCAAGTGAAACAAGAGATTCAGACTTGGGCAAACATTCAGTGGTTAACTCAAGGAGTTCCGCTGCAGTTGCCGGATCCGAGTTTTACCATTATGACGGATGCCAGTCAAACAGGTTGGGGTGCATCATTAATCCCAACGGATTCGAGATGCCAGGGTCTTTGGGATCCGCAATTCCTGTGCAAGCACATAAACATCAAGGAAATGATGTCAATTTGGCTTGCGTTACGTCACTGGATGGACATTATTCACGATGCTCATGTCCAAATCCTATCCGACAATACGACAGTAGTGGCGTATATACGGAATCAGGGAGGCACTCATTCAGTTCCGTTGTTCAATCTAACGGAAAGAATCCTTCTGTTTGCGTTGGAACATCACGTTCTTCTTTCGGTCCGTCACATACCGGGTCGTCTGAATGTGCTAGCAGACTCCCTTTCTCGAAAGGGTCGCTTGTTGCCGTCGGAGTGGACTCTCAACAAACAAGTATTCAATCAGATTTGCTACCAATGGGAACGGCCAATGATAGACTTATTTGCGACACATCTCAACAATCAGTTGCAGACGTATGTGTCCCCGTGTCCGGATCCAAGAGCATTTGCTGTAGACGCTCTATCGATCCCTTGGGACGGAATGATAGGATATGCGTATCCTCCAGCGCCGTTAATTCAACAAGTATTGCTAAAGATAAAACAATCTCAATGCAAGATTCTGTTGGTAGCATCTCTGTCGCCACAGAGACCGTGGATAAATCTACTCAGGTGTCTGTTGTGGGACCTACCGCGGAAGCTCCCTCCACGAGAGGATCTTCTTTGGCAGGGGAAATCGCGCCAACTGCATCACAACCCGCAAGGTCTCAACCTTCACGTTTTTCCGTTGTGCGGTCCTTCTTGCATGGCAAGCACTTTACAGGACGAGCAGTGGACGCGATTTCTAACTGTAGGAGGACCTCCTCTTCGCTAAACTATGCGGCTAAGTGGAAGGTTTTCCGTCGTTGGTGTAGGGATCATTCTGTTGATATATTTGATCCCTCTATACCAGACATTGCTAACTTTCTAGTATACTTGTTTGACGAAATCAAACTGCAACCGGTTACTATAAAGGGTTATAGATCTATGTTATCTGATACCTATGCACATCATGATAGTTTACAAATTGGATCTAATGTCTCTTTATCGAAATTGGTTAGAAACTTTTCGATAAATAGACCTAGAACTCTTAGATTAATTCCTAAGTGGAATTTAGCTTGGGTTCTCCTTAAATTGAAGGAAAAGCCATTTGAACCTCTTGGGACAGTAGATTTCAAATTCTTATCTTATAAGACAGCTTTTCTCTTAGCTTTCTCTTCTGCCAGAAGAGTCAGTGAGCTTCATGCACTATCGGTGGATGATTCTCATTATCGTAGTGTTGGGAACACTATCACCTTCACTACTAACGTCGGTTTTTTAGCTAAGAATCAGGCTCCTAATAAATATCCGGAACCTATTGTTATTAAGGCTCTTCCGTCTTCAGACGGGCGTAGGCCTTTACTCTGTCCTGTTAGAGCACTACGTATCTATAAACAGAGATCTCAGTTCATCAGAAAGGGACGGAAACGTTTCTTTCTGTCTTTGATGCCTAATAGAAAGGACATTTCAGTCCATTCTATTGCTAGATGGATTCAGTTAACTATCCGTACTGCGTATGAAGATTTATCTTCTTCTCAGCAGTCTGTGCTTAAGATTTCTGCTCATGAAGTAAGAGCTCTTTCTACTTCCTGGGTTTATGCTAATAGTGTTGCTATTACAGATTTAATGAAGGCTGCTTATTGGTCTCAGCCATCCACATTTACTTATTTTTATCTCAGAAATATTGAGTCCATTTCTGGAGACCTGCATTGTTTAGGTCCGTTATCTGTTGCTCAGAATGTCGTCCACTAAACAGTTGCAACTATAGTTATGCAGGCTTTCTGTTCCGGCAGTGACTCCGTCCGGCTGCCCTCTTCGCTCTGGGCTATTTGACCCAGGGCAAGGGGAAGGGGGGGGGCGGGTGTTCCCTTAGGTCACCTGCTTTATAGTGAAAAGCAAGGGAATGCCTCCTCCAAGACAGTATTTCTGAGTCGCTTCCGGGATGGTTTTAAAGTGTAATATTAATGTTTAATTTCATTCATGTCTTATTTTTAAAGTGTAGCTCGGTGTGAAGCATTTGTATATGTCAAGTGTCAAACGGGCTTTAATATACAATACTCGGACACTTTTAAATGATTATAAAGAGTCTCAATTCTCTGGACTACTTTATTTATTGGCTTGTTTTAATAATAATTAGTATAAAGGTTATACTGGATATTAATAGAGAACATGAATGTTATTGTGCTCAATTATTAAGGGTAGTGTATCTTTCTAATTTAAATATTAAATAAGAAAGATACATGTAAAGCCTAATACTCCTTTTCTCCTTAAGGGGTTATCTCTTTATTTTATAATTGAGCTTATTGGATTTTCCTCTATGTCCTAGGCCCTCCAGCCTGTTTACTATTCAGCTAAGTCTGGGTCATTGGTACAGTATAAAAATGTTAAAAAATTTATAGTAATTTATATATTTTTTATACTTACCAATGACCCAGACGGGGATGGCCCTCCCTGAGTTGGGAACTCTTGCCTCCCCGCTGAGTACATAGCGCTGACCAGGCACTGCCAGTAAGAATGATATTTGGCGCCAATTTCGGGACGACTGCGTCACTGCGCATGCGCAGTAGAGTCGTACTATGGAGGTCCTTTAGGACATGATTTCTTTTTGTTTTGGATGCAAATTTTGGGGATTGGGGGGCAAAATTTGTGTTTGGCCCTGGTTTTTGTGGAGTTAGCACCAGCTAAGTCTGGGTCATTGGTAAGTATAAAAAATATATAAATTACTATAAATTTTTTAACTTTTTCCCTTTTTCTACTGATATTCTTTATTCATAACTTATAACTTGTGTGAATTGGGCTGAAAACACAAAAGTAGTTTGTCTGAAGTATTCCATTGCAACCATTTCTACAATTTAAAGACGATCTACAAGTAATTGATATATACATGTGTACATAAGCTTTTTCTCAGAATGTGAATTCATGGTCTGGGTGGAAAGCCCCTGCTCTATCAGTTGTTGTGAAACATAATCAACACAACATTTTGTTACCCTGAGCTGACTGTCCGAAACTTCTAATTTCAGTTTTTACAACAAGTTTCAATGATTTCTTTACCGCACCTAAATTACTTGAAGTTGAACAATTTATTTCACTGGTAGAGTGCTGGAAGCCTACATTTGCACATTTTTCTGAAGTGCAGGAACTCAAACTTAAAGGCTTTATATTCTGTATATGCACGTCATATCATCTTTGAAATGAAATTATTTTGTCTATTAGGAAATGCCTTGTGACAGTTCATGGGGGAGTGCCTTTGGGCACTCTCCCATAAATTGTGACAAGACAGAGACACAATTGTGACCAAATTTAGATGATGAAAAACAATTTAATACTCTGCCAGCTAGGCCTAAAAACGTTTTTTAAAAATCTGTTTATCAGGCTCTCCTGCATGGTATTTTTGGCTTTTTATAACCAATGCAAACTTGAAAAAATAAAAATTAAATGGTTTATGTCCGATATTTTAACCAAGTTGATAAAATTGATAATTTTGTCCCTTGAGTGCAGCCTTCTTGCACTCGGGGGACAAATTAAATTCTGTAGTTTGATAATGAGGCCTAAAACATAAAACAGACAAAGAACATGAATTTTTGATAGCAAAGAAATAATTACAACGAAGAAAAATGTTACTAAGGTAACACATCCCCCCTCCTGTGACCTTCACCTTGCAGATGCAGTGGAAACTATTATACTCGATACACATTCTGACTGTCCTTAACATTTGTAAAAAGTTTAACAATTGTACTATGATTCGTTTCTGAGTTATGGCTGAGACACGAATATTGACCAATTTTTAGTTTGACCTTGAAATGTGACCTTGACCTTGAAGGTACAAACCCGGCTATGGTGTGTGACGCATCCTCCCATGGTCTTTTATAATTGTGTGAAGTTTGATGACTGTGGCCCTAACCGTTTTCGAGTTATTGGCTCGGACACCCACACACACACACACATGCACACTTCAATCACTATATGCCACCCAACTTAAGTCGGGGGCATAAAAATAAATAAAATAAAAAACGCCCGCCTGCATGCAATTTTACAAAAAATGGCCTGAGAAGCAGATGATCTACTTTGTGGGGCCTTAAATGTAAGTTTTTTATGTTTATTTATTTATTTATTTATTTATTGGTGTTTAAGGTCACATATTTCTGCACAATGGCTAATCATATGACCTCAACAGTTTTACAGGTGGAGGAAGCCGGAGTACCCAGAGAGAACCACCGAGCAATGGCGAGCAACTGTCAGCTCCCCAACATACATAACTCCACACAAGTAGGGTTAGCATTGGTTGAAGACAGGTGCACCATTGATGTGCAGTACGCCTTAGTACACAATGTCACCGTGCCCCCACATGGGCAATGGGGGTGAAGTGTCTTGCCCAAGGACACAACGTGGTTGCTGCAGGTGGGATTCAAACCGAGGGCCTCTCGGCTTGCAGCCTGCACCTCTACCTACTGATCCACCACACCCTCTTTTTATGTTTCAAAGAAGTGTATGTTATAATCTCGTTGCTAAGAAAGGTCATAATTGTGCTCTGAATAAAAAACTAAAAATTAAGAAAATTTGCATTTTGGTGTATGGCATTGTTGGTGTATAATCAGGAGTGCGGGGAGCAAAGTTGGAGTTGGCTGGTAGGGAAGGTGATATAAAAGGGCCTCAGGTCAAGCTTTGAGCAGAAAAATGCCTCACCATTTAAAACAGAGACTTAAAACGAAGCCACATCTTGTGACTTTTCTGAAATTTTTGTGACTATTTTGTCTCCAGTGATTCATCCTTAGTTGGTTGATTACTCAACTCATCTGATTATTATGTCTCCCCTTCCCAGAAGGGAGACATATTGTTTTAGTGCATCTTCTTCTTCTTCTTCTTCTTCTCATACAAACTTTGTCCGGGCCATAACTTTTTGTCTTTTGACCTACAACTTAGATACTTGGCATGTGGATGTATCACCATGAACCGGTGTGCAGTGTACCATAGTGACCTTCATGTGACCTTGACCTTTGACCTGAAGGTCAGATTTATGCACTTTTTTTTAAGGGAAACGGTCTGGACCAGAACTTTTTTGTATTTTGAGTCAGGCTTTAGATATTTGGCATGTGGATGTATCACCATGAGCCGGTGTGTAGCGTACCATTGTGACCTTCAAGGAAACTTTGTCCGGACCAAAACTTGTTTGTCTTTTGAGCCAGGCCTTAGATATTTGGCACGTGGATGTATCACCATGAGCCGGTGTGTCACATACCATTGTGACCTTCATGTGACCTTGACCTCAAGGTCAAATTTATGTACTTCAAATAGGGAATAATTATGCAGACCAGAACTTTTTTATTTTTTGACCTAGGACTTAGATATTTGACATGTGGATGTATCGCAATTAGACCGCATGTCACATGTAATCATGACCTTCATGTGACCTTGACCTCAACGTCAAATTTATGTACTTTAAATAGGGAGTAATTGTCCAGACCAGATTTTTTTTTTTTTGGACATGTGGATGTGTCACCATGAAACCACATGTCCGCTACCTTGATGAACTGCATGTGACCTTGACCTCTGACCTCAAGGTCAAATTTATGTACTTCAAATAGGGAATAATTGTCCAGATCAGAACTTTTTTGTTTTTTTGACCTAGGACTTAGATGATTGACATGTGGATGTATCACAATGAGACCACATGTCATCATGACCTTCATGTGACCTTGACCTCAAGGTCAAATTTATGTTCTTTAAATAGGGTGTAATTGTCCAGACCAGAATTTTTTTTTTTGACATGTGGATGTGTCACCATGAAACCGCATGTCTGCTACCTTGATGAACTGCATGTGACCTTGACCTCTGACCTCAAGGTCAAATTTATGTACTTCAAATAGGGAATAATTGTCCAAACCAAGTGTGTGCAAAAAAACAAAACTAATTAACCATGCACAAATGCAACATGCCAGTATTCCTGGATATGAATCTGACTCTTTAACACCACAGTTTCCTATACCATTGAATCAAAACTTGATCATACCTACACATGTTTCGCAGGAAGCCAATGATACTGTTGTTAGAATGGTTGATATGTGGGCAGGTAATCCAGTGGTTTACCAACTATCACAATGGCTCCAAACTATTGGATTCAATGTTATAGAAACAATTACCAACCAACAGTTAGGCCTTTCTTGTGGTTATATTGCAGCACACGCTGCTTGGGAACTTCATAGTAGCAGCGATTGGAAAACAAAACCTATATCTTCAGCTTTAGATCCTTCAGTCATTGGAAAATACAATACCATACTTAGTCAACCATTACACCATCCAACATACCTCACTGATGATCAGATTTTAGACATAATATCTCACCTACAATATGTGCATTCGAGAACTAGAAATGTCAAGTGGATTCATTGACCAATGCCATTAAACTACCTCATAAAGTATTTCAGAGAACAGTTTTTTGATGTACGAAGAAGAACTTGATTACAAACTGTAAAAGTCTTCATTGTCAATACAACTCCTGTCTGCAATGTGCTTGCTAATCTTTCTGAAATGGCAGTGTCTGGTGATCACTGGATTGTTTTAGCTGTTGGTTCTCAATAAGATCAGGTTTTAACCTTTTCTATTTTGTCTGTGGATGTATCAACATGTGGCACTGTGTCCACGTAAACCATGGTGACCTTCACATGATCTTGACCTTTGGACCCCAAGGTCAAGTTCAGATATTTTATAGAGTATTATTTGCCAGAGTCATCTTAACTTATTTCTCTTTAGAGGTAGACCTTACATATCTTGTATGATTGTCAATATTTTTATGTATATATCATTTGTAGTGCATAAAATAGAAAGGAAGGGGAGACATATGTTTTAGTGTGCTAAAACACTTTCTAGTTATCTCTGTCAATGAATTTTTTTTTTTTTTAGTCAATAATTGAGAAATTATCAAGGATGATTTAACATTGAACAACATAATTTGCTGGACATAATTCCTACTTTGTTTATGTGTACAAATGCACAATGAATTTTATGAATTGTCAGAAAATGTAAGGCCACACAAAGTAGAACTTCTGTTTCTCAGGCCATTTTTTTGTAAAATTGCATGTGGGTGGGCATTTTTAGCTCGCCTGACTTTCACTCAGGGGAGCAAAAGTAATCACTCACCATCCGTCATCCATGAACATGGCATCTTCTCTTTTCCTTCAAAACCGCTGAACCGATTTAATTGGAATTTGAGATAATAGTTTGTTATGACATCGCATTTTGATTTTGTTCAAATCATGTTGCCTCGCCCCTCGTGTGCTTAAATCTTAAAAAATCTTCTCATGAACCAGCAGTAGCAGAGACTTGATATTTGGTGTGCAGCTTCCTTTTGGGGTGTAGACTCAGATTTGTCAAAGAGAAGTTCGAGGAGCTATATTTACCTTCGTTATGGGAGGGGCAAGAATTTTTGCCCCGCCCAAAATTTTTATATTTTTATACTGTACCAATGACCCAGACTTAGCTGGTGCAAACTCCATTAAATTCAGGGCCAAACACAAATTTTGTCCCCCCCCCCCCCCCCCCCCCCAATCCCCCAAATTTGCATCCAAAACCGAAAATTTGATGTCCTCGTAGGTCCTCCATACTTTTACTCCACTGCGCATGTGCAGTGTCAAGGAGGTCTCGAAATTGGCGCCAACATGTCATTCTTTGTTTGGCCCTGAAAACAGTGTCACCTCACTGATATTTGTGCTGTAAATCTCAGTTTTAATGATGCCAGACACATAATTATGAGAGAAATGGTGGATATGAAGTGGATATAGGATGAAATTATTTTCATGTTGCCTATTTTCGAGGCATGGCCCTGTTGTTGTCATTCTTGCTATGAATGTTCCATTGTTTGATCAGTGTTTCCTCTCTCCCTTTCCTTCATTCTCTCCTAGCTATTCTCCCATGCTTTTGGCTTATTTTTTGTAATGTTTATTACTAAAACTTTTTGGGAGTTTTGGCTTGGAAACAGAATTATTTTCTGTTTTTTCCCCATGTTTACGTCCTCACCCTAGGGGTGTTTAGGCATTTTGGTCTGCATCTACCATCTGATGCTCTTGCAGTTTCTTCTGGGGAAGGCTCTGTTTAGCATCAGATAGTGTTTAAATTAGTCACTGATTTCTGGGCCATGTATACCAGTGCCTGGAGTCATGTTTCTGGTTTGTTTACACTTTTTGTTTATGTTGATAACGGTTACTTCTGTTAGTGATTGCTTGTCTTCTACCTAGTTTAGTTCATAGCAAGATACATTAATATTGTCCATAAGTGTTACATTAATTTTTCAAAATGATTTAAAATTTTTGTTCACACTTAGGCTTTTTTGGGATCCATTTGGGCTCAGGGTTCCCTTTGGGAACTTGGGCTCTTCTGAAAAAATTTTTTCAAAATTTTTTCTTTTTTGAATAATTTTTTCGTATTATTATAATGGATTATTATATCATATATCTTTGTTTTCAAGGCTTATTGCGGGTACTATGACTGATTATTTTCACAATTAAAGATTATTGTTATCCCCCCGAAAAAAAATTTCGGGGGATATAGTCGTCACACGTTTTTTTTTGTCCGTCCGTCCATCCGTACGTCCGTCCATCCGTCCATTTACATTTCGTTTCCGGATGATAACTTCCCTTGAAATAGTTTGATTGTAACCAAACTTGATATGTGGCTTAAACATATAAAAATACAGGTCAAGTTCGAATCCGGGTTCATCCTGATTAATATTACCAGAGGTATGCCCCTTTTAATTTAGAAAATCTTATGATTTTTGGTTTCCGGATGGTAACTTCCCTCAAGATAGTTTGATTGTAACCACACTTGATATGTGGTGCAATGTACTTTTAAGTTTCTGGATGATGACCACACTTTTTTGGGGGGGGGGATCAGCTGCCCCGTGGATGTGGCAGCCCTCTAGTTCAAATTGTAATGGAAGGAAATCTAACTCTGATTCTCATGATTTCTGTATTAATTGTAGTCAATGTACTCGCACTAATCCTTGTTCAGTGTGTATTAATTGGGATGACAAACGTTGGACACGTGTGTCACGGTATGTTGTTAGCGGGGAGAGGGCCATGCTGGTCCTCTCTCCGCAGGGTCACTCAAGTTTTTCACTCTCTTTTTCAGAGGAACAAGAATTGGGTGATGTTTCCGTGATGTCGTCTACCAGTGCGCATCCGTCATCACAATCTAGAGAAGAGCTAGCGGCAAAAGTGCTCATGGATATACAGCAATTGCCTAAGAGGCCCCTAGTAGGGTTGACGGCGTTGGCATCTACGTCCGCTAGCTCGCCCGGTGTCACGTCCATTCACCGAATGGGTCAGCACCCGGGTTCATCCGTTGCGGTCCAGGAAGGAAATACGGGTGTTGCGAGCACTATAAACTTAGATTAGGACGGAAGAAGCCTTTGGGTTCGCCCAGCTCCGCACGGGCTGCGAGAGAGGTCTCTCTCTCGTACAACAACATCGCAGTCCGAATGTTGTTGTACAAAACGTTCCTCAGTCGGAGCTTACGTCCGCCCCTCGGGACGCGCCGGTGTATAGACAGTTCACAGAGACTGTATCAGTGGCTTCTTTGTCCTCACGACGGTGCACTCAACCGCACCTTGGCTACGTGACCGCCAATATCCAGCCAGCATCGGCATCCAGAGATTCCTCGACAGCCAGGTCACGCCATCCGGTAGCCAAGGATTCGAGGCCTACTTCTTCCGGACTTCCTGCGGCAAAATCCTGTAAGACTGCAGCTCCGCAGGCCTCGTTGACGGACGTGCTATCGCAGATAGCACAGATCATAGCAGCATCCCAGCAGCCGGCAGAAGTTCTGTCCGAGCAGGAAGTATCTGATGATGCTGGGTCGGTACATTCCACAGCTGAATCTGGAGCGGATGACTGAGATATTCCTGAGGTCCGTCAGGATGGAGAAAGGGAGGTTGACGAGTTGGTATTCTCCCTTTCGGAACAACATAAAATCGCCGTCGAGTTAATCTGGCATTTCCTTCCTGAAATTGTTCCAGCAGACCAGGATGCTGCTCAGCCAGATAGGAGGCTTATAGCGCCACTGGACACCGATTTTGTCAATCGGTTTAGGGACCCCGTCCCTGAATTTCTGTCTCAGTCCAGGAATGTCTGACGGACATTCGAGCTTTTGAACGACGCTATCAGTAAACTTGCATCTAAAACGGTCAGCCTTCCTTTTGACTAATGCTCTCAATCTGCCTTTCATTAATTCTAGAAATAGGTTTGAAACGGCAGGACAGGGCGTTCAGAGAGTTCCTCTGCGTGTAGACGACGAGGCTGAAGACCTTGAATTATCCATGCCGTCGTCTATGTCTATTCATAGCTCTACGTTGGAAACGACAATATCTTCTAATAGAGCAAATTTAGATGCACTCTCGTACGCAGATCACCTTACCAGAGCATTGTCATTACGCCTTGAAGGGCAAGAATTTCAGGACGTACAAACGTCTTCAAGAGTTCTGTCAAGGGCTATTGCCTTTTCCACGTACAACTCCGCCCTTTCAGTGGCTAATCTGGAGTTGGTTAGACGTGATGCAGCCCTAACTGCGTCCACCAGATTGGATAGTAAGGTGAAAAACTCTCTTAGAGTCGCTCCGGTCTCCGGAGAACTTCTCTTTGACGGCAAGCTTTCTGCTATTTATGATCAGTTAACTAAGAAAGCTTCAGACTCGCTGCTATTTAAGTCCGCTTCTAAAAAGTCGGAACCAGTGGAGAAAAGTAGGCAAGGATCTTCTGGGACAGATACATCCAGGGGAAGTTCCTTTAGAGATGCGTACGCACCCTCTAGTCCTAATTTTAGAGGCCGTCAAGGCAGCGACTCTAGTAGGGGCCGTAATGCTGGCCGTAATAACAGGTCAGACGCCCCTAGGTCGACTACGCGAGGTGCGGGCCGTGGAGGATGTGGTTTCTCCTTCCACAAGCCTTGCAGGTCCAGAAAGTGATGGTGTAGACCTCTGTTGCGTTCCAGTGGGTGGAAGGTTGTCGAGTTTCTTAGAAAATTGGAATTTAATTACGGAGGACCCTTGGGTTCAAAGGGTAATTGCGGAAGGACTGAAACTGACCTTCAAAGGAAAACCTCTGTTAACTCGATGTCCAATATGGACTCAACTTTCGTCAAATATACAAAAGAGAGACGCTCTTCTTTCAGAAGTCCAGTCTCTCTTACTGAAGAACGCGATAGAGGTCGTAGAAAACCAGGAATCTCCAGGTTTCTACAGCCATCTTTTTCTGGTTCCGAAACCAGACGGCTCGTTCCATCCAGTAATAGACTTAAGCTGGATAAACAAGCTGATTGTGGCTCCAAAATTTTATATGGAGACCATTCGATCGGTCAGAGCGAGCATTCGAGTGAACGACTATGCCGCGAGCATGGATCTCAAGGATGCGTACTTTCACCTCATGGTACATCCGGCGTTCAGAAAGTATCCTTGTTTCACTGTCCTAGGTGTTGTATATCAGTTCCTTGCAATGTGCTTCGGTCTGAATCTAGCGCCCTGGGCTTTCACTCGGATAATGAACTCGGTCATGACTTACTTCCGAGCTCATTCGTCTGTGATAACGTCGGCCTACCTGGATGATATTCTTCAAAGGTACGGCAACGAGTTAACACTTCAGAACGATGTGCAGAATCTGCTTCTATTGCTCCGACGTCTCGGTTTCATAATAAACGAACAGAAGTTGGATGTGGTGACATCCAATTCATCCACCCACCTGGGGATGAGCTTCGAGACGCACAACAATCTCGTTCGTCTGCCGTTAACCAGAGCGAAGTTGGTCAGTTGTTATGCTCGCTTTTGTCTTAACTCAGACAAAGTTACAGCGAGAGAATTCATGAGACTGATAGGTCTGTGCGGAGCTGCCATGGATCTCATATCTATGGGGCAGCTACGCACTCGTCCTCTCCAAATCTTTCTGACTCAGAATTGGAAGGCGAAGATTCATTCGCTCGATATGGACATCCTCTTGTCAAATCAAGTGAAAGACGAGATTCAGACTTGGGCAGACATTCAGTGGTTAACTCAGGGAGTTCCACTGCAATTGCCAGATCCGAGTTTTACTATTATGACGGATACCAGTCAAACAAGTTGGGGCACGACACTATGCCCGTCGGATTCGAGGTGCCAGGGTCTTTGGGATCTGCAGTTTTTAAGCAAGCACATAAACATCAAAGAAATGATGTCAGTTTGGCTTGCATTGCGTCATTGGATGGACGTCATTCAGAATATACACATCCAAATTCTATCCGACAATACGACTGTAGTAGCGTATATTCGGAATCAGGGAGGCACTCATTCCATTCCGTTGTTCAAGCTAACGGAAAGAATCCTTCTGTTTGTATTGGAACATCAGGTTCTACTATCGGTCCCTCATATTCCGGGTCGTCTGAATGTGTTAGCAGACTCCCTTTCACGGAGGGGTCGCCTGTTGCAGTCGGAGTGGACTCTCAACAAACAGGTTTTCAATCAGATTTGCTACCAATGGGAGCGACCAATGATAGATTTGTTTGCGATGCATCTCAACAATCAGTTGCAGACGTATGTGTCACCATGTCCGGATCCTCGAGCGTTTGTAGTAGACGCTCTTTCGATCTCGTGGAACGGGATAATAGGATATGTGTATCCTCCAGCACCGTTGATTTAGCAGATATTGCTCAGAATAAGCAATCCCACTGCAAGATTCTGTTGGTAGCATCTCTGTCTCCACAGAGACCATGGATAAATCTACTCAGGTGTCTGTTGTGGGACATGCCGTGGAAGCTTCCTCCGCTGGAGGATCTTTTGTTGCAGGGGAAATCGCGCACCCTTCACCACAATCCGCAAGGTCTCAACCTTCATGTAGTTCTGTTGTGCGGTCCTTCTTGCACAGAAAACGTTTTGCAGGATGAGCAGTGGACGCGATTTCTAACTGCAGGAGGACCTCCTCTTCGCTAAATTATGCTGCAAAATGGAAGGTTTTTCGTCAGTGGTGCAGGGATCACTCTGTAGATCTTTATGATCCCTCCATTCCTGACATTGCTAATTTTCTGGTCTATTTGTTTGATGAGATCAAATTCAGATTCATTGATGATTGGAACTAATGTCTCTTTATCTAAATTAGTAAGAAATTTTTCGATAAATAGACCTAGAACTCTTAGATTAATTCCAAAGTGGAATTTAGCATGGTTCTCTTCTGCTAGAAGAGTTAGTGAGCTTCATGCTTTATCTGTAGATGATTCTCACTATCGTAGTGTTGGTAATACAATTACGTTTACTACTAATGTTGGATTTTTGGCTAAGAATCAGGCTCCTAATAAGTATCCGGAACCTATTGTTATTAAGGCCCTTCTGTCTTCCAACGGGCATAGGCCTTTACTCTGTCCTGTTAGAGCAATACGTATTTATAAACGTAGGTTTGAGTTTATTAGACATAAGCATTTCTTTTTGTCTTTGATGCCTATTCTATTGAAAGGACATTATGGTTCATTCTATTGCTAGATGGATTTAATTAATTATACGTACTGCTTATGATAAGTTATCTTAATCTCAGCAGTCTGTTCTTAAGATTTTGGCTCATGAAGTTAGAGCTCATCAACATCTTGGGCTTATGCTAATAGTGTTGATATTACAGATCTAATGAAGGCTGCATATTGGTCTCAGCCTTCCACTTTCACGAATTTTTATCTTAGACATATTGAGTCCATTTCTGGATATCTGCATTGTTTAGGTCCGTTATCAGTTACTCAGAATATTGTCCACTAATCAGTTGCAACTATAGTTATGTAGGCTTTCTGTTCTGGCAGTGACTGACTCTGTCCTGCTGCTCTCTTTGCTCTGGGGTATTTGACCCATGGCAAGGGGAAGGGGGGGGGGGGTGTTCCCTTAGGTCACCTGCTTTATAGTGAAAAGCAAGGGAATACCTCTCCCAGAGTCAGTAATTCCGAGTCGGTACCGGGATGGTTTTAAAGTGTAAAGCTAATGTTTACTCATATCATGTAATATTTTTAAAGTGTAGCTCGGTGTGAAGCATCTGTATATGTCACGTGTCAAATGAGCGTTAATATACAATCCTCGGACACTTTTAATGAGTATAAAGAGTCTCATTTCTCTGGACTGCCTTTATTTATTGGCTTACCTTTAAGAATAATTAGTATAAAGGGTTATACTGGATATTAATAGAGATCTTTGATGTTTTTGTGCTCAATTACGGAATGGTATTGTGTCTTTCTTTTTTGATAAGAATAAGAAAGATACATGTAAATCCTATCTCTCCTTTTCTCCTTGAGGGGATAATTCTGTTTATGTAATTGAGCCTATTGGATTTTCCTTTATGTCCTAGGCCCTTCAGCCAGTTTACTATTCAGCTAAGTCTGGGTCATTGGTACAGTATAAAAATGTTAAAAAATTTATAGTAATTTATATATTTTTTATACTTACCAATGACCCAGATGGGGATGGCCCTCCCAGGAGTTGGGAACTCTTGCCTCCCCGCTGCGTACATAACATTTACCAGGCACTGGTTGTAAGAATGACATTTTGGTGCCAATTTCGAGACCTCCTTGACACTCCACATGCGCAGTGGGGTAAAAGTATGGATGACCTACCAGGACATCAAATTTTCAGTTTTGGATGCAAATTTTGGGGATTGGGGGGGGGGGGGGGGAATTTGTGTTTGGCCCTGAATTTAAGGGAGTTTGCACCAGCTAAGTCTGGGTCATTGGTAAGTATAAAAAATATATAAATTACTATAAATTTTTCAACTTTCCAAACCTAGAGGCTGATTTGAACCAAATTTGATATGAGGGCTTATTGGGTCATAAGTGCTTAATTTATGCCCCCAAAAAATGTTCACCTTGCCCCATGGGAACTGCAGGAGCTAAAAATAGAAAACAATTTAAAGCTCCCAAAGCTCCCATATCTCCAAAACTACACATCACTGAGAATTCTTATTTGGTGTGAAGATTCCTTAGGACCAACAGAATGGAATGGTCCAAAAAATTGCTATTGGATTTATCATGGGGTACATTTTCGGGACTTTGAAAAAGTGTTGAGTCAGCATTTTTTAGCACTTTTGTGGGTAATGGGAAAAACATTTAAGACTACTCTTCTTTCAAACCACTGATCCAAAAGCTTTCAAATTTCACATGTAACATCTTTGGAAGATTGTTTCACACGTTTATTGAAATCAAATCCCTAGGTCCATATTTGGGCTCTCTATGGGAGCACAAATGTTTAAATTAGTGCAGTATGAGGAATATTCTTAAAAAATCTTCTTCAGATCCACCAATCAGTACCTTTTGATATTTGGTATGCAGCATCCTTAGGGGGGTGAGATTCAAGTTTGTTCAAGCCAAATCCCTGGGTTCATATTTGGACTCACTGTGGGAGCCCGAATTATAACTTAGTTCAAAATGAGGAATTTTCTTTAAAAATCTTCTTCAGATCAAGGCTCCAGCAGTCGGAATGTTTTGATATTTGGTATGCAGCATCCTTAAGGGGGTGAGGTTCAAGTTTGTTCAAGCTAAGTCCCTGGGTTCATATTTGGGCTCCCTGTGGGAGCCCAAATTATTACTTAGTTCAATATGAGGAATATTCTTTAAAAATCTTTTTTTTTTAGATCCACTGGTCAGACTCTTTGGATATTTGGTATAAGCTTTTCTTAGGAGGGGCTGATGCAACTTGTTTAAATCAATTCCAAGGGTTGATATTTAGGCTACCATGTCAGATGAGCACCCTCAGGCCCCCTGGGGCCTCTTGTTTTATTTTATTTTTCATTTTTGTAATTGTTTCTTTGCCATCAAAAGTTCATGTTCTTGGTATGAATAATGTTTTATATTTTAGGCCTCATAATCAAACTACAGAATTTATTTTGTCCCGTGCGTGCAAGAAGGCTGTGCAATGCTAAAGCATTGAAAAGCCTTGTAGCACTCAAGGGATACACATATCAGTTTTATTAACTTGGGTAAAATATCAGACATAAACCATTTAATTTTATTTTTTTAAGTTTGCATTGGTTATAAAAAGAGAACATGTGGTAGCCAAAACGACGAGGCAGAAGGGCCTGAGAAACAGATTTTTATATTTTTTGAGCCTAACCATTTAGATGGTACAGTATTTACTACTTTGTAGTGCAAGGATACACTTGTTATTTTATTTTTTTGCAGGTATTTTCGTGACTTTTTAACAATTAGTTGCCGGTGTGTTTGTTCCAATTTTGTCAGATATAATTCAAACAGGTGTGCATTATCACGAGTGAGCAGATCTCATTATGCAAGGATGTATCCAACAATGTTGGTGCTACCTGATGGTTCAACAATCAGTATAAGATATAAAGAGCCAAGAAGAATTATAAAGGTAACATTCTGCTTTCATTCATTATTTCAGATTTTCCAGATTTGGGTACAAATGGTGAGTGTCACAGTACCTATCTGGTTGGTCATGGTTCGGCCCATTTTTGAAAATGTAGACCTAAAACTATCCATTTCCTTGCATTTGGATCCGTAGATAGTACACTGCCGAACATAATTTTGATATTGGGGGCTTGTGGAGATAGTTGGGGGTACTTTTGTCAGGAAGGTTATTCAAATGAATCCATAATTTATGTACAAGATCCTATTTAGCACACATTTTCCATTGGTAATTTGGAGGTTTACAAACCTGGAAAAATTATAAATTTTTGAACTTGTACAATGCCACTTTAACTCAGAATGAAATGAAGTGTTATTTTCAAGATTTGCTTGTAGGCTAAAACTCTGGTTGGCCAGTTGGGCAGCCTCCAATTGAAATCTGGTTGCCAAACTTGCCCACCAAAAAACCCCACTTTCCCTCTTTTTCAGGGTCTGAATTTTGAAAAATTTGGGAAGAATCAAAATGACATCATGCCTTTTGTATCATTCTGTTTAAAAATAACAAATCTGCAGCAATCGTTATGAGAATAAGATTTTCAGAGTCTTGTGTGAAATTCAGTCCCTGTTTTTAGACTGAAACCTTTTACCTAAAGTAATGGCCACAACTGCCACATGCTTTTTATCAAAAATCAATGTTCAGATTTTATTAACTTTCAATTTTTGCCTTTACCTAACTGCAAAAGAAGACATGTACTTGCAAAACATTTCTTGAATAACTACAAATTTTCATTTTTTGCCTCAAAAACTTTGCTTATGACCCCTCAATGGAACAATATATGGTGTATTATTTTGCTGTAACTTGTAGTTCGGTCGCATGTTTCACAAATGACGTAACCTCTGTATAACCTAAACGAACATTCATTTTATTTCCAAGCATGCTTAAAATAGCCTGTTTTTAGCTCACCTGACTGAAAGTCAGGGTGAGCTTTTCTTATCACTCTTCGTTCGTCATCCGTCCGTCGTCTGTCATCCGTCGTCCTGCGTGAAGGTGGTGTTTGAGCCTCTTTCTCCTAAACCACTGGCCACATTTTAATTAAATTTCATGTAAGTAGTGGTTATATAGGTGCATTTGGGTTTTTCTTCAAATTGGATTTCTGCTCATATTGTGGAGTGCGGTGGGGCCAAAATGCACAAAATTTTTAAAAATCTTCTTCTCATGAACCAGCCATAGCAGAGACTTGATATTTGGTATGCAGCTTCCATTTGAGGTGTAGACTCAAGTTTGTTCAAGAGAAGTTTGACGGGCAATATTTACCTTTGTTCTGAGAGGGGAAAGAATAAGAATTTTCTATTTTCTGAACCCAGAGGCCAATTTGAACCAAATTTAATATGAGGTATTATTGGGTTATAAGTACTTGATTTATGCCCCCCAAAATATTCCTGCAGCCCCGTGGGAACCACATGAGCTAAAAATAGACAAAAATTGCGACATCGATGCCGTAGCTGCGACAGGTGGTGTTAGAAATGCGTTGGTCACAAAATTCTAAGTTCATCAAGGGCCATAACTCCAAGAAAAATATTTGGAACAACACATGCATTGAACAGTGGCTAGACATCAATAAGATACACTTACATGCCAAATATAAAGTCATTCCATCAAGTATTTCAAAAGTTATTGAGTTTTGAAACTCGTTGGTCACAGACAGACAGACCGACCGACCGACAGACAGACATACCGACATTGCCACTTATAAATTAAAACGCCCATATCTCCAAAACTGCACGGCACCGAGAATTTTTATTTGGTGTGAAGCTTCCTTAGGACCAACAGAAAGGATTGGTAAAAAAAAATTGCCATCGGTTTTATCATAGGGTACAGTTTTGGGACTTTGAAAAAGTGCTGAGTCAGCACTTTTTAACACTGTAGGCAATGGGAAAAACATCTAAATTTTATAGTAAATTTCCTTTCTTATTATACCTACCACAATTGTTTACTACAGGCTTGCACTACAGTGGAAGTCCCTAACTCGGATAAAATACTCTCTATTTTTGTCTTTCCCAAGCAAGTTGGGAAAGAAAAGTGGTGCAAAAGCACCAATAAAAATAAGCCAAAACTGGGTCGAGTGCAACCGGCGCAGACCCAGTACGGGACGCTCTCTCCCAAGTACAACTCCACGACTTCCATTGCCAGTGCGCATATACCGTCTCTAAAGACTCATTCTTTTTGAATCCGTAAACGTTAGAGTTATGTGATCAGCGGGGAGGAAAGATTCTTTACCCGTAAAGAAGATGGGAGGGCCTCCATGTAAACAATTGTGGTAGGTATAATAAGAAAGTAAATTTACTATAAAATTTAGATTTCTTATCAACCAACTCACAATTGTTTACTACAGGCTGAATAGACAAAAGGCTGGAGGGAATCTCATAACCAACCCCCACATAACCCCAGTGCACTAGAACCGTGAAGTAGAAGGAAGAGGTCCCGAGGCTTATCAACCATAATGTCGCAATCATTGGTAAAGGACAGTGAAAAGAGACATATGAGCCTGTGTGACACACAGACAGAAAAAGGGCAGTAACAGCACAAGGCTGAAACTGACCTTCAAGAAGCCTAATGGCTATGGCAGACAACAGCCTGAGCAGAAGAAAGAGGACCCAGGGCAAAAAGGTCCTCCGACTGCTCCTGCAACTGGCGCAAAATAAAAGGTGGAGAAAGTAGAAGCATTTCTCCAGTAGGCTGCCTGCATAACATCCGACAACTTGACGGAGTTATAATAAGCCCAAGAGGTAGACAGTGCCCGCACCTCGTGGGCAGAAATACGATTGGTAATACAATCGCCAGCTGCTAAACGACTATAAGCCGTACGAATAGCAAGACAAATCCATCGAGAAATGGATTGAGGAGAGATCTTCTGTTGACCCAGAATGAGAGACAGAAAAAAACGTTTTCTGCCTTTCCGTATGAAGCGTGTCCGATCAAGATAAATGCGAATAGCACGGACCGGACAGAGCAAAGGGCGAGTACCCTCAACAGAGGGAAGAGCCCTGATACAGATAGGAGGAGGAGTAGTATCTGGTAACTGATTCTTAGCCAAAAAAGGAGCAATCAGTGGTAAAAGTAACACACTGTTGGGAGAGCTCCTAAAAAAAGGCTGGGTCAACCGAGAGGGCGTGAAGCTCACTAACCCGTCTGGCCGAAGCAAATGCCATCAGAAAAGCCGTCTTATATGTGAGAAAATGCATATCCACCTGGGATAAAAGGTTCGAACGGCGCCCCCCCCCCCCCCCCCCCCCCCCCCCCCCCCCCCCAAGCAAAGCAGCACCCACGAAAGATTCCATCGTGGAGTAAGCTGCAAAGTCCGAGGCCTTTTCAAAGAAAAGTGCCGAACAAGCTTGGAGAGGTAAGGATTAGTGCCGATACGACGCTTCCCCACATAAGAAAAAAGTCTCTGAAAGCATAGACCTGTAACCCTTGATGGTAACAGGCTGGAGACCCCGAGAATCAAAACAGATATACCAGAAACTCCGCAATCTGTGAAATCGAAGGATTGGCATAATCAACAGAGTGATCAGCACACCATCGACAGAAGACCTTCCATTTAGCTGCATAAGCTAAACCAGTGGAGTGCCTCCTTGAAGAAGAAATGCACTCCACTGCTCGTCTCGAAAAAACCTCTACGGAGGAGACAGGACCTGACAAAAAGATATGCGTGAAGGCACAACGAAGTCGGGTTGACGTGAAACCTCCTCGGGCGACCTTGACAAAGAAGGTCGCGACGTAGCGGGAGACGTGCCGGAACCGCTGCCATCAGCGAGCGGAGCTGATTGATCCACTCCCGCTGAGGCGACAGGGGAGCGATCAGAATGATTCGACAACTGCAGGTTCGAATTTTGGCGAGAACCTGATGAAGAATCGGAACCGGCGGGAAGGCGTAGCCGACTAGACCGTTCCAATCGAGTGACAGAGCGTCCACGGCAAAAGCCAGAGGATCTGGACACGGGGACACGAAAGTGTCCACCTGATGGTTCCAACGAGTCGCAAAGAGGTCGATGTGGGGACGTCCCCAGAGATCGCAAAGCGACTGGAACACTGCCCTGTGAAGCATCCACTCGGTGGAAATAACCCTGCCCTGTCGGGACAGGGAGTCGGCTAGGACGCTCAGACGACCGGGAATGTGACGAACAACCACTCCGGCGTGAACATCCTGAGCGAGCAGTAGAAGATCCCGAGCTAACTCGTACATCGGAAGCGAGTGCGTGCCGCCCTGGTTCCGAATGTAAGCAACCACTGTCGAATTGTCGGATAGTAGAAGGACCTGGCGATTCGACAGGTGAGGGATCCACTGCCTGAAACTCAGAAGAAGAGCAAGAAGCTCCTTCTGGTTGATGTGTAGAGCTGCTTGATCCTGGTCCCACATCCCGTGTAGGGAAAGACCGAGAGGATCCAACGTCGCACCCCATCCGAGATCGCTGGCATCTGCCGTCAGAACGCGATCGGATGTGGGCAAGTCCAGTGGAACACCCTGCGTAATCCACTGAACATCTGTCCAGGGAAGAAGGTGAGGATACAGAGAGTCCGGAAACGGAAGCACCTGATCCAGAGAATCTACATTCGGCCTCCAACGACTGAGCAGAAAGTGTTGGAGAGGTCTGACACGCAGCCGACCTAGAGGAATGAGATCCGTCACCGAACCGCAGAGACCGATCAGCCGGAGAAAACTCCGAGCGGTCGCGGACCTGGACTGGGACAGAGTCAGAGCAAAAGCTGAGAGAATCACAGCCTTGGCCTGGGGAACAGCCACCAAATTGAATTTGGTTTGGAAAGACATCCCCAGATGACAAAACGACTGAGAAGGGACCAGGTCTGACTTCTCCTCGTTGACTCTGAATCCTAGCGACGTGAGCAAGCTCAACAGAGTGGCGACATCCAATTCCAGTAAGGCAGCATTGGAATGCCTCTGGAGGATATCGTCCGGATATGCCGAAGTAGTCACCCTGGACTGTGTGCGATGGAACGCTATCACATGCGACATCAGTCTGGTGAACGCCCAAGGAGCGAACCTGAGATACTTCCGTGACGCCCGATGCATCGGAACGTGGAAGTAAGCGTCTCGCAGGTCGATGCTGGCTGTGAAATCTCCCTGGTGAATTGATTGGCGGACCGACCTGAAAGTCTCCATGCTGAACTTGGGAGCAATGATAGACTGGTTCAGGATACTCAGATCGATAACTGGTCGGAGTCGGCCGTCCTTCTTCGGCACCAAGAACAGGCGGGAATAGAAACCCACTGACTGAACGTTCTTGACGACCTCGATCGCCCCCTTTGCCAGGAGATTGGCAATCTCCGTGGACAAAAGTTCCCGACGTAAAACGTCTGAAGGAACTGTGGTTGGAAGAGGCACCCTTGACAAGAGTGGGGTGCCGTCGGAAGGATATGCGCAGCCCGGACCGAACAACATCTAACACCCATGGATCGGATGTGATGGTGGTCCAATGGTCTGCGAACTCTGCTATCCTTCCTCCAACCTGGGATGAGTCGAGGTGAGGACCTTCATTTCGAGCCCCGACGAGGCCCGCGAGAGGAGAAACCACCTCCTCTGCTAAATGAAGAATCCTGAGACTTCCCTCGATTCTGCCGACCCCTACCTTTACCTCGTGAGTAAGAAGTAGAGGCGGCGGCAGAAGGACCAGCCTTTTGCTTCACAGAGGAAGCAGAAGGGTACTTGTTAGGCTTGGAACGGCCCTTGCCTCCCCGAGAAGGCTGATCAAGCTGACGAAACAGCAGCTGATCTTTGGAATGACGTAGGATGTCATCCCGGACCGTCGACACGGAACCATGGAAAAGTTGCGGACCTGCCAAAGAAGCAGATCGAAGAGTAGCACGCTGCTCCTCGGGAAGGGATCGTCCTGTGTCCAGCACAGCGTCCCTTCGAACTAATTCCAAATTAGCCGTGTTACAGGCATGCGTGTGAGTAAGGTGCATAAGCGCCTTGGACAGCACACGCAAAGGAGCCTGTACCTCGTCAAACTTATCTGGAGGCAGATAAGCAGCCAAAGCTGAGACGACGTGATCTGAGAGTGAAAGCATGCCAAGCATCTCTCTAGATAAGCCCAACGTGGACTCCAGAGTCGTCATTGGAATGACGGCAGACTTGGGCTTGGAAAGCCCGAGGGAAGTGGAGTCCTGATCCAGAACCATCAAAGCCTGGCAGACTGACGGATTGGCAGAATCATAGGAACGATAACGCACAGGAGGCAAAAAGGTGTCAACCCTGGTGAAGAACGAAGTCTTCAAAGCCTTGGAATTCAGCTTGGCATCCAATGCTGAAAAAGCTTCAACCACCTGTACCGACTGGCACGGTCGAAGGCGCCCAGAAGCAGGTTGCTCCATAGGCTGTTGGCGCGCGACCGATGATCGCGGCCAGGCTGACACTGTCGGCTGGTTAGCAGGTTTGAGCTCAGGCAGAAACCCAAACACAAAGTCAAGAGCCGCCCCCAAGTCTGAAGACTGCTGGCCCTCGACCTCAAGCATGTCGGACTCCTCCCCAGAGTCGGAAGACACATAGCCCATCGTGTGCAAACCAGCCGATGCCTCCCATGGTGTCGGGACACCAGAGGAATCGGAAACCGGCCTGTTTCCAATCCCGGGAGGCGGCGCCATAGGAGGCGCCTGGAAACCACCCATAGCCTCGCTGGAAGCAACAGGAAGGCTCTTAGAAAGAACCTGAGTGAGTAAGGAGAGGGCCTCCCTAAGCTCACTGCCTGTACCGACCGATTCGACAGGGTGTGACCAGAGTGAGTAGACGGAAACGCCACGGAGTTCATAGTGTTTCCACTACGAACATCCGAATCCAAAGACACAACTGTGGTGCTCGACGGCGAAGAGACCACAGCGATGGGCTCGGCCGGCAGCCCCTTCCGACTTCGCCAAGTTGAAGTCAGGGAAGGCTGAGGCCGATATCCCACGTCTACAGTATCGGACATTCCTGCAGTCCCCTGCAGTGAAAAGCCGAGGCCGGCTGAAACAGACAACGAAGCAGACGGACCAGCAGCAGTAGTAGATAAGTCGAGAGTCGTTGAGGCTGGTGAAATAGTGGAGAGAGCACACCAGCTCGGCTCCGAAGGAGGAGTCACAACCCTAGTGACAGCCTCAGATGTCGACTGGAGGGGGACTGTAGTCCCGGAACCAGGCATCTCTACACCAGAACACTCAACGGCTCCCGCAGTATCCACCACAGGAAAAGACTGCACATCCCCCACGGAGGAGGAATAACTCTCACCAGAGAGGCCCCGAACGACCATGTTCTCCTTTCCCGCGGGAGCGGGAGGCACGGCCACGAGAACGAACGACACGGTTTACTGACACCCAGAAGGTGGAAGACCATGTTCCACAGACACCACACGGCCGCTCGGCCGAACACCCATTACAGGAGGAACAAGACGAATGTACATCGTCCACATGCTCTGGCAGCAGACATTGCCCACAAGGAATTGTCCTGGGCATGATAGAGGTGAGAGGAGCAGAGAAGGTGAGATCAGAAAACAGAACACCCCCAAAGAAGAGAGAAAGGTGACAGAAACAAAGACCCCAGACGGTCGACCGGGAACCACACAACAGGAAGACTACTCTCAAAAGAAAGAAGAAACACTGTAGGAGTGGTACCCCGCTGACACCTAACTCTAACACAATTAAAAAATTTTGCAAAAAAAGCATTAACAATAATTGTGAAAAATCTAAGTCCGAACCGCGTGGCACGCGAAATTCGCGCGCGACTCGAGAGAGAGCAAATAAATATACATTATGGACATATAATAGAAAAGAGAATATAAAACACTGTTCCTGAGAATACAAAGGATACACTGTGGTATAATGAATCAGGAATCATCAAACATCGAGCTGGTGGAACACTGATAAGCGTGCAAAAACATCTCGACACGAAGCAGATTATAAAAAGAATGAGTCTTTAGAGACGGTATATGCGCACTGGCAATGGAAGTCGTGGAGTTGTACTTGGGAGAGAGCGTCCCGTACTGGGTCTGTGCTGGTTGCACTCGACCCAGTTTTGGCTTATTTTTATTGGTGCTTTTGCACCACTTTTCTTTCCCAACTTGCTTGGGAAAGACAAAAATAGAGAGTATTTTATCCGAGTTAGGGACTTCCACTGTAGTGCATGCCTGTAGTAAACAATTGTGAGTAGTTTGATAAGAAATTAAAAAATCTTCTTCTCCAGGTCCAGCAGGCAGAATCTTTTGATATTTGGTATGCAACATTGTAGGGTGATCTGATTCAAGTTTGTTCAAATTGGCCCCCTGGGTTCATATTTGGGCTCAGTAGAGGAGCCCGATTTCGAACTTAGTGCATTTCAAGCAAATTTCTTAAAAAATCTTCTTCTCCAGATCCAGCAGGCAGAATCTTTTGATATTTGATATTTGGTATGCAACATTGTGGGGTGGATCTGATTCAAGTTTGTTCAAATCAGCCCCCTGGATTCATATTTGTGCTCACTGTAGAAGCTCAAATTGGAACTTAGTGCATTTCAGGCAAATTTCTTAAAAAATCTTCTTCTCCAGATCCAGCAGGCAGAATCTTTTGATATTTGGTATGCAACATTGTGGGGTGGATCTGATTCAAGTTTGTTCAAATTGGACCCCTGGGTTTATATTTGGGCTCAGTATAGGAGCCCAAATTTGAACTTAGTGCATTTCAGGCAAATGTCTTTGAAAATCTTCTTTTCAAGATCCAGCAGGCAGAATCTTTTGATATTGGGTATGCACCATGCTTAGGGGGGTGAAATTCAATTTTGTTCAAGCCAAGTCCCTGGGTTCATATTTGGGCTCACTGTGGGAGCCCGAATTATAACTTAGTTCAAAATGAGGAATTTTCTTTAAAAATCTCTAGATCCAGCAGTCGGATTGATATTTGGTATGCAGCATCCTTAGGGGGGTGAGATTCAAGTTTGTTCAAGCCATGACCCTAGGTCGATATTTGGGCTCAATGTGGGAGCTTGAATTGTAACTTAGTTCGAAATGAGGAATTTTCTGAGATTCAAGTTTGTTTAAGCCAAGTCTCTTGGTTCATATTTGGGCTCACTATGGGAGCCCGAATGACAACTTAGTTCAAATGAGGAATTTTCTTTAAAAATCTTCTTCAGATCCAGCAGATGAATGCTTTTGATATTTTTTATGCAGCATCCTTGGGGGAGCTCGAATTGTAACTTAGTTCAAAATTAGGAATTTTCTTTAAAAATCTCCTTCTTCAGATCCAGCAGTCGGAATGTTTTGATATTTGGTGTGCAGCATCTTTAGGGGGGTGAGATTCAAGTTTGTTAAAGCCATGTCCCTGGGTTCATATATGGGCTCCCTGCGGGAGTCCGAATTATAACTTAGTTCAATATGAGGAATATTCTTTAAAAATCTTTTTTTTTAGATCCACTGGTCAGAATCTTTGGATATTTGGTATAAGCTTTTCTTAGGAGGAGCAGGTGCAACTTGTTGAAATCAATTCTCTGGGTTGATATTTAGGCTACCATGTCAGTTGAGCGCCCTCAGGCCCCCTGGGGCCTCTTGTTTGCAAGAGTGATGGTCTTAACACAGAGTCTGAAGCTGTGTCATCGCATCTCCTAAAATTATTCATGTACTTCAGCCAGACCTGGTATACACATTAACAGTATTATGGGTGAATGTGCAGGATGGGACAAAGTCACAGTCTCAAAATTACTTAAGGAGTTATGGCCCTTGGTCTGAACCATGTCATCTCATTCTATCCCATTCTATCAACTGATAAGGTATATTCTTGGTTCTCATTCTAATTTTGATTGTGCATGGCTATTTGTCCTTACTTGGTGACTGATCTTGTTGAATGCACATTAAGTTGTGTTTCAATGAAGTGCCTGCCTGAGTCTGGCAAAATAACATCCTGCTGTACCTGGATGATTGACTATTTTGAAAGGCAGATTGTACTTGTGTAAAATTTTAAACCTGAATTTAATCTCAACAAAAAATAATTGTGCAAGTTCGCACCTAAGCCACGATGGATGGTAAAAATTAAACAAATTCACAAGTCCATAAAGGGCAGTAACTCAGGCCAAAATAATCTGAATAACAATTACACTGAACATGAGGCTAGAAAGCAGTAAGATACTCTTACATACCACATACATTGTCATGCCACGAAGTATATTAAAAGTTATGGAGTTTAAAAAACATGTTGGTCACAGACTGACCGACATTGTCACATATTGAGCTGCTTGTCGCAATGATTTCTTAGTAAGGGCCCTGTGAATCTCGAACTTCAGATTAAATCAAATTAAAATTAAACCTTTTTCCAACCATAAATATTTAGTGTCAACTCAAGTATTGTACTCAACAGCGACACATCTGTTCGGGCAAGTTCATCAAAAATGCAAAATACTCCAGAACAGAAAGTAATTTTGTAAAAAGTAGAACCAGGCTTGGCAATCTCGAAAATCAACGAGTGCAAAACAATTGCCCTCCTCAGATTGCTAGGGAGTGCAGTTGCTCCTGGAATTTTCAATGCAGAAACTTGCATGCAATTTTGGTTATATTCCCTTCAAAGTATTAATATTGTGACTGAAAAATAGTACTACATTCAGCTACATAGTAGAAAATTATCACACACATCTTCTCATTATTCAAAACGTTGCATTCAATTCTTATGTGACTGTCTTCTAAACTCAAAATGTATTGAAATGCGACACAGAATGGGTCATGAATTACTGCAAATCAATGCGACATTGACAAATCATTCGCTGAGTTCCAATGTGTTCTATGTGGCAGTAGGCACATACATGTAGAACACATTGGAACTCAGGGGACGAAATGATAATAGATTTTAAAGGTCGGCCGAAACAGGTCTGGCATTCCAGAAAATCAAGGGGTACAAAAAATTTGCCCTCCTCAGTTTTTTTAAGGCATGCAGTAGGCGTGCAGCACTCCTAAAGAATGCCAGGCCTGGTAGAACCTCCTTGAACTCTTCTGATCATCAGGTCTCGTGATTATAGAAGAGAAGATCAAGAGGAGATACTTGGTAGGATTATGAGAAAAACGTCTCGATGATTTGAATAATTCTGAATCAATGTGACTCGAATCAAATCATTACAGCTTTTTCCCTATTCTAGCCATGTCTTCTTGGATGCCTGCAATGGCAGTCAAGCCTTGACAAGAAACCAGTGCCAGGATACTTCATTTATGTTCATTTATTGAGGTTTAAGTGAAAATCGTTGTCTACAGGCCATATTTACAAAGGGATTTCATTGTAACTTAGTAGGATGACTCGTATGATATCTAGATTAGACTGTCCAATTTTGGTTGCAATCGGTCAATCGTGACTGCCTGACAAGCACATGACCCAGATTCCTTCAGCAAAGTATATGGGTCATATTTATAAAGGGATTTCATTGTAACTTGGTAGGATGACTCGTTTTGGAATGATTTTACTGTAACTTGGTAAGTTTGGTTGATAACTGTGAGGGCCACATGAGCTCAGCCCTCAATTCTTCAGGGCAGTTTATACCTTAAATTATTCTTGTTGAATGTAGGATACAGAACTTAACATATTTTCAATTGTCACAATTCTTGTCTTATTTCATAATCCTTTCATAAACATTGGACATTATCCTTTTCATCAAACACTAGACACTGTCAAGTTAAGCTGCAGTGTCACTGACACTTTCATTTAAGACAAGTATACATGTAGGAGAGAGAGCTTAATTTTGTTATGTTTTTTTCATTCTAGTTGCCATTAGATTTATCAACACTGACAGAGGCTGAAAGGAAGGAAAGACTGAAGAAACGACAGCCAAAAAAGAAAATTGTCATTGAAGAAGAAATTGAAGATGACAGTTACAGTGTGGACAAATATAAACATTTATGGAAGAAAAAATGAACATGTTACAGTGTCATGATGTTTCTTTCTTTTTTTTAGGCCACACAAAATAAATTGACACCCATGCAATTTGTTTTTTAAAACAGTGAGGGACATTTTTGTTTTTTATATTTTTCTTGCAATATGATGAGCATGGATTCAGCTTTCCTCTGACCTTTCACAGTATATACAGAAAGTATATAAGTACAGAAATTAAGTCCTTTAATTTTAGTCCTTGAGGACCTAATTCCAACTTTCATCATGTTTTACTGCAACAGAACAGGTGCCCAAACATGGTGTCTCTGTGGAAACTTGCAAGTTACATTCTACGAGCCTTGACAGTTGTTTCTAGGAAAGTCTTGGCTGCCTCCATAGGCAGCCAAGACTTGCCTAGAAACAAATGAAAGCCACAGGCCCGTCTTTAGTTAAGCTCTTCAGATTACAGTTATATAAATCACAATAAAAAAAAAACGCAAAAAATTTTGAGTCTCCCTGTTTTGTAGTAATATTGGAAAACACTGCGAGGTAATAAAAATGTTCACTGAGGAGGTTCAATTTCACTGAGTGATTGCCAGAGAATCAAAATCCTCTTTTTTTGCATTAAATACAAAGAATTCTCATTTCATTCAATAAGTGACAGCACCCATGTAAAGATTATGACATGATGAATGTAATTTATGTGTGAATACAATAAAAAAACATTTAATTCATCATTGCGTCAACTTGAAATATTTTTTCCACTGTATGGTTGAACATAAACTCCAAGCCACAAACATCAGACCATATTACCATCAATTCATCAAAATAACTTATAGTGTTGTTTAGAGGTTAGTCAATAATAATAATATCATTTAGAGCCATGAATCCATCTGGTGCTCTCAGTCTTTGCAATAAAGGTTCACTTTGTGTTTCTGTCCAGCACTGAAAATGTATATGTTCGAGGACAGCACACAACAAAAACACAGTAAAAAAAAAAACTAAGTTTGCAACTGCCATACTGGCAATCAGAAAACTGGTGCATTATTTGTTATATCATAAGAGAAAATAAAGCATGCTGCAGAATAATGTAAGGACATGGGAGGTTTGGTACAAATTACTGCAGTGATTAATTTTTTGTACATGTAAATTTTCTGTATCCGTAAGACACATATGATACCCCCGCATGTTACCATATATATTCTGCTTGAAAACTGTTAGAGGAGTTAACCGGACAAACCACGTCCCAAACAGGTGAAATTTTACAAAAAATTGACTAAGTTCCACAACCTGTAATTTTATGAAATATTGAAGCAAATCAAAATCCTGACAATATGCAAACCTGTGGTATATGCACAAACATCCTGTGAAATGAAAAGGTCCTAGCTTGAAAAGTGTGAGAGGGGTTAGCCGGACAAACCACGTACCACATGGATGAAATTCTACAAAAATTGACTAAGTTCAACAACCTGTAATTTTCTGAAATATTGAAGCAAATCAAAATCCTGACAATCTGCACACTTCTGGTAAATGAACAAACATATAAAAATAAAAATAGTTCTAGCTTGAAAAGTGTGAAAGGCATTAGCTGGACAAACAATGTACCCTAGATGTGGATGGATGGATGAACAGCAGACAGACAGCGGATGGACGGGGTAAAACAATATGCACCACGACTGTTCATCACAGGGCATAAAAAATAAAATAAAATAAAAAATTAGCAAACTGTTCAATTACCAGTATAAAAATTCACCTGAAAAGATGGGTTTTAAAGAAGGTCTTAAAAGACTCCAAGCTTTGTGGGACCTTGAGATGACAGGGAGTTTGTTCCATGGAAGTGGTGCAGCTATGGAGACTGCTCTGTCGCCCGCTGTTACTAGCTACCTATGTATGTGAATGAGATTGTTTGCAGTGACTGATCTCGGACATCTTGCTGGTGTGTAATGTTTTATCAAGCTCAATAGGTATAAAGGAGCCATGCTATTGAGTGATTTGCAGGTTAGGAGAAGAATTTTAAATTCAATTCTCTCCGTTATGGGCAACCAATGAAGATGCTGTAAAACTGAAGTGATGTGGCGGCATTTCTTTTTGTGAGTGACAATTCTTTGCAGCACAGTTTTGTCTGGCCTGAAGTCTATTGATCAAATTTTGCCTACATCCAAAAAGTAACGAATTGCAGTAATTCAAGTAACTTGTCACAAATGTATGGACAAGCTCCCAATTTCATAATCAAGAAGTTTTAGCTAAAATTCATCTGCGTTACCTGGATAATGCAATAACAACAACTAAGAATTTACATACATCGCATTGATTTAAATTTTTATTTCTTAGTGTTTAAGGTCAAATACTTATGCACAATGGCTAATCGTTATAGCAACATGGAGATAAAGTCAAGTTTAGTTAGTCGTGTATTCTTATGTTGCCCATTTTGGAGGACTTCCATCCCAAGCATTGGTGACTGGGTCGTATTTTAGCAGTAAAAGAGCTTGTTTACCATAGTAAAGAAGCACTGCTTCACTTCCAGGAGTTCCCATGGGCATTAAGTTTTTAAGCAGTGCAAAAAAATCTGTAACTTCAACTTTCCACAGGGAATGATGCAAGAAGGCTATAAGTTGCGTCCCCCAGCTATGTAGGTGGAGCAAGCCCTAGCACCCTTGGAGAACCACAGAGACGTGGTAAGCAAACGGTCAGAATTTGCAATGTACTAATCAGGCTCAAGAATGATTTGACATAGTTTGAAGACAGTGTGCCACCACGCTTCCGTTTCGGAAATTAAGGTTTAGTATCCTGCTCAAGGTCACACCGCAAATGTCTGGGGTCATGACAAAAAACATACTTTCTTTTATGGCACTGCAGAACCATGTAAATTATATATCCACCTTGCCGCTGAAAGTTATTCAACAAGAGGGCACCATGCCAAACAATGACGAGAAGAAATGAACCATGATACTGTGAAAGCTATTCCCATAAACAATCTTCATTCCAAATTTCATTGAGAGCCACTAACCCCAAACCAGAGATACGAGGTGAAAAGACAAAAATTGGCTATTGTACAAGGCAAACAGCAAAATTATTGTCTTTGTTTTACAGCAAAGTAATCATGAAGGCCAGAAATACCTGTTATTGAAATGTAGTGATGACGAGTTGAAAACGAGTTGAGTATTTTCATCCACATAAGAGATGTAGAACATATTGACATGTGGGCAGGTGGTTTGCATGTATTTTCTTTGTTTTACTGCAGGGACAGGACTTATCAGAAAGCCTTTCCCAGATGGCAATCTCGACCTTGGTTGAATGGTTGAAAAGCACCTGCAGGCATTAGGTTGGGTTCTGGCAAAATTCGCTGGAAAAGCTGCGTCCACACTCCCGGGCATTATTGGAAGTGTGGTGTTCTGGCTTAACTTTTTGGCCAAATTGACCGGATGGCTTGCAGAACATCTGTGGGCCATGGTCCTTGCCTTCTGTGGAATACTGTTAGTGGCTGTCCGAGAACGGTTAGCCTCAAGTCGCCAACCAAAGCACAAATAAGCCCACTACAACCTCCCCCACTATAAGGGCTACTTTCTCTTTGTTATGATTCACTTCGTGGATCATATTCACTTTATGAATATGTTGCTTGTCCCTCCACGGCACTGCTGCCTGTTGCCCTGCAACTGTTGGTCGTTCCTTCGCATCTGCTGCAGATGTACCATTTTAATTTACACCCAGCTTTTGGTCTGGGGTAGCCACGACAATTTCATTGTTGTACTCTGCCACCTGTCTGATGTGTAGAAGCATATCTGATGGGGCCATATACAGACCGATCCCAAGCACGAAATCTGCCTTGGAGCCCACAAACTGTAGGACGTCCTGACAGCACTTGATTGCTGATGGTAGATCAACTGGGGATGAAAGAGCATAATTGTTGTTACACATCAAAAGATGTGCCTGTTCCCAAGATGCATGTGCGAGTTGGCACCTGGGATCCAAGAATCGTCCAAGCATAAGTGCAAATCAAGTCGTTTAGCCTCAAAACATTAGTCTGAGTGAAACAACCCTCTGACTTATTGAGAATCAACATCATCCATGCATATGCCACAGTCTTGTCCTGTTCTATGTAGTCAGTGAGAATGTGGTCTTTTTTGTACACACAAATGGTGGTCTTGAAGTACTCAGAGATCAACCACATAAACCTGTGATCATACACCCCATGGTTAAAAGCCATTACATGCTCGCCCTGGTTTGTCCAGAGTTTGTATACCTGCCTCAACAAATGGTTCATGCCGTACTGCTTCCAATTAGTATTTGGAGGCACCCTGAATTCTCTGCAAATCCGTTCATATGCTGTCCTGTAATAAGGGTTGTTCAATCCATCCCATGCTCGATCTTGGGGCAGGGGTACCTGGATTTCATCCAAAATCTATCAGACCTGGAAGTAGACATGGAAGGTGTACAGAGCTTTCGTTAGTTGATCGGCTGCAACCAAGTGGTCTTCTTTCGATACACTGCATCCAGTTCTAGCGCACCAAACAGCAAAGTTGACCTGGTTCTGCTAGAACTGCATCACACTTGTGTCATTGTTCCATGCCTGCTCAAGCTTGTCACTGGTCACATGGGGAACATAGTACTTCTGGAACACATCTGGAAAGTTGACCTCAAAGGCCCCTCTGTGTGCCTATTGTGTCGCAACATGTGATGCATGTTGCACGACGATACAGTAATTGCATCGCAACAGCAACTGCATAGCCCTTGGGATTGTAGTGCCATGGAAGACCCCGCCCGCTTGATAATTGGAATTCCTATTGAAATTAAAGGCCTCTTCATTCGTCATTCTGACAGCAACCTTGTTTGTTTGCAAACAAGCCTACAATGTATATAACATTAACTGACATCAAAACGTGAACCTGCCCAAGTCTTTGTGTGGAGAACTTGAATGTGCCCTTGGCAAAGTGACATATTACCCTCGCTGGTTTAATATTAGTGCTGCGTTCAGCAACAATTTTATCGGTGTGTGAAAGGGTGCTGGGGAAGATGTAGCAATACCCGATGATTACTATAATGTTCGCGAGCTGAACAAGGAAGTATTTCAGAAAGTCAGAGCCGAACTGTACCTTCATAGACCTTCCAGTCGTCTCATAATCAAGTCAACCAAATGGCTCAAATTAAACGATATAATCTGGGAAAACACAATGCACTACAGATGCACTACTGAGGCTTGCAATCTATCAAGAGATATGCGTACATCTTTCGGAAATCAGCATGATGGAAATATTCTCAAGCAACCCAGCACATTACTGTTAAGTGTGCCTGTGGCCAACGAAAAATGTGGAAGTGGCCGATGATATTGAACTTGAATATGTCTCAGTCAGGGACCAGCCGTGAGGGCGACTAGGGCGATTAAGTCGCCCTTCTAAGCCCAAAGTCGCCTAGAAAAATAGTCGGGGCGATTACAAGTCGCCCTCTAAAAATTGGCCAAAATGAGAAAAGGCTGAACTGAGTGATGCGAGGTTAACAAATTACATGAAAACGAGTTGAGTATTTTCAAAAATCGAATGTGCTCGAGTGTGATAAATGGGCATTTTAATTCGTCAAATAAACGTCCATTTATTTGAAATCACACGACAAGCAATTGTCCATTGTCGCTTTTGGCGGATTTTTTTATTTCTATTTTGTTGCGTTCCAGTCGGAGCTTCAAGTGTCGAAACGAAAATAGGTGACTTACGCGACTCACCAAAACAACCCAGTTTGAAAGTAGGTTACGTCGCTTAGGATGCCGAAAATGTATACACAACGGACGTATTTTATAACACAATATTTTCATTTCGATTTGCTGACGACTGTTAACTGTTGGGCTGCCTATTCCCAGAAAAAACACGAATGGAATTGAAACACATGAAAAAAAGCTTTAGTGATGCCAAGAAAAGCTTTGTACAGGACACAAGTGTGCATGTGGACGATCTTGAAAAAGGGTCCTCCTAAACATCGGAATGATATGGAATGACGCGGAATGACACGGGAATGCCATAAAAATGATGCGGAATGACATTTCTTTTACAAAATACTCGACCCCAGAATGTATTTTGTTTATTAACTAACAAAGTACCTCCCAAGCAACCTTCTTACATCTGGTCCTGTTCACACTTTCTGACTTAGGAAATTATTAGCTTAGTAGACTTTGTTGAAAGGCAACCACAGGAGGGTGATGGGGGATTGGCACGAAGAAGAGGTGAGGGGTCATGAAGGAGAAGGTAGCAGTGGGGGATTTTCAGTCAATAATTACATTGTGATTTTTTAACCTGGCACAGATGCATCATAGACAACTGGACCTGGATTATTTGTACGTTAATGGAGGACCATAAATTGAAAATATGAAGGGGCGGCGGGGGTGGTACATGAATATTCTTAATTTTCCCCACTTGCCTATGAAGTCTCCCTACATGACTCTGCAGTCTCCCTATTTTTTCTGGAGGGAGACTTGAAGTCTCCCTAAAATTCCCCCCAGGGTGGTCCCTGGTCTCAGTGACTCTACACATTCAGCTGTACGCATCCCATTTCACAGGTGGGCGATACCTGAGAAAGGAGGTCTCATAAGATGCTGTCGCGGCTGGGTTGCTAGTCTATCTTGGGGGTTACGTCGGGTTTTGGGAAACCAGGGGTGAAAGACTAGCTATACGCATTCCGTTTCACAGGTGGGCGATACCTGAGAAAGGAGGTCACACAGGATGCTGTCGTGGCTGTACCAGCCAAATTTACTGAGCCTGGTAATCTTGATCTGTCTGGTACAACCCCATGGAAGCACTACAAACTCCTATCGATAGGCGAGAATCAGTTGGTTCCATACAGGGGCCCTGTCGCAGATCATGATTGGGCTAAGTCGCAGGTTCTGCAAGCTCCAGAACTCTGGAAACGCTATAGTAACCCTTATACCATTTGGAAAGAAGCTTGTCTTCATTCAGGAGAGTGGTGCGGGGTACGTGTTGGGTACAGACTCAAAACCAAGTTCTGTTGCGCTGCTATCTGAGTTTGATCGCATAGACGTCTGTGCCGCCACCACCACCACCACAATAGCTCAGGTAGTCCTTTGGTCCTTACCTCCTGACAGTGTCCCCGTGTTGCAAGGTATTCGCCTAAACTGGGGACGCAGGCATGTGGGCTAAGAGACTAGTTATTTTTCAAGGAGCAGGCAATCCCCAGATTATCATAACACTGAAAGGTGTGGAACACAAAATAACAGATACTAAGTTCCCAGCTAACAAGATTAATACCATTCACCTTGGGCAGACAAGGTTCAAGCGTTTACGGGTTTCCAAGATACAGTTGTCGAAAGACTATTTGGACACTCCAGTATGAACTTTAACATGGTTGCATAACAACAATGGGTCTATATCCAGAACTTGGTAATGATTTTCGCATTCAGGAGATTATAGATATAAAAGTCCACCTAACGGAAAAAATTTTATGTAAGAAATATGATTGGGAGTTAATATTGCAAATGGTATCAAAACATTTCTAATCACAATCAGCGTAGGCCTTGGGGTAGGCAGGATTGGACTGTTATCTACTATTGTAGCAACACCACTAGTTACATTGTTGGAAGCCCTTGCTGGCATATGTGGGTTAATAGGCGTTTGTGAAAGGTTTATCAGCTGCCGGCTCTCAAGGAGTCGAAGAAGCACAATCAGCCATTGGCAGAGGCTAAACTCTCCATTATAATTAACCTCTATTTATGAGCGTTGACAGACGGTAAACTCAGTGAAATTAACCTCTATTTATGAGCGTTGACAGACGGTAAACTCAGTGAGAATGAATTCCAGCTCGTTCTGGCAGAAGAGACAAAATTCAATGAGTTGAGTGGTGAAATACATCGGGTCTCGTGTGCTGAGTGCTTGACTGATTCAAAAAATTATCTGTTGCTTGTGAAACGCCAAGAAATCGCCAGGGTCACAGGGAGGCGGTCTCTGGCAGCCAGCAACACAGCTAATGCTCGGAGTGCAATGCCGTAACAGCACTGAGAATTTATTTCCATTGTGTCTGTATGAACAGTAGTCAGGATGACCCACCTCAGTACACCCCTTAACCATGTTTGCTTCAAACTCACTGAAGAAAATAGCAAGAGCCCACCAGTGTGGGTACACTCTTAGTGATATATTTAATTAATTCTCTCTTCTACTTTTTCTCTGGCCTTTTCAGCACACTCACACTGTTGCATGTCACTGCTCCGGGAGCTCACCACACCCATATTATTGGCTGTCATCTCAGTTTTTGAGAAGCCACTCAGAGGTATTACCTTTTTTAGGTTCGAAATCTCCTCTATTGTTTGATCTGAGGATTTTTTATATCAATCTGGACCTGCATCATTTCATTTGCTCCCTCGCTGTATGACCACATATTCATACCCTTTGACTGGCCAATCAGGGATATGACATATGCATTCACCAACTGATAAAATATGTTTTAATTCTGCCTTTATAGGAAAACATCTGATTGTGCAATACCTTGATACCAACCTGTCAGTCGGGGATGGTTAACAGGGACAAAACACCTCAAGAAAACTTTTCAAATCTGAATGAAATGTATTACTGAAGGATATTAACAGTAAAGATATATTTTTTGGTCGAATTTTTACGAAAACATTGAGATATATTCCCCCTATGAAAAAAGTATTGCACAACCACTGTGACGACATACTCGATAATTTCACACTCCGATAACCTAGTCCTAGATTTATTAATATTCATTTATTTATTGGTAAGGTCACATAGTATCAACTCAAGACCAGTGGTGAACGTTGATAAGCCATGTTGCCCATTTTAGGGAGGGTTTGCACCTCCCAAGCATTGGTGACTGGGTCCTATTTTACCAGTAAAACAGAGCCTGTTTTCCACAGGGAACGGGCACTGCTTCAATTCCCGTGGTTCCCGCACGGGAGCCGAGAGGAAATATTGAAGTTCTATCAATATTACCGCATGGGTTCAAATCTGAGTTGATGTGTATTTCAGTAAACACAGTTTAATTCAGTGTACTGTACACTTAGTAAAGCCATTGACAATTGTTGTTACCCTTCATATCTGCAGCAATAATACCTCAAGTATACCAGTGGAAATGGGTACCTCTAAAAGGAGAGCCCGGGCCGGCGAAGGTGGTGGGCCGCCCCTGGGGCTTTCCTTATTTTTATCGCTTGATGTGGGTACATTGCAGGTTCGGAAAAGGGGGTAGGAGTGGCAGAGGGCCCAATTAGCTGGTGTGCTCCCCCTCCCTGCTGCTGATGGCAATAGCTCACCTTTGGGCCAGGTGAGCTAAAAGTTGTAGATGTGATGGCATGCAACAGGAATAGCTCGCCTCAAAATCAAGTCTGATTAAATGTCTGTATTGAATGTACTGAGGATAAATAGGTCCATAAACAAGAGGAATTTTGTGATTGGGTAAATTCTGAACAAGTTAAAAGATTTTGTATTCAGTTATCAGTTTACTCTTTTACCTATATGCAATTAACAGGCCAAATGTGCATAGAGTGTGGGGGGATGATTTTGTGTTATTCAATTAACAGGGTTATTCAGTTGAGAGATATACCTATATATGGACTTGACTGAACTGTGGTTGTAAAAACATTCTCTTTCTCAAGCAGACCATGATCTGATTATGACACAGTTATATCAGTGGGCAGTGGGTCAAAATTGTGTGCATAAAATATAGCTATTTTCAAAACTGAGTTAAGACAAGAGGCCCCAGGGGCCTGAGGACGCTCACCTGACATGGTAGCCTAAATATAAAACCCAGGGAATTGATTTAAACAAGTTGCATCTGCCCCTCCTTAGAAAAGCTTACACCAAATATCCAAAGATTCAGACCAGTGAATCTAAAAAAAAAAATATTTTTAAAGAATATTCCTCATATTGAACTAAGTTATAATTCAGGCTCCCATAGGAAGCCCAAATATGAACCCAGGGACTTGTCTTGAACAAACTTGAATCTCACCTCCAGTGGGATGCCGTTTTCCAAATATCAAAAGATTCTGACTGGTGATATGAGAAGATCTTTGAAGAATATTCCTCACTAAGTTATAATTCAGGCTTCCACAAGGAGCCCAAATATCAACCCAGGGACTTGGCTTGAACAAACTTGAATCTCCCAGGGAATTGATTTAAACAAGTTGCATCTGCCCCTCCTTAGAAAAGCTTACACCAAATATCCAAAGATTCAGACCAGTGGATCTAAAAAAAAAAATATTTTTAAAGAATATTCCTCATATTGAACTAAGTTATAATTCAGGCTCCCATAGGAAGCCCAAATATGAACCCAGGGACTTGTCTTGAACAAACTTGAATCTCACCTCCAGTGGGATGCCGTTTTCCAAATATCAAAAGATTCTGACTGGTGATATGAGAAGATCTTTGAAGAATATTCCTCACTAAGTTATAATTCAGGCTTCCACAAGGAGCCCAAATATCAACCCAGGGACTTGGCTTGAACAAACTTGAATCAAACTGCGATGTCATAACAAACTATTATTTCAAATATCAATTAAATTGGTTCAGCGGTTTGGAAGGAGAAGACGCAAACACCATGTTCACGGATGACGGATAGCGAGTGATCACTTTTGCTCTCCTGACTGAAAGTCAGGTGAGCTAAAATAAATCCTCTCAAAACCTGTGAGATTCTAGTGTTGGGTGGGGGGGGGACTTAAGGAGAGTTTTCAATAGATTATGATTGAGAAATTCTGCTTTTTATTACTGTACCTCCAAATTTAACCCTTGTACACTGAACCAGCAATGTTGTAAAAACGTAGCAAACATAAATGCTGCTCACTGGATGAATTCTTTATTAGGAACACACTTGGGTGCTCTTTTTCAAAGCAATATAATATTGGCTGTGTGGGGACTTCAAAGGTAAGTCAGGCAAGCTAAAAGACAATAAGGGTAAGTGATTATTTTGATCACATGATTTGGAGAACACCAATCAAGTTCAAAGAAATACTATGGTCAAGGATCTTGGAAAGGTGCATTTTGAATTGAACAACTCTCCAAGGATTTCTTCTACTCTCTTTGGGACATGGTCTGGGGATCATGCCACTGGGAAAATATACGTGATGAGAACTCCAATTGAGAATTTGTTTTGGAGGGGAAGAAATAGACAGCGACTTAAGTAATTTTACATTCAATTTGAACAGAGAACATTAAGACTGTTATTTAAGTAACTGCATGTCTAGTACAAGTAAGTAGTCACATGGAGTCATGTTCACCCCAGTCTTAGTAGTCTCAGTTAAGCTGTTCTTATACTATTAGAGAAGGACTTGTCATTTACCTTTGAATTCAGACACATTTAAGCTGTGTTAGGTAAACAATTTAAATGTAAGACACAATTGTTGTCCTGAACTGGATGGTCATAAGGCTTCTGAAAACCAATGGTTTTCAAAGGCCTTTTGACTACCCAGTTCAGATCACCGTTCTGCATTAATTTTTTGTTCGAGTGGGGATTTGAGATTGGGAAATCTGGGGTTGAGAATTGAGAAAATTTAAGCACAAATGCCATTTGGAATGGGTTCCATATTTGGCCATTGTAGAAATCCAAAAGAATCCCTCTTTCACACCATTCAAATACCAAAGGGAATCATAATCTTGTGTTGTTCAAAAAGTCAAGTAATTTACAAAACGAGACATTTTCTAGAAGTGTTTATTTTTTAGGAATAAATATATTTGGTGACTAACTTCCTCATTCACAATATAAAATACAAAATGTAAAAGAAACATAACAATGTTCAGCACCATGTCGAATCACTCAAAATCAATGCACAAATTAGTATGCATTGTGTATACAGACATTTTTCTTTCACTTTAATATTTAAGTCATTGCACATTGAAAATTCTCAAATATGCGAAAGTTCACTTGTTAGTGGTCATGATTAACCCTTTGAACTCTAGTGGTATCTTCCATGCCAGTTCAATGGCAGCAATTAGAAGAGTCCATATTCATTAGTTGGGATAGACCAATCATATTTTCAATGTGCAGCCTTGGGGCTGCACGTTGAAAATATTGACTGGTCTACCCTACACATTTACTGAACAGCCATCCTATTTAATGATGTTATGACCTATCATGTTTCTGGTCAGAAAAGCGAACACAGTGTTTCAAAGGGTAAAGTTTCATCTAACTGGAAGGAGGATTTGTGCACACACAAATCTCAAATGTAAATCTATAGTAAATATAAGTTAAAAGAGAAGATATACTGCTTAAAACTGTCACGGTCTGAAAATTTTGGAACATGTGCATGTCCACTTGGAAGTTGTATTGTTTGAGAACTTTCGTAAGATCGGTTCATAAATGAATGAGTTGCACACACAAGAATCTCATATAGAAGTATATGTTAAATCTTTCAAGTTAAATAGGATATAACCTGGTTAAAATTGTTGCATAACGAAAATTTTGAAATATGTGTATTTTCACTTGTAAGTCAAAATGTTTGATAAGTTTCAACAAAATTGATGCATTAATGTAGGAGGAGTTGTGCATGCAAGAATTTTGGAAGTACGTACAAGATGATGGCAATGTAGCCCCAACTTCTTCGAAGAGCAGTGTAATGACAATGTTTTTTCACAAATAAAAACTTTAAATTTTTGCTTCCAAAACATAGCTTTTAAGCTCATTTCAGTGAGGTACCATAAGCTGCGTTTTGGAAGCAGAAACTGAAAAGGTTATTTTTATGTGCTGACCAATGGGTGAACAGTTAAGTTGATTGTCTGCTGTCTGTTGCACGAACCAATACTGAAAAAGATCACATCATAGAACATGACGAGCAAAGACAAAAATTAATTTTGTCAACAAATATAGTTGTTTTCAGAAGGATGCATCACTTAATTCTGCATACTACACTTCAATGGAAATCAGAATTTTTCTTTTTCAAATTTCCCTAAGTGCTGCTGCTGCTGAATCAAGAAAGGATTCATGAGGTCCCTGGAGGGTGAATTTAGTGATGCCTCCCACCTTCCCATGACAAAACCGATAGCAATTTTCTGGTCCACTGTACCTAAGGAAGCTGCATAGCAAACAAGAGGCCCCAGAGGTAGCCTGACACGGTAGCCCAAATATCAAACCAGGGAATTGATCTCATCATTTTTTCAAAGTCCTGTAAAAGTATCCTGTGATAAAACTGATAGCAAAAAATTTGTTTTGCACCTTTCCTTTCTGCCGTTCCTAAGGAAGCTTCACTCAAAATAAAAATTCTCAGTGCCGTATAATTTTGGAGATATGGACGTTCAAATTTTTTTTCTTTTTTTTTTTAGCTCTTGCAGTTCCCATGGGGCGATGGGAAAATGTTTTTTGGAATAATTAGGTACTTCACATCCACCAATTAACCCAGGGACTCAATTTGTACAAACTTGAATCTAACCCCTTTAAAGATGTTGTATACCAAATATCAAAACTATCTGACTGGTGGATCTGAAGAAGATTTTTTAAAGATTATTCCCCATTTTGCACTAAGTTAAAATTCAGACTCCCATGGGTAGTCCAAACACTGACCCAGGGACTCGATTTGAACAAACTTGAATCTGACCCCCCTAGATATGTCATATACCAAATATGAAAGAAATCTGCCTGGTGGATCTGAAAAAGAAGATTTTTAAAGATTATTCCTCATATTGCACTAAGTTAAAGTTCAGACTCCCATAGGGAGCCCAAATATTGACCCAGGCACTTGATTTGAACAAACTTGAATCTGACCCGCCTAGAGATATTGTATACCAAACATGAACAGATTCTGACTGGTGGATCTGAAGAAAATGATTTAAAAAAAAAATTTCTCATATTGCACAGAGTTAAACTTTGGGCTCCAATAAAGAGCCCAAATAACCCAGGGATTCGATTTGAGCAAACTTGAATCTGACCCCTTTAGAGATGTTGTATACCAAATATCAAAAGAATAAAACTGGTGGATCTGAAGAAGTAAATTTTTTAAGATTATTCCCCATATTGCTCTAAGTTAATTATTTTATTTGGGCTCCTATATTGAGCCCAAATATTAACCAAGGAGCTTAATTTGAACACACTTTAAGAAAAAAATCTTATATTGCATCAAGTTAAACTTTGGGCTCCAATAAAGAGCCCAAATATCAACCCACGGATTCGATTTGAGCAAACTTGAATCTGACCCCCTTAGAGAAGTTGTATACCAAATATCAAAAGAATGTGACTGGTGGATCTGAAGAAGTAGATTTTTTTAAGATTATTCTCCATATTGCTCTAAGTTAATTATTTGGACTCCTATATTGAGCCCAAATATTATTAACCAAGGGGCTTAATTTGAACACATTTGTATCTGACACCCAGCCCCCACCCTACCAACCCCCCCCCACACCCCCAGATGATGTATACTAATTATCAAAAGATTCTGATCAGTGGTTCTGTTCAGTTTTTGCAAATGTGCTGACGATGCCCGTACACAACACCCTGACACAACCGATGGCATTTTTTTTTTTACGATTTCATTCTACTGGTCCTGAGATGCTTCATACCAAACTAGAACTATCACTGAAGGTGATTAATACCCCCGCTTTGGGTTTTTAGAGGAATACACTTCTGATCATGTAGGCGAAGGCCATAAGGAAATGTATACATGAAGATCATTTTTTGTTGTTGAAATTTGTATTTGCATGTGGCCTTCCACAGAACAGCACTGAAGACTTAAAGAGCCCACACATATATGGTTTACATTTGGAAAAACACATTTACAATGTGCAACATGTATTCTAAATCGGTTCATTAATGTAGGAGGAGTTGCACACACCAGAATCCCATTTGAAAACCCATAATAAATCCAAGTTAAAGGGAGATAACCTGGTTAAAATTGTCGTAGATCAAAAATTTGGGAATATGCGTATGTTCACTTAGTTGTGATAATGTTTGAAAGGTTTCGTCAAAATTGATTGATAAATGTAGGAGGAGTTGCACGCACAAGAATTTCATGTACAAACCCATAATAAATCTAAGTTAAAGGGAGATAACCTAGTTAAAATTGCCACAGCTCAAAAACTTTGGAATATGCGCATGTTCACTTAGTAGTGATGATGTCTGTAAACTTTCGTCCAAATTGATTGATAAATGTAGGAGGAGTTGCGCACACAAGAATTTCATGCAGAAACCCATATTAAATCAAAGTTCAAGAGAGATAACCTGGTTAAAATTGTCGCAGATCAAAAAGTTTGGAATATGCACATGCTCACTTAGTAGAGATGATGTTTGAAAGGTTTCATCAAAATCGGTTCATTAATGTAGGAGGAGTTGCGCACACAAGAATTTGTTCGAACGGAAAGACATAATAAATCTAAGTCAAAGGGAGATAACCTGGTTAAAATTGTCGCAGATCAAAAATCTTGGAATATGCGCATGTTCACTTAGTAGTGATGATGTCTGAAAAGTTTTGTCCAAATTTATTGATAAATGTAGGAGGAGTTGCACGCACAAGAATTTCATGTAGAAACCCATAATAAATCTAAGTTAAAGGGAGATAACCTAGTTAAAATTGCCACAGCTCAAAAATTTTGGAATATGTGCATGTTCACTTAGTAGTGATGATGTCTGTAAACTTTCGTCCAAATTGATTGATAAATGTAGGAGGAGTTGCGCACACAAGAATTTCATGCAGAAACCCATATTAAATCAAAGTTCAAGAGAGATAACCTGGTTAAAATTGTTGCAGATCAAAAAGTTTGGAATATGCACATGTTCACTTAGTAGAGATGATGTTTGAAAAGTTTCATCAAAATCGGTTCATTAATGTAGGAGGAGTTGCGCACACAAGAATTTGTTCGAACGGAAAGACATAATAAATCTAAGTCAAAGGGAGATAACCTGGTTAAAATTGTCGCAGATCAAAAATCTTGGAATATGCGCATGTTCACTTAGTAGTAGTGATGTCTGAAAAGTTTTGTCCAAATTGATTGATAAATGTAGGAGGAGTTGCGCACACAAGAATTTCATGTAGAAACCCATATTAAATCAAAGTTCAAGAGAGATAACCTGGTTAAAATTGTCGCAGATTAAAAAGTTTGGAATATGCACATGTTCACTTAGTAGAGATGATGTTTGAAAGGTTTCATCAAAATCGGTTCATTAATGTAGGAGGAGTTGTGCACACAAGAATTTGTTCGGATGGAAAGACACAATAAATCTAAGTCAAAGGGAGATAACCTGGTTAAAATTGTCGCAGATCAAAAATCTTGGAATATGCGCATGTTCACTTAGTAGTGATGATGTCTGAAAAGTTTTGTCCAAATTTATTGATAAATGTAGGAGGAGTTGCACGCACAAGAATTTCATATAGAAACCCATATTAAATCAAAGTTCAAGAGAGATAACCTGGTTAAAATTGTCGCAGATCAAAAAGTTTGGAATATGCACATGTTCACTTAGTAGAGATGATGTTTGAAAGGTTTCATCAAAATCGGTTCATTAGTGTAGGAGGAGTTGTGCACACAAGAATTTGTTCGGATGGAAAGACACAATAAATCTAAGTCAAAGGGAGATAACCTGGTTAAAATTGTCGCAGATCAAAAATCTTGGAATATGTGCATGTTCACTTAGTAGTGATGATGTCTGAAAAGTTTTGTCCAAATTGGTTGATAAATGTAGGAGGAGTTGCGCACACAAGAATTTCATATAGAAACCCATATTTAATCAAAGTTCAAGAGAGATAACCTGGTTAAAATTGTCGCAGATCAAAAAGTTTGGAATATGCACATGTTCACTTAGTAGAGATGAAGGTTTCATCAAAATCTGTTCATTAATGTAGGAGGAGTTGCGCACACAAGAATTTGTCCGGACGGAAAGACGGATGGAAAGACGGACGGACGGACGGACGTACAGGGCGATTCCTATATAGCCCCCACTTCTTCGAAGCGGGGGTATAATAACATTTCTCTGTTCCATGTGGTTTGGGAAATATGGGTGTTTTAAAAAAACATTTTCTATTTTTTGCCCCAGGGGTTCCCACGGGGGCCATTAAAAAAAAATTGGGGGCATCAATCAATTACTGAGGACCCACTTATACTACATGCCAAATATGGTTCAAATCAGCCCACCGGTTCATGAAATACAAGTTTTGGGCAGATCTCAAAATGAATATGCTCCCATGGAGAACCAAAATATTGATCTACCAACTTCCCCTGAACAAACTTTAATCTTCAACACCAAAGGATATTCCATACAAAATATCAAGGCATTCTCTCTGGTGGTTCATGAGAAGATTTTAAAATATTTTTAGGCTTTTGGGGCATTCACCAGAGCCCAAGGATGGCAACTGCTTCATTTGAACAAAATCGAAAGGGTACACTCCATAGATGGTCTGTGAAATAAATGTTTGAATTTGGCTTAATGGTTGTGAAGAAGACAAGTTTGCAAAAGTTAACGAATGAGAGACATCGGATGCAAGTGATGGCACCAGCTCACACTGACTTGCAGTCAGGTGAGCTAAAAAATCATCCTGCCTCCCATGGGAAGCACAAACTCAAAAATAGAAATTGTTTCAAACGTCCAGATTCCCCAAACTGCACGTAACAGAGGACGTTATTCAATCCAATTATGAATATAATGGCATACTGTTTCCATCTGAAAAGAATTTCTGCCAAAATAAAAAGCAACAACTAATGTGCAATCTCGGTTTGGTGAGATCATGCTTTATTTTTTATTGATAGTGGGCTTGCAAGTTTGGAGAAGATTCAAACAACTGCTTTATGAGTTTTTCGGTCATCGAAAAGTCAGGGGGAGCAATAGCCATTAAAAAGTAATGGTTATTGCTCACCCTGACTTTTAGATGACCGAAAAACTCTTTACATAGACAACTGCTCAATTATTTTTTCTTAACTCAACCCTTTATCCAACGTTACAGCCCAAAGCGGCCAGCATTATTCACAAAAATTACCATTCAATTTTCATTATTTTTAAAATTTTTTGTCTCAAAAACATAGCTTATGACCCCTCATTGGAACGAGCTCATTGAGCTCGTTCCAATGAGGGGTTATAAGCTATGTTTTTGACACAAAAACTGAAAAAAATTAGTTTTTCAAGAATTATGTTTGCAAGTGTCTGCTGCTTTTCATGTTAGGTCAAGGGTTAAGATAGATCCCTTTTCTATTTTAAAACATTGTTCCTGACCAGGCCTTCGGATTAGATCACCGCTGGTGTAAAGGTTTGTTGGTTTTACAATTAACTGGTTGAGATGAAATATGTTTGGTCATCAAGATTTGTTCACAGATCTATGCCCTGTTACAACCGATGGGAGAGTACCTGCAATCTCCCATCAATCGTAGCAAGGCAAATCCACATAGACTAAATAACTTCACTTCAATAATATGAAGAACATCAACAGAATATGAAGACTTTATGCATTACCTTCAATTAGAATAAAGTCCAAATATTGTCTTCCAACACTCAACAAGTTTACAAAGACACAACCGAATTAAATTTGGTGTGAACAAACATACCTAAAAAATCATCTTTTGTAATCAAAGTTCTCAGCACAAGTGAAAAGTCAAAAATGAGATGATAACATTTTATGACACAAAAATATTCCATAATCACTTTCCCAGCTGCACGCAAGACCACAAATCTTCAAAAGGTAATACTTGCCAAAAATGGACAGTAACACAACCAAAAAATATGTGAAGTCCTAATCATGTTTTTTTCAATCAACAAAATATGAAAGCAATACAGTTGAAACTGTGAGATGACTAGCTACAATATAACATTTTTTATCGCTTCTGTACAAGAACAAATAAAAAAAAATCATGTTTTTTTCAATCTACAAAATACGAAAGCAATCCAGTTGAAACTATTAGATGACTACCGAAGCTACAATATAACATTTTTTACTGCTTCTGTACAAGAACAAATCAAGATTTTTTCAAATATTTTTTTCCCTTTCATATCAAGTTGTGCCAAGAACTTGAAGTGAAACACATTTGACCTCACATCACGGTTCAATCCACCTCAATAAAATGAGTAAATTAGGCCCATCAACGTAGTCTTTTGTTTCTCATGCCATTTTTTTGTAAAATTGCATGTGGGAGGGCATTTTTTTATTTTTGTAAGTATTTCTTTGCCATCAAAAGTTCAGGTTCTTGGTTTGTTTCATGTTTTAGGCCTCATAATCTACAGAATAGCATTGATGGTCATGTATTTCGGTCCTTGAGTTGTACTCAAAGGACAAATTTATCAATTGTATTAACAGGGGTAAAATATCAGACACAAACCATTTAATTTTCATTTTTTTAAGTTTGCATTTAAGTTTGCAGCAGCCAAAATGACCATGCAAGAGGGTCTGAGAAACAGATTTTTAATTTTTTTGGCCTTGCCCTTAGAAATTTTTAAATATATTTTGCAAACAATGGGAAACAGAAAAATATGCATTTTAAAAAAGTCATGGTACAAGTCCTAAAATAACCCAAATCTCATCTGATGCTCTGTTCATGACCCATCACTGGAATGAGCTCAACAAATTCCATCCTCAAGGAATCATAAGCCAAGCTGAGAAGAAAATTTTAAGCAGCTCAACGATTTTGTATGAACTTCATGGATCTGGTGAATTTTTTTAGGAAAGGGGTAAAACTTTCATACCAAATCTGGAGCAGCATTCATGTCGGGAAGATTATAAATCAGGATTAATCCTTTACCTAACACTACAATGAGACAATACTTGCAAAAATATACACAGTACTCAGGAAGAGATAGGAATTGGCGCCAACATCATTCTTTTGCAGACGAGTCTACTAAAGTAATAACTCAGAGGGAGGTATGAGTGCAGACTCATGGGAGGGACAGGCCATTGGTAAGTACAAAAAATATACAAATTACTTTAAATTTATCATATTTTTATACTACAACCAATGGCCCAGACTTAGCTGAATCGTAAAAAGGCAGAGAGCCTAGGACTTAAGAATTAGCAGACCAAATACAGCTCCTAAGCCTGCATTCCAAGGTGAAAAGGAGATTAAATTTTTAAAGGAATTACATGTATGTCTCTCTATACAATAATAGAGAAGACATATCATCAATAAGGAGCCACATCCAAGTAATTCCGTATTCTTAGCATGAATGATTATGCTAATTGGGTGTAACAAGCCCCCAATTTTAAGGCTAGTCTGGACTAAGCCACTTAATATGAGGATGGTGTATTCAAGAGTGAGAGACTAACCCCAGCAAACACACACCATATATATATATAATATATACATCATATATATATATAATAAACAAGCTGTATCCAAGATCAGGAATAATCTACAGACAAAAACAGCTTCACTCATAGTTACACACTTATTCTCAAACCAGAAGAGATGAAGAAAAAATCCCCCCCTCCCTTTTTTTTTGAAGGAATATTCTTCAAAACAAGGAGGGAAGCACTCTGGAATCAGTGAAAAGCGGTACCAAATAATCTATATATATTCACCCAACAGGCACCCAATTATTAACTGGTAGAGTGCTAGAAGCCACTATCAGGGCTTTAGTATGAAGAGAAGGTACCCCAGTCTGAAGATGTCATATTCTGTAGCTGTGCTTCACATTATCTTAGAAGCGAAATTACTTAGTCTATATAGGTTTGCCTTGTTACAATTTATGGGAGAGTGCCTATTGGCACTCTCCCATAAATTGTAACAAGGCAAAGACACATGAACAAAGTTTGATAACCAAAAATAACTTAGCACTCTACCAGTTAATTATTAATTATTGGTGCTTAATGCCACATCAGTAGCTAAGGCTATCGTGGAGATCCTGGTTATTAACACCGCAAGCTTCTAACGTATGCCAGAGTCGGAATACGTTGATAGGCCGAAAACCAGTGATATAATGTGTACAACCTTACACTTGTCCAATTGAATCCCAAGGGAAAGTATCTGTTAGAGCAAACAAGCTTCTGAGGCAACCAACGAGAGCGAGTGGCACAGGGATACCATGAGAGCCGGTAGGCTCGAGAGGTTATCCCAGCGCAACACGCTCGAGTCCAGTAATTGTTAACTCATTCAAACATAAGTGTGGTTCTGTATTTATTACACACCCAACCATGAAAAAGAATTCACTGTAATTAATCACTAATTTAATTACATAGTCGACGATTTGAATGGTTGAAAGAATTTTAGAGACAAACGGGCAATTTTGTCAGAGAACCAGTCTTAAGTCTTTGACCTTGCCACCTGTAGAATCCCTGTTGATTCATTTTATTCGCAAAAAAATGTCGACCCGAACACTCAAAACTCAAAAGATTGCGTTCAACATATCAGACGTCACAAATTATGAGGTCTGAAATGTGTTTTCAAAAGTGTGTGTGCAGGCATCATTATATCTGGAGGATGGAAAATGTACAAGGATTTTAATTTGAATACGATGCGAACTGACCGCTCTGTTTAAATTTCGTGCTTTTTAAACTGAAACTAAAATAGAAGTTTGAACTCGGCTTGACAATACATGCACTACTGCCACAAGGCTATCACATGTGGACATCGGTCATTTTTGTTGTGCACTGCAACAAAGTACACACTGGACGGGAAAAAAACATTTTGCACAATAATTAACCTTCGGGGGATTCATTCAATTGTTTATAGTAAGTGAGCCTGAGGCAGTTTGAGATTCCATTCTGACTCTTGAACTCCTCAGGCTTGGTAAGTTAGCACTTTATTTTTCAACATTATAATGTTTCTGACTTGAAATTAAGCCTTCTTTTTATTTTACCTCAAGTCTTGATAACCTTTGTTTGAAATGGGCTGCACTTACAAATAAAAGCTTTAGGTTGTCCTCATTTACTACAGATATACAAAGGGAGAAATATATTGCATGATAACTACAAGAAAATGTCATGTCTGGTCTCTACAGGTAATTTAGTTTGTACACCTTTTTTACCCCCCCCTACTCCCCCCCCCCCCCCCCCCCCCCCCCCCACACACACACACACACACAACCCATCTATAACCTGACAGCATTTTCTGAAATTCTCGAAAGCTCACGAAATCAATATCCAACAGTCTTAGTCTGAGGCTGAAAGAGAAATAAGGGGGTGGGGGTTCTCACCAGTAAGCTCCAACTTATTTTGGTTGATAATATTTTCAAAAATTGATTAATGTTTACATTATTTTGTACTAGTACTATACTTCAACAGCTTGTTATCTGAACATTCTGTCAATATTTTTTCTTGGTATCTGGTTAAAAAAAAAAAAATGTTATGTGTCTGCTCCAATATCTTGTCAGTCTTAAATTTGGAATTTGGTATTCTGAATTTGCATTCTGATTCAGTAAGTAGTTTTAAAGAGGACTTATAGAATGTGGCTAAGTAAAATGATAGGTTTTTGGAGAACATTTTCTTGGGGATGGGGGCTGACCAATCAAACTGCCCTGAACTTTTGTTTCAAAATCAAAATGCAAGCCATTGCCTCGAATTTGCCTATGAAAATGCTCTGCCCACTGCCCTGCTATTTGCCAAAATTATAAAAATACCACCCCCTCCCTCTGAACAATCTGTTCTGAAAATACCAGTCCCTTTCAATGAAAACTGCAAAATTAGCTGCTTATTGGTGAAGGGGGATGAGAATGCTACAACCCCCTCCCCATCTCATACACCCATGTAGCTAAGTCACATAGGTGACATTCGATTTAACTTTTGTTACTGACAATTAAAACAAAATAATATCCTTGTATAAAACAGAAATACTAGCAAAAATCCTTAATTAGTAATTTAAAAATACACATCAATCTATGTGTGGAAAATATTGTCATATTGTCTATGTTTTAAATATTCTAATAATTATTTTTTGAATTTCATGGAAGTCATCTCATAAAATTGACAATAGGCCTATATTGCATTCATCAGAACACATGTATTTACCACCCCTCGCCTCTTCGTGGTCTCATTCCCATCCTACTCAAGACTTTTCAGAATTTCAATAGCGGGTAGCTGATAACATTTTTTAATTTCCTAAGTACAAACTCCAGAAAGTCATATTTTAGCAATACTATATCCCCCTAAAAAAAGCCCTTCCCCCCTGTCCCCACAAAAAAAATTAAATAAAATAAACCTGTTGCCCCAACACCCACTAGCATGTAAAAAAAACCGAGTTTTTCGTATAAAACCAGGCATTTTATTCTTCCAAATTTATTTTCTTTATTCAGCTAGTGTGTGTGTGTGGTGGGGGGGGGGGGGGGGGGGTCATCTAGTAAGGGTGGAATTGGTGATAGTTAATTAGTAACTGCATGTACTAGCAGTCAAACATCTCCAGACGCTGTCGGCATGTCGCCATCTTTTTTCCGCTTGATGCCATGGTAACCAGTTTTCAAGATTGATTTAGTCTTGCTTCCTGAGAACATGCTATTCAAAGTTTGTTTGCGTTGGCAAACGTGCTGCTTCATTGCCGAAGTGTGAATCGAATAGGATTACAGTTACACAGTAGGCCTCGTGTCGACTCATCGGCAGCACGCAGTGGTGAGGGCAACATTGTAACAAAGTTTTATAGTAACTGTACTAGTGGTTGGCTGCAATATCGAACCCAACTGGACTTTTTGGCCTAAAAATAATTAAGTTTTCCTCGATTTTCAATAACGAAAGCAAAGGTTGAGTTTCACTGTTCAATTTCTTAGCAGAGATCATGTGTCTTCCATGACTTTCAACAGTTTTTAGCATAGTTGTGCATCAAACATTTTGTAATGAGAATCGGTAATTCCGACAGATAAATATAGCCGATGGTTCTCATTGGTTATATTCCACTGAATGCTGCAAACTATAAGAACCAGTCTAACGAGAGAACTTGTGCATGCGAAGGGTACTTTTTATCGGAGCGCACTAGAGCTTTCTGGTTAAAATTACCACATGCCCCTAAAATCCATGTGATCATGACAAATACAGCTACGGGTGTGTAATAAAATTAATTCCGATAATGAAACTCCAATTGAACTGTGCGAATATATGCAAATGTGAATTCTCCTGTGTACCGTCTCTGGTAGAAAGCTGGATTCAAAACATGAAACAGGCTATGATTAACAGACCCGTCACGGACCGTCCCCCAAATAATTCATTGTTCATTACAATCAATGATTGTTCGGAGAAAGAACATACTACTGCGAATAATGAAGCCAAAAATTGAGAACGTATGCATTGGCGGCCTAATGGAAATTCCATAACTGATCCAAATAGCCCCTAAATTCTCATGAGCTCTGTAAGCAGAACAAGAATTTTATAGAATCTATAAGGCCAGCGCAATAGAATTCAGGCTATGCTGCTGCTGCTATTCTCAATTAAAGTAATACAGCTAAAAAGCTTATAGTCAAAGCAATCATAATAACAGTAATCCGGCGTGACTCGTAATGCTTTTGTGTTAGTTATCAAATAGTATAGGAACTGCAGGGCTCCCTCACGTCTGACCGACTCCATAATGCCACTAAGGCTGGAGGGGAATGTGATGACCAAATACACCATACAGACAGAAATGAAGAGGGACACGAAAACAATGTTCCGACACCCGATCATAAAAACCTAGAAGAACTCCTTACTTTCGATTTGATATCAGGAAATATATTCCGGAGAAGGAGTTCAGTATAGGTGGGCTCATAACACTAGGTTAATAGGGCTTACTGCCTCAGATAACTAACACCAACAATACCAGTAGGAAGAGAATAACCTCCTCTAACTTAACAGTATCATGTCCAATAGGACTGTGAACTCAGCCTAGCTGAAACAGCTAAAGATCTTCCTATTCATGAAGACCATTAAATGTTGATAACTGCTGCCTTAGAAGCTCACTTAGGAGACTTACAGCACTAGCCGTAGCTAGGAAGTCTTCATCTCCGTGAAGACAGTCATTTCGGTGTAAGTTGCGACCTTGAAAGCTCAATGAAAGGAGACTTACAACTATCGCCGTGCAAGGTAGGGAATGAAGAGCTGCTATTGATAACAATCGTAATTCCCAAAGAGACAGTAGTTTCAAGAGATAAGTTATTTTTCAGCTATGCTAATAGCATAATTACTGAAACCAGAGGCTCAAGCGAGCCTGAAACGCTCACCTGGCTCAAATAGTTGGAGATGAGTGTATCAGTAAGTGAACAGATGCAAGAGCAATTTTTTGATTTGCTATGACGTAACCGAAGGCAACTTTTTTGACCATTCCTTTCTGTTGGTCCTAGGAAAGGTTCCTAGCAAGCTCTGTTTAGTTAAGTATTAAAAAACAATAACCAAACAAAATTTTTGTTTTGTTTTCAACTACTGTGGTTCCCCCATAGGATGCCCAAATATGAAACCAGGGACTTGGCTTGAACAAACCTGAATCTCCCTTTTCTAAGGAAGCTGTATACCAAATATAAAAAGCATCTGACTGTTGGATCCGGAGAAGAATTTTAAAGAATATCCCTCATATTGCACTAATTTGAACATTTGGGCTCCTGTTGATGCCCAAATATGGACCCAGGGGTTATATTTCAACAACCATGTGAATCAATCTTCCATAGATGTTATATGTGAAATATGAAAGCATCTGAAGCAGTGGTTGGGGAGAAAAAGATTATTTTATATTTTTCCCATTACCTTTAGTGTTAAATAATAATGCTGACTCGGCATTTTTTCAATGTCCCGAAACTGTACCTTAGGACAAAACTGATAGTGATTTTTTTTCACCACTCCTTTCTATTGGTCCTAAGGAAGTTTCACACCACATAAAAAGTTTCAGTGCCGTGCAGTTTTGGAGATATGGGTGTTCAAATTTTTTTCTATTTTTAGCTCCTGAGGTTCTTTTTTTTTTGCATGAATCAAGTACTTAGAACCCAATAATACCTCATAGCAAATTTGGTTCAAATCGGCCTCTCGGTTTGGAAAATAGAAATTTTGGGCGGGGCACAAAATAGGCCCCCCCCCCGTAGCGAGCCCAAATATTGATCGAGAAAATTTCTTTGAACAAACTTGAATCTTAAGAGTACCAAAGGAGCTTACATACCAAATATCACAGCATTCTGACTGGTGGTTCATAAGAAGAAGATTTCAACAGAAATTGATGCTTTTGGGGCATCACTCCCACCCCAGAGTTCATTTTAACAAACTGGAAAGAGGATACCTCCAATATACTGTATGTTAAATTTGTTTAGGTTTGGGCTAGTGGTTTTGAAGGAGAAAACTGAGTTGCAAAAGTTAACGGATGACGGATGGCAAAAGCTCACACTGACTTTCAGTCAGGTGAGCTAAAAACACCGCTCATGATTCTAGCTAGGCTACTATGGTGTCAACAATAAGACTCAAGTCTGTGACAGGCTGGAAAACAAACTGAAAAGCACTCTTTCCTTTTGCAGTTTTATTCCCAAAAGACAGCGGACTGAGCCCAGCTAACGTATCTTAGAAGTCTTCATCTCTATGAAGACAGATATCTCAGTGTAACTTGCGACCTTGAAAGCTCACTGAATGGAGACTTACAACTATCGTCGTGCAAGCTAGGGAATGAAGAGCCGCTATTCTAACAGCCAAAATTCCCAACGAGACAGTAGTCTCAAGGTAGCTACGCAGTTATGAGTCCTCATCTGTGTGAAGACATATCTGTGTCATCGGCGGCCTCTGAAAGCTCACTAAATCGAGACTTACAAAAATTGATAACGTATGCATAGACAGCCTATTGAAAATTCCATAACTGATCCGAATAGCCCTAAAATTTTCATGAGCTCTATAAGCAGAGTGAGAATTTTATAGAATCTATTCAATAATGCGTCTGCCTAATAAATATACATATTATGCCGCTAATGTATAAGAAAAGACCACAGTAACAGTACATAAGGCTACTATGGCATCCACAATAGCATTAAATGTCTTGACGCCAAGGAATACAACACCGAGAAGGAAAAGGCGTACTTATTCCTCCTAACAACTCTATTTCAAACAAGACAGCTGTCTCAGCCTTTCTATGCACTAGCGGACCTCCATTCGTAAGGAATAGAGCATTTCTTATACTATTGCTAAGGCAAGGAAAGCGTCTGTTAATCGGGACAAAAGCCCTCGACACCTGAGCCAAAAGATCCGGGGAGGACAGATCTTCGTCTTTCCATCGCCCGGTATGTTAAGCTGTTTTTCCTAGCAAATGCAGACTTATATTCAGATGGAACAAGATCCGAAGAGCTTATGACTAAAAATTCATAGTCTTAGGTGCCCTTCTGTGAGGGATGGAAACTCACCCTCCGTAGCCCTCTCACCATCCAAATGTTCCATCTGAAAATATGGTCAACACCATCTGACTGAACTGATGACTGGACAAATGCAGCACCGCCCGACAGCTCACCACTGGAGCCTGTTGACGGTAGTACCAGCGACTACCTGGATGCTGCGATGCACAGAGCAATCTGCAGCAGCCAGTCCATTAACAAGGCTAATGGAGCAGCGATACTCCGCTTGTTACCATAAGCTGCTCACGGGAAAGAGATCATCGACACATGTCCCGTATATAAATGCCTTGAAAGACTAGCTATCAACCTGAATATACAAAGTCAGATAGCTAGTCTGTGGTCAACATGCTTCATCAATGAAGCAGGGGAAGAAGCCAAACTTATAGGCATCTACCCCTCAGCGTGCATATCCATGGAAGAAGAGGAAGCCGTAACAACAGCCAACCCTGGCTGAAGTGCGGAAGAAGCACCCAAACTCATCACAATTTGGACGGATGCTCCTACTCATTGAAGTTTCTTACACAAAACAGTCGTCCCCGACTGTTAACAGGAAGGAGAATGCTCTGCATTTGCAATCTGTCCCAGATCTCACCAAGTATCCCGCTTAGAAACTTATAGGCTAATCCCCTTTCGTGTGCTTCCATGTAAGATGCCATAACTGCCACTGGCCTGGCTACAGTGTGGAAGGAACATTTCGACGTGTGTTCTGACTCATTATAGTTTCTCACAACATCCACAGTCGACCCCTACTGTTAACGGGACGGAGAGGGTTCTTCAATCGGTGACCTAGCCCCAGATCTAGCCGAGCATCCTGTAAAGAAACTTCTGGCTTCTTCTACATGCACATATGACCGGACCGACCCAGCACCATCTGACAGCTCACTATCGTGCCACTTGCTGGTTTTTTAAGCTGCGCAAATTGTGCCTTATATTCTCTGCCGCATGTTGCTCCCAGGATGGAGATCTGGACACCGATCTCTATGCCAAATGTCCCGATGAATCAAGCCTTGAATCACTAGCTACCAGATAGTTTTCTCTACCAACTTCGATACAAAAGGCCCAAGTCAGTAAATAATTAACTGATACCTGATGCAAAGCTAGATCTTCATGTCAAGAAACAACAATGCATCCGGTAGGAGATTATTTTTTTTATTTATTAGGGTTTAAGGACACATTAACAGCCAGGGTCATATCATGTAGGTGACAGTTTTACGGGTGGAGGAAGCCGGAGTACCCGGACCGGTAGGAGATGCAAGGCAATAATGGCCCAACACCCCTAGGGTGAGGACATAACAGTGGGGATAAACAGAATAAACCTTCTGTACATGACGTTAAACTCCCAAGAAATTTAATAAAAAATTTCAATAAAAAACGGCCAGAAAGCTTAGGAGTTTAACCGGTGGGTTCATGGAAGGATAGGGAAGGAACACATAACCAACAGTAGGTAAATCATTAGCAAAACTAATGACGTCAAGGCGTATATCCCGAAATTGGGTAACATGAAATAAGTTTCATATTATTTAAAAGTTAGAGCCCTGAACGTCTCAAACCACAGTTGTTCACTTCCATCAATCACCCATTTACTGCCTTGAATCCACCATATACTTCATTGATTTGTGTCTGGCATTCACCAAGAGAGAGATTTAAAGCACAGATGTCAGTTGAGATGTTTACTGACTTAGGGCCAAACAAAGAATGATGTTGCGCCAACTCCGGTCTCTTCCTGAGTACTGCGTATGCGCAAACAGTAAAAGTATGAAGGGCCAGATAGGACTTTTAATTTTCGGTATTGTATGCAAATTTTGGGGATTGGGGGTTCAAAATTTGTGTTTGGCCCTTGATAATATTGTGTTTGCACCAGCTAAGTCTGGGCCATTGGTTGTACTAGAAAAATACAAATTAATGGCACCTCATTAAAACAAACTCTTTCGAATGAGGGTTCATGATCTATGTTTTGGAAGAAGAAAAAAAAATTAATGACATTCCTGTTCAAAGATGTTTGGAACAGTTCATTAAGTAAAGGATTTATAGAGTTCAGGGTTTGTAACACCCCAGCAAGAAAAAAATTCCAGACTTTTCTTAAAAATTTCCAAGCATTTTCCCAGACCCTGGAATAAAACAATCATAATCTTTGATATTGATATACTTACATACATGCATACAATTCTTATACTTGTCTTATCTCATACATGCATACAATTCACACTGACCAAATATAGCTGCACATGACAATGACCCAAGGATTAGTCTGGCCCAGGAATTATGGGGGTGAAAAAAACAATTTATGCAACAATAAGATGCAAATACCATGGCTAAAAAATAAACACAGCACTTGCCTGAATATATTTTTGTAGGAATTCCATTTTTAAGTACTTATAAAAGGCTTGAGATGTCAGTTTTTAAAATTAAACATTTTGAAGAAGATTCAAGGATCCATACAAACTCTGTGGTTGATAAAAAATTACCTCAGCATTTGTAAATATGTATCCAGAAGTATAAGTCTATATACGTATGTAAAGATCAAAGAAGCCAGCCGTCCCCAAATGTTTAAAATTAATCACAAAGAAGCTTCAAGAAACACTGTACCATAAAACAAATAACAGGTTAGTTGGATGGAAATTGAGAGATACAAAATCAAGATCTTGAAAAAATATATATCCTCCTTCTAGAACTTTTATTTCCCAAACTTTTTACGTTTCTCAAGACAATCTGATCAGTCAAAATATCTTCTGTTAACAATTTGCTGGAAAAGCCAATAAAGTGGATTCCACAGATTGAAATAACCTTCCTCCCAGTCATTTCAAGTCAAGTCTTGGTTCCAATATAGGTGGTCAAGTCTCCACAAGAAATTACCGATAATCTTTACACATGCATGTAATTGTGTTTCATTATGTGCTAAATGATAGATTATTGAAGAAATTGCGGAAAGATAGAAATCGTATCCCCCACTGTAAAGGTACAGAAAGTTAAAAAATTTATAGTAATTTATATATTTTTTATACTTACCAATGACCCAGACATAGCTGGTGCTAACTCTTAAAATATAGGGCCAAACACAAATTTTGCCCCCCAATCCCCAAAATTTGCATCTAAAATCAAAGAAAACATGTCCTGAAAGGCCCTCCACACTTCACCCCTACTGCGCATGCGCAGTGTCAAGGACGTTCCGAAATTGGCGCCATTAATCATTCTAATAACCAGTGCCTGGTAAGCGCTATGTACTCAGCGGGGAGGCAAGAGTTCCCAACTCCTGGGAGGGCCATCCCCGTCTGGGTCATTGGTAAGTATAAAAAATATATAAATTACTATAAATTTTTTAACATTTTTATACTGTACCAATGACCCAGACATAGCTGAATAGTAAAAAGGCTGGAGGGCCAATGACATAGAGCAAAATGGAATACGCTCAATAAAATAAAATAGAGTCATCCCCTGTAGGGAAAAAGAAGTAATAGGCCTTACATGTATCTTTCTTATTTATGATAAATTAGAAAGATACAACACCTTCCAAAATTGAGCTTCATACATCCATGTACTCTATTAATATCCAATATAATCCTTATACTAATAATTTTTAAAGTAAGCCAATAAATAAAGTAAGTCTAGAGAATAGAGACTCTTATACTCCTAAGAGTGTCTGAGGATTGCATAATCATGTCCGTTGACATATGCAATATTCAAAAGCTATACTTTAAAAACTAAGACTTGAATGAATTTTAAAAACCTAAACTTCTCACTAAACAACCATCCCAATAACAGCTCAGAATTACTAACTCCGGAGGAGGTATCCCCTTGTTTTCATAGTAAAACAGGTGACCCAAGGGAACACCCTCCCCCCCCCCCCCCCTTTTTCTTGCCCTGGGTCAAATAGCCCAGAGCGAAGAGGGCAGCCGAACGGAGACACTGCCGAAACAGACAGCCTACCTAGCTATAGTAGCAACTGTTAAGTGAATGACATTCTGAGCAGTAGATAATAGACCTAACAATAGAGGCCTCCAGAAATGGACTCGATATTTCTGAGATAAAATTCATGAATGTGGATGGCTGAGCGCAATGAGCGGCCTTCAAAAATCTATAATAGCGACACTATTAATGTAAGCCCAAGAAGTAGAAGAACTCTTACTTCATGAGCCGAAATCTTAAGCACAACTGCTAAGTCAATGATATACCATCAGCAGTACCGATAGTTAATAGAATCCATTAACAATAAAATGGAGCGTAACGTCCTTCTACTAGACATCAAAGACAGAAGAAGCTTACGCCCATAGTAATAAACAGATATCTGTTTATAAATACATAAACTGTACCCGGAAAGAGTAAAGGCCTATGCCCATACGAAGACGGAAGGACCTTAAAATAATAGGTTCCGGATAATAGGAGCCTAACTCTTATGCAACAATCCAACCTAAATAGTAACGGAAGTAGTGATTCCAAAACTACGAAAGTGAAAATCATCCATCGATAGTGCATGAACTCACTGACTCTACAGTAAAAGAGAAACCAACAGAATTACTGTCTAAAAGGTCAGAATTTGAAAACTACTGTTTCCAGAGGCTCAAATGATTACTTAGCTAAATAAGAACCGAAGTTAAAATCCATATAGGAATTCAATCTAAAGATTCTAAGTCTATTTATCAAAAAGTTACTAACTGACTTAGATAAAGAGACAAAAGACTCAATTGTAAACTATCGTAGAGTGCATAGGTATGAGGTAACATAAACCTATAACCTAAATAATAACAGGCTGCAGTAGATCTTGTGAAACAAGTATACTAAAAAATAGCAATGAGTAGTATGGAGGGATCAACAATATGAACATAATGATCCCTACACCACGACGGAAGAGCCTCCACTTTAGCCGCATAGAATAGCGAAGAAGAGGATCTCCTATAGTAAGAAATCGCGTCCAAAGCTCGTCCAGTATAGTGCTTACAATGCAATACGGACCACACAACGGAATACATGAAGGTTGCGACCTTGCTGGTTGTGATAAAGATGACACGATTTACCCAGTGAAAAAAGATCCTCACATAGAGGAAGATTTCACGTTAAGATCCACAGTAGACAAGAGAATAAATTACCCATGATCTCTGTGAAGATAGAGATGCTCTCAACAGAAATGTATTGTGGTTGTTTATCTTAGCAATACCTGCTGAAACAACAGCGCCGGAGGATACGCGTATCCTATCATTCCGTCCTATAGATCAATAGAGCGTTAACAACATTAGCTCAGAGATCTGGACAAGCCAACACATACGTCTGCAATTGATTAGCAAGCTGTGTCATAAATAAATCATCATTGGGCGCTCCCATAGATAGCAAATCTGATTGAATACTTGTTTGTTGAGAGTCCATTCTGACAGCAACAAGCGACCCGTAAGAGAACGGGAGTCCGATAAAACAATCAGACGACCCGGAATATGACGGACCAAAACTGAACTTGGTGTACTATAACCAACAGACGGATTCTTTCCATTAAATTGAATAACGGAAACGAATGAGTGCCTCCCTGGTTCCGGAGATACGCCACTACTGTCGAATTAAAGGACAGGAATTTGGGCATGCGTTTCTGAATAATGTTCATGCAATGACATAAAGCAAGCCTAAAAAACATTATTCCGCGGAAGAAAACTGATTGCTAAGAGACTGCGGAACCCAAAGACCCTGGCACTTCGAATCCGTAGGGATCAGTATTATATCCCAATCTGTTTGACTGGCAACCGTCATAACAGCCACACTCGGGTCCGGCAACTGCGGTGGCACTCTCTGAGTCAACCACCGAATGTTTGCCCCAGTCTGAATCTCTTGTAACACTAGATAGACAAGAGAACGTGTAAATCGAGCAATTCATGGATTGCCGAAAAGTTGCCGTCGAAGAGAAGCTCCTCCGAGAACGAAGCGACTCTGAGAGAGTTCTTAACCTTACTATCCACGCGTGTGGATGTAGCTAGGGCTGCGTAACGTCTAACCAACTCCAATCAGCCACTGAAGGGCGGAGTTATACGTGAACAAACTACTGCCCTCAAAAGAAATTACATTGAGAATAATATCCCGTAAATCTTTTCTTGAAGACGTAATGATAACGTCTCAGTAAGGCGGATTACGTATGATAAAGCGTCTAAGTTAAGTCTACTATACATAATGTCGTTCCCAACATTGAAATTGGAAAAGACATAAACGGCGAAAAAGAATATATGCAGTCTTTAATCACACCGTCTAGACGCATATGAACTCTCGGTATGCCCTGCTCTGCCAAAATAAACTATTCGTATAAATGATAAAATGGCAGAAATGAGCAACGCGGACAAGAAACTAAACTATCATGCTTAGTAGCAGGCTTGTATATATATATATATAGCGTCGAAAAATAAAACACATGTTGTAATGACAATATTGGACTGCGTCGGTAAGTCAGGGACAATGTCCCTGAACCGATCGAAAAATCCGAGTCCAATGACGCTATAAGTCTCTTATCCAAGATCGCAGCAATGAAGTCCGAAATAACAATCACTGGAAGATAATGCCAGAAGATATGAAAGGCATCTTCCGATACTACTAAAGGGAAAACTCGAAATCTTTCGAATCCCTTTCGCCATCCTGTCGGACCCTATAAAGCGTTCGGTCGTCCGTACCTGATGCAACCGCGGACCGCACCGACCCAGCGCCGTCGGATAATTCCTGATTCGACCGAGAAACTGTCAATTGCTGGGATGCTGCGAAACAACTGTGCTAACTCGGATAGCACGTCCGTCACTGAGGCCTGAGGAGAAGCGGTCTTACGATGCATTGTCGCTGGAAGCTCCGTGATCGTTACCCTGTGCATACTACCAATATGCGAGCGAACGGAGTGTATAGGCCTCGTGTCCCTTGGCTACCGGATGGCGCGACCTATTCGCCGTGGAATCACTGAATGCCGAAACTGATCGGATACACGAGGTCACGTAGCCAATGTGCGGTCGTGTGCCCTGCTGTGAGGATGAGGAAGCATTAAGGACAGTCTCTCGGACTGTCAATATAACAGAGCGTCCCGACCGGCGGACATATGCTCCGAATGTAAAATATCTGAACCACAACATGCGGTCCCCTATGTTGTGGGACGAGAGAGGGACCTCTCTCGCTCACAGCCCGGACGGACCTGGACAAGCCAGGAACCGGACTAACAGGCTTCCTCCGATCTGTCCTCAATCTGCCGTCACTGGGTGAGTACTAAAGTAATTAAAGTGCTCGCATCACCCAAATCTCCTTCCTAGACCGCAACGGACGAACCCGGCAGCCGAACCATTCGATGAATGTACGCTACACCGGGTGAGCTAGCGAATGTCACTCCGTAGGCGATAGACATATTCCATAAGCACTTATTGCCGCTAGCTCTTCATTAACTATGACGACAGAGGCACACTTTTGAAAGACATCTCCATAACTCTTCGAACAAGAAACCAGAAATGCTTGGTTAGCAAGCATAAAATAATAATATATATAGCGTCGATCAATAATTCGAAAGTTTGTGTGACATTATTGGACTATGTCGGAACTGAGGGACGATGTCCCTGAACCGAACAAAAAATTTCTAAGTCCACCGACGCTATCAGTTTCTTATCCGGCATCGCAGCATTCTGGTCCGACGAAAGAAGCTGTAGAAGACCAAGTCAGATGACATACACAACAGCATATGTTGTTCCGAAAGGGAAAGCTCGAAATCCTCCGAATCCCTTTCGGTATCCCGTCGGACCGGATGAAACTTTCGGACGTCCGTACCCGCTTCTGCGGAGCGTCCCGACCCAGCATCGTCGGATAAAATATATGCGACAGATTCAGTTGATGCTGGGATGCTGCGATAAACTGTGCTATTAAGGAAAGCACGTCCGTTCCCGAGGCCTGTGCAGTAGCGGTCTTACGATGCATTGTCGCCGGAAGCTCCGTGTACGTTGACTCCCGCACACTTCCTATGCGAATGTCCGGAGTCTGCAGGCCTCGTGTCCCTGGCTACCGAATGGTGTGACCTGGTCGCCGAAGAATACTTGATCGGCGAAGCTGGTAATATATCGGCGGTCACGCAGCCAAGGTGCGGTCGTGTGCGCTGACGAGAAGAGGAAGCCTTAGCAGTCTCCGCGGACTGCCTATACAACGGAGCGTCCCGAGCGACGGACGTATGCTCCGCTTGCGACACATTTTGTACCACAACATCTGGGGCCAGATGTTGTTGAACGAGAGAGGGGCCTCTCTCGCTTGCCGTCCGGATGGACCGGAACGAGCTATGAACCGGACTAAAAGGCTTCCTCCGTTCTCCCTCCGATCCGCCGTCACTGGGTGTGCATTAGGTTAATTTATAGTGCTCGCATCACCCCAAAATTCCTTCTAGACCGCAACGGACGAACCCGGCTGCCGAAGCATTCGGTGAATGGATGCTACACCGGGCGAGCTAGCGGACGTCAAAGGCTGTCGAACCTACTAGGGTCCTCTTAGGCAATTGGCGTATTTACATGAGCACTTTTCCGCTAGCCCTTCATTAATTGTGACGACGGAGGCACACTGTTGGAAGACATCACAGATACATCACCCTAATCTTGATCGTCTGAAATAGAAATTGATAAAGTAGAGTGACCCTGCGGGGAAAGGACCGGAGTGTCCAAATCCCCAATAACATACCGTGACATACGCTTCCCATATTGTCATCGAAATCATACGATACAGAACAGGAGTTAATGCGAGTACACTGACCACATATAGAATGATAATAAAGTCAGAGGAAGACTTCCTCTTAAAACAATTGATCAATATCCTTTCAATGTGAAAAGAAAACAAGTCCTGGTACTCGCACTACCCCCTGGCAATCAAAATACATAATAATAATATGATCCATTAATATAGAAAAAATAATTGAAATCAAAATATTTTGAAAAAATATTTTTTCAGAACAGCTCAAGTTTCTGAAAAGTAACGTTGAGCCCCAATGGATCCCAAGCCTAAGTGTGGACAAAAATTTTTAAAAAAATTTTAAACAATTTATTCAACACTTACGAACAATAATAATGTATCTAGTTATGATTAAAATAACATCAAGATATTATTTTTTAGAAATCCCCCCTTCACACAGAGGGCTGTTGTAAATGTAAACAATGAGTGTAAAAACACTAAAATAAGACTCCAGGCACCCAGGCCCGAAATCAGTTACCAAAAATACACTATCTGATGCAAAACAGAGACTTCCAGGGAAGAAACTGCAGAACATCAGATGGTAAATGCAGAACACAACGCCTAACCACCCGTAGGTGAAGACGTAAACATGGGGAAAAGAACAGAATTCATTCTGTTATTCAGCTAAAACTCCCAAGAAAATTTAGTAATAATAATTACAAAAACTATGCCAAAAGCATGGGAGAATAGCAAGGGGGAACTTAAAGGACAGGGAGAGAGGAAAACACTTAAAAAACAGTGTAACTAAACAATCAGAATGACAACAAAATGGCTGCTGCCTCGAAAATAGGTAACTTAACATAATTTCATTAAAAAATTTTAAGTTACAGCCCTGATAATATTCTGTCACACATTTTTTTCCTCTCCTCCTTCTCTATCCTCCTTAGAATCACCATTTCACTAATATTTATGTGTCTGGCATCATTTAAACTGAGATTTATAAGCACAAAGATCAGTCAGATGTTAACTGATGAAGGGCCAAACTTAGAATGATTAATGGCGCCAATTTCGGAACGTCCTTGACACTGCGCATGCGCAGTAGGGGTGAAGTGTGGAGGGCCTTTCAGGACATGTTTTCTTTGATTTTAGATGCAAATTTTGGGGATTGGGGGGCAAAATTTGTGTTTGGCCCTATATTTTAAGAGTTAGCACCAGCTATGTCTGGGTCATTGGTACAGTATAAAAATATTTCACTTTCACTGTATCATTCAAAATGGCGACTTTCAAAACATCACTTCAAGGTAAATGCGCATCAAATTATCACTGAAAATGATCAATTTGTTCTAAAAACATATAATGAAAAGTAGATCTAGTGTTTTTGAGTGGATACCGATCATTTCCAGCAATAATTCAACACATATTCACCTTGAATTGATGCATGAAACCCACTAGTCCAAACATAGCCTGAAAGACCGTAATACAAACTTTTGGTTTGGTACATCCTTTTAAAGGACGTATCAAACAAAAAACTTGTATTACAGACTTTCAGGCCATGTTTGGACTAGAAACCCACCAGCTGAATCAGATTGCAAGACGCTATCTGTCCCAAGTATCAAACAAATCACTTCCGTGTTTCAATGATTCAATGCGCTATTTACTTTCATGCATCAATTCAAGGTTGAAACAAGTGGAATTATCAGATTCCTACAAAAAAGTGTATAATAAAAAGAAAATCTAGTATTTTTGAGTGGATACCAAAAATTATTTCACTTGTGACCGAGACAAATGGTTATTTTCGCTCACGAAAGCACTGGCGAAAAGTTAAGGTTTGTCTCGGTCACTCATGAAATAATTTTCGGTATCCACTCAAAAATACTAGATATCCTTTATGTACAATTTGAACAAAATAGTTTTGATCCTTTTCACCAATGCACACAACATCAAAATTTGTTATTTTATTTATTTTTTTCTTACTTTTCAATAGATTTCAACAAAACCAAAAACCAACAAACTTGTTCCAATGAAGGGTCACATGATGTGGTTTTGTTGAAATTGTTTAATTTTTATTTTTCAACTTCTCAATTTATAAGTTATGAGGGTGGATTTGGCTGATTTGTTAGGTATAGGGTTAACAGCCAGTTGCAGGTAAATTTTTCTGCCCAGAACAAAAGTACTCTTATTATCTTGTAGAGGTATGTTACTGTGTCTTGTTAAAATACTAGAACAAAACCCCTCGCCATCACAGGAAAACGAGGTGACAATTATGGAGAAACAGAAAAAGGGACCCCCCCACCCCCCAACCCCACCACCAGCAGTTTTGGAAGAAAATATCCAGTGGAACAAAATCAAGTAAGATTCTTTTATATACATATGAATGGGATTAAAGGTGCATGTGTGTAAAAAATTGGCACCCCACCCCTCCCCTCCAGAAAAAAAGTGTTTTCTTTTTTTGTCCATGCAATCTTAGTTGCTCATCCACACAGATCTGACCATAGAAATTGAAGCTTTTGAGGGTCTGTTATTGTGGTATTTGATAATATACAAGGGCATGGGGTAATCGGGAAAAAGTGGGAGATAGTAGTGAAAATGATTTCTTTTTAAAATCTTCTTATAAAGTCGTACATCAGAATTTTTAATTTTTCTTGGAAGCGTGTTTTACTTATTGTTTGTTTGTTTGTTTGTTGGTGGTTAACGTCACATATTTATGCACCATGGCTAATCGTGACACAACATGGAGATGAAGTCAAGTTTAGTCAATCGTTGATCTACATGTTGCCCATTTTAGAGGACTTTCACCCCAAGCATTGGTGACTGGGTCCTATTTTACTAGTAAAGCGGAACTGGTTTACCACAGTAAACAAGTGCTGCTTACTTCCCGGGGTTCCCACGGGGATGTTTTACTTATGATGCATGGCAAATCTTTATTGAAATGTGATCTATAGGTATTTGCTTTCACTGCATGACATCATTCTCTTACTTCGAAGACCCGATGCATACAAAATTTGGAACAGACTATAATATCTCACAGTTGTTCCATTTAATATACCGGGTGACATTCCCATGTAATGTCATGCTCATCTTTAAAAATAATACATTGGTAATCCCTCAGCAAGAGTTTTTCACTATTTCACAAAAACTAAAGAACTTCAGCATCTGATACTTGAAAATGACCACCTATTGTAGGTGTTCTACCACTTGGAAAAACACTTTCTGGTGTATATGCCCCCATAAAAGTGAAAAAGATTCCAGAAGAAAACTGTCTATTCTTTTAGCATATAAGATACCCACATAAATAGAAGTAGTGCTCTCAACTGGTAGAGTGCTGAATTATTTTTGGTCATCAAAATTTGTTCATGTGTCTATGCCTGGTTACAATTCATGAGAGAGTGCCTATAGGCACTCTCTCATGAATTGTAACAAGGCAAATCTGAACAAAATTATTTAACTTCAAACGTAATATGAAGGTCATTCACTCAAAATTATGCATTCAAGTTGAAATACCTGCACTTCAGAATAAAGCCCAAAACTGGGCTTCCAGGACTCCACAAGTTAATAATGATTTATTTACACAAGGTTGTACTGAATTTTTTATCAAATCAAGTAATGGCCTATTTGCAACAGCCATGACCCGATTCTATAATTCAGGAAACTACTTAACTTGTCATTTAAGTCATTTAGCATATGTGGTATCACGCTAGACAGCAACACGTGTATAAAAGCCATAATTAAATGATTGTTTCCTGGTATATTGCAACTAAATGCAGCCTCTAGGGTGTGCTAAAGGTATTAATAATTTATATGCCAAATCCAAGATGGCTACTGGAGGCCATGTTTTTCAACAAAATTCAGAAAAATTTGATAGCTCCCATCTAGACGTCACACCAAAGCATCTTATAAAATTTGAAAAAGATCAGGTAAGAGGTGCAGCCTGTAGTGTTTGCTAATGAAATTGTTGACAATTAATATGCCAAATCCAAGATGGTCACAGCCAGCAAGATTTTTCAACGAAATTCAGTCAAGTTTAGCCAATTGTTCAGAGGACTTCCATCCCAAATGTTGGTTACTGGGTCCTATTTTACCAGTAAAACAGAGATTGTTTTCTTCAGTAAACAAGCACTGCTCCACTTCACAGGATTACAACGGGAGCAAAGGCCCATAACTGGCCAAGAAAAGTGTGTACAACAGTGTAATGATTTGTGCAATTTCTAGCCATGGTTGTTCAATACACATGTCAAAGCAATACAATAAATCGGAGACACAAGCTCAGCCTAATACACTCACCCACAGCACGTTGCCCAAACAAGATTGGTTAGACAGTTTTAACCCTTTACCTAACCTGAAAAGCAGACGACACTTGCAAAAATAATTCTTGAATAACTAATTTTTTTCATTTTTTGTCTCAACGTTCCAACGAGGGGTTATAACCTATGTTTTTGAGACAAAAAATGAAAAAAATAATGAAAATTAATTGGCGATTTTTGAGAATAGCGCTGGCCGGTTTTGCCCGTTACGTTGGGTAAACGGTTAATAGGCTACAATAATGATATATCTCAAAGGTTTGCCATCTTGAGTGTGCATATTATTGAAATCGTGAGCTGCAGTATTACGATTATGCGACTATACCATAGGAGTTGAAAACATAAATGACAAACAATCTATATTGTACACACACATGCATATGAGGGTATGCTGGATATGCAATGATACAATTCTGGCCCTAATCTAGATTTCATTGGAGCATATTAAAAGATATTTGGGGCTGTCATTACGTGTACAGTCCCTGTAAAAGTAGTCTTCCAAATTACCCCAGTTGTTGCATATGATTACATAATGCAGTCACTATTAATCCGGTTCATTAGGATCTCTGTGTTTATTTCTAGAGGAACTTTTTATGAGCGGGTGGAGCTAATTAATGGGTTTTTTCAGCACTGGTCTGATAAAGCATAACACTTTTGAGATGTTGTTTATAACCTTTCTGACAACTTTTATTTATCAAATTTATCAAATGTTATTAAATATCTTTTTGAAATAATTTCAATATTTGTCGCAGTGCTAATAAAATTGTTAAACGGTAGGTCGAATGTTAGAAACAAAATTTTCTTTAAAAGTCGTAGTGCAAATATAAAAGTATATAGATATACGTAATTGTAATTCAATTTAACCAGTTTCTGATGTTGGAAATCTCAAAAGAATAAACTTCATAGGAGTAATTTATGCTTTATCTATTGTCACCAGTCAATATTTTCATTAAATTCAGAGACTGTTTCAGAAACAATCAGTAGCTATCGTTGGCTCTTGTTTTACATCTTTGGAAGGGTAATTTAAGGATTATATCAGATTAGGAGAACTCAATGCTGCCACGAGAACTCAATAACAGATCACGTTAAGTGTTGTGTTATATATTCAGTTATATTACAACAGCCTGGGTCTACTTTTCTCAGTGGTCCAAAGCAACAAAACTCAAGCTGTACACATAGTTTTAGTCTGTCAGGAAATTTTGTTCCGCCCTATACGGCGAGGAGCAATACCTATATCGCACTTGCATATCCCACTTGATGCTGCGTAAGATTCCCACCCCACCCAAGTTCACCGGGATTTTTTTTTAATAGGCCTAGGCCCACAAATAGTAGGCTTACAGCAACACTGAACATTCGGAGACAGAAACACAGACATTAAATGTTTGTGGGGTTAGCCTATGCAACTGCACCCTCTGATGGCAAGATGGTAGGCCTATAACAGTTGGCTCTCTGCCTCTATTGAATTTGTACTAAGCCCCCCCCCCCCCCCCCCCCCAACCAAACCAACCAGTCACATGATATCTATACCCGACTGGTCTTCCACTAAGAAAATTTTTTTGTGTGTGTGGGGAGGGGGGGTTAGATGAACATTCTGCACCCATCTTTTGGGTATTCTTTTTATATTTCTGCCCCGCCAAGTTGAGTGGGAACATCGCCTTGTAAAACATGGATGCTTTGCCGCATCACTGGGGCAAGTTCGCAATGGGCCGACTCGTTCTCTGCACACCTTGAAATCCAACATTACCCGTTGAACGCTTATTTTTTTTTATTGAGAAATGTTGTATATCATCCTCGGATTAAAGGGGATGTCGTCATTCAGAGTTGCCGTGCATCCTGCCCCCAGGTCCCACTGCCTAGTCTAACCACAGACGTCTGGAGACCTGCTTAATATCACATGACCCCCAATGTCACACCTCCATCTTGGGGTGGAAGTGAATGTTAAAAAATTTATAGTAATTTATATATTTTTTATACTTACCAATGACCCAGACATAGCTGGCTGGTGCTAACTCTTAAAATATAGGGCCAAACACAAATTTTGCCCCCCAATCCCCAAAATTTGCATCTAAAACTAAAGAAAACATGTCCTGAAAGGCCCTCCACACTTCGCCCCTACTGCGCATGCGCAGTGTCAAGGACGTTCCGAAATTGGCGCCATTTATCATTCTAATAACCAGTGCCTGGTAAGCGCTATGTACTCAGCGGGGAGGCAAGAGTTCCCAACTCCTGGGAGGGCCATCCCCGTCTGGGTCATTGGTAAGTATAAAAAATATATAAATTACTATAAATTTTTTAACATTTTTATACTGTACCAATGACCCAGACATAGCTGAATAGTAAAAAGGCTGGAGGACCAAGGACATAGAGCAAAATGGAATACGCTCAATAAAATAAAATAGAGTTATCCCCTGTAGGGAAAAGAAGTAATAGGCCTTACATGTATTTTTCTTATTTATGATAAATTAGAAAGATACAACACCTTCCAAAATTGAGCTTCATACATCCATGTACTCTATTAATATCCAATATAATCCTTATACTAATAATTTTTAAAGTAAGCCAATAATAAAGTAAGTCTAGAGAAAAGAGACTCTTATACTCCTAAAAGTGTCTGAGAATTGCATAATCATGTCCGTTGACATATGCAATATTCAAAAGCTATACTTTAAAAACTAAGACTTGAATGAATTTTAAAAACTTAAACTTCTCACTAAACAACCATCCCAATAACAGCTCAGAATTACTAACTCCGGAGGAGGTATCCCCTTGTTTTCATAGTAAAACAGGTGACCCAAGGGAACACCCTCCCCCCCCCCCCCCCCCCCTTTTTCTTGCCCTGGGTCAAATAGCCCAGAGCGAAGAGGGCAGCCGAATGGAGACACTGCCGAAACAGACAGCCTACCTAGCTATAGTAGCAACTGTTAAGTGAATGACATTCTGAGCAGTAGATAATAGACCTAACAAAAGAGGCCTCCAGAAATTGACTCGATATTTCTAAGATAAAATTCATGAATGTGGATGGCTGAGCGCAATGAGCGACCTTCAAAAATCTATAATAGCGACACTATTAATGTAAGCCCAAGAAGTAGAAGAACTCTTACTTCATGAGCCGAAATCTTAAGCACAACTGCTAAGTCAATGATATACCATAAGCAGTACCGATAGTTAATAGAATCCATTAACAATAAAATGGAGCGTAACGTCCTTCTACTAGACATCAAAGACAGAAGAAGCTTACGCCCTTGTAATAAACAGATATCTGTTTATAAATACATAAACTGTACCCGGAAAGAGTAAAGGCCTATGCCCATACGAAGACGGAAGGACCTTAAAATAATAGGTTCCGGATAATAGGAGCCTAACTCTTATGCAACAATCCAACCTAAATAGTAACGGAAGTATTGATTCCGAAACTATGAAAGTGAAAATCATCCATCGATAGTGCATGAAACTCACTGACTCTACAGTAAAAGAGAAACCAACAGAATTACTGTCTAAAAGGTCAGAATTTGAAAACTACTGTTTCCAGAGGCTCAAATGATTACTTAGCTAAATAAGAACCGAAGTTAAAATCCGTATAGGAATTTAATCTAAAGATTCTAAGTCTATTTATCAAAAAGTTACTAACTGACTTAGATAAAGAGACAAAAGACTCAATTGTAAACTATTGTAGAGTGCATAGGTATGAGGTAACATAAACCTATAACCTAAATAATAACAGGCTGCAGTAGATCTTGTGAAACAAGTATACTAAAAAATAGCAATGAGTAGTATGGAGGGATCAAGAATATGAACATAATGATCCCCACACCACGACGGAAGAGCCTCCACTTAAGTCGCATAGAAGAGGATCTCCTATAGTAAGAAATCGTGCCCAAAGCTCGTCCAGTACAGTGCTTACAATGCAATACGGACCACACAACGGAATACATGAAGGTTGCGACCTTGCTGGTTGTGATAAAGATGACATGATTTACCCAGTGAAAAAAAAGATCCTCACATAGAGGAAGATTTCACGTTAAGACCCACAGTAGACAAGAGAGTAAATTACTCATGATCTCTGTGAAGATAGAGATGCTATCAACAGAAATGTATTGTGGTTGTTTATCTTAGCAATACCTGCTAAAACAACAGCGCCGGAGGATACGCGTATCCTATCATTCCGTCCTATAGATCAATAGAGCGTTAACAATATTAGCTCAGAGATCTGGACAAGCCAACACATACGTCTGCAATTGATTAGCAAGCTGTGTCATAAATAAATCATCATTGGGCGCTCCCATAGATAGCAAATCTGATTGAATACTTGTTTGTTGAGAGTCCATTCTGACAGCAACAAGCGACCCGTAAGAGAACGGGAGTCCGATAAAACAATCAGACGACCCGGAATATGACGGACCAAAACTGAACTTGGTGTACTATAACCAACAGACGGATTCTTTCCATTAAATTGAATAACGGAAACGAAAGAGTGCCTCCCTGGTTCCGGAGATACGCCACTACTGTCGAATTAAAGGACAGGAATTTGGGCATGCGTTTCTGAATAATGTTCATGCAATGACATAAAGCAAGCCTAAAAAACATTATTCCGCGGAAGTTAAACTGATTGCTAAAAGACTGCGGAACCCAAAGACCCTGGCACTTCGAATCCGTAGGGATCAGTATATATCCCAATCTGTTTGACTGGCAACCGTCATAACAGCCACACTCGGGTCCGGCAACTGCGGCGGCACTCTCTGAGTCAACCACCGAATGTTTGCCCCAGTCTGAATCTCTTGTAACACTAGATAGACAAGAGAACGTATAAATCGAGCAATTCATGGATTGCCGGAAAGTTGCCGTCGAAGAGAAGCTCCTCCGAGAACGAAGCGACTCTGAGAGAGTTCTTAACCTTACTATCCACGCGTGTGGATGTAGCTAGGGCTGCGTCACGTCTAACCAACTCCAATCAGCCACTGAAGGGCGGAGTTATACGTGAACAAACTACTGCCCTCAAAAGAAATTACATTGAGAATAATATCCCGTAAATCTTTTCTTGAAGACGTAATGATAACGCCTCAGTAAGGCGGATTACGTATAATAAAGCGTCTAAGTCAAGTCTACTATACATAATGTAGTTCCCAACATTGAAATTGGAAAAGACATAAACGGCGAAAAAGAATATATGCAGTCTTTAATCACACCGTCTAGACGCATATGAACTCTCGGTATGCCCTGCTCTGCCAAAATAAACTATTTGTAAAAATGATAAAATGGCAGAAATGAGCAACGCGGACAAGAAACTAAACTATCATGCTTAGTAGCAGGCTTGTATATATATATATATAGCGTCGAAAAATAAAACACATGTTGTAATGACAATATTGGACTGCGTCGGTAAGTCAGGGACAATGTCCCTGTACCGATCGAAAAAACCGAGTCCAATGACGCTATAAGTCTCTTATCCAAGATCGCAGCAATGAAGTCCGAAATAATAATCACAGGAAGATAATGCCAGAAGATATGAAAGGCATCTTCCGATACTACTAAAGGGAAAACTCGAAATCTTTCGAATCCCTTTCGCCATCCTGTCGGACCCTATAAAGCGTTCGGTCGTCCGTAGCTGATGCAACCGCGGACCGCACCGACCCAGCGCCGTCGGATAATTCCTGATTCGACCGAGAAACTGTCAATTGCTGGGATGCTGCGAAATAACTGTGCTAACTCGGATAGCACGTCCGTCACTGAGGCCTGAGGAGAAGCGGTCTTACGATGCATTGCCGCTGGAAGCTCCGTGATCGTTACCCCGTGCATACTTCCAATATGCGAGCGAACGGAGTGTATAGGCCTCGTGTCCCTTGGCTACCGGATGGCGCGACCTATTCGCCGTGGAATCACTGAATGCCGAAACTGATCGGATACTCGAGGTCACGTAGCCAATGTGCGGTTGTGTGCCCTGCTGTGAGGATGAGGAAGCATTAAAGACAGTCTCTCGGACTGTCAATATAACGGAGCGTCCCGACCAACGGACATATGCTCCGAATGTAAAATATCTGAACCACAACATGCGGTCCCCTATGTTGTTGGGCGAGAGAGGAACAAGCCAGGAACCGGACTAACAGGCTTCCTCCGATCTGTCCTCAATCTGCCGTCACTGGGTGAGTACTAAAGTAATTAAAGTGCTCGCATCACCCAAATCTCCTTCGTAGACCGCAACGGACGAACCCGGCAGCCGAACCATTCGATGAATGTACGCTACACCGGGTGAGCTAGCGAATGTCACTCCGTAAGCGATAGACATATTCCATGAGCACTTATTGCCGCTAACTCTTCATTAACTATGACGACAGAGGCACACTTTTGAAAGACATCTCCATAACTCTTCGAACAAGAAACCAGAAATGCTTGGATAGCAAGCATAAAATAATAATATATATAGCGTCGTTCAATAATTCGAAAGTTTGTGTGACATTATTGGACTATGTCGGAACTGAGGGACGATGTCCCTGAACCGAACCCAAAATTTCTAAGTCCACCGACGCTATCAGTTTCTTATCCGGCATCGCAGCATATGTTGTTCCGAAAGGGAAAGCTTGAAATCCTCCGAATCCCTTTCGGTATCCCGTCGGACCGGATGAAACTTTCGGACGTCCGTACCCGCTTCCGCGGAGCGTCCCGACCCAGCAGATCGGATAAAATATATGCGACAGATTCAGTTGATGCTGGGATGCTGCGATAAACTGTGCTATTAAGGAAAGCACGTCCGTTCCCGAGGCCTGTGCAGTAGCGGACTTACGATGCATTGCCGCCGGAAGCTCCGTGTACGTTGACTCCCGCACACTTCCTATGCGAACGTCCGGAGTCTGCAGGCCTCGTGTCCCCAGCTACCGACCCAGCGCCGTCGGATAATTCTCGATCCGACACCGTTTCTGTCGGCTGCTGGGATGCTGCGATAAGCTGTGCTATGTGCACAAGAATGTCCGGCGTCGAGACCTGCGGAGGCGCAGTCTATCGCTGCTTCGCCGAGGGCAGCTCCGCATCAGATGGCTCCCGCATACTTTTCCTATGCGAACGTCCGGAGTCCATCGGTCTCGAATCCCTGGCTGCCGGATGGTGTGACCTGGTCGCCGAAGAATCCTTGATCGGCGAAGCTGGTAATATATCGGCGGTCACGCAGCCAAGGTGCGGTCGTGTGCGCTGACGAGAAGAGGAAGCCTTAGCAGTCTCAGCGGACTGCCTATACAACGGAGCGTCCCGAGCGACGGTTGTATGCTCCGCTAGCGACACATTTTGTACCACAACATCTGGGGCCAGATGTTGTTGAACGAGAGAGGGGCCTCTCTCGCTTGCCGTCCGGATGGACCGGAACGAGCTATGAACCGGACTAAAAGGCTTCCTCCGTTCTCCCTCCGATCCGCCGTCACTGGGTGTGCATTAAGTTAATTTTATAGTGCTCGCATCACCCCAAAATTACTTCTAGACCGCAACGGACGAACCCGGCTGCCGAACCATTCGGTGAATGGACGCTACACCGGGCGAGCTAGCGGACGTCAAAGGCCGTCGAACCTACTAGGGTCCTCTTAGGCAATTGGCGTATTACATGAGCACTTTTCCGCTAGCCCTTCATTAATTGTGACGACGGAGGCACACTGTTGGAAGACATCACAGATACATCACCCTAATCTTGATCGTCTGAAATAGAAATTGATAAAGTAGAGTGACCCTGCGGGGAAAGGACCGGAGTGTCCAAATCCCCAACAACATACCGTGACATACGCTTCCCATATTGTCATCGAAATCATACGATACAGAACAGGAGTTAATGCGAGCACACTGACCACATATAGAATGATAATAAGGTCAGAGGAAGACTTCCTCTTAAAACAATTGATCAATATCCTTTCAATGTGAAAAGAAAACAAGTCCTGGTACTCGCACTAACCCCTGGCAATCAAAATACATAATAATAATATGATCCATTAATATAGAAAAAATAATTGAAATCAAAATATTTTGAAAAAATATTTTTTTAGAACAGCCCAAGTTTCTGAAAAGTAACGTTGAGCCCCAATGGATCCCAAGCCTAAGTGTGGACAAAAATTTTAAAAATATTTTAAACAATTTATTCAACACTTACGAACAATAATAATGTATCTAGTTATGATTAAAATAACATAAAGATATTATTATTTAGAAATCCCCCCCTCACACAGAGGGCTGTTGTAAATGTAAACAATGAGTGTAAAAACACTAAAATAAGACTCCAGGCACCCAGGCCCGAAATCAGTTACCAAAAATACACTATCTGATGCAAAACAGAGACTTCCAGGGAAGAAACTGCAGAACATCAGATGGTAGATGCAGAACACAACGCCTAACCACCCGTAGGTGAAGACGTAAACATGGGGAAAGAACAGAATTCATTCTGTTATTCAGCTAAAACTCCCAAGAAATTTTAGTAATAATAATTACAGAAACTATGCCAAAAACATGGGAGAATAGCAAGGGGGAACTTAAAGGACAGGGAGAGAGGAAAACACTTGAAAAAACAGTGTAACTAAATAATCAGAATGACAACAAAATGGCTGCTGCCTTGAAAATAGGTAACTTAACATAATTTCATTAAAAATTTTTAAGTTACAGCCCTGATAATATTCTGTCACACATTCTTTTCCTCTCCTCCTTTTCTATCCTCCTTAGAATCACCATTTCACTAATATTTATGTGTCTGGCATCATTTAAACTGAGATTTAAAAGCACAAAGATCAGTCAGATGTTAACTGATGAAGGGCCAAACTTAGAATGATAAATGGCGCCAATTTCGGAACGTCCTTGACACTGCGCATGCGCAGTAGGGGCGAAGTGTGGAGGGCCTTTCAGGACATGTTTTCTTTAGTTTTAGATGCAAATTTTGGGGATTGGGGGGCAAAATTTGTGTTTGGTCCTATATTTTAAGAGTTAGCACCAGCCAGCTATGCCTGGGTCATTGGTACAGTATAAAAATATAAGAATGAGGTGTTTTGCTGTAGGGGTGATTTAGATCAGGTTTCCAGGCGTCTGTGGTCTAATAACTCTGGAAATTTGGCCCGTTTAGTGGGTAACAAAACTATATTGTTCTCAACCTGTTAAGTCGATGTCAGCTGTCCTTCATTCAAATACCTGGAAACGCAACCAACTTGTGTAAAGTTCTTTTTCATTGCCCGGAATATGTCTACCACTGCAGAATAAAAAGGGTATGTATTTGAATGACTCTTTTCGAAAGGTTCTTCAACCTGTTACAAATGAGATTTTTTTTATTATTTCCATTTTTGGTGTAACTTCGCTAATAATAGTCGGATTGTAAAAATTCAAGGATGAAATCGCACTGATTTTTACTGAATGTATTCGAAACGAAACGCGTTTTTAAAATTTTTCTATGATATTAAAAATAGTATTTGCCCGACTGGTTGGAAAAATGTGCTAATTGGTATCCAAAAATTACGGGATCAAAGAAACACCGACATCGACAAAAAGTACCAAGAATGTCTTCACAAATATTCATGCGAGATCGAAACTGCCCTCAAAAGTCATTTTGTACAATATTCCGAAATAAATTTTAACGATTTTATTTTTATTTGTGTAGTTTGGGAGCGATGCGCTTTTTTCTGTAATCATCAACGGCCATTTTGCAGAGAAATGATGTTTGGAGGTCCTATTTTGGATCGGAAGCATAACCTTGTCACAACACTGGGAAACACTTCGTGCTAATTATAACCGATCGTACGTCTTATTGAAGTCACGTGGTTGGGTTTTGATACCCCACCTCATACAGCAGTTAGTGGGGAGTCAATTGGCAGTGTTTTACAGGGAGCATACACGTAATGGAATTCAAATTGAATTTCAAGATCAAATATGTACAGGAACTTGATTTGAAAACATTTTTTTATCGCTTCTGAACAAGAACATATCAAAAAATCTTTTCAAATATTTTTTTTCCCTTCATATCAAGTTGTGCCAAGAACTTGAAATAAAACACATTTGACCTCACATCACAGTTCAACCCACCACAAAGTAGATCTTCTGTATCTCGGACCATTTTTTGTAAAATTGCATGTGGGCGGGCGGTTTTTTATTTGATTTTTTATCTTACTAAGTATTTCTTTGCCATCAAAAGTTCAGGTTCTTGGGGTTTTTTTTATGTTATGGCCTCATAATCTACAGAATAACATTGGTGGTGGTGTATTTCGTCTCCTGAGTGCAACATGAAGCATTACAAAGCCTTGTTGTACTCAAGGGACAAATTTATCAATTTTATTAATTGGGGTAAAATATCAGACATAAACCATTTAATTTTTTTTTTTTAAGTTTGCATTTAAGTTTGCGACATCCAAAAGGCCCATGTGGGGGGCCTGAGAAACAGATTTTTTAATTGTTTAGGCCTTGCCCTTTGAAATTTTTAAAATATATTTTGCAAACATTGGGAAACAGAAAAATATGTGTTTCAAAAAAGTCATGGTATAAGTCCTAAAATAACCAAAATCTTATCTGAAGCTCTGTTTATGACCCATTATTGGAATAAGCTCATCAAATTCCATCTTCAAAGAATAATAAACCAAGCTGAGAAGAAAATTTTAAGCAGCTCAACGATTTTGTATCAACTTCATGGATCTGGTGAATTCTTTAGGAAAGGGGTAAAACTTTCATACCAAATCTGGAGAAACATGCATGTTTGGAAGATTATCAATCAGGATTAATCCTTTACCTAACACTACAATAAGACGATACTCGCAGAAATATTTGCTGAAGAACTGAAACTTCAATTTTTTACCAACTTCATGGATCTGGTGAAGTTTTTTAGGAAAGGAGTGAAACTTTCATACCAAAGCTGGAGCAGCATACATGTTCGGAAAATTACAAATCAGGACATAAGGACGTATGGACGGACGATAGATCACAACCCATCCCAATAGCTCACACTTGACAAGCTAAAACCTAGTTTTTTCAAAGACGTGCATGATGCACTTCAAAGTGTTGTTGCCTGGAATTCGCACTCACTGAGTTTTCATCTCACTAATGATATACTGAGACATCATCTCAAATAACACAGATATCCTTTGAACATGATAATTCTAATAAAACATAATTTCTCTTGTCAAGTACTATCACTAACACTCTCTATAAAACACTTTAAGATATAAAGGTTTATCTGTATACTTTGGAAATCATTTTTTGACAATATCCTTTCTAAATGCTTTTCAAACAAAACAATTTTCTTGGGATAAGTCCTCAGCGTTTCCAAGTCTTTTTTTATTTGATGAAGTTCCATTTCCTTGGTCAAGCTGGATTCAGGACTAGGATGTTGCGATGCAATTCTGAAACTGTTGAACATTCGAGTCAGATTGTCTGATTCCTTCAAATGGAATAGTTCAGTGACACCAAGGTATGACTGAATTAACGTCTGGATGAGGAATATATATTTCTTTGTTTCTTCTTTTTTAGCACACATTTGGTGTGATCCAAAAACTTGGTCATACAGGAGGTCTTTAGGAAAATTTCCATTATCTTTAACCTGAGATGATGATGCTGAAAGAAATTGAAACGTAAGTATGAAAACTACTAGAGATATTAAGTATAAAGGCAAGTTAGGCCCCACAAAGTAGATCTTTCCTGGGCAATTTTTTTGTAAAAGTGCATGTGGGCAGACATTTTTTTATTTTATTTTTTAACTTTGTAATTATTTCTTTGCCATCAAAAGTTCATGTTCTTGGTTTGGTTTATGTTTTAGGCCTCATAATCTACAAAATAGCATGGGTGATGGTGTATTTCGTCACTTCAGTGCAAGAAGGGGCTTTACAAAATGCTTAAGAATAACAAAGCCTTGTAGCACTCAAGGGACAAATTATCCTATACAACGGAGCGTCCCGAGCGACGGTTGTATGCTCCGCTAGCGACACATTTTGTACCACAACATCTGGGGCCAGATGTTGTTGAACGAGAGAGGGGCCTCTCTCGCTTGCCGTCCGGATGGACCGGAACGAGCTATGAACCGGACTAAAAGGCTTCCTCCGTTCTCCCTCCGATCCGCCGTCACTGGGTGTGCATTAAGTTAATTTTATAGTGCTCGCATCACCCCAAAATTACTTCTAGACCGCAACGGACGAACCCGGCTGCCGAACCATTCGGTGAATGGACGCTACACCGGGCGAGCTAGCGGACGTCAAAGGCCGTCGAACCTACTAGGGTCCTCTTAGGCAATTGGCGTATTACATGAGCACTTTTCCGCTAGCCCTTCATTAATTGTGACGACGGAGGCACACTGTTGGAAGACATCACAGATACATCACCCTAATCTTGATCGTCTGAAATAGAAATTGATAAAGTAGAGTGACCCTGCGGGGAAAGGACCGGAGTGTCCAAATCCCCAACAACATACCGTGACATACGCTTCCCATATTGTCATCGAAATCATACGATACAGAACAGGAGTTAATGCGAGCACACTGACCACATATAGAATGATAATAAGGTCAGAGGAAGACTTCCTCTTAAAACAATTGATCAATATCCTTTCAATGTGAAAAGAAAACAAGTCCTGGTACTCGCACTAACCCCTGGCAATCAAAATACATAATAATAATATGATCCATTAATATAGAAAAAATAATTGAAATCAAAATATTTTGAAAAAATATTTTTTTAGAACAGCCCAAGTTTCTGAAAAGTAACGTTGAGCCCCAATGGATCCCAAGCCTAAGTGTGGACAAAAATTTTAAAAATATTTTAAACAATTTATTCAACACTTACGAACAATAATAATGTATCTAGTTATGATTAAAATAACATAAAGATATTATTATTTAGAAATCCCCCCCTCACACAGAGGGCTGTTGTAAATGTAAACAATGAGTGTAAAAACACTAAAATAAGACTCCAGGCACCCAGGCCCGAAATCAGTTACCAAAAATACACTATCTGATGCAAAACAGAGACTTCCAGGGAAGAAACTGCAGAACATCAGATGGTAGATGCAGAACACAACGCCTAACCACCCGTAGGTGAAGACGTAAACATGGGGAAAGAACAGAATTCATTCTGTTATTCAGCTAAAACTCCCAAGAAATTTTAGTAATAATAATTACAGAAACTATGCCAAAAACATGGGAGAATAGCAAGGGGGAACTTAAAGGACAGGGAGAGAGGAAAACACTTGAAAAAACAGTGTAACTAAATAATCAGAATGACAACAAAATGGCTGCTGCCTTGAAAATAGGTAACTTAACATAATTTCATTAAAAATTTTTAAGTTACAGCCCTGATAATATTCTGTCACACATTCTTTTCCTCTCCTCCTTTTCTATCCTCCTTAGAATCACCATTTCACTAATATTTATGTGTCTGGCATCATTTAAACTGAGATTTAAAAGCACAAAGATCAGTCAGATGTTAACTGATGAAGGGCCAAACTTAGAATGATAAATGGCGCCAATTTCGGAACGTCCTTGACACTGCGCATGCGCAGTAGGGGCGAAGTGTGGAGGGCCTTTCAGGACATGTTTTCTTTAGTTTTAGATGCAAATTTTGGGGATTGGGGGGCAAAATTTGTGTTTGGTCCTATATTTTAAGAGTTAGCACCAGCCAGCTATGCCTGGGTCATTGGTACAGTATAAAAATATAAGAATGAGGTGTTTTGCTGTAGGGGTGATTTAGATCAGGTTTCCAGGCGTCTGTGGTCTAATAACTCTGGAAATTTGGCCCGTTTAGTGGGTAACAAAACTATATTGTTCTCAACCTGTTAAGTCGATGTCAGCTGTCCTTCATTCAAATACCTGGAAACGCAACCAACTTGTGTAAAGTTCTTTTTCATTGCCCGGAATATGTCTACCACTGCAGAATAAAAAGGGTATGTATTTGAATGACTCTTTTCGAAAGGTTCTTCAACCTGTTACAAATGAGATTTTTTTTATTATTTCCATTTTTGGTGTAACTTCGCTAATAATAGTCGGATTGTAAAAATTCAAGGATGAAATCGCACTGATTTTTACTGAATGTATTCGAAACGAAACGCGTTTTTAAAATTTTTCTATGATATTAAAAATAGTATTTGCCCGACTGGTTGGAAAAATGTGCTAATTGGTATCCAAAAATTACGGGATCAAAGAAACACCGACATCGACAAAAAGTACCAAGAATGTCTTCACAAATATTCATGCGAGATCGAAACTGCCCTCAAAAGTCATTTTGTACAATATTCCGAAATAAATTTTAACGATTTTATTTTTATTTGTGTAGTTTGGGAGCGATGCGCTTTTTTCTGTAATCATCAACGGCCATTTTGCAGAGAAATGATGTTTGGAGGTCCTATTTTGGATCGGAAGCATAACCTTGTCACAACACTGGGAAACACTTCGTGCTAATTATAACCGATCGTACGTCTTATTGAAGTCACGTGGTTGGGTTTTGATACCCCACCTCATACAGCAGTTAGTGGGGAGTCAATTGGCAGTGTTTTACAGGGAGCATACACGTAATGGAATTCAAATTGAATTTCAAGATCAAATATGTACAGGAACTTGATTTGAAAACATTTTTTTATCGCTTCTGAACAAGAACATATCAAAAAATCTTTTCAAATATTTTTTTTCCCTTCATATCAAGTTGTGCCAAGAACTTGAAATAAAACACATTTGACCTCACATCACAGTTCAACCCACCACAAAGTAGATCTTCTGTATCTCGGACCATTTTTTGTAAAATTGCATGTGGGCGGGCGGTTTTTTATTTGATTTTTTATCTTACTAAGTATTTCTTTGCCATCAAAAGTTCAGGTTCTTGGGGTTTTTTTTATGTTATGGCCTCATAATCTACAGAATAACATTGGTGGTGGTGTATTTCGTCTCCTGAGTGCAACATGAAGCATTACAAAGCCTTGTTGTACTCAAGGGACAAATTTATCAATTTTATTAATTGGGGTAAAATATCAGACATAAACCATTTAATTTTTTTTTTTTAAGTTTGCATTTAAGTTTGCGACATCCAAAAGGCCCATGTGGGGGGCCTGAGAAACAGATTTTTTAATTGTTTAGGCCTTGCCCTTTGAAATTTTTAAAATATATTTTGCAAACATTGGGAAACAGAAAAATATGTGTTTCAAAAAAGTCATGGTATAAGTCCTAAAATAACCAAAATCTTATCTGAAGCTCTGTTTATGACCCATTATTGGAATAAGCTCATCAAATTCCATCTTCAAAGAATAATAAACCAAGCTGAGAAGAAAATTTTAAGCAGCTCAACGATTTTGTATCAACTTCATGGATCTGGTGAATTCTTTAGGAAAGGGGTAAAACTTTCATACCAAATCTGGAGAAACATGCATGTTTGGAAGATTATCAATCAGGATTAATCCTTTACCTAACACTACAATAAGACGATACTCGCAGAAATATTTGCTGAAGAACTGAAACTTCAATTTTTTACCAACTTCATGGATCTGGTGAAGTTTTTTAGGAAAGGAGTGAAACTTTCATACCAAAGCTGGAGCAGCATACATGTTCGGAAAATTACAAATCAGGACATAAGGACGTATGGACGGACGATAGATCACAACCCATCCCAATAGCTCACACTTGACAAGCTAAAACCTAGTTTTTTCAAAGACGTGCATGATGCACTTCAAAGTGTTGTTGCCTGGAATTCGCACTCACTGAGTTTTCATCTCACTAATGATATACTGAGACATCATCTCAAATAACACAGATATCCTTTGAACATGATAATTCTAATAAAACATAATTTCTCTTGTCAAGTACTATCACTAACACTCTCTATAAAACACTTTAAGATATAAAGGTTTATCTGTATACTTTGGAAATCATTTTTTGACAATATCCTTTCTAAATGCTTTTCAAACAAAACAATTTTCTTGGGATAAGTCCTCAGCGTTTCCAAGTCTTTTTTTATTTGATGAAGTTCCATTTCCTTGGTCAAGCTGGATTCAGGACTAGGATGTTGCGATGCAATTCTGAAACTGTTGAACATTCGAGTCAGATTGTCTGATTCCTTCAAATGGAATAGTTCAGTGACACCAAGGTATGACTGAATTAACGTCTGGATGAGGAATATATATTTCTTTGTTTCTTCTTTTTTAGCACACATTTGGTGTGATCCAAAAACTTGGTCATACAGGAGGTCTTTAGGAAAATTTCCATTATCTTTAACCTGAGATGATGATGCTGAAAGAAATTGAAACGTAAGTATGAAAACTACTAGAGATATTAAGTATAAAGGCAAGTTAGGCCCCACAAAGTAGATCTTTCCTGGGCAATTTTTTTGTAAAAGTGCATGTGGGCAGACATTTTTTTATTTTATTTTTTAACTTTGTAATTATTTCTTTGCCATCAAAAGTTCATGTTCTTGGTTTGGTTTATGTTTTAGGCCTCATAATCTACAAAATAGCATGGGTGATGGTGTATTTCGTCACTTCAGTGCAAGAAGGGGCTTTACAAAATGCTTAAGAATAACAAAGCCTTGTAGCACTCAAGGGACAAATTATCAATTTTATTAACTTGGGTAAAATATCAGACATAAACCATTTAATTTTTATGTTTTTAAGTTTCCATTGGTTATAAAAAGAGAGCATGCAGCAGCAAAAAGGACCACGTGAGAGGGCCTGAGAAACAGATTTTTAACATCTTTAGGCCTTAGCTACTCATTATGTTTATGTTACCTTTTTAGATGACCTGCAATTCAATCCAAATTGCAGACGGCAGTGCTAATATTCTTTCCTAAATGACTAAAAAACTAAATTTTCTTTTTCATTCCCAGAACTTGTGACTTCTTTTTCCAGGGATGGGGATTGAAGTCAAGGTTTTGAACAAAACATTTCCCAGGCAACGTTAAGGTGAAGTCAATTTTATTTTGTCAAAGATCAGTTATTAACCCTGAGAGCCTAATTCTTGTCACTACACACTTGGTGATTTACGAAGAGGTGCTCCTAGATGCAATCATATGGAGTGTTCAAGACAATAATCATACAAGCTTGGCCATGCCTTATAGACAGCCTTGTATCAAGTCATAAATGTAATTTTTTCAATCTGCCCAATGTATATTGTTTGGTTCTATTGGTCAATCTTAAAATTTGTCCCAATTTGTGTGAACCAAAACTGAAATGTGTAAACTCCTGCATGTGACTTAGATGTGAGTCTTCCATGGAAGACGTGTGTCGCCTGCACTATATTTTAATAGCATGTCTTTAAATATTTACCTCAAACCTTGTTAATCAAGTTCTTCTATGTAAGTTATATGGAATTCCAAGTCGAAAAAGGGACATAACTCTGAAAAAATGTGTGGATGATAATAGTTGTATGTGGATATCCTTTCCCCCATCCTGGTTCATGTGCATACCAAATATCATTAAAATCCGCCTAACATTGACTGAGATATATACACTCCAAGGCGTTTCAGACAGAATTCTAAGTTGAAAAGGGGCATAACTTTGGAAAAAATACAGCGGATCAAAAAATAAAATAGGAGGTGCACAATGCCATTATGTGATAAAGAATCACTGATTTTTTAACTTTGTAATTATTTCTTTGCCATCAAAAGTTCATGTTCTTGGTTTGGTTTATGTTTTAGGCCTCATAATCTACAAAATAGCATGGGTGACGGTGTATTTCGTCACTTCAGTGCAAGAAGGGGCTTTACAAAATGCTTAAGTATAACAAAGCCTTGTAGCACTCAAGGGACAAATTATCAATTTTATTAACTTGGGTAAAATATCAGACATAAACCATTTAATTTTTATGTTTTTAAGTTTCCATTGGTTATAAAAAGAGAGCATGCAGCAGCAAAAAGGACCATGTGGAAGGGCATGAGAAACAGATTTTTAACATCTTTAGGTCTTAGCTACTCATTATGTTTATAGAAAAAATACAGTGGATCAAAAAATAAAATAGGAGGTGCACAATGCCATTATGTGATAAAGAATCACTGAAAGTTTCATCAAAATCCATTCATAGGTTAAAGAGGAGTGGCGGATAAGAGACACTCCAAGGCGTTTCAGACAGAATTCTAAGTGGAAAAGGGGCATAACTCTGGAAAAAATACAGCGGATCAAAAAATAAAATAGGAGGTGCACAATGCCATTATGTGATAAAGAATCACTGAAAGTTTCATCAAAATCCATTCATAGGTTAAAGAGGAGTGGCGGATAAGAGACACTCCAAAGCGTTTCAGACAGAATTCTAAGTGGAAAAGGGGCATAACTCTGGAAAAAATACAGCGGATCAAAAAATAAAATAGGAGGTGCACAATGCCATTATGTGATAAAGAATCACTGAAAGTTTCATCAAAATCCATTCATAGGTTAAAGAGGAGTGGCGGATAAGAGACACTCCAAGGCGTTTCAGACAGAATTCTAAGTTGAAAAGGGGCATAACTCTGGAAAAAATACAGCGGATCAAAAAATAAAATAGGAGGTGCACAATGCCATTTTGTGATAAAGAATCACTGAAAGTTTCATCAAAATCCATTCATAGGTTAAAGAGGAGTGGCGGATAAGAGACACTCCAAGGCGTTTCAGACAGAATTCTAAGTGGAAAAGGGGCATAACTCTGGAAAAAATACAGAGGATCAAAAAATAAAATAGGAGGTGCACAATGCCATTATGTGATAAAGAATCACAGAAAGTTTCATCAAAATCCATTCATAGGTTAAAGAGGAGTGGCGGATAAGAGACACTTCAAGGCGTTTCAGACAGAATTCTAAGTGGAAAAGGGGCATAACTCTGGAAAAAATACAGCGGATCAAAAAATAAAATAGGAGGTACACAATGCCATTATGTGATAAAGAATCACTGAAAGTTTCATCAAAATCCATTCATAGGATAAAGAGGAGTGGCGGATAAGAGACACTCCAAGGCGTTTCAGCCAAAGCGTTTCAGACAGAATTCTAAGTGGAAAAGGGGCATAACTCTGGAAAAAATACAGCGGATCAAAAAATAAAATAGGAGGTGCACAATGCCATTATGTGATAAAGAATCACTGAAAGTTTCATCAAAATCCATTCATAGGTTAAAGAGGAGTGGCGGATAAGAGACACTCCAAAGCGTTTCAGACAGAATTCTAAGTGGAAAAGGGGCATAACTCAGGAAAAAATACAGCGGATCAAAAAATAAAATAGGAAGTGCACAATGCCATTCTGTGATAAAGAATCACTGAAAGTTTCATCAAAATCCATTCATAGGTTAAAGAGGAGTGGCGGATAAGAGACACTCCAAGGCGTTTCAGACAGAATTCTAAGTGGAAAAGGGGCATAACTCTGGAAAAAATACAGAGGATCAAAAAATAAAATAGGAGGTGCACAATGCCATTATGTGATAAAGAATCACTGAAAGTTTCATCAAAATCCATTCATAGGATAAAGAGGAGTGGCGGATAAGAGACACTCCAAGGCGTTTCAGCCAAAGCGTTTCAGACAGAATTCTAAGTGGAAAAGGGGCATAACCCTGGAAAAAATACAGCGGATCACAAAATAAAATAGGACGTGCACAATGCCATTATGTGATAAAGAATCACTGAAAGTTTCATCAAAATCCATTCATAGGTTAAAGAGGAGTGGCGGATAAGAGACACTCCAAGGCGTTTCAGACAGAATTCTAAGTGGAAAAGGGGCATAACTCTGGAAAAAATACAGCGGATCAAAAAATAAAATAGGAGGTGCACAATGCCATTATGTGATAAAGAATCACTGAAAGTTTCATCAAAATCCATTCATAAGTTAAAGAGGAGTGGCGGATAAGAGACACTCCAAGGTGTTTCAGACAAAATTCTAAGTGGAAAAGGGGCATAACTCTGGAAAAAATACAGCGGTTCAAAAAATAAAATAGGAGGTGCACAATGCCATCATGTGATAAAGAATCACTGAAAGTTTCATCAAATCCATTCATGGGTTAAAGAGGAGTGGCGGATAAGAGACACTCCAAGGCGTTTCAGCCAAGGCGTTTCAGACAAAATTCTAAGTGGAAAAGGGGCATAACTCTGGAAAAAATACAGCGGATCAAAAAATAAAATAGGAAGTGCACAATGCCATTCTGTGATAAAGAATCACTGAAAGTTTCATCAAAATCCATTCATAGGTTAAAGAGGAGTGGCGGATAAGAGACACTCCAAGGCGTTTCAGACAGAATTCTAAGTGGAAAAGGGGCATAACTCTGGAAAAAATACAGAGGATCAAAAAATAAAATAGGAGGTGCACAATGCCATTATGTGATAAAGAATCACTAAAAGTTTCATCAAAATCCATTCATAGGTTAAAGAGGAGTGGCAGATAAGAGACACTCCAAGGCGTTTCAGACAGAATTCTAAGTGGAAAAGAGGCATAACTCTGGAAAAAATACAGCGGATCAAAAAATAAAATAGGAGGTGCACAATGCCATTATGTGATAAAGAATCACTGAAAGTTTCATCAAAATCCATTCATAGGTTAAAGAGGAGTGGCGGATAAGAGACACTCCAAGGCATTTCAGACAGAATTCTAAGTGGAAAAGGGGCATAACTCTGGAAAAAATACAGAGGATCAAAAAATAAAATAGGAGGTGCACAATGCCATTATGTGATAAAGAATCACTGAAAGTTTCATCAAAATCCATTCATAGGTTAAAGAGGAGTGGCGGATAAGAGACACTCCAAGGCGTTTCAGACAGAATTCTAAGTGGAAAAGAGGCATAACTCTGGAAAAAATACAGCGGATCAAAAAATAAAATAGGAGGTGCACAATGCCATTATGTGATAAAGAATCACTGAAAGTTTTATCAAAATCCATTCATAGGTTAAAGAGGAGTGGCGGATAAGAGAAAGTGTGATGCGGACGACGCAAGACGACAAAAGTAATCCCTATATGTCGGTCCCCACTTCGTGGGGCAGGCGACACAAAAATCAAGTTTCAGTTCTTAAACACTGGTAATAAGAATATTAGAGTACAGTTCAACCCATGTAAGTATAACCCATTCATATTCCAAATTAAAAAACAAACCTTATATATTTACTAGAGTTTAACCCTAAAATGCCTTGTTTCAATGTTGGTGAGTTTCTTGCCTTACGTGTTCATGTAGAACACATGTTCCAACATACAGGTTTTTGGTAGTCATGCTGATGGCAGTTATAGTACCTTGACTTAACAAGGCACCAATGATAACTTCAGGAGGGAGCAAAAATAAGTAAAATTGACAGGTCTTTAGGGACATTTTCAAAATCTATGACAAGAATCAAAGGAACATTTTGTGAGAATCAAAGTTGATTCACAATATTTTCCTTCTGAGAATCATTTGCAAAGATCAATTCTGATTCTCGCATTAATTTTAAGCATTGTTCCTCCATGACTGCCCAAACTGAAATTAAAAGACATCAGTAATGTAAAATTATCTGCGTATTGGAAGATACAAAATTTTTCACTCTGTCCACCTCTAAAGGCCTAATTCTGACTTTGATCACTTTTTCTACAACATACCAGGTGTCCCAACATGTCATTTTGGGGTAAACTTGCAAGTTACATTCAAAGTGCCTTTCCAGTCTATTCTCGACAATCCTTGGCTGCCTATATATGCAGCCAACACTTACCTAGAAACAACAACAAAGATGCAGAATGTAGATTGTCAAAAGTGTAGCAAAAAGTGTAAAGAAAATTTCAGCCCCCCAGGGTTAATGTTTTTTTCAGAAAGTGTACTTACCTATTGACTTGCTATCTTCCTTGTTGAATGCTGCCAGAGGAGGAGATTCATTATCTCCATTTTCATAAGATAAAAGCAAGTCTGTTATGGCAGCATTTCTTGACAGATTTAATGGAGTGTAGCCCTGATTAGTTTTTGAATCAAGAAGACCAGCCCCTACAAATATTAAAGCAGAACTTTAGGGGCTTGGCAATAAATGCTAAACTCTTTTTTTTACAACACCAATGTATTGAATTTCTTCATAGGTATATATCCAAGAGTACACATGACCAGGTCCTTTTAGAGATCTCATTTAATTGGTTACAACATGTTAATGTTGGCCAGAAGAAAAAACTAAACTCTCATTTTGCATATATAATTATGAAACAATTATGAATCAATCAGCATACATCTAATACAAATTTCACCTGATAATTTCATATAAGTTATAAAGTAAATTCCTGCAAATTTAAAAACAAGTGATGAGCTCCACGAAAATGCAAACAGACAAATACATTGGACTGAACACACGTGAAGTATAAAAAAAAGGTAAAGGTTATACATAAAAGCAAACTGGAGCTATCATCTGGAAAACATTAATTTTACCATTTTGCAGTTTTCAAGAGGCGTAACTCTGGAATGGTAAATGCCATAACAATGAAAATCAAACTTGACCTGCATTTTATGGTAGGTAGTAAGGTTGCAAAATAATAAGGTCCTACATCAAAGCAATCTGAAGTTATCATCCAAAAACCGCAGATTTTCCCATTTTGTGGCTTCTCAAGGGCCATAACTCTGGAACAGGAAATGCTGTAATGGTGAAAATCGAACTTCACCTGTGCTTCATGATAGGTAGTAACGTTGCAAAATAATAAAGTCATACATCAAAGCAAAATGGAGTTATCATCCGGAAACCACTCATTTTATCCTTTTGCAGCTTTTCAAGGGGGATAACTGGAACAGGAAATGCTATAACAGTGAAAATCAAACTTGCCCTACATTTCACTGTGGGTAGTAATGGTGTCATACATCAAAGCAAACTGGAGTTATCATCTGGAAACCACTGATTTTAACATTCTGCGATTTTTCAAGGGGCATAACTCTTGAACAAGAAATGCCATAGTGGTGAAAATCAAACTGGACCTGCATTTCATTGTAGGTAGTAATGGTTCAAAATAAAAAGGTTCTACAAGAAACAAACTGGAGTTATCATCAGGAGACAATTTGTTTTGGATGGCGGACATATGTACTAAAGGATGAGTAGATATGTGGCTATCAATTATGCGGCTGTAAGTAGTTATGTGGTTTACATTTTTAAGTGGCTTCTCAAAATGATGTGGCCTTTTTTTCTAACAAATAGATATAACTCCAGTGTCCATCGGAGCTGGGAGGAGTTAAAATTTTCCTTAACACGTTAACATGTTAAAAATAATTTTGTGTTAACATGTTAAATGACGTTAAATGTTAAAATAAACAAAATCGTAGTATAACAGACCAATTCCAGCCATTTTTATTGATTTGAACTTGAATATGATTGAACTGATAGAGTAAATATAGTTCTCTCAGGTTATTGTTAAGTCTAATGTTTTCATGTAAGAATACAATCGCTATGGCCGCATCCTTAGAAAAAGACATCCTCCATTGCTCGATCCTCCATTGCTCGAATACCAGTCCGTATATGGAAAATACATGTTCCGATGATCAAAGCTGATGTTGCTGGTATCGCCAAATATTGGTGGGCCAACTTCACCAAAGTTAGTAGGAGGGCACATGCGATCCAGCTTGGGTAAACATAAGGTAACGACGCAATGCTACATATAGGCCCTAGATGTTTATTGACGCTGTTGTTAATTTCAGCATTGCTCATGTCATCTTGCACAGGTAATTGACATTGGATGCGGCAATACTGACTGCTGAGGCTATCATATACGAAGTTACGCACGACATGACTATGAAAGGGTCAACAATGTGACCGAGTTTCAATTAAATGAGTAAAACAAAAGAATAGATGACCTTTTCATATACTGTAGATGAGTCACGATAAGTACAAAATCATTCCTGATGCACCCTATAAAACTTCAAAGTTAAATGTTAATAACTCAGTTGAAACATTTTTAACTTTGTTAAAAAAATTTAACACGTTAAAGTTTGAAACGTTAACAGCTCCCAGCCCTGCCATTCATATTTTATGTGGCTTATATTTTTAAGTGCCTTCTCAAATTTTATGTGGCTATCAGTTATGTGGCTGCCAATTATGTTGCTTTTTTACTAACAAATGACTATATATCTGTCCGATGTCCATATATATTTTATGTGGCTTATATACTACTCAAAGTTTGCTGAGCACCAAGTATATCCAACTGCCTGTTTTAGTTGAAATATTGTAATGAAAGTGCATATATTTTTTATTTAATTATATCTTGCATGATTTAAGTACAGAAATTAAGATTTTATTTGTGTTTGACATTATTTTTTAGCTTTTGAATATGATAACCATGGAAAGTTAAAAAATTTATAGTAATTTATATATTTTTTATACTTACCAATGACCCAGACTTAGCTGGTGCTAACTCTAAAAAATCCAGGGCCAAACACAAATTTTGCCCCACAATCCCCAAAATTTGCATCCAAAACCAAAAGAAATCATGTCCTATAGGACCTCCATACTTCGCCCCTACTGCGCATGCGCAGTGTCAAGGACGTTCCGAAATTGGCGCCAATTATCATTCTTACTGGCAGTGCCTGGTCAGCGCTATGTACTCAGTGGGGAGGTAAGAGTTCCCAACTCCTGGGAGGGCCATCCCCATCTGGGTCATTGGTAAGTATAAAAAATATATAAATTACTATAAATTTTTTAACATTTTTATACTGTACCAATGACCCAGACTTAGCTGAATAGTAAAAAGGCTGGAGGGCCTAGGACATAGAGGAAAATCCAATAAACTCAACTATATAATATAGAGGCAACCCCTCAAGGAGAAAAGGAGTATTAGGCTTTACATGTATCTTTCTTATTTTATGTTAAATTAGAAAGATACAATACCCTTCATAATTGAGCACAATAACATTCATGTTCTCTATTAACATCCAGTATAACCCTTTATACTAATTATTTTTAAAGTAAGCCAATAAATAAAGTTAGTCCAGAGAATTGAGACTCTTTATATTCTTTTAAAAGTGTCCGAGGATTGTATATAAACGCCCGTTTGACACTTGACATATACAAATGCTTCACACCGAGCTACACTTTAAAAATATGACATGAATGAATTTTTAACATTAATATTACACTTTAAAACCATCCCGGAAACGACTCAGAAATACTGACTTCGGAGGAGGCATTCCCTTGCTTTTCACTATAAAGCAGGTGACCTAAGGGAACACCCTCCCCCCCCCCCCCCCCCCCCTTCCCCTTGCCCTAGGTCAAATAGCCCAGAGCGAAGAGGGCAGCCGGACGGAGTCACTGCCGGAACAGAAAGCCTGCATAACTATAGTTGCAACTGTTTAGTGGACGACATTCTGAGCAACAGATAACGGACCTAAACAATGCAGGTCTCCAGAAATGGACTCAATATTTCTGAGATAAAAATTTGTGAATGTGGATGGCTGAGACCAATAAGCAGCCTTCATTAAATCTGTAATAGCAATACTATTAGCGTAAGCCCAAGAAGTAGCAAGAGCTCTTACTTCATGAGCCGAAATCTTAAGCACAGACTGCTGAGAAGAAGATAAACTCTCATAAGCAGTACGGATAGTTAATTGAATCCATCTAGCAATAGAATGGACCGAAATGTCCCTTCTATTAGGCATCAGAGACAGAAAGAAACGTTTTCGTCCCTTTCTGATAAACTGAGATCTCTGTTTATAGATACGTAACGCTCTAACAGGACAGAGTAAAGGCCTACGCCCGTCTGAAGACGGAAGAGCCTTAATAACAATAGGTTCCGGATATTTATTAGGAGCCTGATTCTTAGCTAAAAAACCCACATTAGTAGTGAAGGTGATAGTGTTCCCGACACTACGATAGTGAGAATCATCCACCGACAGTGCATGAAGCTCACTGACTCTTCTAGCAGAAGAGAAAGCTAAGAGAAAAGCTGTCTTATAAGATAAGAATTTGAAATCTACTGTCCCAAGAGGTTCAAATGGCTTTCCCTTCAGTTTAAGAAGAACCCAAGCTAAATTCCATTTAGGAATTAACCTAAGAGTTCTGGGTCTATTTATCGAGAAGTTTCTAACCAACTTAGATAAAGAGACATTAGATCCAATTTGTAAACTATCATGATGTGCATAGGTATCAGATAACATAGACCTATAACCCTTAATAGTAACAGGCTGCAGTTTGATTTCGTCAAACAAGTATACTAGAAAGTTTGCAATGTCAGGTATAGAGGGATCAAAAATATCCACAGAATGATCCCTACACCAACGACGAAAAACCTTCCACTTAGCCACATAGTTTAGCGAAGAGGAGGTCCTCCTACAGTTAGAAATCGCGTCCACTGCTCGTCCTGTAAAGTGCTTGCCATGCAAGAAGGACCGCACAACGGAAAAACATGAAGGTTGAGACCTTGCGGGTTGTGATCGAGTTGACGCGATTTCCCCTGCGAAAGAAGATCCTCCCGTGGAGGAGGCTTTCGCGGTAGGTCCCAGAACAGACACCTGAGTAGATTTATCCACGGTCTCTGTGGAGACAGAGATGCTACCAACAGAATCTTGCACTGAGATTGTTTTATCTTTAGCAATACTTGCTGAATTGACGCATATCCTATCATTCCGTCCCAAGGGATCGACAGAGCGTCTACTGCAAATGCTCTTGGATCCGGACACGGAGACACATACGTCTGCAACTGATTGTTGAGATGTGTCGCAAATAAATCTATCATTGGCCGTTCCCATTGGTAGCAAATCTGATTGAATACTTGTTTGTTGAGAGTCCACTCCGACGGCAACAAGCGACCCTTTCGTGAAAGGGAGTCTGCTAGTACATTCAGACGACCCGGTATGTGATGGACCGAAAGAAGAACTTGATGTTCTAGCGCAAACAGAAGGATTCTTTCCGTTAGATTGAACAACGGAACTGAATGAGTGCCTCCCTGATTCCGTATATACGCCACTACTGTCGTATTGTCGGATAGGATTTGGACATGAGCATTGTGAATAATGTCCATCCAATGACGTAACGCAAGCCAAATTGACATCATTTCCTTGATGTTTATGTGCTTGCCCAGGAATTGCAGATCCCAAAGACCCTGGCATCTCGAATCCGTTGGGATCAATGATGCACCCCAACCTGTTTGACTGGCATCCATCATAATGGTAAAACTCGGATCCGGCAACTGCAGCGGAACTCCCTGAGTTAACCTCTGAATGTTTGCCCAAGTCTGAATCTCTTGTTTCACTTGATCTGACAAGAGAACATCTATGTCGAGCGAATGAATTTTCACACTCCAATTCTGAATCAAGAAAATTTGGAGAGGACGCGTGCGTAACCGCCCCATCGGAATGAGATCCGCAGCGGCTCCGCACAGACCTATCAGTCTCATAAATTCTCTCGCCGTGACTTTGTCTGCGTGCAGACAATAGCGAGCGTAACAACTGACTAATTTCGCTCTGGTTAACGGCAGACGAACAAGATTGTTGTGCGTCTCGAAGCTCATTCCCAGATGTGTGAATGACTTGGACGGCACCAGATCCGACTTCTCCTCGTTTACTATAAAACCGAGACGTCGGAGCAATAGAAGTAGATTCTGAACATCGTTCTGAAGCGTTAACTCGTTGCCGTACCTCTGAAGAATGTCGTCCAGGTAGGCCGACGTTACCACAGACGAATGAGCTCGGAAATAGATCATTACCGGGTTCATTACCCGAGTGAAAGCCCAGGGTGCTAGATTCAATCCGAAGCACATCGCCCGGAATTGATACACCACTCCTAGGACTGCGAAGCGTAGATACTTTCGGAATGTCGGATGTACCATGACGTGAAAGTACGCATCTTTGAGATCTATGCTCGTTGCATAATCATTCACCCGAATACTCGCTCTGACCGACCGAATCGTCTCCATATAAAACTTCGGAGCGACGATCAGCTTGTTTATCCAGCTCAAATCTATGACTGGACGGAACGAGCCGTCTGGTTTCGGAACCAGAAACAGATGGCTGTAGAATCCCGGAGTCTCCTGGTTTTCTACGACCTCTACCGCATTCTTCATTAAAAGAGACTGCACCTCTGATAATAGAGCGTCGCTTTTCTGCGGATTTGACGGAAGTTGAGTCCATTTTGGACTTCAAGTTAATGGAGGCTTTCATTTGAAGGATATCTTTAGACCTTCCGAAGTCACTCCTCTCACCCAAGGGTCGTCCGTAATCGACACCCACTCTTGTGAAAAGCTCGACAACCTTCCACCAACCGGTACGCGATAGAGGTTTAAGCCATCACCTCCTGGACCTGCGAGGCCTGTGGTAGGAGAAACCACGTCCTCCACGACCCGCACCTCGTCCCGTCGACCTCAGGGCGTCCGACCGATTGTCCCGGCCCGAAGGACGTCCCGAATGTGAGTCGCTACCTTGACGGTCTCTTGAATAAGACCAAGAGGACGCACCGGAACCTCTATAGGAACCTCTCTTGGGCGCATTAGACCCAGAAGTGCCTGTCTTACTCTTGTCTGCCGTGTCCGACTTCTTAGAAGCAGATTTGAAGAGCAGAGAATCCGAAGCTTTCTTTGTAATTTTATCATAAATTGCAGAAAGCTTGCCGTCAAAGAGAAGTTCTCCGGAGACTGAAGCAACTCTGAGAGAGTTCTTCACCTTAGTATCCACGAGTGTGGATGTAGCTAGGGCTGCATCACGTCTAACCAACTCCAGGTTTGCCACTGAAAGGGAAGAGTTACACGTGGAATAAGCTACTGCCCTTGAAAGAAGTCTTAAAGAGGATTGTATATCCTGAAATTCTTTCCCTTGAAGGCGCAGTGATAACGCCTTAGTAAGGTGGTCTGCGTAAGATAAGGCATCTAAACTGGCTCTGTTAGACGAAATAGTTGTTTCCAACACCGCGGTTGGAACAGACGCCGACGACGGTAATGATAACTCTAAGTCTTCCGCCTCGTCGTCCATACGCAGAGGAACTCTCGGAATACCCTGTCCTGCCGTGTCGAATTTATTCCTTGCATTAATGAAAGGCAGGTTGAGAGTATTGGCGGACAAGAAACCTGCTTTCCCCGTTTTGGAAGCAAGTTTGAATATAGCGTCGTTCAATAATTCAAATGTTCTTGCAACATTATTGGACTGAGACGGAAACTCGGGAGCGATGTCCCTGAACCGCTCAAAGAAATCAGAGTCCAATGACGCTATAATTCTCTTGTCCAGAACCGCAGCAGTCTGGCCCGACGGAACAACTTGAAGGAGAAAGTGCCGGATGAAGTCCACGGCAGCTTTATGTTTTTCCGAAAGGGATAGCTCCAAGTCATCCGTATCCCTTTCACCATCCGGTCGGACCTCATGATGCTCCCGGTCATCCGCCCCTGATGCTTCGGCGGAGCGTACGGACCCAGCGCCGTCGGAAAATTCCCGATCCGACACCGTTTCTGTCGGCTGCTGGGATGCTGCGATAAGTTGTGCTATCTGCACAAGTACGTCCGACATCGAGGCCTGCGGAGGCGCAGTCTTTCGCTGCTTCGCCGAGGGCAGCTCCGCATCTGATGACTCCCACATACTTTTCCTATGCGAACGTCCGGAGTCCATCGGCCTTGTGTCCCTGGCTACCGGATGGTGTGACCTGGTCGCCGAAGAATCCCTGATCGGCGAAGCTGGTAAAATATCGGCGGTCACGTAGCCAAGGTGCGGTCGTGTGCGCTGACGAGAGGAAGAAGCCTGAGCAGTCTCCGCAGACTGCCTATACAACGGAGAGTCCCGAGCGACAGACGTATGCTCCGCTTGTGACACATTTTGTACCACAACATCTGGTCCCAGATGTTGTTGTACGAGAGAGGGGTCTCTCTCGCTCGCGGCCCGGCTGGACATGGACGAGCTAGGAACCGGACTCAAAGGCTTCCTCCGATCTCGCCTACTATCCGCCGTCACTGGGTGTGCACGTTGAATGTTTATAGTGCTCGCATCACCCAACATTTCCTCCTGGACCGCATCGGACGAACCCGGCTGCCGAACCATTCGGTGAATGGACGCTACACCGGGCGAGCTAGCGGACGACATTTGTTTAATCTCCATGAGCACTTTTGCCGCTAGCTCTGTATTCATTTGTGACGACGGAAGCACACTTGCGGAAGATAACATGGAAACATCACCCTGTTCTTGTTCCTCTGAAATAGAAACTGAGAGAGTAGAGTGACCTTGCGGAGAAAGAGCCGGCATAGCCCTTTCTCCACTAACAACATATTGTGACACACGTTTCCAATGTTTGTCATCCCAATATTGACATATAGAACAGGGATTAGTGCGAGAACACTGACTACAATTAATGCAATGATCATGAAAGTCAGAGGAAGATTTCTTCCTATTACAATTTGAACAATATCCTTTCATTGTGAAAAGTCAACAACAAGTCCTAGTTACTCGCACAAACCCCTGACACAAAGATACATAATAACATGATCCATTAATAATGAAAAAACAATTGCAAATCAAAATAATTTTTGAAAAATATTTTTTCAGCCAAGCCCAAGTTTCTGAAAAGTAACGTTGAGCCCCGATGGATCCGATGGCTAAGTGTGGTCAAAAATTTTAAATTTATATTAAATAATTAATGCAACACTTACGGATAATAAAAATGTATCTTATAGTGAGATAAACTACACCAAAGGCAAACAGCCCCCCTCAAAAGAGACTGTTGCCAATGTAAACAAACAGTGTAAAACACCAGAAAACATGACTCCAGGCACTGAAAAAACTGGCCCGAAATCAGTCATCAAAATTACACTCTATCTGATGCAAGACAGAGACTCCCAGGGGAGAATCTGCAGAACATCAGATGGAAGATGCAGAACACAACGTTTATACACCCATGGGTGAAAACGTAACTATGGGGAAAATAACAGAAAACATTCTGTAACCAAGCAACTCTCCCAAGAGAATTTAGAAATGATCTTTCTCAAAAATATGCCAAAAGCATGGGAGAATTGCAAGGGGGGACTTAGAAGACCAGGGGAAAGGAAACACTGAATAAGCAGTGCAACTTTTTAGCAAGAATAACAACAGGCCCATGCCTCGAAAATAGGCAACTTAACATAATTTCATAAAAAATTTTAAGTACAGCCCTGATTATTTTTTGTCACTCCTTTTTCCTCTCCTCCTTCTATATCCTCCTTAGAATCACCATTTCTCCAATAATTACGTGTCTGGCATCCTTTAAACTGAGATTTACAAGCACAAAGATCAGTGAGATGTTGACTGATGAAGGGCCAAACAGAGAATGATAATTGGCGCCAATTTCGGAACGTCCTTGACACTGCACATGCGCAGTAGGGGCGAAGTATGGAGGTCCTATAGGACATGATTTCTTTTGGTTTTGGATGCAAATTTTGGGGATTGGGGGGCAAAATTTGTGTTTGGCCCTGGATTTTTTGGGTCATTGGTACAGTATAAAAATATGGATATTATTGGTAAAAGAGAAAATTTTTCAATATGCCAAAAAGTTGAGGGAGCGAACTGGTATGGCTTCAACATCGAGTATGAGACTCATTACTGTTAATTCCAGCTTGACAACGCCTTCTCATATTCCCAATCAGGTTCATGGTGGTCCTTTGTGGGATGTTGTTCCCTTCTTGGACCAGCATGGCACCAAGCTCCTGGACACTTCTTGGTTGGACTGGACGGGCTGAAATTGCCAGCTGCAACTCATTCCAGACATGTTCGATTGGACTAAGGTCAGGGGATCTTACTGGCCAGTCCAAACGCTCAATCCCCTCCCTTTGTCAGTACTCCCCGGCAGCATGGGCAACATGACGGTATTATCGTCCATCAGAATGAATCTATCACCCACTGCACCTGCATACAATCTGACGAGGACATCCAGGATCTCATCAATATACTGCTGTGCAGTCAATGCACCATGTTCAAGGACACAGAGCTCTGCACGTCCATCCCAGCTGATGCTGCCCCAGACCATAACTGACCATCCACCATAGCGGTCATGCTCAGCAATGCTGGCTGCATGGAATCACTTTCCTGGTCTTCTCCATACCTTAGAATGCCTATCTGTGTGGTCTAAGCAGTACCTTGACTCATTGGTAAAAAGGACAGGACACCAATCTTTTCTGGTCCATCCAACATGGTCCATGACCCATTCATATCGTGCCTGGCGGTGGTTCTGGGACAGTGGAATGCGAATACATGGTCTTCTTGATCGGAGACCACCTTCGGGCAACCTTGCCCAGATAGTCTGCATCGAAACATTTACCCTGGGTGCATTCTGAAGGTCACTGCAAAGCTGGGTTGCTGTGGCAAAGCGGTTCCTACAGGCCTGAATGATCAAAAACCGGTCTTCAGCAGAAGATGTTTCCCTGCCTCTGCCACCACCATGCCGTCTTACTGGTGCGCCATACTGCTGAAATCTTGCCTAGGCTCTGGTGAACACTGTATGGTGCACACCAAAGGCTCCACAAAACCGACGATAGGTAGCCCCTTGCTCCACCATCATTACAGCCCGCCACATTTCTGCTTCAGACAAATGTCTTCTTACATTTGCATTGTCATATTCAATCATTAAATCACAAGAGTTTGTGTTGAAATGAAGATTGAATACCCTGCACATGTCCTGTACATGACATGTAGACAGTACACAAAAACATCATGAAAGTTAAAAAATTTATAGTAATTTATATATTTTTTATACTTACCAATGACCCAGACATAGCTGGTGCTAACTCTTAAAATATAGGGCCAAACACAAATTTTGCCCCCCAATCCCCAAAATTTGCATCTAAAACTGAAGAAAACATGTCCTGAAAGGCCCTCCACACTTCGCCCCCACTGCGCATGCGCAGTGTCAAGGACGTTCCGAAATTGGCGCCATTAATCATTCTAATAACCAGTGCCTGGTAAGCGCTATGTACTCAGCGGGGAGGCAAGAGTTCCCAACTCCTGGGAGGGCCATCCCCGTCTGGGTCATTGGTAAGTATAAAAAATATATAAATTACTATAAATTTTTTAACATTTTTATACTGTACCAATGACCCAGACATAGCTGAATAGTAAAAAGGCTGGAGGGCCAAGGACATAGAGCAAAATGGAATATGCTCAATAAAATAAAATAGAGTCATCCCCTGTAGGGAAAAAGAAGTAATAGGCCTTACATGTATCTTTCTTATTTATGATAAATTAGAAAGATACAACACCTTCCAAAATTGAGCTTCATACATCCATGTACTCTATTAATATCCAATATAATCCTTATACTAATAATTTTTAAAGTAAGCCAATAATAAAGTAAGTCTAGAGAATAGAGACTCTTATACTCCTAAAAGTGTCTGAGAATTGCATAATCATGTCCGTTGACATATGCAATATTCAAAAGCTATACTTTAAAAACTAAGACTTGAATGAATTTTAAAAACTTAAACTTCTCACTAAACAACCATCCCAATAACAGCTCAGAATTACTAACTCCGGAGGAGGTATCCCCTTGTTTTCATAGTAAAACAGGTGACCCAAGGGAACACCCTCCCCCCCCCTTTTTCTTGCCCTGGGTCAAATAGCCCAGAGCGAAGAGGGCAGCCGAACGGAGACACTGCCGAAACAGACAGCCTACCTAGCTATAGTAGCAACTGTTAAGTGAATGACATTCTGAGCAGTAGATAATAGACCTAACAAAAGAGGCCTCCAGAAATTGACTCGATATTTCTAAGATAAAATTCATGAATGTGGATGGCTGAGCGCAATGAGCGACCTTCAAAAATCTATAATAGCGACACTATTAATGTAAGCCCAAGAAGTAGAAGAACTCTTACTTCATGAGCCGAAATCTTAAGCACAACTGCTAAGTCAATGATATACTATAAGCAGTACGAGAAATAGAATTTTAAAAGCATGACTGGTATATAGACTGCTAACTCAAAATATAAAATCATTCGCATTAAATATATGAGGCATTTTTATTAACTGGTTGAGGGCTAGATTATTATGTTTGGGTGGTCTTAAATTGTTATTAAAATTTGTTTTGTTTTTTGTTTATGCCCATACGAAGACGGAAGGACCTTAAAATAATAGGTTCCGGATAATAGGAGCCTAACTCTTATGCAACAATCCAACCTAAATAGTAACGGAAGTATTGATTCCGAAACTATGAAAGTGAAAATCATCCATCGATAGTGCATGAAACTCACTGACTCTACAGTAAAAGAGAAACCAACAGAATTACTGTCTAAAAGGTCAGAATTTGAAAACTACTGTTTCCAGAGGCTCAAATGATTACTTAGCTAAATAAGAACCGAAGTTAAAATCCGTATAGGAATTTAATCTAAAGATTCTAAGTCTATTTATCAAAAAGTTACTAACTGACTTAGATAAAGAGACAAAAGACTCAATTGTAAACTATCGTAGAGTGCATAGGTATGAGGTAACATAAACCTATAACCTAAATAATAACAGGCTGCAGTAGGTCTTGTGAAACAAGTATACTAAAAAATAGCAATGAGTAGTATGGAGGGATCAAGAATATGAACATAATGATCCCCACACCACGAAGGAAGAGCCTCCACTTAAGTCGCATAGAATAGTGAAGAAGAGGATCTCCTATAGTAAGAAATCGCGCCCAAAGCTCGTCCAGTACAGTGCTTACAATGCAATACGGACCACACAACGGAATACATGAAGGTTGCGACCTTGCGGGTTGTGATAAAGATGACACGATTTACCCAGTGAAAAAGATCCTCACATAGAGGAAGATTTCACGTTAAGACCCACAGTAGACAAGAGAGTAAATTACTCATGATCTCTGTGAAGATAGAGATGCTATCAACAGAAATGTATTGTGGTTGTTTATCTTAGCAATACCTGCTAAAACAACAGCGCCGGAGGATACGCGTATCCTATCATTCCGTCCTATAGATCAATAGAGCGTTAACAATATTAGCTCAGAGATCTGGACAAGCCAACACATACGTCTGCAATTGATTAGCAAGCTGTGTCATAAATAAATCATCATTGGGCGCTCCCATAGATAGCAAATCTGATTGAATACTTGTTTGTTGCGAGTCCATTCTGACAGCAACAAGCGACCCGTAAGAGAACGGGAGTCCGATAAAACAATCAGACGACCCGGAATATGACGGACCAAAACTGAACTTGGTGTACTATAACCAACAGACGGATTCTTTCCATTAAATTGAATAACGGAAACGAAAGAGTGCCTCCCTGGTTCCGGAGATACGCCACTACTGTCGAATTAAAGGACAGGAATTTGGGCATGCGTTTCTGAATAATGTTCATGCAATGACATAAAGCAAGCCTAAAAAACATTATTCCGCGGAAGAAAACTGATTGCTAAAAGACTGCGGAACCCAAAGACCCTGGCACTTCGAATCCGTAGGGATCAGTATTATATCCCAATCTGTTTTGACTGGCAACCGTCATAACAGCCACACTCGGGTCCGGCAACTGCGGCGGCACTCTCTGAGTCAACCACCGAATGTTTGCCCCAGTCTGAATCTCTTGTAACACTAGATAGACAAGAGAACGTGTAAATCGAGCAATTCATGGATTGCCGAAAAGTTGCCGTCGAAGAGAAGCTCCTCCGAGAACGAAGCGACTCTGAGAGAGTTCTTAACCTTACTATCCACGCGAGTGGATGTAGCTAGGGCTGCATCACGTCTAACTAACTCAAATCAGCCACTGAAGGGCGGAGTTATACGTGAACAAACTACTGCCCTCAAAAGAAATTACATTGAGAATAATATCCCGTAAATCTTTTCTTGAAGACGTAATGATAACGCCTCAGTAAGGCGGATTACGTATAATAAAGCGTCTAAGTTAAGTCTACTATACATAATGTCGTTCCCAACATTGAAATTGGAAAAGACATAAACGGCGAAAAAGAATATATGCAGTTTTTAATCACACCGTCAAGACGCATATGAACTCTCGGTATGCCCTGCTCTGCCAAAATAAACTATTTGTATAAATGATAAAATGGCAGAAATGAGCAACGCGGACAAGAAACTAAACTATCATGCTTAGTAGCAGGCTTGTATATATATATATAGCGTCGAAAAATAAAACACATGTTGTAATGACAATATTGGACTGCGTCGGTAAGTCAGGGACAATGTCCCCGAACCGATCGAAAAATCCGAGTCCAATGACGCTATAAGTCTCTTATCCAAGATCGCAGCAATGAAGTCCGAAATAATAATCACTGGAAAATAATGCCAGAAGATATGAAAGGCATCTTCCGATACTACTAAAGGGAAAACTCGAAATCTTTCGAATCCCTTTCACCATCCTGTCGGACCCTATAAAGCGTTCGGTCGTCCGTACCTGATGCAACCGCGGACCGCACCGACCCAGCGCCGTCGGATAATTCCTGATTCGATCGAGAAACTATCAATTGCTGGGATGCTGCGAAACAACTGTGCTAACTCGGATAGCACGTCCGTCACTGAGGCCTGAGGAGAAGCGGTCTTACGATGCATTGCCGCTGGAAGCTCCGTGATCGTTACCCCGTGCATACTACCAATATGCGAGCGAACGGAGTGTATAGGCCTCGTGTCCCTTGGCTACCGGATGGCGCGACCTATTCGCCGTGGAATCACTGAATGCCGAAACTGATCGGATACTCGAGGTCACGTAGCCAATGTGCGGTCGTGTGCCCTGCTGTGAGGATGAGGAAGCATTAAAGACAGTCTCTCGGACTGTCAATATAACGGAGCGTCCCGACCAACGGACATATGCTCCGAATGTAAAATATCTGAACCACAACATGCGGTCCCCTATGTTGTCGGGCGAGAGAGGGACCTCTCTCGCTCACAGCCCGGACGGACCTGGACCAGCCAGGAACCGGACTAACAGGCTTCCTCCGATCTGTCCTCAATCTGCCGTCACTGGGTGAGTACTAAAGTTATTATAGTGCTCGCATCACCCAAATCTCCTTCCTAGACCGCAACGGACGAACCCGGCAGCCGAACCATTCGATGAATGTACGCTACACCGGGTGAGCTAGCGAATGTCACTCCGTAGGCGATAGACATATTCCATGAGCACTTATTGCCGCTAACTCTTCATTAACTATGACGACAGAGGCACACTTTTGAAAGACATCTCCATAACTCTTCGAACAAGAAACCAGAAATGCTTGGTTAGCAAGCATAAAATAATAATATATATAGCATCGTTCAATAATTCAAAAGTTTGTGTGACATTATTGGACTATGTCGGAACTGAGGGACGATGTCCCTGAACCGAACCAAAAATTTCTAAGTCCACCGACGCTATCAGTTTCTTATCCGGCATCGCAGCATTCTGGTCCGACGAAAGAAGCTGTAGAAGACCAAGTCAGATGACATACACAACAGCATATGTTGTTCCGAAAGGGAAAGCTCGAAATCCTCCGAATCCCTTTCGGTATCCCGTCGGACCGGATGAAACTTTCGGACGTCCGTACCCGCTTCCGCGGAGCGTCCCGACCCAGCATCGTCGGATAAAATATATGCGATAAATTCAGTTGATGCTGGGATGCTGCGATAAACTGTGCTATTAAGGAAAGCACGTCCGTTCCCGAGGCCTGTGCAGTAGCGGTCTTACGATGCATTGCCGCCGGAAGCTCCGTGTACGTTGACTCCCACACACTTCCTATGCGAACGTCCGGAGTCTGCAGGCCTCGTGTCCCTGGCTACCGGATGGTGTGACCTGGTCGCCGAAGAATCCTTGATCGGCGAAGCTGGTAATATATCGGCGGTCACGCAGCCAAGGTGCGGTCGTGTGCGCTGACGAGAAGAGGAAGCCTTAGCAGTCTCAGCGGACTGCCTATACAACGGAGCGTCCCGAGCGACGGACGTATGCTCCGCTTACGACACATTTTGTACCACAACATCTGGGGCCAGATGTTGTTGAACGAGAGAGGGGCCTCTCTCGCTTGCCGTCCGGATGGACCGGAACGAGCTATGAACCGGACTAAAAGGCTTCCTGCGTTCTCCCTCCGATCCGCCGTCACTGGGTGTGCATTAGGTTAGTTTATAGTGCTCGCATCACCCCAAAAATCCTTCTAGACCGCAACGGACGAACCCGGCTGCCGAACCATTCGGTGAATGGACGCTACACCGGGCGAGCTAGCGGACGTCAAAGGCCGTCGAACCTACTAGGGTCCTCTTAGGCAATTGGCGTATTTACATGAGCACTTTTCCGCTAGCCCTTCATTAATTGTGACGACGGAGGCACACTGTTGGAAGACATCACAGATACATCACCCTAATCTTGATCGTCTGAAATAGAAATTGATAAAGTAGAGTGACCCTGCGGGGAAAGGACCGGAGTGTCCAAATCCCCAACAACATACCGTGACATACGCTTCCCATATTGTCATCGAAATCATACGATACAGAACAGGAGTTAATGCGAGTACACTGACCACATATAGAATGATAATAAAGTCAGAGGAAGACTTCCTCTTAAAACAATTGATCAATATCCTTTCAATGTGAAAAGAAAACAAGTCCTGGTACTCGCACTAACCCCTGGCAATCAAAATACATAATAATAATATGATCCATTGATATAGAAAAAATAATTGAAATCAAAATATTTTGAAAAAATATTTTTTCAGAACAGCCCAAGTTTCTGAAAAGTAACGTTGAGCCCCAATGGATCCCAAGCCTAAGTGTGGACAAAAATTTTAAAAATATTTTAAACAATTTATTCAACACTTACGAACAATAATAATGTATCTAGTTATGATTAAAATAACATCAAGATATTATTTTTTAGAAATCCCCCCCTCACACAGAGGGCTGTTGTAAATGTAAACAATGAGTGTAAAAACACTAAAATAAGACTCCAGGCACCCAGGCCCGAAATCAGTTACCAAAAATACACCATCTGATGCAAAACAGAGACTTCCAGGGAAGAAACTGCAGAACATCAGATGGTAGATGCAGAACACAACGCCTAACCACCCGTAGGTGAAGACGTAAACATGGGGAAAGAACAGAATTCATTCTGTTATTCAGCTAAAACTCCCAAGAAAATTTAGTAATACTAATTACAAAAACTATGCCAAAAGCATGGGAGAATAGCAAGGGGGAACTTAAAGGACAGGGAGAGAGGAAAACACTTAAAAAAACAGTGTAACTAAATAATCAGAATGACAACAAAATGGCTGCTGCCTTGAAAATAGGTAACTTAACATAATTTCATTAAAAAATTTTAAGTTACAGCCCTGATAATATTCTGTCACACATTCTTTTCCTCTCCTCCTTCTCTATCCTCCTTAGAATCACCATTTCACTAATATTTATGTGTCTGGCATCATTTAAACTGAGATTTATAAGCACAAAGATCAGTCAGATGTTAACTGATGAAGGGCCAAACTTAGAATGATTAATGGCGCCAATTTCGGAACGTCCTTGACACTGCGCATGCGCAGTGGGGGCGAAGTGTGGAGGGCCTTTCAGGACATGTTTTCTTTAGTTTTAGATGCAAATTTTGGGGATTGGGGGGCAAAATTTGTGTTTGGCCCTATATTTTAAGAGTTAGCACCAGCTATGTCTGGGTCATTGGTACAGTATAAAAATATCAAGGGGTACATGAAAAGTCTGCCTGTCAAGAGAGCTCATGTAAACACTGGGGACCATCTCAATACATTCCTCAATCATATCCACCAAAAATATAGCATATATGTCACAAGAAAATTTCACAATGACTGCAGAATGTTGCATATTAAATGATTACAACAGGTGGATGTGAAGAAGATGATTAAAGAACATGCTTCAATTTCCATTAAATTTAGATTTGGGCTCTCATAGGGAGCCCCACATATGAACCCAGAAACTTGATTTGAACAAACTTGAATCTGATCCCAGATGCTGTACAAGAAATATCAGATGATTCTGACTGGTGATTTTTAAATAATTTTTCTCCTATTGAACTAAGTTAAAATAAGGAGCTGAACAGATAACTCCAGGTTCTTGATGTAAACAAACTTAAATACCCCCAGGATGCCGTTTACCAAATATCAAAAGATACTGATCAGTATTACAAAAATATTCATGTTGCAGTACTTTTAAATTTGGGTTCTAACAGGGAGCCCAAATATGGACCCAACTTGAATACTGCCCCCCCCCCCCCCCCCCCCCCACCTAGAAAAAAAAAAGATGTGGAATATAATATAACAAAAGATTTTGAATGGCGCATCTGAAAAAAGATTTTAAAAGAATATCTCTGACATTGAGCTAAGTTAAAATTCGTGCTCACATATGAGGACCTAATCTTGCTAATCTTGACCCACGGACTTGATTTTAATAATATGAATATGACCCACCTAAGGAGGCTTTATATCAAATATTGAACAATTCTGAAAGGTGGACATAAAGATGTTTAAATATTTCATTTAAGCGGGCCAAGTCAAATTCGAGCTCCGACAGGGAGCCCCAAATACAAACCCAGGGTGTTGATTCAAACAAACTTGAATATGGCTCCCCTTAAGGATGCAGTATGCCAAATATCCACAGATTCTTCTTAAAGAATATTCCTCATATTACACTAAGTTAAAATTCAGGCTCCCATTGGGAACGAAATCTGATCCCAGGCACTGCATTTGAATGATTTAGAATCTGGCCTACCTGAGGATGCAGTATACGAAATATCATAAGATTCTGACTGGTGATCTGAAGAAGATACTTTTAATTGGACATTCATGCTGTAGAAAGTTAAAATTCAAGCTCTAACAGGGAGCTCAAATATTAACTTAGGGACTTGAATCTGACACCTCTAAGTATGCTGTATACCAAATATCAAATGATTCTGATTAGTAATTCAGAAGAAGATTCTTCAAGAACAGTCCTCATATTGCACTACATTAAAATTTGGGCTTTGGTAGGGACACAAATGATTCTAATCGGTGGTTTTAGAGAAGATTTCTAAAGAAGATTCCCCAGATTGCACTCAGCTAATATTAGGGCTCTAATTGGGAGAACAAATATGAACCCAGGGACTTGTATGGACAAATAAGAATTTCACTACCTTAAGGATGCAGTATATCGACTATCAAAAGATTTTGACTGTGAATATAGAGAATAAGATTTTTTAAAACATATTAAAAACATATTCCTCATACTGCACTAATTTTAAATTTGGGTGTCTGTCAGGAGCCCAAATATGACTCCTGTGACTTGATTTGAACAAAATGGAATCTGACTCTCCAAAGGGTCTTGTTTTCCAAATATCATAAGATTACGATTGGTGGTTCTGGAGAAGAACTTTTTTTAAGATTATTTCTTATATTGCACTAGGTTCAATAAGAATTAAATCTCAGTTCATGGGCAATAAGATGGTCAAGACTGTCCTCCCAGTTTGGTAACTTTGAAATATGCACATGACTGCTTACAAGTTATCATGCACATAAAGATTCATCAAAATTGAAGGATCAGTCGTATGCCAAAAATCTTATACAGAAATCTGCTTTAAGTTTTTGGGAGATAACACAGTTGAAATCCTTGCAGACTGAAAGTTTGAGAATATACGCATTTTTACTTGTTGGTCATCATGTTGAGAAGTTTCATCAAAATGTGTTCAGGAATCTACAGAGTTGGATACACAAGAAAATCATATTGAGATCAAAAACAAATTTCAAAAGTTCAAGTGGAGATAATCTAATCAAGGTGAAATGGGGAGATAACCTAGCTGAAATCATAGCAGATTGAAAAGTTGGGTATAAGCGCATGTTCACTTGTTAATGTTCATGTTAGAGAAGTTTCATCTGAATAGGTCATAAATGTATGAGGAGTTATTTATTTATTGGTGTTTAAAGTTACTTTCATCAAAAGGAGTTGAGCAGATAAGAATTTTATTTAGAAATCCATAAATCTAATTTGAAGGGGATACAACATGGTTAAAATTGTTGTACACTGAAAATTCTACAATATCCACATGTTCACTTGTTGAAATTACATGCATTGATGGTCAACATGACAGAAAAATGTTTGCATTTCTTAAAATATTTCTAAACACATTCGAGAAATAGAATTTTAAAAGCATGACTGGTATATAGACTGCTAACTCAAAATATAAAATCATTCGCATTAAATATATGAGGCATTTTTATTAACTGGTTGAGGGCTAGATTATTATGTTTGGGTGGTCTTAAATTGTTATTAAAATTTGTTTTATTACAAATTTTTGGAGAGTGCCCACAGGCACTCTCCAATAATTTGTAAGAAAGGTTAAAAAATTTATAGTAATTTATATATTTTTTATACTTACCAATGACCCAGACATAGTTGGTGCTAACTCTTAAAATATAGGGCCAAACACAAATTTTGCCCCCCAATCCCCAAAATTTGCATCTAAAACCAAAGAAAACATGTCCTGAATGGCCCTCCACACTTCACCTCTACTGCGCATGCGCAGTGTCAAGGACGTTCCGAAATTGGCGCCATTAATCATTCTTATAACCAGTGCCTGGTAAGCGCTATGTACTCAGCGGGGTGGTATGAGTTCCCAACTCCTGGGAGGGCCATCCCCGTCTGGGTCATTCGTAAGTATAAAAAATATATAAATTACTATAAATTTTTTAACATTTTTATAATGTACCAATGACCCAGACATAGCTGAATAGTAAAAAGGCTGGAGGGCCTAGGACATAGAGCAAGTTGGAATACGCTCAATTATATAAAATAGAGTCATCCCCTCTAGGGAAAAAGAAGTATTAGGCCTTACATGTATCTTTCTTATTTATGATAAATTAGAAAGATACAACACCTTCCAAAATTGAGCATCATACATCCATGTACTCTATTAATATCTAGTATAATCCTTATACTAATAATTTTTAAAGTAAGCCAATAGATAAAGTAAGTCTAGAGAATAGAGACTCTTTATACTCCTTAAAAGTGTCTGAGGATTGTATAATAACGTCCGTTTGACACGTGCTATATTCAAAAGCTATACTTTAAAAACTAAGACCTGAATGAATTTTTAAAACATAAACTTCTCACTAAAAAGCCATCCCAATAACAGCTCAGAATTACTAACTCCGGAAGAGGTATCCCCTTGTTTTCATAGTAAAACAGGTGACCCAAGGGAACACCCTCCCCCCCCCCCCCCCCTTTTTCTTGCCCTGGGTCAAATAGCCCAGAGCGAAGAGGGCAGCAGAACGGAGTCACTGCCGAAACAGACAGCCTACCTAGCTATAGTAGCAACTGTTAAGTGAATGACATTCTGAGCAGTAGATAATAGACCTAACAATAGAGGCCTCCAGAAATGGACTCGATATTTCTGAGATAAAAATTCATGAATGTGGATGGCCGAGCGCAATGAGCAGCCTTCAAAAATCTATAATAGCGACACTATTAATGTAAGCCCAAGATGTAGAAGAACTCTTACTTCATGAGCCGAAATCTCAAGCACAACTGCTGAGTCAATGATATACCATAAGCAGTATCGATAGTTAATTGAATCCATTAGCAATAGAATGGAGCGTAACATCCTTCTATTAGGCATCAAAGACAGAAGAAGCTTACGCCCGTAGTAATAAACAGATATCTGTTTATAAATACGTAAACTCTAACCGGACAGAGTAAAGGCCTATGCCCGTACGAAGACGGAAGGACCTTAATAACAATAGGTTCCGGATATTATTAGGAGCCTGACTCTTATGCAAAAATCCAACCTAAATAGTAAAGGAAGTAGTGATTCCGAAACTGCGAAAGTGAGAATCATCCACCGATAGTGCATGAAGCTCACTGACTCTTCAGTAAAAGAGAAGCCAACAGAATTACTGTCTAAAAGGTCAGAATTTGAAAACTACTGTTTCCAGAGGCTCAAATGATTACTTAGCTAAATAAGAACCGAAGTTAAATTCCGTATAGAAATTTAATCTAATGATTCTAAGTCTATTTATCGAAAAGTTACTAACTGACTTAGATAAAGAGACATAAGACTCAATTGTAAACTATCATAGAGTGCATAGGTATGAGATAACATAAACCTATAACCTTAATAGTAACAGGCTGCAGTAGATCTTGTCAAACAAGTATACTAGAAAGTTGCAATGACTGGTATGGAGGGATCAACAATATCAACATAGTGATCCCTACACCAACGACGGAAGAGCCTCCACTTTAGGCGCATAGTATAGCGAAGAAGAGGTTCTCCTACAGTAAGAAATCGCGTCCAAAGCTCGTCCAGTACAATGCTTACAATGCAATAAGGACCACACAACGGAATACGTGAAGGTTGAGACCTTGCGGGTTGTGATGAAGATGACACGATTTTCCCCAGCGAAAGAAGATCCTCTCATGGAGGAAGTTTTCGCGTTAAGTCCCACAGTAGACATCAGAGTAAATTTACCCACGGTCTCTGTGAAGACAGAGATGCTATCAACAGAAATGTATTGTGGTTGTTTATCTTAGCAATACTTGCTGAAACAACAGCGCAGGAGGATACGCATATCCTATCATTCCGTCCTATTAGATCAATAGAGTGTTAACAACATAAGCTCAGAGATCCGGACATGTAAACACATACGTCTGCAATTGATTAGCAAGTTGTGTCGTAAATAAATTATCATTGGGCGCTCCCATTGATAGCAAATCTGATTGAATACTTGTTTGTTGAGAGTCCATTCTGACGGCAACAAGCGACCCATAAGTGAAAGGGAGTCCGGTAATACAATCAGACGACCCGGAATATGATGGACCGAAGCAGAACTTGGTGCACTATATCAAACAGAAGGATTCTTTCCATTAAATTGAATAACGGAAACGAATGAGTGCCTCCCTGGTTCCGGAGATACGCCACTACTGTCATATTATCGGACAGGATTTGGACATGCGTTTCTGAATAATGTTCATCCAATGACATAAAGCAAGCCTAAAAAACATTATTCCATGGAAGATAAGTGCTTGCCTAGAGACTGCGGAACCCAAAGACCCTGGCACTTCGAATCCGTTGGGATCAATATTGTATCCCAACCTGTTTGACTGGCAACCGTCATAATTATAAAACTCGGATCCGGCAACTGCAGTGGCACTCTCTGAGTCAACCACCGAATGTTTGCCCCAGTCTGAATCTCTTGCTACACTAGATAGACAAGAGAACGTGTAAATCGAGCAATTCATGGATTGCTGAAAAGTTGCCGTCGAAAAGCTTCTCCGAGACCGAAGCGACTCTGAGAGAGTTCTTCACATCCACACGCGTGGATGTAGCTAGGGCTGCGTCACGTCTAACCAACTCCAGGTAGCCACTGAAGGGTGGAGTTATACGTGGACAAACTACTGCCCTCAAAAGAAATCACATTGAGGATCATATCCCGGAATTCTTTCTCTTGAAGACGTAATGATAACGTCTCAGTAAGGTGGATTACGTATGATAAAGCGTCTAAGTTAAGTCTATTTAGACATCATTGTCGTTTCCAACATTGTGGTTGGTAAAGACATAGACGGCGAAAAAGATAATTTCCAGTCTTTAACCACGCCGTCTAGACGCATATGAACTCTCGGTATGCCCTATTCTGCCAAAATAAATTATTCATATAAATGATAAAAGGCAGAATTGAGCATTGTGGACAAGAAACTAAACTATCATGCTTGGTAGCAGGCTTATATATATATATAGCGTCGATAAATAATACACATGTTCTAATGACATTATTGGACTGTGTCGGTAAGTCAGGGACAATGTCCCTGAACCGATCCAAAATTCCGTGTCCAATGACACTATAAGTCTCTTATCCAACATCGCAGCAATGTAGTCCGAAGGAACAACCACTGGAAGATAATGCTGGAAGAAATATATGGCAGCTTCCGGTGTTCCGAAAGGGAAAACTCGAAATCGTCCGAATCCCTTTCGCCATCCTGTCGGACCCTAGAAAGCGTTCGGTCGTCCGAACCTGATGCAACAGCGGAGCGCACCGACCCAGCGCCGTCGGATAATTCCTGATCCGATCGAGAAACTGTCGATTGCTGGGATGCTGCGAAAAACTGTGCTAACTTGGATAGCACGTCCGTCACTGAGGCCTGTGGATAAGCGGTCTTACGATGCATTGCCGCTGGAAGCTCCGTGATCGTTACCCCGTGCATACTTCTATTATGCTAGCGAATGGAGTGTATAGGCCTCGTGTCCCTTGGCTACCGGATGACATGACCCGTTCGCCGTGGAATCACTGAATGACAAAACTGGTCGGATACTCGAGGTCACGTAGCCAATGTGCGGTCGTGTGCGCTGCTGTGAGGATGAGGAAGCATTATCGACAGTCTCTCGGACTGTCAATATAATGGAGCGTCCCGAGCGGCGGACATATGCTCCGAATGCGAAATATCTGAACCATAACATGCGGTCCCCTATGTTGTTGGACGAGAGAGGGACCTCTCTCGTCCACAGCCAGGACGGACCTGGACGAGCCAGGAACCGGACTAACAGGCTTCCTCCGATCTGTCCTCAATCCGTCGCCACTGGGTGAGTACTAAAGTTATTATAGTGCTCGCATCACCCAAATCTCCTTCCTAGACCGCAACGGACGAACCCGGCAGCCGAACCATTCGATGAATGTACGCTACACCAGGTGAGCTAGCGAATGTCACTCCGTCGATCCTACAAGGGACCTCTTAGGCGATAGACATATTCCATGAGCACTTATTGCCGCTAGCTCTTCATTAACTATGATGACAGAGGCACACTTTGAAAGACATCTCCGTAACTTTGCGAACAAGAAACCAGAAATGCTTGGTAATAGCAAGCATATAATAATATATATAGCGTCGTTCAATAATTCAAAAGTTTGTGTGACATTATTGGACTATGTCGGAACTGAGGGACGAAGTCCCTGAACCGAACCAAAAATTTCTAAGTCCACCGACGCTATCAGTTTCTTATCCGGCATCGTAGCATTCTGGTCCGACGAAAGAACCTGTAGAAGATCAAGTCAGATGACATACACAACAGCATATGTTGTTCCGAAAGGGAAAGCTCGAAATCCTCCGAATCCCTTTCGGTATCCCGTCAGACCGGATGAAATTTTCGGACGTCCGTACCTGCTTCCAAGGAGCGTCCCGACCCAGCATCGTCGGATAATACATTATGCGACAGATTCAGTTGTTGCTGGGATGCTGCGATAAGCTGTGCTATTTGGGATAGCATGTCCGTCCCCGAGGCCTGTGCAGTAGCGGTCTTACGATGCATTGCCGCCGGAAGCTCCGTGTACGTTGACTCCCGCACACTTTCTTATGCGAACGTCCGGAGTCTGCAGGCCTCGTGACCCTGGCTACCGGATGGTGTGAGCTGGTCGCCGATGATTCTCTGATTGGCAAAGCTGACTGGATATCCGAGGTCACGTAGCCAAGAGCGGTCGTGTGCGCTACCATGAGAATGAGGAAGCCTTATTGACAGTCTCTCCGGACTGACTATATGTCGGAGCGTCCCGAGCGACGGACGTATGCTCCGAATGCGAAACATTTTGTACCACAACATCTGGGGCCAGATGTTGTTGTACAAGAGAGGGGCCTCTCTCGCTCGCCGTCCGGATGGACCTGGACGAGCTAGGAACCGGACTAAAAGGCTTCCTCCATTCTCCCTCTAATCCATCACTGGGTGTGCATTTGGTTGATTTATAGTGCTTGCATCACCCCAAAACTCCTTCTAGACCGCAACGGACGAACCCGGCTGCCGAACCATTCGATGAATGGATGCTACACCGGGCGAGCTAGCGGACGTCAAAGGCCGTCGAACCTACTAGGGTCCTCTTAGGCAATTGGCGTATTTACATGAGCACTTTTCCGCTAGCCCTTCATTAATTGTGACGACGGAGGCACACTTTTGGAAGACATCACAGATACATCACCCTAATCTTGATCGTCTGAAATAGAAATTGATAAAGTAGAATGACCCTGCGGGGAAAGGACCAGAATGTCCAATTCCTCACTAACATACCGTGACACACGCTTCCCATGTTGTCATCGAAATCATCACATACAGAACAGGAGTTAGTGCGAGTACACTGACTACATATAGAATGATTATAAAAGTCAGAGGAAGATTTCCTCTTATTACAATTGACCAAAATCCTTTCAATGTGAAAAGAAAACAAAGTCCTAGTACTCGCACCAACACCTGACAATCAAAATACATAATAATATGATCCATTAACATAGAAAAAATAATTGAAATCAAAATATTTTGAAAAAATATTTTTTCAGAACAGCCCAAGTTTCTGAAAAGTAACATTGAGCCCCAATGGATCCCAAGCCTAAGTGTGGACAAAAATTTTAAAAATATTTTTAACAATTTATGCAATACTTACGAACAATAATAATGTATCTAGTTATGATTAAATTAACATCAAGATATTATTTTCAAGAAATCCCCCCTCACAGAGAGGGCTGTTGTAAATGTAAACAATAAGTGTAAAAACACTAGAATAAGACTCCAGGCACCCAGGCCCGAAATCAGTTACCAATAATACAATATCTGATGCAAAACAGAGACTTCCAGGGAAGAAACTGCAGAACATCAGATGGTAGATGCAGAACACAACGCCTAACCACCCATAGGTGAAGACGTAAACATGGGGAAAAGAACAGAATTCATTCTGTTATTCAGCTAAAACTCCCAAGAAATTTTAGTAATAAAATTACGGAAAATATGCCAAAAGCATGGGAGAATAGCAAGAGGGGACTTAAAGGAAAGGGAGAGAGGAAAACACTGAACAATCAGTGTAACTTGATAACAAGAATGACAACAAAATGGCTGCTGCCTCGAAAATAGGTAACTTAACATAATTTCATTAAAAAAATTTAAGTTACAGCCCTGATAATTTTCTGTCACACATTTTTCCTCTCCTCCTTCTATATCCTCCTTAGAATCACCATTTCACTAATATTTATGTGTCTGGCATCATTCAAACTGAGATTTACAAGCACAAAGATCAGTCAGATGTTAACTGATGAAGGGCCAAACTAAGAATGATTAATGGCGCCAATTTCGGAACGTCCTTGACACTGCGCATGCGCAGTAGAGGTGAAGTGTGGAGGGCCATTCAAGACATGTTTTCTTTGGTTTTAGATGCAAATTTTGGGGATTGGGGGGCAAAATTTGTGTTTGGCCCTATATTTTAAGAGTTAGCACCAGCTATGTCTGGGTCATTGGTACAGTATAAAAATATGATATTAAAACAAAATTTTATTTGAGTTTGGCTGAATATGAAACATGAGCCAGGAAAATGTTGGCTTTTGCTCTGGTATCCTCATTTTTCTGAAAACCCTGATAGTGGCTTCTAGCACTCAACTAGTTAACAGTACACCTGAACAATTCTAAGCGAACATTGAATCACCATGGTCCCACAGAAATCAAGAACTGAAATCCTTATTATCAACAGCATGCTAGTCTCAAAAAGTCTTGCTGAAATTGCTAATGCATTTATTTTAATACAGTAGAATCCTCTTGAATATCCATTTTGCCAGTGAAAATTATTCAGTTAACAGGGGTATACAATTAACAGGGATTTGGTCAGTTTCTTATGTTCTGGAGGTAAACTGAGCATTTATTCTATTATATCTTGTTTGACTGAGCTCATAGAGCTCTGTCAAACAAGATATAATAGAATAAATGTCTGTATTGGATGTAGTGAGGCCAAAAAGGTTGATAAATAAGGGGAATTTGGTGCGTGTCACAGTAATTTTTTCGACATATTACAAAAATTTATATACAATTAACAGGAGTTTACTCTACAACCCATATGCAATTAACAGATCAAATTTGTACTGAAGGTATTATGATAAATGGTTTTGTGTTTGAAAATTATATTCAATTAACAAGGATATACAATTAAGAGATATCCAATTAAGTGGGCTCCACTGTACTCAGAAATCAAAATCATGTTTTCTGACTCATACAATCTGATTTATGAGGTTTAAAAGTGAAAGATGATTATGGCATGGAAGAGAATCAGATGTTTTATGTTGGCACATTTGTTTACAGAAACAAAATTCACAAATTTTGATACACTGACCTTCAAGAAAATCTACAAAGAACCCTGATATGATCTGTTTTTCTAAATATGGCTTGAAAACATAAGCAATGTTAGACCAGGTTATTTGATATTACAACATGTACTCACAAAATCAAAATCATACATTTGCTGACTCATACGATCTGATTTATGAGGCCAATGCAAATGTAAAATAATTATTATGTGAAAGTTTACTAGAGTGCTGGAAGCCCATATTTGGGCTCTATTCTGAAGTGCAGGTACCACAACTTGAAGGCAGACAATTTAGTGCCTATGCTTCATATTATCTTTGAAGTGATATTATTTAGTCTGTTAGGATCTGCCTTCTTACAATTTATGGGAGAGTTCCCTCAGGCACTCTCCCATGAATTAAAACAAGGCAAAGACATTTGAATGAATTTTGATGGTCAAAAATAATTTAGCACTCTGCAGTTAACATGCCATATAATACTAAAATAGTTTTCATCAAATCTAGTAATGGCTGCTGTAAAGCAGTCTGAAAAATCCATGAAAATTTGACATAAGAAATCATTGGGTAAAAAGTTTATACAACTTATAAGGGACAATCTTGTTAAATATCCTCAAATTTGATTTAATATGGCAAGAGGTTTAACGTCCTGAACTCCAGCAGCATGCAAGGAGTTAATCAGGAGTATTATGTTGGCACACTTGTTTTACTACAAAGAAATTCATATATAGACTGACCTTCAGAAAAATCTACAGCAATGTCAGAACTGGTTATTTGATATTACTATGCATACTATAGTACTATGTACTACTATGGAACTAGTATACTATTACTGTATATATTACCTCCATGTTTGAGCAGTAGTTTGCAAATCTCAAGTTTATCATTGAGGACAGCATCATGCAAAGGAGTTAGCTTGTTTGGAGGAGAGGCATATAAATTCACTTTCCGACATGAACTGATGTCAGCTGAAAAAAAGAAAATAAATTATTTCCAATTCTGGTTCCCTATCATTTGCATTATCACTCTTGAAAAAACACATGTTTAGTAATGTTCTAAAGAATGGACTTTAGGGAGACTATAACTAAAAATACGGAAGGAAAAAAATGATTCACCAGACCCCAAAAGTGCATGATACACTTCATGCGAAGGATTTGGTCTAGATTTACTCCTCTATTATCATTTCTGTTGGACATGCACAGCTCACGGTTAACTGTGCATTTGAGAGAGCACATTTAAGTGTGCAATATGAGGTAGGTTCAATTCCTAAAGGACTGTGATGATCATGTATAATGGTCCCAGCTTTTAAGAATTTAATTTATATCGCCTGTGTCATACAGGAATTCCACCAGGCATATTTTTCCACTATAACCCAATGGCCCAGACTTAGCTAGTGCTAACTCAAAAATATTGAGGGCCAAACACAAATTTTGCCCCCCTCCCCAATCCCCCAAATTTGCACGGAAAACCAAAAATTAGAAGTCCTATCTGGCCCTCCATACATTTACTCTCCGCGTATGCGCAGACGTCACGAAGTGACCGGAATTGGCGCAAACATCATTCTTTGTTTGGCCCTCAGTCAGATAACAACAAACTGACTTCTGTGCTTTTAAATCTCAGTTTATAATGATGCAAGACACAAGTCAATGGTTTATTTGGTTGGTGGATCTAAGGACACAACTGGATGAAGGAAGGATTAAATGGTGGTTTGAAACGTTCAGGGCTGTAACTTTATAATATTTCTAAAAATTATTTCATGTTAGCCCAATTTTGGGACATGGGCCTGACGTCATCATTATTGCTAATGATTTTTCCACTGTTTGTTAAGTGTTCCTTCCCTATCCTTCCTTGAAGCCCCCCAGTTAAACTCCCAAGCTTTTTGGCTTTTTTTATTGAAATGTTTTTTATGAAATTTCTTGGGAGTTTAACGTGTTACACAGAATGTTTATTCCGTATACCCCCATGGTTATGTCCTCACCCTTGGGGTGTTTAGGCATTTTGGTCATACATCCGATGTATAGTTTTTTCTTCTGATGAAGATCTTGCTTTACATCGGATAGTTCAAAATCTGTTACGGACTTCGAGCCGTGTTGCCTGGGGTCTTGTTTCCGGTTTTCATTCTGACGTTGTTTACATTGACAATGCTCCATGATTATTCTAAGATGAAAAGGGGCATAACTCTGGAAAAAAAGGCTGATCAAAACTATAATTGCAGGTACACAGGTTTCCATGGTAGTAAACAACCGTACAAAGTTTCAAAGGAATCGACCTATAAACATCTCAAAAAATCTCTGGACTGACTTACTTTTTCAACTCAAAAAGGGGCAAAAAAAAATCTGACCTGAACTATAAATGCACCGGTTCTCATGATGGTGAACATTCAAACCAAGTTTCAAGCAGATTGGTCCATAAACGTTTGAGAAAATCTACGGACAAAATGTCTATGGATGGACAAACAGACAGATGGATGGATGGATGAATGAATGGACAAGGTCATTCCAGTACACCCCCACCCATCTCATTGCAAGGAGGGGGGAGGGAGTGGGGGGTATAATAAGCCTCTTGTACCAAATCATTTCTTTCAGCTGTTCACATTTCTTGCTTCTGCAAAACTTCCACCCAATGCATCCTTTATCATATCAAAAGAGTAATTTCAAAAGTATAACTGAATTTTTAATTTTTGAAGGCAAAGTTTTAATCAAGATACTGGGTCATCACAGTTAAAATATGATTCAGATTGTCATCATTATGGTTAGCAGCAAAGTACAGAAATTACAAAACACACTTACCTCCAGGATTCAGGTTCATATTCACACAAGCAGGGACAAAATTCAGCAATTCTTCAACACAAGCTAGACTGCCATGATTACAGGCTTCATGTAGGGGTGACCAGCCTGCATTATCTTCAACATTCACATCAACACCTGCAATAATATATCCAGTAACCCTGCTATGATTCAACAGGCTTCAGATAATAGATTAAGTGACTAGAACAGTGGAAGAAATGGAAAAAAAATTCTTAAAAAAAAAGGAAGAGAGATTTTCAATTTCCAAATTCAAGGATGTTAACTCCCTACACACTGATGTCAAAACACTGGTATCTCAAGCAGCAATTGTTTTCCATAATGCAGCTAGAAATGTAACAGGTGTAATCTTGTTGACAGAGCTCAATGAGAAAAGTCAAACAAAAACTGAATTTGTTAAAATCCTAATTGCATCATAGGGAAAATTTACACTTAATTTTGATATTTTCACATTGGTGTGCAAAGGGTTAATTAAGGGTAACCAGGTGGAATTTTGTTACCAGGTGGAATTCAAAGTACAAGACCTTCAAATCGTGAAAACAAATGGCTATCAGAAAACAGTCTCATTCAAACTGTCCACAGATTGTTTTGAAAGAAATTCTGAATTTCCTGTTTTTTGTGAAAAAGAAAACAAGAGGCCTCATTAAGGAAGGAAATTGCTTTATTACAAATTTTTCATGGAAAATGAAACTCACATTTCCATGGAATATAGAATAATAAAGTGGAAAAGGCTAAAATGACTAAAGGCCTAATTAGCAAGAACTTGATTTGAACAAACTTGAATCTGATCTCATTAAGGATTTCATATATCAACAGATTCTGACTGGTGGATCTGAATAAGAGGATTTTTAAGGAATATATTCAACTTGCACAAAGCTAAAGTTCAGGCTGCCATGGCGAGCACAAATATGAACTCCGGGACTTCATTTCAGCAAATTTGAATCTGATCCCATAAAGAACAGTATGTTTTCATTCTTGGAGATCATAACAAATAAATTACCACAAACTAATATATTTCCATTATTTCCTGTGATTCTTCGGGCAATGTAGCATTTTACCAACTAACCCTTGTCCTTAATAAGATCTTGTACTTTGCACTTAAACTTCTGCATTGCACAGCCTTAGACAATGCATACTTTTATGTAGAATGTGTTTTGACAGCTTACCACTAACCCTTTCTCTTCATAAATAAGATCTACTATGGAACTAGCCGTATGCTGCACAGCCTTAGTCAATCTTTTTGATCATCTGCACTGTGACTACCCCTGTGCATTGCACAGCCACAGTCAATATATACTTTTTCATTGTGTGTGCACATGCTTTGGCAGCTTACCAACTAAGTAGATCTGTTTCTCTGGCCATATTTTTGTAAAATTAAATGTGGGCAGGCATTTTTTTATTTTATTTTTTATTTTTGTAATTATTATTATTAAGTTCATATTCTTGGTTTGTTTTATGTTTTAGGCCTCATAAACTACAGAATAGCATGGGTAGTATAGTAGTGTATTTTGTCTCTTGAGTGCAAGAAGGCTGTGCAATGCTAAAGCATTTTTCTTATACACTTTTTATTTGCCATTAGTCATATGTGCCTTTGATTTGAAAGCCTTGGCTTTTTAGGACAGACAAGTCTAGTTTTTCGATGACATGTCCATATGGGCTTTTAGATTCTACGTGTTTTTGAATCCTCGGAATGCAGGGCATTTCACTTGTCTACTCAACATTGTTTCTATTCTTGATACTATTTGTGGGATTGCTTCATACAGGTGGCTGGTTACCATGGCTTTCCGATTCTATGTGTTTATACTTGGCACTTTACCTGTCTGTTCCACATTTTCCTGTTTTTGATGACCATTTTTGCGATTGTTTCACACAGGTTGTAAGATTTTCTTCCATTTGTTTACTTAGGCAATTCCATCATAGCGGCTACCTCAGGGCAACTTCTTACCAATATTTTGTTATGACCACCTGAACAAGTAGGATTCATGTTCTTTGATATGTTACTAAGTGAGTTTCCAAAGTTAGGTTAATTACACTTTGAATTTGGCTGAACTGATTTTGAAGGTTCCTGTTTGGTGATCCCATGTTTTTAGTACTTTTGTGCATCTCTGATTTCACACAATTTTTGTATGTTTGGTTGATCATGTTTTCTCACAGTCCAACATTTGACTAAGAATATTATTGTATCTTTTAAATATTTTGTCTATCTGCCTTTAATCTATCTAAAATTAATGGACAGTAAGTTTTCCACTCTGCTTGTATCTTATTTAAAACCAAATTTTAGACACTGCTGACACAGTTTTAAGTGCTGAAAGCAATTAAGCAGAAAGTCATCAATATAAGCAAAACTGTTCAGTTCCGCATTTTTTGTGGAGTGTTGAAGATGTGGGAGGCATAGCTGTGAAACTTACGCCTTTTTTCAGAATACTTCACCAAAGTAATAATTTGGGTTTAAATAAGGTAATGTAATTCCCGAACAATTATTTTGACTGTCAGTATGAAATTTAATCCTTCAAAAATTGTTTCCGCTCAAAATCTGAGATGCACGCTGTTATAAATTTTTGAAGCAATCTACAACACATATTTACTACTGAATGAAGTTTTACAACTCACATTACGTAATGCACATACTGACCAAACAAAATGCACTGTTTAGTCAAGTGATGTATTTAATATTCCATGAGGCTATTGTTTATAGTTTTGTCTCGCTGGACAACTGTCTGATGTTCATTTATTTTTCAAAATAATAACTAGCATCAGCTAAAATATCTCAACAGTATGTAATGTTGTACTCATATAAACTTCTGAATGAGAGCTTATCTGGAAATATTTCAAGTTATAGACAACTGACAAGCTATCTATAGAATTATATAATAGTGCTGTTGATTTGAGATGCCCTATGACACATACGCTTCTTTGCGTTTCTGAATTGAAAACAAGAAGCTCTCTTTTTCTCGCTTCTCTAATTTTCAAGAAAATAGATTAAATTACTAGGCAAAGATTCAAGATTCCAATACACTGATTAAAACACACAAATAGGCTGTGAACAGTATATCTGCAAACTGTTCTGTCATTTTAATTAATGCCGACTGTGAAAATGCATCTACAGAAGTTCATGCCTTTTCAAAATGTGCTTGTTTTTTTGCAGTAATAAGATTGGTCAGAAAACAAAACATCACATAATGATATTTACTACTGAATGAAGTTTTACAACTTGCATTACGTACTGCACATACTGACCAAACTAAAATGCACCTTTTGGCCATGTGATGCATTTAATATTCAATGAGGCTATTATTTATAAATTGTCTAGCTTTTCATTGAGGGTTGATTAAGTTATGCAGTCCATGGAACAATTGTGACATCAGAGTACACTTCTTCAGTCACCCATTTTCTGCTTTCAAAGTTTTTAACACAATTACAAAAGAGCAGTGATTTCTTATTAGACCAAAATATACAAAGGAATTTTCTGGGAAAGTTCAATTTTGCTTTATTTCTTTTCAATGAATACTTTTCCTTAATGAAAATTCACACCTTTAAACAACAATTCTCACAATTCTTGCATTCTTCTTTCCCTAAATCTGATTCAAGGCTATCATACTTAAACAGCTCCGACACCGCTATTCCAATTCCAAGGAACAAGCGATTTCCATTAGCATAACTTTTGCCTTGACACAGTATAAAGTCATGAATCAGTATGTTGATGAATACCTTCTAGACACTACAGCAAGGAAAATTCTAATCAAAAAGGTTAGGCTAAAAAAAAATAATGTTTTGATTCTCAGGCCCTCCCTCGTTGGATTTGAACCTCCTCATTAGAAATTTTTATTATGTCATGTTTTCTTAAGAATTTGTGAAAACTTGGAATGGTAATTTTTTCAGATTTCTCAACATATAATTATTCAGCTGTGTTTGCAGTAAATTGGTTTTTCTTGTTGCAGTTTATGGAGAGTGCCAGCACTCTCCCATAAACTGTAACAAGGCAAATTCTGATATACTGGATCATGATTTAATTATTTATTTATTTGCTGGTGTTTAAGGTCATATATTTCTGCACAATGGCTAATAATGGCTGCAACACCAATATAAACTCAAGTTTAACCAATCATTTAGAGCCATGTTTCCCATTTTAAAGGACTCCTACCCCCAAGCATTGGTTACTGGGGCCTATTCTAATGGATCATGATGTTTGACAGATCTATACCATTAAAAAGAACAATAAAATACAAATCCTTTTAGATGTTGTTACAGTAGTTAGTTATAAAAGGTATACTATAATTACACTAAAATACAACCTTTTCTCTTTTTCAAGTGGAAAGACAGCAAAAAAATTTATTGAGTATACTGAACCCTTTACATGAAAAAAAAAATCAATTAAAAAAAAAATATAAAAATAAAATCCTCCCTCCCTCACTGATTTGAAAAAAAATTGCCTCAGTATCAATTCATTTTTTTTATTTCGCCTTATGAAAAATATTTCCAGTCTTCTTGAAAAGTTAAAAAATTTATAGTAATTTATATATTTTTTATACTTACCAATGACCCAGACATAGCTGGTGCTAACTCTTAAAATATAGGGCCAAACACAAATTTTGCCCCCAATCCCCAAAATTTGCATCTAAAACCAAAGAAAACATGTCCTGAAAGGCCCTCCACACTTCGCCCCTACTGCGCATGCGCAGTGTCAAGGACGTTCCGAAATTGGCGCCATTAATCATTCTAGTAACCAGTGCCTGGTAAGCGCTATGTACTCAGCGGGGAGGCAAGAGTTCCCAACTCCTGGGAGGGCCATCCCCGTCTGGGTCATTGGTAAGTATAAAAAATATATAAATTACTATAAATTTTTTAACATTTTTATACTGTACCAATGACCCAGACATAGCTGAATAGTAAAAAGGCTGGAGGGCCAAGGACATAGAGCAAAATGGAATACGCTCAATAAAATAAAATAGAGTCATCCCCTGTAGGGAAAAAGAAGTAATAGGCCTTACATGTATCTTTCTTATTTATGATAAATTAGAAAGATACAACACCTTCCAAAATTGAGCTTCATACATCCATGTACTCTATTAATATCCAATATAATCCTTATACTAATAATTTTTAAAGTAAGCCAATAAATAAAGTAAGACTAGAGAATAGAGACTCTTATACTCCTAAAAGTGTCTGAGGATTGCATAATCATGTCCGTTGACATATGCAATATTCAAAAGCTATACTTTAAAAACTAAGACTTGAATGAATTTTAAAAACCTAAACTTCTCACTAAACAACCATCCCAATAACAGCTCAGAATTACTAACTCCGGAGGAGGTATCCCTTTGTTTTCATAGTAAAACAGGTGACCCAAGGGAACACCCTCCCCCCCCCACTTTTTCTTGCCCTGGGTCAAATAGCCCAGAGTGAAGAGGGCAGCCGAACGGAGACACTGCCGAAACAGACAGCCTACCTAGCTATAGTAGCAACTGTTAAGTGAATGACATTCTGAGCAGTAGATAATAGACCTAACAATAGAGGCCTCCAGAAATGGACTCGATATTTCTGAGATAAAATTCATGAATGTGGATGGCTGAGCGCAATGAGCGGCCTTCAAAAATCTATAATAGCGACACTATTAATGTAAGCCCAAGAAGTAGAAGAACTCTTACTTCATGAGCCGAAATCTTAAGCACAACTGCTAAGTCAATGATATACCATAAGCAGTACCGATAGTTAATAGAATCCATTAACAATAAAATGGAGCGTAACGTCCTTCTACTAGACATCAAAGACAGAAGAAGCTTACGCCCATAGTAATAAACAGATATCTGTTTATAAATACATAAACTGTACCCGGAAAGAGTAAAGGCCTATGCCCATACGAAGACGGAAGGACCTTAAAATAATAGGTTCCGGATAATAGGAGCCTAACTCTTATGCAACAATCCAACCTAAATAGTAACGGAAGTAGTGATTCCGAAACTACGAAAGTGAAAATCATCCATCGATAGTGCATGAAACTCACTGACTCTACAGTAAAAGAGAAACCAACAGAATTACTGTCTAAAAGGTCAGAATTTGAAAACTACTGTTTCCAGAGGCTCAAATGATTACTTAGCTAAATAAGAACCGAAGTTAAAATCCATATAGGAATTTAATCTAAAGATTCTAAGTCTATTTATCAAAAAGTTACTAACTGACTTAGATAAAGAGACAAAAGACTCAATTGTAAACTATCGTAGAGTGCATAGGTATGAGGTAACATAAACCTATAACTTAAATAATAACAGGCTGCAGTAGATCTTGTGAAACAAGTATACTAAAAAATAGCAATGAGTAGTATGGAGGGATCAACAATATGAACATAATGATCCCTACACCACGACGGAAGAGCCTCCACTTTAGCCGCATAGAATAGCGAAGAAGAGGATCTCCTATAGTAAGAAATCGCGTCCAAAGCTCGTCCAGTACAGTGCTTATAATGCAATACGGACCACACAACGGAATACATGAAGGTTGCGACCTTGCGGGTTGTGATAAAGATGACACGATTTACCCAGTGAAAAAAGATCCTCACATAGAGGAAATTTTCACGTTAAGACCCACAGTAGACAAGAGAGAAAATTACCCATGATCTCTGTGAAGATAGAGATGCTATCAACAGAAATGTATTGTGGTTGTTTACCTTAGCAATACCTGCTGAAACAACAGCGCCGGAGGATACGCGTATCCTATCATTCCGTCCTATAGATCAATAGAGCGTTAACAACATTAGCTCAGAGATCTGGACAAGCCAACACATACGTCTGCAATTGATTAGCAAGCTGTGTCATAAATAAATCATCATTGGGCGCTCCCATAGATAGCAAATCTGATTGAAAACTTGTTTGTTGAGAGTCCATTCTGACAGCAACAAGCGACCCGTAAGAGAACGGGAGTCCGATAAAACAATCAGACGACCCGGAATATGACGAACCAAAACTGAACTTGGTGTACTATAACCAACAGACGGATTCTTTCCATTAAATTGAATAACGGAAACGAAAGAGTGCCTCCCTGGTTCCGGAGATACGCCACTACTGTCGAATTAAAGGACAGGAATTTGGGCATGCGTTTCTGAATAATGTTCATGCAATGACATAAAGCAAGCCTAAAAACATTATTACGCGGAAGAAAACTGATTGCTAAGAGACTGCGGAACCCAAAGACCCTGGCACTTCGAATCCGTAGGGATCAGTATTATATCCCAATCTGTTTGACTGGCAACCGTCATAACAGCCACACTCGGGTCCGGCAACTGCGGTGGCACTCTCTGAGTCAACCACCGAATGTTTGCCCCAGTCTGAATCTCTTGTAACACTAGATAGACAAGAGAACGTGTAAATCAAGCAATTCATGGATTGCCGAAAAGTTGCCGTCGAAGAGAAGCTCCTCCGAGAACGAAGCGACTCTGAGAGAGTTCTTAACCTTACTATCCACGCGTGTGGATGTAGCTAGGGCTGCGTCACGTCTGACCAACTCCAATCAGCCACTGAAGGGCGGAGTTATACGTGAACAAACTACTGCCCTCAAAAGAAATCACATTGAGAATAATATCCCGTAAATCTTTTCTTGAAGACGTAATGATAACGCCTCAGTAAGGCAGATTACGTATGATAAAGCGTCTAAGTTAAGTCTACTATACATCATGTCGTTCCCAACATTGAAATTGGAAAAGACATAAACGGCGAAAAAGAATATATGCAGTCTTTAATCATACCGTCTAGACGCATATGAACTCTCGGTATGCCCTGCTCTGCCAAAATAAACTATTCGTATAAATGATAAAATGGCAGAAATGAGCAACGCGGACAAGAAACTAAACTATCATGCTTGGTAGCAGGCTTGTGTATATATATATATAGCGTCGAAAAATAAAACACATGTTGTAATGACAATATTGGACTGCGTCGGTAAGTCAGGGACAATGTCCCTGAACTGATCGAAAAATCCGAGTCCAATGACGCGATAAGTCTCTTATCCAAGATCGCAGCAATGAAGTCCGAAATAACAATCACTGGAAGATAATGCCAGAAGATATGAAAGGCATCTTCCAATACTACTAAAGGGAAAACTCGAAATCTTTCGAATCCCTTTCGCCATCCTGTCGGACCCTATAAAGCGTTCGGTCGTCCGTACCTGATGCAACCACGGACCGCACCGACCCAGCGCCGTCGGATAATTCCTGATTCGACCGAGAAACTGTCAATTGCTGGGATGCTGCGAAACAACTGTGCTAACTCGGATAGCACGTCCGTCACTGAGGCCTGAGGAGAAGCGGTCTTACGATGCATTGCCGCTGGAAGCTCCGTGATCGTTACCCCGTGCATACTACCAATATGCGAGCGAACGGAGTGTATAGGCCTTGTGTCCCTTGGCTACCGGATGGCGCGACCTATTCGCCGTGGAATCACTGAATGCCGAAACTGATCGGATACTCGAGGTCACGTAGCCAATGTGCGGTCGTGTGCCCTGCTGTGAGGATGAGGAAGCATTAAAGACAGTCTCTCGGACTGTCAATATAACGGAGCGTCCCGACCGACGGACATATGCTCCGAATGTAAAATATCTGAACCACAACATGCGGTCCCCTATGTTGTTGGACGAGAGAGGGACTCTCTCGCTCACAGCCCGGACGGACCTGGACAAGCCAGGAACCGGACTAACAGGCTTCCTCCGATCTGTCCTCAATCTGCCGTCACTGGGTGAGTACTAAAGTAATTAAAGTGCTCGCATCACCCAAATCTCCTTCCTAGACCGCAACGGACGAACCCGGCAGCCGAACCATTCGATGAATGTACGCTACACTGGGTGAGCTAGCGAATGTCACTCCGTAGGCGATAGACATATTCCATGAGCACTTATTGCCGCTAGCTCTTCATTAACTATGACGACAGAGGCACACTTTTGAAAGACATCTCCATAACTCTTCGAACAAGAAACCAGAAATGCTTGGTTAGCAAGCATAAAATAATAATATATATAGCGTCGTTCAATAATTCGAAAGTTTGTGTGACATTATTGGACTATGTCGGAACTGAGGGACGATGTCCCTGAACCGAACCAAAAATTTCTAAGTCCACCGACGCTATCAGTTTCTTATCTGGCATCGCAGCATTCTGGTCCGACGAAAGAAGCTGTAGAAGACCAAGTCAGATGACATACACAACAGCATATGTTGTTCCGAAAGGGAAAGCTCGAAATCCTCCGAATCCCTTTCGGTATCCCGTCGGACCGGATGAAACTTTCGGACGTCCGTACCCGCTTCCTCGGAGCGTCCCGACCCAGCATCGTCGGATAAAATATATGCGACAGATTCAGTTGATGCTGGGATAAACTGTGCTATTAAGGAAAGCACGTCCGTTCCCGAGGCCTGTGCAGTAGCGGTCTTACGATGCATTGCCGGCGGAAGCTCCGTGTACGTTGACTCCCGCACACTTCCTATGCGAACGTCCGGAGTCTGCAGGCCTCGTGTCCCTGGCTACCGGATGGTGTGACCTGGTCGCCGAAGAATCCTTGATCGGCGAAGCTGGTAATATATCGGCGGTCACGCAGCCAAGGTGCGGTCGTGTGCGCTGACGAGAAGAGGAAGCCTTAGCAGTCTCTGCGGACTGCCTATACAACGGAGCGTCCCGAGCGACGGACGTATGCTCCGCTTGCGACACATTTTGTACCACAACATCTGGGGCCAGATGTTGTTGAACGAGAGAGGGGCCTCTCTCGCTTGCCGTCCGGATGGACCGGAACGAGCTATGAACCGGACTAAAAGGCTTCCTCCGTTCTCCCTCCGATCCGCCGTCACTGGGTGTGCATTAGGTTAATTTATAGTGCTCGCATCACCCCAAAATTCCTTCTAGACCGCAACGGACGAACCCGGCTGCCGAACCATTCGGTGAATGGACGCTACACCGGGCGAGCTAGCGGACGTCAAAGGCCGTCGAACCTACTAGGGTCCTCTTAGGCAATTGGCGTATTTACATGAGCACTTTTCCGCTAGCCCTTCATTAATTGTGACGATGGAGGCACACTGTTGGAAGACATCACAGATACATCACCGTAATCTTGATCGTCTGAAATAGAAATTGATAAAGTAGAGTGACCATGCGGGGAAAGGACCGGAGTGTCCAAATCCCCAATAACATACCGTGACATACGCTTCCCATATTGTCATCGAAATCATACGATACAGAACAGGAGTTAATGCGAGTACACTGACCACATATAGAATGATAATAAAGTCAGAGGAAGACTTCCTCTTAAAACAATTGATCAATATCCTTTCAATGTGAAAAGAAAACAAGTCCTGGTACTCGCACTAACCCCTGGCAATCAAAATACATAATAATAATATGATCCATTAATATAGAAAAAATAATTGAAATCAAAATATTTTGAAAAAATATTTTTTCAGAACAGCCCAAGTTTCTGAAAAGTAACGTTGAGCCCCAATGGATCCCAAGCCTAAGTGTGGACAAAAATTTTAAAAATATTTTAAACAATTTATTCAACACTTACGAACAATAATAATGTATCTAGTTATGATTAAAATAACATCAAGATATTATTTTTTAGAAATCCCCCCTCACACAGAGGGCTGTTGTAAATGTAAACAATGAGTGTAAAAACACTAAAATAAGACTCCAGGCACCCAGGCCCGAAATCAGTTACCAAAAATACACTATCTGATGCAAAACAGAGACTTCCAGGGAAGAAACTGCAGAACATCAGATGCTAGATGCAGAACACAACGCCTAACCACCCGTAGGTGAAGACGTAAACATGGGGAAAAGAACAGAATTCATTCTGTTATTCAGCTAAAACTCCCAAGAAAATTTAGTAATAATAATTACAAAAACTATGCCAAAAGCATGGGAGAATAGCAAGGGGGGACTTAAAGGACAGGGAGAGAGGAAAACACTTAAAAAACAGTGTAACTAAATAATCAGAATGACAACAAAATGGCTGCTGCCTCGAAAGTTAAAAAATTTATAGTAATTTATATATTTTTTATACTTACCAATGACCCAGACTTAGCTGGTGCTAACTCCAACAAAACCAGGGCCAAACACAAATTTTGCCCCCCAATCCCCAAAATTTGCATCCAAAACAAAAAGAAATCATGTCCTAAAGGACCTCCATACTACGCCTCTACTGCGCATGCGCAGTGACGCAGTCGTCCCGAAATTGGCGCCAATTATCATTCTTACTGGCAGTGCCTGGTCAGCGCTATGTACTCAGCGGGGAGGCAAGAGTTCCCAACTCCAGGGAGGGCCATCCCCGTCTGGGTCATTGGTAAGTATAAAAAATATATAAATTACTATAAATTTTTTAACATTTTTATACTGTACCAATGACCCAGACTTAGCTGAATAGTAAACAGGCTGGAGGGCCTAGGACATAGAGGAAAATCCAATAAGCTCAACTATATAGTAAAGAGGTAACCCCTTAAGGAGAAAAGGAGTATTAGGCTTTACATGTATCTTTCTTATTTAATATTAAATTAGAAAGATACACTACCCTTAATAATTGAGCACAATAACATTCATATGTTCTCTATTAACATCCAGTATAACCCTTATACTAATTATTTTTAAAGCAAGCCAATAAATAAAGTAGTCCAGAGAATTGAGACTCTTTATAATCATTTAAAAGTGTCCGAGTATTGTATATTAAAGCCCATTTGACACTTGACATATACAAATGCTTCACACCGAGCTACAGTTTAAAAATAAGACATGAATGAATTTAAACATTAATATTACACTTTAAAACCATCCCGGAAGCGACTCAGAAATACTGACTTGGAGGAGGCATTCCCTTGCTTTTCACTATAAAGCAGGTGACCTAAGGGAACACCCGCCCCCCCCCCCCCCCCCCCCCTTCCCCTTGCCCTGGGTCAAATAGCCCAGAGCGAAGAGGGCAGCAGGACGGAGTCACTGCCGGAACAGAAAGCCTGCATAACTATAGTTGCAACTGTTTAGTGGACGACATTCTGAGCAACAGATAACGGACCTAAACAATGCAGGTCTCCAGAAATGGACTCAATATTTCTGAGATAAAAATTCGTAAATGTGGATGGCTGAGACCAATAAGCAGCCTTCATTAAATCTGTAATAGCATCACTATTAGCATAAGCCCAGGAAGTAGAAAGAGCTCTTACTTCATGAGCAGAAATCTTAAGCACAGACTGCTGAGATGAAGATAAATCTTCATAAGCAGTACGGATAGTTAACTGAATCCATCTAGCAATAGAATGGACTGAAATGTCCTTTCTATTAGGCATCAAAGACAGAAAGAAACGTTTCCGTCCCTTTCTGATAAACTGAGATCTCTGTTTATAGATACGTAGTGCTCTAACAGGACAGAGTAAAGGCCTACGCCCGTCTGAAGACGGAAAAGCCTTAATAACAATAGGTTCCGGATATTTATTAGGAGCCTGATTCTTAGCTAAAAAACCCACATTAGTAGTGAAGGTGATAGTGTTCCCAACACTACGATAATGAGAATCATCCACCGATAGTGCATGAAGCTCACTGACTCTTCTGGCAGAAGAGAAAGCTAAGAGAAAAGCTGTCTTATAAGATAAGAATTTGAAATCTACTGTCCCAAGAGGTTCAAATGGCTCTTCCTTCAATTTAAGGAAAACCCAAGCTAAATTCCACTTAGGAATTAATCTAAGAGTTCTGGGTCTATTGATCGAAAAGTTTCTAACCAACTTCGATAAAGAGACATTAGATCCAATTTGTAAACTATCATGATGTGCATAGGTATCAGATAACATAGATCTATAACCCTTTATAGTAACAGGCTGCAGTTTGATTTCGTCAAACAAGTATACTAGAAAGTTTGCAATGTCTGGTATAGAGGGATCAAATATATCTACAGAATGATCCCTACACCAACGACGAAAAACCTTCCACTTAGCCGCATAGTTTAGCGAAGAGGAGGTCCTCCTACAGTTAGAAATCGCGTCCACTGCTCGTCCTGTAAAGTGCTTGCCATGCAAGAAGGACCGCACAACGGAAAAACGTGAAGGTTGAGACCTTGCGGGTTGTGATGGAGTTGGCGCGATTTCCCCTGCGAAAGAAGATCCTCTCGTGGAGGAAGCTTCCGCAGTAGGTCCCACAACAGACACCTGAGTAGATTTATCCACGGTCTCTGTGGCGACAGAGATGCTACCAACAGAATCTTGCATTGAGATTGTTTTATCTTTAGCAATACTTGTTGAATTAACGGCGCTGGAGGATACGCATATCCTATCATTCCGTCCCAAGGGATCGACAGAGCGTCTACTGCAAATGCTCTTGGATCCGGACACGGAGACACATACGTCTGCAACTGATTGTTGAGATGTGTCGCAAATAAATCTATCATTGGCCGTTCCCATTGGTAGCAAATCTGATTGAATACTTGTTTGTTGAGAATCCACTCCGACGGCAACAAGCGACCCTTTCGTGAAAGGGAGTCTGCTAGCACATTCAGACGACCCAGTATGTGACGGACCGAAAGAAGAACGTGATGTTCTAACGCAAACAGAAGGATTCTTTCCGTTAGATTGAACAACGGAACTGAATGAGTGCCTCCCTGATTCCGTATATACGCCACTACTGTCGTATTGTCGGATAGGATTTGGACATGAGCATCGTGAATAACGTCCATCCAGTGACGTAACGCAAGCCAAATTGACATCATTTCCTTGATGTTTATGTGCTTGCACAGGAATTGCGGATCCCAAAGACCCTGGCATCTCGAATCCGTTGGGATTAATGATGCACCCCAACCTGTTTGACTGGCATCCGTCATAACGGTAAAACTCGGATTCGGCAACTGCAGCGGAACTCCTTGAGTTAACCACTGAATGTTTGCCCAAGTCTGAATCTCTTGTTTCACTTGATCTGACAAGAGAACGTCTACATCGAGCGAATGAATTTTCACACTCCAATTCTGAGTCAGGAAAATTTGAAGAGGATGTGTGCGTAACCGCCCCATCGGAATGAGATCCGCGGCGGCTCCGCACAGACCTATCAGTCTCATAAATTCTCTCGCCGTGACTTTGTCTGCGTGCAGACAATAGCGAGCGTAACAACTGACTAATTTCGCTCTGGTTAACGGCAGACGAACGAGATTGTTGTGCGTCTCGAAGCTCATTCCCAGATGAGTGAATGACTTGGACGGCACCAGATCCGACTTCTCCTCGTTTACTATAAAACCGAGACGTCGGAGCAATAGAAGAAGATTCTGAAGCGTTAACTCGTTGCCGTACCTCTGAAGAATGTCGTCCAGGTAGGCCGACGTTACCGCAGACGAATGAGCTCGGAAGTAGATCATTACCGAGTTCATTACCCGAGTGAAAGCCCAGGGTGCTAGATTCAATCCGAAGCACATCGCCCGGAATTGATACACCACTCCTAGGACTGCGAAGCGTAGATACTTTCGGAATGTCGGATGTACCATGACGTGAAAGTACGCATCTTTGAGATCTATGCTCGTTGCATAATCGTTCACCCGAATACTCGCTCTGACCGATCGAATCGTCTCCATATAAAACTTCGGAGCGACGATCAGCTTGTTTATCCAGCTCAAATCTATGACTGGACGGAACGAGCCGTCTGGTTTCGGAACCAGAAACAGATGGCTGTAGAATCCCAGAGATTCCTGGTTTTCTACGACCTCTACCGCATTCTTCATTAAAAGAGACTGCACCTCTGATAACAGAGCGTCTCTTTTCTGTGGATTTGACGGAAGATGAGTCCACTTTGGACTTCGAGTTAATGGAGGCTTTCGTTTGAAGGATATCTTTAGACCTTCCGAAGTCACTCCTCTCACCCAAGGGTCGTCCGTAATCGACGCCCACTCTTGTGAAAAACTCGACAACCTTCCGCCAACCGGAACGCGATAGAGGTTTAAGCCATCACCTCCTGGACCTGCGAGGCCTGCGGTAGGAGAAACCACGTCTTCCACGACCCGCACCTCGCCTCGTCGACCTCGGGGCGTCCGACCGATTGTCCCGGCCTGAAGGACGTCCCGAACGAGAGTCGCTATCCTGACGGTCTCTCGAATAAGACCAAGAGGACGCACCGGAACCTCTATAGGAACCTCTCTTGGGTGCATTAGACCCAGAAGTGCCTGTCTTATTCGTGTCTGCTGTATCCGACTTTTTAGGAGCCGATCTGAACAACAGAGAATCATTAGCTTTCTTTTTAATTTTATCATAAATAGCGGAAAGCTTGCCGTCAAAGAGAAGTTCTCCTGAGACCGAAGCGACTCTAAGAGAGTTCTTCACTTTAGAATCCACTAGTGTGGATGTAGCTAGGGCTGCGTCACGTCTAACCAACTCCAGATTTGCCACTGAAAGGGCGGAGTTACACGTGGAATAAGCTACTGCCCTTGAAAGAAGTCTTAAAGAGGATTGTATATCCTGAAACTCTTCCCCTTGAAGGCGCAGTGATAACGCCTTAGTAAGGTGATCTGCGTAAGATAAGGCATCTAAATTGGCTCTGTTAGACGCAATAGCTGTTTCCAAAACCGCGGTTGGAATAGAAGCTGACGACGGTAATGATAGCTCTAAGTCTTCCGCCTCGTCGTCCATACGCAGAGGAACTCTCGGTATACCCTGTCCTGCCGTATCGAATTTATTCCTTGCATTAATGAAAGGCAGGTTGAGAGTATTAGCGGACAAGAAACCTGCTTTCCCCATCCTGGAAGCAAGTTTAAATATAGCGTCGTTCAATAATTCAAATGTTCTTGCAACATTATTGGACTGCGACGGAAACTCGGGAGCGATGTCCCTGAACCGCTCAAAAAATTCAGAGTCCAATGACGCTATAATTCTCTTGTCCGGAAGCGCAGCAGTCTGGCCCGACGGAACAACTTGAGGGAGAAAGTGCCGGATGAAGTCCACAGCAGCTTTATGTTGTTCCGAAAGGGATAGCTCCAAGTCATCCGTATCCCTTTCACCATCCGGTCGGACCTCCCGATGTTCCCGGTCGTCCGCCCCCGATGCTTCGGCGGAGCGTACCGACCCAGCGCCGTCGGATAATTCTCGATCCGACACCGTTTCTGTCGGCTGCTGGGATGCTGCGACAAGCTGTGCTATCTGCACAAGAATGTCCGACGTCGAGACCTGCGGAGGCGCAGTCTTTCGCTGCTTCGCCGAGGGCAGCTCCGCATCAGATGGCTCCCGCATACTTTTCCTATGCGAACGTCCGGAGTCCATCGGTCTCGAATCCCTGGCTGCCGGATGGTGTGACCTGGTCGCCGAAGAATCCTTCATCGGCGAAGCTGGTAAAATATCGGCGGTCACGCAGCCAAGGTGCGGTCGTGTGCGCTGACGAGAAGAGGAAGCCTTAACAGTCTCTGCGGACTGCTTATACAACGGAGCGTCCCGAGCGACGGACGTATGCTCCGCTAAAGACACATTTTGTACCACAACATCTGGTCCCAGATGTTGTTGTACGAGAGAGGGACCTCTCCCGCTCGCGGCCCGGCTGGACCTGGACGAGCTAGGAACCGGACTAAAAGGCTTCCTCCGTTCTCGCTTACTATCCGCCGTCACTGGGTGTGCATCTATTATGTTTATAGTGCTCGCATCACCCAAAATTTCCTCTTGGACCGCATCGGACGAACCCGGCTGCCGAACCATTCGGTGAATGGACGCTACACCGGGCGAGCTAGCGGACGACAATTGTCTAATCTCCATGAGCACTTTTGCTGCTAGCTCTGAATTCATTTGTGACGACGGACACACACTTGAAGAAGATAACATGGAAACATCACCCTGTTCTGGTTCCTCTGAAATAGAAACTGAGAGAGTAGAGTGACCTTGTGGAGAAAGAGCCGGCATCGCTTTCTCCAGAAACAACATATCGTGACACACGTTTCCAATGTTTCTCATCCCAATGTTCACATATAGGACAGGGATTAATGCGAGAACACTGACTACAATTAATACAATGATCATGAAAGTCAGAGGAAGATTTCTTCCTATTACAATTTGAACAATGTCCCTTCATTGTGAAAGAACAACAATAAGTCCTAGTTACTCGCAAAAACCCCTGACACAAAGATACATAATAACATGATCCATTAATAAATGAAAAAACAATTGCAAAACAAAATAATTTTGAAAAAATATTTTTTCAGAGAAGCCCAAGTTGCTGAAAAGTAACGTTGAGCCCCGATGGATCCGATGGCAAAGTGTGGTCAAAAATTTTAAATTTATATAAAATAATTAATGAGACACTTTCGGATAATATAAATGTATCTTATAATGAGATAAACTACTACAAAGGCAAACAGCCCCCCTCAAAAAAGGCTGTTGCCAATGAAAACAAACAGTGTAAACACACTAGAAAACATGACTCCAGGCACTGAAAAAACTGGCCCGGAATCAGTCATCAATTACACTCTATCTGATGCAAAACAGAGACTCCCAGGGGAGAATCTGTAGAACATCAGATGGAAGATGCAGAACACAAACGTTATACACCCATGGGTGAAAACGTAACTATGGGGAAAATAACAGAAAACATTCTGTAACCAAGCAACTCTCCCAGGAAATTTTAGAAATGAAATTTCTCAAAAATATGCCAACAGCATGGGAGAATTGCAAGGGGGGACTTTAGAAGGCTAGGGGAGAGGAAACACTGAATAAGCAGTGCAACAATTAGCAAGAATGACAACAAGAGGCCCATGCCTCGAAAATAGGCAACTTAACATAATTTCATCAAAAAAATTTTAAGTACAGCCCTGATTATTTTTTGCCACTTCTTTTTCCTCTCCTCCTTCTATCCTCCTTAGAATCACATTTTCTCCAAAAATTACGTGTCTGGCATCCTTTAAACTGAGATTTACAAGCACAAAGATCAGTGAGATGTTGACTGATGAAGGGCCAAACAGAGAATGATAATTGGCGCCAATTTCGGGACGACTGCGTCACTGCGCATGCGCAGTAGAGGCGTAGTATGGAGGTCCTTTAGGACATGATTTCTTTTTGTTTTGGATGCAAATTTTGGGGATTGGGGGGCAAAATTTGTGTTTGGCCCTGGTTTTGTTGGAGTTAGCACCAGCTAAGTCTGGGTCATTGGTACAGTATAAAAATATAGGTAACTTAACATAATTTCAATAAAAAATTTTAAGTTACAGCCCTGATAATATTCTGTCACACATTTTTTTCCTCTCCTCCTTCTCTATCCTCCTTAGAATCACCATTTCACTAATATTTATGTGTCTGGCATCATTTAAACTGAGATTTATAAGCACAAAGATCAGTCAGATGTTAACTGATGAAGGGCCAAACTTAGAATGATTAATGGCACCAATTTCGGAACGTCCTTGACACTGCGCATGTGCAGTAGGGGCGAAGTGTGGAGGGCCTTTCAGGACATGTTTTCTTTGGTTTTAGATGCAAATTTTGGGGATTGGGGGGCAAAATTTGTGTTTGGCCCTATATTTTAAGAGTTAGCACCAGCTATGTCTGGGTCATTGGTACAGTATAAAAATATTATAAATTCAAAGTAATTTGTATATTTTTTATACTTACCAATGGCCCAGACTTAGCTGGTGCTAACTCAAAAATATCTAGGGCCAAGCACAAATTTTGCCCCTCCAATCCCCCAAATTTGCATGCAAAACCGAAAATTAAAAGTCCTATTTGGCCCTCCATACATTTATTCTCTGCGCATGCGTAGACGCCAGGAAGTCACCGCAATTGGCACCAACATCATTTTTTGTAAAAAAGAGTATTACATAATAATTCAGCAGGGAGGTATGAGTGTCCACTCATGGGAGGGCCATCTCCGTCTGGGCCATTGGTAAGTATAAAAAATATACAAATTACTATGAATTTATAATATTTTTATACCATAACCCAAGGGGGGTGCGATGGCGTCGTGGTAACCGGTTCTCATCAGATCACCAAAGTTAAGCAACGTCGAGCACGGTTGGTGGTTGGATGGGTGACCATTTCAGCGGCTGATTCATGCTCCCGCGTTGTGTCCTTGGGCAAGGCACTTAACTCCGATTGCCTACATGGGGGCACGATAACACTCTGTACTAAGGCGTACTGCATGTCGATGGTGCGCATGTCTTCAACCAATCTAACCCTGCCTGCGCCGTGGTGCAGAGTTAAGAGTTACGATGCTGGAGAGCTGACAGCTGCTCGTCATTGCTCGGTGGTTCTCTCCAGCTTCCTCCACCCATAAAACTGTCACCGACATGATATGACCCTGGCTGTTAATGTGTCGTTAAACCCTAATAAAAAAAAAATCACGACATCGACGCCGTAGCTGCGACGGGTGGAGCAATTTCACAAAATTCTAAGTTCATCAAGGGCCATAACTCCAAGAAAAATATTTGGAACAACACATGCATTGAACAGTGGCTAGACATCAATAAGATACACTTACATGCCAAATATAAAGTCATTCCATCAAGTATTTCAAAAGTTATTGAGTTTTGAAACTCGTTAGTCACAGACAGACCGACCGACATTCTAAGTTCATCAAGGGCCATAACTCCAAGAAAAATATTTGGAACAACACATGCATTGAACAGTGGCTAGACATCAATAAGATACACTTACATGCCAAATATAAAGTCATTCCATCAAGTATTTCAAAAGTTATTGAGTTTTGAAACTCGTTGGTCACAGACAGACCGACCGACCGACATTCTAAGTTCATCAAGGGCCATAACTCCAAGAAAAATATTTGGAACAACACATGCATTGAACAGTGGCTAGACATCAATAAGATACACTTACATGCCAAATATAAGTCATTCCATCAAATATTTCAAAAGTTATTGAGTTTTGAAACTCGTTGGTCACAGACAGACGACCGACCGACCGACCGACAGACAGACCGACAGACAGACCGACATTGCCACTTATAGAGCTGCTAGTCGCAGCTAAAAATACCATAACCCAATGGCCCAGTCTTAGCTGAATCGTAAAAAGGAGGGCCTAGGACTTCCAAAATAGTAGATCAATCAACATAGTTCCAATCTTGCAATCCAAGATGAAAGGAATTTAAAATAATTAGGAATTACATGTATGTCTCTCTATACAGTAATAGAGGAGACCTAAATAAGGAGCCCAATTTAAGTAATTCCTTATTCTAAGCATAAAGACTATGCTAATTAGGATGTAACAAGTTCCTAATTTTTAAGGCTAGTCCGGACTAAGCACCCAAAAATTAGGATGGCATATCTGAGAATGAGAGAAAATCCCCCACAAACATACGCCATACAATAACACTCCAGCTGTATGCAGGATATAATTACGGACAAAACAGCTTCCTTCATAGTTACATACCTATCAAGCCAGAGAAGAGGTAAAAATCACCACCCTCTCCCCTTTCTTTTGAAGAAATCTTCAAAAGAACAAGAGGCCCCAAGGGGCCTGAGGGCGCTCACCTGACATGGTAGCCTAAATATCAACCCAGAGAATTGATTTCAACAAGTTGCATCTGCTCCTCCTAAGAAAAGCATATACCAAATATCCAAAGATTCTAACCAAAAAAAAAGATTTTTAAAGAATATTCCTCATATTGAACTACGTTATAATTCGGGCTCCACAGGGAGCCCATATATGAACTCAAGGACTTGGCTTTAAGAAACTTGAATCTCACCCCCTAAGGATGCTGCACACCAAATATAAAAACATTCCGACTGCTGGATCTGAAGAAGAAGATTTTTTAAAGACAATTCATCATTTTGAACTAAGTTACAATTCGAGCTCCCACAGTGAGTCCAAATATGGACCTAGGGACATGGCTTGAACAAACTTGAATCTCACACCCCCTAAGGATGCTGCATACCAAATATCAAAACATTCTGAAGAAGATTTTTAAAGAAAATTCCTCATCTTGAACTAAGTTATAATTCGGGCTACCACAGTGAGCCCAAATTTGAACCCAGGGACTTGGCTTGAACAAACTTGAATCTCACCCCCCTAAGCATGGTGAATACCCAATATCAAAAGATTCTGCCTGCTGAATCTTGAGAAGATTTTCAAAGAAATTTGCCTGAAATGCACTAAGTTCAAATTTGGGCTCCTATACTGAGCCCAAATATAAACCCAGGGGGCCGATTTGAACAAACTTGACTCAGATCCACCCCACAATGTTGCATACCAAATATCAAAAGATTCTGACTGCTGGATTTGGAGAAGAAGATTTTTGAAGAAATTTGCCTGAAATGCACTAAGTTCGAATTCGAGCTTCTATAGTGAACCCAAATATGAATCTAGGGAGCCGATTTGAACAAATTTGAATCAGATTCACCCCATAATGTAATGCTGCATACCAAATATCAAAAGATTCTGCCTGCTGGATTTGGAGAAGAATATTTTTTAAGAAATTTGCATGAAATGCACTAAGTTCAAATTTGGGCTCCTACACTGAGCCCCAATATAAACCCGGGGGGGGGGGCAATTTGAACAAACTTGAATCAGATCCACCCCACAATGCTGCTTACCAAATATGAAATGAAAGTGTCAATGACACTGTAGCTCAACTTGTCAAGACAAAGACATGTACATGTCTAGTATGTGACACAGCAATGACAAACATCTAGGTAATGACCTGATAACAAAGGTACATATAAAGTATTGTAACGGTCTGTACATAAATACTGACCGTTGCCTGTAACAAATGTATAGGTAAAGTATTGTAAAGGTGGGTGACAGTCAGATGCTAAACTAGAAAGGAAATCTTTTGAGTCCCAGAGTGGGTCTGACTGAACCCCAAAATATTTGTTCTCATAGCACAGTGATAACAAAGGCACCCCAAAACACACTCATTCCTGTCCCAAGGTGAAAACAAAGGTACCCAAGAAGTTTCGTGAAGATCAGTTCACAAATATGAGCTGTGTAGAAGTTGTGACAAAAAACTGACTGGACCTAATTTCGGTACAAAATGGCCACTGGCAGCCATCTTGAATTCTGGACTGCACACAGAAACACTTGTTCTCGTCCCAAGGAGATAACAAAGGTACCCAAGAAGTTTTGTGAAGATCGGTTCATAAATACAGCCTCTAGCCCAAGCCGTATTGACATGTGCACTTACAGTGTATAAGTAGCACCGAATAAATCAAAGTTCATCTAATTTGCATAATTTCTGCACGAGAAAAAACCCCGTACTATATGTGATGTATTCCATGTTACTAAACATTCATACAAAAATATATTCAAATCAGAACTTTCATACAGAAGTTCTGCACAAAAGACTGATTGCACTAATTTTGGTACAAAATGGCTGCTGGTGGCCATCTTGAATTTTGGACCACACCCAAAAACACTCGTTCTCATCCCACGGTGATAACAAAGGTACCCAAGAAGTTTCGTAAAGATCGGTTCATAAATACGGCCTCTAGCCTGAGCCGTATATAGAAGTTGTGTACAAAAAACTGATTAGACCTAATTTCAGTACAAAATGGCCACTGGCAGCCATCTTGAATTTTGGACCGCACCCAGAAACACTCGTTCTCGTCCCAAGGTGATAACAAAGATACCCAAGACGTTTCATGAAGATCGATTCATAAATACAGACTCTAGCCCGAGCTGTATTGACATGTGTACTTACTGTGTGAAAGTAGCACTGAAAAAATCAAAGTTCATCTAATTTGCATAATTTCTGCACTAGAAAACTAGAGGGCTGCCACATCCACGGGGCAGCTGATCCCCCCCGAAAAAAGTGTGGTCATCATCCAGAAACTTAAAAGTACATTGAATTTGGCATAACTCTGAAAAAATTGACCAGACCACACTTTAACCCTTTACCTAGCAAACTGACAAAAAACAGCAAAAAAAATAGCCTGAATCGGGCTAAATCAGACCACAATATGTCGCAACAGTTTCACTAAAAACACACGATATAGATGTCATTGTAACTGGCTTGATGAGCATAGAACATTTGTAGTCTTCATTCTTGTAAAAATAAAAAATTCTGTGCAACTTTTATAGTCTTCATTCTTCTAACAATGAAACAGATTCGAACTTGACCCGTATTTTGATATGTTTGTGCCACATATCAAGTTTGGTTACAATCAAACTATCTTAAGGGAAGTTATCATCCGGAAACCAAAAATCATAAGATTTTCTAAATTGAAAAGGGGCATAACTCTGGTAATATCAATCAGGACAAACCCGGATTCGAACTTGACCTGTATTTTTATATGTTTAAGCCACATATCAAGTTGGGTTACAATCTAAGTATTTCAAGGGAAGTTATCATCCGGAAACGAAATGTAAACGGACGTACAGATGGTTGGACAGACGTACAAAAAAAAATGCGTGACGACTATATCCTGACCCGTATTTTGATATGTTTGTGCCACATATCAAGTTTGGTTACAATCAAACTATCTTAAGGGAAGTTATCATCCGGAAACCAAAAATCATAAGATTTTCTAAGTTGAAAAGGGGCATAACTCTGGTAAAATTAATCAGGACAAACCCATTTTCGAACTTGACCCGTATTTTGATATGTTTGCACCACATATCAAGTTTGGTTACAATCAAACTATCTTAAGGGAAGTTATCATCCGGAAACCAACAATCATAAGATTTTCTGAGTTGAAAAGGGGCATAACTCTGGTAAAATTAATCAGGACAAACCCATTTTCGAACTTGACCCGTATTTTGATATGTTTGCACCACATATCAAGTTTGGTTACAATCAAACTATCTTAAGGGAAGTTATCATCCGGAAACCAAAAATCATAAGATTTTCTAAGTTGAAAAGGGACATAACTCTGGTAAAATTAATCAGGACAAACTCATTTTCGAACTTGACCCGTATTTTGATATGTTTGCACCACATATCAAGTTTGGTTACAATCAAACTATCTTGAGGGAAGTTATCATCCGGAAACGAAATGTAAACGGACGGACGGACGTACGGACGGACGGACAAAAAAAAACGCGTGACGACTATATCCCCCGAAAATTTTTTTCGGGGGGATAAAAACCCGTATGATATGTGATGTATCCCATGGTACTAAACATTCACACAAAAAATTATTCAAATCAGCGCTTTCATATGGAAGTTCTGTGCAAAAATCTGATTGCACCAAATTTTGTACAAAATGCCTGCCATCGGCCATCTTGAATTTCGGACCGGACCCAAAAACACTCGTTCTCGTCCCATGGTGATAACAAAGGTACCCAAGGAATTTCGTAAAGATCGGTTCATAAATACGGCCTCCAGCCCGAGCCGTATTGGCATTTGCACTCACAATGCTGAAAGTAACACCAAAAAACATCAAAGTTAGTCTAATTTGCATAATTTACGCACGAGAAAAAAACCCGTATTATATGTGATGTATCCCATGGTACTAAACATTCATACAAAAAATTATTCAAATCATAGCTTTCATATGGAAGTTCTGTACAAAAAAACAGATTTCTGCATCGTCGGTACAAAATGGTGGCTGGCAGCCATCTTGAATTTTGGACCAAACCCAAAAACACTCGTTCTCGTCCCACGGTCATAACAAAGCTACCCGAGAAGTTTCGTAAAGATCGGTTCATAAATACGGCCTCTAGCCCGAGCCGTATCCAATTGTTGACGGACAGACAGACGGACGACGGGCCATGGCATAAGCTCAAATTTGGCTTCGTCAAAGTTGAGCTAAAAATTCTGCCTGCTGGATCTGGAGAAGAAGATTTTTTAAGAAATTTACCTGAAATGCACTAAGTTCAAATTCGGGCTTCTATAGTGAGCCCAAATATGAATCCAGGGGGCCGATTTGAACAAACTTGAATCAGATCCACCCCACAATGTTGCATACCAAATATGAAAAGATTCTGCCTGCTGGATCTGGAGAAGAAGATTTTTGAAGAAATTTGCCTGAAATGCACTAAGTTCAAATTCGAGCTTCTATAGTGAGCCCAAATATGAATCTAGGGAGCAGAGTTGAACAAACTTGAATCAGATCCACCCCACAAGGTTGCATACCAAATATGAAAAGATTCTGCCTGCTGGATCTGGAGAAGAAGATTTTTGAAGAAATTTGCCTGAAATGCACTAAGTTCGAATTCGAGCTTCTATAGTGAGCCCAAATATGAATTTAGGGAGCCGATTTGAACAAACTTGAATCAGATCCACCCCACAATGTTGCATACCAAATATCAAAAGATTCTGCCTGCTGGATCTGGAGAAGAAGATTTTTGAAGAAATTTGCCTGAAATGCACTAAGTTCGAAATCGGGCTCCTATACTGAGCCCAAATATGAACCCAGGGGGCCGATTTGAACAAACTTGAATCAGATCCACCCTACAATGTTGCATACCAAATATCAAAAGATTCTGCCTGCTGGATCTGGAAAAGAAGATTTTTTAATGTTTTTCCCATTGCCTACAGTGTTAAAAAGTGCTGACTCAGCACTTTTTCAAAGTCCTGAAAAAAGTACCTTGTGATCAAACCGATAGGGATTTTTTTTAACCATTCTATTCTACTGGATAAAAGTAAGCTTTATACAAAATAAGAATTCTCTGTGCCGTGTAGTTTTGGAGATATGGCAGTTTTAAGGTTTTTCCTATTTTTAGCTCCCGAGGTTCCCACGGGGCAATGAGAAAATTTTTTTTGCATCAATCAACTACTTATGACCCATTATCATCTCATATTAAATCTGGTTCAAATCGACCTCACGCTTCAGAAAATAGAAATTTTAGGCGTGACCAAAATTTTTGCCCCTCCCATAACGAAGGCAAATAATACCCGACAAACTTCTCTTGAACAAACTTGATTCTACACCTCAAAAGGAAGCTGCATACCCAATATCAAGTCTCTGCTACTGCTGGTTCATGATAAGAAGATTTTCAAAGATTTTGGTGCCCCTTGGGGGCATGGCCCCCACCCAGGAGGAGGGGCAACTTCATTTGAACAAATCTGAATTGACATTAGGTAATAAACATTTACCCAACATTTGAAAAATATTGGGCTAGTGGTTTCTTTTCGGAGAAGTTGGTTTTGTAAAGTTTACGCTGGACGACGACGGACGGAAAGCGATTAGTAAAGCTCACCTTGAGCTTCACTCAGGTGTGCTAAAAAGGGGGGAGCTCTGGAATGAGTTAGAGCGGGTACCAAAAAAACAATAAACATACTTGTCGAACAGGCACTCAGGTATTAATTCAGGATTAATAAATGGTGCTTAATGCCACTTCAGAAGTTAAGGCTATAGCGACAATCCTGGTAATAAATATTGCCCACTATATAATCGTACACCACAGACGGTATATACAGATATGTCGAAAAATGGTGATATAAAATATAACATACACATGTCCAATTGAGCCACACTGAACGATCTCTGGAGAGAAAACACAGTTCCGAGATAACCACAGGTGACCTCTGTACAATAAATTCCAACACTCTCCAACATGTACTATCCCATAACTATGACTAAACGCAGGTGAATACACGATTTGAGTACTGACATAATAGAAACCTGGATCTAGAAATGGAAGTAGGTATGATTAACAGGCTCCGACATGGACCGCCCCTGAAATGGTTCATAATTTCAAGGTCCATAAAATACAATAACGCATTAGGCCACACAAAGTAGATCTTCTGTTATTTGTAAAATTGCATGTGGGCGAGCGTTTTTTTATTTTATTTTTTATTTCAGTAATTACTTCTTTGCCATCAAATGTTCATGTTCTTGGTTCAAGTTTTAGGCCTCATAATCTACAGAATAGCATGGGTGGTGGTGTATTTCATCCCTTGAGTGCAAGAAGGCTTTGCAATGCTAAAGCATTGCAAAGCCTTCTTACACTCAAGGGACAAATTCATCAATTTTTTCAACTTGGGTAAAATATCAGACATAAACCATTTAATTTTTTTTTTTTTTAAGTTTAAATTGGTTATAAAAAGAGAGCATGCGGCAGCCAAAAGGACCATGCGGGAGGGCCTGAGAAACAGATTTTTTATTTTTTTAGGCCTTAGCCTAATAATTATAATATGCGAGAGCATTAAAATCCAGCATATAATCATCTGAATACCAGTAAACTGGTTATGCAGCCTCTGAGGTACCCAAAGGGTAGCAATTTAATTATGATGAAATAAGCGCTCGTATATAACAAATCAACAAATAATCACAGGAAACTAATCCAACTAAAAAGCGGATGAGCCCATGAAGTCGCCATAGAACACGACCCAAATGCATAGTATGTATGTATTAAACTATTCGAGGCTTGCGGGAAGAAAACTATGCCTTGCCCGGTAATTGCCTCTAAACACATAGGCAGTGTGTGTGTGTGTGTGTGTGTGTGTGTGTGTGTGTGTGTGTGTGTGTGTGTGTGTGTGTGTGTGGGTTTGTCTTACCAACTTAACGAGGTAACTAGACAAAAGAGTTTGCGTGTTTTGCCTTACCGAGGTACAAAAGACAAAAGAAACCCTTTACCTCGGTTGTTTTCCCAGAACTGTACCGGCAAAACGAGGTTGAAACCATTAGTCCACACAAAGGACAGACAATGGGGTACCTCGGTATGTAGGGTAGACAAGACTGTGTGTGTGTGTGTGTGTGTGTGTGTGTGTGTGTGTGTGTGTGTGTGTGTGTGGGGGGGGGGGAGGGGGGGAGGGGTAGGGAGTTCGAAGTCGTATCGAAATCTTCCCACCCACATTACTTAATCGTTCCTGTATTAGTCATCAAATAAAATAGGAACTGCAATGGTTCCTTCATGTCTAACCGACTCCATTATGCCACTATGGGCGGAGAAGGACGTAAAGAACAAAAACTCCCCCTGAAAAAAAGGTCCTCTCGTGGAGGAAGCTTCTGGGGAGTGTCCAATAACAGACACTTGAGAAAACTGATCTAAGGTTTCTGTGACGACTGAGGTGCTACTAATAAAATTCACAACGAGAGTGTTTGATCTTAAACATAATCTATTGAATCAAATGAATTGGAGGATATGCTTATCCTATCATCTAACCCCATGAGATCAGCAGAGCGTCAACTGCATGCACTCAATGGTCTGGACATGGCATCACAAACGACGGTAACTAATTGTTCCGGTGCATCGCAAACTGATCTATCATGGGGCGACCCCACTGGTAGCAAAACCGTTCAAATACTCGCTTGTTGAGCATCCTTTCCAATTGCAACAGGCGACCTTTCTGAGGAGTGAGTCTGCTAGTACGTCAAGACGACCTGGTATATGATGGATAAAAAGCTGAACATGATGATACATGACATAATATAAAAAACTTTTCCGTTAGTTGACATAACGGCAATGAATGTTTGCCGCCTGGTTCCTGATGTTCGCTACCACTGTTAAGTTGTCCAACAATATCTGAACATGCACGTCCGCTATAATGTGAATCCACTGATGTAGAGCTAATAATATTGACATATTTCTTTGATGTTTATGCGTTTCTCCAGGAACCGCGGGTCCCAAAGACCCTTGCATTTCGAGTCTGTCAGGCTCAGGGTCGAGCCCCAAACTGTTGACTCGCATCCGTCATAATCGTGAAAGCCGGATCCGGCAGCTGCAGCAGAACTCCCTGAGTTAACCACTAAATACCTGCCCAAATCTGGACCTTTTGTTACTAGATCTGTTAAAACAATACTGGTCTCGAGCGAATACATCTTCACACTCCAGTTCTGGGTAAAGAATATCTGGAGGGGACATGTGCGTAAGCGACCCATAGGAATAAGATCTGCAGCCGCTCCGCACAACCCCATCAGTCGCATAATTTCCCTCACTGTTAATGCGTCTGAGTGTAGACAAAAGTGAACATAACAACTGACTAACTTCGCTCTGGGTAACAGCAGACAAACCAGATTGTTGTGAGTCAAGAAGCTCATTCCCTTCTGAAGAGAAGTTGATGTTGTATCTCTGAAGAATGTCGTCCAAGTAAGCCGACGTTACCGCAGACGAATGAGCTCAGAAGTGAGACATTACCAAGTTCATTATTCGAGTGAACACCCAGGGCGCTAGATTCAGACCGAAGCACATCACTCAGAACTGAAATACTATCCCTTGAACGACGAACTGTAGGTATTTTCTGAATGCCAGATATACCAGGACATGAAAGAACGGATCCTTAGATCTATGCTTGCTGCATAGATCGAACACTCGCTTATACTGACTGAATGATTACCATAAATAAACTTTTAGAGCCATGATAAACTTGGTATCCAGCTCCAATCTATTACCGATCGGAACGAGCTGTCTTGACTTTGGTACGAGGAACAGGTGACTGTAGAATCCTAGAGAATCTTGATTCTCGACGACCTCTATTGCTTCCATTGTCAAGAGAGCCTTTACCACCGATTGGAGAGACTTTTATGAAAGGATTTGACAGAAATTTTGTCCATCACGTCACGGACATCATGTTAGTGGTGGTTTCTCTCAGAAAGATAGCCGTATGCCACCCGAGACCACACTTCTCGCCTACTGGTCTTCTGTAATAGTTATCCAGTTTGCTGCAAATCTTGATAACCATCTGCCAACTGCCAGGAATAGAGGTCCTAACCCTCACCTGTAGTACCTGCGAGGCTTACGGGAGGAGAAACTACATCCCCCTCGCGAAGAGCTTCGACCCGCCGGCTTAGGGGCATCTGACCGGTAGTCTTGATCAGACCTACGCCCCCTTTCCGAGTCGCTGTATTGATGATCCCTAGAGTATTTATAGGAGGGTTTTCTATACCCTCGCGAGGAGACCCTTTTAGACAATTTCTGTCTAGGACGTCCTCCCTTACTCTTTTCTGCTGCTGCGGGTCGATTAGACGCCAACTTAAGGAGCAGAGTATTGATGCTTTCTTGTAGCTTGGTCATAAACCAATGAAAGCTTATCGTCAAAAACTTAGTGTCCAGATACCGGAGCAACCCGTAGAGAGCTTTTCACCTTGTCATCTATTAAAGATGACAAAGCAAGGGCTCCGTCAATTCTGATTAACTCCAAATTAGCCACTGTTAAAACAGAGTTATAAGTGATAAACATAATAGCTCTCTGGAAAAGAAAAGACTCTTAAAGAGGTACAAACGTCCTCGAATTCCTTTCAATTGAGACATTGGGCCACAGTTCTTAAAGGTGATCTGCGTAACACACTGCGTCTAGATTCGCTCTGAATGAAGAAATTGCCGTCTCAGTTGTGTCCAATCGCAGAGGAACTCTCTATACATCTTCGGTAAAATTACGGAAGATGATGACAAGAAACCGCCTTTCTTCTTCTCACTGGAAAGTTGAATATGGCGTCGTCTAAATGGCCGAAGGCCTGAGACACCTGTCTAGTCTGAACTGGAAATGACATTACCTCCTCCTTTGTCCGGATAACGTCAGCGTCCAACAACGCCAGCGGTTTCTTCCTAGTTGTCGCAGCATTCTGATTCGCTGGAACAAATTCAGGGTAGTGCTGATGGATTAAAACCATTGCAACCATGTGTTGTTCCGAAAGGGAAGGGTAATACTCCTCCGTATCCTTTTCACCATCCGTCTGAATCAGTTGAAATTCACGGTCAGCGGCATCTGAACTTGCAGATGACTGGACTGACCCAGCACCATCCAACAGCTCAGTTTCTGAGACTGCCGTTGGCTGCTTAGCACTTGCTGATGTGCTGCGATGAGCTGCGCAATCTGCAACAGCAAGTCTGTTATGGAGGCCTGAGGAGCAGTGGTCTTCTCGGCCGCCGGCTGCTCCCGGGACGGTGTGTTCGAGACGGCTCTTTTCTCCAGATGTCCCGATAAATGAGACCTTGTCTCCACAGCTACCAAATGGTCCGACTTCCTGATGATGAGTGGTCCCGTCTCGGCGATGTAGTCTGGATATCTAAAGTCGTGTAGCTATGGTGCGGGCGTGTGTGCTTGGAAGATGCCGATGCAGAAGCCAAACTTATAGCCAACGCCAACTGTGAACTGAACAGAGCGTCCAGACGAGAGGCACGGACGAATGCTCCGACTGACGCAAGTTCCGATTATCACATCTGGCCCCAGATGTTATTGGGAAAGAGAGGGGGCTCTCTCGCTTGTGGTCCTTTCAGACCTTGCCGAGCTTCCCAGTGAACTTGCCGTAACTGTAGCTGACGCCGGCTGTGAACTGAATGGAGTGTCCCGGACGGGAGGTGTGGATGTATGCTCCAACTGACGCAAGTTCCGATCACCACATCTGGCCCCTGATGTTATTGGGAAAGAGAGGGGTCTCTTTAGCTCGTGGTCCTTTCAGACCTCGTCAAGCTTCCCAATGAACTTGCCAGCTTCTTATTCTGATCCGTCGATGCTGGGTGAGCCTGTTTATATTATAAGGTACTCGCTCTACCCAATCCACCTCTTAGACCGCAACGGACAAACCCGGTGTCACGGTACCCACGGATAGAGTAATGCTTCACCGATCGAGCTGGCTGGCAACAGGGAACTGAAACCACTGGTTTGTGGATTATAGCCTTGCCCAATGTTCATGAGCACCTTTGCCGCTAGCTCTGTTAAATATCTAAATGCGACGATGGCAGCACACTCTGTCAAGGCATCATGTAAACATCACAATGTCCTTGTTCCTCTGAAATAGAAACAAAGAAACAAGAATGACCCTATGATGAGAGGACCAGCAGTGGCCTCTCGCCACTAACAACGTACAGTGACACCCGTCTCCAACGTTTGTCATCCCATCAGACACATGTTGAGCAAGACTTAGTGGGAGTACATCTGCGACACTCTGAGTCAGAAAAAGTCATTCTCAGCATTGTATTTCGGTATTTAGATGAAAGCAGCTCAGTGTGTATTCTGCTTACTGAAATTCATTGTGGGCATTTTCTCTTACCTCACAGAAGCATAGCGGCTTCAGTTATATACGGGTGTTTTCTTATGGGTCCATTTATTTGGTAATATTTGCACAATGAGATCCAATAGGCAGAAATAATACATTGTGTTTTTCCTGTTCAACTCATCGAAGGCCGACTTCACATGATTTGTGTGAAGGTCATTACTATCAGATTGTTTATACTTCCGGATTCGTATCTATGCAGTTTTGAGCGATTTGTATGTTAAAATTGTTGATGACTTTATAAACTCCACAAGCCATAATTTCATTAACCCCGCACAATGATGTGCTTGGTAATGGAAATCCAGTGTAACCTCGCGACATGCGGACTCCAGCGAACTTTGAAGCATGAATTACGTTGCAGGTATAAAAGCTCGCCAACAGAAATTTGACGGCGGGATTGAAAGGAAAGGGAATGGAACGGAATACACTGGAACGAAGTTGAATTAAATAGTTTATTAAAGAATAGGAACTTACAATTGGAGAGAATAATAAAAGAATAGCTGTAGGCCCAGTTGAACTTGGACTGGAAGTACAGTATTGCCATTGGTATCAATAAATAAGGATTGAACCTAAAGGTGAGAATTATTCTGGGAAAGAGAAAATAGTCTTAATCTTATCACAACTTCAACACTATAGAAAACCCAGGCTTCACATATGGGTATGATCTAACAGTCTTGAGTACATGTTTAATAATATAATTAGCAGTTGTTGTTGTTGTTGTCAATTAGGTAGTATGGCATGTACCATCAAACCTAAGGAGACAATAATTATATTTTAATGAGATTATGTAATGGATAAGTGATATTTTGTATTGGATGTTGATGCTTCTAACAATACATTCGTGAGTTGAGCTTCAATAAAAACTTATTTTTGTATATTCATCTTATTTTACCCCTCACCATCTGGACTGCAACACATTGACTACAAGCAAGGCAACCAACATGTAAATCAGTGGAAAGGCTTCCTCGCCTTGCATTTGAGCAATATGCTTTCATAATGAAGCAAAATAAAGTCGTACTCCCACCAACTTCACATTAAATATTAGAAAAAAATACATAACAAATAACCTTCAAAATATAAATGGCAAAATAATTTACACAAAAAAAATGTTCAAAAAATTTTGACGATGAGCCCAAATGTATCCCAATAGAGCCTACGGGTGGACAAAAATTATTTACTATCCAAAAAATTAACTGATACACTACCGGAATATTTAATGTATCTTACAACAGTCCTACCATAATAATAAATAGGAAACAACATATATAAATAGAGCATTGTCAATGTGAACAACGTCAGTATGAAAACCGGAAACAAGACCCCAGGCAACACAGCCCGAAGTCAGTAACAGATTTTGAACTATCCGATGTAAAGCAAGATCTTCATCAGAAGAAAAAATGATACATCGGATGTATGATGTATGACCAAAATGCCTAAACACCCATAGGGTGAGGACATAACCATGGGGATATACAGAAAAAACATTCTGTGTAACACATTAAACTCCCAAGAAATTTATAAAGAAAAAATTTCACCAAAAAGCTTGGAAGTTTAACTGGGGGGAGGGGGGGGGGGGGGGATAGGGAAGGAACACTTAACAAACAATGGAAAAATCATTAGCAAGAATGATGACATCAGACCCATGTCCTGAAAATGGGGAACATGAAATAATTTTTATAAAAATTATAAAATTATAGCCCTGAACGTTTCAAACCGTTTCTTCCTTCCTTCATGTAATTGTGTCCTTGGCTCCACCAAATTAACCATTGATTTTTGTCTGGCATCATTAAAACTGAGATTTAAGAGCACAGATGTCAGTTTGTTGTTATCTGACCGAGGGCCAAACAAAGATGTTGGCGCCAATTCTGGTCACTTCCTGGCATCTGCACATAAATAAATAAATGTAGTTTAAAGCCGAAAATCCTCATACAGCTCTTGGGCTTAACACACACACACAAAAAAGACTTTATATATATATATATCACTCTGCATTTCCTTTTTACTGACTGTCTCCAAGCAGATGAATCACAATCAGCGGTCTTCATCGTAAGTTATATACCCGCTGGAACAAATGTGATTTGAGAGCTGATCGGAAAGATGGGAGACTCTGGGATGCTTTCAGCCCACTCGGAAGCAGGTTCTAAAGGAATGGAGCAGCCAACGTGGAGAGTAAATGTATGGAGGGCCAGATAGGACTTTTAATTTTCAGTTTTGTATGCAAATTTTGGGGATTGGGGGGTGGGGGGAATTTGTGTTTGGCCCTAGATATTTTTGAGTTAGCACCAGCTAAGTCTGGGCCATTGGATTATAGTATAAAAATATTAAGAAGAGTGAGTACAATCACGTTTCTTGCGATTTTTAGAAGTGTTGTTTTCGGCTCATGTCATATAATTAACAGCACTGTATAATATAATGAAAGTTGGAAGATTGATAACAAAATAGAGCCCACTTACTTGTATAGTATATCTTTTAAATGGACCAACTTCTTGTCTGAAAAAATCTTTCAAACATGAAATACCATATTTTCTGTACAAATTTGACCTGTTAACTGCATATAGGTTACAGAGCAAACTCCTATTAATTGAATAAACATCTTGTAATATGCTGAGAAATTACCCTAACAATTTCTAAATTTCCCATGTTTATAGACATATTTGGCCTCAGTACTTCCAATACAAGCATTTAATCTATTATATCTTGTTTGACAGAGCTCATTGAGCTCTGTCAAACAAGATATAATAGAATAAATGCTCAGTTTGATCACCAGAATCAGGAATGTAACCAAACCCTTGTTAACTGAATACTCCTGTTAAGTAAAAAATTTTCATCTCCAAAATGACTATTCAATTAACAAGGGTCTACTGTATCATGCCGTAAGATTTTTGAAATTATTCTAGGTCTTACCTGGAATCTGAAGCAAAGACCTCAACTTCACAACATCGTTCTTAATACACGCCAAGTGCAAAGGAGTTTCTCCTGTTCCAAAATAAGTAAGACAAAATATATTTTATCAAAATTTATTCTCTTTCCAAAAATACAACAGAAATATAAAGAAATGTTCATTCAAAGTACAACAAGAAAATAGCATCACACAGCAAAGCAAATCCCTGCCTCTGATGAACTATGACAAAAGTAAAATTGTAATGAACTAAACATTACTGAAATTTGATAATTACTGTTCAAATTATCACATAATCGAAACAAGTAAATAGAACTTAAGTTATTGCCCGGAAACCAATTGTTTATGCCCGTCTGTCATTTCATCAAACTATAAGTCGAGTTTGACTTCGTCAAAACTCGACTAAAAATATATAAATTACTATAAATTTTTTAACATTTTTATACTGTACCAATGACCCAGACTTAGCTGAATAGAAAAAAAGGCTGGAGGGCCTAGGACATAAACGAAAACCCAATAAGCTCAATTACATGAAAACAGAATTATCCCCTCAAGGAGAAAAGGAGAAACAGGATGTATTTGTATCTTTCTTGTTTATACAAAAAAGAAAGACACGATACCATTCCGTAACTGAGCACAATAACATCAATGATCTCTATTAACATTCAGTATAACCCATTATACTAATTTTTTAAAGGAAAGCCAATAAATAAAGATAGTCCAGAGAATGAGACTCTTTATACTCATTTAAAAGTGTCCGAGGATTGTATATTAACGCTGATATGACATGTGACATATACAAATGCTTCACACCGAGCTACACTTTAAAAATATTACATAAATGAGATAGACATTAGCTTTACACTTTAAAACCATCCCAGCACCAACTCGGAATTACTGACTCCAGAGGAGGTATTCCCTTGCTTTTCACCATAAAGCAGGTGATATAGGGAACACCACCACCCCCCCCCCCCCACTCCCCCCCCACCCTTCCCCTTGCTCTGGGTCAATCAGCCCAGAACGAAGAGGGCAGTAGGGCAGAGTCACTGCTGGAACAGAAAGCCTGCATAACTATAGTTGCAACTGTTTAGTGGACGACATTCTGAGCAACAGATAACGGACATCAACAACGCAGGTCGCCAGAAATAGACTCAATATTTCTAAGGTAAAAATTTGAGAATGTAGAAGGCTGAGACCAGTATGCAGCCTTCATCAAATCGGTAATAGCAATACTATTAGCATAAACCCAAGATGTAGATAGCGCCCTTACTTCATGCGTCGAAATCTTAAGCACAGACTGCTGAGTTGAAGATAATTTTTCATAAGCAGTACGAATAGTTAATTGAATCCACCTCGAAATAGACTGGACCGTAATGTCCCCTCTAACTGGACATAGCAAAGGCCTATGACCGTCTGAAGACGGAAGAGCCTTAATAACAATAGGTTCAGGGTACTTATTAGGAGCCTGATTCTTAGCCAAAAATCCAACATTAGTAGTCAAAAGTAATAGTATTACCCACACTACGATAGTGAGAATCATCAACAGATAGTGCATGAAGCTCACTAACTCTTCTAGCAGAAGAGAAGGCTAAGAAAAAAGCTGTCTTATAAGATAAATATTTGAAGTCTACCGTGTCAAGGGGTTCAAATGGCGCTTCCTTTAGCTTCAGAAGAACCCAAGCAAAATTCCACTTAGGAATTAACCTAAGGGTTCTAGGTCTATTTATCGAAAAGTTTTTAACTAACTTAGATAAAGAGACATTAGATCCAATTTGTAAGCTATCATGATGAGCATAAGTATCCGATAGCATAGACCTATAACCCTTAATAGTAATTGGCTGCAGTTTGATCTCGTCAAACAAGTAGACCAAAAAATTAGCAATGTCTGGAATGGAGGGGTCATAAATATCAATAGAATGATCCCCACACCAACGAGAGAAAACCTTCCACTTAGCAGCATAATTTAGTGAAGAGGAGGTCCTCCTACAGTTAGAAATTGCGTCCACTGCTCGTCCTGTAAAATGCTTGCTGTGCAAGAATGACCGCACAACGTAAATACGGGAAGGTTGAGACCTTGTGGGTTGTGATGCAGTGTGCGCGATTTCCCCTGCGAAAGAAGGTCCTCCCATGGAGGAAGCTTCCGAGGAATGTCCCACAACAGACACCGGAGTAGATTTATCCATGATCTCTGGAGTGACAGAGATGCTACGAACAGAATCTTGCAGTGAGATTGCTTGATTTTTAGCAATATCTGTTGAATCAACGGAGCTGGAGGGTAAGCATATCCTATCATTCCATCCCAAGAGATCAAGAGAGCGTCTACTGTGAACGATCGAGGATCTGGGCATGGTGACACATACGTCTGCAACTGATTGTTGAGATGCGTCGCAAACAAGTCTATCATAAGACGATCTCATTGGTAGCAAATCTGATTGAATACTCGTTTGTTGAGAGTCCATTCTGACGGCAACATACGACCTTTCTGAGAAAGGGAGTCCGCTAGAACGTTCAGACGACCCGTAATATGACGGACCGAAAGAAGAACCTGATGCGCTAGAACAAACAGAAGGATTCTTTCCGTTAAGTTGAACAACGGAGTGGAATGAGTGCCTCCCTGGTTCCGAATATACGCTACTATTGTCGAATTGTCGGACAGAATTTGAACATGTGAATTCTGAATAATGTTCATCCAATGACATAATGTAAGCCAAATTGACATCATTTCTTTGATGTTTATGTGCTTGTTTAGGAACTGCGGATGCCAAAGATCCTGGCACCTCAAATCTGTTGGGCTCAAAGTTGCACCCCAACCTGTTTGACTCTCATCCGTCATAATCGTAAAAATCGGATCCGGCAGTTGCAGTGGCACTCCCTGAGTTAGCCACTGAATATCTGCCCAAGTCTGAATCTCTTATTTCACTTGTTTCGACGCTCATATGACACGTCACATATACAAATGCTTCACACAGAGCTACACTTTAAAAATAGCAGAAGAGAAGGCTAAGAAAAAAGCTGTCTTATAAGATAAGTATTTGAAGTCTACCGTGTCAAGGGGTTCAAATGGCGCTTCCTTTAGCTTCAGAAGAACCCAAGCTAAATTCCACTTAGAAATTAACCTAAGGGTTCTAGGTCTATTTATCGAAAAGTTTTTAACTTAGATAGAGAGACATTAGATCCAATTTGTAAGCTATCATGATGAGCATAAGTATCCGATAGCATAGACCTATAACCCTTAATAGTAATTGGCTGCAGTTTGATCTCGTCAAACAAGTAGACCAAAAAATTAGCAATGTCTGGAATGGAGGGGTCATAAATATCAATAGAATTATCCCCACACCAACGAGAGAAAACCTTCCACTTAGCAGCATAATTTAGCGAAGAGGAGGTCCTCCTACAGTTAGAAATTGCGTCCACTGCTCGTCCTGTAAAATGCTTGCCGTGCAAGAATGACCGCACAACGTAAATACGGGAAGGTTGAGACCTTGTGGGTTGTGATGCAGTGTGCGCGATTTCCCCTGCGAAAGAAGGTCCTCCCATGGAGGAAGCTTCCGAGGAATGTCCCACAACAGACACCGGAGTAGATTTATCCATGATCTCTGGAGTGACAGAGATGCTACGAACAGAATCTTGCAGTGAGATTGCTTGATTTTTAGCAATATCTGTTGAATCAACGGAGCTGGAGGGTAAGCATATCCTATCATTCCATCCCAAGAGATCAAGAGAGCGTCTACTGTGAACGCTCGAGGATCTGGGCATGGTGACACATACGTCTGCAACTGATTGTTGAGATGCGTCGCAAACAAGTCTATCATAAGACGATCTCATTGGTAGCAAATCTGATTGAATACTCGTTTGTTGAGAGTCCATTCTGACAGCAACATACGACCTTTCTGAGAAAGGGAGTCCGCTAGAACGTTCAGACGACCCGTAATATGACGGACCGAAAGAAGAACCTGATGCACTAGAACAAACAGAAGGATTCTTTCCGTTAAGTTGAACAACGGAGTGGAATGAGTGCCTCCCTGGTTCCGAATATACGCTACTATTGTCGAATTGTCGGACAGAATTTGAACATGTGAATTCTGAATAATGTTCATCCAATGACATAGCGTAAGCCAAATTGACATCATTTCTTTGATGTTTATGTGCTTGTTTAGGAACTGCGGATCCCAAAGATCCTGGCGCCTCAAATCTGTTGGGCTCAAAGTTGCACCCCAACCTGTTTGACTCTCATCCGTCATAATCGTAAAAATCGGATCCGGCAGTTGCAGTGGCACTCCCTGAGTTAGCCACTGAATATCTGCCCAAGTCTGAATCTCTTATTTCACTTGTTTCGACGCTCATATGACACGTCACATATACAAATGCTTCACACAGAGCTACACTTTAAAAATAGCAGAAGAGAAGGCTAAGAAAAAAGCTGTCTTATAAGATAAGTATTTGAAGTCTACCGTGTCAAGGGGTTCAAATGGCGCTTCCTTTAGCTTCAGAAGAACCCAAGCTAAATTCCACTTAGAAATTAACCTAAGGGTTCTAGGTCTATTTATCGAAAAGTTTTTAACTTAGATAGAGAGACATTAGATCCAATTTGTAAGCTATCATGATGAGCATAAGTATCCGATAGCATAGACCTATAACCCTTAATAGTAATTGGCTGCAGTTTGATCTCGTCAAACAAGTAGACCAAAAAATTAGCAATGTCTGGAATGGAGGGGTCATAAATATCAATAGAATTATCCCCACACCAACGAGAGAAAACCTTCCACTTAGCAGCATAATTTAGTGAAGAGGAGGTCCTCCTACAGTTAGAAATTGCGTCCACTGCTCGTCCTGTAAAATGCTTGCCGTGCAAGAATGACCGCACAACGTAAATACGGGAAGGTTGAGACCTTGTGGGTTGTGATGCAGTGTGCGCGATTTCCCCTGCGAAAGAAGGTCCTCCCATTGAGGAAGCTTCCGAGGAATGTCCCACAACAGACACCGGAGTAGATTTATCCATGATCTCTGGAGTGACAGAGATGCTACGAACAGAATCTTGCAGTGAGATTGCTTGATTTTTAGCAATATCTGTTGAATCAACGGAGCTGGAGGGTAAGCATATCCTATCATTCCATCCCAAGAGATCAAGAGAGCGTCTACTGTGAACGCTCGAGGATCTGGGCATGGTGACAGATACGTCTGCAACTGATTGTTGAGATGCGTCGCAAACAAGTCTATCATAAGACGATCTCATTGGTAGCAAATCTGATTGAATACTCGTTTGTTGAGAGTCCATTCTGACAGCAACATACGACCTTTCTGAGAAAGGGAGTCCGCTAGAACGTTCAGACGACCCGTAATATGACGGACCGAAAGAAGAACCTGATGCTCTAGAACAAACAGAAGGATTCTTTCCGTTAAGTTGAACAACGGAGTGGAATGAGTGCCTCCCTGGTTCCGAATATACGCTACTATTGTCGAATTGTCGGACAGAATTTGAACATGTGAATTCTGAATAATGTTCATCCAATGACATAGCGTAAGCCAAATTGACATCATTTCTTTGATGTTTATGTGCTTGTTTAGGAACTGCGGATCCCAAAGATCCTGGCGCCTCAAATCTGTTGGGCTCAAAGTTGCGCCCCAACCTGTTTGACTCTCATCCGTCATAATCGTAAAAATCGGATCCGGCAGTTGCAGTGGCACTCCCTGAGTTAGCCACTGAATATCTGCCCAAGTCTGAATCTCTTATTTCACTTGTTTCGACGCTCATATGACACGTCACATATACAAATGCTTCACACAGAGCTACACTTTAAAAATAGCAGAAGAGAAGGCTAAGAAAAAAGCTGTCTTATAAGATAAGTATTTGAAGTCTACCGTGTCAAGGGGTTCAAATGGCGCTTCCTTTAGCTTCAGAAGAACCCAAGCTAAATTCCACTTAGGAATTAACCTAAGGGTTCTAGGTCTATTTATCGAAAAGTTTTTAACTTAGATAGAGAGACATTAGATCCAATTTGTAAGCTATCATGATGAGCATAAGTATCCGATAGCATAGACCTATAAGCCTTAATAGTAATTGGCTGCAGTTTGATCTCGTCAAACAAGTAGACCAAAAAATTAGCAATGTCTGGAATGGAGGGGTCATAAATATCAATAGAATTATCCCCACACCAACGAGAGAAAATCTTCCACTTAGCAGCATAATTTAGTGAAGAGGAGGTCCTCCTACAGTTAGAAATTGCGTCCACTGCTCGTCCTGTAAAATGCTTGCCGTGCAAGAATGACCGCACAACGTAAATACGGGAAGGTTGAGACCTTGTGGGTTGTGATGCAGTGTGCGCGATTTCCCCTGCGAAAGAAGGTCCTCCCATGGAGGAAGCTTCCGAGGAATGTCCCACAACAGACACCGGAGTAGATTTATCCATGATCTCTGGAGTGACAGAGATGCTACGAACAGAATCTTGCAGTGAGATTGCTTGATTTTTAGCAATATCTGTTGAATCAACGGAGCTGGAGGGTAAGCATATCCTATCATTCCATCCCAAGAGATCAAGAGAGCGTCTACTGTGAACGCTCGAGGATCTGGGCATGGTGACACATACGTCTGCAACTGATTGTTGAGATGCGTCGCAAACAAGTCTATCATAAGACGATCTCATTGGTAGCAAATCTGATTGAATACTCGTTTGTTGAGAGTCCATTCTGACGGCAACATACGACCTTTCTGAGAAAGGGAGTCCGCTAGAACGTTCAGACGACCCGTAATATGACGGACCGAAAGAAGAACCTGATGCTCTAGAACAAACAGAAGGATTCTTTCCGTTAAGTTGAACAACGGAGTGGAATGAGTGCCTCCCTGGTTCCGAATATACGCTACTATTGTCGAATTGTCGGACAGAATTTGAACATGTGAATTCTGAATAATGTTCATCCAATGACATAGCGTAAGCCAAATTGACATCATTTCTTTGATGTTTATGTGCTTGTTTAGGAACTGCGGATCCCAAAGATCCTGGCGCCTCAAATCTGTTGGGCTCAAAGTTGCACCCCAACCTGTTTGACTCTCATCCGTCATAATCGTAAAAATCGGATCCGGCAGTTGCAGTGGCACTCCCTGAGTTAGCCACTGAATATCTGCCCAAGTCTGAATCTCTTATTTCACTTGTTTCGACAAGACGATGTTCGTTTCGAGCGAATGAATCTTCACACTCCAATTCTGAGTAAAAAAATATCTGGAGTGGATGAGTGCGTAGTCGCCCCATCGGAATAAGATCCGTGGCTGCTCCGCACAAACCTATCAGTCGCATGAATTCTCTCGCTGTTACTACATCTGAGTGAAGACAAAAGCGAGCGTAACAACTGACTAATTTCGCTCTGGGAAACGGCAGACGAACCAGATTGTTGTGCGTCTCGAAGCTCATTCCAAAGTGGGTGAATGACTTGGACGGACCTAGATCCGACTTCTTTTTATTTACTATGAAACCGAGACGGAGCAATAGGAGCAGATTCTGCATATCATTCTGAAGCCTTAACTTGTTGCCGTACCTCTGAAGAATATCGTCCAGTTAAGCCGACGTTACCGCAGACGAATGAGCTCGGAAATGAGTCATTACCGAGTTCATTACTTGAGTGAAAGCCCAGGACTCTAGATTCAGACCGAAGCACATTGCTCGGAACTGATAAACGACACCTAGGACAGCGAAGTGAAGATACTTTCTGAACGCCGGATGCACCATGACGTGAAAGTACGCATCCTTGAGGTCTATGCTCGAATGCTCGCACTGACCGATCATATGGTCTCCATATAAAACTTTGGAGCCACGATCAGCTTGTTTATCCAGCTTAAATCGATCACTGGACGGAACGAGCCGTCTGGTTTCGGAACCAGAAACAGATGGCTGTAGAAACCTGGAGATTCCTGGTTTTCTACGACCTCTATCGCGTTCTTCTTTAAAAGAGACTGGACTTCTGATAGAAGTGCCGTTCTTTTCTGAAAATTTGACGGAAGCCAAGTCAATCTTGGACTTCGAGTTAACGGAGGTCTGCCTTTGAAGGACAGTTTTAGTCCTTCCGAAATAACCCCTCGAACCCAAGAGTCCTCCGTAATTGAATACCAATTGCCTTAGAAACTCCACAGTCTTCCGCCCACCGTTACGCGACAGAGGTCTAAACACTCACCTCCTGGATCTGCAAGGCTTGCAGGAGGAGAAACTACGTCCTCCGCGACCTGCACCTCGCCCCGTCAGCCTAGGTGCGCCTGACCGGTAATTTCGGCCCGCGTTACGGCCCCTACTCGAGTCACTACTCTGACGGTCTCTAGAGTAAGACCTAGAGGACGCATACGAACCTCTATAGGAACTTCCTTTGGACGAACTCGTCCCAGAAGTCCCTGGCCTACTCCTCTCTGCTGGTTCCGACTTCTTGGAAGCAGACTTAAAAAGCAGAGAGTCAGAAGCTTTCTTAGTTAATTTATCATATATTGCAGAAAGCTTGTCGCTGAAGAGAAACTCTCCGGAGACCGGAGCGACTCTAAGAGAGTTTTTCACCTTACTGTCCACGCGTGTGGAAGTAGCTAGGGCCACATCACGTCTACCTAACTCCAGATTTGCCACTGAAAGGGTGGAGTTATACGTGGAAAAAGCTATGGCCCTGGACAGAACTCATAAGGACGTCTGTACATCTTGGAATTCTGGTCCTTCAAAGCGTAATGACAACGCTCTAGTAAGGTGATCTGCGTATGAAAGAGCATCTAAACTAGCTCTGTTAGACGATATTGTCATTTCCATCGTTGACGAAGGAAGTGACATAGACGACAGCATGGATATTTCAAGGTCTTCAGCCTGGTCGTCTAAACGCAGAGGAACTCTCTGGATGCCCTGACCTGCCGTATCAAATTTATTCCTTTGATTGATGAAAAGCCGTTGCAGGGCAGATGCCGGTAGGAAGGCTAACCTGCCCGTCTTGTGGGAAAGTTTGTCAATAGCGTCATCTAATAATTCAAATATCCGAGAGACATTCCTGGACTGTGATGGAAATTCCAGGACAATGTCCCTAAACCGATTAAAAAGTCGGTGTCCTGTGGCGCTATCACCCTCCTATCCGGCTGCGCAGCATTTTGGTCCAGCGGAACAACTTCTGGAAGGTAATGCCGGATGAACTCTATGGCTATTTTGTGTTGTTCCGGAAGGGAAATATCTAACTCATCGGAATCCCTTTCGCCATCCTGTCGGACCTCTTGGAAATCTCGGTCGTCCGCACCTGATCCAGCGGCGGAACAAACCAACCCAGCTTCGTCTGAAACTTCATGTTCCGACAGAGGCTCTGCCGGTTGCTGGGATGCTGCAATGATCTTTGCTATCTGTGATAGCACATCCATTACGGAGGCCTGGGGAGCCGTGGTCTTACTGCGTTTAGCCGCCGGAAGCTCCCTGGATGTTGCATCCTGCATACATCTTTTCTGCAAACGTCCGGATGTAGAAGGCCTCGTATCCCTGGCTACCGGATGACGTGACCTGGTCGCCATGGAATGCCTGGTCGGCGAAGCTGACTGTATTTCACTGGTCACATAGCCAAGGTGCGGTCGTGTGTGCTGCCGTGAGGATGAGGAAGCCTTATAGGTAGTCTCGCCGGACTGCCTATATACCGGAGCATCCCGAGCGGCGGACGTATGCTCCGACTGCGAAACGCTACGAACTACAACATCTGGTCCCAGATGCTGCTGTATGAGAGAGAGACTCCTCGCGCTTGCAGCTCGTGCCGAGCTGGACAAGCTAAACACCAGACTATCAGGTTTCCTCCGATCCATCCTCCTTTCCGTCGTCACTGGGTGTGCACGTGGAAGTTTTATGGTGCTCGCAACACCCGACTCTCTCTCCTGGACCGCAACGGACGAACCCAGGTGCTAACCCATTCAGTGAATGGAAGCGACACCGGGCGAGCTAGCGGACGTCAACCCCTTCGAATACCTCTTGGGTAATTGACGGATCTCCATGAGCACTTTTGTCGCAAGCTCTTCGCTTGTATGTGAAGACGGAGGCACACTTCTGGACGACATCACGGAAATTCACACTGTTCTTGTTCCTCTGAAAAAGAGAGTGACCCTGCGGAGAGAGGACTGGTATGACACTCTCTCCGGTAACAGCATACCGTGACACACGTTTCCAACGTTTGCCATCCCATTTGTAACACACAGAACAAAGATCAGTGCGAGTACATAGAGTACAATTAATACAGAGATCATGAGAATCATAGGAAGATTTCCTCCATTACAATTTGAACAATAATCATTCATTGTGAAAAAAGGTAAACAATCATCGTACTCGCACTAATCCTTGAAAATAAAGGTACATAATAAAACAATCCATTATAATCATTACAAAATAATGATTCGAAAAGAAAAATTTTTTTCAAAAAAAATTTTTTTCAGAAGAGCCCAAGTTCAGGCACTGAAAAAATCTGGCCCGAAATCAGTTACCAATTTAAAACACTATCTGATGCAAAACAGAGGCTTCCAGAGAAGAAACTGCAGAACATCAGATGGTAGATGCAGACCAAAACGCCTAAACACCCTTAGGGTGAGGACGAAAACATGGGGAAAAAACAGAAAAAATTCTGTTACAAAGCCAAAACTCCCAAGAAATTTTAGTAATAAACATTACAAAATATAAGCCAAAACATGGGAGAATAGCTAGGGGGGAATAAAGGAAAGGGAGAGAGGAAACACTGATCAAACAATGGTACATTCATAGCAAGAATGACAACAACAGGGCTATGCCTTGAAAAAAGGCAACATGAAATAATTTCGTAAAATAATTATAAGTTACAGCCCTGAACATTTTCTTGCACTATTTTTTCCTCTCCTCCTTATATTTCCTCTTTATTTCCACCATTTCTCTCATCAAAATGTGTCTGGCATCATGAAAACTGAGATTTGGAAGCACAAATAACAGTGAAGTGTAACTGTTTTGAGGGCCAAACAAAGAATGATAATTGGCGCCAATTTCGAGACCTCCTTGACACTGCGCATGCGCAGTGGAGTAAAAGTATGGAGGACCATATAGGACATGTAATTTTCGGTTTTTGATGCAAATTTGGGGGATTGGGGAGACAAAATTTGTGTTTGGCCCTGAATTAAAGAGTTTAGCACCAGCTAAGTCTGGGTCATTGGTACAGTATAAAAATATTATAAGTTACAGCCCTGATCATATTCTGCCACTGTTTCATCCTCTCTTCCTTCTATTTCCTCCTTAGATCCACCATTTCAGCCATAATTATGTGTCTGGCACCATTTAAACTGAGATTTACAGCACAAATATCAGTGAGGTGATACTGATGTGAGGGCCAAACAAAGAAAGACATTTGGCGCCAATTTTGAGACCTCCTTGACACTGCGCATGCACAGTGGATAAAACACATGGAGGACCACATAGGACATTTAAATTTTGGTTTTTGATGCAAATTTTGGGGATTGGGGGGCAAAATTTGTGTTTGGCCCTTGATTTTAAGGAGTTAGCACCAGCTAAGTCTGGGTCATTGGTACAGTATAAAAATATATGGTCTTTTGCACATCCAAACTGAGCTCTCAGTCTGATCAAATGCCATTTAATTGCAGGGCTCAGGAATTTCTGTTTCCTTTTTTAAAATAAACTTTAATCGGCTCATTTTACACATTTAAAAATCACGACATCGACGCCGTAGCTGCAACGGGTGGTGCAATCTCACAAAATTTTAAATTCATCAAGGGCCATGACTCCAAGAAAAATATTTGGAACAACACATGCATTGAACAGTGGCTAGATATCAATAAGGTACACTTACATGCCAAATATAAAGTCATTCCATGAAGTATTTCAAAAGTTATTGAGTTTTGAAACTCGTTGGTCACAGACAAACTCGTTGGTCACAGACAGACTGACAGACCGACAAACAGACTGACAGACCGACATTGCCACTTATAGAGCTGCTAGTCGCAGCTAAAATTGTAGGCCATTTCGTTGCTTTCACGAATATTTCTATTTCATTTTACATTATCCCAATTCGTGTTTGATATTGTCTTTATCGAACGAGAAAGGAAGACTCCACCCATCTCCCTTTGACTTTAAAGATTGAGAGCTTTATATTTATAAAAGTTTAAACTGCAATTAAGTAAACATACTCTCAAGGACACTCATGAAGCTGGGTAGGCCAAGGGAAATACCAGCTTTAATTGCATTGACATCAACGAATACATTGACTACATCATAACATAATAAGCTTTGCTTGACTCAAATCGTCCATATTATTATAATTATTCGCTCTTCTTCTTTTCATCCACAAAATTATAAATGATAGTTATAAAAATATCGCATTATAAAAATATCGCGCCACGAGTGTTTGTCTTGAGATATTCGTCACAAAATATTGAAAATATTGCATTAATGCTATAGGAATATTGCCAAAATAAGGTGCTAATACGGCATCATTAACAAAAGAATATCGCTGAACGGTATACTTTTATGGGATGCACCGTACGTATGAACACTGTATAAAATCACATGAATTTATGCAGTCCAGAAGAGTGCAGTAGAATACATTTGCTAACAACTGTAGGAGAAAGTTTAAACTGCCATGGCTCAAATAGTCAGCAATACAGTCAACTGGCTCCCATTTATCATTTGCAAATTTCATTTGCTCACCTATCAAAAAGTTTCCATCACCAGTTTCAGAATCAGGAAATGTTTTTCTCCATAATTCATCAAAAAATCTGGCAAACAATTCACAGCATTCATCGTATGATTGAAAAAGAGATTTGGCCGAATCAAAATCACAAATTTTTACATTCCCCATTTTTCCATGTCACAAGTGCACATGACAAGAAGTGCAACAATTATGGAAAGTGAATTAAACTGAAAATCTTTGCAGATAGATAGGAAAAGAATGTAACTTGGGCTTGACAAGGGAATAGCATCTTTATATTTTATTTTGGATAAAACTGAGAACAAAAATACTTATTTGTAATGATATCTCACTTAACCAAATATAGGGCAAAATGGTGAATCAAGTCATCCACAAGTTTTCAGTGCATGTTTTCTCAGTAATGTTTTTTAAATGAAGTGATAAATCCAATTGCAAAGTGATCTCAAATGAAAGAGACAAAAACACCATTGTGAACTTGGGATGTCAGCTACCATTTCCTCATGAATAATTTAATACACTAATTTTTGGCCTTGTTTTCAACCACATATAATTTAATACACTAATTTTTGGCCTTGTTTTCAACCACATATCATATCCCAATTCGTGTTTGATATTGTCTTTATCGAACGAGAAAGGAAAACATATCATATTTTGTTTTAATGAAAGTGTCAATGACATTGTAGCTCAACTTGTGTAAAACATGTACATGTATAGTATGTGAAACAGCAATACCACACATCCAAGTAATGTCCTGATAACAAAGGTACATGTAAAGTATTGTAAAGGTCTGTACATAAATACTGACCATAGCCTTTAACAAATGTACAGGTAAAGTATTGAAAAGGTGGGTGACAGTTAGATGCCTCTAGCCAGAGCATATTGAAATGTGCACTTATTAAGTATAAGTAGCACTGAATAAATCAAAGTTTGTCTAATTGGCTGCAGCCGGCCATCTTGAAATTTCGGACCGCACCCCAAAACACTCATTCTCATCCCAAGGTGATAACAAAGGTACCCGATAACAAAGGTACCCAAGAAGTTTCATGAAGATCGGTTCATAAATACAGCCTCAAGCCCGAGTTGTATTGACATGTGTACTTACTGTGTACATTGACGAATGGGAGCAAAATGGAGGCGAGTGGAAAATCGCTCACCTCAAATAAACTTCGCGAGAGTGAAAAGTGTGAGGAGAGTGATTTTGATTGAGAGTGTTGATTTCAATGTTTAACTTCAACTGATAAGCATCCTTTGAAACGAATGCATGAATACAAATGAACACGGATGGAAATTTTGACGGTGAAAATATATGTAACCCACTAAAATTAGGTCTGGATTTTAAATGGCAGATTATTAAAATCGTGGAAAATGATGCGTGAATTCCAAATCAGACACATTAACTCATGTCAATGGTGAATTGGAGTGACAGGTGTCACGCGTATAAAAGAAAATAAGGAACGGGGTAACATTCCGCATGTCTTTGTTAAAAAAAAATACGGAAGTATTAAAACGTTTCTCAGATCTCAAATGGCCACCGCTTGTTTTATCTAAACATGCGTGTTCGTTTTGTGGCGGGAGTAATCTCTGGGCGAGTTGTCAATGTACATCACCTCTTGCTGTTAGTATGTCGGGTGTGGATGTTTAAGCGAACTACTGTGTGTCATGTTCATAACAACAGAAAGGAAATTGTTTCGAATTGTACTTCAAATGCTTCAAATTGTGAGCGATTCTTAAAAATTTCCCAACATCCAAACTTAATTGAATGTTTCTGTTGATGCAACTCAAGAGGATGAAAACACACCCAAGAATAGAGGCGAGTGATTATTCGCGTACCTTGGACAATTTTTGCGTGAGCGATGCTGCGCGAGAGTGATCGAGTGCCTTTCCCATGCATCACTGTGTGTACAAGTGGCACTGAATAAATCAAAGTTCATCTAATTTGCATAATATCTGCACAAGAAAAAAACCTATATTATATGTGATGTATTCCATGTTACTAAACATTCATACAAAAATTTATTCAAATCAGAACTTTCATACAGAAGTTCTGCACAAAAAATTGATTGCACTAATTTCAGTACAAAATGGCTGCCGGTGGCCATCTTGAGTTTCGGACCGCACCCCAAAACACTCGTTCTAATCCCAGAGATATAACAAAGGTACCCAAGAAGTTTTGTAAAGATCGGTTCATAAATATGGCCTCTAGCCCAAGCCGTATTGAATTGTTGAGCTAAAAATCGATAACTGGACATCCTAATTTAATCATGCATCACGTTATTTCCATGTTTTTGAAGGGTTCGTTCATTTTGTTTATGCAAGCTAGAAAACAGACTTCCCACACCGTTCCATAGAGCCTGAAACTGGGTTTCCCATACTTCATCAGTAAACCTTCTTTGCACTAATCTCAAAACAATCAAAATTTCAAGAATATTTTTACAATAATGCAACTAGGAATTTAACCTATTTAATCTTGTTGGGTAGAGCTCATTGAGTGTGTCAAACAAGAATGAGTTGGTTATTTATTTATTATTTATTAGTGTTTAAGATCACATATTTCTGCACAATGGCTAATCATGACCGCGGCAGTTTTACAGGTGGAGGAAGCTGGAGTACCCGGAAAGAACCAACGAGCAACAGCGAGCAACTGTCAGCTCCCCAACAAACTGTCAGCTCCCCAACATACTAACTCCACACAAGCAGGGTTAGCATTGGTTGAAGACAAGTGCACCATCGACGTGCAGTACACCTTAGTACACAACGTCACCGTGTCCCCACGTAGGCAATGGGGGTGAAGTGTCTTGCCCAAGGACACAACACGGTTGCCCAGGTGGGATTCAAACCGAGGACCTCTCTGCTTGCAACCTGCACCTCTACCTACTGAGCCACCGTGCCCCCAATGAGTTGGTTAAATTTGTATTTGCATTATAGGAAAAATGTGCAACTTGAAATTGCAGTATTTTAACATCAGTGTGCAGAGGGTTAACTGGCAAAGTGCTAGATTCTTTTCGGCAGTCAGCATTTGTTTATCAGTAACTGTTTTGTTCAATTTATTGGCAAGTGTATATGGGCACTCTCCAATAAAATAAAACAAAACAAATGATCCAAAACAACAGATAATTTTTTTCAAATTCGATATAAACCACAAGGTTGACAGAGCTAGAGCAGCAAATATGTAGGACGGACACATTTTTCAGTCACACCCTAAGTTAAACAAGGGCAAATAACAGTGTAAATGCTCATGCGAAGATATTAATTCTACTGTAGGATCCGTTCCCCCATGCTGAGTAACAAGCATGGTAAAAATTATTTGAATTCAACGTATAATGACAGAGCTAGAGCAGCAAATATGTTGGACGGACACATTTTTTCAATCATTTTTCAATAATAATCCCCTAAGTTAAACAAGGGAAAATAACTCTGTAAATGTTTACGCGAAGTTGTTAATTCTGCTGCAGGATCCATTCCCCCATGTTGACGAACAAGCATGGTAAAAAAAATCTGACAAATAATGACCATGCTAGAGTAACAAATATGTTGGACGGACACATTTTTCAATCATACCCTAAGTTAAACAAGGGCAAATAACACTGTAAATGTTCATGCAAAGATATTAATTCTACTGTAGGATCCGTTCCCCCATGCTGAGGAACAAGCATGGTAAAAGTTATTTGAATTCAAGGTATGATGACAGAGCTAGAGCAGCAAATATGTTGGACGGACACATTTTTCAATAATAATTCCCTAAGTTAAACAAGGGAAAATAACTGCATATGTTTACGCAAAGATGCAAGACAAGAGCTAGAGCAGCAAATATGTTGGATGAACACATTTGCATTATGCACAAATGTATGCAGCTCTCCACTAAATATCCCCTCCGACGGAGTCGGGAGCATAACAAACCGTCTGTACTTTCTGCTAATTTGCCAAGATTTCTGTACTTGTAATTTAGGTACACTGATTACCACAGTGACTTGGTGGAATTTGAAGGCCTGCTTGACAAAAAACCACTTCTTCTTAGGATATTTTATTGTTATTGCTAAAACACCTGTGTTTGGCACATCTTCTGTGAATACAAAGTGTTTCAATGTGAGGAATGGCATTTGACTATGTGTCACATGAGTCATTTCATCTGACGGGACAACTACAGAGAGTGCCTGCCATCAATTTAATCCTTTACCTAACATGAATGGAAGATGACAGTTGCAAAACAATTTAAAAAAAAAATATGTTTCTTTAACCCTCAAACGCCTGGAGATTTTTCCGAAATTTTCATCATACCACAGATCATGTGTCTAGTAGCTGGGGAGTGGTTTCTGGTCATGTACTGGCTGTCTATAAAGGCAACCAAGACTTGTCAAGAAACCACTGTTAGGGTAATTATACTTTTGTCAGAAAGACATCCTCACATCATTTTGAAAGTTTCTCAAATTCAGAAATGGGCCTTTACTGGTTAAAAAAAACCATACCATAATATCCACCACATGAATAACAGTGAAATAATTCCAAATTCCAATAAGAGAGCATGAGCTATGCTTTGGAGGCAAAAAATAATAAAATACAAATGGTGATTTTTATGAATAGTGCTGGCCGGATATGGTTGTTAGGTTAGGTAAAGGGTCAAACCAATTAACTGTAACAAAACAGATGAATCATACCTTTGTGGTTTCTCTTCATCCATGCGGCTGTGTGTTTTCCCTTCCCACAACAACTATTATTCTGTACACTTCCTTTAACAGGATCTGTTCTACTGTGTAATCTAAAAAATAATGAAAGCGTCAATGACACTGTAGCTTAACTTGACTGTGTGTAGTGTTTGATGAAAAGGATAATGTTCAATATTTATGAAAGGATCATGAAATAAGACAAGAATTGTGATAATAGAGAATATGTCAATTTCTGTTTCCGGTATGCTATGTTTTCAATAAGAATAATTTGAGTATAGACTGTACTAAAGAATTAAGACCTGGGTTGATGTGGCCCTATCAGTTGATGAATGTCAACCAATGTCAACAAGTTACAGTAAAATCATTCCAAAACGAGTCATCCTACCAAGTTACAATGTAATCCCTTCATAGGTATAACTTGTACACTTTGCTAAAGGAATCTAGGTCATGTGACAGTTTGGCGGTCACGGTTGACCGATCATGACCCAAATAGGAGAGTCTCATCTAAATATCATACCAAGTTAAAATGAAATTCCTTCATAAAAACAACTTCTCAGTAGGGCTAAAGGAATCTAGGTCAAGTGACCAGGCAGCAGGAACGGCTGACCGATTGCGACCAAAACAGGACAGTCTCATCTAGACATCCTACCAAGTTAACCTTCCAAGTTACAATGAAATTGCTTCATAAATATGATCTGCAGACTGTAACATGAATAATTTCGTAAAATAATTATAAGTTGCAGCCCTGAACATTTGTTTCCACTGATTTTTCCTCTCCTTCTTCTATTTCCTCTTTATATCCACCATTTCTCTCATAATTATGTGTCTGGCATGATGGCATCCTTAAAACTGAGATTTACAAGCACAAATAACAGTGAAGTGTAACTGTATTGAGGGCCAAACAAAGAATGAAAATTGCGCCAATTTCGAGACCTCCTTGACACTGCACATGCGCAGTGGAGTAAAAGTATGGAGGACCATATAGGACATGTAATTTTCGGTTTTAGATGCAAATTTGGGGAATTGGGGGGTAAAATTTGTGTTTGGCCCTAGATATTTAAGAGTTAGCACCAGCAGCTAAGTCTGGGTCATTGGTACAGTATAAAAATATATATACACTTTTCATAACAATATTTCAACTAAAACGTAAAACAGGTAGTTGGATATACTTGGTGCTTAGCAAACTTTGAGAAGTATATAATCTGCTCAATAATGCGACTGTCTAATAAATACACTCATTATGCACGCGAGCAATGAAATCCCACACGTACTATTCTGAATACAGCCTGTATCGAAGGTATTACCGAGTGATACAAGTGGAACCAGGAAACTGAATGAATAATATGAATTATTATGCAGTTAACTGAGTAATAAGCTTTTACGTCGTAAGAAAAGGTCAGATCGCTCTGAGCACAACATTTCAGAGTGGACTAATTGCCACATTGGAGAATGTCACTCAGATAACCGACATGTCAGTCACACAGGTACACAAAGGCTAGCAATTTATTGATAAGGAATCATATGCTCGTTATGACTTATTAACGAACAACCACAGGAAATGAACTGAATAGTAGATGTGCCCATGAGGTCGCCATTAGAACACGACCCAGCCGCCAATCTAGGAGCCATAAAAGGCATGCATATATTTGAATGCATTCAAGGCTTACAGGAAAAAAACTACGTCCTGCCCTGTAATCGCCCCTTAACACACTGGCAGAAGGGAGGGGGAGGAGGCACAGGGTTGTTCGACGAATAATTCCTATCGAACACCCCTCTCCCGCATTACTTGAATCGCTTGTGTTAGTTATCAAATAGTATAGGAACTGCAGGGCTCCCTCAAATCTGGCCGACTCCATAATGCCATGGGGATGGACAGGGACGTCATGAACAAATAATACACCATATAGACATAATATCCAGTCTCTAAGGTGGAAATATAATCCAAAGCAAGAGATTGAATAGAAACAAGAGCGCTTGTATCGCTGAAGCAATACAATGTCCCCTACCGGACTAATGAGCATTAATAATTATACAAATGTTATAACCTAGATGTGATCAGCATGAATTCCGTTGAAGCATTTCCAAAAAATGTTCAGAAAACTGATATTTTGGCGCTTTTCCATATTTCCAAGGGCCATAACTCACACAAGAATAATGCAATCAGCATGAAACTCAAACTTGATCTGTAAGTCATCGTTCTATAGTAGGTTACCAAGAATGAAATCATTCGGTTGAAGCATTTCCAAAAAAAAGTCTGGAAAACTAAAGTATGACTGACAGACTGACTTACAGACTGACGGATGGACAGAGTACAAATGAAACTTGATCTGTAAGTCATTGTTCTATAGTAGGTTACCAAAAATGAAATCATTCTGTTGAAGCGTTTCCAAAAAAAGTCTGGAAAACTAAAGTATAACCAACAGACTGACTGATAGACTGACGGATGGATGGACAGAGTGTAAATGAAACTTGATCTGTAAGTCATCGTTCTATAGTAGGTTACCAAAAATGAAACCATTCCGTTGAAGTGTTTCCAAAAAAAGTCCAGAAAACTAAAGTACGACCGACAGACTGACTGACAGACTGACGGATGGATGGACAGAGTGTAAATGAAAAGTGATCTGTAAGTCATCGTTCTATAGTAGGTTACCAAAAATGAAATCATTCCGTTGAAGCGTTTCCAGAAAAAGTCCGGAAAACTGATATTTTGGCGCTTTTCCATATTTCCAAGGGCAATAACTCACACAGGAATAGGGCAATCAGCATGAAACTCAAACTTGATCTGTAAGTCATCCTTCTATAGTAGGTTACCAAAAATGAAATCATTCCGTTCAAGCGTTTCCAAAAAAGTCCAGAAAACTGAAATTTTGGCGCTCTTCCATATTTCCAAGGGCCATAACTCACACAAGAATAAAGCAATCAGCATGAAACTCTAACTTGATCTGTAAGTCATCGTTCTATAGTAGTTTACGAAAAATTAAATCATTCCGTTGAAGCGTTTCCAAAAAAAACTCCGGAAAGTTAAAAAATTTATAGTAATTTATATATTTTTTATACTTAACAATGACCCAGACATAGCTGGTGCTTACTCTTAAAAATATAGGGCCAAACACAAATTTTGCCCCCAATCCCCAAAATTTGCATCTAAAACCAAAGAAAACATGTCCTGAATGGCCCTCCATACTTCACCTCTACTGCGCATGCGTGGTGTCAAGGATGTCCCGAAATTGGCGCCATTAATCATTCTTATAACCAGTGCCTGGTAAGCGCTATGTACTCAGCGGGGAGGTATGAGTTCCCAACTCCTGGGAGGGCCATCCCCGTCTGGGTCATTGGTAAGTATAAAAAATATATAAATTACTATAAATTTTTTAACATTTTTATACTGTACCAATGACCCAGACATAGCTGAATAGTAAAAAGGCTGGAGGGCCTAGGACATAGAGGAAATTCCAATAAGCTCAATTATATAAAATAGAGTCATCCCCTCGAGGGGAAAAGGAGTATTAGGCCTTACATGTATCTTTCTTATTTATGATAAATTAGAAAGACACAACACCTTCCGTAATTGAGCATCATAACATCCATGTACTCTATTAATATCCAGTATAATCCTTATACTAATAATTTTTAAAGTAAGCCAATAAATAAAGTTAGTCAAGAGAATAGAGACTCTTTATACTCCTGAAAAGTGTCTGAGGATTGTATAATAACGCCCGTTGACACGTGTTATATTCAAAAGCTATACTTTAAAAACTATGATCTGAATGAATTTTTAAAACATAAACTTATCACTTAAAAACCATCCCAGTAACAGCTCAGAATTACTAACTCCGGAGGAGGTATCCCCTTGTTTTCATAATAAAACAGGTGACCCAAGGGAACACCCTCCCCCCCCCCCCTCACCTTTCTCCTTGCCCTGGGTCAAATAGCCCAGAGCGAAGAGGGCAGCAGGACGGAGTCACTACCTGAATAGAAAGCCTCCCTAGCTATAGTAGCAACTGTTAAGTGAATGACATTCTGAGCAGTAGATAATAGACCTAACAATGGAGGCCTCCAGAAATGGACTCAATATTTCTGAGATAAAAATTCATGAATGTGGATGGCTGAGCCCAATGTGCAGCCTTCATCAAATCTATAATAGCGACACTATTAATGTAAGCCCCAGATGTAGAAAGAGCTCTTACTTCATGAGTCGAAATCTCAAGCACAAACTGCTGAGTTAATGATATACCATAAGCAGTACCGATAGTTAATTGAATCCATTAGCAATAGAATGGAGCGTAATGTCCTTCTATTAGGCATCAAAGACAGAAGAAGCTTTACGTCCTTACTAATAAACTGATATCTGTTTATAAATACGCAAACTCTAACCGGACAGAGTAAAGGCCTATGCCCGTACGAAGACGGAAGGACCTTAATAACAATAGGTTCCGGATATTTATTAGGAGCCTGATTCTTAATCAAAAATCCAACATTAGTAGTAAAGGAAATAGTGTTTCCGATACTACGAAAGTGAGAATCGTCCACCGATAATGCATGAAGCTCACTGACTCTTCAGTAGAAGAGAAAACTAAGAGAATTACTGTCTAAAAAGGTCAGAATTTGAAAACCACTGTTTCCAAAGGCTCAAATGATTACTTAGCTAAATAAGAACCGAAGCTAAATTCCGTATAGGAATTTAATCTAAGGATTCTAGGTCTATTTATCGAAAGGTTTCTAACTGACTTAGATAAAGAGACATTAGACTCAATTGTAAACTATCATAGAGTGCATAGGTATGAGATAACATAGACCTATAACGTTAATAATAACAGGCTGCAGTTGATCTTGTCAAACAAGTATACTAGAAAGTTGCAATGTCTAGTATGGAGGGATCAAAAATATCAACATAATGATCCCTACACCACGACGGAAGAGCCTCCACTTTAGCCGCATAATATAGCGAAGAAGAGGTTCTCCTATAGTAAGAAATCGCGTCCATAGCTGGTCCTGTACAATGCTTGCCGTGTAAGAAGGACCACACAACGGAATACGTGAAGGTTGAGACCTTGCGGGTTGTGATGAAGTTGACACGATTTCCCCAGCGAAAGAAGATCCTCTCATGGAGGAAGTTTTCGTGATAAGTCCCACAGTAGACACCTGAGTAAATTTACCCACGGTCTCTGTGAAGACAGAGATGCTATCAACAGAATTGTATTGTGGATGTTTATCTTAGCAATACTTGCTGAATCAACAGCGCTGGAGGATATGCGTATCCTATCATTCCGTCCTATTAGATCAATAGAGCGTTAACAACATAAGCTCAGGGATCCGGACATGGAAACACATACGTCTGCAATTGAATAGTGAGTTGTGTCGCAAATAAATTATCATTGGGCGCTCCCACTGATAGCAAATCTGATTGAATACTTGTTTGTTGAGAGTCCATTCTGACGGCAACAAGCGACCCTTACGTGAAAGGGAGTCTGCTAATACAATCAGACGACCCGGAATATGACGGACCGAAGCAGAACTTGGTGTACTATAACAAACAGAAGGATTCTTTCCGTTAAAATGAATAACGGAATCGAATGAGTGCCTCCCTGGTTCCAGAGATATGCAACTACTGTCGTATTAACGGACAGGATTTGGACATGCGTTTCTGAATAATGTTCATCCAATGACATAGTGCAAGCCTAAATAACATCATTTCCTGGAAGTTAAGTGCTTGCCTAGAAACTGCGGAACCCAAAGACCCTGGCACTTCGAATCCGTTGGGATCAATATTGTACCCCAACCTGTTTGACTGGCATCCGTCATAATCATAAAACTCGGATCCGGCAACTGCAGTGGCACTCTCTGAGTCAACCACCGAATGTTTGCCCCAGTCTGAATCTCTTGCTACACTTGATAGACAAGAGACCGTGTATATCGAGCAATTCATAGAATGCTGAAAAGTTGCCGTCGAAGAGAAGCTTCTCCGAGACCGAAGCGACTCTGAGAGAGTTGTTCACCTTACTATCCACGCGCATGGATGTAGCCAGGGCTGCGTCACGTCTAACCAACTCCAGGTTGCCACTGAAGGACGGAGTTATACGTGGAAAAACTACTGCCCTTGAAAGAAATCACATTGAGGATCCTATTCTGGAATTCTTTCTCTTGAAGACGTAATGATAACGCCTCAGTAAGGTGGTCTACGTAAGATAAAGCGTCTAAGTTAAGTCTATTAGACATCATTGTCGTTTCCAACATCGTGGTTGGAATTGACATAGACGGCGAAAAAGATAATTCCCAGTCTTCAGCACCGCCGTCTAGACACATATGAACTCTCGGTATGCCCTGTTCTGCCAATATAAATTATTTCCTAGAATTGAAAAAAGGCAGAATAGAGCATTGCAGACAAGAAACTAGACTATCATGCATGGTAGCAAGCTTATATATAGCGTCGTTAAATAATTCGAATGTTCTAAAGACATTATTGGACTGTGTCGGTAAGTCAGGGACAATGTCCCTGAACCGATCCAAAACTCCGTGTCCAATGACGCTATTAGTCTCTTATCCAGCATCGCAGCAATGTAGTCCGACGGAACAACCTCTGGAAGATAATGCCGAAAGAAATGTATGGCAGCTTCTGTTGTTCCGAAAGGGAAAGCTCGAAATCGTCCGAATCCCTTTCGCCATCCTGTCGGACCCTATAAAGTGTTCGGTCGTCGGAACCTGATGCAACAGTGGAGCGCACCGACCCAGCGCCGTCGGATTATTCCTGATCCGACCGAGAATTTGTCGTTTGCTGGGATGCTGCGATAAACTGTGCTATTTTGGATAGCACGTCCGTCACTGAGGCCTGTGGAGAAGCGGTCTTACGATGCATTGCCGCTGGAAGCTCCGTGATCGTTACCCTGTGCATACTTCTATTATGCGAGCGAACGGAGTGTAAAGGCCTCATGTCCCTTGGCTACCGGATGGCGTGACCTGTTCGCCGTGGAATCACTGAATGACGAAGCTGGCCGGATACTGGAGGTCACGTAGCCAATGTGCGGTCGTGTGCGCTGCAGTGAGGATGAGGAAGCATTATCAACAGTCTCTCGGACTGTCAATATAATGGAGCGTCCCAAGTGACGGACATATGCTCCGAATGCGAAATATCTGTACCACAACATCCGGTCCCATATGTTGTTGTACGAGAGAGGGACCTCTCTCGCTCGCAGCCCGGACGGACCTGGACGAGATAGGAACCGGACTAACAGGCTTCCTCCGATCTGTCCTCTAATCCGTCGTCACTGGGTGTGTACTAAAGTCTATTATAGTGCTCGCATCACCCAAATCTCCTTCCTAGACCGCAACGGACGAACCTGACTGCCGAACCATTCGATGAATGGACGCTACACTGGGTGAGCTAGCGAATGTCAACTCCGTCAATCCTACTAGGGACCTCTTAGGCGATTGACGTATTCCATGAGCACTTATTGCCGCTAGCTCTTCATTAACTATGACGACAGAGGCACACTTTCGAAAGACATCTCAGTAACTTTGCGAACAAGAAACCAGACATGCTTGTTAATAGCAAGCATATAATAATATATATAGCGTCGTTCAATAATTCGAAAGTTTGTGTGACATTATTGGACTGTGTCGGAACTGAGGGACGATGTCCCTGAACCGAACCAAAAATTTCTGTGTCCACCGACGCTATCAGTTTCTTATCCGGCATCGCAGCATTCTGGTCCGATGAAAGAACCTCTAGAAGATAAAGTCAGATGACATACACAGCAGCTCATGTTGTTCCGAAAGGGAAAGCTCGAAATCCTCCGAATCCCTTTCGGCATCCCGTCAGACCGGATGAAATTTTCAGACGTCCGTACCTGCTTCCGCGGTGCGTCCCGACCCAGCGTCGTCGGATAATACATAATGCGACAGAGATTCTGTCGTTGGTGGGATGCTGCGATAAGCTGTGCTATTTGGGATAGCACGTCCGTCACCGAGGCCTGTGCAGTAGCGGTCTTACGATGCTTTGCCGCTGGAAGCTCCGTGTACGTTGACTCCCGCATACTTTCTTATGCGAACGTCCGGAGTTTGCAGGCCTCGTGTCTCTGGCTACCGGATGGTGTGACCTGGTCGCCGATGATTCTCTGATTGGCGAAGCTGACTGGATATCCGAGGTCACGTAGCCAAGAGCGGTCGTGTGCGCTACCATGAGGATGAGGAAGCCTTATTGACAGTCTCTCCGGACTGACTATATATCGGAGCGTCCCGAGCGGCAGACGTAAGCTCTGAATGCGAAACATTTTGTACCACAACATCTGGGGCCAGAAGTTGTTGTACGAGAGAGGGGCCCCTCTCGCTCGCAGTCCGGATGGACCTGGACGAGCTATGAACCGGACTAAAAGGCTTCCTCCGTTCTCTCCTCTAATCCGCCGTCACTGGGTGTGCATTTGGTTGATTTATAGTGCTCGCATCACCCAAAACTCCTTCTAGACCGCAACGGACGAACCCGGCTGCCGAACCATTCGATGAATGGACGCTACACCGGGCGAGCTAGCGGACGTCAAAGGCCGTCGAACCTACTAGGGTCCTCTTAGGCAATTGGGGTATTTACATGAGCACTTTTCCGCTAGCTCTTCATTAATTGTGATGACGGAGGCACACTTTTGGAAGACATCACGGATACATCACCCTGTTCTTGATCGTCTGAAATAGAGATTGATAAACTAGAGTGACCCTGCGGGGAAAGGACTGGCATGGCCATTTCCCCACTAACATACCGTGACACACGCTTCCCATGTTCTCATCGAAATTAACACATACAGAACAGGAGTTAGTGCAAGTACACTGACTACGTATACAATCATTATGAAAGTCAGAGGAAGACTTCCTCTTATTACAATTGAACAATATCCTTTCATTGTAAAAGAAAACAGTCCTAGTACTCGCACCAACCCCTGACAATCAAAATACATAATAACATATAATACTTACGAACAATAATAATGTATCTAGTTATGATTAAATAAACATCAAGATATTATTATCAAGAAATCCCCCCTCACACAGAGGGCTGTTGTAAATGTAAACAAGTGTAAAAACACCAGAAGAAGACTCCAGGTGCCCTGGCCCGAAATCAGTTACCAATAATACACTATCTGATGCAAAACAGAGACTTCCAGGGAAGAAACTGCAGAACATCAGATGGTAGATGCAGAACACTACGCCTAACCACCCATAGGTGAAGACGTAAACATGGGGAAAAGAACAGAATTCATTCTGTTATCTAGCTAAAACTCCCAAGAAATTTTAGTAATAATATTACAGAAAACATGCCAAAAGCATGGGAGAATAGCAAGAGGGGACTTAAAGGAGGGAGAGAGGAAAACACTGAACAAGCAGTGTAACTTGATAACAAGAATGACCACAACAGGCTGTTGCCTCGAAAATAGGTAACTTAACATAATTTCATTAAAAAATTTTAAGTTACAGCCCTGATAATTTTCTGTCACTCATTTTTCCTCTCCTCCTTCTATATCCTCCTTAGAATCACCATTTCTCTAATATTTATGTGTCTGGCATCATTTAAACTGAGATTTACAAGCACAAAGATCAGTCAGATGTTAACTGATGAAGGGCCAAACAAAGAATGATTAATGGCGCCAATTTCGGGACGTCCTTGACACTGCGCATGCGCAGTAGAGGTGAAGTATGGAGGGCCATTCAGGACATGTTTTCTTTGGTTTTAGATGCAAATTTTGAGGGATTGGGGGGCAAAATTTGTGTTTGGCCCTATATTTTTAAGAGTTAGCACCAGCTATGTCTGGGTCATTGGTACAGTATAAAAATACTAAAGTGTGACTGACAGACTGACGGATGGACGGAGTGCAAACCTAGAGTGCAGTGACTACAGGCAAGGCAACAAGCATGTAAATCCGATGTATACTATTACACCCTACACAGAGAGCAGTAATTCATAAATAATTATAACCCAACAAGTTCACTGCACTCCTAACATCTAGCATATAATCATACAATATAAGGATACATGATGAAGACAATCAGAAATAATTTCGAAATAAATTAAAACCATTTTTTTCCGAATTTTTTTTTTGAAAATGCCCAAGTTCCCTAAGGGAACCACACGAGCCCAAGGGCATCCCGATAGAACCTAAGTGTGGAAAACACCAAAATACCAAATCTACACTACCGGAATATTAATAAATGTATCCTAATATAATTGTGATAAAATAAAACCCTGAATATTACCTGTTAAAGGCATTGTTAAAAGTAAACAACATCAGGATACAAAAAGCCAGAAACTAGACAAAAGGCACACAAAAGGCCCAAGTCAGTAAATAATTAACTGATACCTGATACAAAGCTAGATATTCATGTGAAGAAAAACCAATGCATCCGGTAGGATATGCAAGAAAAAATGACCTAAGACTCCTAGGGTGAGGAAGGAACAGTGGGGATAAACAGAAAAAACATTCTGTATAACACATTAAACTTCCAAGAAATTTAATAAAAAAATTCTATAAAAAAACAGCCAGAAAGCGTAGGAGTTTAACCGGAGGGTTCATGAACATTACGTGTACATTGCATACAAAACCGCACTTGTTAATACCCCGTCATTTGTGTAGAAACGACCGGGTATGAAAAGCTGTTTTAGTGTGGTCACATGAGAAGGATTACATAACCAATTAATGTTTCGCGAGAAAAATCTTTCAGAGAATGTCCCTGATTTGCAATTATATTGTTCAGTCAGAAAATTTCTAAAACCTACATTTAATAAAATATTCAGATACAAATGCCAAATCTTTCATTTCCAGAACTCTGTACTGCAGTTTAATTTTGGATTTGAAAAAATCTGTTCGTTAATTCGTGAGATTTTTTATTTGTTTTCCTATTAAAATAAAATTTTCGCTGATTTTTGACACGTGATCTGCGAAATTCTTATTTTTGGGGTCAAATTTATCACACAAAATAACAGGATTTACCGAACCGATTTTCACCTTTCCAGATTTTATTTGATATACAAAATTCCCAAACAAAATGTATCAGGTACAAAAAAAAAAATTTAGTGAAAGAAATTAATATGTTAATTGCCGAATCTTTTCCCAATACAGTCCAATCAACACTGATTAGTGAGTGGACGTCTTTACATTATGTAATTACACATAACACACTCAGTCAATTTTTTGATAATTTTTTCGTATGGAGTGTACATGTAATGAAAGGATAGGGAAGGAATACATAATCAACAGTAGGTAAATCATTAGTAAAACTAATGACATCAAGGCGTATATCCCGAAATTGGGTAACATGAAATAATTATCCCCGCTTTCGTCGGGGATATTGTTGTTATCTCCGTCCGTCCGTCCGTCCGGTGTTACATTCACTTGCATTAATGTTTAAACTATGCTAATGTGTTCAGGTATCACCAGTACATGTGCATGAAGGTTTCGGGATTTTGATTTGGTTCCAAGTGGTTCCAGTGGAACCATTTTTATCCTTAGAAAATCTTTGTCCGCTCAAAGGTTCTTAGGGTATTGAATTCGATACGTTTAAACCATGTTAACATGTTCAGATAGCATCTGTAGATGTGCATGAAGGTTTCGGAATTTTGATTTGGGTCCAAGTGGTTCCAGTGGAACCACTTTTATCCTTAGAAAATCTTTGTCCGCTCAAAGGCTCTTAGGGTAGTAGTGGATTATACACGGGTGACCCACACCCTTTGTACGTCGACCCACGACGCTAAAAGGATACCTTCCTGAAAGCATTCTCGAACTAACAATTTTAGCTCTTGGCGTTCGGATTGGTACTCAACAATTATCACAATTCCACCTTCCTGGTGAAGTATAAACCGGTGACCTGCACCGTGTGTTACGTCGACCCACGACGTTTAAAGGATACCTTCCCAAAAGCATTATCAAGCTGAAACTTTCAGCCCTTGGAGCTTGGATTGGTATCCGATAATTATCACAAATTGGGCTTCAACACATCCCACGCAGCTGGCTACCAAAGCTACAGCTCTCCATTGTGTTTTCATGGTTCTCCGATAACCATAATATCAACACAATAAAGTCGCGACACTTCCCGACTTTCACACTCACAGCTGCTTTACCTAAGTCGCTATCACTATTAACCCTGTCCACCGGGTTCACACTTCGGACAACCGGAGAAACTCCCACCCACCCTGGGCTGGGTTTGTAACAGTACCACTGTAATAAACAGATCTCTGTATTTGTTTGTTTGATAAGGTCGTACAGGCCGAAACCTTGGTTACACTTTGCGGAAGTTTATTCCGGACAAATACCAATAGAGGTCCACCTCAATTCCACAATGGAGTCGTTGCAACCTGAAACACACCGTAAGCTCCGACTACAACTCAATAATTCTCGGAGGCTCATGTTTCGGGCAGCTGATGCACATCACAAGCACAGCATTTACCAAAAATGCAACTCACAAAATGTCGTGCCAGCAGATCTTCTCAATACCATAAAAACTGACTTACGCCGTACTGTCGACGGCTTGCTCAAATTTGAGAATGATATCTCGTCGGACATCGACGAGCTTGCTCGCCAAACCACTCAGCGTTTGACACAATGTCTACAGACACAGTACGGGAAGCGCATCTCAGACCTAGAAGTCGAGATATCTGAGTATCTTAATAACCCGCTCCCTCCTAATATCATTGAGCAGGACCAACCTGCCTTTCTTGAGCTCTTCCATAACACCATTTCACGCTTCTCCAGCGTCGACTTAACCAAATATCGGCTAACAAACGCCCAGCGTTATAAGGAGACTATGGCCGCAGCTGTTCCAACCCTCAACCAGGGCTTGGACGCCGCAGCAGCTGCTTCCGAATCTCCCCCGACTACACGGGGGACGGTAATCCACTCACCGAGTGGACAGTCCTCTCATCAATCAAGAATACGCCTCCCGAAGCTTACTCATATGGACACTCATCCCATTTCCGCTGATTCACCTATGAAGGCACCCAAGCGCCGTAGATTAGGAATGACCAACATTCCTCCCCCCAGCTCAACGCATCGGGGTAGTACACATCAAGCGCCTGGGGCTCTTCTTAAGGCGACCTCCTCTGTCAGACCCCTGACAGGCCCTGGTGCCACGGCACAGGTGACCACCGCAGCTGCACTTAGTACACTCATGACCCCTTGTAGTGGCTCACTACCTTGGTCACAGGTCACCTTGCCAGAAGAAGACTGGCCCCTCGGCTCTTGTACTGATTACAAGCCCAATGGCAATACCGTAACTATGGTTCGTCCTACCACGGACATACAGCCTGTATTTACCACCATCGAATCAGCTGGCCCCGAGCCTTTGAATACCATTCTTTCCACCGACAGGTCCACCTGTCCCTTGGTGTCAGACTCCAACCCTTCACCGTCGGGGGATGGCATAGATTCCAGCATTGACACCATTAGTTGTCCTACTGATACCTCCTCCGAGAGTATACAATTCACCTACAGGACTTCAGATGAGCAGGGACCCTTGTCCCTTTCCGCTGAACACAGCGCGTCGGACACAGGCCTCTCCCCTCTACTTGCGGCCCAATCGGATGACGCTTCTCATCCTCGTGCTTCCAGCACCCAAACCATGGCCCAGCCATGCATGGTTAACATTGCTCCGGGCAAAACACCAAATACACTCACCAAATTTGCCCATAAATATACCAGAGAGGGCATTTTACTAAATCTGAGCAAGATAGCCGGTACTAAACAAACCTGACTGGGCCTCTATGCCCCTGTCAGCAGAGCTCCACTGTCCACAACTCACTGTCCGGCCAGGCACCACCGGCCGGCTAATAAAGCAGTATTCCAACACGTCAAACGCGCCGGTAGGCGACATTAACGACGTCAAAAGGAGCGACAGTCTCACCTCAATGCACAGGCTGACAAGGCTAGCACATATATCACCAATCTATCAAATTACACCCTCAGTACACATGAGAAAATTGTACTGGGAAAGGGGTTAAAATTCATTCCAACGCCTCAAAGACCTTCCAGGTCCTTCTTCAAGGAAGACATACAATTGCTTCACAATAGAATGCGATTGAGGGTTTTACATGCTGATCAACAGCAGCGGTTCATTAACCCATTTCATAAGAAGACCAATACTTCTCCCACTATATACGCTATTGCCACGCAATAGCCCACAACAAGCTCCCCCGTAGGAGCCTAGGTCCAACCTATATTACACCCCCCCCCCCCCCCCCCCCCCCCCCGGGGGGTGATTGAGTTCTCAATGAAACCGCTCACATAGAACTAATTAAGGAGGACACTTCCTTTCCCTCCAATATACGCTATTGCCACGCAATAGCCCACAACCCTGCACCAAGCAGGTTGGCGTTATATTTCAAATTTTGAACCCCCAACCCTCCAAGGGTTGATATGAAGTTCATTTGTGGTGACCACACACTCACACCCACTGCAGGTGTGTTTTATTTAAGTTGTGTCAACGGGCTACCACCCGATTACGAACAGAATCACAACACCAACTACACCTACCCCCCTTCCAGATGAGGGTGGTGTCACAATTTCTTTTGCACGATAGGTGCCATGGGCCTACGTGGGCCTTCCACGTACGAGCTTACGATAACAACTAGCTCGACATGACGGGCCCCAGTGCCCCTCTTGCCTTACACCTTTGTCAGATGTTCTACTTGAAGCTTGCGGGCGAACTGAGTTGCTGCTATGTCCTTTACTCATCAAGTACAGCCCTGATTATTTTTTGTCACTTCTTTTTCCTCTCCTCCTTCTATCCTCCTTAGAATCACATTTTCTCCAAAAATTATGTGTCTGGCATCCTTTAAACTGAGATTTACAAGCACAAAGATCAGTGAGATGTTGACTAATGAAGGGCCAAACAGAGAATGATAATTGGTGCCAATTTCGGGACGTCTGCGTCACTGCGCATGCACAGTAGAGGCGTAGTATGGAGGTCCTTTAGGACATGATTTCTTTTTGTTTTGGATGCAAATTTTGGGGATTGGGGGGCAAAATTTGTGTTTGGCCCTGGTTTTTTTAGAGTTAGCACCAGCTAAGTCTGGGTCATTGGTACAGTATAAAAATATCTTTGTCCGCTAAAAGGCTCGTAGGGTATTCAATTTGAAACATTTAAACCATGTTAACATGTTCAGATAGTATCTTAGGGTATTGTCGGGGATATTGTCGTTATCTCCGTCCGTACGTACGTACGTACATCCGTCCATCCATCCGTACGTCCGTCTGGTGTTACATTCACTTGCATTAATGTTTAATAAACTATGCTAATGTGTTCAGGTATCACCAGTACATGTGCATGAAGGTTTCGGGATTTTGATTTGGTTCCAAGTGGTTCCAGTGGAACCACTTTTATCCTTAGAAAATCTTTGTCCGCTCAAAGGCTCTTAGGGTATTGAATTCGAAACTTTTAAACCATGTTAACATGTTCAGATAGCATCTGTAGATGTGCATGAAGGTTTCGGAATTTTGATTTGGGTCCAAGTGGTTCCAGTGGAACCACTTTTACCCTCAGAAAATCTTTGTCCGCTCAAAGGCTCTTAGGGTATTGAATTCGAAACATTTAAACCATGTTAACATGTTCAGATAGCATATCTGTAGATGTGCATGAAGGTTTCGGAATTTTGATTTTGTTCCAGGTGGTTCCAATGGAACCACTTTTATCCTTAGAAAATCTTTGTCCGCTCAAAGGTTCTTAGGGTATTGAATTCGAAACGTTTAAACCATGTTAACATGTTCAGATAGCATCTGTAGATGTGCATGAAGGTTTCGGAATTTTGATTTGGGTCCAATGGTTCCATTGGAACCACTTTTATCCTTACAAAATCTTTGTCCGCTCAAAGGCTCTTAGGGTATTGAATTCGAAATGTTTAAACCATGTTAACATGTTCAGATAGCATCTGTAGATGTACATGAAGGTTTTGGAATTTTCATTTGGGTCCAAGTGGTTCCAGTGGAACCACTTTTACCCTCAGAAAATCTTTGTCCGCTCAAAGGCTCTTAGGGTATTGAATTCGAAACATTTAAACCATGTTAACATGTTCAGATAGCATCTGTAGATGTGCATGAAGGTTTCAGAATTTTTATTTGGTCACAGGTGGTTCCAGTGGAACCACTTTTATCCTTAGAAAATCTTTGTCCACACAAAGGCTCGTAGGGTATTGAATTTGAAACGTTTAAACCATGTTAACATGTTCAGATAGCATCTGTAGATGTGCATGAAGGTTTTGGAATTTTGATTTGGGTCCAAGTGGTTCCAGTGGAACCACTTTTATCCTTAGAAAGTCTTTGTCCGCTCAAAGGCTCTTAGGGTATTGAATTCGAAACGTTTAAACCATGTTAACATGTTCAGAGAGCATCTGTAGATGTGCATGAAGGTTTCGGAATTTTGATTTGGTTCCAGGTGGTTCCAGTGGAACCACTTTTATCCTTAGAAAGTTAAAAAATTTATAGTAATTTATATATTTTTTATACTTACCAATGACCCAGACATAGCTGGTGCTAACTCTTAAAATATAGGGCCAAACACAAATTTTGCCCCCCAATCCCCAAAATTTGCATCTAAAACCAAAGAAAACATGTCCTAAAAGGCCCTCCACAATTCGCCCCTACTGCGCATGTGCAGTGTCAAGGACGTTCCGAAATTGGCGCCATTAATCAGTGCCTGGTAAGCGCTATGTACTCAGCGGGGAGGCAAGAGTTCCCAACTCCTGGGAGGGCCATCCCCGTCTGGGTCATTGGTAAGTATAAAAAATATATAAATTACTATAAATTTTTTAACATTTTTATACTGTACCAATGACCCAGACATAGCTGAATAGTAAAAAGGCTGGAGGGCCTAGGACATAGAGCAAAATGGAATACGCTCAATAAAATAAAATAGAGTCATCCCCTGTATGGAAAAAGAAGTAATAGGCCTTACATGTATCTTTCTTATTTATGATAAATTAGAAAGATACAACACCTTCCAAAATTGAGCTTCATACATCCATGTACTCTATTAATATCCAATATAATCCTTATACTAATAATTTTTAAAGTAAGCCAATAAATAAAGTAAGTCTAGAGAATAGAGACTCTTATACTCCTAAAAGTGTCTGAGGATTGCATAATCATGTCCGTTGACATATGCAATATTCAAAAGCTATACTTTAAAAACTAAGACTTGAATGAATTTTAAAAACCTAAACTTCTCACTAAACAACCATCCCAATAACAGCTCAGAATTACTAACTCCGGAGGAGGTATCCCCTTGTTTTCATAGTAAAACAGGTGACCCAAGGGAACACCCTCCCCCCCCCCCCCCCCCCCTTTTTCTTGCCCTGGGTCAAATAGCCCAGAGCGAAGAGGGCAGCGAACGGAGACACTGCCGAAACAGACAGCCTACCTAGCTATAGTAGCAACTGTTAAGTGAATGACATTCTGTGCAGTAGATAATAGACCTAACAATAGAGGCCTCCAGAAATGGACTCGATATTTCTGAGATAAAATTCATGAATGTGGATGGCTGAGCGCAATGAGCGGCCTTCAAAAATCTATAATAGCGACACTATTAATGTAAGCCCAAGAAGTAGAAGAACTCTTACTTCATGAGCCGAAATCTTAAGCACAACTGCTAAGTCAATGATATACCATAAGCAGTACCGATAGTTAATAGAATCCATTAACAATAAAATGGAGCGTAACATCCTTCTACTAGACATCAAAGACAGAAGAAGCTTACGCCCATAGTAATAAACAGATATCTGTTTATAAATACATAAACTGTACCCGGAAAGAGTAAAGGCCTATGCCCATATGAAGACGGAAGGACCTTAAAATAATAGGTTCCGGATAATAGGAGCCTAACTCTTATGCAACAATCCAACCTAAATAGTAACGGAAGTAGTGATTCCGAAACTACGAAAGTGAAAATCATCCATCGATAGTGCATGAAACTCACTGACTCTACAGTAAAAGAGAAACCAACAGAATTACTGTCTAAAAGGTCAGAATTTGAAAACTACTGTTTCCAGAGGCTCAAATGATTACTTAGCTAAATAAGAACCGAAGTTAAAACCCATATAGGAATTTAATCTAAAGATTCTAAGTCTATTTATCAAAAAGTTACTAACTGACTTAGATAAAGAGACAAAAGACTCAATTGTAAACTATCGTAGAGTGCATAGGTATGAGGTAACATAAACCTATAACCTAAATAATAACAGGCTGCAGTAGATCTTGTGAAACAAGTATACTAAAAAATAGCAATGAGTAGTATGGAGGGATCAAACAATATGAACATAATGATCCCTACACCACGACGGAAGAGCCTCCACTTTAGCCGCATAGAATAGCGAAGAAGAGGATCTCCTATAGTAAGAAATCGCATCCAAAGCTCGTCCAGTACAGTGCTTACAATGCAATACGGACCACACAACGGAATACATGAAGGTTGCGACCTTGCTGGTTGTGATAAAGATGACACGATTTACCCAGTGAAAAAAGATCCTCACATAGAGGAAGATTTCACGTTAAGACCCACAGTAGACAAGAGAGTAAATTACCCATGATCTCTGTGAAGATAGAGATGCTATCAACAGAAATGTAATGTGGTTGTTTATCTTAGCAATACCTGCTGAAACAACAGCGCCGGAGGATACGCATATCCTATCATTCCGTCCTATAGATCAATAGAGCGTTAACACCATTAGCTCAGAGATCTGGACAAGCCAACACATACGTCTGCAATTGATTAGAAAGCTGTGTCATAAATAAATCATCATTGGGCGCTCCCATAGATAGCAAATCTGATTGAATACTTGTTTGTTGAGAGTCCATTCTGACAGCAACAAGCGACCCGTAAGAGAACGGGAGTCCGATAAAACAATCAGACGACCCGGAATATGACGGACCAAAACTGAACTTGGTGTACTATAACCAACAGACGGATTCTTTCCATTAAATTGAATAACGGAAACGAAAGAGTGCCTCCCTGGTTCCGGAGATACGCCACTACTGTCGAATTAAAGGACAGGAATTTGGGCATGCGTTTCTGAATAATGTTCATGCAATGACATAAAGCAAGCCTAAAAAACATTATTCTGCGGAAGAAAACTGATTGCTAAGAGACTGCGGAACCCAAAGACCCTGGCACTTCGAATCCGTAGGGATCAGTATTATATCCCAATCTGCTTGACTGGCAACCGTCATAACAGCCACACTCGGGTCCGGCAACTGCGGTGGCACTCTCTGAGTCAACCACCGAATGTTTGCCCCAGTCTGAATCTCTTGTAACACTAGATAGACAAGAGAACGTGTAAATCGAGCAATTCATGGATTGCCGAAAAGTTGACGTCGAAGAGAAGCTCCTCCGAGAACGAAGCGACTCTGAGAGAGTTCTTAACCTTACTATCCACGTGTGTGGATGTAGCTAGGGCTGCGTCACGTCTAACCAACTCCAATCAGCCACTGAAGGGCGGAGTTATACGTGAACAAACTACTGCCCTCAAAAGAAATTACACTGAGAATAATATCCCGTAAATCTTTTCTTGAAGACGTAATGATAATGCCTCAGTAAGGCGGATTACGTATGATAAAGCGTCTAAGTTAAGTCTACTATACATAATGTCGTTCCCAACATTGAAATTGGAAAAGACATAAACGGCGAAAAAGAATATATGCAGTCTTTAATCACACCATCTAGACGCATATGAACTCTCGGTATGCCCTGCTCTGCCAAAATAAACTATTCGTATAAATGATAAAATGGCAGAAATGAGCAACGCGGACAAGAAACTAAACTATCATGCTTAGTAGCAGGCTTGTATATATATATATATATAGCGTCGAAAAATAAAACACCTGTTGTAATGACAATATTGGACTGCGTCGGTAAGTCAGGGACAATGTCCCTGAACCGATCGAAAAATCCGAGTCCAATGACGCTATAAGTCTCTTATCCAAGATCGCAGCAATGAAGTCCGAAATAACAATCACTGGAAGATAATGCCAGAAGATATGAAAGGCATCTTCCGATACTACTAAAGGGAAAACTCGAAATCTTTCGAATCCCTTTCGCCATCCTGTCGGACCCTATAAAGCGTTCGGTCGTCCGTACCTGATGCAACTGCGGACCGCACCGACCCAGCGCCGTCGGATAATTCCTGATTCGACCGAGAAACTGTCAATTGCTGGGATGCTGCGAAACAACTGTGCTAACTCGGATAGCACGTCCGTCACTGAGGCCTGAGGAGAAGCGGTCTTACGATGCATTGCCGCTGGAAGCTCCGTGATCGTTACCCCGTGCATACTACCAATATGCGAGCGAACGGAGTGTATAGGCCTCGTGTCCCTTGGCTACCGGATGGCGCGACCTATTCGCCGTGGAATCACTGAATGCCGAAACTGATCGGATACTCGAGGTCACGTAGCCAATGTGCGGTCGTGTGCCCTGCTGTGAGGATGAGGAAGCATTAAGGACAGTCTCTCGGACTGTCAATATAACGGAACGTCCCGACCGACGGACATATGCTCCGAATGTAAAATATCTGAACCACAACATGCGGTCCCCTATGTTGTTGGACGAGAGAGGGACCTCTCTCGCTCACAGCCCGGACGGACCTGGACAAGCCAGGAACCGGACTAACAGGCTTCCTCCGATCTGTCCTCAATCTGCCGTCACTGGGTGAGTACTAAAGTAATTAAAGTGCTCGCATCACCCAAATCTCCTTCCTAGACCGCAACGGACGAACCCGGCAGCCGAACCAGTCGATGAATGTACGCTACACCGGGTGAGCTAGCGAATGTCACTCCGTAGGCGATAGACATATTCCATGAGCACATATTGCCGCTAGCTCTTCATTAACTATGACGACAGAGGCACACTTTTGAAAGACATCTCCATAACTCTTCGAACAAGAAACCAGAAATGCTTGGTTAGCAAGCATAAAATAATAATATATATAGCGTCGTTCAATAATTCGAAAGTTTGTGTGACATTATTGGACTATGTCGGAACTGAGGGACGATGTCCCTGAACCGAACCAAAAATTTCTGAGTCCACCGACGCTATCAGTTTCTTATCCGGCATCGCAGCATTCTGGTCCGACGAAAGAAGCTGTAGAAGACCAAGTCAGATGACATACACAACAGCATATGTTGTTCCGAAAGGGAAAGCTCGAAATCCTCCGAATCCCTTTCGGTATCCCGTCGGACCGGATGAAACTTTCATACGTCCGTACCCGCTTCCGCGGAGCGTCCGACCCAGCATCGTCGGATAAAATATATGCGACAGATTCAGTTGATGCTGGGATGCTGCGATAAACTGTGCTATTAAGGAAAGCATGTCCGTTCCCGAGGCCTGTGCAGTAGCGGTCTTACGATGCATTGCCGTCGGAAGCTCCGTGTACGTTGACTCCCGCACACTTCCTATGCGAACGTCCGGAGTCTGCAGGCCTCGTGTCCCTGGCTACCGGATGGTGTGACCTGGTCGCCGAAGAATCCTTGATCGGCGAAGCTGGTAATATATCGGCGGTCACACAGCCAAGGTGCGGTCGTGTGCGCTGACGAGAAGAGGAAGCCTTAGCAGTCTCCGCGGACTGCCTATACAACGGAGCGTCCCGAGCGACGGACGTATGCTCCGCTTGCGACACATTTTGTACCACAACATCTGGGGCCAGATGTTGTTGAACACATCTGGGGCCAGATGTTGTTGAACGAGAGAGGGGCCTCTCTTGCTTGCCGTCCGGATGGACCGGAACGAGCTATGAACCGGACTAAAAGGCTTCCTCCGTTCTCCCTCCGATCCGCTGTCACTGGGTGTGCATTAGGTTAATTTATAGTGCTCGCATCACCCCAAAATTCCTTCTAGACCACAACGGACGAACCCGGCTGCCGAACCATTCGGTGAATGGACGCTACACCGGGCGAGCTAGCGGACGTCAAAGGCCGTCGAACCTACTAGGGTCCTCTTAGGCAATTGGCGTATTTACATGAGCACTTTTCCGCTAGCCCTTCATTAATTGTGACGACGGAGGCACACTGTTGGAAGACATCACAGATACATCACCCTAATCTTGATCGTCTGAAATAGAAATTGATAAAGTAGAGTGACCCTGCGGGGAAAGGACCGGAGTGTCCAAATCACCAATAACATACCGTGACATACGCTTCCCATATTGTCATCGAAATCATACGATACAGAACAGGAGTTAATGCGAGTACACTGACCACATATAGAATGATAATAAAGTCAGAGGAAGACTTCCTCTTAAAACAATTGATCAATATCCTTTCAATGTGAAAAGAAAACAAGTCCTAGTACTCGCACTAACCCCTGGCAATCAAAATACATAATAATAATATGATCCATTAATATAGAAAAAATAATTGAAATCAAAATATTTTGAAAAAATATTTTTTCAGAACAGCCCAAGTTTCTGAAAAGTAACGTTGAGCCCCAATGGATCCCAAGCCTAAGTGTGGACAAAAATTTTAAAAATATTTTAAACAATTTATTCAACACTTACGAACAATAATAATGTATCTAGTTATGATTGAAATAACATCAAGATATTATTTTTTAGAAATCCCCCCTCACACAGAGGGCTGTTGTAAATGTAAACAATGAGTGTAAAAACACTAAAATAAGACTCCAGGCACCCAGGCCCGAAATCAGTTACCAAAAATACACTATCTGATGCAAAACAGAGACTTCCAGGGAAGAAACTGCAGAACATCAGATGGTAGATGCAGAACACAACGCCTAACCACCCGTAGGTGAAGACGTAAACATGGGGAAAAGAACAGAATTCATTCTGTTAATCAGCTAAAACTCCCAAGAAAATTTAGTAATAATAATTACAAAAACTATGCCAAAAGCATGGGAGAATAGCAAGGGGGAACTTAAAGGACAGGGAGAGAGGAAAACACTTAAAAAACAGTGTAACTAAATAATCAGAATGACAACAAAATGGCTGCTGCCTCGAAAATAGGTAACTTAACATAATTTCATTAAAAAATTTGAAGTTACAGCCCTGATAATATTCTGTCACACATTTTTTTCCTCTCCTCCTTCTCTATCCTCCTTAGAATCACCATTTCACTAATATTTATGTGTCTGGCATCATTTAAACTGAGATTTATAAGCACAAAGATCAGTCAGATGTTAACTGATGAAGGGCCAAACTTAGAATGATTAATGGCGCCAATTTCGGAACGTCCTTGACACTGCGCATGCGCAGTAGGGGCGAAGTGTGGAGGGCCTTTTAGGACATGTTTTCTTTGGTTTTAGATGCAAATTTTGGGGATTGGGGGGCAAAATTTGTGTTTGGCCCTATATTTTAAGAGTTAGCACCAGCTATGTCTGGGTCATTGGTACAGTATAAAAATATCTTTGTCCACTCAAAGGTTCTTAGGGTATTGAATTCGAAACGTTTAAACCATGTTAACATGTTCAGATATCATCTGTAGATGTGCATGAAGGTTTCGGAATTTTGATTTGGGTCCAAGTGGTTCCAGTGGAACCACTTTTATCCTTAGAAAATCTTTGTCCGCTCAAAGGCTCTTAGGGTATTAAATTCGAAACGTTTAAACCATGTTAACATGTTCAGATAGCATCTGTAGATGTGCATGAGGGTTTCGCAATTTTGATTTGGGTCCAAGTGGTTCCAGTGGAACCACTTTTACCCTCAGAAAATCTTTGTCCGCTCAAAGGCTCTTAGGGTATTGAATTCGAAATGTTTAAACCATGTTAACATGTTCAGATAGCATCTGTAGATGTGCATGAAGGTTTTGGAATTTTGATTTGGGTCCAAGTGGTTTTTCAATCATGTGACAATGATGTGATCAGAACACTACCCTTTATACATCATGTTGGGTGAAGTATCTTGTTTGAAATATTGAAGTAGTTTCACATGTGAGTCTTCAGAAGGAAATTAAATACTGTTTTATCATTTTAAATCACACACATGCGTGAAGCCTTTTTATCCAAGTCTGTATCCTGCACTAACCAAAAAGGAAAGTGCAAATGCGGGGATATACTATAGTGTGCTTCGCACACAAATGGCACCATCTAGTTTTCATATTATACATGTATAAAAGTTACAGCCCTAACATCTCAAACCACCATTGTTCACTTCCATCATCCATTTACTGCCTTGAATCCGCCATACATTTCATTGATTTGTGTCGGGCATCCACCAAAAGGTAGATTTAAAGCACAGATGTCAGTTGAGATGTTTACTGACTTGGGGCCAAACAAAGAATGATGTTTGCGCGAATTCCGGTCTCTTCTTGAGTACTGCGCATGCGCAGATAGTAAAAGTATGGAGGGCCAGATAGGACTTCTAATTTTCGGTATTGTATGCAAATTTTGGGGATTGGGGGTTCAAAATTTGTGTTTGACCCTTGATAATATTGAGTTTGCACCAGCTAAGTCTGGGCCATTGGTTATTAGTATAAAAATATTACAGATCCTTGTTAATTGAATACTTTTTAATTGAATACTTTATACATGTACTGGCAAGGTGGCCATCCAGTTAAAAGGATTCCACTCTATTGGATTTTAGATCAAGTGATACAAAGAATCTCTGACTTGTCTCCAGTTTAGAGTGAAATTTATGAAACTCATTCACTGAATAAGATCTCGTCCTTGTCAAATGTTTGATCAAAACGTAATATTTAGAACTCATTTTGGAAATTTTATCATAATTGAAAACCAATTGGAGATCTTCTATATAAAAGTTAAAAAATTTATAGTAATTTATATATTTTTTATACTTACCAATGACCCAGACTTAGCTGGTGCTAACTCTAACAAAACCAGGGCCAAACACAAATTTTGCCCCCCAATCCCCAAAATTTGCATCCAAAACAAAAAGAAATCATGTCCTAAAGGACCTCCATACTACGCCTCTACTGCGCATGCGCAGTGACGCAGACGTCCCGAAATTGGCGCCAATTATCATTCTTACTGGCAGTGCCTGGTCAGCGCTATGTACTCAGCGGGGAGGCAAGAGTTCCCAACTCCAGGGAGGGCCATCCCTGTCTGGGTCATTGGTAAGTATAAAAAATATATAAATTACTATAAATTTTTTAACATTTTTATACTGTACCAATGACCCAGACTTAGCTGAATAGTAAACAGGCTGGAGGGCCTAGGACATAGAGGAAAATCCAATAAGCTCAACTATATAGTAAAGAGGTAACCCCTTAAGGAGAAAAGGAGTATTAGGCTTTACATGTATCTTTCTTATTTAATCTTAAATTAGAAAGATACACTACCCTTAATAATTGAGCACAATAACATTCATGTTCTCTATTAACATCCAGAATAACCCTTATACTAATTATTTTTAAAGCAAGCCAATAAATAAAGTAGTCCAGAGAATTGAGACTCTTTATAGTCATTTAAAAGTGTCCGAGTATTGTATATTAAAGCCCGTTTGACACTTGACATATACAAATGCTTCACACCGAGCTACACTTTAAAAATAAGACATGAATGAATTTTAAACATTAATATTATACTTTAAAACCATCCCGGAAGCGACTGAAATACTGACTTGGAGGAGGCATTCCCTTGCTTTTCACTATAAAGCAGGTGACCTAAGGGAACACCCGCCCCCCCCCCCCCCCTTCCCCTTGCCCTGGGTCAAATAGCCCAGAGCGAAGAGGGCAGCCGGACGGAGTCACTGCCGGAACAGAAAGCCTGCATAACTATAGTTGCAACTGTTTAGTGGACGACATTCTGAGCAACAGATAACGGACCTAAACAATGCAGGTCTCCAGAAATGGACTCAATATTTCTGAGATAAAAATTCGTAAATGTGGATGGCTGAGACCAATAAGCAGCCTTCATTAAATCTGTAATAGCAACACTATTAGCATAAGCCCAGGAAGTAGAAAGAGCTCTTACTTCATGAGCCGAAATCTTAAGCACAGACTGCTGAGAAGAAGATAAATCTTCATAAGCAGTACGGATAGTTAACTGAATCCATCAAGCAATAGAATGGACTGAAATATCCTTTCTATTAGGCATCAAAGACAGAAAGAAACGTTTCCGTCCCTTTCTGATAAACTGAGATCTCTGTTTATAGATACGTAATGCTCTAACAGGACAGAGTAAAGGCCTACGCCCGTCTGAAGACGGAAGAGCCTTAATAACAATAGGTTCCGGATATTTATTAGGAGCCTGATTCTTAGCTAAAAAACCCACATTAGTAGTGAAGGTGATAGTATTCCCAACACTACGATAATGAGAATCATCCACCGATAGTGCATGAAGCTCACTGACTCTTCTAGCAGAAGAGAAAGCTAAGAGAAAAGCTGTCTTATAAGATAAGAATTTGAAATCTACTGTCCCAAGAGGTTCAAATGGCTTTTCCTTCAATTTAAGAAGAACCCAAGCTAAATTCCACTTAGGAATTAATCTAAGAGTTCTGGGTCTATTTATCGAAAAGTTTCTAACCAACTTCGATAAAGAGACATTAGATCCAATTTGTAAACTATCATGATGTGCATAGGTATCAGATAACATAGATCTATAACCCTTTATAGTAACAGGCTGCAGTTTGATTTCGTCAAACAAGTATACTAGAAAGTTTGCAATGTCTGGTATAGAGGGATCGAATATATCTACAGAATGATCCCTACACCAACGACGAAAAACCTTCCACTTAGCCGCATAGTTTAGCGAAGAGGAGGTCCTCCTACAGTTAGAAATCGCGTCCACTGCTCGTCCTGTAAAGTGCTTGCCATGCAAGAAGGACCGCACAACGGAAAAACGTGAAGGTTGAGACCTTGCGGGTTGTGATGGAGTTGGCGCGATTTCCCCTGCGAAAGAAGATCCTCCCGTGGAGGAAGCTTCCGCGGTAGGTCCCACAACAGACACCTGAGTAGATTTATCCACGGTCTCTGTGGCGACAGAGATGCTACCAACAGAATCTTGCATTGAGATTGTTTTATCTTTAGCAATACTTGTTGAATTAACGGCGCTGGAGGATACGCATATCCTATCATTCCGTCCCAAGGGATCGACAGAGCGTCTATTGCAAATGCTCTTGGATCCGGACACGGAGACACATACGTCTGCAACTGATTGTTGAGATGTGTCGCAAATAAGTCTATCATTGGCCGTTCCCATTGGTAGCAAATCTGATTGAATACTTGTTTGTTGAGAGTCCACTCCGACGGCAACAAGCGACCCTTTCGTGAAAGGGAGTCTGCTAGCACATTCAGACGACCCGGTATGTGACGGACCGAAAGAAGAACGTGATGTTCTAACGCAAACAGAAGGATTCTTTCCGTTAGATTGAACAACGGAACTGAATGAGTGCCTCCCTGATTCCGTATATACGCCACTACTGTCGTATTGTCGGATAGGATTTGGACATGAGCATCGTGAATAATGTCCATCCAGTGACGTAACGCAAGCCAAATTGACATCATTTCCTTGATGTTTATGTGCTTGCACAGGAATTGCGGATCCCAAAGACCCTGGCATCTCGAATCCGTTGGGATTAATGATGCACCCCAACCTGTTTGACTGGCATCCGTCATAACGGTAAAACTCGGATCCGGCAACTGCAGCGGAACTCCTTGAGTTAACCACTGAATGTTTGCCCAAGTCTGAATCTCTTGTTTCACTTGATCTGACAAGAGAACGTCCACATCGAGCGAATGAATTTTCACACTCCAATTCTGAGTCAGGAAAATTTGAAGAGGACGTGTGCGTAACCGCCCCATCGGAATGAGATCCGCGGCGGCTCCGCACAGACCTATCAGTCTCATAAATTCTCTCGCCGTGACTTTGTCTGCGTGCAGACAATAGCGAGCTTAACAACTGACTAATTTCGCTCTGGTTAACGGCAGACGAACGAGATTGTTGTGCGTCTCGAAGCACATTCCCAGATGAGTGAATGACTTGGACGGCACCAGATCCGACTTCTCCTCATTTACTATAAAACCGAGACGTCGGAGCAATAGAAGAAGATTCTGAACATCGTTCTGAAGCGTTAACTCGTTGCCGTACCTCTGAAGAATGTCGACCAGGTAGGCCGACGTTACCGCAGACGATTGAGCTCGGAAGTAGATCATTACCGAGTTCATTACCCGAGTGAAAGCCCAGGGTGCTAGATTCAATCCGAAGCACATCGCCCGGAATTGATACACCACTCCTAGGACTGCGAAGCGTAGATACTTTCGGAATGTCGGATGTACCATGACGTGAAAGTACGCATCTTTGAGATCTATGCTCGTTGCATAATCGTTCACCCGAATACTCGCTCTGACCGATCGAATCGTCTCCATATAAAACTTCGGAGCGACGATCAGCTTGTTTATCCAGCTCAAATCTATGACTGGACGGAACGAGCCGTCTGGTTTCGGAAGCAGAAACAGATGGCTGTAGAATCCAGGAGATTCCTGGTTTTCTACGACCTCTACCGCGTTCTTCATTAAAAGAGACTGCACCTCTGATAACAGAGCGTCTCTTTTCTGCGGATTTGACGTAAAGATGAGTCCACTTTGGACTTCGAGTTAATGGAGGCTTTCGTTTGAAGGATATCTTTAGACCTTCCGAAGTCACTCCTCTCACCCAAGGGTCGTCCGTAATCGACGCCCATTCTTGTGAAAAGCTCGACAACCTTCCGCCAACCGGAACACGATAGAGGTTTAAGCCATCACCTCCTGGACCTGCAAGGCCTGCGGTAGGAGAAACCACGTCTTCCCCGACCCGCACCTCGCCCCGTCGACCTCGGGGCGTCCAACCGATTGTCCCGGCCTGAAGGACGTCCCGAACGAGAGTCGCTATCCTGACGGTCTCTCGAATAAGACCAAGAGGACGCACCGGAACCTCTATAGGAACCTCTCTTGGGTGCATTAGACCCAGAAGTGCCTGTCTTATTCGTGTCTGCTGTATCCGACTTCTTAGGAGCAGATTTGAACAACAGAGAATCCTTAGCTTTCTTTGTAATTTTATCATAAATAGCGGAAAGCTTGCCGTCAAAGAGAAGTTCTCCTGAGACCGAAGCGACTCTAAGAGAGTTCTTCACCTTAGAATCCACTAGTGTGGATGTAGCTAGGGCTGCGTCACGTCTAACCAACTCCAGATTTGCCACTGAAAGGGCGGAGTTACACGTGGAATAAGCTACTGCCCTTGAAAGAAGTCTTAAAGAGGATTGTATATCCTGAAACTCTTTCCCCTGAAGGCGCAGTGATAACGCCTTAGTAAGGTGATCTGCGTAAGATAAGGCATCTAAATTAGCTCTGTTAGACGCAATAGCTGTTTCCAACACCGCGGTTGGAATAGAAGCTGACGACGGTAATGATAGCTCTAAGTCTTCCGCCTCGTCGTCCATACGCAGAGGAACTCTCGGTATACCCTGTCCTGCCGTATCGAATTTATTCCTTGCATTAATGAAAGGCAGGTTGAGAGTATTAGCGGACAAGAAACCTGCTTTCCCCGTCCTGGAAGCAAGTTTAAATATAGCGTCGTTCAATAATTCAAATGTTCTTGCAACATTATTGGACTGCGACGGAAACTCGGGAGCGATGTCCCTGAACCGCTCAAAAAATTCAGAGTCCAATGACGCTATAATTCTCTTGTCCGGAAGCGCAGCAGTCTGGCCCGACGGAACAACTTGAGGGAGAAAGTGCCGGATGAAGTCCACGGCAGCTTTATGTTGTTCCGAAAGGGATAGCTCCAAGTCATCCGTATCCCTTTCACCATCCGGTCGGACCTCATGATGTTCCCGGTCGTCCGCCCCCGATGCTTTGGCGGAGCGTACCGACCCAGCGCCGTCGGATAATTCTCGATCCGACACCGTTTCTGTCGGTTGCTGGGATGCTGCGATAAGCTGTGCTATCTGCACAAGAATGTCCGGCGTCGAGACCTGCGGAGGCGCAGTCTTTCGCTGCTTCGCCGAGGGCAGCTCTGCATCAGATGGCTCCCGCATACTTTTCCTATGCGAACGTCCGGAGTCCATCGGTCTCGAATCCCTGGCTGCCGGATGGTGTGACCTGGTCGCCGAAGAATCCTTGATCGGTGAAGCTGGTAATATATCGGCGGTCACGCAGCCAAGGTGCGGTCGTGTGCGCTGACGAGAAGAGGAAGCCTTAACAGTCTCTGCGGACTGCTTATACAACGGAGCGTCCCGAGCGACGGACGTATGCTCCGCTAAAGACACATTTTGTACCACAACATCTGGTCCCAGATGTTGTTGTACGAGAGAGGGGCCTCTCGCTCGCGGCCCGGCTGGACCTGGACGAGCTAGGAACCGGACTCAAAGGCTTCCTCCGTTCTCGCTTACTATCCGCCGTCACTGGGTGTGCATCTATTATGTTTATAGTGCTCGCATCACCCAAAATTTCCTCTTGGACCGCATCGGACGAACCCGGCTGCCGAACCATTCGGTGAATGGACGCTACACCGGGCGAGCTAGCGGACGACATTTGTCTAATCTCCATGAGCACTTTTGCCGCTAGCTCTGAATTCATTTGTGACGACGGACGCACACTTGAAGAAGATAACATGGAAACATCACCCTGTTCTGGTTCCTCTGAAATAGAAACTGAGAGAGTAGAGTGACCTTGCGGAGAAAGAGCCGGAATCGCTCTTTCTCCAGAAACAACATATCGTGACACACGTTTCCAATGTTTCTCATCCCAATCAATGTTCACATATAGGACAGGGATTAATGCGAGAACACTGACTACAATTAATACAATGATCATGAAAGTCAGAGGAAGATTTCTTCCTATTACAATTTGAACAATGTCCCTTCATTGTGAAAGAACAAAAATAAGTCCTAGTTACTCGCAAAAACCCCTGACACAAAGATACATAATAACATGATCCATTAATAAATGAAAAAACAATTGCAAAACAAAATAATTTTGAAAAAATATTTTTTCAGCGAAGCCCAAGTTGCTGAAAAGTAACGTTGAGCCCCGATGGATCCGATGGCAAAGTGTGGTCAAAAATTTTAAATTTATATTAAATAATTAATGAGACACTTTCGGATAAAATAAATGTATCTTATAGTGAGATAAACTACAGCAAAGGCAAACAGCCCCCCTCAAAAAAGGCTGTTGCCAATGAAAACAAACAGTGTAAAAACACCAGAAAACATGACTCCAGGCACTGAAAAAACTGGCCCGGAATCAGTCATCAATTACACTCTATCTGATGCAAAACAGAGACTCCCAGGGGAGAATCTGTAGAACATCAGATGGAAGATGCAGAACACAAACGTTATACACCCATGGGTGAAAACGTAACTATGGGGAAAATAACAGAAAACATTCTGTAACCAAGCAACTCTCCCAGGATATTTTAGAAATGAAATTTCTCAAAAATATGCCAAAAGCATGGGAGAATTGCAAGGGGGGACTTTAGAAGGCTAGGGGAGAGGAAACACTGAATAAGCAGTGCAACAATTAGCAAGAATGACAACAAGAGGCCCATGCCTCGAAAATAGGCAACTTAACATAATTTCATCAAAAAATTTTAAGTACAGCCCTGATTATTTTTTGTCACTTCTTTTTCCTCTCCTCCTTCTATCCTCCTTAGAATCACATTTTCTCCAAGAATTACGTGTCTGGCATCCTTTAAACTGAGATTTACAAGCACAAAGATCAGTGAGATGTTGACTGATGAAGGGCCAAACAGAGAAATGATAATTGGCGCCAATTTCGGGACGTCTGCGTCACTGCGTATGCGCAGTGGAGGCGTAGTATGGAGGTCCTTTAGGACATGATTTCTTTTTGTTTTGGATGCAAATTTGGGGGATTGGGGGGCAAAATTTGTGTTTGGCCCTGGTTTTGTTAGAGTTAGCACCAGCTAAGTCTGGGTCATTGGCACAGTATAAAAATATGGACTTTCAGTTATACCACATGCTGAGCAATAAATCATAACTTTCTTTATACCCATCAGAATATACATTTCTTGATCATCTTTTTATTAGTATTTGAAGTCACTTTTAGCTTCTATGGCTCTAACAACATAGGTATGATGTCAAGTTTAGTCAATCATTTATAGCTATGCTGTCAACTTTAGAGAACTTCCACCCCAGGCCTTGATTACCGGGTCCTATTCACCAGTGAAGCATAAGTTGTTTACCACCCAACTTCCAGGGGTTTCCATGGGGGTTCTGCATTATATTTATTTATTGGGGTTTAATGATAATTACAACAGCCAAAGTCACCTTGTGTCGAACACTTTTACAGGCGGAGGAAGCCAGGGTACCAAGGAGGTACACCAAGAAGCAGCAAGTAATGTCAGACTCAACATACTGACTCAACACAAGCCGGGTTAGCATTGGCTGAAGGCAAGTGCACCACTGACATGCAGAATGCCTTAGTGCACAGCCTCACCATGACCCTGTGAAGGCAATAAGGATTAAGTGTCTAGCCCATGGACAGAAGGAACAATCAGCCTTTCAGGTTGAAATCCAATGCCATAATCACTAAGCCACCATGCTCCCATTGATTTATGATATTATGTAAAAGATATGTGAAAAATGTCCAGGCATTCAGAAATTTATGATACTCAGCACCAATTTTTTTGTTGCTCTGTGAAGACTTTGTAGATTAAAACATGAGTATATCCAGTAGATTCCAATGTATAATTTGTCTACAACAATAAAGTTCAAGTGTTTACACAGAGGTATATAACATATTGCCTTTATTTCACAAAACTTGCAGTTGCAAAAAATGTTAATTCTTACTTTTTTTCAGGGTTCGAGAATTCATCGGTCACCAACACTTCTGTTTTGCCTCCCATCTCTTTGCAGTCTGAGTTCTTTCTCAAAGGAGGGAGTAAATAAAAGTAATCAGATACCTGCAAAATTTTTTTTACACATTAGATTTCAAATTCATTATGAATGTTTAATGGTATATAAGAACATCCATAGGCTATTGTTCTTTATGTTCTCATCAGTTATAAAAACAGAGCAACACTGGAGAATTGGATTCGGTGAGTAATTATGCATCCAAACCTTTTTTAAATGCATTTTTAACTCCTGGGAAACTTTTGCATAATCTGTTTTATCAAAATAAACTTGTAAGACAGACAAACAATCATCATTGGATAATACCATACAACAATAAAGCTAAGATAATGTATTTATTTATTTATTTATTTGTGTGTAAGGTCACTTTCAGTATCTATGGCCATATCATGACTGCAACCTCACTATGAAATCAAAATTAGCCAATCGTACATACTATACCAGCACATACAGCAAACTTTAGAGTTGATTATTATGGTTGGAAAATGTAAAATATCAAAATCCCTCAAAGATTAGACTTTGAAGAGATCAATAGAAGACAAGAAAATTTATACGACATGCTGGTGCATGGGGCTGGTATCTCAACAGAGAAGTATACTACTACTATTTCCATCTTATCCAACTTTTTTTAATTGCCATAACAGTGCGGAAATTGGAATTTTTACACTGTAAGAAAACTGGCTCACAAACAGCGATTTTATTCAAGGGAATATGATAATGATATCAGTTATTTTTTATTATTTGTTATTCTGTCTGAGTAGTCTATTACTGAAATGTACATGGAATGCATAGACAAGCTCATTAGTATTTTAATATAGCAGTATATACCGGATATTTATTGTTCTACCCTTTCTTTATGTAATTCCATATGTGATTCCCACTTCACAAAACTTGAAAAGTATTATGGCAGTAGTTTCTAGTCAAGTCTTGGTTGATAATAAGGCAACAAAGACATGACAAACTAGAGGGGGTATCAGTACTGCGTGACTCACCAGCAGGTGGCCAATGTAATGGGGTGGCTGGAGTAAAAAACAGTCAAAAACCTGCACACAAAAGACCAAAATTAAAGTAAATAAGCAGCTAAAGGGTTAAATAATATAATAATAGCCCCAAGAAGCATCCTAACATAAAATAGGAACCATGGCAATATGCCACAAGGTAAGTCTCCACTCTGAAGAAAAGAAAGACAAACCTCAAAACCTGCACATAAAAGTAAAAAAAAAAAGTATCATATTTGTTTCAATGGGTTAAAATTGAGAAAAATCCCAGATAATGTCACAGTAACTACAATGGCAATATGCCAGTAAGGTGAAACTCTACTTGAAAAATATCCACTTGGAAGAAAAGTAAGACAAATCTCAAAACCTGCACATAAAAGTCAAAAAAGTATCACATTTGTTTCAAAGGGTTAAAATTGAGAAAAATACCCTGAAATGCTAAGGTAACCACCATGGCAATATGCCAGTAAGGTAAAACTCCACTCGAAGACAAAATTTCAAAACCTGTACACAAAAGTCAAAAACTTGCACAGAAAAGTCAAAGACCTGTACACAAAAGTAAAAAATTCAAGTAACTAAGCATGGAAAGGGTTGAATAAAATATTACTATCCCTGAAAAGCATGCTGACATAAAAAAAAACAAAAAAAAAAAAAAAAAAAAATCAAAACCTCCACACAAAAGTTCAAAATGAATGAATACAATAATGAGCTAAAGGGTTAAATAATATAATAATTGCCCCAAGAAGCATGCTAACATAAAATAGGAACCATGGCAATATGCTACAAGGTAAGTCTCCACTTTGAAGAAAAGAAAGACAAACCTCAAAACCTGCACATAAAAGTATAAAAAAAGTATCACATTTGTTTCAATGGGTTAAAAATTGAGAAAAATACCTGGATAATGTCACAGTAACCACAATGGCAATATGCCAGTAAGGTGAAACTTTACTTAAAAAATATCCACTTGGAAGAAAAGAAAGACAAACCTCAAAACCTGCACATAAAAGTCAAAAAAGTATCACATTTGTTTCAAAGTGTTAAAATTGAGAAAAATACCCTGAAATGCTAAGGTAACCACCATGGCAATATGCCAGTAAGGTAAAACTCCACTCGAAGACAAAATTTCAAAACCAGTACACAAAAGTCAAAAACCTGCATACAAAAGTCCAAAATTAAGGTAAATAAGCAGCTAAAGGGTTCAATAATATAATACTAGCCCCAAGAAGCATCCTAACATAAAATAGGAACCATGGCAATATGCTACAAGGTAAGTCGTCACTTGGAAGAAAAGAAAGACAAACCTCAAAACCTGCACATAAAAGTAAAATGAAAGTGTCAATGACACTGTAGCTCAACTTGTCAAGACAAAGACATGTACATGTATAGTATGTGACACAGCAATGACAAACATCTAGGTAATGACCTGATAACAAAGGTACATATAAAGTATTGTAACGGTCTGTACATAAATACTGACCGTTGCCTGTAACAAATGTATAGGTAAAGTATTGTAAAGGTGGGTGACAGTCAGATGCTAAACTAGAAAAGAAATCTTTGAGTCCCAGAGTGGGTCTGACTGAACCCCAAAATATTTGTTCTCATAGCACAGTGATAACAAAGGCACCCCAAAACACACTCGTTCCTGTCCCAAGGTGAAAACAAAGGTACCCAAGAAGTTTTGTGAAGATCAGTTCATAAATACGAGCTGTATAGAACTTGTGACAAAAAACTGATTGGACCTAATTTCGGTACAAAATGGCCACTGGCAGACATCTTGAATTTTGGACTGTACCCAGAAACACTCATTCTCATCCCAAGGTGATAACAAAGGTACCCAAGAAGTTTTGTGAAGATCGGTTCATAAATACAGCTTCTTCTACCCTGAACCGTATTGAATGTGTGCTTATACTGTGTAAGTAGCACTGAATAAATCAAAGTTCATCTAATTTGCATAATTTCTGCACGAAAAAAAACCCCTTACAATATGTGATGTATTCCATGTTACTAAACATTCATACAAAAATTTATTCAAATCAGAACTTTCATACAGAAGTTCTGCACAAAAGACTGATTGCACTAATTTTGGTACAAAATGGCTGCTGGTGGCCATCTTGAATTTTGGATCACACCACAAAACACTCGTTCTCATCCCACGGTGATAACAAAGGTACCCAAGAAGTTTCGTAAAGACTGGTTCATAAATATGGCCTCTAGGCTGAGCTGTATAGAAGTTGTGTACAAAAAACTGATTAGACCTAATTTTGGTACAAAATGGCCACCGGCAGCCATCTTGAATTTTAGACCGCACCCAGAAACACTCGTTCTCGTCCTAAGGTAATAACAAAGGTACCCAAGACATTTCGTGAAGATCAGTTCATAAATTCAGACTCTAGTCTGAGCCGTATTGACATGTGTACTTACTGTGTGTAAGTCGCACTGAAAAAATCAAAGTTCATCTAATTTGCATAATTTCTGCACGAGAAAAAAACCCGTATTATATGTGATGTATCCCATGGTACTACATTCACACAAAACATTATTCAAATCAGCACTTTCATATGGAAGTTCTGTGCAAAAATCTGATTGCACCTAATTTTGTACAAAATGGCTGCCATCGGCCATCTTGAATTTCGGACCGGACCCAAAAACACTCGTTCTCGTCCCACGGTGATACCAAAGGTATCCAAGAAGTTTCGTAAAGATCGGTTCATAAATACGGCCTCCAGCCCGAGCCGTACTGGCATTTGCACTTACAGTGCTGAAAGTAACACAAAAAACATCAAAATTAGTCTAATTTGCACAATTAACGCACGAGAAAAAAACCCGTATTATATGTGATGTATCCCATGGTACTAAACATTCATACAAAAAATTATTCAAATCAAGAGCTTTCATATGGAAGTTCTGTACAAAAAACAGATTTCTGCATCGGCGGTACAAAATGGTGGCTGGCAGCCATCTTGAATTTCGGACCGCACCCAAAAACACTCGTTCTCGTCCCACGGTCATAACAAAGGTACCCAAGAAGTTTCGTAAAGATCGGTTCATAAATACGGCCTCTAGCCCGAGCCGTATCCAATTGTTGACGTACGGACAGGCGGACAGACGGACGACAGGCCATGACAAAATCTCAAATTTGGCTTCGCCAAAGTTGAGCTAAAAATCCAGCAAGAGAATCACAGATCCAGAAGTTGAGTTTTGACATTAAATTCTGAAGAAATAAGCTATTTGTAGCAACAGTGACCTTGACCTTGGGGTGCGAGACTCTGAAATCGATAGGTGTCTTCCTTTTCTATAGGGTAATCTCTGGTGTAAGTTTGTTAAAGGTGCATCAAATAGAACTAAAGTTATTGCCCGGAAACCAATTTGTCCAAAATATTCTATTGATAGTAACAGTGACCTTGACCTTGGGGACCCAGACTCCGAAATCAATAGGTGTCTTCCCTTCCTATAGGGTAACCTCTGGTATAAGTTTGGTAAAGGTACGTCAAATAGAACTAAAGTTATTGCCCGGAAACCAATTTGTCATAAAATATTCTATTTATAGTAACAGTGACCTTGTCCTTGGGGCGCGAGACTCTGAAATCGATAGGTCTCTTCCTTTCCTATAGGGTAACCTCTGGTATAATTTTGGTAAAGGTGCATCAAATAGAACTAAAGTTATTGCCCTGAAACCAATTGTTTACGCACGCCACTTCATCAAACTATAAGTCGAGTTTGACTTCGTCAAAACTCGACTAAAAAAGTATCACATTTGTTTCAAAGGGTTAAAATTGAGAAAAATACCCTGCAAATGTCACAGTAACCACAATGGCAATATGCCAGTAAGGTGAGAAACTCTACTTGAAAAATATCCACTTGGAAGCAAAGAAAGACAAACCTCAAAACCTGCACATAAAAGTCAAAAAAGTATCACATTGGTTTCAAAGGGTTAAAATTGAGAAAAATACCCTGAAATGTTAAGGTAACCACCATGGCAATATATTCAAGTAACTAAGCATGGAAAGGGTTGAATAAAATCTGACTATCCCTGAAAAGCATGCTGACATAAAAAAAAGCAAAATTAAAAATCAAAATCAAAACCTGCACACGAAAGTTCAAAATGAATGAATGCAGATGCTGACGACATGAGCGCTATGCCATTGACTCGCACAACTATCACTGGTGAGCCAAAAACCACTGCAAAGACACAAGGCTGAGCCTGTCAAACGACTGCAAAACCACAAAGCTTTGCCTGTCATTATGTGGCACAAATTGTTTAAAACTATCCAGATTCTAAACAGCCAAGCAGAAAATACGCCACGCTCAACAAATTAACTCTTAACCTGCTGAGTATTTTCAATATATTTTTCAGCAAATCTAGCCATGCCTGCTGTTAAGCAGCCATGACTAGATTTGAAGAAAAATTCATCGGCAATTTATCCCCAGAAATCATTGGCAAAGAAATCTATTCAGTTTGCAGGGGGCAAATTTGATTAAATGTTCTCAAATTATACTAACTTTAGTAGCAAGAGAAATCCTGTCCTGGGCAGGAATATCCGCCAGCAGCATGCAAGGAGTTAATATAGAAGAGATTATATCATTGATATAGTTTTCAAGAAAGATGTATGAACTTAGAAATTGTTTGATACAAAAACAAGCACTCACTACTGAATCCAGGCTCAGCCGCTTTGGTCCATTATTTGGTGCACGTTCAACAAGAAAATCATCAAATTTCTTTAAAAGTACCCGACATACTCCCAAACCTAACCAAGTTGGTTTAAGAAGAGTGAAAATGGTAGATAACATGCCCACATCCAACTCAACAGCTGCAAATAAAGAAGAAAAAAATCTAAAGGTGCAACAAAAATTTGAAAACATTCATCTCAACATGGATTTGGGGTAATTACTTGATTTCAACTGACTGTGGTATATATGTTCTGTTACTGAATCTGGAGATTAGATGTTAAGTAATAATTAGAGGCTGTTACATGGTTAATTTAATATCAGCCACAATATCAGACATGAGGTAACTTCATATCGGCCTGAAAACAAAGGTTGTAGGCTGATGTAAAGTTATGATATCTTGAAGTAACTTCATATAGGTCTGAGACAGAAGGTCGAAGGCTGAAGTGAAGTTCTCAGGGCTGATATCTCGGCTGATAGGAAATTAACAAAGCAACAAACTCTTTATTATAACAAAACAAATAATGAAAAAGGTTTTCCAGATCTGTTAGTTTTCTGGCAGTGCTATTGTTTCTCATTCTTTTCACAAAGTCCAGTTTCCTCTTCTAGTTAAGCTACACCGATGTCGCGACTTCCCCAGTGGGAAAACTGTGCCATTCAGATAGCTGACCTAACTCTTCTTTCCCTCAACGAAACTCCGCTTATGACTTGGAATCTTACTTTGAGTCAAATTTTGTGTACAACTCTCTTTCTTTCATACCTTCAGCCACCTAATCGTTACTTATTGCCATCATAAATTTCTCAAAATAAAAAACAACTCCCATTTTGAATGGAAACGCCAATTCTCCTGATTGTGTTCAATGAATAACAGTGAATGATTTTGATGTAAACAAATTGGATGTGCCTCGTAACAAATGCATCAAAGAAGATAACTCTGGCTTGGTTCATATTGGCCCAGACTGCTATTTTATCAAAAGAGTTGTTATACAGTGGAGCCCACTTAATTGGATATCTCATAACTGAAGAACCCAGTTAATTGGATATATTTCCCCAACACAAAACCATTTACCATACCTCCAGTACAAATTTGACCTGTTAACTGAACATAGGTTATAGAGTAAACTCTTGTTAACTGAATAAAAAATTTTGTCACCTGTCGCGAAATTACCATGACTCGCCCAGGTTTTCCTTTATTTGGCCTCAGTACATCCAATTCGGGCTTTTTATCTACTATATCTTGTTTGACAGAGCTCATAGGTTATAGAGTAAACTCCTGTTAATGGAATAAAAAATTTTGTAACCTCTCGAGTAATTACCCTAACTCTCCCCAGTTTTCTTTTGTTTATTTGCCTCAGTACATCCAATTCAGGCCTTTTATCTATTAAAAAAGGAGCTCTGTCAAACAAGATATAATAAAATAAATGCTAAATTTATCTCCAGAATACAGGAAAGTGACACAATCCCTGTTAATTGAATACTCATGTTAAATTAATAATTTTCATTAGCAAAGTGGCTATTCAATTAACAGGACTCCACTCTATCAGCTGAGCTTGATAATGGACAATTCTGGGTAGAAAATTATATGTAATAAATAATACGGAATACAAGGAAAAGACCATCAAAGTTATTTATTATTTATTTACTGGTGTTTAAGGTCACATACTTATGCACAATGGCTAATCATGACCGTGGCAGTTTTACAGGTGGAGGAAGCCGGAATACCCAGAGAGAAAAACTGAGCATCGATGCGCAATGGTCAGCTCCTCAACATTCTAACACTGTTCAAGCTCCGCTCAAGCAGGCTTACAGCGGTTGAAGACATGTGTACCATCAATGTGAAGTATGCCTTCGTACATCGAGTCATCATGCTCCCAAGCAGGCAACCTGAATAAAGTGCCTTGCCCAAGAACACAAAACTGTTCGTATGGGTCGGGGATCGAACTCGGGACCTCTAGCATAGAAGTCCTACAGTCTACCACTGAGACATCACGCTCCCAGACCATCAAAGTTCATGGTAGTTAAACACTCTACTGATAACCACAGCTTTCCACGTATAAACTCAAAATCAGGGACTCATCACACATCTGTACATAAAGAAGGTGAGACCAAAGGAAAGTATCTATAAGCCACATAAAAAGAAAATCAGAACACATCCATAGATTTCATTTATTTTTTGCTACAGTCTTAAGAAAAGCCTACAAATATCTTAAGACAGTGAAGCAAGCTCTATGAGATAAAGTGTATTAATAAAAGTTCAACATTCCAGTAGAGTAAGCCAGCTCACCATATTTTCATTTTTGGCAAGAATGAGGTGTCTATAAATAAATACTCACCTTCCTCGAAAACAATTTATCATTACATAATACATACTGCACAACACGTGGGGCATATCTTGCCAAAGCAGTATTACTTGACACTGCTTGAATTTTTTGTGAGATGGAATACATCAATTCAACAAGATGAATTATGGCTAACAAGGTTAAAAATTTGTTTCTCAGGCCCTCATGCATGGTCCTTTTGACTGCTGCATGCTCTCTTTTTATAACCAATGCAAACTTAAAAAAAAAAAAATGTACTGAAGTTAATAAAAGTTAAAAAATTTATAGTAATTTATATATTTTTTATACTTACCAATGACCCAGACTTAGCTGGTGCTAACTCTTAAAAATCTAGGGCCAAACACAAATTTTGCCCCCCAATCCCCAAAATTTGCATCTAAAACCAAAAGAAATCATGTCCTAAAGGACCTCCATACTTTGCCCCCACTGCACATGTGCAGTGTCAAGGACGTTCCGAAATTGGCGCCAATCACCATTCTTACTGGCAGTGCCTGGTCAGCGCTATGTACTCAGCGGGGAGGTAAGAGTTCCCAACTCCTGAGAGGGCCATCCCCGTCTGGGTCATTGGTAAGTATAAAAAATATATAAATTACTATAAATTTTTTAACATTTTTATACTGTACCAATGACCCAGACTTAGCTGAATAGTAAAAAGGCTTGAGGGCCTAGGACATAGAGGAAAATCCAATAAGCTCAACTATATAATATAGAGTGAACCCCTCAAGGAGAAAAGGAGTATTAGGCTTTACATGTATCTTTCTTATTTTATTATAAATTAGAAAGATACAATACCCTTCATAATTGAGCACAATAACATTCATGTTCTCTATTAACATCCAGTATAACCCATTATACTAATTATTTTTAAAGTAAGCCAATAAATAAAGTTAGTCCAGAGAATTGAGACTCTTTATATTCATTAAAAGTGTCCGAGGATTGTATATTAACGCCCATTTGACACTTGACATACACAAATGCTTCACACCGAGCTACACTTTAAAAATATGACATGAATGAATTTTTAACATTAATATTACACTTTAAAACCATCCCGGAAACGACTCAGAATTACCGACTCCGGAGGAGGAATTCCCTTGCTTTTCACTATAAAGCAGGTGACCTAAGGGAACACCCTGCCCCCCCCCCCTTCCCCTTCCCTTGGGTCAAATAGCCCAGAGCGAAGAGGGCAGCAGGACGGAGTCACTGCCGGAACAGAAAGCCTGCATAACTATAGTTGCAACTGTTTAGTGGACAACATTCTGAGCAACAGATAACGGACCTAAACAATGCAGGTCTCCAGAAATGGACTCAATATTTCTGAGATAAAAATTCGTGAATGTGGATGGCTGAGACCAATAAGCAGCCTTCATTAAATCTGTAATAGCAATACTATTAGCGTAAGCCCAAGAAGTAGAAAGAGCTCTTACTTCATGAGCCGAAATCTTAAGCACAGACTGCTGAGAAGAAGATAAATTTTCATAAGCAGTACGGATAGTTAATTGAATCCATCTAGCAATAGAATGGACCGAAATGGCCTTTCTATTAGGCATCAGAGACAGAAAGAAACGTTTTCGTCCCTTTCTGATAAATTGAGATCTCTGTTTATAGATACGTAACGCTCTAACAGGACAGAGTAAAGGCCTACGCCCGTCTGAAGACGGAAGAGCCTTAATAACAATAGGTTCCGGATATTTATTAGGAGCCTGATTCTTAGCTAAAAATCCAACATTAGTAGTGAAGGTGATAGTGTTCCTGACACTACGATAGTGAGAATCGTCCACCAATAGTGCATGAAGCTCACTGACTCTTCTAGCAGAAGAGAGAGCTAAGAGAAAAGCTGTCTTATAAGACAAGAATTTGAAATCTACTGTCCCAAGAGGCTCAAATGGCTTTTCCTTAAGTTTAAGAAGAACCCAAGCTAAATTCCACTTAGGAATTAACCTAAGAGTTCTGGGTCTACTTATCGAGAAGTTTCTAACTAACTTAGATAAAGAGACATTAGATCCAATTTGTAAACTATCGTGATGTGCATAGGTATCAGATAACATAGACCTATAACCCTTAATAGTAACAGGCTGCAGTTTGATTTCGTCAAACAAGTATACTAGAAAGTTTGCAATGTCTGGTATGGAGGGATCAAAAATATCAACAGAATGATCCCTACACCAACGACGAAAAACCTTCCACTTAGCCGCATAATTTAGCAAAGAGGAGGTCCTCCTACAGTTAGAAATCGCGTCCACTGCTCGTCCTGTAAAGTGCTTGCCATGCAAGAAGGACCGCACAACGGAAAAATGTGAAGGTTGAGACCTTGCGGGTTGTGATGAAGTCGACGCGGTTTCCCCTGCGAAAGAAGATCCTCCCGTGGAGGAAGCTTTCGCGGTAGGTCCCACAACAGACACCTGAGTAGATTTATCCACGGTCTCTGTGGAGACAGAGATGCTACCAACAGAATCTTGCACTGAGATTGTTTTATCTTTAGCAATATTTGCTGAATCAACGGCGCTGGAGGATATGAATATCCTATCATTCCGTCCCATGAGATCGATAGAGCGTCTACTGCAAATGCTCTTGGATCCGGGCACGGCGACACATACGTCTGCAACTGATTGTTGAGATGTGTCGCAAATAAGTCTATCATTGGCCGTTCCCACTGGTAGCAAATCTGATTGAATACTTGTTTGTTGAGAGTCCACTCCGACGGCAACAAGCGACCCTTCTGTGAAAGGGAGTCTGCTAGTACATTCAGACGACCCGGTATATGACGGACCGAAAGTAGAACTTGATGTTCTAGAGCAAACAGAAGGATTCTCTCCGTTAGACTGAATAACGGAACGGAATGAGTGCCTCCCTGGTTCCGTATATATGCCACTACTGTAGTATTGTCGGACAGAATTTGGACATGAGCTTTGCGAATAATGTCCATCCAATGACGTAACGCAAGCCAAATTGACATCATTTCCTTGATGTTTATGTGCTTGGTTAGGAACTGTGGATCCCAAAGACCCTGGCATCTCGAATCCGTTGGGATCAATGCTGCACCCCAACCTGTTTGACTGGCATCCGTCATAATGGTAAAACTCGGATCCGGCAATTGCAGCGGAACTCCCTGAGTTAACCACTGAATGTTTGCCCAAGTCTGAATCTCTTGTTTCACTTGATCTGACAAGAGAACATCTATGTCGAGCGAATGAATCTTCACACTCCAATTCTGAGTTAAGAAAATTTGGAGAGGACGAGTGCGCAACCGCCCCATCGGAATGAGATCCGCGGCGGCTCCACACAAACCTATCAGTCTCATAAACTCCCTCGCTGTGACTTTGTCTGCATGAAGACAATAGCGAGCGTAACAACTGACTAATTTCGCTCTGGTTAACGGCAGACAAACGAGATTGTTGTGCGTCTCGAAGCTCATTCCCAGATGAGTGAATGACTTGGACGGCACCAGATCCGACTTCTCCTCCTTTATAACAAAACCGAGACGTCGGAGCAATAGAAGCAGATTCTGCACATCGTTCTGAAGCGTTAACTCGTTGCCGTACCTCTGAAGAATGTCGTCCAGGTAGGCCGACGTTACCGCAGACGAATGAGCTCGGAAATACATCATTAGCGAGTTCATTACCCGAGTGAAAGCCCAGGGTGCTAGGTTCAATCCGAAGCACATCGCCCGGAATTGATACACAACTCCAAGGACTGCGAAGCATAGATACTTTCTGAATGTCGGATGTACCATGACATGAAAGTACGCATCCTTGAGATCTATGCTTGTAGCATAATCGTTCACCCGAATACTCGCTCTGACCGACCGAATCGTCTCCATATAAAATTTCGGAGCGACGATCAGCTTGTTTATCCAGCTCAAATCTATGACTGGACGGAACGAGCCATCTGGTTTCGGAACCAGAAAGAGATGGCTGTAGAATCCCGGTGTTTCCTGGTCTACGACCTCTACCGCGTTCTTCAATAAAAGAGACTGCACCTCGGATAAGAGAGCGTCTCTTTTCTGCGGATTTGACGGAAGTTGAGTCCATTTTGGACTTCGAGTTAACGGAGGCTTTCGTTTGAAGGATATTCTTAGACCTTCCGAAATCACCCCTCTCACCCAAGGGTCGTCCGTAATCGACGCCCACTCTTCTGAAAAACTCGACAACCTTCCGCCAACCGGAACGCGATAGAGGTTGAAGCCATCACCTCCTGGATCTGCGAGGCCTGCGGGAGGAGAAACCACGTCCTCCACGACCCGCACCTCGTCCCGTCGACCTCGGGGCGTCAGACCGATTGTCCCGGCCCGAAGGACGGCCCGCACGAGAGTCGCTGCCTTGACAGTCTCTTGAATAAGACCAAGAGGACGCACCGGAACCTCTATAGGAACCTTTCTTGGGCACATTAGACCCAGAAGTGCCTGTCTTATTCTTCTCCGTCATATCTGACTTTTTGGAAGTGGATTTAAACAACAGAGAATCCGAAGCTTTCTTCGTAATTTTATCGTAGATTGCAGAAAGCTTACCGTCGAATAGAAGTTCTCCGGAGACCGAAGCGACTCTGAGAGAGTTCTTCACCTTACTATCCACTCGTGTGGATGTAGCTAAGGCTGTGTCATGTCTAACCAACTCCAGGTTTGCCACTGAAAGGGCGGAGTTATACGTGGAATAAGCCACTGCCCTTGAAAGAAGTCTTAATGAGGATTGTATATCCTGGAATTCTTTCCCTTGAAGACGCAGTGATAACGCCTTTGTAAGGTGGTCTGCGTAAGATAAAGCGTCTAAACTGGCCCTGTTAGACATGATTGTCGTATCCAACACCGCGGTTGGAACGGACATAGACGACGGTAACGACAATTCTAAGTCTTCCGCCTCATCGTCAAGACGCAGAGGAACTCTCGGAATACCCTGTCCTGCCGTATCGAATTTATTCCTTGCATTAATGAAAGGCAGGTTAAGAGCATTGGAGGACAAGAAACCAGCTTTGCCTGTTTTGGAAGCAAGCTTGAATATAGCGTCGTTCAATAATTCAAATGTTCTTGTGACATTATTGGACTGAGACGGAAACTCAGGGACAATGTCTCTGAACCGCTCAAAGAATTCAGTGTCCAATGACACTATTATTCTCTTGTCCGGAACCGCAGCAGTCTGGCCCGACGGCAACAACGTGAGGAAGGAAGTGCCGGATAAAATCCACGGCAGCTTTATGTTGTTCCGAAAGGGATAGCTCCAAGTCATCCGTATCCCTTTCACCATCCGGTCGGACCTCACGATGCTCCCGGTCGTCCGCACCCGATGCTTCGGCGGAGCGTACCGACCCAGCGCCGTCGGATAATTCCCGATCCGACACCGATTCTGTCGGCTGCTGGGATGCTGCGATAAGCTGTGCTATCTGAGCAAGCACGTCCGTCATCGAGGCCTGCGGAGTGGCGGTCTTTCGCATCAACTGACTCCCGCATACTCTTCCTATGCGAATGTCCGGAGTCTACCAGCCTCGTGTCCCTGGCTACCAGATGGTGTGACCTGGTCGCCGAAGAATCCCTTATCGGCGAAGCTGGAAGAATCTCCGTGGTCACGTAGCCAAGGTGCGGTCGTGTGCGCTGATGAGAGGATGAGGAAGCCTGAGCAGTCTCCGCGGACTGCCTAAACAATGGAGCGTCCCGAGCGACGGACGTGTGCTCCGCTTGCGACACATTTTGTACCACAACATCAGGTCCCTGATGTTGTTGTACGAGAGAGGGGCCTCTCTCGCTCGCGGCCCGGCTGGACCTGGACGAGCTAGGAACCGGACTAGAAGGCTTCCTCCGATCTCTCCTAACATCCGCCGTCACTGGGTGTGCACCTAGTATATTTATAGTGCTCGCATCACCCAACATTTCCTCCTGGACCGCAACGGACGAACCCGGCTGCCGAACCATTCGGTGAATGGACGCTACACCGGGCGAGCTAGCGGACGACAGCGCCGTTGATCCTACTAGGGACCTCTTAGGCAACTGTCGTATCTCCATGAGCACTTTTGCTGCTAACTCTTCATTCAATTGTGACGACGGAAGGGCACTCTTGGAAGATAACATGGAAACATCACCCTGTTCTTGTTCCTCTGAAATAGAAACTGAAAGACTAGAGTGACCCTGCGGAGAAAGGACCGGCATAGCCCTTTTTCCACTAACAACATACCGTGACACACGTTTCCAATGTTTGTCATCCCAATATTGACATATTGAACAGGAGTTAGTGCGAGTACACTGACTACAATTAATACAATGATCATGAAAGTCAGAGGAAGATTTCTTCCTATTACAATTTGAACAATGTCCTTTCATTGTGAAAAGACAACAAGTCCTAGTACTCGCACAAACCCCTAAACACAAAGATACATAATAACATGATCCATTAACATTGAAAAAAGCAAATGAAATTCAAAATAATTTTTGAAAAATATTTTTTCAGCGAAGCCCAAGTTTCTGAAAAGTAACGTTGAGCCCCAATGGATCCCAAGGGTAAGTGTGGTCAAAAATTTTAAAATTATTTTAAATAATTATTACAACACTTACGGATAATAATAATGTATCTTGTAATGAGATAAACTACTCCAAAGGCAAAAAGCCCCCCCTCAAAAGAGACTGTTGCCAATGTAAACAAGAAGTGTATAAACACCAGAAAACATGACTCCAGGCACTGACAATACTGGCCCGAAATCAGTTATCAAAATTATACACTATCTGATGCAAAACAGAGACTTCCAGAGAAGAATCTGCAGAACATCAGATGGTAGATGCAGAACACGTCTAAACACCCATGGGTGAAAACGTAAACATGGGGAAAATAACAGAATTCATTCTGTAACCAAGCTAATTCTCCCAAGAAATTTTAGTAGTAATCTTACTCAAAAATATGCCAAAAAGCATGGGAGAATAGCAAGGGGGGACTTACAGGATAAGGAGAGAGGAAACACTGAATAAGCAGTGCAACTTCAAAGTAAGAATGACAACAACAGGCCCATGCCTCGAAAATAGGCAACTTAACATAATTTTATAACAAAATTTTAAGTTACAGCCCTGATTATTTTCTGTCACTCCTTTTTCCTCTCCTCCTTCTCTATCCTCCTTAGAATCACCATTTCTCCAATATTTATGTGTCTGGCATCATTTAAACTGAGATTTACAAGCACAAAGATCAGTGATGTTAACTGATGAAGGGCCAAACAAAGAATGGTGATTGGCGCCAATTTCGGAACGTCCTTGACACTGCGCATGCGCAGTGGGGGCAAAGTATGGAGGTCCTTTAGGACATGATTTCTTTTGGTTTTAGATGCAAATTTTGGGGATTGGGGGGCAAAATTTGTGTTTGGCCCTAGATTTTTAAGAGTTAGCACCAGCTAAGTCTGGGTCATTGGTACAGTATAAAAATTTGATAAATTTGTCCCTTGAGTGCAAGAAGGCTTTGTAATGCTTTAGTGTCAAGTAATTCTATTTTTGGTGTCAAGATATGGCCCATGTATTGCGCAGTGTGTATTATGTAATGATAAATTGTTTTTGAGGAAGGTGAGTATTTATTTATAGGCACCTCATTCTTGCCAAAAATGAAAATATGGTGAGTTGCCCTTACTCTACTGGAAAGTTGAGCTTTTATTAATACACTTTATCTCATAGAGCTTGCTTCACTGTCTTAACTGGTCGAGTGCTGGAAGCCCATATTGGGCTTTATTCTGAAGTGCAGATACTACAAGTTAAAGGCTTCAAATTCAGTGGCTATGCTTCTTATTATCTCTGAAGTGATATTATTTAGTCTGTTAAGATTTGCCTTGTTACAATTTATAGGAGAGTGCCCTCAAATTTTGGTGGCCAAAAAAAATTTACCGCTCAACCAGTTAAGATATTTTTATGCTTTTCTTAAGACTATTGCAAAAAATAAATGAAATCTGGAGATGTGTTCTGATCTTCTTTTTATGTGACTTATAGATACTTTCCTTTGGTCTCACCTTCTTAACTTTTTAGGCCTTATTTATTATAACTGTTTTGTAACATCCAGTGTGCTATGTTCTGCAGAAAATAACTAAATATTATGTAGACAGTATTTATTTTTCGAAAGAGGTGCTTGAATATAAATTAACACAAAAGTATTTGATATATCTTGAGAGCTGAATTGTTTTTGGTTGCCAAAATTTGTTAAGAAATCTTTGTCATGTTACAATATATGTGAGAGTGCAAATAGGTGAAATAAATTCACTTCAAAGATAATTTGAACCATGTCACAAAATTTGAAACCTCTAAGTTGTAGTACCTGCAAGTAAAAAAGGATTACAAATGTGGCCTTGCAGCATGCAACCAGTTAACAAAACAAGAGGCCTCTCAGCCTAGACAGCTCTGCCCAGGTCACTGCTTTTAGGGGAAGCAAAATACAAGACAAGAAAGAATGTGTTACTGCACATGAGCATAATCTTCAGGATATTACAATGGCCAAGGTCATGACAGATCGTTAAGTTATGGGTAACAATTGTGTGAATTATGAACAAGATCTGTCACATAGGTTCAATTATACAGACCTGACAAGGGTTGTATACTATGAAAATTTTGCTATCTGTGACCTTGACCTTGATATGGCCTTGGATCAAAGTCGCGACACACCTTTGAGTCATGAGCAATAATTGTACCAAGTATGATTAGATATTTCCATCATACAAAATGATATGGACAAGACATGGGCTTTATAACAATATCAAAGTTTTGCAGTCTGTGACCTTGATCTTGATGATATGACCTTAGATCAACGTTGCAGCACACCTTTGAGTCATGAGCAATAACTGTACAACTATGATTAAGATCTGTCAATCATATCAAGTTTTATGGACCGGACAAAGGCTATATAACAATATAAAAGTTTTGCTGTCGGTGACCTTCACCTTGATGATATGACTTTGGATCAAAGTCACGAGACACCTTTGAGTATGAACAAGATCTGCCAATTAGATCAAATTATATGGAATGGACAAAACTGAGAGTGAAATATCAAAATTTTCTTGACTGTTACCTGATCTATGGGGCTAGTGACCATCACCCTGAGGGTACTGACCTCATTATGATTGATGACACATGTGTCTAGTGACAATACAACAGACAACTTAGCATTAGAAAAGCTCTGATGACATTTTGTCAGGCGGAGCTAAAAAAAAAACATAAAAGATGAAAACAGACACCTCCCTCCATCAATGATTTGAAACATTAACTGCTCAAGAACCAACTGTACTTTTTGGGGAGCTTTAGATAAAAATCAATTAAGGCCCAAGCACCTAGAAAAAGCTATTGCAGAACCATATGCAGGACATGGTCACAAAATTGTAGCACTGTGGCCAATGTTTTCTAATTTCTTTACCTCACATAAAGGTCATATCCGGCCGTCACTGTTCACAAAAGTCAGTATTCAAGTTTTTTCCATTTTTTTGTATCAAACACATAGCTTCCAAACCCTGAATGCAACAACCTTATTCCAATGAGAATCAAAGCTACATTTCTTAGACAAAAATTTTGAAGTTTTGAGTTATTCAAGAAACATTTTTATAAGTATTTTCCTCTAGTTGTGTTAGGTAATGGGTTAATAAAGAAACTGCTTTGTAATTATGAATATACTCACCAAGTATTTTTCTTGCAATGTTGTTGATGAAAACTGAAGTTAATTCAACATTCAAAGCTTCTAAACCAGGAAACAAGAATTTTTTGGCACGTCCAGAGATATGTAAGTATTCAGCTATTATTGATATAATACCAAAGTACAGCCTCATCAGTTTAAGCTGCAATGCAGAACTAATAATGATAATAAAAAATAACAAAATTTGGATTATGTTTTCACAAATCATACAAGAAAGAAAATACCGCGTCCCTTAATTTTTTAATCTAGGAATTATTCAAATACTATCACCAAATATTGCAAGACTCTGGAGCTGGACCATATTTGGATTTCGAAATAGCTTTAATATTGTAAAAATATTGTGATATTCAATAATATCGTGTAGCACTGTAAATTCTGCAAGCTTTATTGAGACCCATTCTTAGTCTGCAGGCTCGTAGCACCGGACCCTGTTAGACTGACAGTCTTGACATGACATTGTCATTGTGATTTGCATATATACATTTTGTAAATAGCACTCCAGTCTCCAACTAACAGCATTTACCTAGTAGAATTACATGATTATATCAGTGTAGATATCTGTGAATCACTTATTAACTGGCAGAGTCACTACAGGGATGAATTTATTTTGTGGTTAATTTTTTGTTTATCAATGTGCTTTGTTACAGCTTAGTTAGACTGCTCTTAAGCACTCTCCAATAACCTGGAACAGAGCAATTTTGATAAAACTATTAAATTTGGTACAATCTGAAACACATTTTCTCCAAAACAAGCATAAAGCTTATGTAAGCAAGGGTACCGGACTACCTGCCTAACTGGAAAACAAGGGCAAATATGGGTCCATGAAAATGATAAATTTAAAGTAATTTGTATATTTTTTATACTTACCAATGGCCCAGACTTAGCTGGTGCAAACTCAATAATATTAAGGACCAAACGCAAATTTTAACCTCCCAATCCGCAAAACTTGCAAACCATACCAAAATTTGAAAGTCCTATCTGGCCCTCCATACTTTTAGTACTGCGCATGCACAGTAACCAGGAAGAGACCGGAATTGTGCCAAGCATCATTCTTCCTAGTTGTGCCTATTAATGTTATAATCAGCGAGGAGGTATGAGTGCCCACTCATGAGAGGGCCATTGGCAAGTATAAAAAATATGAAAAAATTTATAGTAATTTATGTATTTTTTATACTTACCAATGACCCAGACTTAGCTGGTGCTAACTCTAAAATATTCAGGGCCAAACACAAATTTTGCCCCCCCAATCCCCCAAATTTGCATCCAAATCAAAAAATCTTATGTCCTATATGGTCCTCCATACTTTTGCCTACTGCACATGTGCAGTGTCAAGGAAGTACCGAAACTGATGCCAAATCCTCATTCTTACAACGAGTGCCTGGTAAATGTTACATGATCAGCGGGGAGGTATGAGTTCCCAACTCATGAGAGGGCCATCCCTGTCTGGGTCAATGGTAAGTATAAAAAATATATAAACTAGAGGTACTGTGAGAAAGCTCACAAGTGATCCCCCCCCCCCCCGCGCCTGAAATGTATAAATTAGATTATCTCCCCTTGGAAAGGTCAGAACGGAATTATACTGCTTCATGCACATTTGCATATGGAGTTCTTCCATTGTGTAAAGTTTCATGAAAATTCTTCAAACAGTTTAGGAGTTGCGCTTACAAGGATGGACAGACGGACGGACAGATGGACAGGGTGATTCCTATATACCCCCCCCCCCCCCCCCCCAATCTTTGTTTGCAGGGGGGGGGATATAATTACTATAAATTTTTTCATATTTTTATACTGTACCAATGACCCAGACTTAGCTGAATAGAAACAAGAGGCCCCACGTGGCCTTAATCGCTCACCTGACAAAGTGACTCTAAGAAGTATTTTAGGTCACCTTCACCATGTCATGCCTCATCAACATTAACTGGTTGAGTGATAGATTTTGTTTGAAGTTCAACATTTGTTACCTAAAATTAGTTTTATTTAAAATCATTGGTGTGTGGCCAATCTCCAATGATTTTTAATAAAGCAAATTTATCTCTGCAGACAAACTGGTTTAGCATGAAGCACAAACAAGGAATGTGAAGAGATAGCCTTGGACATCTCTCCCCAACTGTGGATATCTTCCATGTGCTACATGTATATATTTGCATGCAAGAAAACAAAAATTTTCACAAATTTTCCAAAATATTAGTTTTTTTATCATCATTGGAACAAGCTCAAACAGCTTATTCCAATAGGGGTATGGGAAGATCAGGTATATTTTTAAGACAGAAATGTGAATATATAAATAATGATGTTTTTTTGTGAATGATGCTGGAGAATTTTGCGTAAAGATATGGTAAATGGTTTGTTCTAGATACAGAATGATGCAAAAGTATTTAAATTTGATTAGGCAAGTTGTTCCTATAATGCATTTAAAAACTGAAGTAACTGTTTTTTTGCTGACGAACTTTTAGATGTGTGTGTCTGTGTTTGTGTGTGTGTGTGTGTGTGTGTGTGTGTGTGTGTGTGTGTGTGTGTGTGTGTGTGTGTGTGTGTGTGTGTGTGTGTTTGTGTGTGTGTGTGTGGGGGGGGGGGGGGGGGTAAGAGTGTTCTTGCAAACAAAATTCCTGAATAAATGGAAAATTTTATTTTTTGTGTGAAAGACATAGTGCGTGAATGTTGATTGGAACAAGCTTAGAGAGCTCATTTTAATGTGAAGTCATAAAGCTGTGTTTTACGTACGAAATTCTGGAATAACTAAAAAAATTGCTTTTTTGACTCAAAAAGCATGGTGTGCGACCTCTCATTGGAATGAGCTCAAAAAGCTCATTCCAATGGGGTATTTACAAGCGATAAGTACATGTATGTTTAAGAGACAAAAATTAAAATTTGAATAGCGATTTTTGCGAAGAATGCAGACAAGTTTTGGCAGTTATGCTGGTAAAAAGGTAAGATATGCAAAGTGGTTGTTTTTTAGAGGCGACATTTAATTAAGGGGAATTAACCCTTGATTACTGAGCTAACTTCTAAAAGTACTGAAATTTCATGAAGCAATGTGAATAACAGACAACAGTTGCCTAAAAATTTCATGAATAACTAAAATTTTTATTCTTTTGTCTCGAAAACATGGCTTATGACCTTTGTTGGAATGAGCTGAATGCGTGTGTTCCAATGAGGGGTCATAAAATTTGAACGGAGATTTGTGTGAATAATGCATTAGTACTGCTAGATTTGGGTAAACGGTTCACCCTGGATACCACCCCTTCTATAGTAGATCTTTTCTGCAAATTTTGTCTAAGATTCTATCAACTTTACAAATAAAAACGTTCATGAATCACAATCAGATCCATCCCACAATGTTGCATACCAAATATCAAAAGATTCTGCCTGCTGGATCTGGAGAAGAAGATTTTTTAAGAAATATGCCTGAAATGCACTAAGTTAAAATTTGGGCTCCTATACGGAGCCCAAATATAAACCCAGGGGGCCGATTTGAACAAACTTGAATCAGATCCACCCCACAATGCTGCTTACCAATTATGAAAAGATTCTGAAGCTGGATCTGGAGAAGAAGATTTTTTAAGAAATTTGCCTGAAATGCACTAAGTTCGAATTCGAGCTTCTATAGTGAGCCCAAATATGAAACTAGGAAGCCGATTTGAACAAACTTGAATCAGATCCACCCCACAATGTTGCATACCAAATATCAAAAGATTCTGCCTGCTGGATCTGGAGAAGAAGATTTTTTAATAAATTTGCCCGAAATGCACTAAGTGCGAATTCGGGCTTCTATATTAAGCCCAAATATGAATCCAGGGGGCCGATTTGAACAAACTTGAATCAGATCCACCCCACAATGTTGCATACCAAATATCAAAAGATTCTGCTTGCTGGATCTGGAGAAGAAGATTTTTGAAGAAATTTGCCCGAAATGCACTAAGTTTGAATTCGAGCTTCTATAGTGAGCCCAAATATGAATCCCGGGGGCCGATTTGAACAAACTTGAATCAGATCCACCCCGCATTGTTGCATACCAAATATCAAAAGATTCTGCCCGCTGGATCTGGAGAAGATGATTTTTTTAAGAAATTTGCCTGAAATGCACTAAGTTCGAATTCGAGCTTCTATAGTGAGCCCAAATATGAATCTAGGAAGCCGATTTGAACAAACTTGAATCAGATCCACCCCACAATGTTGCATACCAAATATCAAAAGATTCTGCCTGCTGGATCTGGAGAAGAAGATATTTTAATAAATTTGCCCGAAATGCACTAAGTGCGAATTCGGGCTTCTATATTAAGCCCAAATATGAATCCAGGGGGCCGATTTGAACAAACTTGAATCAGATCCACCCCGCAATGTTGCATACCAAATATCAAAAGATTCTGCCTGCTGGATCTTGAGAAGAAGATTTTTGAAGAAATTTGCCCGAAATGCACTAAGTTTGAATTCGAGCTTCTATAGTGAGCCCAAATATGAATCCAGGGGGCCGATTTGAACAAACTTGAATCAGATCCACCCCGCAATGTTGCATACCAAATATCAAAAGATTCTGCCTGCTGGATCTGCAGAAGATGATTTTTTAAGAAATTTGCCTGAAATGCACTAAGTTCGAATTCGAGCTTCTATAGGAAGCCCAAATATGAATCTAGGGAGCCGATTCAAACAAATTTGCATCAGATCCATCCCACAATGTTGCATACCAAATATCAAAAGATTCTGCCTGCTGGATCTGGAGAAGAAAATTTTTTAAGAAATTTGCATGAAATGCACTAAGTTCGAATTCGAGCTTCTATAGTGAGCCCAAATATGAATCTAGGAAGCCGATTTGAACAAACTTGAATCAGATCCACCCCACAATGTTGCATACCAAATATCAAAAGATTCTGCCTGCTGGATCTGGAGAAGAAGATTTTTTAATAAATTTGCTTGAAATGCACTAAGTTCAAATTTGGGCTCCTATACTGAGCCCAAATATAAACCCAGGGGGCCGATTTGAACAAACTTGAATCAGATCCACCCCACAATGTTGCTTACCAAATATGAAAAGATTCTGCCTGCTGGATCTGGAGAAGAAGATTTTTTAAGAAATTTGCATGAAATGCACAAAGTTCAAATTCGAGCTTCTATAGTGAGCCCAAATATGAATCTAGGAAGCCGATTTGAACAAACTTGAATCAGATCCACCCCACAATGTTGCATACCAAATATCAAAAGATTCTGCCTTCTGGATCTGGAGAAGAAGATTTTTTAAGAAATTTGCCTAAATGCACTAAGTTCGAAATCGGGCTCCTATACTGAGCCCAAATATAAACCCAGGGGGCCAATTTGAACAAACTTGAATCAGATCCACCCTACAATGTTGCATACCAAATATCAAAAGATTCTGCCTGCTGGATCTGGAGAAGAAGATTTTTTAAGAAATTTGCCTGAAATGCACTAAGTTCGAAATCGGGCTCCTATACTGAGCCCAAATATTAACCCAGGGGGCCGATTTGAACAATCTTGAATCAGATCCACCCCACAATGTTGCTTACCAAATATGAAAACATTCTGCCTGCTGGATCTGGAGAAGAAGATTTTTTAAGAAATTTGCCTGAAATGCACTAAGTTCGAATTCGAGCTTCTATAGTGAGCCTAAATATGAATCCAGGGGGCCGATTTGAACAAACTTGAATCAGATCTACCCCGCAACGTTGCATACCAAATATCAAAAGATTCTGCCTGCTGGATCTGGAGAAGAAGATTTTTGAAGAAATTTGCCTGAAATGCACTAAATTCGAATTCGAGCTCCTATAGTGAGCCCAAATATGAATCTAGGGAGCCGATTTGAACAAACTTGAATCAGATCCACCCCACAATGTTGCATACCAAATATCAAAAGATTCTGCCTGCTGGTTCTGGAGAAGAAGATTTTTTAAGAAATTTGCCTGAAATGCACTAAGTTCGAAATCGGGCTCCTATACTGAGCCCAAATATGAACCCAGGGGGCCGATTTGAACAAACTTGAATCAGATCCACCCTACAATGTTGCATACCAAATATCAAAAGATTCTGCCTGCTGGATCTGGAGAAGAAGATTTTTTAATGTTTTTCCCATTGCCTACAGTGTTAAAAAGTGCTGACTCAGCACTTTTTCAAAGTCCCGAAACTGTACCCTATGATAAAACCGATGGCAATTTTTTTTTACCAATCCTTTCTGTTGGTCCTAAGGAAGCTGCACACCAAATAAAAATTCTCAGTGCCGTGCAGTTTTGGAGATATGGGCGTTTTAATTTTTTTCTATTTTTAGCTCCTGCGGTTCCCATGGGGCTGCGGGAAAATTTTTTTTTGCATAAATCAAGTACTCATGACCCAATAAGCCCTCACATAAAATTTGGTTCAAATCAGCCTCTCGGTTTGGAAAATAGAAATTTTGGGCGGGGCAAAAAATTTTGCCCCTCTCATAACGACGCCAAGTATAGCCCCACAAACTTCTCTTGAACAAATCTGAGTCTACACCTCAAAAGGAAGCTGCACACCAAATATCAAGTCTCTGCTACTGCTGGTTCATGAGAAGAAGATTTACAAAGATTTTGGTGCCCCTTGGGGGCGTGGCACCACCCAGGAGGAGGGGCAACTTCATTTGAACAAATCTGAATTGGCATTAGGTAATAAACATTTAGCCAACATTTGAATAAAATTGGGCTAGTGGTTTAGGAGGAGAAGTCGATAATGTAAAGTTAACGCCGGACGGACGACGACGGACGACGGACGGGCTAGTGGTTTAGGAGGAGAAGTCGATAATGTAAAGTTAACGCCGGACGGACGACGGACGCCGGACAGAAAGTGATTAGTAAAGCTCCCCTTGAGCTTCGCTCAGGTTAGCTAAAAAGGCTGGAGGGCCTAGGACATAAAGGAAAATCTAGTAGGCTCAATTACATATACAGAATTATCCCCTCAAGGAGAAAAGGAGAAAACAGGCTTTACATGTATCTTTCTTGTTTATACCAAAGAAGAAAGACACAATACCATTTCGTAATTGAGCACAATAACATCAATGAACTCTATTAACATCCAGTAAAACCCATTATACTAATTTTTTTAAAGGAAAGCCAAAAAGTAAAGATAGTCCAGAGAATGAGACTCTTTATACTCATTTAAAAGTGTCCAAGGATTGTATATTAGCGCTCGTATGACACGTGACATATACAAATGCTTCACACCGAGCTACACTTTAAAAATATTACAGGGGGGTATAATTACTATAAATTTTTTCAAATTTTTATACTGTACCAATGACCCAGATTTAGCTGAATAGAAAAAGGCAGGAGGGCCTAGGACATAAAGGAAAATCCAATAGGCTCAATTGCATATGCAGAATTATCCCCTCAAGGAGAAAAGGAGAAACAGGATTTACATATATCTTTCTTGTTTATACAAAATAAGAAAGTCACATTACCAATCCGTAATTGAGCACAATAACATCAATGATCTCTATTAACATCCAGTACAACCCATTATACTAATTTCTTAAAGGAAAGCCAATAAATAATTTATTTATTTATTATTTATTGATGTTTAAGGTCATATATTTATGCACAATGGCTAATCATGAACAGCTGCAAGGTCCCCAACATCGTAACTACGCACTGCAGCACAGGCAGGGTTAGATTGGTTGAAGACTTGCATACCAACGACGTGCAGTACGCCTTAGTACACGGCTTCATCGTGCCCCCACGCAGGCAATGGAGATGAAGTGTCTTGCCCAAGGACACAATGCGGTTGCAGCAGGTGGGATTCGAACCAAGGACCTCTCGGCTTGCAGACTGCACCCCTACCTACTGAGCCACCACGCTCCCAAGCCAATAAATAAAGATGGTCCAGAGAATGACTCTTAATACCCATTTAAAAGTGTCCGAGGATTGTATATTAACGCTCGTATGACACGTGACATATACAAATGCTTCACACCGAGCTACACTTTAAAAATATTACATAAATGAGATAGACATTAGCTTTACACTTTAAAACCATCCCAGCACCACCTTGGAATTACTGACTTGGGAGGAGGTATTCCCTTGCTTTTCACTATAAAGCTGGTAATATAAGGGAACACCTTCCCCCCCCCCCCCCCCCCCCCCCCCCTCCCCTTGCTCTGGGTCAATCACCCCAGAACGAAGAGGGCAGCAGGACAGAGTCACTGCTGGAACAGAAAGCCTACATAACTATAGTTGCAACTGTTTAGTGGACGACATTCTGAGCAACAGATAATGGACCTAAACATCTAAGGTCGCCAGAAATAGACTCAATATTTCTAAGGTAAAAATTAGTGAACGTAGAAGGCTGAGACCAGTATGCAGCCTTCAGCAGATCCGTAATAGCAATACTATTAGCATAAGCCCAAGATGTAGACAGCGCTCTAACTTCGTGCGCAGAAATCTTAAGCACGGACTTCTGAGTTGAAGATAAACTTTCATAAGCAGTATGAATAGTCAACTGAATCCACCTAGAAATAGAATGGACCGTGATGTTCCTTCTCTTAGGAAGCAGAGGCAGAATCCTTTCTGATAAACTCAGATCTGCATTTGTAAATATGCATAGCTCTCACTGGACACAGCAAAGGCCTATGCCCATCTGAGGACGGAACAGACCCAATAATAATCGGCTCCAGGTACTTATTAGGAGTCTGATTCTTAGCCAAAAATCCCACATTGGTAGTTAAACTAATAGTATTACCAACACTACGATAGTGAGAATCATTAACAGATAGAGCATGAAGCTCGCTAACTCTTCTAGCGGAAGCGAAGGCTAAGAGAAAAGCTGTCTTATAAGTATTTGAAGTCTACCGTGTCAAGGGGTTCAAAAGTCGCGTCTTTGAGCTTCAGAAGAACCCAAGCTAAATTCCACTTGGGAATTAACCTAAGGGTTCTAGGTCTATTTATGGAAAAGTTTTTAACAAACTTTGATAAAAAGACATTAGATCCAATTTGTAAGCTATCTTGATGAACATAAGTATCCGATAGCACAGACCTATAACCCTTAATAGTTACTGGCTGCAGTTTGATCCCGTCAAACAAGTAGACCAAACTAGAGTGATGTCACGCATGCAGCCCGACTGTCCCAGGAATGGCAATGCTGAGACGCAAAATAGTCGGAGCCATTTTTTGTTAAGTTTACCTAACAAATCTGCCATATCTGCACTCGTGATATACAAAATTTGCTATTCAAATTTTATTTTTTCATTTCTATATTTCAAAACATACCTCATGACCTATTAATGGAACAAATTTGATGAACTTGTTCCAATAAGGAGTAACAAGCCATGGTTAGAAGTAAATAAAGAATGAAAAAGTTAAAAAATTTATAGTAATTTATATATTTTTTATACTTACCAATGACCCAGACATAGCTGGTGCTAATTCTCAAAAATCCAGGGCCAAACACAAATTTTGCCCCCAATCCCCAAAATTTGCATCTAAAACCAAAAGAAATCATGTCCTAAAGGACCTCCATACTTGGCCTTACTGCGCATGCGCAGTGTCAAGGACGTTCTGAAATTGGCACCAATTATCATTCTTACTGGCAGTGCCTGGTCAGCGCTATGTACTCAGCGGGGAGGTAAGAGTTCCCAACTCCTGGGAGGGCCATCCCCGTCTGGGTCATTGGTAAGTATAAAAAATATATAAATTACTATAAATTTTTAAACATTTTTATACTGTACCAAGACCCAGACATAGCTGAATAGTAAAAAGGCTGGAGGGCGTAGGACATAGAGGAAAATCCAATAAGCTCAACTATATAATATAGAGTCAACCCCTCAAGGAGAAAAGGAGTATTAGGCTTTACATGTATCTTTCTTATTTTATGTTAAATTAGAAAGATACAATACCCTCATAATTGAGCACAATAACATTCATGTTCTCTATTAACATCCAGTATAACTCTTATACTAATTATTTTTAAAGTAAGCCAATAAATAAAGTTAGTCCAGAGAATTGAGACTCTTTATATTCTTTAAAAGTGTCCGAGGATTGTATATTAACGCCCGTTTGACACTTGACATATACAAATGCTTCACACTGAGCTACACTTTAAAAATATGACATGAATGAATTTTTAACATTAATATCACACTTTAAAACCATCCCGGAAACGACTCAGAAATACTGACTTCGGAGGAGGCATTCCCTTTCTTTTCACTATAAAGCAGGTGACCTAAGGGAACACCCTCTCCCCCCCCCCTCCCCTTGGTCAAATAGCCCACAGCGAAGAGGGCAGCCGGATGGAGTCACTGCCGGAACAGAAAGCCTGCATAACTATAGTTGCAACTGTTTAGTGGACGACATTCTGAGCAACAGATAACGGACCTAAACAATGCAGGTCTCCAGAAATGGACTCAATATTTCTGAGATAAAAATTCGTGAATGTGGATGGCTGAGACCAATAAGCAGCCTTCATTAAATCTGTAATAGCAATACTATTAGCGTAAGCCCAAGAAGTAGAAAGAGCTCTTACTTCATGAGCCGAAATCTTAAGCACAGACTGCTGAGTTGAAGATAAATTATCATAAGCAGTATGGATAGTTAATTGAATCCATCTAGCAATAGAATGGACCGAAATGTCCTTTCTATTAGGCATCAGAGACAGAAAGAAGCGTTTTCGTCCCTTTCTGATAAACTGAGATCTTTGTTTATAGATATGTAATGCTCTAACAGGACAGAGTAAAGGCCTACGCCCGTCTGAAGACGGAAGAGCCTTAATAACAATAGGTTCCGGATATTTATTAGGAGCCTGATTCTTAGCTAAAAATCCCACATTAGTAGTGAAGGTGATAGTGTTCCCGACACTACGATAGTGAGAATCATCCACCGACAGTGCATGAAGCTCACTAACTCTTCTAGCAGAAGAGAAAGATAAGAGAAAAGCTGTCTTATAAGACAAGAATTTGAAATCTACTGTCCCAAGAGGTTCAAATGGCTTTTCCTTCAGTTTAAGAAGAACCCAAGCTAAATTCCACTTAGGAATTAACCTAAGAGTTCTGGGTCTATTTATCGAGAAGTTTCTAACTAACTTGGATAAAGAGACATTAGATCCAATTTGTAAACTATCATGATGTGCATAGGTATCAGATAACATAGACAACGGAAAAACGTGAAGGTTGAGACATTGCGGGTTGTGATGGAGTTGACGCAATTTCCCCTGCGAAAGAAGATCCTCCCGTGGAGGAAGCTTTCGCAGTAGGTCCCACAACAGACACCTGAGTAGATTTATCCACGGTCTCTGTGGAGACAGAGATGCTACCAACAGAATCTTGCATTGAGATTGTTTTATCTTTAGCAATACGTGCTGAATTAACGGCGCTGGAGGATACGCATATCCTATCATTCCGTCCCAAGAGATCGACAGAGCGTCTACTGCAAATGCTCTTGGATCTGGACACGGAGACACATACGTCTGCAACTGATTGTTGAGATGTGTCGCAAATAAGTCTATCATTGGCCGTTCCCATTGGTAGCAAATCTGATTGAATACTTGTTTGTTGAGAGTCCACTCCGACGGCAACAAACGACCCTTTCGTGAAAGGGAGTCTGCTAGTACGTTCAGACGACCCGGTATATGACAGACCGACAGAAGAACCTGATGTTCTAGAGCAAACAGAAGGATTCTTTCCGTCAGATTGAACAACGGAATTGAATGAGTGCCTCCCTGATTCCGTATATACACCACTACTGTCCTATTGTCGGATAGGATTTGGACATAAGCATTGTGAATAATGTCCATCCAATGACGTAATGCAAGCCAAATTGACATCATTTCCTTCATGTTTATGTGCTTGCCCAGGAATTGCGGATCCCAAAGACCCTGGCATCTCGAATCCGTTGGGATCAATGATGCACCCCAACCTGTTTGACTGGCATCCGTCATAATGGTAAAACTCGGATCCGGCAACTGCAGCGGAACTCCCTGAGTTAACCACTGAATGTTTGCCCAAGTCTGAATCTCTCGTTTCACTCGATCTGACAAGAGAACGTCTATGTCGAGCGAATGAATTTTCACACTCCAATTCTGAGTCAAGAAAATTTGGAGAGGATGCGTGCATAACCGCCCCATCGGAATGAGATCCGCAGAGGCTCCGCATAGACCTATCAGTCTCATGAACTCCCTCGCTGTGACTTTGTCTGCGTGCAGACAATAGCGAGCGTAACAACTGACTAATTTTGCTCTGGTTAACGGCAGACGAACGAGATTGTTGTGCGTCTCGAAGCTCATTCCCAGATGTGTGAATGACTTGGACGGCACCAGATCCAACTTCTCTTCATTTATTATAAAACCGAGACGTCGGAGCAATAGAAGCAGATTCTGCACATCGTTCTGAAGCGTTAACTCGTTGCCGTACCTCTGAAGAATGTCGTCCAGGTAGGCCGACGTTACCGCAGACGAATGAGCTCGGAAATACATCATTACCGAGTTCATTACCCGAGTGAAAGCCCAGGGTGCTAGATTCAATCCGAAGCACATCACCCGGAATTGATACACCACCCCTAGGACTGCGAAGCGTAGATACTTACTGAATGTCGGATGTACCATGACGTGAAAGTACGCATCTTTGAGATCTATGCTTGTTGCATAATCGTTCACCCGAATACTCGCTCTGACCGATCGAATCGTCTCCATATAAAACTTTGGAGCGACGATCAGCTTGTTTATCCAGCTCAAATCTATGACTGGACGGAACGAGCCGTCTGGTTTCGGAACCAGAAACAGATGGCTGTAGAATCCCGGTGTCTCCTGGTTTTCTACGACCTCTACCGCGTTCTTCATTAAAAGAGACTGCACCTCTGATAACAGAGCGTCTCTTTTCTGCGGATTTGACGGAAGTTGAGTCCATTTTGGACTTCGAGTTAATGGAGGCTTTCGTTTGAAGGATATCTTTAGACCTTCCGAAATCACCCCTCTCACCCAAGGGTCGTCCGTAATCGACGCCCACTCTTGTGAAAAACTCGACAACCTTCCGCCAAACGGCACGTGATAGAGGTTTAAGCCATCACCTCCTGGACCTGCGAGGCCTGCAGTAGGAGAAACCACGTCCTCCACGACCCGCACCTCGTCCGTCGACCTCGGGGCGTCCGACCGGTTGTCCCGGCCCAAAGGACGTCCCGAACATGAGTCGCTTCCTTGACAGTCTCTTGAATAAGACCAAGAGGACGCACCGGAACCTCTATAGGAACCTCTCTTGGGCGCATTAGACCCAGAAGTGCCTGTCTTACTCTTATCTGCCGTGTCCGACTTCTTAGAAGCAGATTTGAACAGCAGAGAATGCGAAGCCTTCTTAGTAATTTTATCGTAAATTGCAGAAAGCTTGCCGTCGAAGAGAAGTTCTCCGGAGACCGAAGCAACTCTGAGAGAGTTCTTCACCTTACTATCCACGAGTGTGGATGTAGCTAGGGATGCGTCACCTCTAACCAACTCCAGGTTTGCCACTGAAAGGGCGGAGTTACACGTGGAATAAGATACTACCCTTGAAAGAAGTCTTAAAGAGGATTGTATATCCTGGAATTCTTTCCCTTGAAGACGCAGTGATAACGCCTTAGTAAGGTGGTCTGCGTAAGATAAAGCATCTAAACTGGCTCTGTTAGACGAAATAGTCGTCTCCAACACCGCGGTTGGAATAGACGCAGACGACGGTAATGATAATTCTAAGTCTTCCGCCTCGTCGTCCATACGCAGAGGAACTCTCGGGATACCCTGTCCTGCCGTATCGAATTTATTCCTTGCATTAATAAAAGGCAGGTTGAGAGTATTGGCGGACAAGAAACCCGCTTTTCCTGTTTTGGAAGTAAGTTTGAATATAGCGTCGTTCAATAATTCAAATGTTCTTGCAACATTATTGGACTGAGACGGAAACTCGGGAGCGATGTCCCTGAACCGCTCAAAGAAATCAGAGTCCAATGACGCTATAATTCTCTTGTCCGGAACCGCAGCAGTCTGGCCCGACGGAACAACTTGAGGAAGAAAGTGCCGGATGAAGTCCACGGCAGCTTTATGTTGTTCCGAAAGGGATAGCTCCAAGTCATCCGTATCCATTTCACCATCCGGTCGGACCTCATGATGCTCCCGGTCGTCCGCCCCCGATGCTTCGGCGGAGCGTACCGACCCAGCACCGTCGGATAATTCACGATCCGACACCGTTTCTGTCGGTTGCTGGGATGCTGCGATAAGTTGTGCTATTTGAACAAGCACGTCCGACATCGAGGCCTGCGGAGGCGCAGTCTTTCGCTGCTTCGCCGAGGGCAGCTCCACATCTGGTGACTCCCGCATACTCTTCCTATGCGAACGTCCGGAGTCCACCGGCCTCGTGTCCCTGGCTACCGGATGGCGTGACCTGGTCGCCGAAGAATCCCTGATCGGCGAAGCTGGTAAAATATCGGCGGTCACGTAGCCAAGGTGCGGTCGTGTGCGCTGATGAGAGGAAGAAGCCTGAGCAGTCTCCGCGGACTGCCTATACAACGGAGCGTCCCGAGCGACGGACGTGTGCTCCGCTAAAGACACATTTTGTACCACAACATCTGGTCCCAGATGTTGTTGTACGAGAGAGGGGCCTCTCTCGCTCGCGGCCCGGCTGGACCTGGATGAGCTAGGAACCGGACTCGAAGGCTTCCTCCGATCTCTCCTACTATCTGCCGTCACTGGGTGTGCACGTTGAATGTTTATAGTGCTCGCATCACCCAACATTTCCTCCTGGACCGCATCGGACGAACCCGGCTGCCGAACCATTCGGTGAATGGACGCTACACCGGGCGAGCTAGCGGACGACATTTGTTTAATCTCCATGAGCACTTTTGCCGCTAGCTCTGTATTCATTTGTGACGACGGAAGTGCACTTGCAGAAGATAACATGGAAACATCACCCTGTTCTTGTTCCTCTGAAATAGAAACTGATAGAGTAGAGTGATCCTGCGGAGAAAGAGCCGGCATAGCCCTTTCTCCACTAACAACATATCGTGACACACGTTTCCAATGTTTGTCATCCCAATATTGACATATAGAACAGGGATTAGTGCGAGAACACTGACTACAATTAATACAATGATCATGAAAGTCAGAGGAAGATTTCTTCCTATTACAATTTGAACAATATCCTTTCATTGTGAAAAGTCAACAAGTCCTAGTACTCGCACAAACCCCTAACACAAAGATACATAATAACATGATCCATTAATAATGAAAAAACAATTGAAAATCAAAATAATTTTTGAAAAATATTTTTTCAACGAAGCCCAAGTTTCTGAAAAGTAACGTTGAGCCCCAATGAATCCCAAGGCTAAGTGTGGTCAAAAATTTTAAAATTATATTAAATAATTAATGCAACACTTACGGATAATAATAATGTATCTTATAGTGAGATAAACTACTCCAAAGGCAAACAGCCCCCCTCAAAAGAGACTGTTGCCAATGTAAACAAACAGTGTAAAAACACCAGAAAACATGACTCCAGGCACTGACAAAACTGGCCCGAAATCAGTCATCAAAATTACACTCTATCTGATGCAAGACAGAGACTCCCAGGGGAGAATCTGCAGAACATCAGATGGAAGATGCAGAACACAACGTTTATACACCCATGGGTGAAAACGTAACTATGGGGAAAATAACAGAATTCATTCTGTAACCAAGCTAACTCTCCCAAGAGAATTTAGAAATGATCTTTCTCAAAAATATGCCAAAAGCATGGGAGAATAGCAAGGGGGGACTTAGAAGACCAGGGGAGAGGAAACACTGAATAAGCAGTGCAACTTTATAGCAAGAATGACAACAACAGGCCCATGCCTCGAAAATAGGCAACTTAACATAATTTCATAAAAAATTTTAAGTACAGCCCTGATTATTTTTTGTCACTCCTTTTTCCTCTCCTTCTATATCCTCCTTAGAATCACCATTTCTCCAATAATTACGTGTCTGACATCCTTTAAACTGAGATTTACAAGCACAAAGATCAGTGAGATGTTGACTGATGAAGGGCCAAACAGAGAATGATAATTGGCGCCAATTTCGGAACGTCCTTGACACTGCGCATGCGCAGTAAGGGCAAAGTATGGAGGTCCTTTAGGACATGATTTCTTTTGGTTTTAGATGCAAATTTTGGGGATTGGGGGGCAAAATTTGTGTTTGGCCCTGGATTTTTTAGAGTTAGCACCAGCTATGTCTGGGTCATTGGTACAGTATAAAAATATCTGAGGTTTCAGAAAAATAATTTGTACTGTTGGCTTCAACTTGTGTAAGGTAAAAGATTAAAGATGCAGTACATAAAGCAATGTTGGGCTATATGAGTCAACCTGGCCTGTATTACTAGCTGGAAAATACACATATCAACTCTGGTTGAAATCAAATAATCCAAACTGGAGTTATCAGTCGTAAACCAATTGTTTAGACAGATGGATGGACCGACAGATGGACTGACGAAAGTCATTACTATAGCCCTGACTATAAACAGTCAGGCTAAAAATGCATTTTGTACCAAAGAAAAAATATTGCATGAATGGCCCTGGGTGAGGAGGAGGTGGGGAGAGTGGGGGTGTGTTAGGGGAGAAAAAAAAAATATCTAACTGGCACAATGGGGGTGGGGGTGGGGGTGGGTGGTGGTGTTTGTCTGGGTTTTTAACCACAACCATTAACAAAAACTGGTGTGTGTGTGTAGGGGGGGGGGGGGGGGGGTTACGTGAGTTTAAAAAAAGGTTCTGCATGTAGTGACTGTAAATAGTTCAAAAAATACCTTACTGGCACCATGGGGGTGGGGTGGGGGGGGGGGGGGTGTGATCATTTCTGTCTGGATTTTTAACCACAAACTTTAACCAAAACTGTAAAAAAGCATTTTTGAGAAAAAGAAAAAATGGGTTCTCCATGTAGTGACTGTAAATAGTTCAAAATGCATATTGGAGGAAATAAAAAAAAAAAATGCCTAATTGAGGGAGGGGGGGGGGGGGGGAGGGGGTACGTAAGCTTAAAAAAAAGGTTCTGCATGTAGTGACTCTAAATAGTTCAAAATGCATATTGGAGAAAAGAAGGAAAAAAAAGCATAATTTGGGGGTGGGGGGGGGGGGGGGGGTGGGTGACTGGGTTTTTAACCACAAACTTGGAGTCATCCTACCAAGCTACAATGAAATCCCTTCATAATTATGGCCTGTGGAATATTCTAAAGGTTTTCAGGCTTCGGGCCTCTATTGCCGTCACAGTTGCCCAAAAGGGGACGTTCTCATCTTGACATTATATGAAGTCAACCTATCAAGTTACAATGAAATTTCTCCATAAATATGACCTGTAGACTGTGCTAAAGGTTTTTGGGCCCCTGTTGCCGTCACAGTTGACCAAAAGGGGACGTTCTCATCTAGACATTATATGAAGTCAACCTATCAAGTTACAATGAAATCCCTCCATAAATATGACGTGTAGACTGTGCCAAAGGTTTTTGGGCTTTGGGCTCGGGCAGCCATCATGGTTGAATGATCGCAACCAAAAGGGGACATTCTCATCTGGGCATCATGTGGATTGATCCTACGAAGTTACAATGAAATCCCTTCATAAATATGACCTGTAGACTGTGAAGGTTTTCGGGCTTCGGGCACCTGTAGCCGTCACAGTTGCACAATCACGTCCAAAAGGGGACTTTCTCATGTAGACATTATATGAAGTCAACCTATCAAGTTACAATGAAATCCCTCCATAAATATGACCTGTAGACTGTGCTAAAGGTTTTCGGGGTTTGGGCTCAGGCGGTCGTGACGATTGATAGATCAGGCCCAAATGGTGAAATTCTCATGTAGACATCATACAGAGTCAACCTATCAAGTTACAATGAAATCCCTCCATAAATATGACCTGTAGAGTGTGCTAAAGGTTTTCGGGTTTTGGGCTCGGGCAGTCATGACGGTTGATAGATCACGCCCAAATGGGGAAATTCTCATCTAGACATCACAGAGAGTCATCGTATCAAGTTACAATGAAATCCCTCCATATTAAACATGACCTGCAGACTGTGCTAAAAGTTTTTGGGTTTCGAGCTTGGGCAGCCATCACGATTAACAGATAATGTCCAAACGGGGACGTTCACATCTAGGCATTATACAGAGGCATTCTATGAAGTTGCAATGAAATCACTTCATAAATACAACCTGTAGACTGTGCTAATGGTTTTCGGGTTTTGGGCTCGGGCAATAATACCGGTTGACCGATCACTACCAAAAGGGGACGTTCTCATATAGACATGACCTAAAACATGCATATGAAATTTCGTGACGATCAGACAAGAACTACCGGGTATAGCCTGTACTTGAAGGTTGAATAAAAAACTTTAACCACAAACTTTAACCAAAACTCTAAAAGTTAACAGACGGACAGACAGATGGACGGATGGACAAAAGTCATTACTATAGCCCTCACTGTAAACAGTCGGGCTAAAAATTAGCAATGTCTGGAATGGAGGGATCATAGATATCAATTGAATGTTCCCTACACCAATGAGAGAAAACCTTCCACTTTGTTGCATAATACAGCGAAGAGGAGGTCCTCCTACAGTTAGAAATTGCGTCCACTGCTCGTCCTGTAAATTGTTTTCCGTCCAAGAAGGACCACACAACAGAAATACGTGAAGGTTGAGACCTTGCAGGTTGTAATGCAGTGTGTGCAATTTCGTCTGCGAAAGAAGGTCCTCCCATGGAGGAAGCTTCTGAGGAATGTCCCATAACAGACACCTGAGTAGATTTATCCATGGTCTCTGGGGCGACAGAGATGCCACCAACAGAATCTTGCAGTGAGATTGCTTGATTTTTAGCACTATCTGTTGAATCAATGGAGCTGGAGGATACGCATATCCTATCATTCCGTCCCAAGAGATCGAGAGAGCATCTACTGCGAACGCTCGAGGATCTGGGCATGGCGACACATACGTCTGCTAATGATTGTTGAGATGTGTCCCAAACAAGTCTATCATTGGACGATCCCATTGGTAGCAGATCTGATTGAATACTCGCTTGTTGAGAGTCCATTCTGATGGCAACATGCGACCTTTCCGAGAGAGTCCGCTAGAACGTTCAGACGACCCGGAATATGACGGACCGACAGAAGAACATGATGCTCTAGGACAAACAGAAGGATTGTTTCCGTTAAGTTGAATAACGGAATGGAATAAGAGCCTCCCTGGTTTCAAATGTACGCTAATACTGTTGAATTGTCGGACAGAATTTGAACATGCGAATTCTAAATTATGTTCATCCAATGACGTAGCGTAAGCCAAATTGACATCATCTCTTTGATGTTCATGTGCTTGTCCAGGAACAGCGGATCCCAAAGACCCTGGCACCTCGAATCTGTTGGGCTCAATGTCACGCCCCAACCTGTTTGACTCACATCCGTAATAATCGTAACTAGAGTGATGTCATGCATGCAGCCCGACTGTCCCAGGAATGGCAATGCTTAGATGCAAAATAGTCGGAGCCAGTTTTTGTTAATAGTTTACCTAACGAATCTGCCATATCTGCACTCGTGATATACAAAATTTGCTATTCAAATTTTATTTTTTCATTTCTCTACTTCAAAACATACCTCATGACCTATTAATGGAACAAACTTGATGAGCTTGTTCCAATAAGGAGTAATAAGCCATGGTTAGAAGTAAATAAAAAATGAAAAAATCTGATGCTTCAGAAAAATAATTTGTACTGTTGGCTTCAACTTGTGTTAGGTAAAGGATTAAAGATGCAGTACATAAAGCAATGTTGGGCTAAATGAGTCAATTTTCTTTTTTGCATGTAATAACTCCCAATCCTTCAAAATGCATTTTGGGAATAATTGCCTAAGTGACAAGTGTGTGTGTGTTTGAGGTTAAAAAATCGCACTGGCACAGACATTTCCTACTGAAACGTTTTTTTCTTTTAATATGCCGCCGAAAAATTGTTTTCATTTACTGAACCCTGATTGGTTTGAAACATGACAAAAAAGTACATAAAATTGATTTAAACTAAGTGATGAGCTTAGGAACTGGTTAAACTGACCGGCAAAAATTGATGTTATTCTTTGATGGGCTCTTATTTAGTCCTTACAAGGATGTTACGAAAGCTTTTGTTTTTCTTATAGGCGATGACAGGTCGAAGATTCAAAGGTTCATTTAATTTAGCATTGGTAAAATTGAATTCATCTTTTAACATTTTTGCTATTTCGATATTCATTCTGTTGTACGTTTAAGTGAAAGGAATGATGGACCTCCTTTCGCATTCGCCCTCTGATATGTTCATACCAAATGGCCAGAGGGTTTGAAGCGTATTGATCCAAAAAGCTTCACGTTTTTTTCTAAATTCATCCGTTTCTTCTAATGTGTCTTTAATTGGTGGTTGTTCAAAAGGATGGATTTCGAAATCGTCCAAAGAATGGCCAAGAAGGTTAAAATGTTGTGCTACTGGGGCATCAGCATTATGTTTTATATCCTGTTTGTGTCTAGTAGCACGTTCTCGGAAAGGATTTTGACTTTGACCAACATACTGTTTCCGACAGCGCTTACATGTGATAAGGTAAATAATGTTTGGTGAATCACAATGGAGGGGGATGGCCCTGGGTGAGGAGGAGGTGGGATGGGTGGGGAGAGTGGCAGTGTGTTAGGGGAGTCCTTTTTTTTTCCACATGTGGTCCGTCTAAATCCTTCAGAATGGATTTTGAGCAGAGAAAAAAAAATACTTAACTGGCACCATGGGGGTGGGGGTTGGGGTGGGGGTGGGGGGGGGTGTTTGGCTGGGTTTTTAACCACAAACTTTAACCAAAACTGTAAAACTGCATTTTTGATAAAAGAAAAAAAAAGTGCCTAATTGGCCCCCTCGTTGGTGGGGTGGGTGTGGGTGTGGGTGGTGGGGGAGGGGGTGGGGTTATGTGAGTTTAAAAAAGGTTCTGCATGTAGTAACTGTAAATAGTTCAAAATGCATATTCGAGGAAAGAAAAAAAAATGCCTAATTGAGGGGTGGGGGGTGGGGGTGGGGGATAATTTCTGTCTGGATTTTTAACCACAAACTTGGAATCACCCTACCAAGCTACAATGAAATCCCTTCATAATTATGGCCTGTGGAATATTCTAAAGGTTTTCGGGGCTTCGGGCCTCTGTTGCCATCACAGTTGCCCAAAAGGGGACGTTCTCATCTAGACATTATATGAAGTCAACCTATCACGTTACAATGAAATCCCTCCATAAATATGACCTGTAGTCTGTGCTAAAGGTATTTGGGCTTCGGGCCTCTGTTGCCGTCACAGTTGCCCAAAAGGGGATGTTCTCATCTAGACATTATATGAAGTCAACCTATCAAGTTACAATGAAATCCCTCCATAAATATGACATGTAAACTGTGCCAAAGGTTTTCGGGCTTCGGGCTCGGGCAGCCATCATGGTTGAATGATCGCAACCAAAAGGGGACATTCTCATCTGGGCATCATGTGGATTGATCCTACGAAGTTACAATGAAATCCCTTCATAAATATGACTGTAGACTGTGCTGAAGGTTTTCGGGTTTCGGGCACCTGTAGCCGTCAAAGTTGCCCAACACGTCCAAAAGGGGACTTTCTCATGTTGACATTATATGAAGTCAACCTATCAAGTTACAATGAAATCCCTCCATAAAAATGACCTGTAGACTGTGCTAAAGGTTTGTGGGTTTTCGGCTCTGGCAGTTGTGACGGTTGATAGATCACGCTCAAATGGGGAAATTCTCATGTAGACATCATACGGAGTCATCGTATCAAGTTACAATGAAATGCATCCATATTAAACATGACCTACAGACTGTGCTAAAAGTTTTTGGGTTTCGGGCTTGGGCTGTCATCACAGTTGACAGATCATGCTCAAACGGGGACGTTCTCATCTAGGCATTATACATAGGCATTCTATGAAGTTGCAATGAAATCCCTTCATAAATACGACCTGTAGACTGTGCTAATGGTTTTCGGGTTTTGGGCTCGGGCAGCCATACCGGTTGACTGATCACGACCAAAAGGGGACGTTCTCATGAAGACATGACCTAAAACCTGCATATGAAATTTTGTGATGATCAGACAAGAACTCCCGGGTATAGCCTGTACTTGAAGGTTGAATAAAAAACTTTAACCACAAACTTTAACCAAAACTCCAAATGTCAACAAAACAGGAAAAGTGAAAAAAAAACATAAAAAAACAAAAAAAAAACAAAAACAACTTGAACCTTCAGTAAAACACTTTAACCACAAACTTTAACCAAAAACTCTAAATGTTAACAGATGGACAGACGGACGGACAGACGGACAAAAGTCATTACTATACCCCTTACTGTAAACAGTCGGGCTAAAAATCGGATCCGGCAGTTGCAGTGGAACTCCCTGAGTCAACCGATGAATATCTGCCCAAGTCTGAATCTCTTGTTTTACTTGGTTCGACAAGACGATGTTCGTTTCGAGCGAATGAATATTCACACTCCAAGTCTGAGTAAAAAATATCAGGAATGGACGAGTGCGTAAGCACCCAATCGGAATAAAGTCAGCGGGGGCTCCGCACAAACCTATCAGTCGCATAAATTTTCTCGCTGTTACTACATCTAAGTGTAGGCAAAAGCGAGCATAACAACAGACTAATTTCGCTCTGGGTAACGGAAGACGAACCAGATTGTTGTGCGTTTCGAAGCTCATTCCCAAGTGAATGAATGACTTGGATGGAACTAGATCCAACTTCTTTTCGTTTGCTATGAAACCAAGACGTCGGAGCAATTGAAGCAGACTCTGAACAACCATTCTGAAGAGTTAATCTGTCGCCGTATCTCTGAAGAATATCGTCCAAGTAGGCAGACGTTACTGCAGACGAATGAGTTCGGAAATGAGTCATTACCAAGTTCATTATTCGAGTAAAAGCCCAGGGCGCTAGATTCAGTCCAAAGCACATTGCTCTGAACTGATAAACAACTCCTAGGACGGCGAAGCGAAGGAACTTTCTGAACATCGGAAGTACCATGACGTGAAAGTACGCATCTTTGAGATCTATGCTCGCAGCATAATTGTTCACTCGAATGCTCGCTCTCACCAATCGAATGGTCTCCATACAAAATTTCGGAGCCATGATCAGCTTGTTTATCCAGCTTAGATCTATAACTGGACGGAACGAGCTGCCTGGTTTTGGTACCAGGAACAGGTGACTGCAAACACCGGGAAATTCTTGGGTTTTCTACGACCTCTATTGCGTTCTTCTCCTGAAGAGATTGCACCTCTGATAGAAGTGAATCTCTCTTCTGAAGGTTGGACGCAAGCTGAATCCATCGTGGACTTCGTGTTAACAGAGGTTTTTCCTTGAAGGGCAATTTTAGACCTTCCGAAATAACATCCTGCACCCATCGGTTGTCCGTAATTGACAACCAAGTGGTTAAAAATCTTGACAGCCTTCAACCCACTGGATCGCAATAGAGGTTCTGACCTTCACCTCCTGGACTTGTGAGGCTTGCGGGAGGAGAAACTATATCCTCCCTGTTCAGCACCCTCGACCAGTCGACCTAGGGGCATCTGACCGATTGTCTCAGCCAGCATTTCGTCCCCTACCTGAGTCGCAACTCTGACGGTCTCTGGAGTAAGAGCTAGAGGATTTTTTAGATCCTATATAGAAGCTTCCCTTGGACGTACTCGCGCCAGAAGCTCCTAACTTACTCCTCTCTGCTGAGTCCAGTCTCTTAGAAACATACTTAAAGAGCAGAGAATCTGAAGCTTTCTTGGTAATCTGATCATAGATTAATGAAAGCTTACCATCAAAGAGAAATTCTCCTGAAACCGGAGCGACTCGAGACTTTTTCATCTTAGAATCCACCCTAGTGGATGAAGCCAGGGCAGCATCACATCTAACTAACTCCAAATTTGCCACTGAAAGGACGGAGTTATACCTGGAAAATGCGATTGCCCTAGAAAGAACTCTCAAGGAAGTTTGAACATCCTGGAATTCTTTACCGTCGAGACGCTGCGCTAACGCTCTGGTAAGGTGATCTGCGTATGATAAAGCATCTAAACTGGCTCTGTTAGACGAGATTGTCATCTTCAACATACTGGAGAGAATTGACAGAGACGCTGGCAAAGACAATTCCAAGTCTTTGGCCTGGTCGTCTAAACATAGAGGAACTCTTGAAAAGCCCTTTCCTGCCGTTTCAAATTTATTCCTATTGTTGATGAACGGCAGATGTAGAGCATGTTGCGATAAGAAACTGGTTCTGCCTGACTTAGAGGCTAACTTAAAAATAGCGTCATTCAGCAATTCAAACGTCTGTGAGACACTGCTAGACTGGACCAGATACTCAGGAACATCATCCTTAGTCCGGCCAAAAATGTCTGTATCCAGTGACACTATCAGTCTCTTATCTGATATCGCAGCTCTCTGGTCTGATGGAAAACCTCTGGAAGGTGTTCACGGATAAAATCTAACGCCACCTAATGCTGTTCCAGAAGGAAAAAATCCAGCTCCGCAGTTTCCCTTTCACCATCCGACTGGACCAGATGCGAATCTTGGTTATCCCTTTCTGACACTGCAGAGGAACATACTGACACAACCCGTCACGGAGGCCTGTGGAACTGCAGTCTTACTATGTTTTGACGCTGGAAGCTCCTGGGACGGTACATCCTGCATAATCCTTTTATGTGTATGTCCCGAATGATGAGGTCCCGTGTCCTTGGCTACCGGATGGAGTGACCTAGACGACATGGAATTCTTTGTCGGTAAAGCAGGCTGGATATCTGAGGTCACGAAGCCAAGGTGCGGTCGTGTGTGCTAGCGTGTGGAAGAGGAAGCCAATAGACTAGCCGACCCCAACTGTCTATGTGACGGAGCGTCCTGAGCAGGAGGTGTGGACATATGCTCCGAATGACGAACGTTATGCACAACAACATCTGACCGCAGATGTTGTTGTAAGGAAGATGGGACTCTCTCGCTCGTGTTCCGGGTAGACATGAATGAGCTACCTACCAGACTGACTGGCTTCCTCTGATCAATCGTCCGATCTGTCATCGCAGGGTGTGGGTGATGCGAGATTATAGTGCTCGCAACACGCTTTTTCCTCTCCTGGACTGCAACGGACATACCCGGCGTCACATCAGCCACATTACGAGTGATAGATCCACCGTTCAAGCTAGCTGGCAACAAGGCTGTCAATCCTACTAAGGATCTAAGCACTTGTTTGATTTCCTTCAGCACTTTTGCCACTAGCTCTTCATTGATTTGCGATGACGGCAGCACAATAACAATATACCATGACACACCTCTCCAACGTTTGTCATCCCAACTGGCACAAACTGAACAAGAATTAGTGCGAGTACAGTGACTACAGCAAATACAATGAGCATGAGAATCGGAGGAAGACTTCCTCGAATTACAATTTGAACAATATTCTTTCATAATTAAAAAATACTTCCTCGAATTACAATTTGAACAATATTCTTTCATAATTAAAAAATATTATACAGCCGTAGTACTCACACTAACCCTCGAAAAGACAAAGCTACACAATAATAATACAATCCATAACAAAATTTCGAAAAATAATTCAAAAGAAAATTTTGACATGAACCCAAGTTCCCAAAGGGAACGATGAGCCCAAATGGATCCCCAAAAAGTGTGGACAAAAATTTTAAAACATTTCTAAAAATTAATGTTACACTTACGGATAATATTAATGTATCTGACTATATAATAAACCTTACAGAAGACAAGGAATCACTAACAGAAAGTAACCGTTGTTAACGTAAACAAAAGTCAATAAAAACCGGAAACAAGACTCCAGGCACTGAAAAACATGGCCCGAAATCAGTAACCAATTTAAAACAATATCTGATGTAAAACAGAATCTTCCACAGAAGAAGCTGCAATGCATCAGATGGTAGATGCATGACCAAAATGCCTAAACACCCCAAGGGTGAGGACGTAACCATGGGGATACCGGAATAAACATTCTGTAACTAAGCTAAAACTCCCAAGAAATTTCAATAAAAAAAATTTCAAAAATTATACCAAAAGCATGGGAGACTAGCAAGGGAGGTTTCAAGGAAAGGGAGAGAGGAAACACTTAACAAACAGTGGAGATTTTATAGCAAGAATGAAACATCAGGCCCATGCCCCGAAATTAGGGAACATGAAATAATTTTACATAAAAATTATAAGTTACAGCCCTGAACACATCCATCCACTGTTCCTTCAACTCATCCTCTTATTTCATCCTTGGATTCACCATTTCCATCATGATTTTGTGTCTGGCATCATTTTAACTGAGATTATAAGCATAGATATCAGTGAGATGTTACTGACAGAAGGGTCAAACAAAGAATGAGGATTTGGCGCCAATTTCGGTACTTACTTGACACTGCGCATGCACAGTAGGAAAAAGTATGGAGGACCATATAGGACATTAGATTTTTCGATCTGGATGCAAATTTTGGGGATGAAGGGAGGGGTGGGGGGGGGGGATGTAGAGCAAAATTTGTGTTTGGCCCTGAATATTTTAGAGTTAGCACCAACTAAATCTGAGTCATTGGTACAGTATAAAAATATACAAATTACTTTAAATTTATCATATTTTTATACTAGAACCGATGCCCCAAACTTAGCGGAATAGTAAAAAGGCTGGAAGGCCTGGGACTTAAAGGAACAGCAGATTAAAATTCAGCTCCTTAGCCTGCAGTAGGATGGAGAGGGAAGTGACGAATATGGCACTATTGCAAGGAATATACTTGCTGATATAGCGTCAACATATCCCTTAAAATCAAGACAGTACGCCAAGGCTCCCCAAAATACACCACATAGACATAATATCCATAATCCTCGGAGTGGAAATATAATCCATGGCAATAGATTAGATTTAAAATGAAGCGAGCGATGAAAAACTACGTTCTGGCACCCAATCATAAAACCTATATGAACTCCTTATGCCTCGTTCCGCTTATTGCAGGAAACATATTCCTGAAAAAGGAACTAACTACAGGCATCTGAAAGAATGCTCATTATTTCTCACTAGGTTAATATGGCATCATCAATAGGGCTAAAAGCCTCAGACAACTAACCCCCCAAAAATACCATTAAAGAGAGAACAACCTCTTTCCATATAACGGTACCTTGTCCAAGAGGACAGTGGTCTCAGCCTTAGGTGACGAAGCTAAAGGTCTTCCTATTCGTGAAGACAATTATATGGCTGTAAACTGCGGCCCCAGAAGCTCACTAAGAGAGACTTACAATGCTAGACACTAATGATAGGGTAAAAAAACACTGCACATAATTCTAGCTAGGCTACAATGGTGTCAACAATAAGACTAATGTCTGTGACACCTAAGAAAAGAACACCGAGAAGGAAAAAATGTACTCTTTCCTTCTAGCAGTTCTATTTCCAAAAGGCAGCGGTCTCAGCCTAGCTAACGCAGCTTAGAAGTCTTCATCTCCGTGAAGACAGATATCTCGGTCTTTCTTGCGACCTTAGAATGCTCACTAAATGAAAACTTACAATGTAGTCGCTCAAGTTAAGGAAAAAAGGCTGCTCTTGATACCAATAAGGCGTCAACAAAAGGACTAAAAGCCTCGGACACCTAAGAATACAACACCGAGAAGGAAACAACATACTCTTTCCTTCTAACGGCACTAATTCCAAAGAGACAGCAGTCTCAGCATAGGTAGCGCAGCTTAGAAGTCTTCATCTTCGTGAAAACAGATATCTTGGTGTAACTTGTGACCTTTGAAAGCTCACTAAACGGATACTTATGTTATTTGCTCAAGCTAAGGAAAAAAGGCCCGCTCTTTGTAACGGCCTCTATTCCAAAGAGACGGTAGTCTCAGCTTAGCAAACTCAGATTAGAAGTCTTCATCTCCATGAAGACAGATATCTGTGTCACCTGATGGCTTTGAAAGCTCACTAAATGGAGACTTACGACGTTAGCCGCCATGTATAAGAAAAGACCGCTCTAAATTACATAAGGCTACTATGATGCTAGCCACTAATGTTACAGAAACAGACCGCTTCTTAATTCACAAAAGACTATTAAGGCGACAACAATAGTACTAAATGCTTCTGACACATAGGAATACAACACCAAGAAGGAAAGAATGTAATCTTTCCGTCTTACAGCCTTATTCCAAAAAGATAGCTGACTCAGCGTAGCTAATGCAGCCTAAAAGTCTTGTATCCGTGAAGACAGATATCTGTGTTACCCTGCAGCCCTGGACAGCTCACTAAACAGAGATTTACGACATTAGCCGCTAATGTATAAGAAAAGACCGCTCTAAAACTACATAGGGCTACTATGGCGTCAATAATAGAACTAAATGCCTCTGATGCCTAGAAATACAATATCGAGAAGGAAAAACATACTTTTTCCATCTAACGGCCCTATTTCAAACAAGACCGCTGTCTCAGCCTGACTATGAGCTAGTGATCTTCTATTCGTAAGAACAGACCATTTGCCTTCCTTATACTATTGCTAGTCCAGGGGTGGCGTGGTAAAGCGAACCAAAGGCCTTCGACACCTGAGCAGAATGACCCTGGAAGGAAAGAACTTCATCTTTCCTTCGCTCAGTACCCTAAGCTGTTTTTTTGCATAGCAAACGCAGACTTTTGTTCAAATGGAACAAGATCCGGAAGAACTTATGAATAAAAATTCATAGTCTTAATGCTCTGTTCCGTGAGGGATAGCGAATCATCCTTCGTAGCCTCTCACTATCTGAAAAACATGGTCAAGACCACCCAAATGAAGAGATGACTGGACCAATCCAGCACCGTCTGACTGCTCACTACTGGAGACTGTTGATGGCTGAACCTGCGACTACTGGGATGCTGTGATAAGCTTAGCAATGTGCAACAGCAGGTCCATGAATGAGACTTGTGGAGCAGCAGTTGTCCGCTTTTTCACCATATGCTGCTCACGAAATGGAGATCTGACCCCAGATCTTTCTTCGTATGTTCTGTACGAATATGCTTCGAAAGACTGCAGGTTAATCCGACTTTGGTGGTGAAGACTGAAAACACTTCAGTGAAACATCTTGAACATGCGAAGTCGGACAGCTAGTCTGCGATCTAACGTGCTTCACTGATGAAGCAGAGGAAGAAGCCACAGCTGAAACCGACACTGGATGCAGTGTGGAAGAAGCATCCCGGATCGCAAGCTTGAACTGATGCCCCAACTCACTAAAGTTTCTCAAAGCGGAAACAGTCGACTCTGAGTGCTGACGGAATGGAGAGGGTTCTCCAAGTTGCGATCAGACTCCAGATCTCGCCGAACATGCTGTTTAGAATCTTGTAAGCTTCTACACCTTAGCATGCTTTTCCATGGAAGAGGAAGCCATAACAACAGCCAACCATGGTTAAAGTGTGGAAGGAGCATCCTGCACCTCAAGCAAGGATGGGGGCTCCGACTCACAAAGTTTCTCACAATGGAAACAGTTAACCCCGACTGCTGATGGGACAGGGAATGCTCTCCAACTCGCGATCTGACCTCGGATCTCACCGAGTTTCCCATTGAGAAACTTGTAGGCTAATCCCCTTTTGCATGCTCTTCAATGTAAGAAGAGGAAGCCATAACTGCAGGCGACCCTGGCTGCAGTGTGGAAGGAGCATCCCGAACCGCAAGCGAGGACGGGTCTTCCGACTCATTGAAGTTTCTTGCGACGGAAACAGTTGACCCCGACTACTGACGAGACGGAGAACGTTTTCCAACTAGTGATCTGACCCCAGATCTCGCCGAGAGTCCCGCAGAGAAACTTTCAGGCTTCTTCTCCAGTTGCCATCCTCGCCGGGTGAGCTTTAGTTTATGAGGTGCTCGCTCTACCCACGTCTATAGGTCTCGACCACAATGGACCTACTCAACGTCCCGGCTTCCATATAGGGGCAACTGCTTCACTGGTCGAGCTAGTTGCATGCAAAGGATTAAGCAAACTAACTAGAGATGTCAATCCCCTGCTAAAATTAATGAGCCCCTTGGCAGCTAGATGTTAACTCATCAGAGCGGGGCTCATCAGAGTGGCGCGATGGCAGTATGTAACTGACAGACCTGTGTAAATGTATCATCACCATGTTCTTGTTCCTCTGAAAAAGAGACTGAAAGACTAGTATTAGCCTGCAGTTAAAGTTCATACAATCGAACTTCACCGTCCCACCACACAAGCGCCAAACAAAAGAATGATGATTTGTGCCAATTCCGGTCTCTTTCTGGGTGCTGCGCACACATTGTACTAAAAGTATGGAGGGCCAGATAGGACTTTTACTTTTCGGTATTGTATGCAAATTTTGGGGATTGGGCGTTGCTATTATTGAGTTTGCACCAGTTAAGTCTGGGCCACTGGTTCTAGCATAAAAATATGAGGGTTTTTTTCATGAATCAAGTACTTATGACCTAATAATACCACATACTGCATTTGGTTCAAATAAACCCATCAGTTCAAAAAACATAAATTTGGGGTGCGGGCCAAATACCTTGCCACTCCCATTATAAAGACAAATATGCCCTATGAACTTCATTTGAACAAAATTTACTCTACATCTAAAAAAGAAGTTCAGTCCTAAATATCAAGTTATTGTACCAATTGTACCAATCAGTTCATGATTAGTAGATTTTTTCAAAATTTAGGGGCATTTTCTTCCACACCCTTCCTATGATGAGGGGCAACTTGATTTGAACAATTCAAAAGGTGATGTCATCCAATATTTCACTAAAAAATGGTTCAGTGGTTTTGAAGAAGTCATGAATACCATGTTCTCAGACTCCATACATCAGACTAAGAGTGATCACTGTAGCTCATCCTGACTTTCAGCAAAGTGAGCGCTATCTTATAAACAAAGCCATACCTTTTTCTCTTTCTGCATTGAACAGTTCAACATATCACATATGTATGCTATGAAATCTCTCAATCTCTTGTTCACAGAAACAATGAAGCTGGGTGTATATAAAAGATAAGCTATTAATGGAAGGTGAAGCTTATTCTCAGCTGTAGGTTCTCTGAAAAATTAGAAAATTAATGAAAAGATTTATAGTAATTTATATATTTTTTATACTTACCAATGACCCAGACTTAGCTGATGCTCTTAAAAATTCAGGGTCAAACACAAATTTTGCCACCCCCCCCCCCCCCCACCCCGAATCCCCAAAATTTGCATCAAAATCAATGTCCTATATGGTCCTCCATACTTTTGTCCACTGCACATGCGCCGTGTCAAGGAAGTACCGAAATTGGCACCAAATCTTCATTCTTACAACCAGTGCCTAGTAAATGTTATACAATCAGCGGGGAGGTACGAGTTCCCAACTCATGGGAGGGCCATTCCTGTCTGGGTCATTGGTAAGTATAAAAAATATATAAATTACTATCAATTTTTTCATATTTTTATACTGTTCCAATGACCCAGACTTAGCTGAGTAGAAAAAAGGCTGGAGGGCCTAGGGCATGAAGGAAAATCCAATAGGCTCAATTACATATAAACAGAATTATCCCCTCAATGAGAAAAGGAGAAACAGGATTTACTTATATCTTTCTTGTTTATACAAAAAAGAACGACATATTACCGCACCCCTCCCCCATCAGCACTCTGCCATTATATCTGAAGAAGCAGATTTTCAAAGAACATTCCTCATATTGGACTAAGTTAAAGAGCCCAAATATTAACCAAGGAACTTGATTTTTAAAACTTGTAATTGACTCCTCCAAAGATGGTGCATACACCATATATCAAAAGGTTCTAAGTGTGGGTTCATAAGAAGATTTTTAAAGAATATTCCTCATATCGAACACTATGTTAAAATTTGGGCTCTAATAGGGAGCCCAAATACTGATCAGAAAACTTGATTTGAACAAACGTTAAACTGACACCTGTAATGCTGTATCTCAAACATCAAAATATTCGGACTGATGGACCTGAAGAAGATTTTTAAAGATTATTCTTCATATTGCACTAAGTTGAAATTTGGGGCTCACACATCAAGCCCAATTATACACCAGTGGGATTGATTTGGTCAAACATGAGTCCAACACCTGTAAGGATTTTGTATACCATAAATCAAAAGATTCTGACCAGTGGTTCCAGGAAAAAAGAGTTTCAAAGATTATTCCCCATACTGAACTAAGTTAAAACTTCGGCTCCAATAGGGAGCCCAAATATTAACACTGGGAATTGGTTGAACAAACTTAGATCTGATCTCCCAAAGGATGCAGGATACCAAACATGAACAGATTCTTTAAGGTGGATCTGAAGAAGATTTTTAAAGATATTGTGACGGACGTAATATTTTACAAACATTTCCCCTCTTTAATTCCATTTTAATTGTAAAAATTAACATGTACTTAACATCAGCCTTAATTATCTATCGGAATTTCATTCTCTCAGTTTACTGAGCGTCGTCAGTTCGTACATTCTTTGCACAGACTTGGTAATTCAACTTCTCCCATTGGCCACCACTGGCCACTATATTCTCACGTCTATAAAAACCCTGGTCTAGTAGGAATTCAGGGAGAAAGACAATTTTCTCGCAAAGGTGAATCATTTCACTGACTTCTTTCTCTAGACTTGTGGAACCAAACTTTCATTTGTTTGCCTCAAATTTACAGTCGCTATATGTGTAAGTTAGTCCCACTAAGTATTTTCATTGCATTTTCGTGGTTACGAAGATCCATCCTCGAAGGTTCATTCTGTGTACTTTTGAGATTGGCTCTTCATACCCACTTAAAGTCATCCCTCGATATTTTGGACCATATTAACATGTCCCATACTAATTATTGGCTCTTCACTTTTCGACCCTGGAATAGTTATGAAATATGGTACTCTCTAAATTTGACCCCTATACAATTCGCCCCATAAATATTCCTCACTAAATTCTAGCTTACTGTTCCACCTCTAATACCAACTAAATGAAGGTCCATCCCTTGAACCTCTCCTCAGATTGAATTCAATTAATTGATGTTGAAATAAATATAATGAAACAAACATAAAATTTATTATTTATTGTTGCCAGACATAGCGATCCAAAGACCTTACAGAAACCTATATTATTGAAGGGCTCCCATTACAATATATTGCACTTAGTTAAAATTTGGGCGCCCATAGGGAGCCCAAATATTAACTGGGGGACTTGATCTGAACAAATGTGAATCTGGCCTTTAAGATATTGTACACCAGATATTAAAAGATTCTTTAAAGAGTATGTCTCATATTACATCAAGTTAAAAATTTGGGCTCCTGTATTGAGCCTAAATATAAACCGAGGGGGCTTAAATTTACTAAACTAGTATCTGACCCCCATATGGATGCTGTATTTCAAATATCAAAATATTCTGATCTGAAGTTTTGGGGAGCAGAATTTTTTCAATTTTACAAATGTGCTGACTCAGCACTTTTTTCAATTCCGTGTACAGTACACACTGACAATAAAGATTGCAATTTTTTTTACCATTCTATTCTACTGGTTCAAAGAATGCTTCATACCAAATAACAGATCTCTGTTCTGGTGCAGTTTGGGTGATATGGGTGTTTAAAAATATTTCTATTTTTAGCTCCTGTGGTTATCATGGGGATACAGGAAAATATTTTTTGAACATACCAAATGTGGTTCAGAGAATAGAAATTTAGGGCAGGTCCAAAAATCTTGCCCCTTCCATTACAAAGGCAAATATTTCTCCACAAACTTTTTCTCCCACCCTCTCCATGTGAGGCTGGACAATTGACTTAAAAACAAAATGCGATGTGAGAACAAACAATCAACTCAAATTTAACTGAAATCTGTCTAGCAGCTTAGAAGGTGCAGGTGCAAACACCATTGTTTACGAACAACGGATGATGGACAAATGATGCCGACAAAGGATACCGAACACAAGTAATTCTTCCTCTAGAAAAAATTTGCTATGTGCTATCAAAGAGAGCCTTCTGGTGGCTTTTCGGGATCAAATGCACTTGTTTGTTTTTACGGCAAAAATGGTCTTTTTTTGACAGCATGTTTCAAAATGCCCCAAAATCACAGTTCATCGGCGGATATTTTGTCAATTTGTTTATAAATGATATTGACAGGCTTCTCTGGTTAGCATATACCCCATTTTAAAATGTACTAACCCTGATTGATTATTGAGTTAATTCAAATTCAATTTAAAGAGGTTACCTGTGTTAGTGTATTCAAATTATTTTTCTAACTTTCTTTTTGCTCCATGGTATAATCGTATTTGCATATTAACTAAACTTTTCTTGAAATGACCAATGATAAAAATCTCCCCATTCAGTGTGACATTGAACTCACCACATGGTTTCTGACAGAAATAAAACAAGGTACAACACCACCGGTATCCCTCGCCAAGGGTTTCTAAGTTGAAAAAAACTGAAATGGGTCCATAACTCTGGAAGAAAAAAATGGACAAAACCTGTTACTTGTGGATATCCTTTCCCCCATGGTAGTCTATCAGCATACAAAGATCATTTAACTCTTTGCATGCTGCTAGCGGATATTCCCGCCCAGCACAGAGTTTCTCTTGTCTTTGAAATTAGTATAATTTGTGCATATTTAATCATATTATCTCCCTGAAAATGGAATGGATTTTTTCACCAATGATTTCTTATGTTACATTCAGATTTATTTTTCATCAAATATAGCCATGGCTGCATTAAAGCAGCCATGACTAGATTTGATGAAACATATTTACAAAATACTCCGTGGGTTAAGAGTTAAATCCAATATCCACTGACTGAGATATGAAGGTCCAAAGTTGTTGCAGATAGACTGATGGACAGACAAATGGATGGATGAATGGATGGATGAATGGACCTTATTTCTATATCCCATGCAAACTTCATTTTGGTGGGGGATAACAAACATCGAACTACCAAAAAAACTAAATAGTTCACTTAAATGCAATATCTACACATCTGCTGGCCATAATTTCTATGTGAAGATTTGAATGGAATAAAAAAAAAAACTGTTGTACACTATACTTGTACCAATGATATTTTCAAGGTAATAGTTTCGGAGCTTTCAGTATCAATACACGAAATTCAACACTATATTCATTAATATTCATGACCTGTCAACACCAACAGGTAAGCATTGTAAAATTTTCAGCAATTTATCAAATGCCTGAATGCCAGACATGCCATTCAGATTTGTGTAACTGGTAAGAGTAACGGCACAAGCTTTACTACATCAAGACTTCATAAAGACTTGTCAATGCATTTTGAGCAGAGCTGTAATCAACATCTGCAAGTGCACTGTAGGAGTATAGCTTGGCTTTTCTCTCCGGAACTCCTTTTGTTCAAGTGAACACAGGTTGATGACTGGTCAATTGTGCATTCAGTTAAGGAGTGATGTGTCCAGTTTTTATCCACATTCTGACCAGTGGAGTGGTCATTCACAGTTTATTGTTTATTATTAAGGTGCTCTTCCATTCATCACCTTTACCACCCCTCCTTCCACCTGTGTTTTATATCCACCCAGGGAGGACATGTTAAGAAAGTGTTGCTTGTTTTTTAGTGTATATCGATGTGTATAAGGAGAAAATTTGTTCAGACATAACTTGTATATCTGTAAGTTTTGGCTACATTGTATTCTTGAAGCTGAAGATGTTATGTAATAAAGTGAGTGCAGCCCATTTCAACAATTTTGTCTTCTAGATGTTTTCTTCCCCTGATACACAAAAGCAATTTCCTTTGATGAACTGGAACTTGCCACATGCTCCACAATTATACTGTCAGATATATTAATTTCTACCTGTAATTTTGAAAACTTGAACTCCAAAATTACTCTCAAATTCACAGTTGAAGTCAGTTGGAAATTTAGGGTCACAATGAACTAAATGAGCAACTTTTAATTTGTAGGGTCAGCATATTTTTAGGGTCGGTCTGGTTTCCCTAAATAGAGGTATTTTTTTTGGTTTTGGTCTGACATTTTACGTTACACTCTTGCCCATTTTTTTAAAGAGAAGGCACATTGCTACCATGGTCTGCCATTTTACATTGTTACACTCGCGGCAATTTTTTTTAAAGAGAATGCACATTGCTACCATGGCATTTTCTTTGGCATTGCCGATTGTTGAAGGTGAATTGCCAGAACTAAATTATTGCTATGTAAATCTTGGCAACCGAAAATGTGGTGTTGACTTGACTTTTGGGTATTGACTAATCAACTCCAGAATCCTTAAGTCACTTCAACACTAGTAATATCCGAGTTATTTCAACCCAGTGTGTACAAATTTCTGCTCAAGCGAGGAAATTGGTAGTTAATCATTGGACAAAACAATGAACTACATATTGTTAACTGGAAGAGTGCTAAGTTTTTTGAGGTGTTAGAATTTTGTTCACATGTTATTGCCTTGCTACAATTTATGGGAGAGTGCCTACAGGCACTCTCCCATAAACTGTAGCAGGGCAATTCCATCCAGACTAAATAATATCACATCAAGAATTAATTGAAGCACATCCACAGAATATCAAGCCTTTAAGCCGTGGTACCTGCACTTCAGGATAAAGCCCAAAAATGGGCTTCCAGCACTCTACCAGTTAAAGAGGTTAACTGGTGGAGTGCTGAAAGTCCATATTTGGGCTTTGCACTCAAGAGCAGGTGCAGCAGGTTGAAGTCTTCATATTCTGTAGATATGCTTTACATTATGTTTGAAGAGAAATTATTTGGTCTGTATGGATATGTGTTGATATAAATTGTAATAGGGCAAAGACACATGAACAAATTTTGACAATCTAAAATAATTCAGCACTCTACCAGTTAAGTAACAAGAAGGTCGCAAACGCCCTATAGTTCACCAACATTCCTCTTTGTAACTTTGGCAAACACAAGAACTGTATCAAAAAGGCTCATAACTAAACAAGCGACAAAGCTGACCTAAATACAGCCTCTTAAAAGTGAAACACAGAAACTGATATAAACACTAAGTTAAACATGAAATTCTGAGCTAAACAGAAAACTAAATGTAAGTAAAAAATAAATAAAAAAGTTAAGAGAATAATTTAAAACACATAGGATGAGTGGTAGAATGATAATAAGCACCATATAGAAGCAATATAAAGGCCATGGGATGAAAAGGGTGTCAGCAGCTGCCCTGAAACGTTAACACACGGAAAATGTCCAAGTATGAGCTAAACAGAAAACTCAAAGTTCAAAAGTTGAAGAGAAATTTGAATTGAATTCAGTGGACAAGGGTGAAACCATGGTACAATGATAATGAAGAACATATATGAGGAATATAAGCACCATGGGAAGAGAAGGAACACAGCAGGTGACCTAAACACTAAGTCAAACATGAAATTGTGAGCTAAAACAAAAAGTAAACGTAACTAAAAATGTTAAGGAAAAAGTTTAAAATGCACTGGGTGAGAATGAAATAATGGTAGAATGATAATAAGCACCATATGGAAGCAAATAAGGCCATGGGATGAAAAGGGTCTTGGCAACTGACCTAAACAAAAACTTTAACACACTGAAAATGTCTAAGTGTGAGGTAAACAGGAAAATTAACATAATTAAAAATGGGATGCAAGATTTGAAGAAATTCACTGGACAAGGGATAAATGATGTCAGAATGATGATGAGGAACATATATGATGGAATATAAGCACCATGGGAAGAGAAAACAGCAGCTGACCTAAACACAAACTTAAACATGAAATTCTGAGGTAAACAGAAAAGTAAACTTAACTAAAAATGGTAAGAAAAAGGTTTAAAACACACTGGGTGAGGGTTAAAAAGTGGTAGAATAATAATAAGCATCATAAAGGCCATGGGATGAAAAGGTGTCAGCAGTCGATGTAAACAAAAAATTTAAACTCACTGAAAATGTTGAAGTGTGAGCTAAACAGAAAACTAAACGTTCAAAATTGGAAGAAAAATTTTTAGAAATTCACTGGACAAGGGTTAAACCATGGTAGAATGATAATGAAGAAGTTGTATGATGAATATAAGCACCTTGGGAAGAGAACGAACACAGCAGGTGTGCTAAACAATAAGTTAAACATAAAATTCTGAGCTAAACAGAAAACTAAACGCAACTAAAAATGTCAAGAAAAATGTTTAAAATGCAGAGTATGAAGGGTTAAATCGTGATAGAATGATAATAATCATCATATAGCAGCATTATAAAGGCCATGGTATGGAAACAGGGCAAGTAAGTGACCTAAACAGAAACTTTAATATTACTGGACATGTATGCTGACGCAGAAGCAGACTGATCGAGCCATGCCATCAGACATTTTAACCTCCAAAATAATTTTTCAGGGAACCGGAGGGTGATTTTCAGGGAAATGGGAAGGATTTCAGGGAAAAGTTGGCGCGGGGACAAAATAAAAGAAAAAACTTGTGAATTTTCAGCTCATGGACCACTATTAACACCAAGTTATATCCAGAACTATTTGTCAACTAGGCTGATGCATTTATGCTATGTTAAAAAATCATAAAATAACTGTTGATTTGACCCCTCCCCCCCCTCACCAGGATCCTCTTCTTCATGAGCCCCTCCACACCACCACCCACCCACACTGTCCCACAGAGCACCTCCACCTGTGGTTTGCTCTTATCAAAGTCTACTTAGCTAATAATTTCCCAAGTCTGGAAACAGGAAAAGATGTCCTAATGTTCAGTTTCTTCAAGAACATTAGTACTTAGAAAGTATCTTTATCAAACTTCATGCATGTGGGACGTTTGTGCCCTACACAAAACTTTTCTTTTCATCATTGAAGCATTTTTTTAATTCCATTCGAAATTTTCTGGGTACATATGACCAACAGTTAACAGTTCTGTAGTTAGCACAACAGAATAAATGTAGTGTTAGAAAATAAGTCCATTCTGTTTAAATATGCAGTCATAATTTTTCGGCATCCTAAGCGACTTTAACCTACTTTTAAACTGTGCTGAATAGTTGTTGTTTACGTTTTGATTTTGGAAAAGGGATAAGAATTAAAGCTATTCTATGAAGGAATAAATAAATATATATAATTTAATTCCTTTTCACATATTTTAATTTCCAAAAACTGCATTTAAATGAAGGTGAAGTTTTCAATTTTTTTAAAGTAAGTCACCTATTTTCACCTCGACACTCGCACATTGATCACGAATCTCCGAAGAAAAAACCCTGAAATAAACATGAACACAGTTGAAATATATATCATAAAATACCCTTTTCTTAAATAAATTTATCTTAAATCCATATTTTACTGCTTCGTGAGTTTTTACCAGAGTTTGAAATGAATGTGATTTGACTCTGAATGTTTTTCATAAGTTACAACGGGACTGAAATAAAGACTGTTGTTTTCCGGGATTTTTGGTCCAAAACTGATTCCATCCGGGAGGCCGGGAACTACACTGAAATTCCGGGATTTTCCCGGGCATTCCGGGAGAGTTAACATGTCTGCATGTCATAAGCTCACACAACTAAAATTGGTGAGCTAAAAATTAAACATTCGGACCTATTTTGCTGAAGGATTAATTTATTACTGTATCCCCCAAATATTATATCAGTATCACAGACAATGAAATTTGCTCATCAAATCTTGCTTGCTGGAAAACAAAACACTTCCATATCATACCCGTCTCAAATGAGACTGATGTGATTTTACTGACATGTGAACATTTTGCGCCACAATTTTACAAATGAGAAGTAAAGATTCAAAGAGTGTTTTTGCACTGAAGATTGTGGACAATCATTCAAAAATTTCATAATTAAATTCAAAATACTTTTTGTAAACAAAAAAAAAATTTTGAAAAACGCCCAAGTTCCCAAAGGGAACATGAAGAGCACAAGGGCATCTCAATAGAGCCTAAGTGTGGACAAAATCCAAATTTTTTTGAGCTACACTACCGGAATAATAATCCATGTATCCTACAGTATATTACAATAAAAGAATATAAAAAACTACCTATATAGGAGGTTGTCGATAATGTAAACAACGTCAACGTAAACAAGACATCAGGCACACAAAAAGGCCCAAAATCAGAACCAATTGAAATGCCATCAAATGCAAAGCAAGATTTTGATACGAAGAAAAAACGAAACATCGGATAGAAGATGTAAGATTAAATGGCCTAACACCCCCTAGGGTGAGGACGTAACCCTGGGGAAGAAACAGAATAATATTCTGTAATAAATGTAGAACTCCCAAGAAATTTCATAAACAAGAGGCCCCAAGGAGCCTGAAGGCGCTTACCTGACATGGTAGTCTAAATATCAAACCAGGCCCCTCCTAAGAAAAGCATATACCAACTAGATGAAGCAGTTGTGCCCACACAATACACAGGATTTTCCTTCTATTATCAGTTCCTGCGAGAGATGGATGCATAAAAAACAGATTTTTTTTTATTTTTGTTTGGAAATTTTTGAAGTCCCAAACAAAATACTTTCAGCCTAAAATAAAAATTTTCGAAGTCCCACCCGGCCCCCAAATTTTCAGTGTGAAAAAAAAAATTTTTTTTGTCTTTAAATTGACCAAAATGCATAAAAAAACTAAAGAAAAAATTTCCGGATTTTGGTCCAAAATTTCTAAGTCCGGAACGGGACCCCAAATTTTCAGCCTAAATATGAACCCAGGGACTTGGCTTGAACAAATTTGAATCTCCCCCACGCTCCCCCCTAAGGATGCTGCATATCAAATATCAAAAGATTCTTATTGGTAGATCTGAAGAAGTTTTTAAAGAATATTCCTCATACTGCACAAACTTAAACATTTGGGCTCCCATACAGAGCCCAAATATGGACCCAGGGAATTGATTTCAATAAACCTGAGAAACAATCTTCTAAAGATGTTATATGTGAAATTTGACAGCTTTTGGAGCAGTGGTTTGGGAGAAAAGTAGTCTTAAATGTTTTTCCCATTACCCATAGTGTTAAATGAAAGTGTCAATGACACTGTAGCTCAACTTGTCAAGACAAAGACATGCACGTGTAGTATGTGACACAGCAATGACAAACATCTAGGTAATGACCTGATAACAAAGGTACATATAAAGTATTGTAACGGTTTGTACATAAATACTGACCGTTGCCTGTAACAAATGGAAAAGGTAAAGTATTGTAAAGGTGGGTAACAGTCAGATGCTAAACTAGAAAAGAAAACTTTGAGTCCCAGAGTGGGTCTGACTGAACCCCAAAATATTTGTTCTCATAGCACAGTGATAACAAAGGCATCCCAAAACACACTTGTTCCTGTCCCAAGGTGAAAACAAAGGTACCCAAGAAGTTTTGTGAAGATCAATTCATAAATACGAGCTGTATAGAACTTGTGACAAAAAACTGATTGGACCTAATTTTGGTACAAAATGGCCACTGGTAGCCATCTTGAATTTTGGACAGTACCCAGAAACACTTATTCTCGTCCCAAGGTGATAACAAAGGTACCCAAGAAGTTTTGTGAAGATCGGTTCATAAATACAGCCTCTACCCTGAGCCGTATTGACATGTGTGCTCACATTGTGTAAGTAGCACTGAATAAATCAAAGTTCATCTAATTTGCATAATTTCTGCATGAAAAAAAAACCCCTTACAATATGTGACGTATTCCATGTTACTAAACATTCATACAAAAATTTATTCAAATCAGAACTTTCATACAGAAGTTCTGTACAAAAGACTGATTGCACTAATTTTGGTACAAAATGGCTGCTGGTGGCCATCTTGAATTTCGGACCACACCCCAAAACACTCGCTCTCATCCCACGGTGATAACAAAGGTACCCAAGAAGTTTCGTAAAGATTGGTTCATAAATATGGCCTCTAGTCTGAGCTGTATAGAAGTTGTGTACAAAAAACTGATTAGACCTAATTTCGGTACAAAATGGCCACTGGCAGCCATCTTGAATTTTAGACCGTAACCAGAAACACTCGTTCTCGTCCCAAGGTGATAACAAAGGTACCCAAGACATTTCGTGAAGATGAGTTCATAAATACAGACTCTAGTCTGAGCCATATTGACATGTGTACTTACTGTGTGTAAGCCGCACTGAAAAAATCAAAGTTCATCTAATTTGCATAATTTCTGTACGAGAAAAAAACCCGTATTATATGTGATGTATCCCATGGTACTAAACATTCACACACAAAATTATTCAAATCAGCACTTTCATATGGAAGTTCTGTGCAAAAATCTGATTGCACCTAATTTTGTACAAAATGGCTGCCATCGGCCATCTTGAATTTCGGACCGGACCCAAAAACACTCGTTCTCGTCCCACGGAGATACCAAAGGTGCCCAAGAAGTTTCGTAAAGATCGGTTCATAAATACGGCCTCTAGCCCGAGCCGTATTGGCATTTGCACTTACAGTGCTGAAAGTAACACCAAAAACATCAAAATTAGTCTAATTTGCACAATTTACGCACGAGAAAAAAAAACGTATTATATGTGATGTATCCCATGGTACTAAACGTTCATACAAAAAATTATTCAAATCAGAGCTTTCATATGGAAGTTCTGTACAAAAAACAGATTTCTGCATCATCGGTACAAAATGGCGGCTGGCAGCCATCTTGAATTTCGGACCGCACCCCAAAAACACTTGTTCTCGTCCCACAGTCATAACAAAGGTACCCAAGAAGTTTCGTAAAGATCGGTTCATAAATACGGCCTCTAGCCCGAGCCATAGCAGCTTGGCACTTACAGCTCTGAAAGTAACACTAAATAAATCAAAGTCAGTCTAATTGGCATAATTTACGCACGAGAAAAAAACCCGTATTATATGTGATGTATCCCATGGTACTAAACATTTATACAAAACTTTATTCAAATCAGAACTTTCATACAGAAGTTCTGTACAAAAAACTGATTTTTGCATCATCGGTACAAAATGGCCGCTGGCAGCCATCTTGAATTTCGAACCACACCTAAAAACACTCGTTCCCGTCCCAGGGTCATAACAAAGGTACACAAGAAGTTTCGTAAAGATCGGTTCATAAATACGACCTCTAGCCCGAGCCATAGCCAATTGTTGACGTACGGAGACGGACAGACGGACGGACGGACAGACGACGGGCCATGACAATAGCTTAAATTTGACTTCGTCAAAGTTGAGCTAAAAATGCTGACTCAGCCCTTTTTCAAAGTCCCAGAAAAGTACCCCATGATAAAACCGATAGCAATTTTTTTTAACCATTCCATTCTGTTGGTCCTAAGGGAGCTTCACACCAAATAAGAATTCTCAGTGCCGTGTAGTTTTGGAGATATGGGGGTTTTCATTTTTTTCTATTTTTAGCTCCTGCGGTTCCCATGGGGCGACGGGAAAAAAAAAATTGGGCATAAATTAAGTACTTATAAATATAGCCCCTAGAACTTTTCTTGAACAAATCTGAGTCTACACCCCAAAAGAAAGCTGCACACTTAATATCAAGTCTCTGCTACTGCTGGTTCATGAGAAGAAGATTTTTTAAGATTTAGGCATACTCTTTGGGCATGGCCCTACCAATGGGTGGGTCAACTTGATTTGAACAAACTTGAATTGACATATGATAAGGTATTTGTATAAGGTATTTGTTGAATTTGGTCCAGTAGTTTGTTAGAAGAAGTCGATAATGTAAAGTTAATGCCAGACGCCGGATGGACAGACGACAGATGGAAAGTGATTAGTAAAGCTCCCCTTCAGCTTCGCTCAGGTGAGCTAAAAATTTCAATAAAAAATAGCCAAAAAGCTTAAAGAGTTTAACAGGAAGGGTTCATGGAAGGATGGGGAAGGAATACTTAAACAGTGGAATAATCATTTTTAAAAATGATCACGTCAGGCATATGTCCCGAAATTGAGAAACATAAAATAATTTTATAAATATTATAAAGTTACAGCCCTGAAAGTCCAAAACCACCATTGAACACTTCCTTCATCCAATAACAGCCTTGTATCCACCAATTCTTGCATTGATTTGTGTCTGGCATCCTCAAAAAAAGGAGATTTTAAAGCACAGATGTCATTTCATTGTTGATGACTTTTAGGGCCAAACAAAGAATGATGTTTGCGCCAATTCTGGTCACTTCCTGACGTCTGTGCATACGCAGAGAGTAAATGTATGGAGGGCCAGGTAGGACTTTTTAATTTTCGGTTTTGCAAGCAAATTTTGAGGATTGGGGGTTCAAAATTTGTGTTTGGCCCTTGATAACTTAGAGTTAGCACCAGCTAGTCAGGGCCATTGGTATACAGTGTAAAAATATGTATATTATTGGTAAAAGAGGAAATTTCTCAATATGCTAAAAAGTTGAAGGAGCGAACTGCTATGGCTTCATTATCGAGTATGAGACCCATTACTGGTAATTACAGCTTGACAATGCCTTCTCATGCTCCCAATCAGGTTCCTGGTGGTCCTTTGAGGGATGTTGTTTCATTCTTGGACCAGCATGGCACCAAGCTCCTGACCACTTCTTGGCTGGACTGGATGGGCTGAAATTGCAAGCTGCAACTCATTCCAGACATGTTCGATTGGACTGAGGTCAGAGGATCTTGCTGGCCAGTCTGTACGCTCAATCCCCTCCCTTTGTCGGTACTTCTGGACAGCATGGGTAACATGAGGACAGACATTATCGACCATCCAAATGAATCTATCATCCACTGCACTTGCAAAGAATCTGACATGGACATCCAGGATCTCATCAATATACCGTTGTGCAGTCAATGTACCACTTTCAACGACACAGAGCTCTGTACGTCCATCCCAGCAGACCATGATTGATGCCGGCAGACCATGATTGACCCTCCACCGTAGAGGTTGTGCTCAGCAATGTTGGCTGCATGGAATCACTCAGCTGGTCTTCTCCATCCCCTAGATTGCCTATCTGTGTGGTCTAGGCAGTAGCTTGACTCATCTGTAAAAAGGACAGGTTGCCAATCTTCTCTGGTCCATCCGTGGTTCATGGCCCATTCATATCGTGCCTGGCGGTGGTTCTGGGACAGCGGAATACGAATGCATGGTCTTCTCGATCGACCACCTTCGTGCAACCTTGCCCGATTAGTCTGAGTCGAAACATTTACCCCGGATGTATTCTGAAGGTCGCTGTGAAGCTGGGTTGCTGTGGCAAAGCAGTTCCTACGAGCCTGAATGATCAAAAACCGGTCTTCAGTTGCAGATGTTGTCCTGTCTCTGCCACCACCATGCTGTCTTACTGGTGTGCCATACTGCTGAAATCTTGCCCAGGCTCTGGTGATCACCGTATGGTGCACACCAAAGGCTTCACCAACCTGACGATGGGTAGCCCCTTGCTCCACCATCCCTACAGCCTGCCACATTTCTACCTCAGACAAATATCTTCTTACATTTCCATTTGCCATATTCAATCATTAAATCACAAGGGTTTGTGTTGATATGAAAATTGAATACCCTACACATGCCATGTACATGTAAACAGTACACGAAAACATCATGAAAATCAAGGGGTACATGCTTTCCATGACAGTCACAAAAAGTCTGCCTGTCAAGAGAGCTAATGTAAACACTGGGGACCATCTCAATACATTCCTCAATCATATCCACCAAAAATATCACAAATATGTAACAAGCAAATTTCACAATGATGTGTCAAATATTTGGTGCTTAGCAAACTTTGAGTAGTATAATATATTGTAGATACTCACTGATTATAAAAAAATTCAAAATCTTGTTCTAATAGGTTGACTATAAATTCCAGAAGCAAAAACTTATTATCCAAATCACAGCTATCTGAACTACCCGACATCTCATTTCCATCATAAATCAGACCCCTGCAAGATATAATTTTACCAGTAGAGTTTGGTTCATTGTCACCTAACCATATTAACATACCACAAAAACTCCAGAAGCAAAAACTTATTATCAATACTGAAGTTATTTACATTTGCAGACATCTTAATCCCACCAGTAATCAGTACCCTGGAAAATATAATTGTTATAGTCTAAGGCACTGTGACTATTGGGCAGTTGAAGTGTGAACTTGAAGATAGAACTCTCTGAAAGCTGGGTGGAAATATTGGTCATTCGGGCAGATTGGAATGTCACCATATGCCCTGCAATACTGGTCCACTGATAAGGCACAGCATGCAGAAAGTGAAAGAACATAATTATAGACAGTTTTCTGACATACCAGAGAGTGTGAAAATGATAAATTAAACTTAATTTGTATATTTTTTATACTTACTAAAGGCCCAGACTTAGCTGGTGTAAACTCATTAATTTACAGGGCCAAACACAAATTTTGACCTCCCCCCCCCCCCACCCCGCCCCCCAAACCCCTAAATTTGCATACAAAACCAAAAATTTGAAGTCCTATCTGGGCCTCCAAACTTTTGCTTACTGAGCATGGCAGTAACCAGGAAGATAACGAAATTGGCAGCAATATCATTCTTCCTAGTTATGCCTGCTAAATGTTATATGTATACATCAGCGGGGAGGTATGAGTGCCCATATATGGAAGGACCATCCCCTTCTGGGACAATGGTAAGTATAAAAAATATACAAATTACTTTAAATTTATCATATTTTTATACTAAAACCAATGGCCCAGACTTAGCTGAATCCTAAAAAGGCTGGAGGGTCTAGGACTTAGATGAATGTAATATCTCTATTACTCAACAATAAAGAATAGCTCCTACAGGAGAATAGAAGACAGAGAAATTACATATGTCTTTCTCTATTTCCTAATAAAAAAAGAGAATGGCGTAACACCAATCATATATTGGAGTAAACCAATTATAATGTAAGTCCAGAGAATGAGATGCCTTATACTCATTTAAAGGTGTCCGAGGATTTTATATTAACGCTCGTATGACACTTGACATATACAAATGCTTCACACTGAGCTACACATTAAAAGCAAATGAGACATAACTGTTGCTTCACACCGAGCTACACATTGAAACCACCCAGCACCGTGGCTGGACTACTGACACTGGAGGAGGTATTCCCTTGCTTTTCACTATAAAGCCAGATGATATACAGGGAAAAACAGCCCCCCCCCCCCCCCCCCACTACCCTTGTTCTGAAAGAAGAACCCTCAGAATGAAGAGGGCAGCGGAATGGCGTCAGTGCTCGAGCAGACTGCCTAAGACATCACTCAGATGTATCATTAATGGTCAACATTCTGTGCAACAGAAAGAGGACCCAAGGATCTAAGGTCACTGGAGATGGACTCTAAATTTCTAAGATAGAACTTAGTAAATGAAGATGATGACATCCAGTAGGCAGTCTTCATTAAATCAGTAATAGCAATAGTACTATTAGAATAAGTCCAAGAAGAAGACAGTGCCTTTCACGTGCTGAAATTAAATTGACAGAACGTTGATCCGCCGAAGCTTCAAGAGAACCCAAGCTAAATTCCATTTAGGAATTAATCTGAGGGTTCAAGGTCTATTGATAGAGAAATTTCTAACTAGTTTGGATAAAGAAGGATCTGATCCAATACTCAAGTTATCATGATGAGAATATGTGTCTGATAACATAGAGCCATAGCTTATCAAGATGAGCTAAAAAGGGTTAGGCCAAAAAAAAAGGTTTTGGTTCTCAGGCAATTGGTTTTCCAAATTCAGTGAGGGAGGGCGGTTTTTATTTTTTATTTTTTTTACCACACCAAGAATAGCCTATTCACATAGCCTCACAATACCCACAAGGGACCTTTGGAATTTTATTTTAAGATAGACAATATACATTTCTGTTTAAAAAAGATTAAACTGAGTCTCAGTTAAGTGACGGCATGGGGGACGTTTTAAGGCTGGAACCCCAAACCAGCAATCCACCAGAGGTACTGCAATACTGGCATCTTCAACTTCGGCTGAGGTAAAAAGGTTTGTTCTGTTGTTGTGACCTGTTAGCTTAACGACACTGAAATGGTGGCCAGCGTGATCTTTATAAAGACTTTAAAAAATATTCATGATATCAAAGTCTGAGATCACTAAAAATTATTTAAAATCAGCCATGGAGCAAAGTAAATTAAATTTGGTGAGACATATGGAGGGAGGAGGGGGGGGGGGGGGGGGGGGAGGGCATCACATTAGGCGTAAAACACTGTCAGCAATTTCCACTGAATGAAAAAAAGAGATTTCTTCGATAGTTAATTTGATTACCTCCCTTACATTAGTTGCCTTTCAATAGAACAAAAATATACTTTTTAATATGCTTCTGGTGAGCAGCTGTTTATACGGCCCAATGCCACTTCGAACCGTGTTGGTTCAGTGGCGGATGATTGACTTTACTAAAAGCTGTGAGGGTTGGATTGGGGGGGGGGGGGGAGGGGAGGGGTTGCTGCACCTAGGCTCGAGTGAAGCAGATATCCACAATGCATAACCCATCTCCGGGAGAAAATAGGAGTGGAGGGGGTAGGGAAAAGGCGCATACCAAGTGCGCCGATGACTGGATTCGCCCTTGTGGTAAAATAATGTCATTGTAACGTTATTGACGGACCATTTAATAGATGTTTCAATGCATAAGGCAAATATTTAAAGCATGTCAATTGCAGTGGCAGCTCACCAGTTAGGAGTAGAATGGACAGGTCCAGGGGACCCCGGTCCAGGGTGTGGCGGGGAATGTGGGAAGCTACAGATTAAGTTCAGTTGTGCATCAACATATTAACGTAATCGTACCTGGCGTGTTACAGCAAGTCGGGAGGGTTTTTACTGTTCGTTTTACCTCAGTTTCAAAAGCACCAACAATGCAAAACAAACATGAGCCATTTTTTTCATTCTGATGATGCTCATTAACATCAAAACTCTTCCCATTGTTTGTGTATAATAGTCACTATCGAAACAATCGTCAAACATTCGTATGGCTTATTTCTAAAGCAAAGTACTACACAAACACTGACCAAGTATTGGCCAAAAAGTCAGTACTGCGGCACTTCCTTTGATTTTATTACAACCAATTATAACATGGGGGAGTGAGCCATAGATCTGTTTCAAATAGAATGCCACCATTTCTAATCGACAATACCATGAAGGTTGATATATCGAGTGAATTGAAACTGACTCAGTACGGTATCAATATTGAAAAAAATACCAAGTTTCAGAGAAATATCATGAAGCCCAATCTTCAACCAAAACTCTAAATGTTAACAGATGGATGGACAGAGAGATGAAAGTCATGACTATAGCCCTGACTGTAAACAGTCGGGTTAATAAAAATTCTTTGTGCATTCTGATTCAGAAGGAGTGAATGGTCCAGGTGTGAAACGTCCAGTTTAAGAAGGTAACGATACTGATTAGGACAAAATGTCTGTTAACCCTGGATGTAAATAAAATTTGAACACACTTCTTCTCCTTAATTCTGCATGGAGCGCTTTAAAATTGGAAGAACATATCTTGCATTTCAGCAAAGAAATTTTCCCCTTATCGTCAGTTTCAGTGATAAAATATGATTTTGTTATTGGTTTCATTGATATTGTTTTGTTTGTTTGGCATCATGTGGTTTTGTTGTCAAACATGTCAAAATTGGGTGCATTAGATTTTACGAGTCAGATCACTGCATCATTGATGATAAATAATACAATTTTATTTAGTCTTGGCAGAAAACTTTTGTGTTTTAAGTGGCCCTTGATGAAAAGCAAAATGCTAATCAATTTGTGGGAACCTGTTTTTCGTGATTTTGGCCTGATGGAACCTGCAAGGAAACGGAATGATCATTTCTGGGAAATCTGCATGCCTGCCACTATAACAGACTTCCATACCAGGCATTGGTTACCATATTTAACAAATAAAACAAAACATGTTTATTACAGAAAAAAAAGCTCTGTTTCATTTCTCCCCCAAATACTCTATCAGTATCACTGTAGTTTGCTCATCAAATCTTGTTTGCTAGAAAACAAGAGTCTCAACCTTTCACGGTCCATATCATTCCTGTCTCAAATGAGGCTGAAGTGATTTTCCTGACGTGTGAACATTTTGAGGCCACAATTTTACAAATGAAAAGTAAAGACTCAAGAGAGTTTTTGCACTAAAGATTGTTGACAATCATTCAAAAATTTCTTTTTCTTTATTGTATACACGTCAGGTCTCATATTCAATTTTTAAATATTCACTGTCATATAATAAACAAATTAAGCCCCACAAAGTAAATCTTCTGTTTTTCAGTTTTTCAGGCCATTTTTTTGTAAAATTGCATGTGGGCCGGTGGTTTTTTATTTTATTTTTTATTTTTGTAATTATTCTTTGCAATCAAACGTTCATGTTCTTGGTTTGTTTTGTTTTAGGCCTCATAATCTACAGAATAGCATGGGTGGTGGTGTATTTCGTCCATTGAGTGCAAGAAGGCTTTGCAATGCTAAAGCATTGTAAAGCCTTGTTGCACTCAAGGGACAAATTTATCAATTTTATTACCTTGAGTAAAATATCAGACATAAACCATTTAATTTTTATTTTTTTAAGTTTGCATTGTTATAAAAAGAGAGCATGCAGCAGCCAAAAAGACCATGTGGGAGGGACCAAGAAACCCATTTTTAACTTTTTTTGGCCAAACTAGCACTTTTCATCCTTGGTTTATCAGTCCTGCATTAGCATTATGTATTTTTAAATTTCTTTTCAGAGGGGAAGACAAAAAATATCCAGATTCATTATACTTTTACTCATACTGGCATGGACATTTGCATTATTTTTTTAAAGTTAGCCTTGCTTATAAAAAGAGAGCATGTGGCAGCCAAAAGGACCATGCGGGTGGGCCTGAGGAACAGAATTTTACCTTTTATAGGCCTTGTCATTCTAAATGTTATTCATGTTCTTAGTCAGTTAATCAACTTACAATGATCTTTGAATCAGTTCTATGATTACTGGTCATATAGATTAATGTTTGTGATTAAAAATTATTTCATTTAGAGATTATTATTTGGCCAGAAACACTTGAACAGAGCTATACTTGAACATCTCTCACCCTGACCAATGGCTGTTGAACAGCAGCCATAAAAATAAATACACAATACATAACTCACTTGAATAACTGGTCAATAAAACTCCACTCATCGTCATATGAATCATGATTTGGTTGAGAATCTGAATGAACCCTAAAGGCAGATAAATATACTTTCTGCATTGTCGGCGATGATGGTGGGTGAAGAATTAATATATTTCTCAGCACATTAAACAGCTTCATCGATAGGAAAGTGTCACGGCTCTGTAAAAATAAGAGTGCTGGTCAGGTACATTATTTGCCAGTTGGGAAAATTGTGAGAAAAACTATCTTAAAGGTCTTCAAGAATGTAATGGGTATTTTTAAAATTGTTGCTATCCAGAAAGACTAACACCTGGCAAAAAATCTGTAGAATGATCAAATCTTTCATTTTTTGCTTCAAAAAGTTAGCTTGGAATAGTCTCCATGAGCAATGTTTTCAAACCAACATTGCAAAAATAACAAAATCTGAATACCGATATTTGTGTATAACAATGGATGATTTGGCATATTCCAGATGAAGGGTTACATAAGTTTCACTAAATTCAATACATGTATTATTACAAGATGGTTCATTGAAGTCAAGACCCCTATCTCTGGATAGATATGGATGAGTCCTTTTGGCCTCATCAGTATATGACTCAGACACGAGACCAAAACAAGACCTCCGGTGTGGTAAGCACCAATTTATGTTAACATCCCCTCCCACCCAGGTGAGTCAGGAAAAAATAAGAAACAATTATTTTGGCATGAACCAAATAAAGTCAAATGGTAAAGAAACATAAATGTTTACTGTATGGTACTACTTGTTCATCTGTGTGACTGTAATTTGCTCTCCTGGAATATCTTGCACCCATCTTCTAGAACATTATTCTCCTAGGCTACCTGCCTCTTCACGTTCTACAGATGTCAGAATTTATAACAACCCTAAACTCTCACTGAAAAAGCTGGACACTTCTTCGGAGAACTGGCCATATATATACTATTAAAAAAAGGTAGGGGATATCTAAACGGATGTTGATATTTTTGGAAAGTTAAAAAATTTATAGTAATTTATATATTTTTTATACTTATCAATGACCCAGACTTAGCTGGTGCTAACTCTAAAAAATCCAGGGCCAAACACAAATTTTGCCCCCCAATCCCCAAAATTTGCATCCAAAACCAAAAGAAATCATGTCCTATAGGACCTCCATACTTTGCCCTTACTGCGCATGCGCAGTGTCAAGGACGTTCCGAAATTGGAGCCAATTATCATTCTTACTGGCAGTGCCTGGTCAGCGCTATGTACTCAGCGGGGAGGTAAGAGTTCCCAACTCCTGGGAGGGCCATCCCCGTCTGGGTCATTGGTAAGTATAAAAAATATATAAATTACTATAAATTTTTTAACATTTTTATACTGTACCAATGACCCAGACTTAGCTGAATAGTAAAAAGGCTGGAGGGCCTAGGACATAGAGGAAAATCCAATAAGCTCAACTATATAATATAGAGGCAACCCCTCAAGGAGAAAAGGAGTATTAGACTTTACATGTATCTTTCTTATTTTATGTTAAATTAGAAAGATACAATACCCTTCATAATTGAGCACAATAACATTCATGTTCTCTATTAACATCCAGTATAACCCTTTATACTAATTATTTTTAAAGTAAGCCAATAAATAAAGTTAGTCCAGAGAATTGAGACTCTTTATATTCTTTTAAAAGTGTCCGAGGATTGTATATTAACGCCCGTTTGACACTTGACATATACAAATGCTTCACACCGAGCTACACTTTAAAAATATGACATGAATGAATTTTTAACATTAATATTACACTTTAAAACCATCCCAGAAACGACTCAGAAATACTGACTTCGGAGGAGGCATTCCCTTGCTTTTCACTATAAAGCAGGTGACCTAAGGGAACACCCTCCCCCCCCCCCTTCCCCTTGCCCTGGGTCAAATAGCCAAGAGCGAAGAGGGCAGCCGGACGGAGTCACTGCCGGAACAGAAAGCCTGCATAACTATAGTTGCAACTGTTTAGTGGACGACATTCTGAGCAACAGATAACGGACCTAAACAATGCAGGTCTCCAGAAATGGACTCAATATTTCTGAGATAAAAATTTGTGAATGTGGATGGCTGAGACCAATAAGCAGCCTTCATTAAATCTGTAATAGCAATACTATTAGCGTAAGCCCAAGAAGTAGCAAGAGCTCTTACTTCATGAGCCGAAATCTTAAGCACAGACTGCTGAGAAGAAGATAAACTCTCATAAGCAGTACGGATAGTTAATTGAATCCATCTAGCAATAGAATGGACCGAAATGTCCCTTCTATTAGGCATCAGAGACAGAAACGTTTTCTTCCCTTTCTGATAAACTGAGATCTCTGTTTATAGATACGTAACGCTCTAACAGGACAGAGTAAAGGCCTACGCCCGTCTGAAGACGGAAGAGCCTTAATAACAATAGGTTCCGGATATTTATTAGGAGCCTGATTCTTAGCTAAAAAACCCACATTAGTAGTGAAGTTGATAGTGTTCCCGACACTACGATAGTGAGAATCATCCACCGACAGTGCATGAAGCTCACTGACTCTTCTAGCAGAAGAGAAAGCTAAGAGAAAAACTGTCTTATAAGATAAGAAATTGAAATCTACTGTCCCAAGAGGTTCAAATGGCTTTTCCTTCAGTTTAAGAAGAACCCAAGCTAAATTCCATTTAGGAATTAACCTAAGAGTTCTGGGTCTATTTATCGAGAAGTTTCTAACCAACTTAGATAAAGAGACATTAGATCCAATTTGTAAACTATCATGATGTGCATAGGTATCAGATAACATAGACCTATAACCCTTAACAGTAACAGGCTGCAGTTTGATTTCGTCAAACAAGTATACTAGAAAGTTTGCAATGTCTGGTATAGAGGGATCAAAAATATCCACAGAATGATCCCTACACCAACGACGAAAAACCTTCCACTTAGCAACATAGTTTAGCGAAGAGGAGGTCCTCCTACAGTTAGAAATCGCGTCCACTGCTCGTCCTGTAAAGTGCTTGCCATGCAAGAAGGACCGCACAACGGAAAAACGTGAAGGTTGAGACCTTGCGGGTTGTGATGGAGTTGACGCGATTTCCCCTGCGAAAGAAGATCCTCCCGTGGAGGAAGCTTTCGCGGTAGGTCCCACAACAGACAGCTGAGTAGATTTATCCACGGTCTCTACTCAACAGACAGCTGAGTAGATGCTACCAACAGAATCTTGCATTGAGATTGTTTTATCTTTAGCAATACTTGCTGAATTAACGGCGCTGGAGGATACGCATATCCTATCATTCCGTCCCAAGGGATCGACAGAGCGTCTACTGCAAATGTTCTTGGATCCGGACACGGAGACACAAACGTCTGCAACTGATTGTTGAGATGTGTCGCAAATAAGTCTATCATTGGCCGTTCCCATTGGTAGCAAATCTGATTGAATACTTGTTTGTTGAGAGTCCACTCCGACGGCAACAAGCGACCCTTTCGTGAAAGGGAGTCTGCTAGTACATTCAGACGACCCGGTATGTGACGGACCGAAAGAAGAACCTGATGTTCTAGAGCAAACAGAAGGATTCTTTCCTTTAGATTGAACAACGGAACTGAATGAGTGCCTCCCTGATTCCGTATATACGCCACTACTGTCGTATTGTCGGATAGGATTTGGACATGAGCATTGTGAATAATGTCCATCCAATGACATAACGCAAGCCAAATTGACATCATTTCCTTGATGTTTATGTGCTTGCCCAGGAATTGCGGATCCCAAAGACCCTGGCTTCTCGAATCCGTTGGGATCAATGATGCACCCCAACCTGTTTGACTGGCATCCGTCATAATGGTAAAACTCGGATCCGGCAACTGCAGCGGAACTCCCTGAGTTAACCACTGAATGTTTGCCCAAGTCTGAATCTCTCGTTTCACTTGATCTGACAAGAGAACGTCTATGTCGAGCGAATGAATTTTCACACTCCAATTCTGAGTCAAGAAAATTTGGAGAGGACACGTGCGTAACCGCCCCATCGGAATGAGATCCGCAGCGGCTCCGCACAGACCTATCAGTCTCATAAATTCTCTCGCTGTGACTTTGTCTGCGTGCAGACAATAGCGAGCGTAACAACTGACTAATTTCGCTCTGGTTAACGGTAGACGAACGAGATTGTTGTGCGTCTCGAAGCTCATTCCCAGATGTGTGAATGACTTGGACGGCACCAGATCCGACTTCTCCTCGTTTACTATAAAACCGAGACGTCGGAGCAATAGAAGTAGATTCTGAACATCGTTCTGAAGCGTTAACTCGTTGTCGTACCTCTGAAGAATGTCGTCCAGGTAGGCCGACGTTACCGCAGACGAATGAGCTCGGAAATACATCATTACTGAGTTCATTACCCGAGTGAAAGCCCAGGGTGCTAGATTCAATCCGAAGCACATCGCCCGGAATTGATACACCACTCCTAGGACTGCGAAGCGTAGATACTTTCTGAATGTCGGATGTACCATGACGTGAAAGTACGCATCTTTGAGATCTATGCTCGTTGCATAATCGTTCACCCGAATACTCGCTCTGACCGACCGAATCGTCTCCATATAAAACTTTGGAGCGACGATCAGCTTGTTTATCCAGCTCAAATCTATGACTGGACGGAACGAGCCGTCTGGTTTCGGAACCAGAAACAGATGGCTGTAGAATCCCGGAGTCTCCTGGTTTTCTACGACCTCTACCGCGTTCTTCATTAAAAGAGACTGCACCTCTGATAACAGAGCATTTCTTTTCTGCGGATTTGATGGAAGTTGAGTCCATTTTGGACTTCGAGTTAATGGAGGCTTTCGTTTGAAGGATATCTTTAGACCTTCCGAAGTCACCCCTCTCACCCGAGGGTCGTCCGTAATCGACGCCCACTCTTGTGAAAAACTCGACAACCTTCTGCCAACCGGTACGCGATAGAGGTTGAAGCCATCACCTCCTGGACCTGCGAGGCCTGCGGTAGGAGAAACCATGTCCTCCACAACCCGCACCCCGTCCCGTCGACCTCGGGGCATCCGACCGGTTGTCCCGGCCCGAAGGACGTCCCGAACGTGAGTCGCTTCCTTGACGGTCTCTTGAATAAGACCAAGGGGACGCACCGGAACCTCTATAGGAACCTCTCTTGGGCGCATTAGACCCAGAAGTGCCTGTCTTACTCTTATCTGCCGTGTCCGACTTCTTAGAAGCAGATTTGAACAGCAGAGAATCCGAAGCTTTCTTTGTAATTTTATCGTAAATTGCAGAAAGCTTGCCGTCAAAGAGAAGTTCTCCGGAGACCGAAGCGACTCTGAGAGAGTTCTTCACCTTAGTATCCACGAGTGTGGATGTAGCTAGGGCTGCGTCACGTCTAACCAACTCCAGGTTTGCCACTGAAAGGGCGGAGTTACACGTGGAATAAGCTACTGCCCTTGAAAGAAGTCTTAAAGAGGATTGTATATCCTGAAATTCTTTCCCTTGAAGGCGCAGTGATAACGCCTTAGTAAGGTGATCTGCGTAAGATAAGGCATCTAAACTGGCTCTGTTAGACGAAATAGTTGTTTCCAACACCGCGGTTGGAATAGACGCCGACGACGGTAATGATAACTCTAAGTCTTCCGCCTCGTCATCCATACACAGAGGAACTCTCGGGATACCCTGTCCTGCCGTGTCGAATTTATTCCTTGCATTAATGAAAGGCAGGTTGAGAGTATTGGCGGACAAGAAACCTGCCTTTCCCGTTTTGGAAGCAAGTTTGAATATAGCGTCGTTCAATAATTCAAATGTTCTTGCAACATTATTGCACTGAGACGGAAACTCGGGAGCGATGTCCCTGAACCGCTCAAAGAAATCAGAGTCCAATGACGCTATAATTCTCTTGTCCGGAACCGCAGCAGTCTGGCCCGACGGAACAACTTGAGGGAGAAAGTGCCGGATGAAGTCCACGGCAGCTTTATGTTGTTCCGAAAGGGATAGCTCCAAGTTATCCGTATCCCTTTCACCATCCGGTCGGACCTCATGATGCTCCCGGTCGTCCGCCCCCGATGCTTCGGCGGAGCGTACCGACCCAGCGCCGTCGGATAATTCCCGATCCGACACCGTTTCTGTCGGTTGCTGGGATGCTGCGATAAGTTGTGCTATCTGCACAAGTACGTCCGACATCAAGGCCTGCGGAGGCGCAGTCTTTCGCTGCTTCGCCGAGGGCAGCTCCGTATCTGATGACTCCCGCATACTCTTCCTATGTGAACGTCCGGAGTCCATCGGCCTCGTGTCCCTGGCTACCGGATGGTGTGACCTGGTCGCCGAAGAATCCCTGATCGGCGAAGCTGGTAAAATATCGGCGGTCACGTAGCCAAGGTGCGGTCGTGTGCGCTGACGAGAGGAAGCAGCCTGAGCAGTCTCCGCGGACTGCCTATACAACGGAGCGTCCCGAGCGACGGAAGTATGCTCCGCTTGCGACACATTTTGTACCGCAACATCTGGTCCCAGATGTTTTTGTACGAGAGAGGGGCCTCTCTCGCTCGCGGCCCGGCTGGACCTGGACGAGTTAGGAACCGGACTCAAAGACTTCCTCCGATCTCGCCTACTATCCGCCGTCACTGGGTGTGCACGTTGAATGTTTATAGTGCTCACTGGGTGTGCATCTATTATGTTTATAGTGCTCGCATCACCCAACATTTCCTCCTGGACCGCATCGGACGAACCCGGCTGCCGAACCATTCGGTGAATGGACGCTACACCGGGCGAGCTAGCGGACGACATTTGTTTAATCTCCATGAGCACTTTTGCCGCCAGCTCTGTATTCATTTGTGACGACGGAAGCGCACTTGCGGAAGATAACATGGAAACACCACCCTGTTCTTGTTCCTCTGAAATAGAAACTGAGAGAGTAGAGTGACCTTGCGGAGAAAGAGCCAGCATAGCCCTTTCTCTACTAACAACATATCGTGACACACGTTTCCAATGTTTGTCATCCCAATATTGACATATAGAACAGGGATTAGTGCAAGAACACTGACTACAATTAATGCAATGATCATGAAAGTCAGAGGAAGATTTCTTCCTATTACAATTTGAACAATATCCTTTCATTGTGAAAAGTCAACAACAAGTCCTAGTTACTCGCACAAACCCCTGACACAAAGATACATAATAACATGATCCATAATAATGAAAAAACAATTGCAAATCAAAATAATTTTTGAAAAATATTTTTTCAGCGAAGCCCAAGTTTCTGAAAAGTAACATTGAGCCCCGATGGATCCGATGGCTAAGTGTGGTCAAAAATTTTAAATTTATATTAAATAATTAATGCAACACTTACGGATAATAAAAATGTATCTTATAGTGAGATAAACTACACCAAAGGCAAACAGCCCCCCTCAAAAGAGACTGTTGCCAATGTAAACAAACAGTGTAAAACACCAGAAAACATGACTCCAGGCACTGACAAAACTGGCCCAAAATCAGTCATCAAAATTACACTCTATCTGATGCAAGACAGAGACTCCCAGGGGAGAATCTGCAGAACATCAGATGGAAAATGCAGAACACAACGTTTATACACCCATGGGTGAAAACGTAACTATGGGGAAAATAACAGAAAACATTCTGTAACCAAGCAACTCTCCCAAGAGAATTTAGAAATGATCTTTCTCAAAAATATGCCAAAAGCATGGGAGAATTGCAAGGGGGGACTTAGAAGACCAGGGGAGAGGAAACACTGAATAAGCAGTGCAACTTTTTAGCAAGAATGACAACAAGAGGCCCATGCCTCGAAAATAGGCAACTTAACATAATTTCATAAAAAATTTTAAGTACAGCCCTGATTATTTTTTGTCACTCCTTTTTCCTCTCCTCCTTCTATATCCTCCTTAGAATCACCATTTCTCCAAAAATTACGTGTCTGGCATCCTTTAAACTGAGATTTACAAGCACAAAGATCAGTGAGATGTTGACTGATGAAGGGCCAAACAGAGAACGATAATTGGCACCAATTTCGGAACGTCCTTGACACTGCGCATGCGCAGTAAGGGCGAAGTATGGAGGTCCTATAGGACATGATTTCTTTTGGTTTTGGATGCAAATTTTGGGGATTGGGGGGCAAAATTTGTGTTTTGCCCTGGATTTTTTAGAGTTAGCACCAGCTAAGTCTGGGTCATTGGTACAGTATAAAAATATGGTATTGGATATGCATGATTGGACACCAAGTTTAGTGTGGATCATGAATGTCACCGGCCCACGGTTTTTCGCACGAGCGCCGCATTAATGTCTATAGGGTATGTTTTGAAATTTTCGTTTGTACTGAATGGGCTTTTTTGGAGGTCTTGTCATTTTTTTCTTGGCATAAACTCGTTCATCAATAGTTTCTGGTAGAAGCGTAACTTTTGAGGTCTACGAAGACAGACACGTGGCAAATGTTTACGTGACATTGGCATGTTGGAAGCTGGCAACAGACAGACTGCAGTGGGTTAAATTCTCAGCATTACTCAATCGGTGGTTAGTAGGTTGTGGTCACATTACCGTCAGACAGGCAATGTTGATGACAGATGTCGGTCAGGTCCTCCAAGGGCGCCAACTGCTAACAAGATCATTTCATTCGAACCACAGCATTACATAACTGCCATAAAAGTGCCTCAGAAATTGGACAGCAGCTGCATCGAGCGACAGATGGGTGAGTCAGCAGTCAGACTATCTGAAACCTCCTACACAGCTGGAATTTGTACAGTCGATGACTTCGAATAATTTCACGTTTGACTGATAGTCATATCGCGGCAAGGTGTAACTGGTGTGGAGCATGACAGCACTGGGACAATCGTCAGTGGAACAACGTCATGTTTTCCGACGAATCGAGGTTCACTTTTGACTTCCACGACAGGCGAAATAGAGTGTGGTGGCAGCAGAACAAACGATACCATGACATAACCGTCAAGCAGCACAGTTGTTTTGGTGGTGAATCGGTTATGGTGTGGGGAGGCATAACCATAAGCTGAACGGCATTATATGTCATCCAAGGGCATGTCACAGGGCAGTACTACAATGACAATATGTTAGCAGCTCATGTGGTGCCATTTGTGCGAAGTCATGGCTGTTGATTCATTTTCCAAGATGACAATGCAAGTGCACATAGGGCCCGTGTCGCTACAGAGTTTCTCCAGAGGCAGAACATCACTACACTGCCTTGGCCAGCACTAAGTCCAGACCTTTAATCAATCAAGCACGTCTGGGATATGCATGGCAGGCACCTACGTCAATGCCAACAGCCCCTTACCAATGTCCAGGAACTTGGCGCTGCACTGCAGGAATGGATGTTTGGCAAGGAATATGCCACATCAGATCCATGCTGGTCTCGCGAACTGAGAAAGATTTACAAGGTATTGATGTCTTGGACTGAATGTGGTAAATTCTCTGACTGACCATCCCTGTCTTCTACAGCACAGTGCATGGAATGTGTGCTTGTCAGGCTCCCATCTACCGCTGAAATCATTCACCAGATGTCACAGTGCAATGCCTCAACTGTCTTTTTGATGAAAATATAAATCTATTTCTTCATATATCTCACTTTTATCAAATATCCCATACTTTTTTTCAATAGTATACAAAAGGAAATTTCCCGGTAGGCCCCCTCTATTCAGCGACCTCTGGGCCCCTCAATGTAATGCATTGAAGTTCTCTCAATATAACACAAATGTGAGTCGTATCAATGAATGTCACAGATGCTAAAAGTTTTGGTCCTTTTGATCCTGATAATCAACATTTTTCTGCATGGAGACAAATCTTATTTGAGTTTGACACCACTGAAATTATCTTGTTACAACACAACTTCGTGCATTGACTAATGTCTAAGATGCTAGGATTGGGCACCTTTTCAGTCAGAAAGTTTCACCCTATTTTTTTCATTATTACGCACTACCCACAGAGATGCTTGCAGCATATCAGTAAAAAGCCGGAAAAATGATCTGCAATGAATAAGCTAATGCAGATTTTAAGTCAATTACAATGACAATCACAAGCTAAAAGCTTTAAAAATAGACAATAGTACAAATACATGTGTAAACAAAATACTCAAGGATAGATAGGGGTTTCCAAAAAAAAAAATGAAAGTGTCAATGACACTGTAGCTCAACTTGTTTAAGACCTGTACATGTATAGTATGTGACACAGTAATGACAAACATCTAAGTAATGACCTGATAACAAAAGTACATGTAATGTATTGTAACGGTCTGTACATAAATACTGACTGTAGCCTGTAACAAATGTGTAGGTAAAGTATTGTAAAGGTGGGCAACAGTTAGATGCTAAACTAGAAAAGAAGTCCCAGAGTGGGTCTGACTGAACCCAAAAATATGTGTTCTCATAGCACAGTGATAACAAAGGCACCCCAAAACACTCGTTCCTGTCACAAGGTAATAACAAAGGTACCCCAAGAAGTTTCGTGAAGATCAGTTCATAAACACAGACTCTTGCCCGAGCCGTATTGACATGTGCACTTGCTGTGCATAAGTAGCACTGAACAAATCAAAGTTCATCTAATTTGCATAATTTCTGCACGAGAGAAAACCTGTATTATATGTGATGTATTCCATGTTACTAAACATTCCTACAAAAATTTATTCAAATCAGAACTTTCATACAGAAGTTCTGTACAAAAAAACTGATTGCACTTATTTTGGTACAAAAAGGTTGATAGCAGCCAGCTTGAATTTTGGACCGCACCCAAAAACACTTGTTCTCGTCCCTTGGTGATAACAAAGGTACCCATGAGGTTTCGTAAAGATCAGTTCATAAATACGGCCTCTAGCCTGAGCCGTATAGAAGTCGTGTACAAAAAGTTAAAAAATTTATAGTAATTTATATATTTTTTATACTTACCAATGACCCAGACTTAGCTGGTGCTAACTCTTAAAATTCTAGGGCCAAATACAAATTTTGCCCCCCAATCCCCAAAATTTGCATCAAAATCCAAAAATTCAATGTCCTATGTGATCCTCCATACTTTTATCCACTGCGCATGCACAGTGTCAAGGAAGTACCGAAATTGGCGCCAAACCTCATTCTTACAACCAGTGCCTGGTAAGCGTTAAGTAATCAGCGGGGAGGTATGAGTTTCCAACTCATGCGAGGGCCATCCCCGTCTGGGTCATTGGTAAGTATAAAAAATATATAAATTACTATAAATTTTTTCATATTTTTATACTGTACCAATGACCCAGACTTAGCTGAATAGAAAAAAGGCTGGAGGGTCTAGAACATAAAGGAAAATCCAATAGACTCAATTACAGTAAACCGAATTATCCTTTCCAGGAGAAAAGGAGAAACAGGCTTTACATGTATCTTTCTTGTTTATGCCAAAGAAGAAAGACACAATACTATTCAGTAACTGAGCACAATAACATCAAAGATCTCAATTAACATCCAGTATAACCCATTCTACTAATTTTTAAAGGAAAGCCAATGAAAAACGATTTTCCAGAGAATGAGACTCTTTATACTCATTTAAAAGTGTCCAAGGATTGTATATTAGTGCTCGTATGACATGTGACATATACAAATGCTTCACACCGAGCAACACTTTAAAAATATTACATAAATGAGATAAACATTAGCTTTACACTTTAAAACTATCCTGGCACTGACTTGGAATTACTGACTCCAGGGGAGGTATTCCCTTGCTTTTCACTATAAAGCAGGAAATATAAGGGAACACCATCCCCCCACCTTCCTTTTGCTCTGGGTCAAATACCCCACAGCGAAGAGGGCAGCAGGACAGAGTCACTGCCAGAATAGAAAGCCTGCATAACTATAGTTGCAACTGTTTAGTGGATGACATTCTGAGCAACAGATAACAGACCTAAACAATGCAGGTTGCCAGAAATGGACTCAATATTTCTAAGATAAAAATTTGTGAATGTGGAAGGCTGAGACCAATATGCCGCCTTCATCAAATCGGTATTAGCATAAGCCCAAGATGTAGACGGCACTCTAAATTCATGCACCGAAATCTTAAGCACAGACTGCTGAGTTGAAGATAATTTTTCATAAGCAGTACGGATAGTTAATTGAATCCACCTTGCAATAGAATGGACCGTAATGTCCCTTCTATTAGGCAGCAGAGACAGAAAGAAACGTTACGTCCTTTCTGATAAACTCAGATCTACGTTTGTAAATACATATAGCTCTAACTGGATGGAGCAAAGGCCTAAGACCGTCTGAAGACGGAAGAGCCTTAATTACAATAGGTTCAGGATACTTATTAGGAGCCTGATTCTTAGCCAGAAATCCAACATTAGTAATAAAAGTAATAGTATTACCAACACTACGATAGTGAGAATCATCAACAGATAGTGCATGAAGCTCACTAACTCTTCTAGCAGAAGAGAAAGCTAAGAGAAAAAGCTGTCTTATAAATGGCGCTTCTTTTAGCTTTAGAAGAACCCAAGCTAAATACCACTTAGGAATTAATCTAAGGGTTCTAAGTCTATTTATCGAAAAGTTTTTCACTAACTTAGATAAAGAGACATTAGATCCAATTTGTGCATAGGTATCTGATAGCATAGACCTAAAACCCTTAATAGCAACTGGCTGCAGTTTGATCTCGTCAAACAAGTAGACCAGAAAATTAGCAATGTCTGGAATGTCGGGATCATAAATATCAACAGAATGATCCCTACACCACCGTGAGAAAACCTTCCACTTAGCTGCATAATTTAGTGAAGAGGAGGTCCTCCTACAGTTAGAAATTGCGTCCACTGCTCGTCCTGTAAAATGCTTGCTGTGCAAGAAGGATCGCACAGCGGAAATATATGAAGGTTGAGACCTTGCGGGTTGTGAGGCAGTGTGTGCGATTTCCCGATTGGGGTGACAGAGAGGCTACCAAAAGAATCTTGCGGTGAGATTGCTTTATTTTAGCAATATCTGCTGAATCAATGGAGTTGGAGGATACGCGTATCCTATCATTACGTCCCAAAAGATCGAGAGGACGTCTACTGCAAATTCTCGAGGATCTGGGCATGGTGACATATACGTCTGCAACTGATTATTGAGATGCGTCGCAAATAAGTCTATCATAGTATGCTCCCATTGGTAGCAAATCTGATTGAATACAGGTTTGTTGAGAGTCCATTCTGATGGCAACATACGACCTTACCGAGAAAGGGAGTCTGCGACCGGAATATGACGGACCGACAGGAGAACTTGATGCTCCAGGACAAACAGAAGGATTTTTTCTGTTAAATTGAATAATGGAATGGAATGAGTGCCTCCCTGGTTCCGAATATACGCTACTACTGTCAAATTGTCAGACAGAATTTGAACGTGTGAATTCTGAATAATTTTCATCCAATGACGTAGCGCAAGCCAAATTGACATCATCTCTTTGATGTTTATGTGCTTGTTTAGGAACTGCAGATCCCAAAGACCCTGGCACTTCGAATTGGTTGGGCTCAATGTTGCGCCCCAACCTGTTTGACTGGCATCTGTCATAATCGTAAAACTCGGACCAGCAATTGCAGTGGAACTCCCTGAGTTAACCACTGAATATCTGCCCAAGTCTGAATCTCTTGTTTCACTTGATCTGACTAGACGATGATCGTTTCGGGCGAATGAATCTTCACACTCCAATTCTGAGTCAAAAATATTTGGAGTGGCCGAGTGCGTAGCCACCCCATCGGAATAAGATCCGCGGCGGCTCCGCACAAACTTATCAGTCGCATGAATTCTCTCGATGTTACTACATCTGAGTGAAGACAAAAGCGAGCGTAATAACTGATTAATTTTGCTCTGGTTAACGGCAGACAAACAAGATTGTTGTGCATCTCGAAACTGATTCCCCGGTGGGTGAATGACTTGGACGGCACCAGATCCTACTTCTTTTGCGTTTACTATGAAACCGAGATGTCGGTGCAGCTGAAGCAGACTCTGAACATCGTTCTGAGGCGTTAACTCGTTGCTGTACCTCTGAAGAATGTCGTCCAGGTAGGCCGGCGTTACCGCAGAAAAATGAGCTCGGAAATGAGTCATTACCGAGTTCATTATTCGAGTGAAAGCCCAGATCGCTAGATTCAGACCGAAGCACATAGCTCGGAACTGAAAAAATGACCCCGAGGACAGCGAAGCGAAGATACTTTCTGAACGCCGGATGTACCATGATGTGAAAGTACGCATACTTGAGATCTATGCTCGCAGCAAAATCCTTCACTTGAATGCTCGCTCTGTCCGATCGGATGGTTTCCATATTAAATTTTGGAGCCATGATCAGCTTGTTTATCCAGCTCAGATCTAAGACTGGACAAAACGAGCCGTCTGGTTTTGGAACCAGGAACAGATGACTGTAGAAACCTGGAGATTCCTGGTTTTCTACGACCTGTATCGCGTTCTTCTCCAGAAGAGATTGGACATCTGACGGAAGCTGAGTCCAACGTGGAGGTCGAGTTAACAGAGTTTTCCTAGAAAGACCGTTTTAGACCTTCGGAATTAACCCCCTACACCCATGGTTCATCCGTAATTGACAACCAGTTGAATAAGAATCTCGACAGCCTTCCGTCCACTGGAACGCAATAGAGGTTTAGACCATCACCTCCTCGACCTGCGAGGCTTGTGGGAGGAGACCCGCACCTCGCCCAGTCGACCTAAAGGCGTCTGACCGGTTGCCTTGGCCAGCATACGACCCCTACCTGAGTCGCTACTCTGACGGTCTCTGGAGTAAGACATAGAGGCTTTCTTAGATCCTCTATAGGAACTTTCTTTGGGCACACAGCCCAGAAGTGCCTGATTTACTCCCCTCTGCTGAGTCTGACTTTTGCGAAGCGGATTTAAAAGGCAGAGAGTCTGAAGCTTTCCTAGTAATCTGTTGATAGATTATAGAAAGATTACCGTTGAAGAGAAGCTCTCCGGAGACCGGAGCGACTCGAAGAGAGTTATTCACCTTACTATCCACTCTTGTGGATGCAGCCAGGGCAGCATCACGTCAAACTAACTCCAGATTGCCACTGAAAGGGCGGAGTTATACATAGAATATGCTATAGCCCTCGAAAGAACTCTCAAGGAAGTTTGAACAACCTGGAATTCTTTTCCTTTGAGACGTAGTGATAACGCTCTGGTAAGGTGATCTGCGTAAGGTAATGCATCTAAACTGATTGTTAGACGAGATTGTCATCTCCAGCGTACTGGAATGAAACGACATGGACGCCGGCAACGACAACTTCAAGTCATCTGCCTGGCCGTCTAAATGCAGAGAAACTCTCGGCATGCCCTGTCCTGCAGTCTCAATTCTATTTCTATAATAGATGAAAGGCAGTTATAGAGCAAAAGACGATAAGAAATCGGATTTGCCAGTCTTAGAGGCTAGCTTGAATTTTGTATCAATAAGAAGATCAAATGTCAGCATGACATTTCTGGACTAGGTCGGAAACTCGGGCGCAATGTCCCTATTCCGGCCGAAAAATCTGTGTCCAGTGACGCTATCGGTCTCTTATTAAGTAACTCCACACATTGGTCCGGAGGAACAACTTCTGGAAGGTATTGCCGGATGAAATCTATGCCACCTTATATTGTTCGGAAAAGGAAAATTCCAGCTCTGCTGATTCCCTTTCACCATCCGACAGGACCACAAGAATCTTCGTCGTCCCCTACTGCTCTGCAGGGGAGCGAACCAACTCAGCTTCCTCAGAAGTTCCTGTTCTGAAAAGTTTCTGATGGCGCTGGGATGCTGCGATGAATAGCGCTATCATTGATAGCAAGTCTGTCACAGAGGCCTGTGAAGCTGCGGTCTTACGTAAATTAGCCGCTGGAAGCTCCTGGGACGCTAATTCCTGCATACTTCTTATGCGAATGTCCCGACTGGAAAGGCCTCGTGTCCTTGGCTAGCAGATGGCATGACCTGGTCGACGTGGAATCCCTGGTCAGCGAAGCAGGTTGGATATCTGCAGTCACGTAGCCAAGGTGCGGTCGTGTGTGCTGACGTGTGGAAGAGGAGGCCATTAGACAAGCCGCGCCAGACTGTCTATGCGACAGAGCATCCCGACCAGGAGGGGTGGACGTAGGCTCTGACTGACAACATCTGGGCCCAGATGTTGTTGTAAGAGAGAGGGGGCCTCTCTCGCACACGGTCCGGGTAGACCTGGATGAGCTAGCAACAGGACTGACTGGCTTCCTCCGAGATTATAGTGCTCGCAACACCCCTTCTCTTCTACTGGACCGCAACGGATGAACCCGGCATCACAATCATTTCATGAATGATTGCTTCACCGGGGAGAAACAACTAGAGTGACCCTGTGGTGAGAGGACCGGCCTGGACCTCTCACCACTAACAACATACCGTGACACACGTCTCCAAAGTTTGTCATCCGAATTGGCACACACTGAGCAAGAATTAGTGCGAGTACACTGTCTACAGCAAATACAATGAACATGAGAATCAGAGGAAGACTTCCTCGCTTACAATCAAAAAATATTCTTTCATTCTGAAAAAATATTAAACAGTCATCACACACGCACTAACCCTTGAAAACAAAGATACATAATAATAATATAATCCATTACAAACATTTTGAAAAAATAATTCAAAAGAAAAATTTCTCGAAACAATTTCAAGATGAGTCCAAATTCTCAATGGGAACGATGAGCCCAAATGGATCCCAAAAAAGCCTAAGTGCGGACAAAATTTTTAAAACGTATCTAAAAATTAATGCTACACTTACGGACAATATTAATGTACCTGGCTATAAACAGAACTATATAGAAGACAAGTAATCACTGTTAGAAGTAACCGTAGTCAACGTAAACAAAAGTGAATAAAAACCGGAAACAAGACTCCAGGCACTGAAATATGGCCCAAAATCAGTAACCAATTTTAAACACTATCCAATGTAAAACAGAAACTTTCATAGAAGAAACTGCAGTACATTGGATGGTAAATGCATGACCGAATGCCTAACCACCCATAGAGTGAGGACGAAAACATAGGGAAAAAACAGAATAAACATTCTGTTACCAAGCTAAAAACTTCCAAGAAATTTCAGTGAAAAAAAAAATTACAAAAAAAAATTATGCCAAACGCATGGGAGAATAGCAAGGGGGGTATAAAAGAAAGGGAGAGAGGAAACACTGAACAACCCGTGGAAATTTCATAACAAGAATGTAAACATCAGGACTAAGCACCGAAATTAGGGAACATGAAATAATTTTGCATAAAAATAGGCCGATGAAATCGTCAGATGTGTACCCATACGCGCAACTAGTAGAAAGCTGTATGACGGAGGGCCACCACGGATGCCGACATTATGTACACCATACATCAAATGGTCAATTTGAAGGATAAAGGGTTAATATCTCGGGATCAAATCATCAGATTTACACCAAAAACTATAGAGCTTGGCAAATCAGTAACCTGAACACAAATATAAAGTAACTAGACAATCCAAGCAATATTTTTCAAGTTATCAAATGCCAAAGGGATTGGAGGAATTTGAAGGATAAAGGGTTAATATCTCAGGATCAAATTATCAGATTTACACCAAAAACTATACAGCTCGACACATCAGTAACCTGAACACAAATATAAAGTAACTTGACAATCCAAGCAATATTTGTCAAGTTATCGAATGCCAAAGAAATGGATATGGACTCCAGACGGACGGACGGATGGACAGACAGACAGAGGATGGACGAACAACGGATGGCCACCCCGGATACCGGCATTATGTGTACCATACATAGTATGGGAACACATAAAAATTATAAGTTACAGCCCTGAACACATCCTTCCACTGATTCTTCCTCTCATCCTCTTATTTATTCAGATCCACGATTTCTTTCATGATTTTGTGTCTGGCATCATTTTAACCGAGATTTATAAGAATAAATATCAGTGAGATGTTACTGATGTTAGGGCCAAACAAAGAATGAGGTTTGGTGCCAATTTCGGTACTTTCTTGACACTGCGCATGCGCAGTGGATAAAAGTATGGAGGACCACATAGGACATTGAATTTTTGGATTTTGATGCAAATTTTGAAGATTGGGGGGCAAAATTTGTGTTTGGCCCTAGAATTTAAGAGTTAGCACCAGCTAAGTCTGGGTCATTGGTACAGTATTAAAATACAGATTGCACCAATTTTGATACAAAATGGCCCCCGGCAGCCATCTTGAATTTCGGACTGCACCCAAAAAAACGGTTCTCGTCCCAAGGTGATAAGAAAGGTGCCCAAGAAGTTTCATAAAGATCGGTTAATAAATACGGCCTCTAGCCCAAGCCGTATTGGCATTTGCAGTTACAGTGCTGAAAGTAACATTACAGTTAAAAGTAGAAGTCCTGTCACGAATAGTGCGCTTATCTAGGCTTAATTGCGCGTTGAAATTGCGCGCAATTGCCATATCGAATGGCATCCAAAGCACAGCAGGTTCTCCTGGTTACTCATAGCAAACACATGCAATGTTTCTGCCAATGGACCTCCGGGTTACCCGGAGGTCCATTGGCTGAAACATTGTTTGTGCACAGGCCATAGGTACAGAATTTGATAGCTTTACTTGGGCCATAACGCGTACATTTACGTGCATATCAGCGTGCATTTCATGACAGGACTTCTAGATTTAACTGTAAATAGATCAAAGTTAGTCTAATTGGCATAATTTATGCACGAGAAAAAAAAACGAATTATATGTGATGTATCCCATGGTACTAAACATTCACACAGACAATTATTCAAATCAGCGCTTTCATATGGAAGTTCTGCGCGAAAATCTGATTGCACCTAATTTTGTACAAAATGGCTGCCAGTGGCCATCTTGAATTTCAGACTGGACCCAAAAACACTCATTCTCGTCGCACGGTGATAACAAAGGTACCCAAGAAATTTCGTCAAGATCGGTTCATAAATAAGGCCTCTAGCTCGAGCCGTATTGGCATTTGCACTTACAATGCTGAAAGTAACACTAAATAAATCAAAGTTAGTCTAATTTGCATAATTTACGCACAAGAAAAAAAATATTCAAATCGGAGCTTTCATATGGAAGTTCTGTGCAAAAATCTGATTGCACCTCATTTTGGTACAAAATGGCTGCCAGCGGCGGTCTTAAATTTCGGATCGGACCCAAAACACTCGTTCTCATCTCACGGTGATAACAAAGGTACCCAAGAAGCAGGGACCAGCCTAAGGGGGAATTTTAGGGAGACTTCAAGTCTCCCTCCAGAAAAAATAGGGAGACTGCAGAGTCATGTAGGGAGACTTCATATGCAAGTGGGGAAAATTAAGAATATTCATGTACCACCCCCGCCGCCCCTTCATATTTTCAATTTATGGTCCTCCATTAACATACAAATAATCCAGGTCCAGTTGTCTATGATGCATCTGTGCCAGGTTAAAAAATCACAATGTAATTATTGACAGAAAATCCCCCACTGCTACCTTCTCCTTCATGACCCCTCACCTTTTCTTCGTGCCAATCGCCCATCACCCTCCTGTGGTTGCCTTTCAACAAAGTCTACTAAGCTAATAATTTCCCAAGTCTGAAAGTGTGAACAGGACCAGATGTAAGAAGGTTGCTTGGGAGGTACTTTGTTAGTTAATAAACAAAATACATTCTGGGGTCGAGTATTTTGTAAAAGAAATGTCATTCCGCATCATTTTTATGGCATTCCGCGTCATTTCATGTCATTCCGATGTTTAGGAGGACCCTTTTTGAAGATCGTCCACATGCACACTTGTGTCCTGTAAAAAACTTTTCTTGACATCACTAAAGCTTTTTTTCATGTGTTTCAATTCCATTCGTGTTTTTCAGGGAATAGACAGCCCAACAGTTAACAGTCGTCAGCAAATCGAAATGAAAATAATGTGTTATAAAATACGTCCGTTGTGTATATATTTTCGGCATCCTAAGCGACGTAACCTACTTTCAAACTGGGTTGTTTTGTTGAGTCGCGTAAGTCACTTATTTTCGTTTCGACACTTGAAGCTCCGACTGGAACGCAACAAAATAGAAATAAAAAAAATCCGCCGAAAGCGACAATGGACAATTGCTTGTCGTGTGATTTCAAATAAATGGACGTTTATTTGACGAATTAAAATGCCCATTTATCACACTCGAGCACATTCGATTTTTGAAAATACTCGTTTTCATGTAAACCTCGCATCACTCAGTTCAGGCTTTTCTCATTTTGGCCAATTTTTGGAGGGCGACTTGTAATCGCCCCGACTATTTTTCTAGGCGACTTTGGGCTTAGAAGGGCGACTTAATCGCCCTAGTCGCCCTCACGGCTGGTCCCTGCCAAGAAGTTTTGTAAAGATTGGTTCATAATTACGGCCTCTAGCCCGAGCCGTGTGTACGGCGCGATGGGCGGACAGACGGATGATGGGCCATGGCAATACCTCAAATTTGGCTTCGCCAAAGTTGAGCTAAAAACCAAAAACAAATTAAGTTTTTATTTAAGATGGTGATACTAAAAAAGCCTGAAATCAGGAAAAAACCTGAAATCCAGCATCTCTGTACCCAAAGCATCCATAATGCCTCAATTGCAAGGATTTTGCATCCTTCAATCTTGAAAATGAATCTTTTCTCTCCAGATGCGGACTCTGCCTAAACAGAAACACTACCCTCCCGCTGGCTCCTTATCCTAGCTTCTCACACTTGAACATAGTTTCGACCCAAGGAACGGAAAAAACGGCATCCCTATCATAGACCGGATGAATCGCCCCATGTTTACTCATCTAGTCACAGTCTGTTCACGTGTTCTGTTTCCTTTAGGGGGTGGCAGGTAGACAGCCAATCTGGCTATGCCACTTCCCACAGTATGCTATTTGTTGCTCATGAATAATATTTATTTTTGTTTACATCATACACATATGTATATCGTGAATAAATAATCTGAATCTGAATCTACAAACATTGGATGTCTTTTGTTTGGTCCCTAAAATTACACACTACTCGGGGCATCTAAAACACCTCAGCTGCAAGGATTTTTCCTCTTTTCAGGCTCCAAAAATAAAAATTTCTTCACACAGGGCCAAATCCTGGTTGGCCAAGTGGATTCTGCTTCAGTGCAATTCTTTCATATACACTACCCCGAGCGTCCATAAATGGCTCAGATGCAAGGATTTGTTGTATTTTCTGTAAGAAAAGTTAAAAAATTTATAGTAATTTATATATTTTTTATACTTACCAATGACCCAGACATAGCTGGTGCTAACTCTTAAAATATAGGGCCAAACACAAATTTTGCCCCCCAATCCCCAAAATTTGCATCTAAAACTAAAGAAAACATGTCCTGAGAGGCCCTCCACACTTCGCCCCTACTGCGCATGCGCAGTGTCAAGGACGTTCCGAAATTGGCGCCATTTATCATTCTAATAACCAGTGCCTGGTAAGCGCTATGTACTCAGCAGGGAGGCAAGAGTTCCCAACTCCTGGGAGGGCCATCCCCGTCTGGGTCATTGGTAAGTATAAAAAATATATAAATTACTATAAATTTTTTAACATTTTTATACTGTACCAATGACCCAGACATAGCTGAATAGTAAAAAGGCTGGAGGGCCAAGGACATAGAGCAAAATGGAATACGCTCAATAAAATAAAATAGAGTCATCCCCTGTAGGGAAAAGAAGTAATAGGCCTTACATGTATCTTTCTTATTTATGATAAATTAGAAAGATACAACACCTTCCAAAAATTGAGCTTCATACATCCATGTACTCTATAAATATCCAATAATCCTTATACTAATAATTTTTAAAGTAAGCCAATAATAAAGTAAGTCTAGAGAATAGAGACTCTTATACTCCTAAAAGTGTGTGAGAATTGCATAATCATGTCCGTTGACATATGCAATATTCAAAAGCTATACTTTAAAAACTAAGACTTGAATGAATTTTATAAACTTAAACTTCTCACTAAACAACCATCCCAATAACAGCTCAGAATTACTAACTCCGGAGGAGGTATCCCCTTGTTTTCATAGTAAAAACAGGTGACCCAAGGGAACACCCTCCCCCCCCCCCCCCTTTTTCTTGCCCTGGGTCAAATAGCCCAGAGCGAAGAGGGCAGCCGAACGGAGACACTGCCGAAACAGACAGCCTACCTAGCTATAGTAGCAACTGTTAAGTGAATGACATTCTGAGCAGTAGATAATAGACCTAACAATAGAGGCCTCCAGAAATGGACTCGATATTTCTGAGATAAAATTCATGAATGGATGGCTGAGCGCAATGAGCAGCCTTCAAAAAATCTATAATAGCAACACTATTAATGTAAGCCCAAGAAGTAGAAGAACTCTTACTTCATGAGCCGAAATCTTAAGCACAACTGCTAAGCCAATGATATACCATAAGCAGTACGCTAGTTAATAGAATCCATTAACAATAAAATGGAGCGTAACGTCCTTCTACTAGACATCAAAGACAGAAGAAGCTTACGCCCTTGTAATAAACAGATATCTGTTTATAAATACATAAACTGTACCCGGAAAGAGTAAAGGCCTATGCCCATACGAAGACGGAAGGACCTTAAAATAATAGGTTCCGGATAATAGGAGCCTAACTCTTATGCAACAATCCAACCTAAATAGTAACGGAAGTATTGATTCCGAAACTATGAAAGTGAAAATCATCCATCGATAGTGCATGAAACTCACTGACTCTACAGTAAAAGAGAAACCAACAGAATTACTGTCTAAAAGGTCAGAATTTGAAAACTACTGTTTCCAGAGGCTCAAATGATTACTTAGCTAAATAAGAACCTGAAGTTAAAATCCGTATAGGAATTTAATCTAAAGATTCTAAGTCTATTTATCAAAAAGTTACTAACTGACTTAGATAAAGAGACAAAAGACTCAATTGTAAACTATCGTAGAGTGCATAGGTATGAGGTAACATAAACCTAAACAGGCTGCAGTAGATCTTGTGAAACAAGTATACTAAAAAATAGCAATGAGTAGTATGGAGGGATCAACCATATGAACATAATGATCCCTACACCACGACGGAAGAGCCTCCACTTTAGTCGCATAGAATAGCGAAGAAGAGGATCTCCTATAGTAAGAAATCGCGTCCAAAGCTCGTCCAGTACAGTGCTTACAATGCAATACGGACCACACAACGGAATACATGAAGGTTGCGACCTTGCTGGTTGTGATAAAGATGACACGATTTACCCAGTGAAAAAAGATCCTCACATAGAGGAAGATTTCACGTTAAGATCCACAGTAGACAAGAGAGTAAATTACTCATGATCTCTGTAAAGATAGAGATGCTATCAACAGAAATGTATTGTGGATGTTTATCTTAGCAATACCTGCTAAAAACAACAGCGCTGGAGGATACGCGTATCCTATCATTCCGTCCTATAGATCAATAGAGCGTTAACAGTATTAGCTCAGAGATCTGGACAAGCCAACACATACGTCTGCAATTGATTAGCCAGCTGTGTCATAAATAAAACATCATTGGGCGCTCCCATAGATAGCAAATCTGATTGAATACTTGTTTGTTGAGAGTCCATTCTGACAGCAACAAGCGACCCGTAAGAGAACGGGAGTGCGATAAAACAATCAGACGACCCAGAATATGACGGACCAAAACTGAACTTGGTGTACTATAACCAACAGACGGATTCTTTCCATTAAATTGAATAACGGAAACGAAAGAGAGCCTCCCTGGTTCCGGAGATACGCCACTACTGTCGAATTAAAGGACAGGAATTTGGGCATGCGTTTCTGAATAATGTTCATGCAATGACATAAAGCAAGCCTAAAAAACATTATTCCGCGGAAGTTAACTGATAGCTAAAAGACTGCGGAACCCAAAGACCCTGGCACTTCGAATCCGTAGGGATCAGTATATATCCCAATCTGTTTGACTGGCAACCGTCATAACAGCCACACTCGGGTCCGGCAACTGCGGCGGCACTCTCTGAGTAAACCACCGAATGTTTGCCCCAGTCTGAATCTCTTGTAACACTAGATAGACAAGAGAATGTATAAATCAAGCAATTCATGGATTGCCGGAAAGTTGCCGTCGAAGAGAAGCTCCTCCGAGAACGAAGCGACTCTGAGAGAGTTCTTAACCTACTATCCACGCGTGGATGTAGCTAGGGCTGCATCACGTCTAACCAACTCCAATCAGCCACTGAAGGGCGGAGTTATACGTGAACAAACTACTGCCCTCAAAAGAAATTACATTGAGAATAATATCCCGTAAATCTTTTCTTGAAGACGTAATGATAACGCCTCAGTAAGGCGGATTACGTATAATAAAGCGTCTAAGTTAAGTCTACTATACATAATGTCGTTCCCAACATTGAAATTGGAAAAGACATAAACGGTGAAAAGAATATATGCAGTCTTTAATCACACCGTCTAGACGCATATGAACTCTCGGTATGCCCTGCTCTGCCAAAATAAACTATATGTAAAAAAGATAAAATGGCAGAAATGAGCCACGCGGACAAGAAACTAAACTATCATGCTTAGTAGCAGGCTTGTATATATATATAATATATATAGCGTCGAAAAATAAAACACATGTTGTAATGACAATATTGGACTGCGTCGGTAAGTCAGGGACAAAGTCCCTGTACCGATCGAAAAGTCCGAGTCCAATGACGCTATAAGTCTCTTATCCAAGATCGCAGCAATGAAGTCCGAAAAATAATCACTGGAAGAAATGCCAAAAGATATGAAAGGCATCTTCCGATACTACTAAAGGGAAAACTCGAAATCTTTCGAATCCCTTTCGCCATCCTGTCGGACCCTATAAAGCGTTCGGTCGTCCGTAGCTTGATGCAACCGCGGACCGCACCGACCCAGCGCCGTCGGATAATTCCTGATTCGACCGAGAAACCGTCAATTGCTGGGATGCTGCGAAACAACTGTGCTAACTCGGATAGCACGTCCGTCACTGAGGCTTGAGGAGCAGCGGTCTTACGATGCATTGCCGCAGGAAGCTCCGAGATCGTTACCCCGTGCATACTTCCAATATGCTAGCGAACGGAGTGTATAGGCCTCGTGTCCCTTGGCTACCGGGTGGCGCGACCTATTCGCTGTGGAATCACTGAATGCCGAAACTGATCGGATACTCGAGGTCACGTAGCCAATGTGCGGTCGTGTGCCCTGCTGTGAGGATGAGGAAGCATTAAAGACAGTCTCTCGGACTGTCAATATAACGGAGCGTCCCGAGCAACGGACATATGCTCCGAATGTAAAATATCTGAACCACAACATGCGGTCCCCTATGTTGTTGGCTTCCTCCGATCTGTCCTCAATCTGCCGTCACTGGGTGAGTACTAAAGTAATTAAAGTGCTCGCATCACCCAAATCTCCTTCCTAGACCGCAACGGACGAACCCGGCAGCCGAACCATTCGATGAATGTACGCTACACCGGGTGAGCTAGCGAATGTCACTCCGTAAGCGATAGACATATTCCATGAGCACTTATTGCCGCTAACTCTTCATTAACTATGACGACAGAGGCACACTTTTGAAAGACATCTCCATAACTCTTCGAACAAGAAACCAGAAATGCTTGGATAGCAAGCATAAAATAATAATATATAGCGTCGTTCAATAATTCGAAAGTTTGTGTGACATTATTGGACTATGTCGGAACTGAGGGACGATGTCCCTGAACCGAACCAAAAATTTCTAAGTCCACCGACGCTATCAGTTTCTTATCCGGCATCGCAGCATATGTTGTTCCGAAAGGGAAAGCTTGAAATCCACCGAATCCCTTTCGGTATCCCGTCGGACCGGATGAAACTTTCGGACGTCCGTACCCGCTTCCGCGGAGCGTCCCGACCCAGCATCGTCGGATAAAATATATGCGACAGATTCAGTTGATGCTGGGATGCTGCGATAAACTGTGCTATTAAGGAAAGCACGTCCGTTCCTGAGGCCTGTGCAGTAGCGGACTTACGATGCATTGCCGCTGGAAGCTCCGTGTACGTTGACTCCCGCATACTTCCTATGCGAACGTCCGGAGTCTGCAGGCCTCGAGTCCCCGGCTACCGACCCAGCGCTGTCGGATAATTCTCGATCCGACACCGTTTCTGTCGGCTGCTGGGATGCTGCGATAAGCTGTGCTATGTGCACAAGAATGTCCGGCGTCGAGACCTGCGGAGGCGCAGTCTATCGCTGCTTCGCCGAGGGCAGCTCCGCATCAGATGGCTCCCGCATACTTTTCCTATGCGAACGTCCGGAGTCCATCGGTCTCGAATCCCTGGCTGCCGGATGGTGTGACCTGGTCGCCGAAGAATCCTTGATCGGCGAAGCTGGTAATATATCGGCGGTCACGCAGCCAAGGTGCGGTCGTGTGCGCTGACGAGAAGAGGAAGCCTTAGCAGTCTCAGCGGACTGCCTATACAACGGAGCGTCCCGAGCGACGGACGTATGCTCCGCTAACGACACATTTGTACCACAACATCTGGGGCCAGATGTTGTTGAACGAGAGAGGGGCCTCTCTCGCTTGCCGTCCGGATGGACCGGAACGAGCTATGAACCGGACTAAAAGGCTTCCTCCGTTCTCCCTCCGATCCGCCGTCACTGGGTGTGCATTAAGTTAATTTTATAGTGCTCGCATCACCCCAAAATTCCTTCTAGACCGCAACGGACGAACCCGGCTGCCGAACCATTCGGTGAATGGACGCTACACCGGGCGAGCTAGCGGACGTCAAAGGCCGTCGAACCTACTAGGGTCCTCTTAGGCAATTGGCGTATTACATGAGCACTTTTCCGCTAGCCCTTCATTAATTGTGACGACGGAGGCACACTGTTGGAAGACATCACAGATACATCACCCTAATCTTGATCGTCTGAAATAGAAATTGATAAAGTAGAGTGACCCTGCGGGGAAAGGACCGGAGTGTCCAAATCCCCAACAACATACCGTGACATACGCTTCCCATATTGTCATCGAAATCATACGATACAGAACCGGAGTTAATGCGAGTACACTGACCACATATAGAATGATAATAAGGTCAGAGGAAGACTTCCTCTTAAAACAATTGATCAATATCCTTTCAATGTGAAAAGAAAACAAGTCCTGGTACTCGCACTAACCCCTGGCAATCAAAATACATAATAATAATATGATCCATTAATATAGAAAAAATAATTGAAATCAAAATATTTTGAAAAAATATTTTTTCAGAACAGCCCAAGTTTCTGAAAAGTAACGTTGAGCCCCAATGGATCCCAAGCCTAAGTGTGGACAAAAATTTTAAAAATATTTTAAACAATTTATTCAACACTTACGAACAATAATAATGTATCTAGTTATGATTGAAATAACATAAAGATATTATTATTTAGAAATCCCCCCCTCACACAGAGGGCTGTTGTAAAAGTAAACAGTGAGTGTAAAAACACTAAAATAAGACTCCAGGCACCCAGGCCCGAAATCAGTTACCAAAAATACACCATCTGATGCAAAACAGAGACTTCCAGGGAAGAAACTGCAGAACATCAAATGGTAGATGCAGAACACAACGCCTAACCACCCGTAGGTGAAGACGTAAACATGGGGAAAAAACAGAATTCAATCTGTTATTCAGCTAAACTCCCAAGAAATTTTAGTAATAATAATTACAGAAATTATGCCAAAAGCATGGGAGAATAGCAAGGGGGAACTTAAAGGACAGGGAGAGAGGAAAAACACTTGAAAAAACAGTGTAACTAAATAATCAGAATGACAACAAAATGGCTGCTGCCTTGAAAATAGGTAACTTAACATAATTTCATTAAAAAATTTTAAGTTACAGCCCTGATAATATTCTGTCACACATTCTTTTCCTCTCCTCCTTTTCTATCCTCCTTAGAATCACCATTTCACTAATATTTATGTGTCTGGCATCATTTAAACTGAGATTTAAAAGCACAAAGATCAGTCAGATGTTAACTGATGAAGGGCCAAACTTAGAATGATAAATGGCGCCAATTTCGGAACGTCCTTGACACTGCGCATGCGCAGTAGGGGCGAAGTGTGGAGGGCCTCTCAGGACATGTTTTCTTTAGTTTTAGATGCAAATTTTGGGGATTGGGGGGCAAAATTTGTGTTTGGCCCTATATTTTAAGAGTTAGCACCAGCTATGTCTGGGTCATTGGTACAGTATAAAAATATCAAAATTTTTTATGATGGGGTCAAACCTTGGTCAGCTTTGTTGGTTCTGTATCAGTGCAATCCTTTCGTTATTACGCACAACCGAGAGTATCAACAAATGACTCAGATGTGAGGATTTTCAAAAAAAAACTTTTTTCAATTTCCTACACGGTTCTGATCACTCAAAATATTATACGAAGCCATTGAATCATAGCTGAGTTACTGGATATGTCACTGCAGGTGTTGATGTGATCGTTAAAGATAATGTTAGGCCCTTATCTGAACATTTTTACCTTTATTGGAGAAATAAATGCTCATTGTAAGACAAAAACCTTGAAGGAAAAAAATACAGATTTTCTTCTATTTCAAAAGGTTTCCTTGTGGGAAACAATTAAACATACCGTTAATAAATTCCTTAGAAGGAAACTCATAGTCTTGGATGGAGGATAATGGTCTTTATCTAATATTCCAGAAACAAATTCCACGTTGTAATCTGTTACACTTTCATCAAGATGTGCATGGATCATCTCTGAATGAGCTTCTTGTAATTTTGAACCTTTCTGAAAAGTTTGTACAAACAACTTGACAGTAATATTGACAAACAACTTGATAGTAATATTGAGACAAATGACATCATAAAGGAAAAAAAGGGATACAGTGGAGCCAACTTAATTGGATATCTCTTAATTAAATATCACTGTTAATTGAATGTAACTTTTGAATGCAAAACTAGCTGTCATAGCTTCAGTGCATATCTGGCCTGTTAACTGCATATAAGCTAGAGACTAAACTTCTGATAACTGAATAAAAATCTTGTAATATGTCAAGAAATTACCCTGACAGTCACCGAATTCTCCTTTAGCAAAGACCTAGTTAGCCTCAGTTCTTCCAATACAAGCATTTAATCTATTATATCTTGTATGACAGAGCTCCATGACCTTCTTCAAACAATATATAATAGAATAAATGTTCAGATTATCTCTACAATACAGGAAAGTAAACAAATCTCTGTTAATTGAATACTGCTGTCAATTGAATATTTTCATTGTGAAAGTGGATATTTAATTAGCAGGATTTCACTGTATTGTTGCCACAATGCATTTTACGCAACTGGATAGAATACATCTTCTACTTACATTATCAAACCTGGTGACAGCTACCAACAGTTTTATGCCAGTCATCACAAAATTGGGACTTGTCGCACAGATTAAGGAATGAAAGTGTCAATGACACTGTAGCTTAACTTGTGTGTTGTGTTTGATGAAAAGGATAATGTTCAATGTTTATGAAAGGATTATGAAATAAGACAAGAATTGTGATAATTGGGAATATGTTAAATTCTGTTCCCTGTATGCTATGTTTTTAATGAAAGTGTCAATGACACTGTAGCTCAACTTGTCAAGACATGTTTATGTATAGTATGTGACACAGCAATGACAAACATCTAGGTAATGACCTGATAACAAAGGTACATATAAAGTATTGTAACGGTCTGTACATAAATGCTGACCGTAGCCTGTAACAAATGTATAGGTAAAGTATTGTAAAGGTGGGTGACAGTCAGATGCTAAACTAGAAAAGAAATCCTTGAGTCCCAGAGTGGGTCTGACTGAACCCCAAAATATTTGTTCTCATAGCACAGTGATAACAAAGGCATCCCAAAACACACTCATTCCTGTCCCAAGGTGAAAACAAAGGTACCCAAGAAGTTTCGTGAAGATCAGTTCGTATTTATGAAGTTGTGACAAAAAACTGATTGGACCTAATTTTGGTACAAAATGGCCAAAGGAAGCCATCTTGAATTTTGGACCGCACTCAGAAAAACTCGTTCTCGTCCCAAGGTGATAACAAAGGTACCCAAGAAGTTTCGTGAAGATCGGCTGATAAATACAGCCTCTAGCCCGAGCCGTATTGACATGTGAACTTACAGTGTATAAGTAGCACTAAATAAATCAAAATTCATCTAATTTGCATAATTTCTGCACGAGAAAAAAACGCGTACTGTATGTGATGTATTCCATTTTACTAAACATTCATACAAAAATTTATTCAAATCAGAACTTTCATACAGAAGTTCTGTACAAAGACTGATTGCACTAATTTGGGTACAAAATGGCTGCTGGTGGCCATCTTGAATTTCGGACCACACCCAAAAACACCCGTTCTCATCCCACGGTGATAACAAAGGTACCCAAGAAGTTTCGTAAAGATCGGTTCATAAATACAGCCTCTAGCCTGAGCCGTATAGAAGTTGTGTACAAAAAACTGACTAGACCTAATTTCGGTACAAAATGGCCACTGGCAGCCATCTTGAATTTCGGACCGCACTCAGAAACACTCGTTCTCATCCCAAGGTGATAGCAGAGGTACCAAAGAAGTTTCGTGAAGATCGGTTAATAAATACAGCCTCTAGCCCGAGCCGTATTGACATGTGTACTTACTGTGTGTAAGTAGCACTGAAAAAATCAAAGTTCATCTAATTTGCATAATTTCTGCACAAGAAAAAAACCTGTATTATATGTGATGTATCCCATGGTACTAAACATTCATACAAAAAAATTATTCAAATCAGAGCTTTCATGTGTAAGTTCTGTGCAAAAATCTGGTTGCCTTTAATTTTGAACAAAATGGCTGCCGGCGGCCATCGTGATTTTCGGACCGCACCCAAAAACACTCGTTCTCGTCCCACGGTGATACAAAAGGTACCCAAGAAGTTTTGTAAAGATCGGTTCATAAATAAGGCCTCTAGCCCGAGCCGTATTGGCATTTGCACTAACAGTGCTGAAAGTAACACTAAATACATCAAAGTTAGTCTAATTTGCATAATTTACGTACGAGAAAAAACCCCGTATTACATGTGATGTATCCCATGGTACTAAACATTCATACAAAAAATTATTCAAATCAGCGCTTTCATATGGAAGTTCTGTGCAAAAATCAGATTTCTGCATCGTCGGTACAAAATGGCGGCTGGCAGCCATCTTGAATTTTGGACCGGACCCAAAAACACCCGTTCTCGTCCCACGGTCATAACAAAGGTACCCAAGAAGTTTTCTAAAGATCGATTCATAAATACGGCCTCTAGCCCGAGCCGTATCCAATTGTTGACGTACGGAAAGATGGCCAGACGGACCATGACAAAAGCTCAAATTTGGCTTCGCCAAAGTTGAGCTAATAAAAATAATATGAAGTGTACACAGTACTAAAGAGCTGTGGGGTGGGTAAATATGACCTCACAGTTAATGTATGTGGTGCTCACAGTTAACGTATGTCAACAAAAGTTTCTAAGTTACAGTGAAATTATTCCAAAACGAGTCATCGTATCAAGTTACATTGAAATCCCTTCATAAGGAGGGCCTGTAGACTGTGCTGAAGGTTTTCAGGCTGCAGGCCCGTGTAGCCATGGTGGTAGACCGATTGCAACTAAAAGGGAATGTCCTCATCTCGACATTATACTGAGTCATTTTATAAAGTTACAATGAAATCCCTTCATAAATACGACCTGTAGTCTGTACCAAACTTTTTCAGCTTCTGGGCTCGGGAAGCCATCATGGTTGAATGATCGCGACCAAACGGGGCATTGTCATCTGGGCATAATCTGGAGTGATCCTACGAAGTTACAATGAAATCCCTTCATATATATGACCTGTAAACTGTGCTCAAGGTTTTTGGGCTTCGGGTCCCTGAAGCCATCACAGTTGACCAATCATGACCAAAAGGGGATGTCATCATCTAGGCATTATATGGAGTCAACCTAATAAGTTACAATGAAATCCTTTCATAAATATGACCTATAGACTATGCTAAAGGTTTTTGGGCTCGAGTTCATCTAGGCATTATACAGAGGCATCCTACAAAGTTACAATGAAATCCTTTCATAAATACGACCTGTAGACTGTGCTAATGGTTTTCGGGTTTTGGGCTCTGGCAGCCATACTGGTTGACCAATCCTGACCAAAAGGGGACGTTCTCATGTAGACATGACCCCAAACCTGCATATGAAATTTCATGATGATCAGACAAGAACTACGGGGTGTAGCCTGTGCTAAAGGAAAATGTGAACAGACTCACAGACTAACAGACTTCCGCACATGTGATGGCAATAGCTTATCTTGACTTTGTCAAGTTTAGCTAAAAATTGTATTAAGTACCATTACAGTGACACACAGAATAAAATCTTGAATTTTGAGATAACCTATTTACCATTCATCTGGATATAATGAAGAGGACCAATAACATTACAGGCATCTTGAACGGATCAAAATTTATGGGTGGGCATTTTCCACACATATAATTCAGAGATGATCTGCTATGACATCTAGCAAAATTTCCACCAAAGAAGCACTGGGGTAATCCTAGTGATTAATTGGTGGAAATTTTGATGGGTGTCAAAGCAGATCAGCTCTGAATTATATGCATGGAAAAATGAAAAATGCATGGATTTTGACCCGTCCACGATGACCCTACTGTATGACAGTTCACAAATTTCACAAGCATCTGCAGCAAACACAGGGGGCTTCAGCTGTTTTAGGGAGTTTGAGCAATGAAGAGAAGGGTGTTCTCACAGGAACATTTTAAAACATTGCTATCAAATAAGGTGTAGTGCTGCCACAGTTATCCGGATAACCGGTTAACCTGTGGTTAAAACTTTGACCGGTCAAGAAAATGTTTTAACCGGTTAACCTTACATTCACTATAGTACATGCCAATCATGCCATGTTATATTATCACACTGTTTTCGGTGCGAATTCAACTAATGACGCTTACTGACCACTGAGTTATCTTCTAAGGTCTAACATCAAACAGATCAAAGAACAGCGACGTTGTAACTTGTATCTTTCCCTTTGATGCGCGAACGTGCATCTTTCACTTTCATCTTTGTCGGCGAAACTTAAAGACAATCACTGTCAATGAGCCTTATAATTATTAACAGTGATTGTCTTTAAGTTTTGCCAACAAAGAGGGTCCGATGTGTACGAATGTACAATGTTGTGAAATTTGTGATTGCTGCAAGCGTGGCACAATCAGAGAACTGATATTTCAAATTCAATGATACATTAGCAATGGCTTCGGCACCATCAAATTCACGGATTCAAAAATAGCGAAAATCAGATATTTGTGACAATTTTACGCTAATCTAATGCGGTGACAAAAAGCAGGCAGAATGTAAGCTTTGCAAAGTTCGGTTCAATTACTCGGGTTCGACTTCATCGCTGAGATACCACACCGAAAAGAAGCATGCATTATTCGCCACCTGCAGCGTACGTGCATCCGGTACGAGTAAACAGAAGATTCAGACAAAGTTAGATTTTGGCGCACCAGCGAAGCCATTGGCAAGAGGGAAACGGCTTCAAGCTACATCTGCACTCATTCGATGGTGTGCCGTCAATATGAGGCCCATCAGTATAGTGGACTCGAAATCTTTCCGTGAATTTATCAAGCTTCTCAACCCGACGTATGATATTCCCAGTCGAACAACAGTCAAGAAGTTGTTGAAAACTAATTATCAGCTGCTGAGGAAGCAGTTAATTTCAGAACTTACATCTCGCAAATCTGTTGCCATTACCACAGACTGCTGGACTAGCTGTGTGACCGACGGGTATATCACCATAACTGTGCATTACATGACCGATGATTGGACGATCAAGAATTTCGTACTACGGACATGCGAAGTTGAGGAGGGACACACTGCAATCAATCTAGCTGCAGAAATTAGAGCAATCTTGATAGACTTCGGAAAACCAGAAGAGAAGCTACTAGCGATTGTTTCTGACAATGGGTCGAACATAGTCGCGGCTGTTCGCGAAATAAAGTTTGAGAATTTAACGTACATTCGCTGCTTCGGCCACACCTTGCAATTAAGCGTCAAGGCAGGACTCGCAATTCAACCTATTTCTCGTGCTATTGGGGCCGCCAGACGTTTGGTTAGCCATTTCAACAAATCAAATGTTGCTACCTATGCCCTTGAGAAAAATCAGAAGAAGTTTGATGACATTCCTTCACATAAACTTATTCAAGACATTGCCACCAGGTGGAACTCAACATACGCGATGTTTGATCGCTTACTCGAACAACGACTGCCAGTTTTATCTGTCATACATGATCCCAAAATCACATCACCATCGGACGGAAGAATCCTGGAGTTGAGTGACGACATTTGGCGGACAATTGAAACTGTAAACCTAACATTAAAGCCCCTACAGATGGCTACTGAAGTGGTTTGTTCTGAAGAATTCCCCACGCTAAGTATGGTGTTTCCCATGGTGCAAGGCCTCATAAGAAATCATCTCAATGAGAAGGGTGATGACAAACAAGTATTGAAGGATTTTAAAAGGACCGTTAGAAATGACTTGGATAAAAGATTCCCCGTTGGGGATCCCGAGAAGAACCCATACATCATTGCTTCTTCACTTGATCCTTGTTATAAGAGTTTGCCCTTTTTAACAGAAACGGAACGCGAAGAGTGTTCGAGAAACTTGTGGAAATGATCATAAATTCTACGTCAAACACTGGCAAATCAAGTTCAACTGTTACAACAGTTTCAAGTTCTTCAACTACGCACGAGACATCGGCGAGTGCTGTTAGAACCATTGCTATGCCTACATTGCCTAGTATGCCAACAACTGATGTTACTGATTAATGTTGCCTCTGCATCATGTGCGACCCCGACTTCCACAGTTTCACCTGCGACTACGACCAAATTGACCCAGTGAGTGGAAAATCTGAGACAATTACCAAATTCATTCCCAAATCAAAAAAATCAAAGATTGAAAGCGCTAATACTGCTATGAAATTTCTGTTAGGGGATTTCTACAGTGAAGGGAATAAGGAAGTATCTAGCTCTGATGCTGTAGTTCGCGACGAAGTTAAGTCATACTTTGAAACAAAAGCTACAACAACTGATATCAGCTCTGCACAGTGGTGGCACAAAAACGAGGAAAGATTTCTGAGGGTCAGTTCTTTGGCAAAGCAGTACCTTAGTGTTCCTGGAACTTCCGTCCCCTCTGAAAGAATATTTTCTGCCGCGAGCAACATCGTGTCGAAGAAGCGCTCCAGTTTGGATCCCGACACAGTTGACATTTTGATATTCATACGTGAATATGTCAGGAACTCACCCTCAGATACCACTTTCCATATACCCGGTCCCGAATCTCCTGATGTAACTGATGTTGATGATGATGACTGATGAAGTCCAGACTGTCCAGGGTGATGAATGATGACTGATGAGTAATTGAGCATTGAATTTCAAGATTTGAGCAACTCTGTTATATTGTTGCATTTTATTTCGGGTCACACGACTCACCCGAGCCGAGAAGACTTTTTTGTTTTCTGAGTGATGATGACATTTCTTCTGTTTGAAATTTGAATAAAGATTTGTTTTGAGATTGAAGATGTATTCAGTGAATTTCAGTCAATTCTGGTGTCACAGTCAGTCAGTCACACAGTGTCACTTGTTTTATCTGCACTCTGCAGTACCGTGATGGCGTGATCATAACACATCAGTGATCACAGCATGAATTCACACTTTTGTTGTTCTAACTTAGAATAACAAAAGTGTGAATTCATGCTGTGATCATCATCATCATCATTTGCCTTAACATCCTGTGGTGCAAACTCATACTGCATAGGGCGGCAACAAACTGAACAAAGTCTCAAGTCTCTCCATCTCTGCCTGTCTTCAGTGTCTTGGGCCAATCTCGTGACTCTCATCAGCCTCGTCATTCGTCAAGAACCCCGGGCACGCTGTATGGTTTTCATTTCATCCTCACTCCTCAGCTGTTCTGACTCCTGAGTGTTCTCCATGTTGTTTTCGGTCTTCCTCATTTTCTCTTTCCATCTGGAGTGAGTGGAGTCTAGTCATCCCGTGAAGTGCAGCTGTTCTTCATATTGCATGAAGGTATTGCAAAGTTGGCCCAGTAGAAGTTGGCCCACGGGACTACTCCCGTGGGCCGACTTCTCCTGGGCCAACTTCGCAGTGGGTTGACTGGGTTCTGAGTCCTGACATTTAGCAATGTTTTCCCACGTTCTGGACCAGTGCTGTACTCCTGTTCTTGTGATCGACTCATTCGACTCTGGCTCTCTCCCTAACAGATGCCCTATTTAATATTTATCCGTCAGTACCGTTACTATCATAAAAGATCAGTGATTATAGCCTGGATAGGGCATGCTGTGATCACTGATCTTTTATGAGAGTGACGGGCAGTGACGGTCCACAAATATGGTTCAAATTGATTGGCCAATAAATATGGTCTCATTTGACTCATTGGTCTCAATGGTTTGAATCGCCTATGAAGATGTATAAATGATTGGATTCGGAACAGATGTGTGGGCAATTCGAATCAGACTTGTGGACGATTTGAGTCTGATTTGAACTGCCCACACATCTGTTCCAAATCCGATTGTCTATACGGTAAGTAACAGTATGTATTCGCTGACCGGTCACCGGAGACACACCAATGATGTTCATAACTTCATGTCTCAGTTAAATTTTAAAGTCTATTGAGCAGAAAAAAAGTGTTCGTGCGTGAAAAATCACTTTCGGTACCGTATCAGAAATAGAGGGGTGCGAGCGTGATCGCTCACTGTTCCCAATGGTAAAAGTTTTGAATGTAAATAACATTGGCCGGCCCGATATAATAGTTACAGTTGAAGCAAGAACACACTACAAATATAGGTACCTTAAATGCGGTTAACCACAGTCAAACATGCTGGTTAACCGGTCAGAAAAAAAGTCTTAACCATGGCAGCACTAATAAGGTGATAAAACACAACTTTTTGACGAACTGTTTGTAGTTCCAGATGAACAACTTTTCAGTTATCTGTTTTTTTTCATTAGATAACCACCGGAGGAATGATGAAATCATTCCTCTCAAATTTTATGGCCTGGTGATAGGTATGGTGAAGCAGCATTACACTAATGGGAAGCAGGAAGGCTTTGTTCATTTCAATTAAGACAATAAATATTCTTGCAAAGTTGTTGGTCACAAAGAGAGACAAAGAATTCTTTATCAATCAATGCCATTTTTCCTTTCCTTGTTATGTTGTACTGGAATGCACTCGGTAAGAGCTTTTCAATAAATGATTATAAGTCAAGAATTTGGTGAAGTCTTCTGAAACTGAACACGTTTTTAAATTATAAAGAGATAAAAAAAAAGTCCTAAATATATGAAGTGTTGTTTTGAAATGAATGTTTAAACTTGTATAAACTTATATTCAGTTTCAAGAAAATGTACTTGCCAATATTTCTGTCATAAAAAAACTGGTGTCTGTCAAATGTAGAAATTGTGAAATCTTGATGAAAGAATACAATTCTGGATTCTAGTTGAAAAATGGAAGAAGATTTGGAAGCTGTCATGTTACCTGGGAATATATATTTGGGAGGGTCCCAACATGACATGCCAACATACAGCCGAGACCTATGTGTGGGAGGGTATAGAAGTGATATCTCCCCATCATTGCTGAGCATTGGTAAGTGTCAATCAACTTATAGCCTGTAACACAAACTCCTCCCAAAGATGAATATGCATGTCAAGTTTGGTAAACCTAGGCTAAATAGTATAGGAAAAACACAAAACAAAACGCACGTGTGAATGGGTTAATCGATATGGCACGCATGCCCATGCAGAAGGATAGAAGGAGAGGCCACAGGCCTCAAGTTTTATCCTTCCAAGATGGCACAAGTGCCATATCGATTAACCGATTCACACAGTGGTGTTGTGTGTTTATTACACATTATCACATTTTTAAAAACCATTATTAGATGGACACTCAGCAATTAATTTGACAACTATCAACAAAAAGAACACATTTTATCGCCAATCAAATTTGCGAGGGGAACCCGTGTTACTATTTTGTCCCCTGAGTTCTGGCACATAGAACACATTGGACCCCAAGGGATGATTTTTAGCTATCGCTGGCAATTCAAATTGTAATTGCAGTGCATGATTTGTAGAAAATTCAAGTAAAAGTTTGCTTCTTTATATAAATAGTCTGTCAACGATTTCCATTCTGCAGATATGTGTGGAACACATTTTCAGTTTCCGCATGGTTTAGTGTTGCTATAGATAGGGGATTACAAAGAACAGGCAAGTAATAAATATGAATATGAAAGGTTTATGGGATGGATGGACAAGCACATGCAGTCAAATACTGTCTGTATAGACAACCAACAATAATGTAAAATACTATCAACATAAATGCATCATATCAGTAGAATTAGAAAACACCTGGGGCAACTTTTACAGAGCAATACAAAAGGGTAGTCTGTGGCTATATGGGGACTTGAGGATTAAAACACATATGTGCTGAGAGAATTTGGAATAAAGCTCAGCAGTGATAAATTTTACAACCATCCTTGAATTATGACATTTTCTATTCCAAAAGTGTGACACCTTATAGCATATAAGTTTCACTCTTAAAAGTCTATTCCGATTTTTATAAAATGTGTGGTATCAGAGCATGTGCACCAACATGAAACCATAAGAAAGTTTTCCTGGCTGGAATAGATTAGGGCAGGCAGTGGTGTCCAGTCAAGTCATGGCTGACCCATAGAGGCAGCTGAGAGGTGACTGTAAATCACGGCCTGTCATCAAATTTCAGAGATTTGTAGATTGTGGTGAAGACGAAATTCTAGAGAATTATCCTGGAGAATTTTCCAGTCCTTAATGGTTAAGAAAAGAACCTCCAAACAACAGATTCAGTATTCAGGGATGCCCAAAGTGACGTTGGCTCTGAACCATTAAGAAATTAATTTCTACTTACTTTGTCATTATTCCAGCATTTCTGAACGGGTAACATGGGTCTCCAAGAATTTAATTTGTCAACCTATAAATTAAAAAAAAAACCTGTATTTACAAAAGCAACTCCTGTATCAATTGGTATTCAGACTGTCTTAATGAGCTAATTCCATCTACAAATGTTATCACCTATGAGCAAATACGCCAAGAAGCAATAAAAAATCTTTCAGATAAGAGATCAAGGTACTGTAGATGTAGATCTGGTAATCCCAAGGCCTTATATACTGAAACATACTGATTTACCTGAGGCCCCATGTGGTCAGAGAAGCTTATCTGACAAAGTTGTTTGAAGCAGGATTTAATTAGCATATGTGGTCAATCAACAGTTCAGAAGACTGGAGTTATGTAACTCTTTATAACACTTTTGTCTAGTAAGATGATATTTTCTGGTAATGAGATGCTACCACCCAAATAATGCCCAGATTTCCAGTCATGGAAAACAGGAGGCCCAAATATCAACTTAGGGACTTAACTCAAACAAACTTGAACTAAGCACCCAAAACCCTGCCACCTGTAACCCTGACACTCCCCTGTCCACCCCCAATCAGAATTCTGACCACTGGATCTGAGAGATTTTCAAACACTATCCTATTATGATATTGGACTAAGTTCAAGAGCCCAAGTATTAACCTAAGGACTTGATTTTTACAAATTTGTGTCAGACTCCCCTATAGATGGTGTATACCATACATCAAAAGATTCTGATTGGGTGGCGGGTGGGGGCATTTTGAGGCAAAGATTTTTAAAGAATATTCCTCATATTGGACCAAGTTAAAATTCCGGAATCCAGTGAGGGACCCAAATATTAATCAAGGGACTTTATTTGAACAACCTTGAATCTGCACACACCCCCCCCCCCCCAACCCCACCCCCAGGATGCTGTATATCTAACATCAAAAGATTCTGACTGGTTGATTTGAAGAAGATTTTTAAAGTTTAGTCCTCATACTGCACTAAGTTAAAACTCACAGAGAGGCCAATTATTGACTACTGAGCTTGTTTTGAACAAACTTTTATCCAACCCCTGTAAGGATTCTGTATACCATATATGTATATACATTAAAAGATTCAAAGATTCTAACTAGTGGTTCTGGAGAAGAGTTTTAAACATTATTCCTCATATTGGAGTAAGTTAAAATTTGAGCCCCAATGGGGAACTGAAATATTAACCCAGTGACTTGGTTTGAACAAACTTGAATCTGACTCCCTAAAGGATAGTGTATGCTAAATATCAAAAGAATTTGATCAGGGGTTTTTGTGAGAAGATTTTTAAAGAATATTCCTCATTGTGAACCAGGTTAAAATTTGAGCTCCAATAGGGAGCCAAATATTAATCAAGGAACTTAATTTGACCAAACTTTAATTTGACCACTGTAAGGATACTGTATTCTAAACAACAAATTCTGTTTGGAGGATTTGAAGAAGATGATTTTTAAAGATTATTCCCCATATTGCTCTAAGTTGAAATCTGGGCTCCCGCATAGTGCCCAGTTATACACCAATGGACATCATGGTCATGATTTGTACAAACTCGAATCCAACCCCTGTAAAGATTCAATGTACCACATGTCAAAAGATTCTGATTAACGGTTCTGGTTAAAAAGAGTTTCAAAGATTATTCCTCATATTGGATATTAAAATTCAGGCTCCAATAGGGAGCCCAAATATTAACACAGGGACTTGGTTTGAAGAAACTTTGATCTGACCTCTCTAAGATTCTGACTGGTGGATCAAGAAGATTTTAAAGATTATTCTTAATATTGCCCTAAGTGAAAAGTTGGGTTCCCGCTGGGAGCCCAAATATTGACCAGAATTCTTGATTTGAACAAACTTGAATCTGACCTCTGCAATGAGGTTGTTGTATACAAATAGCAAAAGATTCTGACTGGTGGATTGGAGGAAGAAATTTTTTTTAAAGATTATTTCCCATATTGCAACGAGTTAGAATTTGGGCTCCTATAGAGAGCCCAATTATTAACCGATGGGCTTGAATTGAATATCCTTGAATCCAAACCCTGTAAGGAGTCTGAACACCATATATCAAAAGATTATGTCTCGTGGTTCTGGAGAAGAGTTTTAAAGATTATCCCTCATACTGGACCGAGTTATAATTTGGGTCAAAATAGACAGACCAAATATTAACATAGGGACTCGCTTTGAACAAACCTAGATCTGACCTCTCTAAAGATGGTGTATACCAAATATCAAAAGATTCTGACAGGTGGATCCAAAGAATATTTTTAAAAATTATTCTTGTTGCACCCATAGCGAGCCCAAAAAGGAACTGGGGGACTTGATTTGAACAAATGTGAATTTGAATCCTGTAACGACCTTGTATACCAAATATTAAATTCTGACTAGTGGTTCTGGAGAAGATTCTTTAAAAAGAACTTCTCATATTGAACCAAGTTAGAATTCAGACTCTTGTGCAGGGCTGGGTAATTGTAATTGGTAATTGTACTTACCTGTAATTAATTAACTTTTCAAAGTAACTGGCTTTAATTAGTAATTGTTGAATGTTTCTACTACTTGTAATTCTAAAGTAATTAATTACATTGAAAATTCTCCTGTAATTGCAATTACTTTTCAATTACATTGATCAATGAAAGTGTCAATGACACTGTAGCTCAACTTGACAAACTTGAACTTGGTAAGTTATAAGCAAAATGGCAAAATTGAAGATCATTGGTACCAATGTTATTTGATGAAATTTCAATATAACAGCATTGTGTGTGCACGTCAGAGTAATCTATGCATTTTTAAATGTAAACTGTAAGACTGGCAAAAGGAAGAATGCTGATACACAGATGCAAAAAGTTCCGACATTATTGTAAATGGCAACTTTTTTCACTGAAATGAATGCTAATCAATAGCTCTTATCTAAAGGTCTCGCCTAATGAGCACAAGTTCAAAAACAATCCTATAATAAATGTGGACTGTAGGACATGTCAAAGAAGAATATTGATGCAAAAATGTAATAAATTCTAAGATTGTTGCTAACAGCAACAGTTTTTGATGAAAATGAAAAGAAAATCGATAGCTCCTATCTTTGTCACCCTGCATAAGCATACAAAGTTTCTAAACAACCTGATAATGAATGTGCCATCTGAGGCATGCCAAAGGAGGATGTTAATGCACAGATGCACTAAGTTTGAAGGTCATTGCTTGTGAAAATGTTTTTTTTCTCTCTTTTTTATGGAGATTCATAAATATACTCTGCAGAGAGTGCAAATGGGATAAGTTGCTGCCCAAATGCAGTAAATTCAAAGGCTGGTGATAACGACAATAATTTTTTATGGAAATTAAAAAAAATCAATAGCTCGCATCTAGAGGTCACCCAGAAGATGCATACCAAGTTTCAAAGTGATCCGATCATAAATGTGCCCTGACACATGTGCCAAAAGGAAATACTGAAGCCTGACTAAACTAAGTTCAAAGATCATTGACAGCGGCAATATTTTTTTACAGAAATGGAAGAAAATCAATAGCTCCCATCTAGAGGTCACCAGAAATAACCATACCAAGTTTCAAAGCGATCTGATCATAAATGCGATCTGTGAGGTGTGCCAAAAGAAATTGTATGCACGTACGTATGTCGAGGGACGAGAAGTGATGGCAATAGCTCATCTTGACTATGTTCAGTTTCTTTTGTCCAATATGAGTTTCAATTAGGGAATTAACTGTATTGAAAGAAAACCAATTAACTTGACTTGCTGATCTAACTCATTTACTTCAGCTATTACCTGTCACGACTGAGTTGTTGTGTAAGGAACTACAAATTATGTTCCGATGTGGGTTCATTCCATCTAGATTTTCTCTCAGCATTTTGTCATGAGGTAATATTTCATTGAGTAATTATTTCTGGTAAATGTATGTGTGATGGACAAAATTGCATCTCTTAATTTTGCTTTGATTAATTTTAGTGCTGAAACTATTTGCTCAAAGAGCTTGCTCCAATAACAGCCACATTTCTATCATTTTATTAACAAAATAGCATCTCATAATTTTGTTATGAATAATTTTTGTGCTAAAGGTGTTTGCTTTTTTGTCAATAAAGTTATACAAAAGGGAGCGTGATTGGAAAAAGCTCAATATTATGAAGGATGGAAATTACACCTGATGGATGATTTGGTCATAATCCACCATCCATGTGCTGTAGCTTTGAAAAGTAATTGAAAGTAATTAAAAGTGTTAATTACATTTCAAAAAGTAATTGTAACTAGAGGTGCAGTGAGCAAGCTCATAAAGTGATGCCCCCCCCCCCCCCCTCCTGCAGTTGCGCTTACGAGGACACAACCATATGATGTAGCGATCGAAATGTATAAGTTAGATTATCTCCCCTTGGAAATGTCGGAATGGAATTCTATTGCCTCATGCGCATCTTCATATGGAGTTCTTCCATTGTGTAAAGTTTGATGAAAATTCATTGAACGGTTCAGGAGGAGTTGCGCTTACGAGGACACAACCATATGATGTAGCAATTGAAATGTATAAGTTAGATTATCTCCCCTTGGAAATGTCGGAACGGAATTATATTGCTTCATGCGCATCTTCATATGGAGTTCTTCCATTGTGTAAAGTTTCATGAAAATTCTTCAAACAGTTTAGGAGAAGTTGCGCTTATAAGGATGGACAGACGGATGCTCCAACATTTCGGGTTTATGGGCTACCAAAAAACCATTTTGTAAGTCCAAAACCTTATTTTACCCATAACCCCACCCCCTCCCCCCTAGAACTTATATTTAACCCTAACCCCATCACTCCACCCAAAAACACACCCTAACCCTAACCCTACCCCACCCTGACCCTAAACCCTAAAAGCCCACCCCTGACCCTAACCCCCACCCACCCCCAGGACCTAACCCCCTAACCTTAAGCCCTACTCTGGGGCTACCCCTAACCCCAACCCCACCCTCAACCTAGCCAAACTAATAGGATTAGGAGCTATTTTTTGGTTTAGGGGCTACTAAAACCCCATCCCTGACCCCAACCCTAACCCCCGGGACCTAACCCTCCCCCAACCTTAAGCCCTACTCTGGGGCTACCCCTAACCCTAACCCCACCCCACTTCTAACCCTAACACTACCTTAATTTGGAGGCAGCCCCTAATAATAATATTCCCTAAAGTTGGCCCGGACAGACAGGGTGATTCCTATATACCCCCCCCCCCCCCCCAAACTTTGTTTGCGGGGGGGGGGGGGGGGGGGGGGATAATAGTAACTGTAATCGCATTTTTCCCAAGTAATTGTAATTGTAATTAATTATATTGAATGTGAGTGACCCCAGCCCTCTTCTTGTATTGAGCCCAAATATGAAATGTGGGGCTTAATTTTAACAAAATGGTATCTGTCCCCATTATGGATGATGTATACCAAATATCAAAAGATTCAGATCAGTATTTCTGGGGAAGATATATTTTTTAAATGTTTGCAAATATGCTGACTCGGCATTTTTTCGATTCCCTTTACAGAACACTGTGACACAACTAATAGCAATTTTTTATTACCTTTCCATTCTACAGGTTCTAAGGATGCTTAGTACCACATAACAGATCTCTGTTCCGTAGGTTTTGGAAATGAAAGTGTCAATGACACTGTAGATCAACTTGTCAAGACATGTACATGTATAGTATGTGACACAGTAATGACAAACATCTAGATAATGACCTGATAACAAAGGTACATATAAAGTATTGTAACAGTCTGTACATAAATACTGACCGTAGCCTGTAACAAATGTGTAGGTAAAGTATTGTAAAGGTGGGTGACAGTCAGATGCTAAACTAGAAAAGAAATCTTGGAGTCCCAGAGTGGGCCTGACTGAACCCCAAAATATTTGTTCTCATAGCACAGTGATAACAAAGGCACCCCAAAACTCACTTGTTCCTGTCCCAAGGTGAAAACAAAGGTACCTAAGAAGTTTTGGGAAGATCAGTTCATAAATACGAGCTGTATAGAAGTTGTGACAAAAAACTGATTGGACCTAATTTCGGTACAAAATGACCACTGGCAGCCATCTTGAATTTTGGACCGCACCCAGAAACACTCGTTCTCGTCCCAAGGTGATAACAAAGGTACCCAAGAAGTTTCGTGAAGATTGGTTCATAAATACAGCCTCTAACCCGAGCCGTATTGACATGTGCACTTACAGTGTCTAAGTAGCACTCAATAAATCAAAGTTCATCTAATTTGCATAATTTCTGTACGAGGAAAAAACCTGTACTATATGTGATGTATTCCATGTTACTAAACATTCATACAAAAATTTATTCAAATCAGAACTTTCATACAGAAGTTCTGTACAAAAGACTGATTGCACTAATTTTGGTACAAAATGGCTGCTGATGGCCATCTTGAATTTCGGACCACACCCCAAAACACTCATTCTCATCCCACGGTGATAACAAAGGCACCCAAGAAGTTTCGTAAACATCGGTTCATAAATAAGGCCTCTAGCCTGAGCCGTATAGAAGTTGTGTACAAAAAACTGATTGGACCTAATTTTGGTACAAAATGGCCATCTTGAATTTTGGACCGCACCCAGAAACACTCGTTCGCGTCCCAAGGTGATAACAAAGGTACCCAAGACGTTTCGTGAAGATCGGTTCATAAATACAGACTCTAGCCCGAGCCGTATTGACATGTGTACCTACTGTGTGTAAGTCGCACTGAAAAAATCAAAGTTCATCTTATTTGCATAATTTCTGCATGAGAAAAAACCCTGTATTATATGTGATGTATCCCATGGTACTAAACATTCACACAAAAAATTATTCAAATCTTTGCTTTGCTTTTTCGTGCAAAAATCTGATTGCCCCTAATTTTGAACAAAATGGCTGCCATCGGCCATCTTGAATTTCGGACCGGACCCCAAAACACTCGTTCTCGTCCCATGGTCATAACAAAGATACCCAAGAAGTTTCGTAAAGATCGGTTCATAAATACGGCCTCTAGCCCGAGCCGTGTTGACGGACAGACGGATGACTGGCCATGGCATAAGCTCAAATTTGGCTTTGCCAAAGTTGAGCTAAAAATGGGCCTTTGGAAATATTTCTATTCTTAGCTCCTGGGGTTCCCATATGGCTGCAGGACATTTTGGGGTTTTTTTTCACTTGAATCGTGTACTTATGACTCAATTGTACCACAAACTAAATTCAGTTCAAATGGGCTCACTGGGTCAGAAAATATAAATTTTGAACACAACATCAAAATAAACAGATACGTTTCGCATACTGGTACTGACAAGGCCACTGAGAAAGTGTTAATCACTTTGTTTACAACAATAGCCCAGGCTCTACATACTGTTATACTACTTCAAGAAAAAGAAAAGAAAAAAAATAAAGAGAAAAAAGTTCAAAAAATTAAAAAAGTTGAAAATTTAATTTCCACAAAATGGCCTAATTTTTAGAAATGAAAATTCCACCAAATGTGTATTCGACAAAGTGTCCTTTTCACCAAGTGTCCATTTGATCAACTGTCCAATTGGCAAAGTGTCCAAGCGACCAAGTGTCATTTCATCCAAGTGTCGTTTCAACCAAGTGTCATTTCGGCCAAGTGTCGCTTCAACCAAATGTGCATTTGACCAAATATCTTTCAACAAAGTGTCGTGCTCCCTATAAGAAATGTCTATGAGATTAGGCAAAAACAAGAAGAATATTACTAGGGTAACAAAAGTCCCCCCCCCCCCTCCACCCCCACCCCCCCTTGTGACCTTCACCTTGAAGATGCGGCGAAAACTATTATACGCGACACACCTTCTGTGCTTAACATTTGTAAAAAGTTAACAATTGTACTATGATTCGTTTCTGAGGTTATGGCTGAGACACGAATATTGACCAATTTTTAGTGTGACCTTGAAATGTGACCTTGACCTTGAAGGTATGAACACAGCTATGGTGTGTGACACATCCTCCCATGGTCCTTTATAATTGTGTGAAGTTTGTTTCTAGTCAAGTCTTAGCTGCCTACAGAGACAGTCAAGAATTGCCTAGAAACAACTGACTAGGTACTACAAAAACAAGTTGCATGTTGGGTCACCAATTTGTTTGCATTAAAAAGTTAAAGTCGGAATTAAGCCCTTAAGGATTAACTTAATATTACTGTTCACTGAATAATTTTGATAGGCAAAGTGCCTCCTCAATTAACATGGTTCCATTATACCAAAATCTTATTTTGAGAACTGGATTGTTTACCTTTAAACGCTTCACTGCATTGTACAATGTATCAGCATCACTGTCATCTACTGCAAGTTTTCTTTTCACAGCTCCAACATTCTGAATCAAGGTTGGTGGAGTTTCCTTTCTATAAGCTTTGTCTGCTTCCCTTTCATCTGCGTGTGGACTAAACGAACATTGCAGACATTCTTCAGTTGTCGTTGATGCTTTATTAAATGATTTAACACTTGGAAGTAAGGCAGGAAGCTGTGGTACATTGTGAACAGAATTTTGTATCTCCTCCAAATTAATGCAGAATGAGTTCTCATCTTTTAAGCCCGGTTTGTTTGCAACTGTTTCTCTTGAACAGTTCAACGGTTTTTCAGTGTAATTCACCTTGTTCTTTTCAACATTCACATCACTGGAAGAAACTGACAAAACTGCTTTTGATTGTTCTTGATTATTATGCTCAGTTTTTATTGCTGGAAATGGTTCGACAATGAAGCAATCCTGATCAGCTGAAGATGTCAATGAACCGTTGTTGATACCTATGTTACTGGTTAATTCTTCAGACTGGTGCAACGACGGCGATCCAATATTTTCCTTCTTGAACTCTTTGAAGTTTTTTCTTTCAAAATTTGATAACAAATTTTCACTTTCCCTTTTGGGCACATTTCTGTTATTTAAAAGATTTGTATTTAACACTTGTTTTTTTATCTCTGAATGTTTTTCACTGGAGCTCCCAAAGTGTGCAACAATTTTCATTTGTTTGGTGAATGATTTTGGTTGTTTTACTTCTGTAGCCCTCTTATCACATATAATTTTTGAATTTTTAATGGGGGTATTAATGGACACAGGATCTGATTTTGATGATACATCTTCATAATTCACCATGTGTTTTGTTGTACATTTAGTTGATCTGAATGTTTCACTTCCAGAATTTTTTGCAACACACAGGCTACCATCGTTAGATTTTGCAACAGACCGGAATAAGTTTCTGTGGTTAATGTTTTTTGAGTATACAGGTGAATTAACAATGAAACAATCATCTTCTTTTGTGTACAATGGTGAGGAGAGACAGGAGCTGCTTTCTGTATCAGATATTCCTTTAAGAAGATTAAATAAGTTTGAAAATAAGAAATATTTCAAATATATCAAAAAACCAAGTGCAATAGACAATAGTCCTCCATGGTTGTGACACCAAATTGTGGAGTATTATCTTGATTCCTCATTTGGATATAGGGTGTTACACCATGCCTAGGAGTATAGACAGGGTTGATTCTTCTGGGTAACTTTTGACCAAATCCATTGATATTTGTTCAAATTGTTGCGCTAATGAGAAAGGTGATGCCTGCCCGCCATCTGACCACCCACCCGTGTGCCCACCCACCTGCCCACACACTGACTTCATCAAACTAAAGGTGAAGGTTTATTTTTAAATTTGACCAATAATTTGAAGCTCCTGCAGCCAAATATCGTGAGAGATATAAGTGGTATGATATAAAAATATAGAACAACAATATGAAAAAATTACAACAAAAATGATAAATTTAATTTAATTTGTATATTTTTTACACTTACCAATGGCCCAGACTTAGCTGGTGCAAACTCAATATTATCAAGGGCCAAACACAAATTTTGATCCCCCCCAATCCCCCAAATTTGCATGTATACCGAAAATTAAAAGTCCTATCTGGCCCTCCATACTGTAACGGTAAAGAGTGTAGCCTGGACCCACAGGATCATTACAGCTGCCCCCTTGCCATGCCTCCTCAGTGACCAGCCCACAGATAGACCAATTTTTAGGAGCCATTACAGACCAACCCCAAACCCGGTGCAACAGTATACCCATGGTTCAGACCCAGAGAATGATAACAGCTAACCCCTGTCATCATCCTATCTCTTTATGACAGATTTATTTACAAAGACATTTGTGAACGCTCAACCATTCAAAATCTGCATCACTGTAATTCTCTGAAATGAGTCATGTTAGAATGAAACAGTGAAACAGAGCTTTTGGCTATTAACCTCATAATATTTGTCTGTAAGCTCATAATATGGAAGTAAGCTCATAATGGCTGTTTGGAGCCCCAAAAAAAAGCTCATAAGTATTGTATTATTGCCCAGACAGATGGATGGACAAAGGATGGACGAACGAAGGATGGCCACCCCGGATGCCGGCATTATGTGTACCATATATAGTATGGGTGCACATAAAAAAACTATACAGCTTGGCAAATCGGTAACCTGAACATCTATATGAAGTAACAAGACAATCGGATTGATATTCTTTGAGTTATCGCATGTCAAAGAAATAGATTGGAAAAAAACACAATTTGATGGATAAAGGGTTAAACACTCAGGATCAAACTACAAGATTTACACCAAAATCTATACAGCTCGGCACATCGGAAAACTGATCACACATATGAAGTAACAAGGCAACCTAATCAATATTTTTTTAGGTTACCGCATACCAAAGAAATGGATTAGAGTAATGCTTAATTTGATGGATAAAGGGATAGTATCTCAGGATCGAATCATCAGATTTACATTAAAAACTATACAGCTTGGCACATCAGTTACCTGAACTTATCTATCAAGTAACATAACAATAGGATTGATATTTTTTTTAGTTATAGCATGCCAAAGAAATGGATTGGAATAATTCTTAATTGGATGGGTAAAGGGTTAATATCTCAGTATTGAATAACAAGATTTACACCAAAAACTATACAGCTTGGCGCATTAGTAACCTGAACACAAATATAAAGTATCATGACAATCTAAGCAATAGGTTTCAAGTTATCGAATGCCAAAGAAATGGATACGGATACCGGGTGGACATACAGATAGACAGTCGGACGGACAGACAGATGAAGAATGGACGAACGACAGAGGGCCACCCCAGATGCCGGCATTATTTGTACCATACATGGTATGGGTACACATAAAAATTCAAGTTAAATCAGCATAGTGTCCAACATAGATGAGTTGAACAGAAATTCTTTCAACAGAGTTAAGCTTAACAGAAACTCTTTAAAGTGTAAATTAAATGAGTTTTGGTGGAAATATAACGTCCTGCACAACTATAATATAAAAGTCATGGACTCATAAGGTTCAAAGAAACTGAGCTCTGGGGACTGCCAACTTGAATTGGACATGTCTTCATTCATTCATAGTAAGGAACATACATACCAAGTTTTGTGAGAATTGGCCAAATGGTCTTGGAGAAAAATCATTTGTAGCCATGATGGAAGATTTCGGATGATAAACAAAGAGTGATGAGTTAAGAAATCATTGCATAAGAGCTGGTTTGTTTAATTTTCATAAAAAAAAATTAAAGATAAATATGCAGCTGTTATATAGTGTAATGATGACTAATCTCAAAGTAACATCAGTATATCCATTGTAAAATCCCAGGTGAACTCCTGTTGTGAGAATAAATTTTCAATTCTCACATAATTTTCAATTTGAGAGCACTGTTATACCTTTGTGAGTGCCACCAACACATAATCCATAGTAATGAAAGTGTCAATGACACTGTAGCTCAACTTGACAAACTTGACCTTGGTAAGTTATAAATGAAATGGTAAAATTGAAGATCATTGGTACCAATGTTATTTGATGAACTTTCGACATAACAGCATTGTGTGCACACATCAAGAGTAATCCATGCATTTTAAATGTAAACTGTAAGACTGGCTAAAGGAAGAATGTTGATACATAAATGCAGTATGTTAAGAGGTTATTGTAAATGGCATCTTTTTTAACAGAAATGAATGCTAATCAATAGCTCTTATCTAAAGGTCTTGCCTAATGAGCACACCAAGTTCAAAAATAATTCTATGATAAATGTGGCCTGTAGGCCATGTCAAAGAATGTTGATGCCCAAATGCAATAAATTCAAAGATTGTTGCTAACAGCAACAGTTTTTGATTGAAATGAAAAGAAAATCAATAGCTCCTACCTTTGTCACCCTGCATAAGCATACAAAGTTTCAGAACAACCTGATAATGAAGGTGCCCTCTGAGGCATGCCAAAGGAAGATGTCATTGCTTGTGGCAATGGTTTTTTTTATGAAAATTCATAAATATACCCTGCAGAGAGTGCAAAAGGGATCAAAGGCTGGTGATGACGACAATAATTTTTTATGGAAATGAAAAAAAGCAATAGCTCACTTCTAGAGGTCACCACGAACACACATACCAAGTTTCAAAGTGATCCGATCAAAAATGTGAACTGAAGGGTGTGTTAAAGGGAAATATTGAGGTCTGACTAAACTAAGTTCAAAGGTCAGCAGAAACACTTTTTGACAGAAATGGAAGAAAATCGACAGCTCCCATATAGATGTCACCCCACAGAAGCAAACCAAGCCTGCAAACAATCCAATCATAAATGTGCCCTGCAGGGTGTGTCAAAGGGAAATATTGAGGCTTAACTGCACTAAGTTTTTACTAAGTTCATCGAAGGTCATTGCCAGTGGCAACATTTTTTGAAGAAAATTGAAGAATCTAGAGGTAACCCCAAACAAGCATACAAAGTTTCTAACCGATCTGATCGTAAATGTGCCCTGTAGGGCATGCCAAAGGAATATATTGATGCCTGACTAAACTAAGTTCGAAGATCGTTGCCAGCAGCAACATTATTTGACGGACGGAAATGGAAGAAAATCGATAGCACCCATCTAGAGGTCACCCCAAACAAGCATGCCAGGCTTCAAAGCAATCTGATTATAAATGTGCCCTGTAGGGTGAGCCAAAGGGAAATATTTAGGTCTGACTAAACTAAGTTCTAAAACTAAGTTCCAAGAACGTTGGCCGCGGCGACATTTTTCGACGGAAATGAAAGAAAATCGATAGCTCCCATCTAGAGGTCTCCCCAAACATGCATGCCAGGTTTCAAAGCAATCCGATCATAAATATGCCCTGTAGGGTGTGCCAAAGAGAACTAGAGGTACTATGAGCAAGCTCACAAAGTGATTCCCCCTGTGCCTGTCAGAACGGAATTATATTGCTTCATGCACATCTTCATATGGAGTTCTTCCATTGTGTAAATTCTTCAAACGGTTTAGGAGGAGTTGCGCATATAAGGATGGACAGATGGACAGATGGACGAACGAATGGACAGACAGATGGACGGATGGATGGACGGACAGGGTGATTCCTATATAGCCCCCCAAACTTTGTTTGTGGGGGTATAGATATTGAGGTCTGACTAAACTAAGTTCTAAGAATGTTAGCCATGGCAACATTTTTTGACGAAATGGAAGAAAAACGATAGCTCCCATCTAGAGGTCACCACAAACAAGCATGCCAGGTTTTAAAGCAATCCAATCATAAATGTGCCCTGTAGGGTGTGCCAAGGGAAAATACTGAGGTCTGACTAAACTAAGTTCTAAGAATGTTGGCCGCAGCAACATTTTTTGAGGGAAATTGAAGAAAATCGACAGCTCCCATCTAGAGGTCACTCCAAAGAAGCATGCCAGGTTCCAAAGCAATCCAGTCATAAATGTGCCCTGTAGGGTGTGTCAAAGGGAAATATTGAGGTCTGACTAAACTAAGTTCTAAGAATGTTGGCCACGGCAACATTTTTTGACGGAAATTGAAACAAGAGGCCCTAAAGAGCCTTAATCGCTCACCGGCCAAAGTGGTTCAAAGAAGTATTTGGGGTCACATTCAGTTAGACATGGTTCATCAACACTACAAAGGAATGAAGTCATGAGAGACAAATTTTATGGAAATAGGGACATGGCTTGAACAAACTTGAATCTTATCCCCCTAAGGATGCTGCATACCAAATATCAAAAGCATTCATCTGCTGGATCTGAAGAAGATGTTTAAAGAAAATTCCTCATTTTGAACTAAGTTATCATTCGGGCTACCACAGTGAGCCCAAATAGGAAACCAGGGACTTGGCTTTAACAAACTTGAATCTCACCCACCTAAGGATGTTACACACCACATATCAAAACATTCTGACTGCTGGATCTGAAGAAGAAGATTTTTTAAGACAATTCCTCATTTCGAACAAAGTTACAATTCAAGCTTCCACAGTGAGCCCAAATTTGGACCTAGGGACATGGCTTGAACAAACTTAAATCTCCCCCCCCCCCCCCCCCCCCCCAAGGATGCTGCATACCAAATATCAAAAGCATTCATCTGCTGGATCTGAAGAAGAAGATTTTTAAAGAAAATTCCTCATTTTGAACTAAGTTATCATTTGGGCTCCCACAGTGAACCCAAATATGGACCTAGGGACATGGCTTGAACAAACTTGAATCTCACCCCCCTAAGGATGCTGCATACCAAATATCAAAACATTTCGACTGCTAGATCAGAAGAGGAAGATTTTTAAAGAAAATTCCTCATTTTGAACTAAGTTATAATTTGGGCTACAACAGTGAGCCCAAATATGAACCTGTGGTAGCCCAAATATGAACCCAGGGACTTGGCTTGAACAAACTTGAATCTCACCCCTTAAGCATGCTGCATACCCAATATCAAAAGATTCTGCGTGCTGGATCTTGAGAAGAAGATTTTTAAAGAAATTTGCCTGAAATGCACTAAGTTCAAATTTGGGCTCCTATACTGAACCCAAATATGAACCCAGGGGTCCGATTTGAACACACTTGAATCAGATCCACCCCACAATGTTGCATACCAAATATCAAAAGATTCTGCCTGCTGGATCTGGAGAAGATTTTTTAAGAAATTTGCCTGAAATGCACGAAGTTCATATTTGTGCTTCTATACTGAGCCCAAATGTGAATCCAGGGGGCCGATTTGAACAAACTTGTATCAGATCCACCCCACAATGTTGCATACCAAATATCAAAAGATTCTGCCTGCTGGATCTGGAGAAAAAGATTTTTTAAGAAATTTGCCTGAAATGCACTAAGTTCAAATTCGGGCTTCTATAGTGAGCCCAAATATGAATCCAGGGGCTGCCAATTTGAACAAACTTGAATCTGACCCCCCTAGAGATAATGTATACCAAACTGTAAAGAATTCTGCCAGGTGGATCTGAAGAAGATTTTTTTGAATTTTGGAAAGAAATTCATGGGTGCTATCAAGAGTTATGCCCCTTGTGGTGTCCCCTGTGGGTGCAGCAAGTTTATTTGTACACGTTTGAATTGTCATATGATAGGGAACTTGCACACCAAATTTGGTTCAATTTGATCCTGTAGTTTGTGAGGAGTAGTCGATAATGTAAAGTTCACGATGGACGACGACGGACGGCAGATGCTAAGTTAAGCTCCCTTCGGTGAGCTAAAAATCGATAGCTCCCATCTAGACGTCACCCCAAACAAGCATACCAAGTTTCAAAGCGATCTGATCATAAATGCGACCTGTGAGGTGTGCCAAAGGAAATTGTGTACGTACGTACGACGACGGACAAGAAGTGATGGCAATAGCTCAGCTTGACTTTGTCAAGTTGAGCTAAAAATCAAACTTTGTATTTATACATTTACCAGACTTTAACCCTCAAGGGCCAAGTTCCAATTAAGGCAAGTGTTTTGTCTGATGTACATATGTATAACACATGTTCCAACATACAAACTTATGGTGGTCTTGCTGATGGACATTACAGTACCATAGCAGTACTTTCTAGCGAAGTCTTGGCTGCATGTCTAGCCAGCCAAGACATCACTAAAACACCAGTGCTAAATAAAAAGCGTTACCTTATGAGGGAGCAAAAGATAAGAACAATAATCCAGGCCATTAAGGACACTTTCAGAATCTATGCCAAGAATCAAATGAACATTTCATGCAAAATCAAACTTGTTGCTCATTGTTTTCCCTACAAGAAACTATTTGTGGGAATCAATTCTGATTCTCAATTAAATTTTAAGTAGTCTTGAAACGGTTACCCGATTAATCAACCTTGACTCGATTTTCAGGAAAATCGGCTCTCAAATTCGCCAGTCGACTATGGGGACTTTTATTAAGGCAGAGGTTGTCAGCATATAATGTTGTAAAATTAGTCTAACATAATAAAAACCTCGACATAATGGAATATCTTGGGATTACATCAGGGAAAACCTCATAGAAGCGCTTCAAAAACATGCATCAATCAAGCCCATCATGTTGTTCACACCCTTTGATGTCGCTGATAATTGACAGTCGGACTGAGTTGTATTCAATGTGGCATGACATCAAAACAATCAGTAGCGGCACTTTTCATCCTGATTGTTCAAAGACCAGGTATATTTTAGCGAGCGTCCTCTGATGCACTTTCAAAATATGACCTCAAACTTAAGAACCGGTAGGCCCGGTACATGTAATGTCATCATCAGGCATTACATACCATAGAATAAACTTTGCCACTTTACTTGCGCACATGTGTGTTTGGAGTAGGAACAAATTTCAAACAAGAGTTCTTATCTAATGAATACCACTTGCAAACTTTGAACATGAGAACTTCTGTTTGAAATTACTTTTTACTTCAATCACCCCACACACATCGGCAGATGGCACATCAATGTTTTATTTCCATAGAGATAGGGATCTTGGTAATTTATAAACTTGACTGATTTGAATCTCAAACTAACTGAAGGTACTGTGAGCAAGCTCACTAAGTGATACCCCCCGCACCTGTCAGAACGGAATTATATTGCTTCATGCACATCTTCATATGGAGTTCTTCCATTGTGTAAAGTTTCATGAAAATTCTTCAAACGGTTTAGGTGGAGTTGCGCTTATAAGGATGGACAGACGGACGGACAGGGTGATTCCTATATACCCCCCCCCCCCCCCACGGGGGGTATAATAATGTGAATCCCAATTCGTCAAAATTTTCATCCGTGTTCAGTTGCATTCATACATTCGTTTAGAAGGACGCTTGTCAATGGAAATTGCGAAATAAATTTTTGTATATGCCATAATATATAGTTCACTTCAGATTAGCTAGATCTTACAAGATAAAAGTTCATTTCGGGAATTCTGGTAATACATTTAATAAACAAACACTAGATTTCAAGACTGCAATTTTATTCTGAACCACCGGCAAACAATAACATTACACTAGAACCTGTCTTGAGAGACCACCCTTTGGGCCACACAAAAGTGGTCTCTCAAGACAGGTGGTCTCTCCTAACAGGTTTCAGGTTTTCTCAAGTCAGTGAATAACCAACCACAAAATTCAGAAATGGAGAAGAATGGATTTTTGTAATTACTTTGTTGTAGTTCTTTTTTATGAAGTTTTTGTAACAAATTGAAATGGACTGTTATAAAAATTATAAAAATAAATTAGTGTTGAAAATCTTCATTGAAGATTTTCAACACTAATTTATTTTTATAATTTTTATAACAGTCCATTTCAATTTGTTACAAAAAGATTTTCAACACAAATTTATTTTTATTCCTATATTTCACATTTCAGGTATGTATGAAATTGTTTATTCAGCAATAATCCTAATCTTTTCTCAGGGGTCTTATAAAAACATCTCAATCTTTAATGAGTTAGCAATTGAAACCCAATTAAGAGCTTTTAATACTTTTAATTATGTTAGTATAACCACAATGGATTTTCCAATTCCAGAACAGGTAAAAAATTTTTGTCATGGTTTCAGTCTTTCAAAGGGTTGGTCTCTCAAGACAGGTCCATTTTCGCATAAAAATACAAGTTGGTACCAGGTCACAGTGGTCTCTCAAGGCAGGTGGTGGTCTCTCAAGACAGGTGGTCTCCCATAGTAGGTCCATTTTAGAGTAAAACAAATTGGTGCCTGGAAGATGTGGTCTCTCAAGACAGTGGTCTCTCAAGACAGGTTTTTCTGTAACTTAATTTAAAAAAAAAATACACTTTGAATGTACAATTCAACAGTATTAAAAAAATGAAGATAAACATTGAATCAAAATCACTTTCCTCACATTTTTCACTCTTGAAAACTTGATTTGAGGTGAGCAATTTTCCACTCGCCTCCATTTTGCTCCCATTCGTCACTGAGTGTCCCATTGCTCAAGAAAGCATATGTTATAGTACTCCATAAAAGTTAAAAAATTTATAGTAATTTATATATTTTTTATACTTACCAATGACCCAGACTTAGCTGGTGCTAACTCCAACAAAACCAGGGCCAAACACAAATTTTGCCCCCCAATCCCCAAAATTTGCATCCAAAACAAAAAGAAATCATGTCCTAAAGGACCTCCATAGTACGCCTCTACTGCGCATGCGCGGTGACGCAGTCGTCCCGAAATTGGCGCCAATTATCATTCTTACTGGCAGTGCCTGGTCAGCGCTATGTACTCAGCGGGGAGGCAAGAGTTCCCAACTCCAGGGAGGGCCATCCCCGTCTGGGTCATTGGTAAGTATAAAAAATATATAAATTACTATGAATTTTTTAACATTTTTATACTGTACCAATGACCCAGACTTAGCTGAATAGTAAACAGGCTGGAGGGCCTAGGACATAGAGGAAAATCCAATAAGCTCAATTATATAGTAAAGAGGTAACCCCTTAAGGAGAAAAGGAGTATTAGGCTTTACATGTATCTTTCTTATTTAAAATTAAATTAGAAAGATACACTACCCTTAATAATTGAGCACAATAACATTCATGTTCTCTATTAACATCCAGTATAACCCTTATACTAATTATTTTTAAAGCAAGCCAATAAATAAAGTAGTCCAGAGAATTGAGACTCTTTATAATCATTTAAAAGTGTCCGAGTATTGTATATTAAAGCCTGTTTGACACTTGACATATACAAATGCTTCACACCGAGCTACACTTTAAAAATAAGACATGAATGAATTTAAACATTAATATTACACTTTAAAATCATCCCGGAAGCGACTCAGAAATACTGACTTGGAGGAGGCATTCCCTTGCTTTTCACTATAAAGCAGGTAACCTAAGGGAACACCCCCCCCCCCCCCCCCCCCCCTTCCCCTTGCCCTGGGTCAAATAGCCCAGAACGAAGAGGGCAGCCGGACGGAGTCACTGCCGGAACAGAAAGCCTGCATAACTATAGTTGCAACTGTTTAGTGGACGACATTCTGAGCAACAGATAACGGACCTAAACAATGCAGGTCTCCAGAAATGGACTCAATATTTCTGAGATAAAAATTCGTAAACGTGGATGGCTGAGACCAATAAGCAGCCTTCATTAAATCTGTAATAGCAACACTATTAGCATAAGCCCAGGAAGTAGAAAGAGCTCTTACTTCATGAGCAGAAATCTTAAGCACAGACTGCTGAGAAGAAGATAAATCTTCATAAGCAGTACGGATAGTTAACTGAATCCATCTAGCAATAGAATGGACTGAAATGTCCTTTCTATTAGGCATCAAAGACAGAAAGAAACGTTTCCGTCCCTTTCTGATAAACTGAGATCTCTGTTTATAGATACGTAGTGCTCTAACAGGACAGAGTAAAGGCCTACGCCCGTCTGAAGACGGAAGAGCCTTAATAACAATAGGTTCCGGATATTTATTAGGAGCCTGATTCTTAGCTAAAAAACCCACATTAGTAGTGAAGGTGATAGTGTTCCCAACACTACGATAATGAGAATCATCCACCGATAGTGCATGAAGCTCACTGACTCTTCTGGCAGAAGAGAAAGCTAAGAGAAAAGCTGTCTTATAAGATAAGAATTTGAAATCTACTGTCCCAAGAGGTTCAAATGGCTTTTCCTTCAATTTAAGGAGAACCCAAGCTAAATTCCACTTAGGAATTAATCTAAGAGTTCTGGGTCTATTTATCGAAAAGTTTCTAACCAATTTCGACAAAGAGACATTAGATCCAATTTGTAAACTATCATGATGTGCATAGGTATCAGATAACATAGATCTATAACCCTTTATAGTAACAGGCTGCAGTTTGATTTCGTCAAACAAGTATACTAGAAAGTTTGCAATGCCTGGTATAGAGGGATCAAATATATCTACAGAATGATCCCTACACCAACGACGAAAAACCTTCCACTTAGCCGCATAGTTTAGCGAAGAGGAGGTCCTCCTACAGTTAGAAATTGCATCCACTGCTCGTCCTGTAAAGTGCTTGCCATGCAAGAAGGACCACACAACGGAAAAACGTGAAGGTTGAGACCTTGCGGGTTGTGATGGAGTTGGCGCAATTTCCCCTGCGAAAGAAGATCCTCTCGTGGAGGAAGCTTCCGCGGTAGGTCCCACAACAGACACCTGAGTAGATTTATCCACGGTCTCTGTGGCGACAGAGATGCTACCAACAGAATCTTGCATTGAGATTGTTTTATCTTTAGCAATACTTGTTGAATTAACGGCGCTGGAGGATACGCATATCCTATCATTCCGTCCCAAGGGATCGACAGAGCGTCTACTGCAAATGCTCTTGGATCCGGACACGGAGACACATACGTCTGCAACTGATTGTTGAGATGTGTCGCAAATAAGTCTATCATTGGCCGTTCCCATTGGTAGCAAATCTGATTGAATACTTGTTTGCTGAGAGTCCACTCCGACGGCAACAAGCGACCCTTTCGTGAAAGGGAGTCTGCTAGCACATTCAGACGACCCGGTATGTGACGGACCGAAAGAAGAACGTGATGTTCTAACACAAACAGAAGGATTCTTTCCGTTAGATTGAACAACGGAACTGAATGAGTGCCTCCCTGATTCCGTATATACGCCACGACTGTCGTATTGTCGGATAGGATTTGGACATGAGCATCGTGAATAATGTCCATCCAGTGACGTAACGCAAGCCAAATTGACATCATTTCCTTGATGTTTATGTGCTTGCACAGGAATTGCGGATCCCAAAGACCCTGGCATCTCGAATCCGTTGGGATTAATGATGCACCCCAACCTGTTTGACTGGCATCCGTCATAACAGTAAAACTCGGATCCGGCAACTGCAGCGGAACTCCTTGAGTTAACCACTGAATGTTTGCCCAAGTCTGAATCTCTTGTTTCACTTGATCTGACAAGAGAACGTCTACATCGAGCGAATGAATTTTCACACTCCAATTCTGAGTCAGGAAAATTTGAAGAGGACGTGTGCGTAGCCGCCCCATCGGAATGAGATCCGCGGCGGCTCCGCACAGACCTATCAGTCTCATAAATTCTCTCGCCGTGACTTTGTCTGCGTGCAGACAATAGCGAGCGTAACAACTGACTAATTTCGCTCTGGTTAACGGCAGACGAACGAGATTGTTGTGCGTCTCGAAGCTCATTCCCAGATGAGTGAATGACTTGGACGGCACCAGATCCGACTTCTCCTCGTTTACTATAAAACCGAGACGTCGGAGCAATAGAAGAAGATTCTGAACATCGTTCTGAAGCGTTAACTCATTGCCGTACCTCTGAAGAATGTCGTCCAGGTAGGCCGACGTTACCGCAGACGAATGAGCTCGGAAGTAGATCATTACCGAGTTCATTACCCGAGTGAAAGCCCAGGGTGCTAGATTCAATCCGAAGCACATCGCCCGGAATTGATACACCACTCCTAGGACTGCGAAGCGTAGATACTTCCGGAATGTCGGATGTACCATGACGTGAAAGTACGCATCTTTGAGATCTATGCTCGTTGCATAATCGTTCACCCGAATACTCGCTCTGACCGATCGAATCGTCTCCATATAAAACTTCGGAGCGACGATCAGCTTGTTTATCCAGCTCAAATCTATGACTGGACGGAACGAGCCGTCTGGTTTCGGAACCAGAAACAGATGGCTGTAGAATCCCAGAGATTCCTGGTTTTCTACGACCTCTACCGCGTTCTTCATTAAAAGAGACTGCACCTCTGATAACAGAGCGTCTCTTTTCTGTGGATTTGACGGAAGATGAGTCCACTTTGGACTTCGAGTTAATGGAGGCTTTCGTTTGAAGGATATCTTTAGACCTTCCGAAGTCACTCCTCTCACCCAAGGGTCGTCCGTAATCGATGCCCACTCTTGTGAAAAACTCGACAACCTTCCGCCAACTGGAACGCGATAGAGGTTTAAGCCATCACCTCCTGGACCTGCGAGGCCTGCGGTAGGAGAAACCACGTCTTCCACGACCCGCACCTCGCCTCGTCGACCTCGGGGCGTCCGACCGATTGTCCCGGCCTGAAGGACGTCCCGAACGAGAGTCGCTATCCTGACGGTCTCTCGAATAAGACCAAGAGGATGCACCGGAACCTCTATAGGAACCTCTCTTGGGTGCATTAGACCCAGAAGTGCCTGTCTTATTCGTGTCTGTTGTATCCGACTTTTTAGGAGCCGATCTGAACAACAGAGAATCATTAGCTTTCTTTTTAATTTTATCATAAATAGCGGAAAGCTTGCCGTCAAAGAGAAGTTCTCCTGAGACCGAAGCGACTCTAAGAGAGTTCTTCACCTTAGAATCCACTAGTGTGGATGTAGCTAGGGCTGCGTCACGTCTAACCAACTCCAGATTTGCCACTGAAAGGGCGGAGTTACACGTGGAATAAGCTACTGCCCTTGAAAGAAGTCTTAAAGAGGATTGTATATCCTGAAACTCTTCCCCTTGAAGGCGCAGTGATAACGCCTTAGTAAGGTGATCTGCGTAAGATAAGGCATCTAAATTGGCTCTGTTAGACGCAATAGCTGTTTCCAACACCGCGGTTGGAATAGAAGCTGACGACGGTAATGATAGCTCTAAGTCTTCCGCCTCGTCGTCCATACGCAGAGGAACTCTCGGTATACCCTGTCCTGCCGTATCGAATTTATTCCTTGCATTAATGAAAGGCAGGTTAAGAGTATTAGCGGACAAGAAACCTGCTTTCCCCGTCCTGGAAGCAAGTTTAAATATAGCGTCGTTCAATAATTCAAATGTTCTTGCAACATTATTGGACTGCGACGGAAACTCGGGAGCGATGTCCCTGAACCGCTCAAAAAATTCAGAGTCCAATGACGCTATAATTCTCTTGTCCGGAAGCGCAGCAGTCTGGCCCGACGGAACAACTTGAGGGAGAAAGTGCCGGATGAAGTCCACGGCAGCTTTATGTTGTTCCGAAAGGGATAGCTCCAATTCATCCGTATCCCTTTCACCATCCGGTCGGACCTCCCGATGTTCCCGGTCATCCGCCCCCGATGCTTCGGCGGAGCGTACCGACCCAGCGCCGTTGGATAATTCTCGATCCGACACCGTTTCTGTCGGCTGCTGGGATGCTGCGATAAGCTGTGCTATCTGCACAAGAATGTCCGACGTCGAGACCTGCGGAGGCGCAGTCTTTCGCTGCTTCGCCGAGGGCAGCTCCGCATCAGATGGCTCCCGCATACTTTTCCTATGCGAACGTCCGGAGTCCATCGGTCTCGAATCCCTGGCTGCCGGATGGTGTGACCTGGTCGCCGAAGAATCCTTCATCGGCGAAGCTGGTAAAATATCGGCGGTCACGCAGCCAAGGTGCGGTCGTGTGCGCTGACGAGAAGAGGAAGCCTTAACAGTCTCTGCGGACTGCTTATACAACGGAGCGTCCCGAGCGACGGACGTATGCTCCGCTAAAGACACATTTTGTACCACAACATCTGGTCCCAGATGTTGTTGTACGAGAGAGGGACCTCTCTCGCTCGCGGCCCGGCTGGACCTGGACGAGCTAGGAACCGGACTAAAAGGCTTCCTCCGTTCTCGTTTACTATCCGCCGTCACTGGGTGTGCATCTATTATGTTTATAGTGCTCGCATCACCCAAAATTTCCTCTTGGACCGCATCGGACGAACCCGGCTGCCGAACCATTCGGTGAATGGACGCTACACCGGGCGAGCTAGCGGACGACATTTGTCTAATCTCCATGAGCACTTTTGCCGCTAGCTCTGAATTCATTTGTGACGACGGACGCACACTTGAAGAAGATAACATGGAAACATCACCCTGTTCTGGTTCCTCTGAAATAGAAACTGAGAGAGTAGAGTGACCTTGTGGAGAAAGAGCCGGCATCGCTCTTTCTCCAGAAACAACATATCGTGACACACGTTTCCAATGTTTCTCATCCCAATGTTCACATATAGGACAGGGATTAATGCGAGAACACTGACTACAATTAATACAATGATCATGAAAGTCAGAGGAAGATTTCTTCCTATTACAATTTGAACAATGTCCCTTCATTGTGAAAGAACAGCAATAAGTCCTAGTTACTCGCAAAAACCCCTGACACAAAGATACATAATAACATGATCCATTAATAAATGAAAAAACAATTGCAAAACAAAATAATTTTGAAAAAATATTTTTTCAGAAAAGCCCAAGTTGCTGAAAAGTAACGTTGAGCCCCGATGGATCCGATGGCAAAGTGTGGTCAAAAATTTTAAATTTATATAAAATAATTAATGAGACACTTTCGGATAATATAAATGTATCTTATAATGAGATAAACTACCACAAAGGCAAACAGCCCCCCTCAAAAAAGGCTGTTGCCAATGAAAACAAACAGTGTAAACACACTAGAAAACATGACTCCAGGCACTGAAAAAACTGGCCCGGAATCAGTCATCAATTACACTCTATCTGATGCAAAACAGAGACTCCCAGGGGAGAATCTGTAGAACATCAGATGGAAGATGCAGAACACAAACGTTATACACCCATGGGTGAAAACGTAACTATGGGGAAAATAACAGAAAACATTCTGTAACCAAGCAACTCTCCCAGGAAATTTTAGAAATGAAACTTCTCAAAAATATGCCAAAAGCATGGGAGAATTGCCAGGGGGGACTTTAGAAGGCTAGGGGAGAGGAAACACTGAATAAGCAGTGCAACAATTAGCAAGAATGACAACAAGAGGCCCATGCCTCGAAAATAGGCAACTTAACATAATTTCATCAAAAAATTTTAAGTACAGCCCTGATTATTTTTTGCCACTTCTTTTTCCTCTCCTCCTTCTATCCTCCATAGAATCACATTTTCTCCAAAAATTACGTGTCTGGCATCCTTTAAACTGAGATTTACAAGCACAAAGATCAGTGAGATGTTGACTGATGAAGGGCCAAACAGAAAAAATGATAATTGGCGCCAATTTCGGGACGACTGCGTCACAGCGCATGCGCAGTAGAGGCGTACTATGGAGGTCCTTTAGGACATGATTTCTTTTTGTTTTGGATGCAAATTTTGGGGATTGGGGGGCAAAATTTGTGTTTGGCCCTGGTTTTGTTGGAGTTAGCACCAGCTAAGTCTGGGTCATTGGTACAGTATAAAAATACAGATTTTCGAACAGAGCACCTTTTCTTTCTTTCTGAGGCATTGTGAAGTACAGAATTATCTCGCACTTCAATTTCGAAGGCCTTTATATTGATGGCTTAATGATATCCAATAAAACTGTTCTAATAATGAATACTGGACACAAAAATATAAAACTTGTGGGTAAAAAAATCCAGATCAATAAACATCACATATTTTTAAAAACTGAAATAGAAAATAATTGTATGTGGGCTGGCCTTGTCTTTACAATTAACCTTACAAAATAAGAAAATAACACACTAGAAAACAGTGAACTATTGACAAAACAAGAAAATAATGCAATGCAAAGCATCGCAGATGCCACCTCAGCAATGCCAATGTAGGCAATACAAAAATGATTTAATTTTCAGCCGCAATTCAATCAAAATTATTGCTATGGACAAGAATCAACAATGCAAAAACTTCATATGGACAGTATTTCTGAGTCTAAGGGGCATAACTGTGGTAAGTATGGGTGAACATAACCCTCAATATGCAGAAATCCTTTCCCCTAGACCCCAGAATGGTGTATCATCATACCAAAGGACATTAAAAGCTACAAGTTATACAGGAGTTATAATGCAAAATGCTCACATGGAAAGTTTTCGAAGTGAAACAAGGACCATTACTTTGGTCTTTTAGAGCTTAATGCTATTTCAATTTGTAATACTGAGTACGGTATTTTTTTAAATACTGCGATATGAGTAAATATTGAGTATTTGTGAACTGACAATCCTTGTTTGGTTAGTTTATTAAGTTTTGTAATGATTCAATAAATCAAGCAATAAACATAACAACATAAATCATTTTTTTATGCGGCTTCAGTGAACATTAACCCAATTACAGGGTCACACACACAAACAAGCTAACATCCTTCAGTAAATAAATCGCAAAACAAACATGGGCCAATTTTTTTTTTAATTCTAATGACACTCACTGACCTTAACAACTCTTCCCATTGTTTGTAGAAAACAGTCACTGTCAAAACAATCACCAAACATTTGTATGGCTTATTTCCAAAGCAAAGAACTACGCAAACACTGACCAAAAGTCAATACCGCGGCACTTCCTTTGAATTTATTACAACCAATTATAACACAGGGGAGTAAGCCACAGATGTGTTTCGAATAGAATAGAATAGAATAAAACTAGAGGTACTATAACCCCCGCGCCACAGTTGTTGTGTTTACGAGGACACAAGCATATGATGCAGCAATTGAAACGTATAAGTTAGATTATCTCCCCTTGGAAATGTCAGAGTGGAATTATATTGCTTCATGCACATCTTCATATGGAGTTCTTCCATTGTATAAAGTTTCATGAAAATTCTTCAAATGATTTAGGAGGAGTTGCGCTTATGAGGACCGACAGACGGACAGACAGATGGACAGACAGACAGACTGACGGATGGACGGACGGACAGGGTGATTCCTATATATCCCCCCAAACTTTGTTTGTTGGGGGTATAATAAAGGAGGCTTGTTTATTCATCAAAAAACTTGGTGCAGTTCATTCAATCAGAATAAGAACAAGAATGAGTCTACATTAAGCAATCCATAGGCTACACTCTCAATCCCCGAGTCCCTCAGGAGTGACAAAAATAATCCGGGCATCATACCTTTTCTTCAGCTGATCATAATGTAAAATGTAGAGCTCCCCTATGAAGCCCCTTGAATCTATGCAGATTAATCTTAATCCCCCCCCCCCCTCCCCCCACCAGAAGTGTTGTATACGAAATATGAAAGCTTTCTGTTTGGTGGATCTGAAGAAGATGATTTTTATAGAGATTTCCTCATATTGCACGAAATAAAAATTTGGGCTACAATAGTGAGCCCAAATATATACCTATGGATCTCATTTGAACAAACTTGAATCTGACCCCCCTAGAGATGTTGCATACCAAATATGAAAGCATTCCGACTGGTGGATCTGAAGAAGAAGATTTTTAAAGAAATGTCCTCATATCGCACTAATGAAAAATTTAGGCTACAACAGCGAGCCCAAATACATACCTAGGGATATGATTTTAACAAACTTGAATCTGACCCCCTAGAGACGTTGCATACCAAATTTGAAAGCATTCTGACTGGTGGATCTCAAGAAGATTTTTCAAAATTACCCCCCACATTGAACAAAGTTAAAATTTGGGCTTCCATAGGAAGCCAAAATATTAACCTAGGGACTTGGTTTGAACAATCTTGAATCTGACCCTCATAACAATGATGTATATCAAACATTAAAAGATTCTGACTGGTGGTTCTGAAGAAGAAGATTTTTAAAGAATATTCCCCATATTACCCTATGTAAAAAATTTGGGCTCATGTATTGGGCCCAAATAAGAACCAAGGGCTTTATTTTAACAAACTTGTATCTGACCACCCCCCTCCCCCCCCCACCCCCGCCCCCCCTGTGAATGCTGTATACTGAAAATCAAAAGATTCTGATGATTGGTTTTTGGAGAAAAGATTTTTTTAAATTTTTGCAATTATGCTGACCATTATAGAACACCCTAACATAACCGATGGCATTTTTTTTTACCATTCAATTCTACTGGTCCTGAGGATACTTCATACCAAATAACAGCTCTCTGTTCAGCGTGGTTTGGGAAATATGGGCGTTTGAAAATATTTCTATTTTTAGCTCCCAGGGTTTTTTTTTTGCACGGGTCAAGTACTTATGACCCAATAATACCACATACCAAATTTGGTTTAAACCGGACCATTGGTTCAGAAAGTTAAAAAATTTATAGTAATTTATATATTTTTTATACTTACCAATGACCCAGACTTAGCTGGTGCTAACTCCAACAAAACCAGGGCCAAACACAAATTTTGCCCCCCAATCCCCAAAATTTGCATCCAAAACAAAAAGAAATCATGTCCTAAAGGACCTCCATACTACGCCTTTACTGCGCATGCGCAGTGACGCAGTCGTCCCGAAATTGGCGCCAATTATCATTCTTACTGGCAGTGCCTGGTCAGCGCTATGTACTCAGCGGGGAGGCAAGAGTTCCCAACTCCAGGGAGGGCCATCCCCGTCTGGGTCATTGGTAAGTATAAAAAATATATAAATTACTATATATTTTTTAACATTTTTATACTGTACCAATGACCCAGACTTAGCTGAATAGTAAACAGGCTGGAGGGCCTAGGACATAGAGGAAAATCCAATAAGCTCAACTATATAGTAAAGAGGTAATCCCTTAAGGAGAAAAGGAGTATTAGGCTTTACATGTATCTTTCTTATTTAATATTAAATTAGAAAGATACACTACCCTTAATAATTGAGCACAATAACATTCATGTTCTCTATTAACATCCAGTATAACCCTTATACTAATTATTTTTAAAGCAAGCCAATAAATAAAGTAGTCCAGAGAATTGAGACTCTTTATAATCATTTAAAAGTGTCCGAGTATTGTATATTAAAGCCCGTTTGACACTTGACATATACAAATGCTTCACACCGAGCTACACTTTAAAAATAAGACATGAATGAATTTAAACATTAATATTACACTTTAAAACCATCCCAGAAGCGACTCAGAAATACTGACTTGGAGGAGGCATTCCCTTGCTTTTCACTATAAAGCAGGTGACCTAAGGGAACACCCGCCCCCCCCCCCCCCTTCCCCTTGCCCTAGGTCAAATAGCCCAGAGCGAAGAGGGCAGCCGGACGGAGTCACTGCCGGAACAGAAAGCCTGCATAACTATAGTTGCAACTGTTTAGTGGACGACATTCTGAGCAACAGATAACGGACCTAAACAATGCAGGTCTCCAGAAATGGACTCAATATTTCTGAGAAAAAAATTCGTAAATGTGGATGGCTGAGACCAATAAGCAGCCTTCATTAAATCTGTAATAGCAACACTATTAGCATAAGCCCAGGAAGTAGAAAGAGCTCTTACTTCATGAGCAGAAATCTTAAGCACAGACTGCTGAGAAGAAGATAAATCTTCATAAGCAGTACGGATAGTTAACTGAATCCATCTAGCAATAGAATGGACTGAAATGTCCTTTCTATTAGGCATCAAAGACAGAAAGAAACGTTTCCGTCCCTTTCTGATAAACTGAGATCTCTGTTTATAGATACGTAGTGCTCTAACAGGACAGAGTAAAGGCCTACGCCCGTCTGAAGACGGAAGAGCCTTAATAACAATAGGTTCCGGATATTTATTAGGAGCCTGATTCTTAGCTAAAAAACCCACATTAGTAGTGAAGGTGATAGTGTTCCCAACACTACGATAATGAGAATCATCCACCGATAGTGCATGAAGCTCACTGACTCTTCTGGCAGAAGAGAAAGCTAAGAGAAAAGCTGTCTTATAAGATAAGAATTTGAAATCTACTGTCCCAAGAGGTTCAAATGGCTTTTCCTTCAATTTAAGGAGAACCCAAGCTAAATTCCACTTAGGAATTAATCTAAGAGTTCTGGGTCTATTTATCGAAAAGTTTCTAACCAACTTCGATAAAGAGACATTAGATCCAATTTGTAAACTATCATGATGTGCATAGGTATCAGATAACATAGATCTATAACCCTTTATAGTAACAGGCTGCAGTTTGATTTCGTCAAACAAGTATACTAGAAAGTTTGCAATGTCTGGTATAGAGGGATCAAAATATATCTACAGAATGATCCCTACACCAACGACGAAAAACCTTCCACTTAGCCGCATAGTTTAGCGAAGAGGAGGTCCTCCTACAGTTAGAAATCGCGTCCACTGCTCGTCCTGTAAAGTGCTTGCCATGCAAGAAGGACCGCACAACGGAAAAACGTGAAGGTTGAGACCTTGCGGGTTGTGATGGAGTTGGCGCAATTTCCCCTGCGAAAGAAGATCCTCTCGTGGAGGAAGCTTCCGCGGTAGGTCCCACAACAGACACCTGAGTAGATTTATCCACGGTCTCTGTGGCGACAGAGATGCTACCAACAGAATCTTGCATTGAGATTGTTTTATCTTTAGCAATACTTGTTGAATTAACGGCGCTGGAGGATACGCATATCCTATCATTCCGTCCCAAGGGATCGACAGAGCGTCTACTGCAAATGCTCTTGGATCCGGACACGGAGACACATACGTCTGCAACTGATTGTTGAGATGTGTCGCAAATAAGTCTATCATTGGCCGTTCCCATTGGTAGCAAATCTGATTGAATACTTGTTTGTTGAGAGTCCACTCCGACGGCAACAAGCGACCCTTTCGTGAAAGGGAGTCTGCTAGCACATTCAGACGACCCGGTATGTGACGGACCGAAAGAAGAACGTGATGTTCTAACGCAAACAGAAGGATTCTTTCCGTTAGATTGAACAACGGAACTGAATGAGTGCCTCCCTGATTCCGTATATACGCCACTACTGTCGTATTGTCGGATAGGATTTGGACATGAGAATCGTGAATAATATCCATCCAGTGACGTAACGCAAGCCAAATTGACATCATTTCCTTGATGTTTATGTGCTTGCACAGGAATTGCGGATCCCAAAGACCCTGGCATCTCGAATCCGTTGGGATTAATGATGCACCCCAACCTGTTTGACTGGCATCCGTCATAACGGTAAAACTCGGATCCGGCAACTGCAGCGGAACTCCTTGAGTTAACCACTGAATGTTTGCCCAAGTCTGAATCTCTTGTTTCACTTGATCTGACAAGAGAACGTCTACATCGAGCGAATGAATTTTCACACTCCAATTCTGAGTCAGGAAAATTTGAAGAGGACGTGTGCGTAGCCACCCCATCGGAATGAGATCCGCGGCGGCTCCGCACAGACCTATCAGTCTCATAAATTCTCTCGCCGTGACTTTGTCTGCGTGCAGACAATAGCGAGCGTAACAACTGACTAATTTCGCTCTGGTTAACGGCAGACGAACGAGATTGTTGTGCGTCTCGAAGCTCATTCCCAGATGAGTGAATGACTTGGACGGCACCAGATCCGACTTCTCCTCGTTTACTATAAAACCGAGACGTCGGAGCAATAGAAGAAGATTCTGAACATCGTTCTGAAGCGTTAACTCGTTGCCGTACCTCTGAAGAATGTCGTCCAGGTAGGCCGACGTTACCGCAGACGAATGAGCTCGGAAGTAGATCATTACCGAGTTCATTACCCGAGTGAAAGCCCAGGGTGCTAGATTCAATCCGAAGCACATCGCCCAGAATTGATACACCACTCCTAGGACTGCGAAGCGTAGATACTTTCGGAATGTCGGATGTACCATGACGTGAAAGTACGCATCTTTGAGATCTATGCTCGTTGCATAATCGTTCACCCGAATACTCGCTCTGACTGATCGAATCGTCTCCATATAAAACTTCGGAGCGACGATCAGCTTGTTTATCCAGCTCAAATCTATGACTGGACGGAACGAGCCGTCTGGTTTCGGAACCAGAAACAGATGGCTGTAGAATCCCAGAGATTCCTGGTTTTCTACGACCTCTACCGCGTTCTTCATTAAAAGAGATTGCACCTCTGATAACAGAGCGTCTCTTTTCTGTGGATTTGACGGAAGATGAGTCCACTTTGGACTTCGAGTTAATGGAGGCTTTCGTTTGAAGGATATCTTTAGACCTTCCGAAGTCACTCCTCTCACCCAAGGGTCGTCCATAATAGACGCCCACTCTTGTGAAAAACTCGACAACCTTCCGCCAACCGGAACGCGATAGAGGTTTAAGCCATCACCTCCTGGACCTGCGGGGCCTGCGGTAGGAGAAACCACGTCTTCCACGACCCGCACCTCGCCTCGTCGACCTCGGGGCGTCCGACCGATTGTCCCGGCCTGAAGGACGTCCCGAACGAGAGTCGCTATCCTGACGGTCTCTCGAATAAGACCAAGAGGACGCACCGGAACCTCTATAGGAACCTCTCTTGGGCGCATTAGACCCAGAAGTGCCTGTCTTATTCGTGTCTGCTGTATCCGACTTTTTAGGAGCCGATCTGAACAACAGAGAATCATTAGCTTTCTTTTTAATTTTATCATAAATAGCGGAAAGCTTGCCGTCAAAGAGAAGTTCTCCTGAGACCGAAGCGACTCTAAGAGAGTTCTTCACCTTAGAATCCACTAGTGTGGATGTAGCTAGGGCTGCGTCACGTCTAACCAACTCCAGATTTGCCACTGAAAGGGCGGAGTTACACGTGGAATAAGCTACTGCCCTTGAAAGAAGTCTTAAAGAGGATTGTATATCCTGAAACTCTTCCCCTTGAAGGCGCAGTGATAATGCCTTAGTAAGGTGATCTGCGTAAGATAAGGCATCTAAATTGACTCTGTTAGACGCAATAGCTGTTTCCAACACCGCGGTTGGAATAGAAGCTGACGACGGTAATGATAGCTCTAAGTCTTCCGCCTCGTCGTCCATACGCAGAGGAACTCTCGGTATACCCTGTCCTGCCGTATCGAATTTATTCCTTGCATTAATGAAAGGCAGGTTGAGAGTATTAGCGGACAAGAAACCTGCTTTCCCCGTCCTGGAAGCAAGTTTAAATATAGCGTCGTTCAATAATTCAAATGTTCTTGCAACATTATTGGACTGCGACGGAAACTCGGGAGCGATGTCCCTGAACCGCTCAAAAAATTCAGAGTCCAATGACGCTATAATTCTCTTGTCCGGAAGCGCAGCAGTCTGGCCCGACGGAACAACTTGTGGGAGAAAGTGCCGGATGAAGTCCACGGCAGCTTTATGTTGTTCCGAAAGGGATAGCTCCAAGTCATCCGTATCCCTTTCACCATCCGGTCGGACCTCCCAATGTTCCCGGTCGTCCGCCCCCGATGCTTCGGCGGAGCGTACCGACCCAGCGCCGTCGGATAATTCTCGATCCGACACCGTTTCTGTCGGCTGCTGGGATGCTGCGATAAGCTGTGCTATCTGCACAAGAATGTCCGACGTCGAGAACTGCGGAGGCGCAGTCTTTCGCTGCTTCGCCGAGGGCAGCTCCGCATCAGATGGCTCCCGCATACTTTTCCTATGCGAACGTCGGGAGTCCATCGGTCTCGAATCCCTGGCTGCCGGATGGTGTGACCTGGTCGCCGAAGAATCCTTCATCGGCGAAGCTGGTAAAATATCGGCGGTCACGCAGCCAAGGTGCGGTCGTGTCGAGAAGAGGAAGCCTTAACAGTCTCTGCGGACTGCTTATACAACGGAGCGTCCCGAGCGACGGACGTATGCTCCGCTAAAGACACATTTTGTACCACAACATCTGGTCCCAGATGTTGTTGTACGAGAGAGGGACCTCTCTCGCTCGCGGCCCGGCTGGACCTGGACGAGCTAGGAACCGGACTAAAAGGCTTCCTCCGTTCTCGCTTACTATCCGCCGTCACTGGGTGTGCATCTATTATAGTTTATAGTGCTCGCATCACCCAAAATTTCCTCTTGGACCGCATCGGACGAACCCGGCTGCCGAACCATTCGGTGAATGGACGCTACACCGGGCGAGCTAGCGGACGACATTTGTCTAATCTCCATGAGCACTTTTGCCGCTAGCTCTGAATTCATTTGTGACGACGGACGCACACTTGAAGAAGATAACATGGAAACATCACCCTGTTCTGGTTCCTCTGAAATAGAAACTGAGAGAGTAGAGTGACCTTGTGGAGAAAGAGCCGGCGCCGGCATCGCTCTTTCTCCAGAAACAACATATCGTGACACACGTTTCCAATGTTTCTCATCCCAATGTTCACATATAGGACAGGGATTAATGCGAGAACACTGACTACAATTAATACAATGATCATGAAAGTCAGAGGAAGATTTCTTCCTATTACAATTTGAACAATGTCCCTTCATTGTGAAAGAACAACAATAAGTCCTAGTTTCTCGCAAAAACCCCTGACACAAAGATACATAATAACATGATCCATTAATAAATGAAAAAACAATTGCAAAACAAAATAATTTTGAAAAAATATTTTTTCAGAGAAGCCCAAGTTGCTGAAAAGTAACGTTGAGCCCCGATGGATCCGATGGCAAAGTGTGGTCAAAAATTTTAAATTTATATAAAATAATTAATGAGACACTTTCGGATAATATAAATGTATCTTATAATGAGATAAACTACCACAAAGGCAAACAGCCCCCCTCAAAAAAGGCTGTTGCCAATGAAAACAAACAGTGTAAACACACTAGAAAACATGACTCCAGGCACTGAAAAAACTGGCCCGGAATCAGTCATCAATTACACTCTATCTGATGCAAAACGGAGACTCCCAGGGGAGAATCTGTAGAACATCAGATGGAAGATGCAGAACACAAACGTTATACACCCATGGGTGAAAACGTAACTATGGGGAAAATAACAGAAAACATTCTGTAACCAAGCAACTCTCCCAGGAAATTTTAGAAATGAAATTTCTCAAAAATATGCCAAAAGCATGGGAGAATTGCCAGGGGGGACTTTAGAAGGCTAAGGGAAAGGAAACACTGAATAAGCAGTGCAACAATTAGCAAGAATGACAACAAGAGGCCCATGCCTCGAAAATAGGCAACTTAACATAATTTCATCAAAAAATTTTAAGTACAGCCCTGATTATTTTTTGCCACTTCTTTTTCCTCTCCTCCTTCTATCCTCCTTAGAATCACATTTTCTCCAAAAATTACGTGTCTGGCATCCTTTAAACTGAGATTTACAAGCACAAAGATCAGTGAGATGTTGACTGATGAAGGGCCAAACAGAGAATGATAATTGGCGCCAATTTCGGGACGACTGCGTCACTGCGCATGCGCAGTAGAGGCGTACTATGGAGGTCCTTTAGGACATGATTTCTTTTTGTTTTGGATGCAAATTTTGGGGATTGGGGGGCAAAATTTGTGTTTGGCCCTGGTTTTGTTGGAGTTAGCACCAGCTAAGTCTGGGTCATTGGTACAGTATAAAAATATAGAAATTTTGGGCGGGGCCAAAAATCTTACCCCTCCCATTACAAAGCAAAATATTGCTTCATGAACTTCGTTTGAACAAACTTGATTCTACACCTCAAAAAGGAAGCTCCATAGCAAATATCAAGTCATTGTACACACTGGCTCATGAGAAGATTTTAAAAATATTTTGGAGCTTCTTCCCCCACTCCCTCCCTATGAGGCAGGGCAAGTTGAGTTAAACAAAAATGCAATACCCCTTTGGGACCATCACTCACACAAACTTTCACTTGAATTGGCCCAGTGGCTTTGGAGAAGATCAAAACATGGTGTTGACGGACAATGGATGGACGGACGACAGACGGAGAGCGATGAGATTAGTCCAGCTTGACTTTGTCAAGATGAGCTAAAAATCAATCAATCATTCACAACAGGCAGCCCGTAGAAAATCACACGAAATGATTGGCTAGCTTTACATACTTCATATTTCCCATTTTCATTTTGAGTGTGCATGTGATGAATTTAGATGAAATTCAAGTCAAAAAAATTAAGTTTATCATTAATTTGAGAATACTAACATTTCTAATCAATGGTACCATGAAGATCAGTATACTGAGTGAATTGAAATTGACTCAGTATGGTATCGATATGGAAAAAAATAACGAGTTTCGGTGAAATACCATAAAGCCCTATGATCTTTATGCATGGATGAAACAAGCAATACATGGGCGTCTTTTGCTGAGCTCTGACCATAACAAACGACATCAAACTCCCTCAATAAATGATAAATTATATTGTTTATACAGAAAGTTTTCGAAGTGTAACAAGTGCCGTAACACTAGTACGTATACATGGATGAAATCAGCAATATGTTCACATCCTTCCCCCCATGCTGGTCTCTCAGCAAACCAAAAGATGTTAAAAAATTTATAGTAATTTATATATTTTTTATACTTACCAATGACCCAGACTTAGCTGGTGCTAACTCTAACAAAACCAGGGCCAAACACAAATTTTGCCCCCCAATCCCCAAAATTTGCATCCAAAACAAAAAGAAATCATGTCCTAAAGGACCTCCATACTACGCCTCTACTGCGCATGCGCAGTGACGCAGACGTCCCGAAATTGGCGCCAATTATCATTCTTACTGGCAGTGCCTGGTCAGCGCTATGTACTCAGCGGGGAGGCAAGAGTTCCCAACTCCAGGGAGGGCCATCCCCGTCTGGGTCATTGGTAAGTATAAAAAATATATAAATTACTATAAATTTTTTAACATTTTTATACTGTACCAATGACCCAGACTTAGCTGAATAGTAAACAGGCTGGAGTGCCTAGGACATAGAGGAAAATCCAATAAGCTCAACTATATAGTAAAGAGGTAACCCCTTAAGGAGAAAAGGAGTATTAGGCTTTACATGTATCTTTCTTATTTAATATTAAATTAGAAAGATACACTACCCTTAATAATTGAGCACAATAACATTCATGTTCTCTATTAACATCCAGTATATCCCTTATACTAATTATTTTTAAAGCAAGCCAATAAATAAAGTAGTCCAGAGAATTGAGACTCTTTATAGTCATTTAAAAGTGTCCGAGTATTGTATATTAAAGCCCGTTTGACACTTGACATATACAAATGCTTCACACCGAGCTACACTTTAAAAATAAGACATGAATGAATTTTAACATTAATATTACACTTTAAAACCATCCCGGAAGCGACTCAGAAATACTGACTTGGAGGAGGCATTCCCTTGCTTTTCACTATAAAGCAGGTGACCTAAGGGAACACCCGCCCCCCCCCCCCCCCCTTCCCCTTGCCCTGGGTCAAATAGCCCAGAGCGAAGAGGGCAGCCGGACGGAGTCACTGCCGGAACAGAAAGCCTGCATAACTATAGTTGCAACTGTTTAGTGGACGACATTCTGAGCAACAGATAACGGACCTAAACAATGCAGGTCTCCAGAAATGGACTCAATATTTCTGAGATAAAAATTTGTAAATGTGGATGGCTGAGACCAATAAGCAGCCTTCATTAAATCTGTAATAGCAACACTATTAGCATAAGCCCAGGAAGTAGAAAGAGCTCTTACTTCATGAGCAGAAATCTTAAGCACAGACTGCTGAAAAGAAGATAAATCTTCATAAGCAGTACGGATAGTTAACTGAATCCATCTAGCAATAGAATGGACCGAAATGTCCTTTCTATTAGGCATCAAAGACAGAAAGAAACGTTTCCGTCCCTTTCTGATAAACTGAGATCTCTGTTTATAGATACGTAACGCTCTAACAGGACAGAGTAAAGGCCTACGCCCGTCTGAAGACGGAAGAGCCTTAATAACAATAGGTTCCGGATATTTATTAGGAGCCTGATTCTTAGCTAAAAAACCCACATTAGTAGTGAAGGTGATAGTGTTCCCAACACTACGATAGTGAGAATCATCCACCGACAGTGCATGAAGCTCACTGACTCTTCTAGCAGAAGAGAAAGCTAAGAGAAAAGCTGTCTTATAAGATAAGAATTTGAAATCTACTGTCCCAAGAGGTTCAAATGGCTTTTCCTTCAATTTAAGAAGAACCCAAGCTAAATTCCACTTAGGAATTAATCTAAGAGTTCTGGGTCTATTTATCGAAAAGTTTCTAACCAACTTAGATAAAGAGACATTAGATCCAATTTGTAAACTATCATGATGTGCATAGGTATCAGATAACATAGATCTATAACCCTTTATAGTAACAGGCTGCAGTTTGATTTCGTCAAACAAGTATACTAGAAAGTTTGCAATGTCTGGTATAGAGGGATCGAATATATCTACAGAATGATCCCTACACCAACGACGAAAAACCTTCCACTTAGCTGCATAGTTTAGCGAAGAGGAGGTCCTCCTACAGTTAGAAATCGCGTCCACTGCTCGTCCTGTAAAGTGTTTGCCATGCAAGAAGGACCGCACAACGGAAAAACGTGAAGGTTGAGACCTTGCGGGTTGTGATGGAGTTGGCGCGATTTCCCCTGCGAAAGAAGATCCTCCCGTGGAGGAAGCTTTCGCGGTAGGTCCCACAACAGACACCTGAGTAGATTTATCCACGGTCTCTGTGGCGACAGAGATGCTACCAACAGAATCTTGCATTGAGATTGTTTTATCTTTAGCAATACTTGTTGAATTAACGGTGCTGGAGGATACGCATATCCTATCATTCCGTCCCAAGGGATCGACAGAGCGTCTACTGCAAATGCTCTTGGATCCGGACACGGAGACACATACGTCTGCAACTGATTGTTGAGATGTGCCGCAAATAAGTCTATCATTGGCCGTTCCCATTGGTAGCAAATCAGCTTGAATACTTGTTTGTTGAGAGTCCACTCCGACGGCAACAAGCGACCCTTTCGTGAAAGGGAGTCTGCTAGCACATTCAGACGACCCGGTATGTGACGGACCGAAAGAAGAACGTGATGTTCTAGCGCAAACAGAAGGATTCTTTCCGTTAGATTGAACAACGGAACTGAATGAGTGCCTCCCTGATTCCGTATATACGCCACTACTGTCGTATTGTCGGATAGGATTTGGACATGAGCATTGTGAATAATGTCCATCCAGTGACGTAACGCAAGCCAAATTGACATCATTTCCTTGATGTTTATGTGCTTGCACAGGAATTGCGGATCCCAAAGACCCTGGCATCTCGAATCCGTTGGGATTAATGATGCACCCCAACCTGTTTGACTGGCATCCGTCATAATGGTAAAACTCGGATCCGGCAACTGCAGCAGAACTCCCTGAGTTAACCACTGAATGTTTACCCAAGTCTGAATCTCTTGTTTCACTTGATCTGACAAGAGAACGTCTACATCGAGCGAATGAATTTTCACACTCCAATTCTGAGTCAAGAAAATTTGAAGAGGACGTGTGCGTAACCACCCCATCGGAATGAGATCCGCGGCGGCTCCGCACAGACCTATCAGTCTCATAAATTCTCTCGCCGTGACTTTGTCTGCGTGCAGACAATAGCGAGCGTAACAACTGACTAATTTCGCTTTGGTTAACGGCAGACGAACGAGATTGTTGTGCATCTCGAAGCTCATTCCCAGATGAGTGAATGACTTGGACGGCACCAGATCCGACTTCTCCTCGTTTACTATAAAACCGAGACGTCGGAGCACCAGAAGAAGATTCTGAACATCGTTCTGAAGCGTTAACACGTTGCCGTACCTCTGAAGAATGTCGTCCAGGTAGGCCGACGTTACCGCAGACGAATGAGCTCGGAAATAGATCATTACCGAGTTCATTACCCGAGTGAAAGCCCAGGGTGCTAGATTCAATCCGAAGCACATCGCCCGGAATTGATACACCACTCCTAGGACTGCGAAGCGTAGGTACTTTCGGAATGTCGGATGTACCATGACGTGAAAATACGCATCTTTGAGATCTATGCTCGTTGCATAATCGTTCACCCGAATACTCGCTCTGACCGATCGAATCGTCTCCATATAAAACTTCGGAGCGACGATCAGCTTGTTTATCCAGCTCAAATCTATGACTGGACGGAACAAGCCGTCTGGTTTCGGAACCAGAAACAGATGGCTGTAAAATCCCGGAGATTCCTGGTTTTCTACGACCTCTACCGCATTCTTCATTAAAAGAGACTGCACCTCTGTTATGACTGTACCTCTGATAACAGAGCGTCTCTTTTCTGCGGATTTGACGGAAGATGAGTCCACTTTGGACTTCGAGTTAATGGAGGCTTTCGTTTGAAGGATATCTTTAGACCTTCCGAAGTCACTCCTCTCACCCAAGGGTCGTCCGTAATCGACGCCCACTCTTGTGAAAAGCTCGACAACCTTCCGCCAACCGGTACGCGATAGAGGTTTAAGCCATCACCTCCTGGACCTGCGAGGCCTGCGGTAGGAGAAACCACGTCCTCCACGGCCCGCACCTCGCCCCGTCGACCTCGGGGCGTCCGACCGATTGTCCCGGCCTGAAGGACGTCCCGAACGAGAGTCGCTACCCTGACGGTCTCTCGAATAAGACCAAGAGGACGCACCGGAACCTCTATAGGAACCTCTCTTGGGCGCATTAGACCCAGAAGTGCCTGTCTTATTCGTGTCTGCTGTATCTGACTTCTTAGGAGCAGATTTGAACAACAGAGAATCCTTAGCTTTCTTTGTAATTTTATCATAAATAGCAGAAAGCTTGCCGTCAAAGAGAAGCTCTCCTGAGACCGAAGCGACTCTAAGAGAGTTCTTCACCTTAGTATCCACTAGTGTGGTTGTAGCTAGGGCTGCGTCACGTCTAACCAACTCCAAATTTGCCACTGAAAGGGCGGAGTTACACGTGGAATAAGCTACTGCCCTTGAAAGAAGTCTTAAAGAGGATTGTATATCCTGAAACTCTTTCCCCTGAAGGCGCAGTGATAACGCCTTAGTAAGGTGATCTGCGTAAGATAAGGCATCTAAATTGGCTCTGTTAGACGCAATAGCTGTTTCCAACACCGCGGTTGGAATAGAAGCCGACGACGGTAATGATAGCTCTAAGTCTTCCGCCTCGTCGTCCATACGCAGAGGAACTCTCGGTATACCCTGTCCTGCTGTATCGAATTTATTCCTTGCATTAATGAAAGGCAGGTTGAGAGTATTAGCGGACAAGAAACCTGCTTTCCCCGTCCTGGAAGCAAGTTTAAATATAGCGTCGTTCAATAATTCAAATGTTCTTGCAACATTATTGGACTGCGACGGAAACTCGGGAGCGATGTCCCTGAACCGCTCAAAAAATTCAGAGTCCAATGACGCTATAATTCTCTTGTCCGGAACCGCAGCAGTCTGGCCCGACGGAACAACTTGAGGGAGAAAGTGCCGGATGAAGTCCACGGCAGCTTTATGTTGTTCCGAAAGGGATAGCTCCAAGTCATCCGTATCCCTTTCACCATCCGGTCGGACCTCATGATGTTCCCGGTCGTCCGCCCCCGATGTTTTTCGGCGGAGTGTACCGACCCAGCGCCGTCGGATAATTCTCGATCCGACACCGTTTCTGTCGGCTGCTGGGATGCTGCGATAAGCTGTGCTATCTGCACAAGAATGTCCGGCGTCGAGACCTGCGGATGCGCAGTCTTTCGCTGCTTCGCCGAGGGTAGCTCCGCATCAGATGGCTCCCGCATACTTTTCCTATGCGAACGTCCGGAGTCCATCGGTCTCGAATCCCTGGCTGCCGGATGGTGTGACCTGGTCGCCGAAGAATCCTTGATCGGCGAAGCTGGTAATATATCGGCGGTCACGCAGCCAAGGTGCGGTCGTGTGCGCTGACGAGAAGAGGAAGCATTAACAGTCTCCGCGGACTGCTTATACAACGGAGCGTCCCGAGCGACGGACGTATGCTCCGCTAAAGACACATTTTGTACCACAACATCTGGTCCCAGATGTTGTTGTACGAGAGAGGGGCCTCTCTCGCTCGCGGCCCGGCTGGACCTGGACGAGCTAGGAACCGGACTCAAAGGCTTCCTCCGTTCTCGCTTACTATCCGCCGTCACTGGGTGTGCATCTATTATGTTTATAGTGCTCGCATCACCCAAAATTTCCTCTTGGACCGCATCGGACGAACCCGGCTGCCGAACCATTCGGTGAATGGACGCTACACCAGGCGAGCTAGCGGACGACATTTGTCTAATCTCTATGAGCACTTTTGCCGCTAGCTCTGAATTCATTTGTGATGACGGACGCACACTTGTAGAGGATAACATGGAAACATCACCCTGTTCTGGTTCCTCTGAAATAGAAACTGAGAGAGTAGAGTGACCTTGCGGAGAAAGAGCCGGCATAGCCCTTTCTCCAGAAACAACATATCGTGACACACGTTTCCAATGTTTCTCATCCCAATATTCACATATAGGACAGGGATTAATGCGAGAACACTGACTACAATTAATACAATGATCATGAAAGTCAGAGGAAGATTTCTTCCTATTACAATTTGAACAATGTCCCTTCATTGTGAAAGAACAAGAATAAGTCCTAGTTACTCGCAAAAACCCCTGACACAAAGATACATAATAACATGATCCATTAATAAATGAAAAAACAATTGCAAATCAAAATAATTTTGAAAAAGTTAAAAAATTTATAGTAATTTATATATTTTTTATACTTACCAATGACCCAGACATAGCTGGTGCTAACTCTTAAAATATATGGCCAAACACAAATTTTGCCCCCCAATCCCCAAAATTTGCATCTAAAACTAAAGAAAACATGTCCTGAAAGGCCCTCCACACTTCGCCCCTACTGCGCATGCGCAGTGTCAAGGACGTTCCGAAATTGGCGCCATTAATCATTCTAATAACCAGTGCCTGGTAAGCGCTATGTACTCAGCGGGGAGGCAAGAGTTCCCAACTCCTGGGAGGGCCATCCCCGTCTGGGTCATTGGTAAGTATAAAAAATATATAAATTACTATAAATTTTTTAACATTTTTATACTGTACCAATGACCCAGACATAGCTGAATAGTAAAAAGGCTGGAGGGCCAAGGACATAGAGCAAAATGGAATACGCTCAATAAAATAAAATAGAGTCATCCCCTGTAGGGAAAAGAAGTAATAGGCCTTACATGTATCTTTCTTATTTATGATAAATTAGAAAGATACAACACCTTCCAAAATTGAGCTTCATACATCCATGTACTCTATTAATATCCAATATAATCCTTATACTAATAATTTTTAAAGTAAGCCAATAAATAAAGTAAGTCTAGAGAATAGAGACTCTTATACTCCTAAAAGTGTCTGAGAATTGCATAATCATGTCCGTTGACATATGCAATATTCAAAAGCTATACTTTAAAAACTAAGACTTGAATGAATTTTAAAAACCTAGACTTCTCACTAAACAACCATCCCAATAACAGCTCAGAATTACTAACTCCGGAGGAGGTATCCCCTTGTTTTCATAGTAAAACAGGTGACCCAAGGGAACACCCTCCCCCCCCCCCCCCCCTTTTCTTGCCCTGGGTCAAATAGCCCAGAGCGAAGAGGGCAGCCGAACGGAGACACTGCCGAAACAGACAGCCTACCTAGCTATAGTAGCAACTGTTAAGTGAATGACATTCTGAGCAGTAGATAATAGACCTAACAATAGAGGCCTCCAGAAATGGACTCGATATTTCTGAGATAAAATTCAAGAATGTGGATGGCTGAGTGCAATGAGCGGCCTTCAAAAATCTATAATAGCGACACTATTAATGTCAGCCCAAGAAGTAGAAGAACTCTTACTTCATGAGCCGAAATCTTAAGCACAACTGCTAAGTCAATGATATACTATAAGCAGTACCGATAGTTAATAGAATCCATTAACAATAAAATGGAGCGTAACGTCCTTCTACTAGACATCAAAGACAGAAGAAGCTTACGCCCATAGTAATAAACAGAAATCTGTTTATAAATACATAAACTGTACCCGGAAAGAGTAAAGGCCTATGCCCGTACGAAGACGGAAGGACCTTAAAATAATAGGTTCCGGATAATAGGAGCCTAACTCTTATGCAACAATCCAACCTAAATAGTAACGGAAGTATTGATTCCGAAACTATGAAAGTGAAAATCATCCATCGATAGTGCATGAAACTCACTGACTCTACAGTAAAAGAGAAACCAACAGAATTACTGTCTAAAAGGTCAGAATTTGAAAACTACTGTTTCCAGAGGCTCAAATGATTACTTAGCTAAATAAGAACCGAAGTTAAAATCCGTATAGGAATTTAATCTAAAGATTCTAAGTCTATTTATCAAAAAGTTACTAACTGACTTAGATAAAGAGACAAAAGACTCAATTGTAAACTATCGTAGAGTGCATAGGTATGAGGTAACATAAACCTATAACCTAAATAATAACAGGCTGCAGTAGATCTTGTGAAACAAGTATACTAAAAAATAGCAATGAGTAGTATGGAGGGATCAACAATATGAACATAATGATCCCTACACCCCGACGGAAGAGCCTCCACTTTAGCCGCATAGAATAGCGAAGAAGAGGATCTCCTATAGTAAGAAATCGCGTCCAAAGCTCGTCCAGTACAGTGCTTACAATGCAATACGGACCACACAACGGAATACATGAAGGTTGCGACCTTGCAGGTTGTGATAAAGATGACACGATTTACCCAGTGAAAAAGATCCTCACATAGAGGAAGATTTCACGTTAAAACCCACAGTAGACAAGAGAGAAAATTACTCATGATCTCTGTGAAGATAGAGATGCTATCAACAGAAATGTATTGTGGTTGTTTATCTTAGCAATACCTGCTAAAACAACAGCGCCGGAGGATACGCGTATCCTATCATTCCGTCCTAAAGATCAATAGAGCGTTAAGAATATTAGCTCAGAGATCTGGACAAGCCAACACATATGTCTGCAATTGATTAGCAAGCTGTGTCATAAATAAATCATCATTGGGCGCTCCCATAGATAGCAAATCTGATTGAATACTTGTTTGTTGAGAGTCCATTCTGACAGCAACAAGCGACCCGTAAGAGAACGGGAGTCCGATAAAACAATCAGACGACCCGGAATATGACGGACCAAAACTGAACTTGGTGTACTATAACCAACAGACGGATTCTTTCCATTAAATTGAATAACAGAAACGAAAGAGTGCCTCCCTGGTTCCGGAGATACGCCACTACTGTCGAATTAAAGGACAGGAATTTGGGCATGCGTTTCTGAATAATGTTCATGCAATGACATAAAGCAAGCCTAAAAAACATTATTCCGCAGAAGAAAACTGATTGCTAAAATACTGCGGAACCCAAAGACCCTGGCACTTCGAATCCGTAGGGATCAGTATTATATCCCAATCTGTATGACTGGCAACCGTCATAACAGCCACACTCGGGTTCGGCAACTGCGGCGGCACTCTCTGAGTCAACCACCGAATGTTTGCCCCAGTCTGAATCTCTTGTAACACTAGATAGACAAGAGAACGTGTAAATCGAGCAATACATGGATTGCCGAAAAGTTGCCGTCGAAGAGAAGCTCCTCCGAGAACGAAGCGACTCTGAGAGAGTTCTTAACCTTACTATCCACGCGAGTGGATGTAGCTAGGGCTGCGTCACGTCTAACTAACTCCAATCAGCCACTGAAGGGCGGAGTTATACGTGAACAAACTACTGCCCTCAAAAGAAATTACATTGAGAATAATATCCCGTAAATCTTTTCTTGAAGACGTAATGATAACGCCTCAGTAAGGCGGATTACGTATAATAAAGCGTCTAAGTTAAGTCTACTATACATAATGTCATTCCCAACATTGAAATTGGAAAAGACATAAACGGCGAAAAAGAATATATGCAGTTTTTAATCACCCCGTCTAGACGCATATGAACTCTCGGTATGCCCTGCTCTGCCAAAATAAACTATTTGTATAAATGATAAAATGGCAGAAATGAGCAACGCGGACAAGAAACTAAACTATCATGCTTAGTAGCAGGCTTGTATATATATATATAGCGTCGAAAAATAAAACACATGTTGTAATGACAATATTGGACTACGTCGGTAAGTCAGGGACAATGTCCCCGAACCGAACGAAAAATCCGAGTCCAATGACGCTATAAGTCTCTTATCCAAGATCGCAGCAATGAAGTCCGAAATAATAATCACTGGAAGATAATGCCAAAAGATAAGAAAGGCATCTTCCGATACTACTAAAGGGAAAACTCGAAATCTTTCGAATCCCTTTCGCCATCCTGTCGGACCCTATAAAGCGTTCGGTCGTCCGTACCTGATGCAACCGCGGACCGCACCGACCCAGCGCCGTCGGATAATTCCTGATTCGACCGAGAAACTGTCAATTGCTGGGATGCTGCGAAACAACTGTGCTAACTCGGATAGCACGTCCGTCACTGAGGCCTGAGGAGAAGCGGTCTTACGATGCATTGCCGCTGGAAGCTCCGTGATCGCTACCCCGTGCATACTACCAATATGCGAGCGAACGGAGTGTATAGGCCTCGTGTCCCTTGGCTACCGGATGGCGCGACCTATTCGCCGTGGAATCACTGAATGCCGAAACTGATCGGATACTCGAGGTCACGTAGCCAATGTGCGGTCGTGTGCACTGGTGTGAGGATGAGGAAGCATTAAAGACAGTCTCTCGGACTGTCAATATTACGGAGCGTCCCGACCAACGGACATATGCTCCGAATGTAAAATATCTGAACCACAACATGCGGTCCCCTATGTTGTTGGGCGAGAGAGGGACCTCTCTCGCTCACAGCCCGGACGGACCTGGACCAGCCAGGAACCGGACTAACAGGCTTCCTCCGATCTGTCCTCAATCTGCCGTCACTGGGTGAGTACTAAAGTAATTAAAGTGCTCGCATCACCCAAATCTCCTTCCTAGACCGCAACGGACGAACCCGGCAGCCGAACCATTCGATGAATGTACGCTACACCGGGTGAGCTAGCGAATGTCACTCCGTAGGCGATAGACATATTCCATGAGCACTTATTGCCGCTAACTCTTCATTAACTATGACGACAGAGGCACACTTTTGAAAGACATCTCCATAACTCTTCGAACAAGAAACCAGAAATGCTTGGTTAGCAAGCATAAAATAATAATATATATAGCGTCGTTCAATAATTCAAAAGTTTGTGTGACATTATTGGACTATGTCGGAACTGAGGGACGATGTCCCTGAACCGAACCAAAAATTTCTAAGTCCACCGACGCTATCAGTTTCTTATCCGGCATCGCAGCATTCTGGTCCGACGAAAGAAGCTGGAGAAGACCAAGTCAGATGACATACACAACAGCATATGTTGTTCCGAAAGGGAAAGCTCGAAATCCTCCGAATCCCTTTCGGTATCCCGTCGGACCGGATGAAACTTTCGGACGTCCGTACCCGCTTCCGCGGAGCGTCCCAACCCAGCATCGTCGGATAAAATATATGCGACAGATTCAGTTGATGCTGGGATGCTGCGATAAACTGTGCTATTAAGGAAAGCACGTCTGTTCCCGAGGCCTGTGCAGTAGCGGTCTTACGATGCATTGCCGCCGGAAGCTCCGTGTACGTTGACTCCCGCACACTTCCTATGTGAACGTCCGGAGTCTGCAGGCCTCTTGACCCTGGCTACCGGATGGTGTGACCTGGTCGCCGAAGAATCCTTGATCGGCGAAGCTGGTAATATATCGGCGGTCACGCAGCCAAGGTGCGGTCGTGTGCGCTGACGAGAAGAGGAAGCCTTAGCAGTCTCAGCGGACTGCCTATACAACGGAGCGTCCCGAGCGACGGACGTATGCTCCGCTTACGACACATTTTGTACCACAACATCTGGGGCCAGATGTTGTTGAACGAGAGAGGGGCCTCTCTCGCTTGCCGTCCGGATGGACCGGAACGAGCTATGAACCGGACTAAAAGGCTTCCTGCGTTCTCCCTCCGATCCGCCGTCACTGGGTGTGCATTAGGTTAGTTTATAGTGCTCGCATCACCCCAAAATTCCTTCTAGACCGCAACGGACGAACCCGACTGCCGAACCATTCGGTGAATGGACGCTACACCGGGCGAGCTAGCGGACGTCAAAGGCCGTCGAACCTACTAGGGTCCTCTTAGGCAATTGGCGTATTTACATGAGCACTTTTCCGCTAGCCCTTCATTAATTGTGACGACGGAGGCACACTGTTGGAAGACATCACAGATACATCACCCTAATCTTGATCGTCTGAAATAGAAATTGATAAAGTAGAGTGACCCTGCGGGGAAAGGACCGGAGTGTCCAAATCCCCAACAACATACCGTGACATACGCTTCCCATATTGTCATCGAAATCATACGATACAGAACAGGAGTTAATGCGAGTACACTGACCACATATAGAATGATAATAAAGTCAGAGGAAGACTTCCTCTAAAAACAATTGATCAATATCCTTTCAATGTGAAAAGAAAACAAGTCCTGGTACTCGCACTAACCCCTGGCAATCAAAATACATAATAATAATATGATCCATTGATATAGAAAAAATAATTGAAATCAAAATATTTTGAAAAAATATTTTTTCAGAACAGCCCAAGTTTCTGAAAAGTAACGTTGAGCCCCAATGGATCCCAAGCCTAAGTGTGGACAAAAATTTTTAAAATATTTTAAACAATTTATTCAACACTTACGAACAATAATAATGTATCTAGTTATGATTAAAATAACATCAAGATATTATTTTTTAGAAATCCCCCCCTCACACAGAGGGCTGTTGAAAATGTAAACAATGAGTGTAAAAACACTAAAATAAGACTCCAGGCACCCAGGCCCGAAATCAGTTACCAAAAATACACTATCTGATGCAAAACAGAGACTTCCAGGGAAGAAACTGCAGAACATCAGATGGTAGATGCAGAACACAACGCCTAACCACCCCTAGGTGAAGACGTAAACATGGGGAAAGAACAGAATTCATTCTGTTATTCAGCTAAAACTCCCAAGAAAATTTAGTAATAATAATTACAAAAACTATGCCAAAAGCATGGGAGAATAGCAAGGGGGAACTTAAAGGACAGGGAGAGAGGAAAACACTTAAAAAAACAGTGTAACTAAATAATCAGAATGACAACAAAATGGCTGCTGCCTTGAAAATAGGTAACTTAACATAATTTCATTAAAAAATTTTAAGTTACAGCCCTGATAATATTCTGTCACACATTCTTTTCCTCTCCTCCTTCTCTATCCTCCTTAGAATCACCATTTCACTAATATTTATGTGTCTGGCATCATTTAAACTGAGATTTATAAGCACAAAGATCAGTCAGATGTTAACTGATGAAGGGCCAAACTTAGAATGATTAATGGCGCCAATTTCGGAACGTCCTTGACACTGCGCATGCGCAGTAGGGGCGAAGTGTGGAGGGCCTTTCAGGACATGTTTTCTTTAGTTTTAGATGCAAATTTTGGGGATTGGGGGGCAAAATTTGTGTTTGGCCCTATATTTTAAGAGTTAGCACCAGCTATGTCTGGGTCATTGGTACAGTATAAAAGTTAAAAAATTTATAGTAATTTATATATTTTTTATACTTACCAATGACCCAGACATAGCTGGTGCTAACTTTTAAAATATAGGGCCAAACACAAATTTTGCCCCCCAATCCCCAAAATTTGCATCTAAAACTAAAGAAAACATGTCCTGAAAGGCCCTCCACACTTCGCCCCTACTGCGCATGCGCAGTGTCAAGGACGTTCCGAAATTGGCGCCATTTATCATTCTAATAACCAGTGCCTGGTAAGCGCTATGTACTCAGCGGGGAGGCAAGAGTTCCCAACTCCTGGGAGGGCCATCCCCGTCTGGGTCATTGGTAAGTATAAAAAATATATAAATTACTATAAATTTTTTAACATTTTTATACTGTACCAATGACCCAGACATAGCTGAATAGTAAAAAGGCTGGAGGGCCAAGGACATAGAGCAAAATGGAATACGCTCAATAAAATAAAATAGAGTCATCCCCTGTAGGGAAAAGAAGTAATAGGCCTTACATGTATCTTTCTTATTTATGATAAATTAGAAAGATACAACACCTTCCAAAAATTGAGCTTCATACATCCATGTACTCTATTAATATCCAATAATCCTTATACTAATAATTTTTAAAGTAAGCCAATAATAAAGTAAGTCTAGAGAATAGAGACTCTTATACTCCTAAAAGTGTGTGAGAATTGCATAATCATGTCCGTTGACATATGCAATATTCAAAAGCTATACTTTAAAAACTAAGACTTGAATGAATTTTATAAACTTAAACTTCTCACTAAACAACCATCCCAATAACAGCTCAGAATTACTAACTCCGGAGGAGGTATCCCCTTGTTTTCATAGTAAAAACAGGTGACCCAAGGGAACACCCTCCCCCCCCCCTTTTTCTTGCCCTGGGTCAAATAGCCCAGAGCGAAGAGGGCAGCCGAACAGAGACACTGCCGAAACAGACAGCCTACCTAGCTATAGTAGCAACTGTTAAGTGAATGACATTCTGAGCAGTAGATAATAGACCTAACAATAGAGGCCTTCAGAAATGGACTCGATATTTCTGAGATAAAATTCATGAATGGATGGCTGAGCGCAATGAGCAGCCTTCAAAAATCTATAATAGCAAAACTATTAATGTAAGCCCAAGAAGTAGAAGAACTCTTACTTCATGAGCCGAAATCTTAAGCACAACTGCTAAGCCAATGATATACCATAAGCAGTACGCTAGTTAATAGAATCCATTAACAATAAAATGGAGCGTAACGTCCTTCTACTAGACATCAAAGACAGAAGAAGCTTACGCCCTTGTAATAAACAGATATCTGTTTATAAATACATAAACTGTACCCGGAAAGAGTAAAGGCCTATGCCCATACGAAGACGGAAGGACCTTAAAATAATAGGTTCCGGATAATAGGAGCCTAACTCTTATGCAACAATCCAACCTAAATAGTAACGGAAGTATTGATTCCGAAACTATGAAAGTGAAAATCATCCATCGATAGTGCATGAAACTCACTGACTCTACAGTAAAAGAGAAACCAACAGAATTACTGTCTAAAAGGTCAGAATTTGAAAACTACTGTTTCCAGAGGCTCAAATGATTACTGAGCTAAATAAGAACCGAAGTTAAAATCCGTATAGGAATTTAATCTAAAGATTCTAAGTCTATTTATCAAAAAGTTACTAACTGACTTAGATAAAGAGACAAAAGACTCAATTGTAAACTATCGTAGAGTGCATAGGTATGAGGTAACATAAACCTATAACCTAAATAACAACAGGCTGCAGTAGATCTTGTGAAACAAGTATACTAAAAATAGCAATGAGTAGTATGGAGGGATCAACCATATGAACATAATGATCCCTACACCACGACGGAAGAGCCTCCACTTTAGTCGCATAGAATAGCGAAGAAGAGGATCTCCTATAGTAAGAAATCGCGTCCAAAGCTCGTCCAGTACAGTGCTTACAATGCAATACGGACCACACAACGGAATACATGAAGGTTGCGACCTTGCTGGTTGTGATAAAGATGACACGATTTACCCAGTGAAAAAAGATCCTCACATAGAGGAAGATTTCACGTTAAGATCCACAGTAGACAAGAGAATAAATTACTCATGATCTCTGTGAAGATAGAGATGCTATCAACAGAAATGTATTGTGGTTGTTTATCTTAGCAATACCTGCTAAAACAACAGCGCCGGAGGATACGCGTATCCTATCATTCCGTCCTATAGATCAATAGAGCGTTAACAGTATTAGCTCAGAGATATGGACAAGCCAACACATACGTCTGCGATTGATTAGCAAGCTGTGTCATAAATAAAACATCATTGGGCGCTCCCATAGATAGCAAATCTGATTGAATACTTGTTTGTTGAGAGTCCATTCTGACAGCAACAAGCGACCCGTAAGAGAACGGGAGTGCGATAAAACAATCAGACGACCCAGAATATGACGGACCAAAACTGAACTTGGTGTACTATAACCAACAGACGGATTCTTTCCATTAAATTGAATAACGGAAACGAAAGAGTGCCTCCCTGGTTCCGGAGATACGCCACTACTGTCGAATTAAAGGACAGGAATTTGGGCATGCTTTTCTGAATAATGTTCATGCAATGACAAAAAGCAAGCCTAAAAAACATTATTCCGCGGAAGTTAAACTGATAGCTAAAAGACTGCGGAACCCAAAGACCCTGGCACTTCGAATCCGTAGGGATCAGTATATATCCCAATCTGTTTGACTGGCAACCGTCATAACAGCCACACTCGGGTCCGGCAACTGCGGCGGCACTCTCTGAGTCAACCACCGAATGTTTGCCCCAGTCTGAATCTCTTGTAACACTAGATAGACAAGAGAATGTATAAATCAAGCAATTCATGGATTGCCGGAAAGTTGCCGTCGAAGAGAAGCTCCTCCGAGAACGAAGCGACTCTGAGAGAGTTCTGAACCTACTATCCACGCGTGGATGTAGCTAGGGCTGCATCACGTCTAACCAACTCCAATCAGCCACTGAAGGGCGGAGTTATACGTGAACAAACTACTGCCCTCAAAAGAAATTACATTGAGAATAATATCCCGAAAATCTTTTCTTGAAGACGTAATGATAACGCCTCAGTAAGGCGGATTACGTATAATAAAGCGTCTAAGTTAAGTCTACTATACATAATGTCGTTCCCAACATTGAAATTGGAAAAGACATAAACGGCGAAAAAGAATATATGCAGTCTTTAATCACACCGTCTAGACGCATATGAACTCTCGGTATGCCCTGCTCTGCCAAAATAAACTATATGTAAAAAAGATAAAATGGCAGAAATGAGCCACGCGGACAAGAAACTAAACTATCATGCTTAGTAGCAGGCTTGTATATATATATAAATATATAGCGTCGAAAAATAAAACACATGTTGTAATGACAATATTGGACTGCGTCGGTAAGTCAGGGACAAAGTCCCTGTACCGATCGAAAAATCCGAGTCCAATGACGCTATAAGTCTCTTATCCAAGATCGCAGCAATGAAGTCCGAAAAATAATCACTGGAAGAAATGCCAGAAGATATGAAAGGCATCTTCCGATACTACTAAAGGGAAAACTCGAAATCTTTCGAATCCCTTTCGCCATCCTGTCGGACCCTATAAAGCGTTCGGTCGTCCGTAGCTTGATGCAACCGCGGACCGCACCGACCCAGCGCCGTCGGATAATTCCTGATTCGACCGAGAAACCGTCAATTGCTGGGATGCTGCGAAACAACTGTGCTAACTCGGATAGCACGTCCGTCACTGAGGCCTGAGGAGCAGCGGTCTTACGATGCATTGCCGCAGGAAGCTCCGAGATCGTTACCCCGTGCATACTTCCAATATGCGAGTGAACGGAGTGTATAGGCCTCGTGTCCCTTGGCTACCGGATGGCGCGACCTATTCGCTGTGGAATCACTGAATGCCGAAACTGATCGGATACTCGAGGTCACGTAGCCAATGTGCGGTCGTGTGCCCTGCTGTGAGGATGAGGAAGCATTAAAGACAGTCTCTCGGACTGTCAATATAACGGAGCGTCCCGAGCAACGGACATATGCTCCGAATGTAAAATATCTGAACCACAACATGCGGTCCCCTATGTTGTTGGCTTCCTCCGATCTGTCCTCAATCTGCCGTCACTGGGTGAGTACTAAAGTAATTAAAGTGCTCGCATCACCCAAATCTCCTTCCTAGACCGCAACGGACGAACCCGGCAGCCGAACCATTCGATGAATGTACGCTACACCGGGTGAGCTAGCGAATGTCACTCCGTAAGCGATAGACATATTCCATGAGCACTTATTGCCGCTAACTCTTCATTAACTATGACGACAGAGGCACACTTTTGAAAGACATCTCCATAACTCTTCGAACAAGAAACCAGAAATGCTTGGATAGCAAGCATAAAATAATAATATATATAGCGTCGTTCAATAATTCGAAAGTTTGTGTGACATTATTGGACTATGTCGGAACTGAGGGACGATGTCCCTGAACCGAACCAAAAATTTCTAAGTCCACCGACGCTATCAGTTTCTTATTCGGCATCGCAGCATATGTTGTTCCGAAAGGGAAAGCTTGAAATCCACCGAATCCCTTTCGGTATCCCGTCGGACCGGATGAAACTTTCGGACGTCCGTACCCGCTTCCGCGGAGCGTCCCGACCCAGCATCGTCGGATAAAATATATGCGACAGATTCAGTTGATGCTGGGATGCTGCGATAAACTGTGCTATTAAGGAAAGCACGTCCGTTCCCGAGGCCTGTGCAGTAGCGGACTTACGATGCATTGCCGCTGGAAGCTCCGTGTACGTTGACTCCCGCACACTTCCTATGCGAACGTCCGGAGTCTGCAGGCCTCGAGTCCCCGGCTACCGACCCAGCGCTGTCGGATAATTCACGATCCGACACCGTTTCTGTCGGCTGCTGGGATGCTGCGATAAGCTGTGCTATGTGCACAAGAATGTCCGGCGTCGAGACCTGCGGAGGCGCAGTCTATCGCTGCTTCGCCGAGGGCAGCTCCGCATCAGATGGCTCCCGCATACTTTTCCTATGCGAACGTCCGGAGTCCATCGGTCTCGAATCCCTGGCTGCCGGATGGTGTGACCTGGTCGCCGAAGAATCCTTCATCGGCGAAGCTGGTAATATATCGGCGGTCACGCAGCCAAGGTGCGGTCGTGTGCGCTGACGAGAAGAGGAAGCCTTAGCAGTCTCAGCGGACTGCCTATACAACGGAGCGTCCCGAGCGACGGACGTATGCTCCGCTAGCGACACATTTGTACCACAACATCTGGGGCCAGATGTTGTTGAACGAGAGAGGGGCCTCTCTCGCTTGCTGTCCGGATGGACCAGAACGAGCTATGAACCGGACTAAAAGGCTTCCTCCGTTCTCCCTCCGATCCGCCGTCACTGGGTGTGCATTAAGTTAATTTTATAGTGCTCGCATCACCCCAAAATTCCTTCTAGACCGCAACGGACGAACCCGGCTGCCGAACCATTCGGTGAATGGACGCTACACCGGGCGAGCTAGCGGACGTCAAAGGCCGTCGAACCTACTAGGGTCCTCTTAGGCAATTGGCGTATTACATGAGCACTTTTCCGCTAGCCCTTCATTAATTGTGACGACGGAGGCACACTGTTGGAAGACATCACAGATACATCACCCTAATCTTGATCGTCTGAAATAGAAATTGATAAAGTAGAGTGACCCTGCGGGGAAAGGACCGGAGTGTCCAAATCCCCAACAACATACCGTGACATACGCTTCCCATATTGTCATCGAAATCATACGATACAGAACAGGAGTTAATGCGAGTACACTGACCACATATAGAATGATAATAAGGTCAGAGGAAGACTTCCTCTTAAAACAATTGATCAATATCCTTTCAATTTGAAAAGAAAACAAGTCCTGGTACTCGCACTAACCCCTGGCAATCAAAATACATAATAATAATATGATCCATTAATATAGAAAAAATAATTGAAATCAAAATATTTTGAAAAAATATTTTTTCAGAACAGCCCAAGTTTCTGAAAAGTAACGTTGAGCCCCAATGGATCCCAAGCCTAAGTGTGGACAAAAATTTTAAAAATATTTTAAACAATTTATTCAACACTTACGAACAATAATAATGTATCAAGTTATGATTAAAATAACATAAAGATATTATTATTTAGAAATCCCCCCCTCACACAGAGGGCTGTTGTAAATGTAAACAATGAGTGTAAAAACACTAAAATAAGACTCCAGGCACCCAGGCCCGAAATCAGTTACCAAAAATACACCATCTGATGCAAAACAGAGACTTCCAGGGAAGAAACTGCAGAACATCAGATGGCAGATGCAGAACACAACGCCTAACCACCCGTAGGTGAAGACGTAAACATGGGGAAAGAACAGAATACATTCTGTTATTCAGCTAAAACTCCCAAGAAATTTTAGTAATAATAATTACAGAAACTATGCCAAAAGCATGGGAGAATAGCAAGGGGGAACTTAAAGGACAGGGAGAGAGGAAAAACACTTGAAAAAACAGTGTAACTAAATAATCAGAATGACAACAAAATGGCTGCTGCCTTGAAAATAGGTAACTTAACATAATTTCATTAAAAAATTTTAAGTTACAGCCCTGATAATATTCTGTCACACATTCTTTTCCTCTCCTCCTTTTCTATCCTCCTTAGAATCACCATTTCACTAATATTTATGTGTCTGGCATCATTTAAACTGAGATTTAAAAGCACAAAGATCAGTCAGATGTTAACTGATGAAGGGCCAAACTTAGAATGATAAATGGCGCCAATTTCGGAACGTCCTTGACACTGCGCATGCGCAGTAGGGGCGAAGTGTGGAGGGCCTTTCAGGACATGTTTTCTTTAGTTTTAGATGCAAATTTTGGGGATTGGGGGGCAAAATTTGTGTTTGGCCCTATATTTTAAAAGTTAGCACCAGCTATGTCTGGGTCATTGGTACAGTATAAAAATATATATTTTTTCAGCGAAGCCCAAGTTGCTGAAAAGTAACGTTGAGCCCCGATGGATCCGATGGCAAAGTGTGGTCAAAAATTTTAAAATTATATTAAATAATTAATGAGACACTTACGGATAATATAAATGTATCTTATAGTGAGATAAACTACAGCAAAGGCAAACAGCCCCCCTCAAAAAAGGCTGTTGCCAATGTAAACAAACAGTGTAAAAACACCAGAAAACATGACTCCAGGCACTGAAAAAACTGGCCCGGAATCAGTCATCAAATTACACTCTATCTGATGCAAAACAGAGACTCCCAGGGGAGAATCTGCAGAACATCAGATGGAAGATGCAGAACACAAACGTTATACACCCATGGGTGAAAACGTAACTATGGGGAAAAAAACAGAAAACATTCTGTAACCAAGCAACTCTCCCAGGGAATTTTAGAAATGAAATTTCTCAAAAATATGCCAAAAGCATGGGAGAATTGCAAGGGGGGACTTTAGAAGGCTAGGGGAGAGGAAACACTGAATAAGCAGTGCAACATTTAGCAAGAATGACAACAAGAGGCCCATGCCTCGAAAATAGGCAACTTAACATAATTTCATCAAAAAATTTTAAGTACAGCCCTGATTATTTTTTGTCACTTCTTTTTCCTCTCCTCCTTCTATCCTCCTTAGAATCACATTTTCTCCAAAAATTACGTGTCTGGCATCCTTTAAACTGAGATTTACAAGCACAAAGATCAGTGAGATGTTGACTGATGAAGGGCCAAACAGAGAATGATAATTGGCGCCAATTTCGGGACGTCTGCGTCACTGCGTATGCGCAGTAGAGGCGTAGTATGGAGGTCCTTTAGGACATGATTTCTTTTTGTTTTGGATGCAAATTTTGGGGATTGGGGGGCAAAATTTGTGTTTGGCCCTGGTTTTGTTAGAGTTAGCACCAGCTAAGTCTGGGTCATTGGTACAGTATAAAAATATCAAAATCCACCCATAAGTTATGTTGCAAAACATTCATACAGAGAGTTTGCTAAGTGTAACAAGGGCCATAACTTTGTATGTAAGGACAAAACCCACAATGTATGTATATCCTTTCCCCCATGCTGGTCTCTCACCATACCATAATCTGTCCACAAATGACAGTAATGAAGCACAGGAGGATGGGTGGTTGGATAGATGGAGCTCTCGACTGCTTACCCCCTATAACCAGTTACAGAGGTCACGGGCAAAATAATAAACAAACAAAAAAAAAAGCAATATATTCCCCCAAAATATGACAACCATGGTGACCTCATAGTTTAACACTTTTTCATTATAATAATAAAAGCCAACAACGTAGTATTTAGTGCAACTCACATTGCAGACACAGTGAGAGACTGAGGAATGGACACTCAAAACATGACAACTTTATCCCTAAAAGTTGGGGTAAATAAAAAGAGGAATTCCTTTAAACATGTTGAAGGGTCAATAAATTATCAGTTACCTCTGTTGTTTCCATGATTCTTCAAATGGTTATTTCTAATTTTTACCAAATAATCCACTGGATCTGGTGTGGGATACTGTATGAAGAAACAATAATGTAATACTTAACAAACAACCGATAATTTCAATGGAGATTCTGAATATTTTTTCATTCAACAAATCTATTTTCACTTATTTAAATTAGAAAACTGACCTTACAACCAAATACATTTTTTTAATATATGCACAAAATATTCCTTTAAACTCCTAGCGCTCTGGTAGTGAAAGAGAATTTTTGGATATCACTCTGTTTTTCTCTTGTTTAACTATGAATTTAACCAATTATATCTTGTCTGACAGAGCTCAATGAGCTCTGTCAAACAAGAGATATTTGGTTAAATATCAAACTGCATTATGGGAACTATTTACTGTTGAAAATGTGGCCATTTTGACATCAGAGTGCAGGCTTGGCAATTTCAGGAGAGCGATTTTTTAGCTCTCCTTACTGCCCTCCTGAAAGAATTAAGGAGAGCGAAAAATTGCCCTCCTAAATATTTTGGTCTGGGATGATTGAGATTACATGTATTATGCTCACATTAAATTTTTGTTGTAAAGCAAAAATGTAATTTAACTTCGAAGTCACATAACATCACGTAATTTCATTTTGAAAGTGGTTTAGTGGTAAAAGGTAATGGCTGCAACCATACCCAAACACAGTTGCTATCATCTGAAGCAAAATGGGTCACAGCAATATTTTTTTTTCTGTCAGTTTCAAGTTCAACAACTGACATCACAGTTTGAGGGGTAATTAATTATTCAAGGAATATTGACACTATAATATACTACCATTACTACTATCCTGTCACTTGAAGCACTTGCACCAGGATGTGACTGTAGATTCAAGCAGACCTGTTGTCCAAGAAAGTCATACGCCTACCACTACCACCTTCAACCCCCCTTGGGGGTTGAAGGTGGTAGTGGTAGGGGTATGACTTTCTTGGACAACAGGTCTGGGTACACACACAGGTCTTGTCAAGTGTGTGTTCGGTTGTTAAGTGAGACATCTAGATGTCGAAGAGATTTCGCTTTACCTTAGTAAAGTTAATAAAATCACTGATGTAGTCTGTTGGTTTCAGTTTCAATGAGTTCGTTCAACTGGATACTTAAAATGCTGTGTAAAGCTAATTGCTCTCCTGAGCTGATTGAGGAGAGCGATTTTTTGCCCTCCTGCATTTTTCAGAATGCCAGGCCTGAGAGTGCAGAGGGTTAACAATGTCAATGCTGGAAACAAAACAAGGGTTTCATATTCTTCTGATGCAAGCCTTAAAATTTGTCTTGATTTGCGAGAATCAATTTTGACATAATTTAGAATTTGAGAGTGCTGTTATACCCTTGGGAGTTATATTTATTTATTTAATGACACTTTCGACAGCCAGAGTACCCAGATAGAACCACTGTACAGAGGCGAGCAACTGCCAGACCTCCCAACGTACTAACTCCACGAAAGCAGGGTTAACATCGGTTGAAGACAGGTGCGCCATTAATGTGCAGTACACATTAGTATACAGCACCACCGTGCCCCCATGTGGGCAATCGGGATTAAGAGCCTTACTCAAGGACACAATGCAGTTACCCCTGGCAGGAATCGAACCATGAACCTCTCGGTTTAAAGTTCATTGTCATAGTCACAGTGGTCCCGTCCTTGTGAGTGCAACTAGTACATATTCAATAGCAATGCCCCCACCCCATCTACCCTTTATATATTTACTAGACCTTAACCCTTGAGAGCCTGGTTCCAATTTTGTCTTACATGTTGAGAATGTAGTACAAATGAAGAAAACTATCATCTGCCTACTGTACAGGCAGCTTGGACTTCACTAGAAACCACTAATAGGTCAAACTGCTTCCTTATTATGAAGGAATCAAAATCAAGTAGAATTCTCTGGGTCTTTTAGAACACTTTCAGAATCCATGACAAGAAACAAATGAATGTTTCTCAAGAATCAAAGTTGATTAGGATTGTTTTCTTCGCAATTTGGGAAAGAAAAGAGGTGCAAAAGCACCAAGAAAAAATAAGCCAAAACTGGGTCGAGCATTATCGGCGCACACCCAGTAGGGGATGCACTTTTCTTAGTACAATTTCATGACTTCCGGAACCAGTGCGCAGGCAGTCACCAATGAATCATTCTTTTGAGTCTGCCAACATAGGAGTTATGTGATCAGCAGGGAGGAAGGAGTCTTACCCGAATAAGAGGATGGGAGGGCCTCCATGTAAACACTTGTGGTAGGCATAATAAGAAAGGAAATTTACTATAAAAGTTAAAAAATTTATAGTAATTTATATATTTTTTATACTTACCAATGACCCAGACATAGCTGGTGCTAACTCTTAAAAATCTAGGGCCAAACACAAATTTTGCCCCCCAATCCCCAAAATTTGCATCTAAAACCAAAAGAAATCATGTCCTAAAAGACCTCCATACTTTGCCCCTACTGCGCATGCGCAGTTTCAAGGACTTTCCGAAATTGGCGCCAATCATCATTCTTACTGGCAGTGCCTGGTCAGCGCTATGTACTCAGCGGGGAGGTATGAGTTCCCAACTCCTAGGAGGGCCATCCCCGTCTGGGTCATTGGTAAGTATAAAAAATATATAAATTACTATAAATTTTTTAACATTTTTATACTGTACCAATGACCCAGACATAGCTGAATAGTAAAAAGGCTGGAGGGCCTAGGACATAGAGGAAAATCCAATAAGCTCAACTATATAATATAGAGTGAACCCAAGGAGAAAAGGAGTATTAGGCTTTACATGTATCCTTCTTATTTTATGATAAATTAGAAAGATACAATACCCTTCATAATTGAGCACAATAACATTCATGTTCTCTATTAACATCCAGTATAACCCATTATACTAATTATTTTTAAAGTAAGCCAATAAATAAAGTTAGTCCAGAGAATTGAGACTCTTTATATTCTTTAAAAGTGTCCGAGGATTGTATATTAACGCCCGTTTGACACTTGACATATACAAATGCTTCACACCGAGCTACACTTTAAAAATATGACATGAATGAATTTTTAACATTAATATAACACTTTAAAACCATCCCGGAAACGACTCAGAATTACTGACTCCGGAGGAGGAATTCCTTTGCTTTTCACTATAAAGCAGGAGACCTAAGGGAACACCCTCCCCCCCCCCCCCCTTCCCCTTGGTCAAATAGCCCAGAGCAAAGAGGGCAGCAGGACGGAGTCACTGCCGGAACAGAAAGCCTGCATAACTATAGTTGCAACTGCTTAGTGGACGACATTCTGAGCAACAGATAACGGACCTAAACAATGCAGGTCTCCAGAAATGGACTCAATATTTCTGAGATAAAAATTCGTGATGTGGATGGCTGAGACCAACAAGCAGCCTTCATTAAATCTGTAATAGCCACACTATTTGCGTAAGCCCAAGATGTAGAAAGAGCTCTTACTTCATGAGCCGAAATCTTAAGCACAGACTGCTGGGAAGAAGATAAATTTTCATAAGCAGTACGGATAGTTAATTGAATCCATCTAGCAACAGAATGGACCGAAATGTCCTTTCTATTAGGCATCAGAGACAGAAAGAACATTTTCGTCCCTTTCTGATAAACTGAGATCTCTGTTTATAAATGCGTAAAGCTCTAACAGGACAGAGTAAAGGCCTATGCCCATCTGAAGATGGAAGAGCCTTAATAACAATAGGTTCCGGATATTTATTAGGAGCCTGATTCTTAGCTAAAAATCCAACATTAGTAGTGAAGGTGATAGTGTTCCCGACACTACGATAGTGAGAATCATCCACCGATAGTGCATGAAGCTCACTGACTCTTCTAGCAGAAGAGAAAGCTAAGAGAAAAGCTGTCTTATAAGACAAGAATTTGAAATCTACTGTCCCAAGAGGCTCAAATGGCTTTTCCTTTAGTTTAAGAAGAACCCAAGCTAAATTCCACTTAGGAATTAATCTAAGAGTTCTGGGTCTATTTATCGAGAAGTTTCTAACTAACTTAGATAAAGAGACATTAGATCCAATTTGTAAACTATCGTGGTGTGCATAGGTATCAGATAACATAGACCTATAACCCTTAATAGTAACAGGCTGCAGTTTGATTTCGTCAAACAAGTATACTAGAAAGTTTGCAATGTCTGGTATGGAGGGATCAAAAATATCAACAGAATGATCCCTACACCAAAGACGAAAAACCTTCCACTTAGCCGCATAATTTAGCGAAGAGGAGGTCCTCCTACAGTTAGAAATCGCGTCCACTGCTCGTCCTGTAAAGTGCTTGCCATGCAAGAAGGACCGCACAACGGAAAAACGTGAAGGTTGAGACCTTGCGGGTTGTGATGAAGTCGACGCGGTTTCCCCTGCGAAAGAAGATCCTCCCGTGGAGGAAGCTTTCGCGGTAGGTCCCACAACAGACACCTGAGTAGATTTATCCACGGTCTCTGTGGAGACAGAGATGCTACCAACAGAATCTTGCATTGAGATTGTTTTATCTTTAGCAATACTTGCTGAATCAATGGCACTGGAGGATATGCATATCCTATCATTCCGTCCCATGAGATCGATAGAGCGTCTACTGCAAATGCTCTTGGATCCGGGCACGGTGACACATACGTCTGCAACTGATTGTTGAGATGTGTCGCAAATAAGTCTATCATTGGCCGTTCCCACTGGTAGCAAATCTGATTGAATACTTGTTTGTTGAGAGTCCACTCCGACGGCAACAAGCGACCCTTCCGTGAAAGGGAGTCTGCTAGTACATTCAGACGACCCGGTATATGACGGACCGAAAGTAGAACTTGATGTTCTAGAGCAAACAGAAGGATTCTCTCCATTAGATTGAATAACGGAACGGAATGAGTGCCTCCCTGGTTCCGTATATACGCCTCTACTGTCGTATTGTCGGACAGAATTTGGACATGAGCTTTGTGAATAATGTCCATCCAATGACGTAACGCAAGCCAAATTGACATCATTTCCTTGATGTTTATGTGCTTGCTTAGGAACTGTGGATCCCAAAGACCCTGGCATCTCGAATCCGTTGGGATCAATGTTGCACCCCAACCTGTTTGACTGGCATCCGTCATAATGGTAAAACTCGGATCCGGCAACTGCAGCAGAACTCCCTGAGTTAACCACTGAATGTTTGCCCAAGTCTGAATCTCTTGTTTCACTTGATCTGACAAGAGAACGTCTATGTCGAGTGAATGAATCTTCACACTCCAATTCTGAGTTAAGAAAATTTGGAGAGGACGAGTGCGTAACCACACCATCGGAATGAGATCCGCGGCGGCTCCGCACAGACCTATCAGTCTCATAAACTCCCTCGCTGTGACTTTGTCTGCATGAAGACAATAGCGAGCGTAACAACTGACTAATTTCGCTCTGGTTAACGGCAGACGAACGAGATTGTTGTGCGTCTCGAAGCTCATTCCCAGATGAGTGAATGACTTGGACGGCACCAGATCCGACTTCTCCTCGTTTATAACAAAACCGAGACGTCGGAGCAATAGAAGCAGATTCTGCACATCGTTCTGAAGCGTTAACTCGTTGCCGTACCTCTGAAGAATGTCGACCAGGTAGGCCGACGTTACCGCAGACGAATGAGCTCGGAAATACATCATTACCGAGTTCATTACCGGAGTGAAAGCCCAGGGTGCTAGGTTCAATCCGAAGCACATCGCCCCGGAATTGATACACCACTCCTAGGACTGCGAAGCGTAGATACTTTCTGAATGTCGGATGTACCATGACATGAAAGTACACATCTTTGAGATCTATGCTTGTTGCATAATTGTTCACCCGAATACTCGCTCTGACCGACCGAATCGTCTCCATATAAAATTTCGGAGCGACGATCAGCTTGTTTATCCAGCTCAAATCTATGACTGGACGGAACGAGCCGTCTGGTTTCGGAACCAGAAACAGATGGCTGTAGAATCCCGGTGTTTCCTGGTCTTCTACGACCTCTACCGCGTTCTACATTAAAAGAGACTGCACCTCCGATAACAGAGCGTCTCTTTTCTGCGGATTTGACGGAAGTTGAGTCCATTTTGGACTTCGAGTTAAAGGAGGCTTTCGTTTGAAGGATATTCTTAGACCTTCCGAAATCACTCCTCTCACCCAAGGGTCGTCCGTAATCGACGCCCACTCTTCTGAAAAACTCGACAACCTTCCGCCAACCGGAACACGATAGAGGTTGAAGCCATCACCTCCTGGACCTGCGAGGCCTGCGGGAGGAGAAACCACGTCCTCCACGACCCGCACCTCGTCCCGTCGACCTCGGGGCATCCGACCGATTGTCCCGGCCCGAAGGACGTCCCGCATGTGAGTCGCTGCTTTGACGGTCTCTTGAATAAGACCAAGAGGACGCACCGGAACCTCTATAGGAACCTTTCTTGGGCGCATTAGACCCAGAAATGCCTGTCTTATTCTTATCTGCCGTATCCGACTTTTTGGAAGCGAATTTAAACAGCAGAGAATCCGAAGCTTTCTTAGTAATTTTATCGTAGATTGCAGAAAGCTTGCCGTCGAATAGAAGTTCTCCGGAGACCGAAGCGACTCTGAGAGAGTTCTTCACCTTACTATCCACGCATGTGGATGTAGCTAGGGCTGCGTCACGTCTAACCAACTCCAGGTTTGCCACTGAGAGGGCGGAGACCGAGTTATACGTGGAATAAGCCACTGCCCTTGAAAGAAGTCTTAAAGAGGATTGTATATCCTGGAATTCTTTCCCTTGAAGTCGCAGTGATAACGCCTTTGTAAGGTGGTCTGCGTAAGATAAAACGTCTAAACTGGCCCTGTTAGATGTGATTGTCGTGCCCAACACCGCGGTTGGAACAGACATAGACGACGGTAATGACAATTCTAAGTCTTCCGCCTCGTCGTCAAGACGCAGAGGAACTCTCGGAATACCCTGTCCTGCCGTATCAAATTTATTCCTTGCATTAATGAAAGGCAGGTTAAGAGCATTGGAGGACAAGAAACCAGCTTTGCCTGTTTTGGAAGCAAGCTTGAATATAGTGTCGTTCAATAATTCAAATGTTCTTGTGACATTATTGGACTGAGACGGAAACTCAGGGACGATGTCTCTGAACCGCTCGAAGAATTCAGTGTCCAATGACGCTATCAGTCTCTTGTCTGGTACTGCAGCAGTCTGGCCCGATGGAACAACGTGAGGAAGGAAGTGCCGGATGAAATCCACGGCAGCTTTATGTTGTTCCGAAAGGGATAGCTCCAAGTCATCCGTATCCCTTTCACCATCCGGTCGGACCTCATGATGCTCCCGGTCGTCCGCACCCAATGCTTCGGCGGCGCGTACCGACTCAGCGCCGTCGGATAATTCCCGATCCGACACCGATTCTGTCGATTGCTGGGATGCTGCGATAATTTGTGCTATCTGAGCAAGCACGTCCGTCATCGAGGCCTGCGGAGTAGCGGTCTTTCGCTGCTTAGCTGCGGGAAGCTCCGCATCAACTGACTCCTGCATACTCTTCCTATGCGAACGTCCGGAGTCTACCGGCCTCGTGTCCCTGGCTACCGGATGGCGTGACCTGGTCGCCGAAGAATCCCTTATCGGCGAAGCTGGTAGTATATACGCGGTCACGTAGCCAAGGTGCGGTCGTGTGCGCTGGTGAGAGGATGAGGAAGCCTGAGCAGTCTCCGCGGACTGCCTAAACAACGGAGCTCCCGAGCGACGGACGTGTGCTCCGCTTGCGACACATTTTGTACCACAACATCAGGTCCCTGATGTTGTTGTACGAGAGAGGGGCCTCTCTCGCTCGCGGCCCGGCTGGACCTGGACGAGCTAGGAACCGGACTAGAAGGCTTCCTCCGATCTCTCCTATCATCCGCCGTCACTGGGTGTGCACATTGTATGTTTATAGTGCTCGCATGACCCAACATTTCCTCCTGGATCACAACGGACGAACCCGGCTGCCGAACCATTCGGTGAACGGACGCTACACCGGGCAAGCTAGCGGACGACAGCGCCGTCGATCCTACTCGGGACCTCTTAGGCAACTGTCGTATCTCCATGAGCACTTTTGCCGCTAGCTTTGCATTCAATTGTGACGACGGAAGCGCACTCTTGGAAGATAACATGGAAACATCACCCTGTTCTTGTTCCTCTGAAACAGAAACTGATAGACTAGAGTGACCCTGCGGAGAAAGGACCGGCATAGCTCTTTCTCCACTAACAACATACCGTGACACACGTTTCCAATGTTTGTCATCCCAATATTGACATATTGAACAGGAGTTAGTGCGAGTACACTGACTACAATTAATACAATGATCATGAAAGTCAAAGGAAGATTTCTTCCTATTACAATTTGAACAATGTCCTTTCATTGTGAAAAGACAACAACAAGTCCTAGTACTCGCACAAACCCCTAAACACAAAGATACATAATAACATGATCCATTAACATTGAAAAAAGCAAATGAAATTCAAAATAATTTTTGAAAAATATTTTTTCAGCGAAGCCCAAGTTTCTGAAAAGTAACGTTGAGCTCCAATGGATCCCAAGGGTAAGTGTGGTCAAAAATTTTAAAATTATTTTAAATAATTAATGCAACACTTACGGATAATAATAATGTATCTAGTAATGAGTAAACTACTCCAAAGGCAAAAAGCCCCCCTCAAAAGAGACTGTTGCCAATGTAAACAAGAAGTGTATAAACACCAGAAAACATGACTCCAGGCACTGACAATACTGGCCCGAAATCAGTTATCAATAATACACACTATCTGATGCAAAACAGAGACTTCCAGAGAAGAATCTGCAGAACATCAGATGGTAGATGCAGAACACAACGTCTAAACACCCATGGGTGAAAACGTAAACATAGGGAAAATAACAGAATTCAGTCTGTAACCAAGCTAATTCTCCCAAGAAATTTTAGTAGTAATCTTACTCAAAAATATGCCAAAAGCATGGGAGAATAGCAAGGGGGGACTTACAGGATAAGGAGAGAGGAAACACTGAATAAGCAGTGCAACTTCAAAGCAAGAATGACAACAACAGGCCCATGCCTCGAAAATAGGCAACTTAACATAATTTCATTACAAAATTTCAAGTTACAGCCCTGAATATTTTCTGTCACTCCTTTTTCCTCTCCTCCTCTATCCTCCTTAGAATCACCATTTCTCCAATATTTATGTGTCTGGCATCATTTAAACTGAGATTTACAAGCACAAAGATTAGTGAGATGTTAACTGATGAAGGGCCAAACAAAGAATGATGATTGGCGCCAATTTCGGAACGTCCTTGACACTGCTCATGCGCAGTAGGGGCAAAGTATGGAGGTCCTTTAGGACATGATTTCTTTTGGTTTTAGATGCAAATTTGGGGGATTGGGGGGCAAAATTTGTGTTTGGCCCTAGATTTTAAAGAGTTAGCACCAGCTATGTCTGGGTTATTGGTACAGTATAAAAATTTTAAATTTCTTATCAACATACCTTACAACTGTTTACTACAGGCTGAATAGACAATAGGATGAAGGGAATCACAAAACCAATCCCCACATAATCCAATTGCACTGGAACTGTGGACAGAGGAAGAGGTCCCTAGGCCTATCAAACCATAGCATCACAAACATTAGTAAAAGACAATGCTTATGTTTCCGTTGTCTATTCCGGATTACATGGAATAGTGTGACATGCGCAGTGAAGATACAGAATAGCAATCGCGAGGAAACAGCAAATTGCACTTTGAATGTAAACCAGAATGGAATTTGAGGAAGTGGCGCTCGCAATTTTTGTTGATGATGTTGTCAATGACAACATAGATGCTGTTTTTACTCATCGCAGTGCCGCATCTGTATAAAACAGCATAGCTCTCCTATGGATACGTAGGTCAATATGACCAGATTAAAAAGAAACAAAACAAATTACAAAGAAACGGTGGACAGAGCACTTGAGTTTTATTATTATTTCGACTCCCATTTGTTCAGGGGCGTAGCCAGGATTCAATAATTGAGGGGGAGGGGGGTGGTATCTATTTCTAGCCATTTTTTTGTGGGGGCTGGGGCATACCATGATATTTGTAATGTTGTGGGGTTTCGGGGGTCCTTGCCTGGTCCAAGCTACCCGGGGGCCTAGTTTGGACAAGGCCTTCTCCGAGAAAATTTTGCAAAATTTAGTACTCCAAGATCGAATATGAGGCAATTGTAACCTGTGTAGCTTTAGGTTAACCTGAGCCTCCAGCGAGGCCTGCGGTAGGAGAAACCACGTCTTCCACGGCCCGCACCTCGCCCCGTCGACCTAAGGGCGTCCGACCGATTGTCCCGGCCTGAAGGACGTCCCGAACGAGAGTCGCTATCCTGACGGTCTCTCGAATAAGACCAAGAGGACGCACCGGAACCTCTATAGGAACCTCTCTTGGGCGCATTAGACCCAGAAGTGCCTGTCTTATTCGTGTCTGCTGTATCCGACTTCTTAGGAGCAGATTTGAACAACAGAGAATCCTTAGCTTTCTTTGTAATTTTATCATAAATAGCGGAAAGCTTGCCGTCAAAGAGAAGTTCTCCTGAGACTGAAGCGACTCTAAGAGAGTTCTTCACCTTAGAATCCACTAGTGTGGATGTAGCTAGGGCTGCGTCACGTCTAACCAACTCCAGATTTGCCACTGAAAGGGCGGAGTTACACGTGGAATAAGCTACTGCCCTTGAAAGAAGTCTTAAAGAGGATTGTATATCCTGAAACTCTTCCCCTTGAAGGCGCAGTGATAACGCCTTAGTAAGGTGATCTGCGTAAGATAAGGCATCTAAATTGGCTCTGTTAGACGCAATAGCTGTTTCCAACACCGCGGTTGGAATAGAAGCTGACGACGGTAATGATAGCTCTAAGTCTTCCGCCTCGTCGTCCATACGCAGAGGAACTCTCGGTATACCCTGTCCTGCCGTATCGAATTTATTCCTTGCATTAATGAAAGGCAGGTTGAGAGTATTAGCGGACAAGAAACCTGCTTTCCCCATCCTGGAAGCAAGTTTAAATATAGCGTCGTTCAATAATTCAAATGTTCTTGCAACATTATTGGACTGCGACGGAAACTCGGGAGCGATGTCCCTGAACCGCTCAAAAAATTCAGAGTCCAATGACGCTATAATTCTCTTGTCCGGAACCGCAGCAGTCTGGCCCGACGGAACAACTTGAGGGAGAAAGTGCCGGATGAAGTCCACGACAGCTTTATGTTGTTCCGAAAGGGATAGCTCCAAGTCATCCGTATCCCTTTCACCATCCGGTCGGACCTCATGATGTTCCCGGTCGTCCGCCCCCGATGCTTCGGCGGAGCGTACCGACCCAGCGCCGTCGGATAATTCTCGATCCGACACCGTTTCTGTCGGCTGCTGGGATGCTGCGATAAGCTGTGCTATCTGCACAAGAATGTCCGGCGTCGAGACCTGCGGAGGCGCAGTCTTTCGCTGCTTCGCCGAATCTCGAATCTCGTCTCGAATCCCTGGCTGCCGGATGGTGTGACCTGGTCGCCGAAGAATCCTTGATCGGCGAAGCTGGTAATATATCGGCGGTCACGCAGCCAAGGTGCGGTCGTGTGCGCTGACGAGAAGAGGAAGCCTTAACAGTCTCTGCGGACTGCTTATACAACGGAGCGTCCCGAGCGACGGACGTATGCTCCGCTAAAGACACATTTTGTACCACAACATCTGGTCCCAGATGTTGTTGTACGAGAGAGGGGCCTCTCTCGCTCGCGGCCCGGCTGGACCTGGACGAGCTAGGAACCGGACTCAAAGGCTTCCTCCGTTCTCGCTTACTATCCGCCGTCACTGGGTGTGCATCTATTATGTTTATAGTGCTCGCATCACCCAAAATTTCCTCTTGGACCGCATCGGACGAACCCGGCTGCCGAACCATTCAGTGAATGGACGCTACACCGGGCGAGCTAGCGGACGACATTTGTCTAATCTCCATGAGCACTTTTGCCGCTAGCTCTGAATTCATTTGTGACGACGGACGCACACCTGTAGAAGATAACATGGAAACATCACCCTGTTCTGGTTCCTCTGAAATAGAAACTGAGAGAGTAGAGTGACCTTGCGGAGAAAGAGCCGGAATCGCCCTCTCTCCAGAAACAACATATCGTGACACACGTTTCCAATGTTTCTCATCCCAATATTCACATATAGGACAGGGATTAATGCAAGAACACTGACTGCAATTAATACAATGATCATGAAAGTCAGAGGAAGATTTCTTCCTATTACAATTTGAACAACGTCCCTTCATTGTGAAAGAACAACAATAAGTCCTAGTTACTCGCAAAAACCCCTGACACAAAGATACATAATAACATGATCCATTAATAAATGAAAAAACAATTGCAAAACAAAATAATTTTGAAAAAATATTTTTTCAGCGAAGCCCAAGTTGCTGAAAAGTAACGTTGAGCCCCGATGGATCCGATGGCAAAGTGTGGTCAAAAATTTTAAATTTATATTAAATAATTAATGAGACACTTACGGATAATATAAATGTATCTTATAGTGAGATAAACTACAGCAAAGGCAAACAGCCCCCCTCAAAAAAGGCTGTTGCCAATGAAAACAAACAGTGTAAAAACACCAGAAAACATGACTCCAGGCACTGAAAAAACTGGCCCGGAATCAGTCATCAAATTACACTCTATCTGATGCAAAACAGAGACTCCCAGGGGAGAATCTGCAGAACATCAGATGGAAGATGCAGAACACAAACGTTATACACCCATGGGTGAAAACGTAACTATGGGGAAAATAACAGAAAACATTCTGTAACCAAGCAACTCTCCCAGGAAATTTTAGAAATGAAATTTCTCAAAAATATGCCAAAAGCATGGGAGAATTGCAAGGGGGGACTTTAGAAGGCTAGGGGAGAGGAAACACTGAATAAGCAGTGCAACAATTAGCAAGAATGACAACAAGAGGCCATGCCTCGAAAATAGGCAACTTAACATAATTTCATCAAAAAATTTTAAGTACAGCCCTGATTATTTTTTGTCACTTCTTTTTCCTCTCCTCCTTCTATCCTCCTTAGAATCACATTTTCTCCAAAAATTACGTGTCTGGCATCCTTTAAACTGAGATTTACAAGCACAAAGATCAGTGAGATGTTGACTGATGAAGGGCCAAACAGAGAATGATAATTGGCACCAATTTTGGACGTCTGCGTCACTGCGCATGCGCAGTAGAGGCGTAGTATGGAGGTCCTTTAGGACATGATTTCTTTTTGTTTTGGATGCAAATTTTGGGGATTGGGGGGCAAAATTTGTGTTTGGCCCTGGTTTTGTTAGAGTTAGCACCAGCTAAGTCTGGGTCATTGGTACAGTATAAAAATAAACAAATTCAGTATTTGGTGTCCACTATTTGTTGGTTATGTGAGTATACTGAGAACCAGCAAAGCCTGTCTGTGCACTCTCACCACAGAGTTCCCGTGAACAAGAAGGTCATGATTGCACCGCCGCGTTGTTAAGGTTCAGTAATAATATCCGATCTCACCAGGGAGAAGGTGGGGGGAAGCAAACCCACGCAGCTTGGCTGGAGCGTTAAAATGGGGCGGGGTGTGGTCACACCCCTCAAATTTCTAACTGGTGGGGGCGGGTGGAGAAAGATTTCCAGATCTTCAGTTTTCAGAATTTTTGCGTCTGTAGGATTTGAGCCTTGTAACCAAGTTGGTTGTACCCCCCCCCCCCCCCCCCACCCCCTCCCTCAATGTCCATCATTTTAGGATTTCACATCCAGATGTAATGTTCTGTCACAACAATCAGGGTTTCGGGTCAAGGGGAAATAAATGAGTCAGTTATGAGCGGTCAAGAGTGGCCGCTTCGCAAAAAAAAAGAATTCCAGGGTTCAAAAAAATCATTTATTCAATTTGGGGGAGGGTCAACGGCCCTGTTGTTTAATTGAACTAACTCCATAGTTCTTTCTCTTTATTTTCATCAAATATTTGTGGGTATACTATGTTTAAATATTTTGCTGAATTCCATGTACCTAACATATTTGTTATTGTCTTGATCACTCAAACGTTTTGGAGAATACAACGAACAGGGAAATATTTTCCACTATTTGTTGATAATTGCACATGTCAGGAATAAAAGGTAAACCATCTAAACCTGCTCGCGAGGTGGTTTACTCAGAATGATTCGGAATGATATTCCAGAATGACGGTTTGCAAAGAAAACAACCAGATTGGTAATCCGAGTTGTCTGCGCATGCCCAGAATAAACCATGTATTCTGGAATGGACTACGGAAACATGAGCAATGAGAGACGAGGCGTATGGTTCTGTGCGATGCACAGACAGAAAGGGCAGCAGCTCAGAGCTGGAACTGACCTTGAAAAGCTGAATAGCTAGGGTAGACAAAAGCCTGAGCAGAAAAAAGAGGGCCCATAGTACAAAGGTCCTCTGCCTGCTCCTACAACTGATGCAGATAAGTGGAGAAAGTAGCATTTCTCCAGTAGGCTGCCAGCATAACATCCGACAACATGACAGAGTTAGTATAAGCCCATGGGGTAGACAACGCATCCACCTCGTGGGCAGAAATACGATTGGTAATACAACCTCCAGTCGCTAGACGATCGTAAGCCGAGCGAATAGCAAGACAAATCCATCGTGACATGGATTGAGGAAAGATCTTCTGTCGACCAGGAATAAGAGACAGAAAAAATTGTTTCCTACCCTTCCTAATGAACTGCGTCCAATTGAGATAATTGCACGAACGGACAGAGCAAAGGGCATTTACCCTCAACAGAAGGAAGAGCCCTGATACAGATCGGAGGTGGAGTAGTTTCTGATATCTGATTCTGGGCCAAAAAGCAATCAATGGTAAACGTAACACTGTTGGGAGAGCTCCTGAAAAAGGTCGGGTCAACTGAGAGAGCATGAAGCTCACTAACCCGTCTGGCTGAGGCAAAAGCCATAAAAAAAGCTGTATTGTATGTGAGAAAACACATATCCACCCGGGATAAAGATTCAAACAGCGAACGTCAGGTCGACGTGAAACCTCCTCGGGTGACCTTGGCAAAGAAGGTTGTGGCGTAGCGGGGGACATGCCGGAACTGCCTCCAAAAGACAGCGGAGCAGATTGATCCACACCCACTGAGGCGACAGGGGAGCGATCAAAATGATTCAACAACTGCAGGTTTGTATCTTGGTTAGAACCTGAGGCAGAATCGGAACCGGCGGGAAGGCGTAGCCGACAAGACCGTTCCAATCGAGTGACAGAGTGTCCACGGCGAAAGCCAGAGGATCTAGACACGGGGACACGAATGTGTCCACCTGATGGTTCCAATGAGTCGCAAAGAGATCGATGTGGGGACGACCCCAGATATTGCAAAGCGACTGGAACACCGCCCTGTGAAGCATCCACTTGGTGGAAATGACCTTGCCCCGTCGGGACAGGGAGTCGACGAGGACGTTCACAAGACCGGGAATGTGGCAAACCACCACTCCAGTGTAGACATCCTGAGCGAGCAGTAGAAGATCCTGAGCCAAATCATACATGGAAACAGAGTGCATGTCGCTCTGGTTCCGAATGTAAGCAACCACTGCCGAATTGTTGGACAACAGAACGACCTGGCAATTCGAAAGGTGGGGAATCCACTGTCGGAAACTCAGAAGAAGAGCAAGAAGCTCCTTCTGGTTGACGTGAAGAGCTGCTTGATCCTTGTCCCATGACCCGTGAAGGGAAAGACCTAGAGGATCCAACGTCTCACCCCATCAGAGATTGCTGGCGACTGCTACCAGAACAGAATCGAACATGGGGAAGTACAACGCAGCTCCCTGCATAATCCACAGAACATCCATCCAGGGAAGAAGGTGATGAGGAAGATACTCCGGTAACTGAAGCACCAGATCCAGAGGATCGACATTCGGCCTCCAACGACCAAACCGCAGAGACAGAGCAGCCAGAGAAGACTCTTGAGCTGTTGCAGACGTGGACTGGGACAGAGTCAAGGCAAAAGCTGAGAGAATCACAGACCTTGCCCGGGAAACCGCCACCATGTTCAGATGAGTACGAAAGTTCATCCCTAGATGACAAAACGATGGAGAAGGAACCAGGTCCGACTTCTCCTTGCTGACTCTGAACTCTAGCGACATGAGCAGGCTCAACAGTGTGTTGACAACAGATCTTACTGCAGAAAGGCAGCACTGGAATGCCTCTGGAGGATATCATCTAGATATGCTCAAGTAGTCACCCTGGACTGTGTGCGATGTAAGGCTAACACATGAGACATCAGTCGGACGAAGGCCCAAGGAGCCAGGTTGAGGCCAAAGGCCAAGACCTTGAACTGGTAAACTCGCCCAGAAAAGCGAGCCTGAGATACTTTCGCGATGTCCGATGAATCGGAACTTGAAAGTAAGCGGGTAGATGCTTGAAGTGAAAACTCCCTGGTGAATGGGGCAGTGAACCGACCTGAAAGTCTCCATTCTGAACTTAGGAGCAATGATAGACTGGTTCAGGATACTCAGGATAACACGTCAGAGTCGGCCATCCTTCTTCGGCGCCAAGAACAGGCGGGAATAAAATCCCACTGAATGAATGCCCCCTTTGACAGGAGATTGCCTATCTCTGTGATCAAAAGTTCCCAACGTGTGACATCATGCGAACTAATTACAAGTTAGCCGTATTATAGGCATGCGTTTGAGTAAGATGCATGAGCGCCTTCGACAGCGCACGCAAAAGAGCCTGTACATCGACAAACTTAACTGGGGGCAGATAAGCAGCAAAGCAAAGACGACGTGGTCTGAGAGAGAAAGCATTCCAGCATCTCTTTCGATAAGCTCAACACAGACTTCAGAGTCGTCATAGGAATAACTGCCAACTTGGGCTACGAAAGCCCGAGGAAGTTGGAGTCCTGATCCAAGACTGTCAAAGTCCAGCAGAATCGTAGGAATGATAACGTGCCGGAGGCAAAAAAAAGTGTCAACCCTGGTGAAGAAAGACGTCTTCATAGCCTTGGAACACAGCTTAGAGTCCAAAGCTGTAAACGCTTCAACCACCTATACCAACTGGCATGGTCGAAGGTGCCCAGAAGCAGGTTGCTCCACAGGCTGTAGGCACACTACCGATGATCGCGGCCGGGCTGACGGTGTTGGCTGGTTTGACGGTTTGAGATCTGGAAGGAACCCAAACACAAAGTCAAGTGCTGCCCCCAAGTCAGAAGACTGTTGGCTCCCGACATCAGGTATGTCAAACTCATCCCCTGAGTCGGAAGACACATAGCCCATCATGGGCAATCCAGCCAACGCCTCCAATGGTGTAGGCACACCAGGGGGGTCAGAAAGCGGCCTGTTTCCAATCCTGGGAGGCGGCGCCACAGGGGGTGTCTGGAAACCAATCATAGCCTCGCTGGAAGCAACGGGAAGGCTCTTGGACAGAACCTGAGTGAGCAAGGAGAGGGCCCAGACTAGCTGGTGCTTAACTCAAAGTTATTAAGGGCCAAACACAAATTTTGACTCCCCCCCCCCCCACCCCAACCCCCAAATTTGCTTGCAAAACCGAAGATTAGAAGTCCTATCTGGCCATCCATACATTTACTCTCTGCGCATGCAGACGTCAGGAAGTGATCGGTATTGGAGCCAACATAATTCTTTGTAGAAGAGAATACTACATAAAAATTCAGCGGGGAGGTATGAGTGCCCACTCATGGGTGGGCCATCTCCGTCTGGGCCATTGGTAAGTATAAAAATATACAAATTGCATTGAATTTATAATATTTTTACAGTGTAAACCAATGGCCCAGACTAGCAGAATCGTAAAAAGGTGGAGGGCCTAGGACTTCAGAATTAGTAGATCAATGAAGACTATGCAAATTGGATGTGACAAGTTCCCAATTTTTAAGGCTAGTCCGGAGTAAGACCCCCAAAATTAGGATGGCATATCTGAGAATGAGAGAAAATCCTCCACAAACATACGCCATACAATAACACTCCAGCTGCCTGCAGGATATAATTACGGACAAAACAGCTTCCCTCATAGTTACATACCTGTCAAGCCGGAGAAGAGGTAAAAAAAAATGCCACCCCCCACCTTTTCTTTTGAAGGAATCTTCAAAAAGAAAGAGTGGAACGCTCTGGAATCAGTAAAAACGATACCAAAAAACAATATAAATATTTGTCGTACCGGCATTCAGGTATTAATTATTATTAATAAATGGTGATTAACACCACTTCAGAAGTTAAGACTATAGTTTTGATCCTGGTAATTAATATTGCCCGCTATATAATGTACACTGGAGATGGCATATGCAGATAGGTCGAAAATCGGTGATATAATATATAACATACACATTTCCAATCGAACCACAATGAACGATCTCTGGACAGTAAACACACTACCGGGGTAACCCACAGACGACCCCCATTCAGGTGTACAATAAATTCCAGTAACAACACTCCCCGACGTGCACTATCCGATATCTATGACACTATAAACGTGTGAATATTCGAGTTGAGTACTAACATTAATAGAAACCTGGATCAAGAAATGGATGGAGGTATGATTGACAGGATCTGACACGGACCGTGCCAACGATAATTCATAATCTCAAAGGTCCATAATATACAATAAAGTGCCAGCCTAATAATTATTATGTGTGTGAGCATTAAAATCCTGCATGTAATTATCTAAATACCAGTTAACTGGTTATGCAGACTCCGAGGTACCCAAAGACTAGCAATTTAATTATGATGAAATATGCGGATAAAATATAGTATATGACATACAGACAAATAATCACAGGAAACCAACCAACTAAAAAGTGGATGTGCCCATGAGGTCGCCATAGTACATGACACCGGCGCCAATCAACAGCTGAAGAAATGCATGTATGTATTTAAACTCATACGAGACTTGCAGGAGGGTGGGGAGGGATTCGAAGTCATATCAAACCCTCCTCATCCGCATTACTTAATCATTCTTGTGTTAGTCATAAAATAAAATAGGACCCGCAATGGTTCCCTCACGTCTAACCGACGCCATCATGCCACTATGGGCCGAGCAGGACGAGAAGAACAAAAACTTCCCTTGATAAAGAAGGTCTTCTCATGGAAGAGGCTTCCGGGAAACGTTCCTTAACAGGCACTTGAAAAGACTGATACAAGGTCTCTGAGTCATCAGAAGTGCTACTAGTAGGATTCACAATGAGACTGTTTGATCTTAAGCATAATCTACTGAATTAAATGAATTGGAGAATACGCGTATCCTATCATCCATCCCCATGAGATCGGCAGAGCATCTACTGCATTCAGTTAATGGTCTGGGCATGGCGACACAAACAATGGTAACTGATTGTTCCAGTGCATTGCAAACACATCTATCATGAGGTGATCCCCTGGTAGAAAAACTGTCCAAATACTCGCTTGTTGAACTTCTGTTCCAATTGCAACGCGACCTTTCCGAGAGAGCAAGTCCGCTAGTGCGTTCAGACGACCCGGTATATGGCGGATTGAAAGATGGTACATGATGATTCATGACGCATTAGGAAAATCTTCTGTGTTAGTTGGCATAACGGAAATGAATGGGTGCCGCCCTAGTTCTCGATTTACGCTACTACTGTCGAGTTGTCTAACCAAATTGAACACGGACGTCCATTATTATGTGAATCCAATGTTGTAGCACTAGCTCATTAACATCATCTCGATGATGTTTATCTGTTTCTCCTGGAATCAAGAGTCCCAAAGACCCTGACACCTCAATACTGCAGGACTTAGGGTCATGCCCCAATCTATCTGACTCTCATCTGTCATAACTGTGAAAGTCGGATCCAGCAGTTGCAGCATAACTCCCTGAGTTAACCACTGAATATGTGCCCAATTTTAACCCTTGTTTTACTAGGTCTGTTAAAGCAATACTGATTCAAGCGAAAGCGTCTTTACACTCCAGTTCTGAGTAAAGAATATCTGGAGGCGACGTGTACGCAGACGGCCCATCAGAATGAAATCCACAGCCGCTTCGCACAGCTCCAACATTCACATGAATTCCCTCACTATTAATGCATCTGAGTGTAGACAAAAGTGAGCATAACAACTGACTAATTTCGTTCTGGGTAATGGGAGACGAACCAAATTGTTCTGAGTATCAAAGCTCAATCCCAAGTGAATAGACAACTTGTATGGAGCTAGACACAACTTTTCCTCTACGATGAAAGAGAGATATCGGAAAAATAGAAGCAGACTCTGAACATCATTCTGAAGAATAATTCTGTTGCTGTATCCCTGTAGAAGGTCGTCCAAGTAAGCCGACGTTACTGCAGACAAATGAGCTCGTAAGACATTACCGAGTTCATTATTCGAGTGAAATGCCCAGGGGGCCAGATTCAGACCAAAGCATATTGTTCGGAACTGATACACCTTTCCTTGTACGGCAGACCACAGGTACTTTTAGAATGCCGGATGTACGGATCCTTAGATCTATGCTTGCCACATAGTTGATCACTCGAACGCTCGCTTTTACTGACTGAATGTTTTCCATAAATAAACTTTTAGAGCCATGATAAACTTGTTATCCAGCTCAAGTCTATTACCGGTCGGAACAAGCTTTGGTACGAGAAACAGGTGACTGTAAAAATCTTGAGAATCCTGATTCTCTATGACCTGAATTGCTTTCTTTGATAAGAGAGCTTATATCTCCGGTAGGAAAAACTCTCTTATGCAAGAATTTAATGGAAGATTTGTCCAACGCGGACAACTTGTTCGTGGGGTTTTACTTGGAATGATAGCCGTAACCTTCCGCCAACTGGCCAGCAATAGAGGTCTAAACCATCACCTGTATGACCTGCGAGGCTTACGGGAAAAGGAACCATGTCCTCCCCATGAAAAACCTCGTCTCCTTGGCCTAGGGGCATCTGACCTATAGTCCTAATCAGACCTACTCCCCTTTTCGGAGTCGATATACTGATGACTCCCAGAGTAATTATAAGAGGGTTTCTTGTACCCTCGTGACAAGTTTCCTTTTAACGATTTTTGTCTGGAATGCCCTCATTTACTCCTGTCTGCTGAAACGGGTCAATGACACGCAGACTTCAAAAGCAGAGCACAAGACGCTTTCTTAGAAGCATGTTCATAGTCTAACGAAAGTTAGTCGACGAAAGTAAAATGTCCGAAAAGCGGAGTGACTCAGTGAGAGCTTTTCACATTGTTATCTTATCAGTGATGATGATGCAAGGGCAGCATCATGTCTGATTAACTCCAGATTAGCTACTGTTAGGGCAGAGTTATACGTGGTATACATAATTGCCCTGAAAAGAACTCAAAGAGAGGTACGAACGTCCTCAAATTCCTTTCCCTTGAGACGTTGCGCCATAGCTCTTATAAGGTGATTTGCGTAAGACTTAACATCCAAATTTGCTCTATTTGAAAAAAGTTAAAAAATTTATAGTAATTTATATATTTTTTATATTTACCAATGACCCAGGCTTAGCTGGTGCTAACTCTAAAAAATCCAGGCCAAACACAAATTTTGCCCCCCAATCCCCAAAATTTGCATCTAAAACCAAAAGAAATCATGTCCTATAGGACCTCCATACTTTGCCCTTACAGCGCATGCGCAGTGTCAAGGACGTTCCGAAATTGCCGCCAATTATCATTCTTACTGGCAGTGCCTGGTCAGCGCTATGTACTCAGCGGGGAGGTAAGAGTTCCCAACTCCTGGGAGGGACATCCCCGTCTGGGTCATTGGTAAGTATAAAAAATATATAAATTACTATAAATTTTTTAACATTTTTATACTGTACCAATGACCCAGACATAGCTGAATAGTAAAAAGGCTGGAGGGCCTAGGACAAAGAGGAAAATCCAATAAGCTCAACTATATAAATAGAGTCAACCCCTCGAGGAGAAAAGGAGTATTAGGCTTTACATGTATCTTTCTTATTTTATGATAAATTAGAAAGATACAATACCCTTCACAATTAAAATTCTGGGTCATCTGATTGTATTAGCAGACTCCCTTTCACGTAAGGGTCGCTTGTTGCCGTCAGAATGGACTCTCAACAAACAAGTATTCAATCAGATTTGCTATCAATGGGAACGCCCAATGATAATTTATTTGCGACACAACTCACTATTCATTTGCAGACGTATGTGTTTCCATGTCCGGATCCCTGAGCTTATGTTGTTAACGCTCTATTGATCTAATAGGACGGAATGATAGGATATGCGTATCCTCCAGCGCTGTTGATTCAGCAAGTATTGCTAAGATAATCGTCCACAATACAATTCTGTTGATAGCATCTCTGTCTTCACAGAGACCGTGGGTAAATTTACTCAGGAGTCTACTGTGGGACTTACCGCGAAAACTTCCTCCATGAGAGGATCTTCTTTCGCTGGGGAAATCGTGTCAACTTCATCACAACTCGCAAGGTCGCAACCTTCACGTATTCCGTTGTGTGGTCCTTCTTGCACAGCAAGCATTGTACAGGACGAGCTATGGACGCGATTTCTTACTGTAGGAGAACCTCTTCTTCGCTATTCTATGCGGCTAAAGTGGAGGCTCTTCCGTCGTTGGTGTAGGGATCATTATGTTGATATTTTTGATCCCTCCATACTAGACATTGCAACTTTCTAGTATACTTGTTTGACAAGATCAACTGCAGCCTGTTACTATTAAGGTTATAGGTCTATGTTATCTCATACCTATGCACTCTATGATAGTTTACAATTGAGTCTTATGTCTCTTTATCTTAGTCAGTTAGAAACTTTTCGATAAATAGACCTAGAATCCTTAGGTTAAGATTTTAGCTTCGGTTCTTATTTAGCTAAGTAATCATTTGAGCCTTTGGAAACAGTAGTTTTCAAATTCTGACCTTTTTAGACAGTAATTCTCTTAGTCTTCTCTTCTACTGAAGAGTCAGTGAGCTTCATGCACTATCGGTGGACGATTCTCACTTTCGTAGTATCGGAAACACTATTTCCTTTACTACTAATGTTGGATTTTTGGTTAAGAATCAGGCTCCTAATATCCGGAACCTATTGTTTTTAAGGTCCTTCCGTCTTCGTACGGACATAGGCCTTTACTCTGTCCAGTTAGAGTTTACGTATTTATAAACAGATATCAGTTTATTAGTAAGGACGTAAGCTTCTTTTGTCTTTGATGCCTAATAGAAGGACATTACGCTCCATTCTATTGCTAATGGATTCAATTAACTATCGGTACTGCTTATGGTATATCATTAACTCAGCAGTTTGTGCTTGAGATTTCGGCTCATGAAGTAAGAGCTCTTTCTACATCTTGGGCTTACACTAATAGTGTCGCTATTATAGATTTTTGAAGGCTGCTCGTTGCGCTGAGCCATCCACATTCATGAATTTTTATCTCAGAATATTGAGTCCATTTTTGGAGGCCTCCATTGTTAGGTCTATTATCTACTGCTCAGAATGTCATTCACTTATCAGTTGCTACTATAGCTAGGTAGGCTTTCTGTTCCGGCAGTGACTCCGTCCTGCTGTCCTCTTCGCTCTGGGCTATTTGACCCAGGGCAAGGAGAAGGGGGGGGAGGGTGTTCCCTTGGGTCACCTGTTTTATTATGAAAACAAGGGGATACCTCCTCCGGAGTTAGTAATTCTGAGCTGTTACTGGGATGGTTTTTAAGTGATAAGTTTATGTTTTTAAAAATTCATTCAGGTCATAGTTTTTAAAGTATAGCTGTTGAATATATCACGTGTCAAACGGGCGTTATTATACAATCCTCAGACACTTTTTAGGAGTATAAAGAGTCTCTATTCTCTTGACTTACTTTATTTATTGGCTTACTTTAAAAATTATTAGTATAAGGATTATACTGGATATTAATAGAGTACATGGATGTTATAATGCTCAATTATGGAAGGTGTTGTGTCTTTCTAATTTATCATAAATAAGAAAGATACATGTAAGGCCTAATACTCCTTTTCCCCTCGAGGGGATGACTCTATTTTATATAATTGAGCTTATTGGAATTTCCTCTATGTCCCAGGCCCTCCAGCCTTTTTACTATTCAGCTATGTCTGGGTCATTGGTACAGTATAAAAATGTTAAAAAATTTATAGTAATTTATATATTTTTTATACTTACCAATGATCCAGACGGGGAAGGCCCTCCCAGGAGTTGGGAACTCATACCTCCCCGCTGAGTACATAGCGCTTACCAGGCACTGGTTATAAGAATGATTAATGGCGCCAATTTCGGGACGTCCTTGACACTGCGCATGCGCAGTAGAGGTGAAGTATGGAGGGCCATTCAGGACATGTTTTCTTTGGTTTTAGATGCAAATTTTGGGGATTGGGGGACAAAATTTGTGTTTGGCCCTATATTTTTAAGAGTTAGCACCAGCTATGTCTGGGTCATTGGTACAGTATAAAAATACTGATATTTTGGTGCTTTTTCCTATATTTCCAAGGGCTGTAACTCACACAAGAATAATGTAATCAGCATGAAACTCAAACTTGATCTGTAAGTCATCGTTCTATAGTAGTTTACCAAAAATGAAATCATTCCGTTGAAGCGTTTCCCAAAAAACTCCGGATGGACAGAGTGCAAACCTATAGTCCCCTCTGGCGATGCCGGTAGGGGACTAAAAAGCTTATACCAAATATCCAAAGATTCTCACCAGTGGATCTAAAAAATTAAAGTGTCAATGACACTGTAGCTCAACTTAAGACATGTACATGTATAGTATGTGACACAGCAATGACAAACATCTAGGTAATGACCTGATAACAAAAGGTACATATAAAGTATTGTAACAGTCTGTACATAAATACTGACCGTAGCCTGTAACAAATGTATAGGTAAAGTATTGTAAAGGTGGATGACAGTCAGATGCTAAACTAGAAAAGAAATCTGAGTCCCAGAGTGGGCCTGACTGAACCCCAAAATATTTGTTCTCATAGCACAGTGATAACAAAGGCACCCCAAAACTCACTTGTTCCTGTTCCAAGGTGAAAACAAAGGTACCCAAGAAGTTTTGGGAAGATCAGTTCATAAATATGAGATGTATAGAAGTTGTGACAAAAAACTGATTGGACCAAATTTCGGTACAAAATGGCCATTGGCAGCCATCTTGAATTTTGGACCGCACCCAGAAACACTCGTTCTTGTCCCAAGGTGATAACAAAGGTACCCAAGAAGTTTCGTGAAGATCGGTTGATAAATACAGCCTCTAGCTTCAGCTGTATTGACATGTGCACTTACAGTGTATAAGAAGCACTGAATAAATTGAAGTTCATCTAATTTGCATAATTTCTGCACGAGAAAAAATCCCGTACTATATGTGATGTATTCCATGTTACTAAACATTCATACAAAAATTTATTCAAATCAGAACTTTCATACAGAAGTTCTGTACAAAAGACTGAGTGCACTAATTTTGGTACAAAATGGCTGCTGGTGGCCATCTTGAATTTCGCACCACACCCAAAAACACTCATTCTCATCCCACGGTGATAACAAAGGTACCAAAAAAGTTTTGTAAAGATCGGTTCATAAATACAGCTTCTAGCCTGAGCCATATAGAAGTTGTGTACAAAAAACTGATTAGACCTAATTTTGGTACAAAATGGCCACTGGCAGCCATCTTGAATTTTGGACCGCACCCAGAAACACTCGTTCTCATCCCAAGGTGATAACAAAGGTACCCAAAACGTTTCAGAAAGATTAGTTCAGAAATACAGACTCTCTAGCCCGAGCCATATTGACATGTGTACTTACTGTGTGTAAGTAGCACTGAAAAAATCCAAGTTCATCTAATTTGCATAATTTTTGCACAAGAAAAAACCCGTATTATATGTGATGTATCCCATGGTACTAAACATTCACATAAAAAATTATTCAAATCAGCATTTTAATGTGGAAGTTCTGTGCAAAAATATGATTGCACCTAATTTTGTACAAAATGGCTCCATCGGCCATCTTGAATTTCGGACCGGACTCAAAAACACTCGTTCTCGTCCCACGGTGATACCAAAGATACCCAAGAAGTTTCATAAAGATCGGTTCATAAATACGGCCTCCAGCTCGAGCCGTATTGGCATTTGCACTGACAGTGCTGAAAGTAACACTAAATACATCAAAGTTAGTCTAATAAACGCACGAGAAAAAATCCTGTATTATATGTGATGTATCTCAAGGTACTAAACATTCATACAAAAAATTATTCAAATCAGCGCTTTCATATGGAAGTTTTGCGCAAAAATCTGATCGCACCTAATTTTGTACAAAATGGCTGTCAGCAGCCAACTTGAATTTCGGATCGGACCCAAAAACACTTTTTCTCATCCCATGGTCATAACAAAGGTACCCAAGAAGTTTCGTAAAGATCAGTTCATAAATACGGCCTCTAGCCCGAGCCGTGTTGATGGACAGACGGACGACCGACAACTGGCCATGGCATAAGCTCAAATTTGGCTTTGCCAAAGTTGAGCTAAAAATGATTTTTAAAGAATATTTCTCATATTGAACTAAGTAATAATTTGGGCTCAAACAGGGAGCCCGGATATGAACCCAGGGCTTCGGCTTGAACAAATTTGAATAACACCTGCAGTAGGATGCTGCATACCAAATATCAAAAGATTCTGAATGGTGGATGTGAAGAATTTTTTTGAAGAATATTTTTAAAGAATGTTCCTCATATTGAACTAAGTTATAATTCAGGCTCCCACAGGGAGCCCAAATATCAAACTAGGGACTTGACTCGAACAAACTTGAATCTTACCCCCTACGGATGTTGCATACCAAATATTAAAACATTCCGACTGCTGGATCTGAAGAAGAAGATTATTAAAGAAAATTCCTCATTCTGAACTAAGTTATAATTCAAGCTCCCACAGTGAGCCCAAATATAAACCTAGGGACATGGCTTGAACAAACTTGAACCTCAACCCCGTAAGGATGTTGCATACCAAATATCAAAACATTCCGACTGCTGGATCTGAAGAAGATTTTTAAAGAAAATTCCTCATTTTTAACTAAGTTATAATTCAGGCTCCCATAGTGAGCCCAAATATAGACCCAGGGACCTGGCTTGAACAATTTGAATTTCCCCCCCCCCCCCCCCCTCCCCCATAAGCATACTGCATACCAAATATCCAAAGATTCTTGTTGGTAGATCTGAAGAAGAAGATTTTTAAAGAGTATTCCACATACTGCACCAATTTAAACATTTGGGCTCCCATAGAGAGCCCAAATATGGACCCAGGGATTTGATTTCAATAAACATGTGAAACAATCTTCCAAAGATGTTATATATGTGAAATCTGAAAGCTTTTAGAACAGTGGTTTGGGAGAAAAGTAGTCTTCAATGTTTTTCCCTTTTCCCACAGTGTTAAAAATTGTTGACTCGGCACTTTTTCAAAGTCCCAAAAAAGTACCCCATGATAAAACCCATAGCAATTTATTTTTGACCATTCCATTCTGTTGGTCCTAAGGAAGCTTCACACCAAATAAGAATTCTCAGTACTGTGTAGTTTTGGAGATATGGGCACTTTAATTTTTTTCTATTTTCAGCTTCTGCGGTTCCCATGTGGCGACGGGAAAAAAAATTTGCGCATAAATTAAGTACTTAAGACCCAATAAACCCTCATATCAAATTTGGTTCAAATCTGCCTCTCGGTTTCGAAAACAGAAACTTTGGGCAGGGCGAAAATTCATGCCCCTCCCATAACGAAAGCAAATATAGCTCCTCGAACTTTTCTTGAACGGAAGCTGCACACCAACTATCAAATCTCTGCTACTGCTGGTTCATGAGAAGAAGATTTTTTAAGATTTAAGCACACTTTTTGGATGTGGCCCTACCGAGGAGGGAGGCAACTTGATTTGAACAAAATCAAATTGCGATGTCATAACAAACTATTATCTCAAATATCAATTAAATTGGTTCGGCGGTTTGGGTGGAGGAGACGCAAACACATGTTGACGGATGACGGACAGTGATGGATCACTATCGCTCTCCTGACTGAAAGTCAGGTGAGCTAAAAAGCAGAAAAGGGCTGATAACTCTGGGGAAATGAAAGTGTCAATGACACTGTAGCTCAACTTGACAAACTTGAACTTGATAAGTTATAAATGAAATGGCAAAATTGAAGATCATTGGTACCAATGTCATTTTTTTTGCCAGTGGCAACATTTTTTGACAGAAACTGAAGAAAATCGACAGCTCCCATCTAGAGGCCTCCCCAAACAAGCATGCCAGGTTTCAAAGCATTCCGATCATAAATGTGCCCTGTAGGGTGTACAAAAGGGAAATATTGTGGTCTGACTAGACTAAATTCTAAGAACGTTGGCCATGGCAACATTTTTTGACGGAAATGGAAGAAAATCGATAGCTCCCATCTAGAGGTCACCCTAAATAAGCATACCAGGTTTCAAAGCAATCTAATCATAAATGTGCCCTGTAGGGTGAGCCAAAGGGAAATATTGTGGTCTGACTAAACTAAGTTCTAAGAATGTTGGCTGCGGCAACATTTTTTTGATGGAAATTGAAGAAAATCGATAGCTCCCATCTGGAGGTCACCCCAAACAAGCATGCCAGGTTTCAAAGCAATCCGATCATAAATGTGCCCTGTAGGGTGTGCCAAAGGGAAATATTGAGTCTTCTGACTAAACTAAGTTCTAAGAACGTTGGCCACGGCAACATTTTTTGACGGAAATTGACGAAAATCAATAGCTCCCATCTAGAGGTCTCCCCAAACAAGCATACCAGGTTTCAAAGCAATCAAATCATAAATGTACCCTGTAGGGTGTGCCAAAGAGAAATATTGTGGTCTGACAAAACTGAGTTCTAAAAACGTTGGCCGCGGCAACATTTTTTGACGGAAATTGAAGAAAATCGATAGCTCCCATCTAGAGGTCACCCCAAACAAGCATGCCAGGTTTCAAAGCAATCCGATCATAAATGTACCCTGTAGGGTGTGCCAAAGGGAAATATTGAGTCTTCTGACTAAACTAAGTTCTAAGAACGTTGGCCGTGGCAACATTTTTTGACAGAAATTGAAGAAAATTGATAGCTCCAATCTAGAGGTCTCCCCAAACAAGCATACCAGGTTTCAAAGCAATCTGATCATAAATGGGCCCTGTAGGGTGTGCCAAAGGGAAATATTGAGGTCTGACTAAACTAAGTTCTACGAACGTTGGCTGTGGCAACATTTTTTGCGGGAAATTGAAGAAAATCGACAGCTCCCATCTAGAGGTCACCCTAAATAAGCATACCAGGTTTCAAAGTAATCAAATCATAAATGTGCCCTGTAGGGTGTGCCAAAGGGAAATATTGTGGTTTGACTAAACTAAGTTCTAAGAATGTTGGCCGCGGCAACATTTTTTGACAGAAATTGAATAAAATCGATAGCTCCCATCTAGAGGTCACCCCAAACAAGCATGCCAGGATTCAAAGCAATCCGATTATAAATGTACCCTGTAGGGTGTGCCAAAGGGAAATATTGAGTCTTCTGACTAAACTAAGTTCTAAGAACGTTGGCCGCGGCAACATTTTTTGACAGAAATTGAAGAAAATCGATAGCTCCCATCTAGAGGTCTCCCCAAACAAGCATACCAGGTTTCAAAGCAATCTGATCATAAATGTGCCCTGTAGGGTGTGCCAAAGGGAAATATTGAGGTCTGACTAAATTAAGTTCTACGAACGTTGGCCGTGGCAACATTTTTTGCCGAAAATTGAAGAAAGTTAAAAAATTTATAGTAATTTATATATTTTTTATACTTACCAATGACCCAGACATAGCTGGTGCTAACTCTTAAAATATAGGGCCAAACACAAATTTTGCCCCCCAATCCCCAAAATTTGCATCTAAAACTAAAGAAAAAATGTCCTGAAAGGCCCTCCACACTTCGCCCCTACTGCGCATGCGCAGTGTCAAGGACGTTCCGAAATTGGCGCCATTAATCATTCTAATAACCAGTGTCTGGTAAGCGCTATGTACTCAGCGGGGAGGCAAGAGTTCCCAACTCCTGGGAGGGCCATCCCCGTCTGGGTCATTGGTAAGTATAAAAAATATATAAATTACTATAAATTTTTTAACATTTTTATACTGTACCAATGACCCAGACATAGCTGAATAGTAAAAAGGCTGGAGGGCCAAGGACATAGAGCAAAATGGAATACGCTCAATAAAATAAAATAGAGTCATCCCCTGTAGGGAAAAGAAGTAATAGGCCTTACATGTATCTTTCTTATTTATGATAAATTAGAAAGATACAACACCTTCCAAAAATTGAGCTTCATACATCCATGTACTCTATTAATATCCAATAATCCTTATACTAATAATTTTTAAAGTAAGCCAATAATAAAGTAAGTCTAGAGAATAGAGACTCTTATACTTCTAAAAGTGTGTGAGAATTGCATAATCATGTCCGTTGACATATGCAATATTCAAAGGCTATACTTTAAAAACTAAGACTTGAATGAATTTTATAAACTTAAACTTCTCACTAAACAACCATCCCAATAACAGCTCAGAATTACTAACTCCGGAGGAGGTATCCCCTTGTTTTCATAGTAAAAACAGGTGACCCAAGGGAACACCCTCCCCCCCCCCCCCCTTTTTCTTGCCCTGGGTCAAATAGCCCAGAGCGAAGAGGGCAGCCGAACGGAGACACTGCCGAAACAGACAGCCTACCTAGCTATAGTAGCAACTGTTAAGAGAATGACATTCTGAGCAGTAGATAATAGACCTAACAATAGAGGCCTCCAGAAATGGACTCGATATTTCTGAGATAAAATTCATGAATGGATGGCTGAGCGCAATGAGCAGCCTTCAAAAATCTATAATAGCAACACTATTAATGTAAGCCCAAGAAGTAGAAGAACTCTTACTTCATGAGCCGAAATCTTAAGCACAACTGCTAAGCTAATGATATACCATAAGCAGTACGCTAGTTAATAGAAACCATTAACAATAAAATGGAGCTGGAGCGTAACGTCCTTCTACTAGACATCAAAGACAGAAGAAGCTTACGCCCTTGTAATAAACAGATATCTGTTTATAAATACATAAACTGTACCCGGAAAGAGTAAAGGCCTATGCCCATACGAAGACGGAAGGACCTTAAAATAATAGGTTCCGGATAATAGGAGCCTAACTCTTATGCAACAATCCAACCTAAATAGTAACGGAAGTATTGATTCCGAAACTATGAAAGTGAAAATCATCCATCGATAGTGCATGAAACTCACTGACTCTACAGTAAAAGAGAAACCAACAGAATTACTGTCAAAAAGGTCAGAATTTGAAAACTACTGTTTCCAGAGGCTCAAATGATTACTTAGCTAAATAAGAACCGAAGTTAAAATCCGTATAGGAATTTAATCTAAAGATTCTAAGTCTATTTATCAAAAAGTTACTAACTGACTTAGATAAAGAGACAAAAGACTCAATTGTAAACTATAGTAGAGTGCATAGGTATGAGGTAACATAAACCTATAACCTAAATAACACAGGCTGCAGTAGATCTTGTGAAACAAGTATACTAAAAAATAGCAATGAGTAGTATGGAGGGATCAACCACATGAACATAATGATCCCTACACCACGACGGAAGAGCCTCCACTTTAGTCGCATAGAATAGCGAAGAAGAGGATCTCCTACAGTAAGAAATCGCGTCCAAAGCTCGTCCAGTACAGTGCATACAATGCAATACGGACCACACAACGGAATACATGAAGGTTGCGACCTTGCTGGTTGTGATAAAGATGACACGATTTACCCAGTGAAAAAAGATCCTCACATAGAGGAAGATTTCACGTTAAGCCACAGTAGACAAGAGAGTAAATTACTCATGATCTCTGTGAAGATAGAGATGCTATCAACAGAAATGTATAGTGGTTGTTTATCTTAGCAATACCTGCTAAAACAACAGCGCCGGAGGATACGCGTATCCTATCATTCCGTCCTATAGATCAATAGAGCGTTAACAGTATTAGCTCAGAGATCTGGACAAGCCAACACATACGTCTGCAATTGATTAGCAAGCTGTGTCATAAATAAAACATCATTGGGCGCTCCCATAGATAGCAAATCTGATTAAATACTTGTTTGTTGAGAGTCCATTCTGACAGCAACAAGCGACCCGTAAGAGAACGGGAGTGCGATAAAACAATCAGACGACCCAGAATATGACGGACCAAAACTGAACTTAGTGTACTATAACCAACAGACGGATTCTTTCCATTAAATTGAATAACGGAAACGAAAGAGTGCCTCCCTGGTTCCGGAGATACGCCACTACTGTCGAATTAAAGGACAGGAATTTGGGCATGCGTTTCTGAATAATGTTCATGCAATGACATAAAGCAAGCCTAAAAAACATTATTCCGCGGAAGTTAAACTGATAACTAAAAGACTGCGGAACCCAAAGACCCTGGCACTTCGAATCCGTAGGGATCAGTATATATCCCAATCTGTTTGACTGGCAACCGTCATAACAGCCACACTCGGGTCCGGCAACTGCGGCGGCACTCTCTGAGTCAACCACCGAATGTTTGCCCCAGTCTGAATCTCTTGTAACACTAGATAGACAAGAGAATGTATAATTCAAGCAATTCATGGATTGCCGGAAAGTTGCCGTCGAAGAGAAGCTCCTCCGAGAACGAAGCGACTCTGAGAGAGTTCTTAACCTACTATCCACGCGTGGATGTAGCTAGGGCTGCATCACGTCTAACCAACTCCAATCAGCCACTGAAGGGCGGAGTTATACGTGAACAAACTACTGCCCTCAAAAGAAATTACATTGAGAATAATATCCCGTAAATCTTTTCTTGAAGACGTAATGATAACGCCTCAGTAAGGCGGATTACGTATAATAAAGCGTCTAAGTTAAGTCTACTATACATAATGTCGTTCCCAACATTGAAATTGGAAAAGACATAAACGGCGAAAAAGAATATATGCAGTCTTTAATCACCGTCTAGACGCATATGAACTCTCGGTATGCCCTGCTCTGCCAAAATAAACTATAAGTAAAAAGATAAAATGGCAGAAATGAGCCACGCGGACAAGAAACTAAACTATCATGCTTAGTAGCAGGCTTGTATATATATATATAAATATATAGCGTCGAAAAATAAAACACATGTTGTAATGACAATATTGGACTGCGTCGGTAAGTCAGGGACAAAGCCCCTGTACCGATCGAAAAATCCGAGTCCAATGACGCTATAAGTCTCTTATCCAAGATCGCAGCAATGAAGTCCGAAAAATAATCACTGGAAGAAATGCCAGAAGATAAGAAAGGCATCTTCCGATACTACTAAAGGGAAAACTCGAAATCTTTCGAATCCCTTTCGCCATCCTGTCGGACCCTATAAAGCGTTCGGTCGTCCGTAGCTTGATGCAACCGCGGACCGCACCGACCCAGCGCCGTCGGATAATTCCTGATTCGACCGAGAAACCGTCAATTGCTGGGATGCTGCGAAACAACTGTGCTAACTCGGATAGCACGTCCGTCACTGAGGCCTGAGGAGCAGCGGTCTTACGATGCATTGCCGCAGGAAGCTCCGAGATCGTTACCCCGTGCATACTTCCAATATGCGAGCGAACGGAGTGTATAGGCCTCGTGTCCCTTGGCTACCGGATGGCGTGACCTATTCGCTGTGGAATCACTGAATGCCGAAACTGATCGGATACTCGAGGTCACGTAGCCAATGTGCGGTCGTGTGCCCTGCTGTGAGGATGAGGAAGCATTAAAGACAGTCTCTCGGACTGTCAATATAACGGAGCGTCCCGAGCAACGGACATATGCTCCGAATGTAAAATATCTGAACCACAACATGCGGTCCCCTATGTTGTTGGCTTCCTCCGATCTGTCCTCAATCTGCCGTCACTGGGTGAGTACTAAAGTAATTAAAGTGCTCGCATCACCCAAATCTCCTTCCTAGACCGCAACGGACGAACCCGGCAGCCGAACCATTCGATGAATGTACGCTACACCGGGTGAGCTAGCGAATGTCACTTCGTAAGCGATAGACATATTCCATGAGCACATATTGCCGCTAACTCTTCATTAACTATGACGACAGAGGCACACTTTTGAAAGACATCTCCATAACTCTTCGAACAAGAAACCAGAAATGCTTGGATAGCAAGCATAAAATAATAATATATATAGCGTCGTTCAATAATTCGAAAGTTTGCGTGACATTATTGGACTATGTCGGAACTGAGGGACGATGTCCCTGAACCGAACCAAAAATTTCTAAGTCCACCGACGCTATCAGTTTCTTATCCGGCATCGCAGCATATGTTGTTCCGAAAGGGAAAGCTTGAAATCCACCGAATCCCTTTCGGTATCCCGTCGGACCGGATGAAAATTTTCGGACGTCCGTACCCGCTTCCGCGGAGCGTCCCGACCCAGCATCGTCGGATAAAATATATGCGACAGATTCAGTTGATGCTGGGATGCTGCGATAAACTGTGCTATTAAGGAAAGCACGTCCGTTCCCGAGGCCTGTGCAGTAGCGGACTTACAATGCATTGCCGCTGGAAGCTCCGTGTACGTTGACTCCCGCACACTTCCTATGCGAACGTCCGGAGTCTGCAGGCCTCGAGTCCCCGGCTACCGACCCAGCGCTGTCGGATAATTCTCGATCCGACACCGTTTCTGTCGGCTGCTGGGATGCTGCGATAAGCTGTGCTATGTGCACAAGAATGTCCGGCGTCGAGACCTGCGGAGGCGCAGACTATCGCTGCTTCGCCGAGGGTAGCTCCGCATCAGATGGCTCCCGCATACTTCCTATGCGAACGTCCGGAGTCCATCGGTCTCGAATCCCTGGCTGTCGGATGGTGTGACCTGGTCGCCGAAGAATCCTTGATCGGCGAAGCTGGTAATATATCGGCGGTCACGCAGCCAAGGTGCGGTCGTGTGCGCTGACGAGAAGAGGAAGCCTTAGCAGTCTCAGCGGACTGCCTATACAACGGAGCGTCCCGAGCGACGGACGTATGCTCCGCTAACGACACATTTGTACCACAACATCTGGGGCCAGATGTTGTTGAACGAGAGAGGGGCCTCTCTCGCTTGCCGTCCGGATGGACCGGAACGAGCTATGAACCGGACTAAAAGGCTTCCTCCGTTCTCCCTCCGATCCGCCGTCACTGGGTGTGCATTAAGTTAATTTTATAGTGCTCGCATCACCCCAAAATTCCTTCTAGACCGCAACGGACGAACCCGGCTGCCGAACCATTCGGTGAATGGACGCTACACCGGGCGAGCTAGCGGACGTCAAAGGCCGTCGAACCTACTAGGGTCCTCTTAGGCAATTGGCGTATTACATGAGCACTTTTCCGCTAGCCCTTCATTAATTGTGACGACGGAGGCACACTGTTGGAAGACATCACAGATACATCACCCTAATCTTGATCGTCTGAAATAGAAATTGATAAAGTAGAGTGACCCTGCGGGGAAAGGACCGGAGTGTCCAAATCCCCAACAACATACCGTGACATACGCTTCCCATATTGTCATCGAAATCATACGATACAGAACAGGAGTTAATGCGAGTACACTGACCACATATAGAATGATAATAAGGTCAGAGGAAGACTTCCTCTTAAAACAATTGATCAATATCCTTTCAATGTGAAAAGAAAACAAGTCCTGGTACTCGCACTAACCCCTGGCAATCAAAATACATAATAATAATATGATCCATTAATATAGAAAAAATAATTGAAATCAAAATATTTTGAAAAAATATTTTTTCAGAACAGCCCAAGTTTCTGAAAAGTAACGTTGAGCCCCAATGGATCCCAAGCCTAAGTGTGGACAAAAATTTTAAAAATATTTTAAACAATTTATTCAACACTTACGAACAATAATAATGTATCTATTTATGATTAAAATAACATAAAGATATTATTATTTAGAAATCCCCCCCTCACACAGAGGGCTGTTGTAAATGTAAACAATGAGTGTAAAAACACTAAAATAAGACTCCAGGCACCCAGGCCCGAAATCAGTTACCAAAAATACACCATCTGATGCAAAACAGAGACTTCCAGGGAAGAAACTGCAGAACATCAGATGGTAGATGCAGAACACAACGCCTAACCACCCGTAGGTGAAGACGTAAACATGGGGAAAGAACAGAATTCATTCTGTTATTCAGCTAAAACTCCCAAGAAATTTTAGTAATAATAATTACAGAAACTATGCCAAAAGCATGGGAGAATAGCAAGGGGGAACTTAAAGGACAGGGAGAGAGGAAAAACACTTGAAAAAACAGTGTAACTAAATAATCAGAATGACAACAAAATGGCTGCTGCCTTGAAAATAGGTAACTTAACATAATTTCATTAAAAAATTTTAAGTTACAGCCCTGATAATATTCTGTCACACATTCTTTTCCTCTCCTCCTTTTCTATCCTCCTTAGAATCACCATTTCACTAATATTTATGTGTCTGGCATCATTTAAACTGAGATTTAAAAGCACAAAGATCAGTCAGATGTTAACTGATGAAGGGCCAAACTTAGAATGATTAATGGCGCCAATTTCGGAACGTCCTTGACACTGCGCATGCGCAGTAGGGGCGAAGTGTGGAGGGCCTTTCAGGACATTTTTTCTTTAGTTTTAGATGCAAATTTTGGGGATTGGGGGGCAAAATTTGTGTTTGGCCCTATATTTTAAGAGTTAGCACCAGCTATGTCTGGGTCATTGGTACAGTATAAAAATATCGATAGCTCCCATCTAGAGGTCACCCTAAATAAGCATACCAGGTTTCAAAGCAATTAAATCATAAATGTGCCCTGTAGGGTGTGCCAAAGGGAAATATTGTGGTTTGACTAAACAAAGTTCTAAGAACGTTGGCCGCGGCAACATTTTTTTACGGAAATTGAAGAAAATCGATAGCTCCCATCTAGAGGTCACCCCAAACAAGCAAACCAAGTTTCAAAGTAATCTGATCATAAATGCGACCTGTGAGGTGTGCCAAAGGAAATTGTGGACGTACGTACTAACATACTAACGTACGTACTAACGTACGTACGTACGTACGTACGTACGTACGTACGTACGTACACCGACGGACGAGAAGTGATGGCAATAGCTCAGCTTGACTTTGTCAAGTTGAGCTAAAAATGAATAAAACCTATTACTTGTGAATGTTAAAAAATTTATAGTAATTTATATATTTTTTATACTTACCAATGACCCAGACTTAGCTGGTGCTAACTCTAACAAAACCAGGGCCAAACACAAATTTTGCCCCCAATCCCCAAAATTTGCATCCAAAACAAAAAGAAATCATGTCCTAAAGGACCTCCATACTACGCCTCTACTGCGCATGCGCAGTGACGCAGACGTCCCGAAATTGGCGCCAATTATCATTCTTACTGGCAGTGCCTGGTCAGCGCTATGTACTCAGCAGGGAGGCAAGAGTTCCCAACTCCAGGGAGGGCCATCCCCGTCTGGGTCATTGGTAAGTATAAAAAATATATAAATTACTATAAATTTTTTAACATTTTTATACTGTACCAATGACCCAGACTTAGCTGAATAGTAAACAGGCTGGAGGGCCTAGGACATAGAGGAAAATCCAATAAGCTCAACTATATAGTAAAGAGGTAACCCCTTAAGGAGAAAAGGAGTATTAGGCTTTACATGTATCTTTCTTATTTAATATTAAATTAGAAAGATACACTACCCTTAATAATTGAGCACAATAACATTCATGTTCTCTATTAACATCCAGTATAACCCTTATACTAATTATTTTTAAAGCAAGCCAATAAATAAAGTAGTCCAGAGAATTGAGACTCTTTATAGTCATTTAAAAGTGTCCGAGTATTGTATATTAAAGCCCGTTTGACACTTGACATATACAAATGCTTCACACCGAGCTACACTTTAAAAATAAGACATGAATGAATTTTAACATTAATATTACACTTTAAAACCATCCCGGAAGCGACTCAGAAATACTGACTTGGAGGAGGCATTCCCTTGCTTTTCACTATAAAGCAGGTGACCTAAGGGAACACCCGCCACCCCCCCCCCCCTTCCCCTTGCCTTGGGTCAAATAGCCCAGAGCGAAGAGGGCAGCCGGACGGAGTCACTGCCGGAACAGAAAGCCTGCATAACTATAGTTGCAACTGTTTAGTGGACGACATTCTGAGCAACAGATAACGGACCTAAACAATGCAGGTCTCCAGAAATGGACTCAATATTTCTGAGATAAAAATTCGTAAATGTGGATGGCTGAGACCAATAAGCAGCCTTCATTAAATCTGTAATAGCAACACTATTAGCATAAGCCCAGGAAGTAGAAAGAGCTCTTACTTCATGAGCAGAAATCTTAAGCACAGACTGCTGAGAAGAAGATAAATCTTCATAAGCAGTACGGATAGTTAACTGAATCCATCTAGCAATAGAATGGACTGAAATGTCCTTTCTATTAGGCATCAAAGACAGAAAGAAACGTTTCCGTCCCTTTCTGATAAACTGAGATCTCTGTTTATAGATACGTAATGCTCTAACAGGACAGAGTAAAGGCCTACGCCCGTCTGAAGACGGAAGAGCCTTAATAACAATAGGTTCCGGATATTTATTAGGAGCCTGATTCTTAGCTAAAAAACCCACATTAGTAGTGAAGGTGATAGTGTTCCCAACACTACGATAATGAGAATCATCCACCGATAGTGCATGAAGCTCACTGACTCTTCTAGCAGAAGAGAAAGCTAAGAGAAAAGCTGTCTTATAAGATAAGAATTTGAAATCTACTGTCCCAAGAGGTTCAAATGGCTTTTCCTTCAATTTAAGAAGAACCCAAGCTAAATTCCACTTAGGAATTAATCTAAGAGTTCTGGGTCTATTTATCGAAAAGTTTCTAACCAACTTCGATAAAGAGACATTAGATCCAATTTGTAAACTATCATGATGTGCATAGGTATCAGATAACATAGATCTATAACCCTTTATAGTAACAGGCTGCAGTTTGATTTCGTCAAACAAGTATACTAGAAAGTTTGCAATGTCTGGTATAGAGGGATCGAATATATCTACAGAATGATCCCTACACCAACGACGAAAAACCTTCCACTTAGCCGCATAGTTTAGCGAAGAGGAGGTCCTCCTACAGTTAGAAATCGCATCCACTGCTCGTCCTGTAAAGTGCTTGCCATGCAAGAAGGACCGCACAACGGAAAAACGTGAAGGTTGAGACCTTGCGGGTTGTGATGGAGTTGGCGCGATTTCCCCTGCGAAAGAAGATCCTCCCGTGGAGGAAGCTTCCGCGGTAGGTCCCACAACAGACACCTGAGTAGATTTATCCACGGTCTCTGTGGCGACAGAGATGCTACCAACAGAATCTTGCATTGAGATTGTTTTATCTTTAGCAATACTTGTTGAATTAACGGCGCTGGAGGATACGCATATCCTATCATTCCGTCCCAAGGGATCGACAGAGCGTCTACTGCAAATGCTCTTGGATCCGGACACGGCGACACATACGTCTGCAACTGATTGTTGAGATGTGTCGCAAATAAGTCTATCATTGGCCGTTCCCATTGGTAGCAAATCTGATTGAATACTTGTTTGTTGAGAGTCCACTCCGACGGCAACAAGCGACCCTTTCGTGAAAGGGAGTCTGCTAGCACATTCAGACGACCCGGTATGTGACGGACCGAAAGAAGAACGTGATGTTCTAGCGCAAACAGAAGGATTCTTTCCGTTAGATTGAACAACGGAACTGAATGAGTGCCTCCCTGATTCCGTATATACGCCACTACTGTCGTATTGTCGGATAGGATTTGGACATGAGCATCGTGAATAATGTCCATCCAGTGACGTAACGCAAGCCAACTTGACATCATTTCCTTGATGTTTATGTGCTTGCACAGGAATTGTGGATCCCAAAGACCCTGGCATCTCGAATCCGTTGGGATTAATGATGCACCCCAACCTGTTTGACTGGCATCCGTCATAATGGTAAAACTCGGATCCGGCAACTGCAGCAGAACTCCCTGAGTTAACCACTGAATGTTTACCCAAGTCTGAATCTCTTGTTTCACTTGATCTGACAAGAGAACGTCTACATCGAGCGAATGAATTTTCACACTCCAATTCTGAGTCAAGAAAATTTGAAGAGGACGTGTGCGTAACCACCCCATCGGAATGAGATCCGCGGCGGCTCCGCACAGACCTATCAGTCTCATAAATTCTCTCGCCGTGACTTTGTCTGCGTGCAGACAATAGCGAGCGTAACAACTGACTAATTTCGCTCTGGTTAACGGCAGACGAACGAGATTGTTGTGCGTCTCGAAGCTCATTCCCAGATGAGTGAATGACTTGGACGGCACCAGATCCGACTTCTCCTCGTTTACTATAAAACTGAGACGTCGGAGCAATAGAAGAAGATTCTGAACATCGTTCTGAAGCGTTAACTCGTTGCCGTACCTCTGAAGAATGTCGTCCAGGTAGGCCGACGTTACCGCAGACGAATGAGCTCGGAAGTAGATCATTACCGAGTTCATTACCCGAGTGAAAGCCCAGGGTGCTAGATTCAATCCGAAGCACATCGCCCGGAATTGATACACCACTCCTAGGACTGCGAAGCGTAGATACTTTCGGAATGTCGGATGTACCATGACGTGAAAGTACGCATCTTTGAGATCTATGCTCGTTGCATAATCGTTCACCCGAATACTCGCTCTGACCGATCGAATCGTCTCCATATAAAACTTCGGAGCGACGATCAGCTTGTTTATCCAGCTCAAATCTATGACTGGACGGAACGAGCCGTCTGGTTTCGGAACCAGAAACAGATGGCTGTAGAATCCCGGAGATTCCTGGTTTTCTACGACCTCTACCGCGTTCTTCATTAAAAGAGACTGCACCTCTGATAACAGAGCGTCTCTTTTCTGCGGATTTGACGGAAGATGAGTCCACTTTGGACTTCGAGTTAATGGAGGCTTTCGTTTGAAGGATATCTTTAGACCTTCCGAAGTCACTCCTCTCACCCAAGGGTCGTCCGTAATCGACGCCCATTCTTGTGAAAAGCTCGACAACCTTCCGCCAACCGGAACGCGATAGAGGTTTAAGCCATCACCTCCTGGACCTGCGAGGCCTGCGGTAAGAGAAACCACGTCTTCCACGACCCGCACCTCGCCCCGTCGACCTCGGGGCGTCCGACCGATTGTCCCGGCCTGAAGGACGTCCCGAACGAGAGTCGCTATCCTGACGGTCTCTCGAATAAGACCAAGAGGACGCACCGGAACCTCTATAGGAACCTCTCTTGGGCGCATTAGACCCAGAAGTGCCTGTCTTATTCGTGTCTGCTGTATCCGACTTCTTAGGAGCAGATTTGAACAACAGAGAATCCTTAGCTTTCTTTGTAATTTTATCATAAATAGCGGAAAGCTTGCCGTCAAAGAGAAGTTCTCCTGAGACCGAAGCGACTCTAAGAGAGTTCTTCACCTTAGAATCCACTAGTGTGGATGTAGCTAGGGCTGCGTCACGTCTAACCAACTCCAGATTTGCCACTGAAAGGGCGGAGTTACACGTGGAATAAGCTACTGCCCTTGAAAGAAGTCTTAAAGAGGATTGTATATCCTGAAACTCTTTCCCCTGAAGGTGCAGTGATAACGCCTTAGTAAGGTGATCTGCGTAAGATAAGGCATCTAAATTGGCTCTGTTAGACGCAATAGCTGTTTCCAACACCGTGGTTGGAATAGAAGCTGACGACGGTAATGATAGCTCTAAGTCTTCCGCCTCGTCGTCCATACGCAGAGGAACTCTCGGTATACCCTGTCCTGCTGTATCGAATTTATTCCTTGCATTAATGAAAGGCAGGTTGAGAGTATTAGCGGACAAGAAACCTGCTTTCCCCGTCCTGGAAGCAAGTTTAAATATAGCGTCGTTCAATAATTCAAATGTTCTTGCAACATTATTGGACTGCGACGGAAACTCGGGAGCGATGTCCCTGAACCGCTCAAAAAATTCAGAGTCCAATGACGCTATAATTCTCTTGTCCGGAAGCGCAGCAGTCTGGCCCGACGGAACAACTTGAGGGAGAAAGTGCCGGATAAAGTCCACGGCAGCTTTATGTTGTTCCGAAAGGGATAGCTCCAAGTCATCCGTATCCCTTTCACCATCCGGTCGGACCTCATGATGTTCCCGGTCGTCCGCCCCCGATGCTTCGGCGGAGCGTACCGACCCAGCGCCGTCGGATAATTCTCGATCCGACACCGTTTCTGTCGGCTGCTGGGATGCTGCGATAAGCTGTGCTATCTGCACAAGAATGTCCGACGTTGAGACCTGCGGAGACGCAGTCTTTCGCTGCTTCGCCGAGGGCAGCTCCGCATCAGATGGCTCCCGCATACTTTTCCTATGCGAACGTCCGGAGTCCATCGGTCTCGAATCCCTGGCTGCCGGATGGTGTGACCTGGTCGCCGAAGAATCCTTGATCGGCGAAGCTGGTAATATATCGGCGGTCACGCAGCCAAGGTGCGGTCGTGTGCGCTGACGAGAAGAGGAAGCCTTAACAGTCTCTGCGGACTGCTTATACAACGGAGCGTCCCGAGCGACGGACGTATGCTCCGCTAAAGACACATTTTGTACCACAACATCTGGTCCCAGATGTTGTTGTACGAGAGAGGGGCCTCTCTCGCTCGCGGCCGGCTGGACCTGGACGAGCTAGGAACCGGACTCAAAGGCTTCCTCCGTTCTCGGTTACTATCCGCCGTCACCGGGTGTGCATCTATTATGTTTATAGTGCTCGCATCACCCAAAATTTCCTCTTGGACCGCATCGGACGAACCCGGCTGCCGAACCATTCGGTGAATGGACGCTACACCGGGCGAGCTAGCGGACGACATTTGTCTAATCTCCATGAGCACTTTTGCTGCTAGCTCTGAATTCATTTGTGACGACGGACGCACACTTGTAGAAGATAACATGGAAACATCACCCTGTTCTGGTTCCTCTGAAATAGAAACTGAGAGAGTAGAGTGACCTTGCGGAGAAAGAGCCGGCATCGCACTTTCTCCAGAAACAACATATCGTGACACACGTTTCCAATGTTTCTCACCCCAATATTCACATATAGAACAGGGATTAATGCGAGAACACTGACTACAATTAATACAATGATCATGAAAGTCAGAGGAAGATTTCTTCCTATTACAATTTGAACAACGTCCCTTCATTGTGAAAGAACAACAATAAGTCCTAGTTACTCGCAAAAACCCCTGACACAAAGATACATAATAACATGATCCATTAATAAATGAAAAAACAATTGCAAAACAAAATAATTTTGAAAAAATATTTTTTCAGCGAAGCCCAAGTTGCTGAAAAGTAACGTTGAGCCCCGATGGATCCGATGGCAAAGTGTGGTCAAAAATTTTAAATTTATATTAAATAATTAATGAGACACTTACGGATAATATAAATGTATCTTATAGTGAGATAAACTACAGCAAAGGCAAACAGCCCCCCCTCAAAAAAGGCTGTTGCCAATGAAAACAAACAGTGTAAAAACACCAGAAAACATGACTCCAGGCACTGAAAAAACTGGCCCGGAATCAGTCATCAATTACACTCTATCTGATGCAAAACAGAGACTCCCAGAGGAGAATCTGCAGAACATCAGATGGAAGATGCAGAACACAAACGTTATACACCCATGGGTGAAAACGTAACTATGGGGAAAATAACAGAAAACATTCTGTAACCAAGCAACTCTCCCAGGAAATTTTAGAAATGAAATTTCTCAAAAATATGCCAAAAGCATGGGAGAATTGCAAGGGGAGACTTTAGAAGGCTAGGGGAGAGGAAACACTGAATAAGCAGTGCAACAATTAGCAAGAATGACAACAAGAGGCCCATGCCTCGAAAATAGGCAACTTAACATAATTTCATCAAAAAATTTTAAGTACAGCCCTGATTATTTTTTGTCACTTCTTTTTCCTCTCCTCCTTCTATCCTCCTTAGAATCACATTTTCTCCAAAAATTACGTGTCTGGCATCCTTTAAACTGAGATTTACAAGCACAAAGATCAGTGAGATGTTGACTGATGAAGGGCCAAACAGAGAATGATAATTGGCGCCAATTTCGGGACGTCTGCGTCACTGCGCATGCGCAGTAGAGGCGTAGTATGGAGGTCCTTTAGGACATGATTTCTTTTTGTCTTGGATGCAAATTTTGGGGATTGGGGGGCAAAATTTGTGTTTGGCCCTGGTTTTGTTAGAGTTAGCACCAGCTAAGTCTGGGTCATTGGTACAGTATAAAAATATCCTTTTCCCCACGGTAGTCTATCAGCATACAAAGATCATTTAAATCCAACATCCACTGACTGAGATATGGATGTCCAAAGTTGTTGGCGACAGACCTGAAAATAATTTTCATTGCACTTCTAGACAAAATGTCAGACACCAAATGAATCATGTCCGTCATTTAAGAATGATATCTGACATATTACAAAATTGAGTTTGAGTATTCGAAATAATGTGTTTTGGGTGTACATGTATCTTCATCTTAAAACTGCTCACAATTCATCCAACCATACCTTGTTTGGTAGGGCTCAGTGAGCCCTGCCAAATATGGGATGATTGGTTTCATTCTGAATTGGAACTGAATTTCCCTTCAGACATAATTTAGATACATGTCAAGTCGTATTCGTTCACATTATGTTAATACTCAGATGAGTTGTACAATCACTTCCTTTTCACTTCCCAACTTGCCAGGACCAGAAATCACAATAATCATTAATTTTCGGCTTGCTAGTTATGTACATGATTTCCAGCATGCATGATGTTCTGACCACTGAACTTCATTGATAATTTTGGCATCAGACATTTTGTCTGATGATTTTAAACCTCAGTCAGACATTGGCCTTTTTGTACCTGACATTGTCCTTGTCTGACCACTTATTTTTTGGTATGGTTGGGGATGGCCAGACAGGCGGCCAAACGGACGAACAAATGGACAGACGGAACCCATTTCTATATACCTCGCAAACTTTGTTTTGGTGGGGGATAATTACCAATTGGAGCCTTCATGGTGCGAATTTTCCATATGCAGAGGCCCCCATACCCTTTCCCAGAGTGCAGAAGAATCTTTGCAAGAGCCATTGTTCAGGATGTTAACGATGTTAACAGGAAATATTTAATAAACCAGAATTTGATAATTTTTCTTCGTTCTGATGGTATAATGAGCATTTATTCATGTATCATGGAGCACTGCCCAACAACTTATAATAAATATAATCAATTAAATGCTTTGATTCAAAATACTGATGCCACACAGTTCTGAATACTTTCTTCATTTATGATATATCTTTCAATCAGTTAACAAAAATTCACTAACTCTATTACATATGCAGACATCATTCATTTTGTACTCAAGATATGGTAAATAGTCGTGAGTTTGAAACTTAAATAAAATTTATATGATTATTCTATTAACCAAACTTCCGTTAAAGGGGCTCCATTGTGCAGAGGATCCCTCCTGGAGTTTTATCCTTCCACGATGACACAAGTTCCATATCGATTAATCCATTCACACACGCATGCCATTCTGTGTTTATTACAAGCCTTCACATCTATAAAAGTAATTATTAGAAAGACACTCAGCAATTCATTTGACAACTATCAACAAAAAGAACACATTTTATTGCCAACCAAATTTGCGATGGGAACCTGTGTTACCATATCGTCCCCGGAGTTCCAATGTATTCTATGTGCCTACTGGCACATAGAACACATTGGAACTCAGGGAACAACTTTTTGCTATTGCCAGCTATTCAAATTGTGAATGCGGTGCACGATATGTAGAAAATTGCAGTGAAATTTCAATTCTTTATAAAAATGGTCTGTTAACGATTTCCATTCCGCACATGTGTGCAGAACAGATTTTCATTTTCCGCATGGTTTAGTGTTGTTGTAAATGGAGACTTCAGGCATGTAATAAATTCCATGCCAGTTAAGAGCCATCAACTGGTCGAGTCTAAATTCGTTACTTGGGGAAAATTCAACCAATATTTTTAACGTGCAGCCTTGGGGCAGTATGTTGAAAATATTGATTAGTCTACCACACAAAATGAATTCATGCCTAATCATGACCCAGGGACAGAAATGTGGGCTATTGGGTTCAATAGGTTACAAAAGAAAGAAAAAACTTCCCTCCCTCATCATAAAATTGAGGGAAAAGTGCCTGAGAAACAAGATTTTTTTTTTAATAGGCCTTACCAGATTATTTTACTTTCTTTTTATATAATAATGATAATTATACCAACTTACATTAATTAAATACTCCCCAATAAAATCAGGCTGTAAAACCATTACACCATATTCCACAAGGTGTATAACAGATGCTGCATTTTTATCATCAACAAACAGATATGTCAAAAGTGAAGCAACTTTTTCTGAATTTGTTACAGGGACCTTAATATCAAATAAAGAGGCACCGCCAATAGCCAAAAGCCTGAAATAACAAAGTTACATTCTTACAAACAATGGGGGAAACAAATATGAGCAATGATAAATCTCCATAATATTAAAATGCAATCTTTTGTCATTATTTCGTGGCTATAACAGGATATTTGTGCTCAAGTAGTTACTGAACAGTGAACAAGTGCAATCAGTTAACAACTAGAGATTCATCCAAAGTCTCTTTGAAGAATATTGCCTTTATGTTTTCAATATTCTGAAGCTGTAAAGGATAACTTTCCAAACATGATGATTAGGATCAGGATGAACAAACATTCATTTCAAGAAAAAGTTTGTGAAAAGAACTCTCGGCTTAGAGCAGTCATGACTTAATTTCATGAGAAAATAAAAACAAATCCAGCAAGAGGATCACAGATCCAGAAGTCGAGTTTTGACATTAAATTCTGAAATAAGCTATTTATAGAAACAGTGACTCCGAAATCAATAGGTGTCATCCCTTCCTATAAGCTAACCTCTGGTATAAGTTTGGTAAAGGTGTGTCAAAAAGAGCTAAAGTTATTGCCTGGAAACCAATTTGTCACAAAATATTCTATTGATATTAACAGTGACCTTGACCTTGGGGCATCAGACTCCGAAATCGATAGGTGTCTTCCCTTCCTATAGGGTAACATGTGGTATAAGTTTGGTGAAGATACACGGAATAGAACTAAAGTTATTGCCCGGAAACCAATTGTTTATGCCCACCAACTGCTGCCCACCCGTCACTTCATCAAACTATAAGTCGAGTCTGACTTCGTCAAAACTCGACTAAAAATGCTGCAGGTAAAGATTTAAACCTCCAGCTAACACAACTCCACCCTGTTTTATTCATAAAACTTCTATTAAAATTTCATTTTTTTCAATTTTTGAGCCTCCAAAACTGTAACATATCTTATGACTCCTCCATGGAACAAGATCATAAAGTTCAATTCAATGAAGGGTTAAAATAAGCTATGTTATCCAGATAAAAAATTAAAATATTTAGATATTCAAGAAACTTTGTGGACAAGTCTCGTAACTGATCATGTTTAGTAAAGAGTTAAATGAATAAAACAAATTTCTTGATTAGACCGCTGAAGTTACTGGGAAGATTTTTGTAGTTTGAGGTTCATTAGAATATTAAGGGAATGCATCATCTCTACAGTACATTCGCAGTGGACTGGTTGTGAACCATGCGTGGACAGTGATGCCCACGCATATGTTTACCAGTAATAAAAATCATTATCAGCAAAATTTTATTTAATGAAGCACCAGGTTGTACCTGATGCTTCATTAATTAAAATTTCGATAATTATTCCTATAATTGGTGTTTGGAATCTAATCTTATTGTGTCCAGGGAAATATTGTCCACCTGTGGAAAGTAATCAATCCACAGTGGCTGTACTGCACTTGAAACAAACAAAATGTTAAGATACCTGTATTAGGATCTGGAGATGATGCTGTGGTTCACAGTAACAAATGAATATGTTTACAAAATGAAAATGAAAATAATACTTCAATTTGGAAATAAACATAAACTATACAAAATGGTATAATAATCAGGCCCTGCTCACTGCCCTGCTATTCATTAATTGGTAGAGTGCTAGAAGTCACTATCATGGCTCTCTTGAAAGGTGCTGAAGGCCACTTTAGTGGCTTTACCCTGTTTGCATCGGCTTGTTGTTTTCTTAGCAGTAGAATGAAATTTGTTTATAAAGAATTTTTTTTTATTACAACAGGCACTCTCCAATAAAATGCAACAAAACAACTATCCATGATGATATTCTTGGTAAAGTAAGGCTTCCCTTGCTGGATGCATGGAATCTTTGAATACATATACTCACGTTTCAAATCACGTTTGAAAATTAAATTAGCACTCAAAACAATTAAAATCTACTACACATGTATTTGCGGAATTATATATATATTTTAGAAGTCCATTCATTTTATAGTACATTTCTTTGTAAGCTCGCTCACCTCTTGTACACTATTTGCTTTGTCCCTTTTTCAACTAATACAGCAACATTCCATCCTGAAAAACTTCCTGTCTGAGTGATTAGGAAATTTAATCTCCATCGTCTTGGGGCAATTAATAAAGATGAAGGAAATCGATTTTCCAAGTTGTCGTCATTGCACCACTCATACTCCTCTTCCTCTAACCATTTGTTTGCTTTTTGAGAATTAAAGATATACTGCGGTTTCAAAATCCATTTTCCTGAAAGTATACAGTGGAGCCCACTTAATTGGATATCTCTTAACTGAATAACCCTGTTAATTGAATACAATTTCCCAACACAAAATCATTTGACCATACCTCCAGTACAAATTTGACCTGTAAATTAAATATAGGATATAGAGTAAACTCCTGTTAATTGAATAAAAAATCTTGTAACCTGTTGAGAAATTACCTGGACTCTCCCTAGTTTTCCTTTGTTTATAGACATATTTGCCCTCAGTACATCCAATACATGCATTCAATTTATTATATCTTGTTTGACATAGCTCATGGAGCTCTGTCAAACAAGATATAATAGAATAAATGCTAAGTTTATCTCCAGAATATAGGAAAGTGACACAATCCCTGTTAATTGTATACTCCTGTTAAATGAATACTTTTCACTAGCAAAGTGACAATTCAATTAACAGAGTTCCACTGTACAAACAATTATGTTCTAATAAGACTAAAATCCTTGTCATCTGATTGGACAAAAGCTCATAAAGTTTTTTCTATGTTTACGGTTCCAATAGCAAATGTTACTGTTCGACATCACCACACAAAATATTTTAATTGAGGTTGTCAGTTTCACAAGTATTCATCAACAGGGTGACTTACAAACCACTTCATTTTTCTATATTTTTTAAATGTGCAGCAGAAGATGTTCCGAATGAAGTGTTGGTTTAAATTAAAATTTACAATTTGAACTAAGATGGCTTGACCTCGAAGTTTATCTAGTTTAAACAATATTTATTTCAGAAAACATGTTGAAGAACAGATTACATATTAACACAATAGTACATAAACTGAAGTGGATTCAGCAGTAAGCTTGTTTAGCTTATACAAGGCTGTCTCCGAAGTTTATCTGATTGATTATTTGTAGAGAAGTCATTGGGTTCACAAGAAGTTTATTAACTAAACTTGTTATCGTTAATGGTTGCCTTGTTCATTTCAAAATGTGGGTTTTGGGCTATGGGTAGAGTCATATTGGAACATACACATTATTGTGATGAATTGACAGAAACATGGTCAGAGGTTTGTGACACTCTGCATCTCAGTTGAACATGAATTACGAACTGAAAACCTCAGACCATGTTACCTCAAATTCATAACAATAACTATATTTTGCTGTAATTAGGCCAAAAAGGATTGAGAGGCAAAAGTCACTTTCTGATGTCTGTTTTTACCTAAAAAGCATGGAAAGTGCATATTGTAAAATGATAAACAAATAAAACTCATTTCATTGAAAACGAAAACTGCTTTTCTTTATTTTTTGCTTTTAGTATATAGAAACAGAACTCTGACTTCACTTTTAAACTTTTACAAAGCAGAACTATTTTATGAATATTCAAAGTAAGGGTATCTCCCATGAACTGACAGTTTGGTTGCAAAGAACAGTCTCATTCACAAGCATGGTCTAGTGACCGGATCATCCAAATTGGATGAGAGATAGGCTACATCTGTGTATACACTGTCAGAAAATAACACAAATTTTCAACCCCTCTGGTGGGTAGGTCTTTCTTAATCAACTGGTAGAAGGCCTATAAGCACTCTCCAATAAATTGTAACAAGGCAAAGCCATACAGACTAACTAATTTTAGTTCAAAGATAATACAAAGCATATCCATAGAATTATAACAGGAGGAGAGATAAGTGCGGGAGCCAGGGTTCGAACCGTCGACCTCTAGCACACAAAGTGACCAATTTACCACAAGACTAAGAGGTCCGGACCAACCAGGCTGGTTGGTAAATGGCCTTTATACCTCGACCGCTACACTACTCTCCCCTTCTTTTTGAGATTCACCTCGTGCTAATCTCACCCAGGTTCCTCCCTCAGAGCGGTCGAAACACCAGCAGTGCCACCTACTGCTGAGGATCAGACAAGCCCCCAAATGTAACAGGAGGAGAGATAAGTGTGGGAGCAGAGGTTCGAACCGTCGACCTCTAGCACACAAAGCGACCGATTTACCATGAGACTAAGAGATCTGGACCAACCAGGCTGGTTGGTAAATGGCTTTATACCTCGACCGCTATAGAATATGGAGCCCATCGATGAACAGTTTTTTAACCAACACCCCCAAGGTACTGTCATCTTCCATAGATATTATTGACCACCCTCGTATTATTTTGGTATCATTGTGAGTTATTTTGATAGAAATTAGCATTTTTACGATTGAAATCTTTGAATGAAAACAACTGAGAATGGAACTTACACAACACTTGTAAAGTCACTGTGGAGCCCTTTCATTCATATCACTATCCGAGGCGCCATGGGTGAAAATAATAAAAGGATAGGCCTAACTCAATACACAAAATAAGCTGGACGTGTCAACCCGTAAAGACTTTGTTTCTGTTTACTTTCAATGAAGACGTCATTCGTATTGGGAAACACACATGTATTTTGAGTAATCTCCCTTGATGCACAACTGCTCTGAAAAATCTGATTTCAGATTCCATTCAGTGTTTTACCCACTCTTTCCCTGGTTATGTTCACGAAACGTCCGAAGAATTTGGACTTTTGTATTTCTTTAATAAGTGATAATCCCCCACCACGAAAATATACTTACCATATTTGTGCGTGTATATTAGTTTCAATAGCACCAAGAATGCTTATGTAGGACAACAATTTGAAAACAATTTGCGCTGTAACCTGTGCAGTTGTTGTATTTATATTGGTTTTTCCTGTCACGATCGGGAAAAACCAACATAAACACAACAAGTGCGCAGGTTATGCCACAAATGGTGCTCTGATTCTGAAACCATGAAGTTTCAGTCACAAACGAGTGTTGGATGTTCTTGACAGGGATGAAGACATTGGGGTGATAAACAAACAACGACAAACAAATAAATGCCAGTATTTTTTAAATCTTTAATAACAATTTTCCTTTATTCTTTTATCTTATTCAACACGTGATAACTCATGAAAACTTACCTATTTCGGTTGCATCCCAAATTGGCAAAACCATAACTTGCGATTAATTCTTGTTGATTAGTGCTTCAATCAGTTGATACTTTTACCGAGTCAAGCTTGTGTTTGAATTCCCCTGCCGTGTGCATCCAAGCTCTTGAAAGTTAAAAAATTTATAGTAATTTATATATTTTTTATACTTACCAATGACCCAGACATAGCTGGTGCTAACTCTTAAAATTCTAGGGCCAAACACAAATTTTGCACCCCCAATCCCCAAAATTTGCATCTAAAACCAAAAGAAATCATGTCCTGAAGGTCCTCCATACTTTGCCCTCACTGCGCATGCGCAGTGTCAAGGACGTCCCGAAATTGGCGCCAATTATCATTCTTACAAGCAGTGCCTGGTCAGCGCTATGTACTCAGCGGGGAGGTTTTGAGTTCCCAACTCCTGGGAGGGCCATCCCCGTCTGGGTCATTGGTAAGTATAAAAAATATATAAATTACTATAAATTTTTTAACATTTTTATACTGTACCAATGACCCAGACATAGCTGAATAGTAAAAAGGCTGGAGGGCCTAGGACATAGAGGAAAATCCAATAAGCTCAACTATATAGAGTCAACCCCTCGAGGAGAAAAGGAGTATTAGGCTTTACATGTATCTTTCTTATTTTATGATAAATTAGAAAGACACAACACCCTTCATAATTGAGCATAATAACATTCATGTTCTCTATTAACATCCAGTATAACCCCTTATATTAATTATTTTTAAAGTAAGCCAATAAATAAAGTTAGTCCAGAGAATTGAGACTCTTTATATTCTCTTAAAAGTGTCCGAGGATTGTATATTAACGCCCGTTTGACACAAGACATATACAAATGCTTCACACCGAGCTACACTTTAAAAATATGACATGAATGAATTTTTAACCTTAATATTACACTTTAAAACCATCCCGGTAACGACTTAGAATTACCGACTCCGGAGGAGGAATCCCCTTGCTTTTCACTATAAAGCAGGTGACCTAAGGGAACACCCTCCCCCCCCCCCTTCCCCTTGCCCTGGGTCAAATAGCCCAGAGCGAAGAGGGCAGTAGGACTGAGTCACTGCCGGAACAGAAAGCCTGCATAAGTATAGTTGCAACTGTTTAGTGGACGACATTCTGAGCAACAGATAACGGACCTAAACAATGCAGGTCTCCAGAAATGGACTCAATATTTCTGAGATAAAAATTCGTAAATGTGGATGGTTGAGACCAATATGCAGCCTTCATTAAATCTGTAATAGCAACACTATTTGCGTAAGCCCAAGATGTAGAAAGAGCTCTTACTTCATGAGCAGAAATCTTAAGCACAGACTGCTGAGATGAAGATAGATTATCATAAGCAGTACGGATAGTTAACTGAATCCATCTAGCAATAGAATGGACCGAAATGTCCTTTCTATTAGGCATCAGAGACAGAAAGAAGCGTTTTCGTCCCTTTCTGATAAACTGAGATCTTTGTTTATAAATACGTAAGGCTCTAACAGGACAGAGTAAAGGCCTACGCCCGTTTGAAGACGGAAGGGCCTTAATAACAATAGGTTCCGGATATTTATTAGGAGCCTGATTCTTAGCTAAAAATCCAACATTAGTGGTAAAGGTAATAGTGTTCCCGACATTACGATAGTGAGAATCATCCACCGATAGTGCATGAAGCTCACTGACTCTTCTAGCAGAAGAGAAAGCTAAGAGAAATGCTGTCTTATAAGACAAGAATTTGAAATCTACTGTCCAAAGAGGCTCAAATGGCTTTTCTTTCAGTTTAAGAAGAACCCAAGCTAAATTCCATTTAGGAATTAATCTAAGAGTTCTGGGTCTATTTATCGAGAAGTTTCTAACTAATTTAGATAAAGAGACATTAGATCCAATTTGTAAACTATCATGGTGTGCATAGGTATCAGATAACATAGACCTATAACCTTTAATAGTAACAGGCTGCAGTTTGATCTCGTCAAACAAGTATACTAGAAAGTTTGCAATGTCTGGTATGGAGGGATCAAAAATATCAACAGAATGATCCCTACACCAACGACAAAAGACCTTCCACTTAGCCGCATAGTTTAGCGAAGAGGAGGTCCTCCTACAGTTAGAAATCGCGTCCACTGCTCGTCCTGTGAGATGCTTGCCATGCAAGAAGGACCGCACAACGGAAATACGTGAAGGTTGAGACCTTGCGGGTTGTGATGAAGTTGACGCGATTTCCCCTGCGAAAGAAGATCCTCTCGTGGAGGAAGTTTTCGCGGTAAGTCCCACTGCAGACACCTGAGTAGATTTATCCACGGTCTCTGTGGAGACAGAGATGCTACCAACAGAATTTTGCATTGAGATTGTTTTATCTTTAGCAATATTTGCTGAATTAACGCCGCTGGAGGATACGCATATCCTATCATTCCATCCCACAAGATCGATAGAGCGTCTACTGCATATGCTCGGGGATCCGGACATGGTGACACATACGTCTGCAACTGATTGTTGAGATATGTCGCAAATAAGTCTATCATTGGCCGTTCCCATTGGTAGCAAATCTGATTGAATACCTGTTTGTTGAGAGTCCATTCTGACGGCAACAAGCGCCCCTTCCGTGAAAGGGAGTCTGCTAAAACATTCAGACGACCCGGAATATGACGGACCGAAAGTAGAACTTGGTGTTCTAGAACAAACAGAAGGATTCTTTCCGTTAAATTGAATAACGGAACGGAATGAGTGCCTCCCTGGTTCCGGATATACACCACAACTGTCGTATTGTCAGACAGGATTTGGACATGTGCTTTCTGAATAATGTTCATCCAATGACGTAATACAAGCCAAATTGACATCATTTCCTTGATGTTTATGTGCTTGCTTAGAAATTGCGAATCCCAAAGACCCTGGCACTTCGAATCCATTGGGATCAATGTTGCACCCCAACCTGTTTGACAGGCATCCGTCATAATCGTAAAACCCGGATCCGGCAACTGCAGTGAAACTCCCTGAGTCAACCACTGAATGTTTGCCCAAGTCTGAATCTCTTGTTTCACTTGATTTGACAAGAGAACGTCTATATCGAGCGAATGAATCTTTACACTCCAATTCTGAGTCAATAAAAATTGGAGAGGACGAGTGCGCAACCGCCCCATCGGAATGAGATCCGCAGCGTCTCCGCACAGACCTATCAGTCTCATGAACTCCCTCGCTGTGACTTTGTCTGAGTGAAGACAATAGCGAGCGTAACAACTGATTAACTTCGCTCTGGTTAACGGCAGACGAACGAGATTGTTGTGCGTCTCGAAGCTCATTCCCAGATGAGTGAATGACTTGGACGGCACCAGGTCCGACTTCTCCTTGTTTATAATAAAACCGAGACGTCGGAGTAATAGAAGAAGATTCTGCACATCGTTCTGAAGCATTAACTCGTTGCCGTACCTCTGAAGAATGTCGTCCAGGTAGGCCGACGTTACCGCAGACGAATGAGCTCGGAAATGTATCATTACCGAGTTCATTATTCGAGTGAAAGCCCAGGGTGCTAGGTTCAATCCGAAGCACATCGCCCGGAATTGATATACAACTCATAGGACTGCGAAGCGTAGATACTTTCTGAATGTCGGATGTATCATGACGTGAAAGTACGCATCTTTGAGCTCTATGCTTGTAGCATAGTCGTTCACCCGAATATTCGCTCTGACCGATCAAATCGTCTCCATATAGAACTTCGGAGCGACGATCAGCTTGTTTATCCAGCTCAGATCTATGACTGGACGGAACGAGCCGCCTGGTTTCGGAACCAGAAAGAGATGGCTGTAGAAATCCGGTGATTCCTGGTCTTCTACGACCTCTACCGCATTCTTCACCAGAAGAGACTGTACTTCCGATAAAAGAGCATCTCTTTTCTGCGGATTTGACGGAAGCTGAGTCCATTTTGAACTTCGAGTTAATGGAGGCTTTCGTTTGAAGGATATTCTTAGTCCTTCCGAAATTACCCCTAGGACCCAGGGGTCGTCCGTAATCGACGCCCACTCGTCTGTAAAACTCGATAACCTTCCGCCCACCGGAACACGATAGAGGTTCAAACCATCACCTCCTGGACCTGCGAGGCTTGCAGAAGGAGAAACTACATCCTCCACGACCCGCACCTCGCCCCGTCGACCTCGGGACATCAGACCGGTTGTCTCGGCCCGAATAACGTCCCGTACGTGAGTCGCTGCCTTGACGGTCTCTAGAATAAGACCTAGAGGACGAATAAGAACCTCTATAGGAACTTCTCTTGGGCGTACTTGTCCTAGAAGTGCCTGTCTTACTCTTATCTGCTGTATCCGACTTTTTGGAAGCGGATTTAAAAAGCAGAGAATCCGAAGATCTCTTAGTTATCTTATCATAGATTGCAGAAAGCTTGCCGTCGAAGAGAAGCTCTCCGGAGACCGAAGCGACTCTGAGAGAGTTCTTCACCTTACTATCCACACGCGTGGATGTAGCTAGGGCTGCGTCACGTCTAACCAACTCCAGGTTCGCCACTGAAAGGGCGGAGTTATACGTGGAATAAGCTACTGCCCTTGAAAGAAGTCTTAATGAGGATTGTATATCCTGGAATTCTTTCCCTTGAAGGCGCAATGATAACGCCTTAGTAAGGTGGTCTGCGTATGATAAAGCTTCTAAGCTTGCTCTGTTAGACGTTATTGCCATTTCCAACGTCGCAGTTGGAATAGACATAGACGACAGTAACGACAATTCCAAGTCTTCCGCTTCGTCGTCTAGAGGCAGAGGAACTCTCGGTATGCCCTGTCCTGCCGTTTCGAATTTATTCCTTGAATTGATGAAAGGCAGATTGAGAGCATTAGCGGACAAGAAACCAGCTTTGCCTGTTTTGGAAGCAAGCTTATAGATAGCGTCGTTCAATAATTCGAATGTTCTTGTGACATTATTGGACTGTGTCGGAAACTCAGGGACAATGTCTCTGAACCGCTCAAAGAATTCTGTGTCCAATGACGCTATCAGTCTCTTATCCGGCATCGCAGCAGTCTGGCCCGACGGAACAACTTGTGGCAGGAAATGCCGGATGAAATCTACGGCGGCTTTATGTTGTTCCGAAAGGGATAGCTCCAAATCCTCGGTATCCCTTTCGCCATCCTGTCGGACCTCATGATGTTCTCGGTCGTCCGTACCCGATGCTTCGGCGGAGCATACCGACCCAGCGTCGTCGGAAAATTTTTGATCTGACATAGGTTCCGTCGTTTGCTGGGATGCTGCGATAATTTGTGCTATTTGGGATAGCACGTCCGTCACTGAGGCCTGTGGAGTAGCGGTCTTATGCTGCTTAGCCGCTGGAAGCTCCGTGTAAACTGACTCCTGCATATTTCTCTTATGCGAACGTCCGGAGTCTACAGGCCTCTTATCCCTGACTACCGGATGGCGTGACCTGGTCGCCGTGGAATCCGTGATTGGCGAAGCTGGCTGGATATCCTCGGTCACGTAGCCAAGGTGTGGTCGTGTGCGCTGCTGAAAGGATGAGAAAGCCTTTTGGAAGTCTCTCTGGACTGTCTATATAACGGAGCGTCCCGAGCGGCAGACGTATGCTCCGAATGCGACACATTTTGTACCACAACATCTGGTCCCAGATGTTGTTGTACGAGAGAGGGGCCTCTCTCGCTCGCAGCCCGGATGGACCTGGACGAGCTAGGAACCGGACTACTAGGCTTCCTCCGTTCTCTCCTCTTATCCGCCGTCACTGGGTGTGCACCTAGAATATTTATAGTGCTCGCATCACCCAAATCTCCTTCGTGGACCGCAACAGACGAACCCGGCTGCCGAACCATTCGATGAATGGACGCTACACCGGACGAGCTAGCAGACGTCAACGCCGTCGATCCTACTAGGGACCTCTTAGGCAATTGGCGTATCTCCATGAGCACTTTTGCCGCTAGCTCTTCATTTAATTGTGACGACGGAGGCACACTATTGGAAGACATCACGGAAACATCACCCTGTTCTTGTTCCTCTGAAATAGAGATTGATAAACTAGAGTAACCCTGCGGAGAAAGAGCCGGCATGGCCCTTTCCCCGCTAACAACATACCGTGACACACGTTTCCAATGTTTGTCATCCCAATATTCACATACTGAACAGGAGTTAGTGCGAGTACACTGACTACAGTTAATACAATGATCATGAAAGTCAGAGGAAGATTTCCTCTTATTACAATTTGAACAATATCCTTTCATAATGAAAAGAATACAAAAAGTCCTAGTACTCGCACGAACCCCTGAAAACAAAGATACATAATAACATGATCCATTAACATAGAAAAAATAATTGAAATCAAAAAGAAATTTTGAAAAAATATTTTTTCAGCAAAGCCCAAGTTTCTGAAAAGTAACGTTGAGCCCCAATGAATCCCAAGCCTAAGTGTGGACAAAAATTTCAAACATATTTTAAAAAATTAATGCAACACTTACGAATAATAATAATGTATCTTGTAATGAATTAAACTAGTACAAAGACAAAAAATCCCCCTCACACAGAGACTGTTGCCAATGTAAACAAGAAGTGTATAAACACCAGAAACATGACTCCAGGCACTGATAACCCTGGCCCGAAATCAGTTACCAATAATACACTATCTGATGCAAAACAGAGACTTCCAGGGAAGAAACTGCAGAACATCAGATGGTAGATGCAGAACACTACGCCTAAACACCCATGGGTGAGAACGTAAACATGGGGAAAAGAACAGAATTCATTCTGTTACCTAGCTAAATCTCCCAAGAAATTTTAGTAATAATATTACTCAAAAATATGCCAAAAGCATGGGAGAATAACAAGGGGGGACTTAAAGGAAAAGGAGAGAGGAAACACTGAACAAGCAGTGAAACTTAATAGCAAGAATGACAACAACAGGCCCATGCTTCGAAAATAGGCAACTTAACATAATTTCATTAAAAATTTTTAAGTTACAGCCCTGAATATTTTCTGTCACTCATTTTTCCTCTCCTCCTTCTATATCCACTTTAGATCCACCATTTCTCTAATATTTATGTGTCTGGCATCATTTAAACTGAGATTTACAAGCACAAATATCAGTCAGATGTGAACTGATGAAGGGCCAAACAAAGAATGATAATTGGCGCCAATTTCGGGACGTCCTTGACACTGCGCATGCGCAGGGATGGCAAAGTATGGAGGACCTTCAGGACATGATTTCTTTTGGTTTAAGATGCAAATTTGGGGGATTGGGGGGGCAAAATTTGTGTTTGGCTCTAGAATTTTAGGAGTAAGCACCAGCCATGTCTGGGTCATTGGTACAGTATAAAAATATATGGTGATAACCTTTCCCCTCTCATACTTAATACACGCCTGTGCCTATTTACCTGTTTATTTGTTGGTTTTGAGCCTTAAAACCAATGTGCCCTTTTCAATTTCCCTGTTTCCCATTTTCGGGCAATGACGGTCCAAATAAAAAGGCCCAATGCAGGCCATTTATTTCAATGTGGCGGTGCCTGAGAATCAATTCTTTTTTTTGGCCTTGTATATTTTACATATAGATGATGGCCATATTCTTAGGACTTTCATATGCAGTGTGTTCTCCCTTTACCAAGAACAAATGATCTGTTCGTATAAAATCAGTATCAACATCAGTTTTTAAACAAAATGTAAAGACAGTATCCAAGAATTGATCATGTTTCTTCACTTATCACATTACTTGCAAAGTCTGATTTTTTAGTTTCTAGAAAACAAAAATGAACGGGTCACTTGCACCCATCTTGAAACATGAACTGTTTCAAATGATAGGATGTTCTGCTTTGCAATGAGTTTTGTATGAGACTTTTAGTCATTACCTGAAGCACAAGCAGCTAATATTTTTTCACTTCTGCATAACTTTCCACAAATTAGGTGGGTACAATTATTCCTAAATACCTGCAATGAATAAATAAATATAAATAAGTCACATGAATAACGTTGAATCGCAGATCACAAGAACACATATATACATAAATTGATATTAATTCATAAAGACATAACTTCAGGCCATGTAAGGCAACCTTTCAAAAAAGTATTCCCAAAATATTCTGACTGTTAACCCTTTACCTAACACGAAAGACAGACGACACTTGTAAGTAAAATTCTTGAATAACTAATTTTTTTCATTTTTTTGCATAAAAATAACTTTGGACACCTCATTGGAATGAGTTCATTGAGCTTCTTCCATTGGAAGGGGGGGGGGGGGGGGGGGGGGGGGTCATAAGCTATGTTTTTGAGACAAAAAGTGAAAAAAATAATGAAAATTAGATGGTGATCTTTGTGAATAGTGCTGGCCGGTTTTGGCTGTTATGTTGAGTAAAGGATAAAGCAAGAGAAAGGAAGAATACCGATATGTTTCAGGCCACAAAAAGCAGATCTTTTTTTTTTTTGTAAAAATGCATAGGGTTGGCATTTTTTATTTTATATTTTATTGTTTTATTTATTATAATATTTTTTATTTTATTGATTTCATTGGGAGCGTGGTGGCTCAGTGGTAGCCTGTTGGACTTCTATCCTAGAGGTCCAGAGCTCGATCCCTGTCCGGGTTGACCTGCACGATGCTGCCATGTACTAAGGCATGTCGATGGTGCACATTTCTTCAACCGTTGTAACCCTGCTTGAGCAAAGCTTGAAAAAACTGAAATGTTGAGGAGCTGACAGTTGCTCGTCTATGCTCGGTGCTTCTCTCCAGGTACTCCGGCTTCCTCCACCTGTAAAACTCTCACGGTCACGATTAACCATTGTGCATAAGTATATGACCTTAAACATCAGTCAATAAATAAATAAGTAAATAAATAAATAAGTAAATAATTGTTTTAATTATTAAATTATTTTTTATTTTATTGTTTTAATTATCATATCTTTTCCTGGCGAGATTCATATACTTGTTTTACTTTATCTTTTAGGCCACATAATCTACAGAATGACATGGACAGCAGTGTACATCATCCATTTTATTATCTTGAGTAATATCATCTATGACCTCAACTAAATAAAAAAAAAATTAAGTTTGTAGCTTTGAGAAAGAGGAAGCATGCAGGAGCCAAAATAACCATGCAGGATAACAGAGATAGATTTTTTCTTGTTTGGGCCTAGCAGCGTTCGGGAAAAGGCGAAGATGGGCAACCTAGAATATAACAGCTTATTTCATAGGTTTCATTCATTGATATGCAATGATGTAATACTCTGTTGGAAAAGCCTCAGAGAGCCTTTCCAACAGTGTCTTACACCACTATATAAAAATTAATGAAAAATTATTTCTTTTCAGGCCGAGTAGAATTAACCTTTTCAGTGTCAAGATGCAACGTATTTCAGCACTTCGTCTCTTGGAAATTAATTTGTTACTCTCAGTGTTGGTTTGTAAAATCTGAATGTGATGGAACTGTATGCTACTGATAGTGTGATTATCCTGACTAAAATGTAGTTCTCTTCTATGTTCAATGTTGGTGAAGTGTTGTTTAACCCTTTACACAACGTAACGTCCAGAACTGGCAAGCGCTATTCTCAATGAAAGTGTCAATGACACTGTAGCTCAACTTGTTAAGACATGTACATGTATAGTATGTGAGACAGCAATGACAAACATCTAGATAACAAAGGTATATATAAAGTATTATAACGGTCTGTACATAAATACTGACAGTAGCCTCTAACAAATGTATAGGTAAAGTATTGTAAAGGTGGGTGACAGTCAGATGCTAAACTAGAAAAGAAATCTTTGAGTCCCAGAGTGGGTCTGACTGAACCCACAAATATTTGTTCTCATAGCACAGTGATAACAAAGCCACCCCAAAACACACTCGTTCCTGTCCCAAGGTGAAAATAAAGGTACCCAAGAAGTTTCGTGAAGATCAGTTCATAAATACGAGCTGTATAGAAGTTGTGACAAAAAACTGATTGGACCTAATTTCGGTACAAAATGGCCACTGGCAGCCATCTTGAATTTTGGACCGCACCCAGAAACATTCGTTCTCATCCAAAGGAGATAACAAAGGTACCCAAGAAGTTTCATGAAGATCGGTTGATAAATACAGCCTCTAGCCCAGCCGTATTGACATGTGCACTTACAATGTTTAAGTAGCACTGAATAAATCAAAGTTCATCTAATTTGCATAATTTCTGCACGAAAAAAAAACCTGTACTTTATGTGATGTATTCCATGTTATAAAACATTCATACAAAAATTTATTCAAATCAGAACTTTCATACAGACGTTCTGCACAAAAGACTGATTGCACTAATTTTGGTACAAAATGAAAAAATTATATCTTGTTTGACAGAGCTCAAAGAGCTCTGTCAAACAAAATATAATTTATTAACTTCTCAGTTACATTGTGGGAAAAAATTGCTGCTGACAATTGTTGTATTTTGACATCAGTGTGCAGAGAGTTAATGTTCAATGAATCTTCTATTATTTTCCAGGTTTGTACAAGTTAACTGGTGGAGTGCGAAATTATTTTTCAAAGGTGATTTGTAATGCAAGTATTTTTTTCAAAGGCACCATACTATGAGCAAAAGAAGCCCCATTTTCGTAAGAGTTTATTCATAAACAATTGTTGTGTTACAATTTATTGGAGAGTACTCCTTGGCACTCTCCAATAAATTGTAATAAAACTATTTTGTTTAAACATGTTTTGTGTTTCAATTGCTCAGCAAACAAGGTAATAAATATAGTGTAAAGCCACTAAAGTGGCTTTTAGCACTTTCCAGGAGAGCCCTGATAGTGGCTTCTACAGGATTGCAAATCACCCCAAAAAAATCCCTAAGTTTTGAATCACATCATTTCTAGCCAAGGATCTAGGACAAATGGAAGACATTTCACTAAAGCTACAGCTTTCTTGAAAATAACAGATTGGTCCTGAGCCTGCTCCCAGTCTCTAGCATACAAAGTTTTTTAAGATTGTTCTTCCTTGGTCTTCCCACTGGATGTTCATCCCATTTGGTCTCAGTGCAAATCGTGAATTCAGGGAAAGTTAAAAAATTTATAGTAATTTATATATTTTCTATACTTACCAATGACCCAGACATAGCTGGTGCTAATTCTCAAAAATCTAGGGCCAAACACAAATTTTGCCCCCCAATCCCCAAAATTTGCATCAAAAACCGAAAATAACATGTCCTAAATGGTCTTCCATACTTTTCCTCCATTGCACATGCGCAGTGTCAAGGAGATCTCGAAATTGGCACCAATTATCATTCTTACAAGCAGTGCCTGGTCAGCGCTATGTCCTCAGCGGGGAGGTACGAGTTCCCAACTCCTGGGAGGGCCATCCCCGTCTGGGTCATTGGTAAGTATAAAAAATATATAAATTACTATAAATTTTTTAACATTTTTATACTGTACCAATGACCCAGACATAGCTGAATAGAAAAAAGGCTGGAGGGCCTAGGACATAGAGGAAAATCCAATAAGCACAACTATATATAACAGAGTTATCCCCTCGAGGAGTAAAGGAGGATTAGGCTTTACATGTATCTTTCTTATTTATGACAAATTAGAAAGACACAACACCTTTCATAATTGAGCATAATAACATCCATGTTCTCTATTAACATCCAGTATAACCCTTTATACTAATTATTTTTAAAGTAAGCCAATAAATAAAGTAAGTCCAGAGAATTGAGACTCTTTATAATCATTAAAAGTGTCCAAGGATTGTATATTAACGCCCGTTTGACATGTGACATATACAAATGCTTCACACCGAGCTACACTTTAAAAATATGACATGAATGAATTTAAACATTAGCTTTACACTTTAAAACCATCCTGGTACCGACGACTCAGAATTACTTACTCCGGAGGAGGTATCCCCTTGCTTTTCACTATAAAGCAGGTGACCTAAGGGAACACCCTCCCCCCCCCCCTTGCCCTGGGTCAAATAGCCCACAACAAAGAGGACAGCAGGACAGAGTCACTGCCGGAACAGAAAGCCTGCATAACTATAGTTGCAACTGTTTAGTGGACGACATCCTGAGCAACAGATAACGGACCTAAACAATGCAGGTCTTCAGAAATGGACTCAATATTTCTGAGATAAAAATTTGTGATTGTGGATGGCTGAGACCAATATGCAGCCTTCATTAAATCTGTAATAGCAACACTATTTGTGTAAGCCCAAGATGTAGAAAGAGCTCTTACTTCATGAGCCGAAATCTTAAGAACAGACTGCTGAGTTGAAGATAGATTATCATAAGCAGTACGGATAGTTAATTGAATCCATCTAGCAATAGAATGGACCATAATGTCCTTTCTATTAGGCATCAGAGACAGAAATATAGCGTTTTCGTCCCTTTCTGATAAACTGAGATCTTCGTTTATAAATACGTAAAGCTCTAACCGGACAGAGTAAAGGCCTATGCCCGTCTGAAGACGGAAGGGCCTTAATAACAATAGGTTCTGGATATTTATTAGGAGCCTGATTCTTAGCCAAAAATCCAACGTGAGTAGTAAAGGTAAAAGTGTTCCCGACACTACGATAGTGAGAATCGTCCACAGATAGTGCATGAAGCTCACTGACTCTTCTAGCAGAAGAGAAAGCTAAGAGAAATGCTGTCTTATAAGATTAGAATTTGAAGTCCACTGTCTCAAGAGGCTCAAATGGCTTTTCTTTTAGTTTAAGAAGAACCCAAGCTAAATTCCATTTAGGAATTAATCTAAGGGTTCTAGGTCTATTTATCGAGAAGTTTCTGACTAATTTAGATAAAGAGACATTAGATCCAATTTGTAAACTATCATGGTGTGCATAGATATCAAATAACATAGACCTATAACCTTTAATAGTAACAGGCTGCAGTTTGATCTCATCAAACAAGTATACTAGAAAGTTTGCAATGTCTGGAATGGAGGGATCAAAAATATCAACAGAATGATCCCTACACCAACGACAAAAGACATTCCACTTAGCCGCATAGTTTAGTGAAGAGGAGGTCCTCCTACAGTTAGAAATTCCGTCCACTGCTCGTCCTGTAAAATGCTTGCCGTGCAAGAAGGACCACACAACGGAAATATGTGAAGATTGAGACCTTGCGGGTTGTGATGTAGTTGAAGCAATTTCCCCTGCGAAAGAAGATCCTCTCGTGGAGGAAGCTTCCGCGGTATGTCCCACAGCAGACACCTGAGTAGATTTATCCACGGTCTCTGTGGAGACAGAGATGCTACCAACAGAATTTTGCATTGAGATTGTTTTATCTTTAGCAATATCTGCTGAATCAACGGCGCTGGAGGATACGCATATCCTATCATTCCGTCCCACGTGATCGATAGAGCATCTACTGCATATGCTCGAGGATCCGGACATGGTGACACATACGTCTGCAACTGATTGTTGAGCTGTGTCGCAAATAAGTCTATCATTGGCTGCTCCCATTGGTAGCAAATCTGATTGAATACCTGTTTGCTGAGAGTCCATTCTGACGGCAACAAGCGACCCTTCCGTGAAAGGGAGTCTGCTAATACATTCAGACGACCCGGAATATGATGGACCGAAAGTAGAACTTGGTGTTCTAGTACAAACAGAAGGATTCTTTCCGTTAAATTGAATAACGGAATGGAATGAGTGCCTCCCTGGTTCCGAATATACACTACTACTGTCGTATTGTCGGACAGGATTTGGACATGTGCTTTCTGAATAATGTTCATCCAATGACATAGCGCAAGCCAAATTGACATCATTTCTTTGATGTTTATGTGCTTGCCTAGAAACTGCGGATCCCAAAGATCCTGGCACTTCGAATCCGTTGGGATCAATGTTGCACCCCAACCTATTTGACTGGCATCCGTCATAATAGTAAAACTCGGATCCGGCAACTGCAGTGGAACTCCCTGAGTTAACCACTGAATGTTTGCCCAAGTCTGAATCTCTTGTTTCACTTGATTTGACAAGAGAACATCTATATCGAGCGAATGAATCTTTACTCTCCAATTCTGAGTCAAAAAAATTTAGAGAGGACGAGTGCGTAACCGCCCCATCGGAATGAGATCTGCAGTGGCTCCGCACAGACCTATCAGTCTCATGAATTCTCTCGCTGTGACTTTGTCTGAGTGAAGACAATAGCGAGCGTAACAACTGATTAATTTTGCTCTGGTTAACGGCAGACGAACGAGATTGTTGTGCGTCTCGAAGCTCATTCCCAAGTGGGTGAATGACTTGGACGGCACCAGATCCGACTTCTCCTCGTTTATTATAAAACCAAGATGTCGGAGTAATAAAAGCAGATTCTGCACATCGTTCTGAAGCGTTAACTCGTTGCCGTACCTCTGAAGAATGTCGTCCAGGTAGGCCGACATTACCGCAGACGAAAGAGCTCGGAAGTGCATCATTACCAAGTTCATTCTTCGAGTGAAAGCCCAGGGTGCTAGGTTCAAACCGAAGCACATCGCTCAGAACTGATATACAACTCCTAGGACTGCGAAGCGTAGATACTTTTCTGAATGTCGGATGTACCATGATGTGAAAGTACGCATCCTCGAGATCTATGCTTGTAGCATAGTTGTTCACCCGAATACTCGCTCTGACTGATCGAATTGTCTCCATACAGAACTTCGGAGCGACGATAAGCTTGTTTATCCAGCTCAGATCTATGACTGGACGGAACGAGCCAGAAAGAGATGGATGTAGAAACCCGGTGATTCCTGGTCTTCTACGACCTCTACCGCGTTCTTCTCCAGAAGAGACTGTACTTCTGATAGAAGAGCGTCTCTTTTCTACGGATTTGACGGAAGCTGAGTCCATTTTGGACTTCGAGTTAATGGAGGCTTTCATTTGAAGGATATTCTTAGTCCTTCCGAAATTACCCCTTGAACCCAGGGGTCGTCCGTAATTGACGCCCAATTGTTTACAAAACTCGACAATCTTCCGCCTACCGGAACACGATAGAGTTTCATACCATCACCTCCTGGACCTGCGAGGCTTGCGGAAGGAGAAACTACGTCCTCCACGACCCGCACCTCGCCCCGTCAACCTAGGGACGTCTGACCGGTTATCTCGGCCAGTATAACGTCCCCTACGTGAGCCGCTGCTTTGACGGTCTCTAGAACAAGACCTAGAGGACGCATAGGAACCTCTGTAGGAACTTCCCATGGGCGTACTTGTCCCAGAAGTGCCTGTCTTATTCTTTTCTGCTGTATCCGACTTTTTAGAAGCGGATTTGAATAGCAGAGAATCCGAAGCTTTCTTAGTTATCTGATCATAGATTGCTGAAAGCTTGCCGTCGAAGAGAAGCTCTCCGGAGACCGGAGCGACTCTGAGAGAGTTTTTCACCTTACTATCCACGCGCGTGGATGTAGCTAGGGCCACATCACGTCTAACCAACTCCAGGTTTGCCACTGGAAGGGCGGAGTTATACGTGGAATAAGCTATGGCCCTCGAAAGAACTTTTAAGGAGGATTGTAAATCCTGGAATTCTTTCCCTTCAAGACGTAATGATAACGCTTTAGTAAGGTGATCTGCGTATGATAAAGCGTCTAAGTTAACTCTATTAGACATTATTGTCGTTTCCAACGTCGTGGTTGGAATTGACATAGACGACGGTATAGACAATTCTAGGTCTTCAGCCTGGTCGTCTAGATGCAGAGGATCTCTCGGTATGCCCTGTCCTGCCGTTTCAAATTTATTCCTTGAATTGATGAAAGGCAGATGTAGCGCATTTGCGGACAAGAAACCATACTTGCTCGTTTTGGTAGCAAGCTTATATATAGCGTCATTCAATAGTTCGAATGTTATTGTGACATTATTGGACTGTGTCGGAAACTCAGGGACGATGTCTGTGTCCAGTGACGCTATCAGTCTCTTATCCGGCATCGCAGCAGTCTGGTCCGACAGAACAACCTCTGGAAGATAATGGCGGATAAAATCTACGGCAGCTTTATGTTGTTCCGAAAGGGAAAACTCCAGATCCTCTGAATCCCTTTCGCCATCCTGTCGGACCATTTGAAGCTCTCGGTCGTCCATACCTGATGCTTCAGCAGAGCGTACCGACCCAGCGTCGTTGGATAATTCCTCATCCGACAGAGATTCTGTCGTCTGCTGGGATGCTGCGATAAGTTGTGCTATTTGTGATAGCACGTCCATCACTGAGGCCTGTGGAGCAGCAGTCTTACGTTGTTTTGCCGCTGGAAGCTCCCTGGAGTTGACTCCTGCATATTTCTTTTATGCGAACGTCCGGAGTCTACAGGCCCCGTGTCCCTGGCTACCGGATGGCGTGACCTGGTCGCCGTGGAATCCCTGATCGACGAAGCTGGCTGGATATCCGTGGTCACGTAGCCAAGGTGCGGTCGTGTGCGCTGCCGTGAGGATGAGGAGGCCATATTGACAGTCTCTCCGGACTGTTAAAATAACAGAGCGTCCCGAGTGGCAGACGTATGCTCTGAATGCGAAACGTTTTTTACCACAACATCTGGTCCCAGATGTTGTTGTACGAGAGAGGGACCTCTCTCGCTCGCAGCCCGGATGGACCTGGATGAGCTAGGAACAGGACTAATAGGCTTCCTCCGTTCCATCCTCTGATCCGTCGTCACTGGGTGTGCACTTTGTGTTATTATAGTGCTGGCATCACCCAAATCTCCTTTCTGGACCGCAACGAACCCGGCTGCCGAGCCATTCGATGAATGGTCGTCACACCGGGCGAGCTAGCGGACGCCAATGCCGTTGATCCTACTAGGGACCTCTTAGGCAATTGACGTATTTCCATGAGCACTTTTCCCGCTTGCTCTTCATTAAACTGTGACGACGGAGGCACACTTTTGGAAGACATCACAGAAACATCACCCTGTTCTTGTTCCTCTGAAAAAGAGATTGAAAACTAGAGTGACCCTGCGGAGAAAGGACCGGCATGGACCTATCCCCACTAACAACATACCGTGACACACGTTTCCAATGTTTGTCATCCCAATTGACACACACTGAGCAGGAGTTAGTGCGAGTACACTGACTACAATTAATACAATGATTATGAAAGTCAGAGGAAGATTTCCCCTTCTTACAATTTGAACAATATCCTTTCATTGTGAAAAGAACACAAACAGTCCTAGTACTCGCACCAACCCCTGAAAACAAAGATACATAATAACATGATCCATTAACATATAGAAAAAATAAATGAAATCAAAAAAAAATTTTCAAAAAATATTTTTTCAGAAAAGCCCAAGTTTCTGAAAGTAACGTTGAGCCCCAATGGATCCCAAAAAAGCCTAAGTGTGGACAAATTTTTTTAAAATATTTCAAAACAAGAGCACCGCTGGGCATTGCATCATACGCCCGTGAACTGTTCAAATTGTACCATTTTAACACATTTGCTATTTTTTTAGAGTGCGAGAAATTTATACTGGCATATATATATATGTTACGGTCAGACTTTGAAATCAGTGATTTTGTGAAATGACTAAATTTTTCAGTCATTTGAGAAAAAGACTAACAAGTTTGAAGCCAATCGAAAAACAAATACTAAAGTTATCATCCGGAAACCAAATATTTGACGAAGAATTCTAAGTCCAACAGGGGCCATAATTCAGGCAAAAATTGTTCAGACCGACCCCATATTCAAACTTGACCTGTATTTTGTTGTCATTAAACCACATACCAAGTTTGGAGCCGATCGGAAAACAAATACTAAAGTTATCATCCGGAAACCAAATATTTGACGAATTCTAAGTCCAACAGGGGGCCATAATTCAGGCGAAAAATGTTCGGACCGACCCCATATTCGAACTTAACCTGTATTTTGTTGTGATTAAACCACATACCAAATTTGGAGCCGATCGGAAAACAAATACTAAAGTTATCATCCGGAAACCAAATATTTGACAAATTCTAAGTCCAACTGGGGCCATAATTCAGGCGAAAAATGTTCGGACCGACCCCATATTCAAACTTGACCTGTATTTTGTTGTGATTAAACCACATACCACATTTGGAGCCGATCGGAAAACAAATACTAAAGTTATCATCCGGAAACCAAATATTTGACGAATTCTAAGTCCAACTGGGGCCATAATTCAGGCAAAAAATGTTCGGACCGACCCCATATTCGAACTTGACCTGTATTTTGTTCTGATTAAACCACATACCACATTTGGAGCCGATCGGAAAACAAATACTAAAGTTATTGTTCAGAAACCAAACGGACGGACAGACGGACGGACAACGCCATACTATAATACGTCCCGTTTTTCAAACGGGCGTAGAAAAATTAATGCAACACTTACGTATAATAATAATGTATCTTGTTATGATTAAACTAATACAAAGACAAGAAATCACTCTCAACAGAAACCGTTGTCAATGTAAACAAGAAGTGTATAAAAACCGGAAACATGACTCCAGGCACTGATAAACATGGCCCGAAATCAGTTACCAATTAAAACACTATTTGATGCAAAACAGAGACTTCCAGGGAAGAAACTGCAGAACATCAGATGGTAGATGCAGAACACAACGCCTAAACACCCAAGGGTGAGGACGTAAACATGGGGGAAAAACAGAATTCATTCTGTTACCAAGCTAAAACTCCCAAGAAATTTTAGTAATAATATTACAGGAAATATGCCAAAAGCATGGGAGAATAGCAAGGGGGGACTAAAGGAAAGGGAGAGAGGAAACACTGATCAAGCAGTGTAACTTTATAGCAAGAATGACAACAACAGGCCCATGCCTTGAAATTAGGGAACATAACATAATTTCATAAAAAAAATTTAAGTTACAGCCCTGATTATTTCCTGCCACTAATTTTTCCTCTCCTCCTTCTATTTCCTCTTTAGATCCACCATTTCTCTAATATTTATGTGTCTCGCATCATTTAAACTGAGATTTACAAGCACAAATATCAGTCAGATGTGAACTGATGAATGGGCCAAACAAAGAATGATAATTGGCGCCAAAATTTGTGTTTGGCCCTAGATTTTTGAGAATTAGCACAAGCTACACATGTATGTCTGGGTCATTGGTACAGTATAAAAATATCCTGAAAACTTACAACCCTGCATCTAGCACTCAACCAGTTAAAATTTTGCAGAATCGTTAAAAACCAAGGACTTTCAAAGTTAATGCACAAATTTCAAATACTCTCAAGGCCTTGAAAACCCAATTTTAATTTCAAGGCCTTCAATATTTTGAAGGATCACAATGAACCCTGACCTAGGTTGGGCATTTTCTTTCTCCAAAATCTGAACACTCACAAATTCATCACCCCACCATAGTCTCAAATGATGTAATACATAAGTAGAAATATGTGACATTACAAACCTCGGAATTGGAGTGTGTGCCACCTAAATGCTGAATGATTTTTGAATAGGCTTTCTTCTCTTCTGGAGGAATGCATGATAATAGGAAGACTTTACTTGTCTGGCAGTGTGTCCTGGTCTGAAAAACATAACACATTACATTTCAAGATAACAGAACAGGGACTCTTCTTAGTTTAAACCATACTTTTATTCAATAAGTGTTATTTGTCACATAAATGAGACATCAGTGTATTATCAACTCAAAAAATAAATAAACAGTAAGACAATATAACATAATAAGCAGTTGTAGGGCACAAGGTAAATGATCGATTTGACAAAAAGCTTGTAGCTTATGTTGGTCACCTCCCAAAACTAGTCATTGACAACTTCAGAAAGGTGGTATAAAAGAGTGTATTGAATGCATGCACTGCCGTATTGGGTTCTTTGATAAACATCCCAGTACCAATGCAATTCTGTGCAGCTTGAGTAGCCTAAAATTCTGAGATGTAAGGTAGGAGAACCATGTCAGAAAGTTCTGAGAGTGAAGAGCCAGACCTCACCACGGCAATACATCATATTATTTAAACCTTGTTTGTGTTCAAAGAGATGTGGAAAGCAGCGAAGGAAAGCAAGAAGGAAACAGATCATAGAAAGCCAGCTTTAGAACATGACAAAGTGCTTTTTGATTCACGACAGTTGTTTGTGGGGCAGCTTATATACACCCAAATAAGCGACAAGGTAGAAAAAAACATTTTGTTGGATGCTATAAGAAGGGAAATTGAAGAGGGCAAAGAAGATAATCTTCCTAGTTGAGTTAGAAGGTAAGGTTATTTATTTGTATTTGGCAGTCCTCTGAAAAGTCCACTTGACCGAATAACATTATGCATCTCTTCAAACAGTAGACAATTCTTTCAAGTACTCAAAATCTCTGAGCCAAAAAGAAGTGTTGATACGTCGACCGAGAAAGGGAGTAGATTGATAGTACTATCTTGAACGTTTGAATATATAGGACAGAGTAGAATTTGAATTGTCTTTATTTAGCAGCATCTATATGAGCATAGAAAATAACAGTTTGTACGTATGAACAAAAACTTTTTAGATAATAATAATGCACGTTAATTTAGATACTGCCCGGAACTGGCATAGCTTAAATAGCTCTCTTCTAGCCAGTCCCATTGGAAAAAAAAATAAAAAAGAACAGAGCAACGAAAATAGCAAAATAAGTACAAGCCAATACCAGTAATCTGTCGGGGTACTAGAAGCGTTAAGATACGACAGAGCATTTCCAGATACGAGTTTGTACATCATGATTTCCCCGTGGGAACCCCGGGAAGTAAGCAGCACTTGTTTACTGTGGTAAACCAGTTCCGCTTTACTAGTAAAATAGGACCCAGTCACCAATGCTTGGGGTGAAAGTCCTCTAACATGGGCAACATGTTGATCAACGATTGACTAAACATGACTTCATCTCCATGTTGTGTCACGATTAGCCATAGTGCATAAATATGTGACGTTAACCACCAACAAACAAACATCATGATTATTTTATGTCTTTTCCTCCTTTCCTTCAAAGTGATAAAGCCTGTCTCTTCATAAATTACGTTATGGCGGCCCATGCCTCTAGGAGGGTCTATTCAAATTTCAAAGTGGCACAAACCACTTTTAAGTATCGTGCAGTTTCGGGTCGTGTGTCTTCAAGAATCGTGCATCGAATCGTGGAAATGAATCGCGATGCATCAACATTTCGATGAAACGTTGCAGCCCTACAATGCTGCATTGATCCATGTGAAAGTAGAAAATACTGATTAGTCGATGACAAAAATGATAATCGATTATGCATACAAGTCCCACAGTTACCAGATTAGCTGATTATTCATGGCACCTAATCACAAGATCTGTTTTTATTTCTTGGAATCATGAGATTGATTTTCGATAAAAATTTGTGTTACTGAATTTTATGCACATGTCAAAGTTAGGCATGGATACCATCTTCAATGAAAAATGCAGACAGTGTTGACCTCTGCACAACTGCAGTTTTGTCGATGTATTGTAAAGTGTTTTGAATTCACTAGCTTTGTTCTTGGATATATGAAGCACACTTGGCCACAGGTTGATCTCCTGAAATACTATTTTATTAATATTATCACTATCAGTTGTTTTTTTTACGAATACGGCAGTTCCAGGACTCATTGGTGCCTGTAGTCAGCTCTGTGACTGTGAGTTGATTGCATATAATTTTCGTGACTATACATCACAACCTTCATTTTGATTTATAATTTGTGTATATTTATTTTGAATTTATGAAATATCAGAGGTGGGAATTTCAAAGTAAACAAATTTCCCCAAGTTATATATGAAAGTTATAATTTCCATTGTTTAGCTCTTAGGGTTCCATGGAGTTCGTGGTACGTTGATATCTTATATAGTTTTTCTTGCTTTTGCTTGATGGGTGGTTTGGACTATTCTGTGTGTGGAGGGGTGGGGTAGGTCCTGGTTGTCACTATTTCGTGGTTGTTTGCAGTGAATCGTGGGACTGGGACCGAATTCGGTCTGAATCATATCCAACATTGGCATTGCCTTGAAAAGCTGTTATAATGGCTTAACGAGTTCTATTCACCTTCGGCATCCTTTATGCTGGAAGTATCTTCTTGTATGCTCACAACAAAAAAAAATTAGCAATTGAGGAAAGTCATTTTTAGAAGTCTATTTAAATGTTGCGAAAACCGCCAAGTTGGGAATTTACAACAAATTGGGTGTGTTTCATTGGATTTCGGGATTTCAGTTTGTTTTATTATATGTTTTGCGAGAAAATGCGTTCATAGGAATGGATAACCGTATTGACCGAAACTTGAACTAAACCATTCCAAAATGCCCGACTCAAGACTCCAGGTTACCAAATATGATTTACACTGGATACACGCTGAAAACTAAGTGAAGACATTATCTTAGGATATAAACTGTGAACGAGTTGAAGATGTTTGCAGCCTCTGGCACCACAAATGGTTGTGTGGCTTTTCCACGCGACTGGCCAATTATCGGGAAGTGTGGCTTTTCCACGCTGACCGACTGTATCCAAGTGATTGGCTAGCAACCAGGAGTTGTGGCTGTTCCACGCTGACTGGGAGCTACCATCAACCATCTCAAACATGTTCACCTTTGTACTATACACAGCATTTTTTCTCCTCTTCCCCAAGAACACCTACACACAACAAAGAAAATCATGGCACGATCAACAATACACCACAGTTCTGCTAAATCGTAAATTCTCATCAGCAGGATACCGACCAATATCACTGCCATGTAAATCGAACAAGAATAGAAACATCATTCTACTTATCCTAATTATCTGAGGTGACATCGAACCAAACCCTGGGCCTGCGAAAAAACAAGAGGGCATCTTTCCTTGTGGGTTATGTGAACTACCAGTGACATGGTCCAATCAGGGTGTCTGCTGCGACTGTTGCAGCCTCTGGCACCACAAATCATGCATAGAACTCTGTTCCGCAGACTACGACCTACTCCAGAAGCCAAACGTATCATGGCTATGCTGCAAATGTAACAACGTCAACGTCAGCTCTTTGGTATCAGGACAATCGTACCCACGGCAACTCGTACCAGTCAAGTCGTACCCAAAATTGGACGACTCGTACCCATTTTCGGCTGGACAACTCGTACCCAAGGTTGGACAACTCGTACCCACAGTTGGTCAATATGTACCTGGTCTTTTAATTGTATGGGCGAAGGCGAATATTGGCTGAAGGACTTGAGAAGATGACGGTCTGCTTTCAATGGGTGTGCAAAGGCAAAGACTTTCCATTTTTAGCATTTATCTCAGCAGAACAGTCTGAACAGACTTCGTCGAAAGTCAATTTCGTCGGTATGAACATTTCATCAAGAGAGCAATTAAAAGGAAACAGGAAATATTTAACTTATATATTAATACAGTGGTGCAGATACGGGAGACGACCCCACACGCACCCCCACCCCCCCCCCCCCCAAAAAAAAAAAAAATCGGGTAATCTTTGGCACTTCGTTAAACGTCTGAGGGCTTTTCTACGTCATATTTTGTTGTACTGGTAGTCATACCCAGCATTTCACGTGTTGAGGGGGTTAACGCAAAATCTGATGCGATCGGGGCTCATTCCCCCACATACCCCACCCCTTCATTGGTTGAAGGAGTAACGCGATGTCTGGCGCGATCGGGGCCCATCAGAAGTCCCTTTCCTGGTCAAATTACATCTATATAGACCTGTGCCAATTTTTGAGAGAGAGCCAAAAAGCCAAAAGAATAGTTTTAGCGTGCCGAATGCGCGCTGTGACGTTCTGGGAGAAACCCCTTTCGACCCTCGTTATTGGAAGAGCGACGCCGCCACCTTTGGTGATTTGTCGGCCTCTTCTAATAGTGCTGAACCCGCTAACTGAAAATTTTTTGCTGGGTTGAAGCCAACTTTCGCAGATGCAGATAATATCTGTATTTATAACAGTATTTAATCCTGATGTAATTTTTTGGTGAATCGGTGAAGTCAGCCCTTTCTGGTAGAAGGCCACAGTTAAGCTGTTTTTTCTGCCTGTTTGTTTGTTCACTTTCTCATTCCCTATTTATTTAGTTTTTAACAATATTTAATCCTGAAGTAATTTTGCTTGAGTCGGTGAAGGCAACCCTTTCTGGTAGAAGGCCACAGTTAAGCTGTTTTTCTGCCTGTTAGTTCACCTTGTCGTTCCCTAGTTTAATTCGAGTGGTCTTAGTTTTGATTGCAATTTTTGGGCTTTTGTCGGCTTTCGCAAATTGTTCCAAGTTCGGAGATTAGTTCGCTGTCGGCTAATCGGTCATGATCTGGTGGACTCATAGAGAGAGATGTATTAGAGCTTTTTACTTGGATATTTTTAAATGAACATCATTTGTGATCTTCTTGATTCAGTCTATCACTGGTCATTGTTTGCCGTTTTCTTCCGAGCGGGTAAATGTGCTACGCTTCAAGTTCAAAATCCAGCTGTACTCTCAATTTACAATGAAATCCTTTCTCGCTTGACCGGAGTGGCGCCTCACCAGTGATGTAACTTTGCCACACGAAAAATATTCTAAAGGTGGAGAGTGGCATTATTAATTAGGAAAGGCAAGAGTTAATGCGACGAAGGCTATGGTTTTCACATTGATAATTTGCAGAGCTTAGTCCTAGATGCAAGGCCTTTTAGTTTTTTCTAGTACTCTATTTCCCAATATTGAAGCGCAGAAACCGGGTGTCGGGGTTGGGGAGTCATTCACCCCGGCCCTCGTACGAAGGCGATTGCAGAGTTCCAGGAACCACTGGTGCCTGCTTTCAACAAAGTACGGTCAATGAATATATGTTTCCTGTTCTGTGTATCACAGCCGCCATTTAGACGTAAAATTTGTGTATATTTCATTCATATTCGTAGAATATCTGACGAAGGAATTCCAAAGTAAACTGATTTCCATTACTATTATAGCACCTTAAACGGATCAAACAAAAGCAAAAACCCTGCTTCTATAGTTCTTAGGCCATTAACTGCCTTCGCCCATACAATTAAACACCAAGTACAAGTTGACCAGCCATGGGTACGAGTTGTCCAACCTTGGGTACGAGTTGTCCAATTGTGGGTACGAATTGTCCAGCTGAAAATGGGTACGAGTCGTCCAATTTTGGGTACGACTTGACTGGTACGAGTTGCCGTGGGTACGAGTTGTCTAGAAACCAGCTCTTTTACTTTCCATCACTACGAAATTTCATCTACAAACTATTATGAACCACTATCAGAAAATGAAATGTCGCTCAACTCGATCAATTCAGAAAACCCATTTAGTCCTCTGAGATGCAGTAGCCCAAAAAGCCTACGCAGAAGTCAATCATCCAGAGATAAAGCTACCGGGCAAAACAACAAGAGCATCAACACCTCTGGCGATCTAAGCAACCCATTTAAACTGAACAAGAAAACAAATCTACGGATATTAACAGTCAACTGTAGGAGCTTTAAAGAGAAAGCTGCAGAGTTCAAGACCACGGTCACTTACGTTAAGCCAGACATAGTATGCGGCTGTGAGTCATGGCTAAAAGGAGAAAAACCTGGGAAAGCAATAGAAAAAGACGCGATAAAAAGCTGCGAAATCTTCCCAGACGGTTACAACATATACAGAAACGACAGAAACGCAAATGGCGGCGGAGTTTTCATCATGGTAAAGAAAGAAATAACATCAACAGAAAACCCAGAATACGTAACATCTTGTGAAATTGACTGGGTGAAGATAAAACTTCAAAACAACAAAGACCTGGCCATTGGGTCTTTCTATATGCCACACCGCAATCCAAAAACCATCGAAGAACTTGGAAAATCAACATAATACTAGCAGGAGACTTCAATTGTCCTGACATTAACTGGAACAATTCACAACTCAAGCCACAAGCTCCAGACAGAGAAACCCAAAATGCACTGATAGACCTCACAGTAGAACACCACCTCACTCAAATCCACGAAGAACCCACAAGAGAAAATAACTTATTAGATCTAGTCATGACATCAAACCCCTCACTCGTAAAAAACTCGATGAACATCCCAGGAATTTCAGATCATGCCATGGTGGTAACTGACATCGACACAAAACCTCACTACCAAAAGACACAGCCGAGAAAGTGTTACACCTACAGCAGAGCAAATATGGGAAGCAATCAGATCAGAAGCTGAACATCTTTCAGAAACAATCAAAGAAAAACGAGAAGAAGGCGAAAACACACAAAAACTATGGGACATATTTAAATTTGGAATCCACGAAAACATGGAGAAGAACATCCCATCCAAACAAATAAAATCCAACAACAAACTACCTTGGATGACATACCAACTAAAAAAAATGTTGAAGAGGAAACAACGCCAATACAACAAGGCAAAGAAATCCGGAAAATGGCAAAATTACAAACATACCCCAAAAGAGTGCAAAAAACTCTTCAAACAAACAGAATGGAACTACATAAACAGAACAATAAAAGAAGGCCTGGAAAACAGAAACTCTAAACCATTCTGGAAATATATCAAATCCAAAAAACAAGAAAGCATCGGAGTCGCACCACTCAAGGATGGAAATCAACTTGTAAGTACAAGCAAAGAAAAAGCAGAGATACTTGTACAGCAATTCAAATCGGTATTTACCACAGACACCAACCCAATTAAGTCAAAAACTCAAACGGTCCCTATCAACAACATAATAGACATCAAAATAGAAGAAAAGGACATCAAAAAACTACTAAAAAACTTAAACATCAACAAAGCCTCAGGACCGGACAACATCCCAAACCGCTTCTTAAAAGAATGTGCCGAAGAACTAGCACCAGGGCTAGCAACCATATTCCAGCTGTCACTCGACACCGGAGACCTACCAACAGATTGGCTGAAAGCGAATATATCGTGTATATACAAAAAAGGTGACAAGCACAAAGCCGAAAACTATCGCCCAGTCTCCCTGACATCGGTCTGCTGCAAATTTCTAGAACACATCATCTGCAGAAACCTTATGGCGCACCTAGAAAAATACAAAATTTTAACATCTCTAAACCATGGATTCAGATCTGGCTATTCATGCGAAACTCAACTGATCCTAACAATTGATGACCTCCTTAAATCATTTGATGCTGGGAAACAAGTAGATATGGCCATCCTCGACTTTTCAAAGGCTTTTTTGACACAGTCCCACACAACAAGCTATTATACAAATTAGACCAATATGGAATCAAAGGGACAACGCACACCTGGCTAACAAATTTTCTAACAAAAAGGAAAATGAAGGTAGTCCTAGACGGCGCAACCTCAACAGAAGTGACAGTAGATTCAGGAGTACCACAAGGCACCGTTCTTGGCCCCATCCTATTCCTGTGTCATATCAACGACCTACCAGAAGTAACAAGATCTCAAGTAAGATTATTTGCCGATGACTGCTTGCTCTACAGAGAGATAAAAAATTATAAAGACCATAGCATCCTCCAGAAAGATTTGGAAAACTTGGAAATTTGGGCAAAAGACTGGGGAATGAAATTCAATGCAAAGAAATGCTATATCCTAAGCATAAAAAAAAAACATCCAAATTCTATACACTCGATGGCCACATACTTGAAGAAGTCCAGTCCAATCCATACCTAGGTCTACAAATATCAGAAGATCTTCAGTGGCAAGCTCACATTAAAAATACCACCAAAAAAGCGAGCTCAACACTTGGCTTCCTGAAGAGAAATTTAAAGCACTGCCCCATAGACTGCCGCAAACTAGCCTACATCTCACTAGTAAGATCCGCTCTGGAATACGGCTCAATCATCTGGGACCCATACCAAAAACAAGACATAAATAAAATAGAGAAAATACAGAGACAAGCAGTGCGCTACATCACCCAAAATTACAAAAGCAGAGAAGAAGGCTACATAAAATCATCAATAGAAGCCCTGAAATTAACATCATTGGAAGAAAGAAGACGACAAAATCGGCTGATCTTCTTCTACAAAATGGTTGAGGGGTCAGTACCAGCACTGCCTCCCGATAAATTACTAAAATCAACAACAAACAAAAGACGAATAATACCAACAACATTTAAAGACTGTGAAACAAGGAACGCCATAACAAACCAGGCCAGAAACCAAAAAACTTTCCAAGTCCCATATTGTAAAACGATCATTTATAGAAATTCCTTCTTTCCCAAGACAACCACAGACTGGAACCAGCTGGAAGATAGTGTTGTCTCAGAACCAACATTGGAGCTGTTTAAGAAGGCCATCCAAAAGACACCATAAGCGCTCTCCTCATCCCGTAGCATGAAAGCCTCAATGGGTTACTGCTACGTAAGAATACAGATACAGATACAGATATCAACCCATCCATTCCTACTCTCTCTCTCCACCCCTCTCTCTCTAATTTTCCAAGAAATTTCGAAAACGAACTCGATACAGCGTGGGGAAGTTCTGCATTCCAGAAGGTAGCAACAAACTTCTTAGCGTTGGAGAGACAAGTGACTACGAGTATCTGGGGGTAAATATAAACATAACAGGAAGAGGCATCTACCGAAACCACACAAATAAATTGATTCTGAAGGGGAAGCGAATCCTTAACCAAATGAAACTTCTAGGGAGAAACAGTTTCAATGGGTTACTGACGTTTCGTACACAAGACATTTCGTACACGCGACGATTCGCACACAAATAAGACGTTTTGTACACAAAAATTGGACGTTTCGTACACGAAGTGAGCGTTTCGTACACGTGTTTAATTATCTGTTTTAGACCTTGTATTATAAAATTATTTATTATATTTGTTACATTAAATTAATATTTTTACATTTATGAATATCTCCCATGAATATTTATGTAAAATTATTCCTGTTTTTTTTCCTGTAATTTCCTAGTTTGTGTGTGTTTGAGAGAGAGAGAGAGAGAGAGAGAGAGAGAGAGAGAGAGAGAGAGAGAGAGAGATTAGTTTGGGAATAGAATAATTAACTAACCTCAAAATCCAATGTTGGTCCTTTGGGGCAAGTACGAGGAGGTGCAGCTGTCAACAAGTGCTTTCCCGAAGGCCTGCTCCACCATCGTTCCATTCTAAATTTGTATAATACTGAATATAATATCAAGTCTGTGCTTTTTTATTTTGTGCTATTTTATCCTGTTATTGTTACAATTGGAGTGCTATACTTTGCTCAGTAGGGTAGGTAAAACAGTTCAGCATATCGATATTTGCCCTTCAAAGATAGTACAAGTCTCTGGTTCCATTTCATGGGAATCCCTTGGACTTTCCATTATTTATTTATTTATTTATTTATTGGTGTTTAAGGTCACATATTTTTGCACAATGGCTAATCATGACCGTGACAGTTTTACGGATGGAGGAAGCCGGAGTACCCGGAGAGAACCACCGACCAACGACGAGCAGCTGCCAGCTCCCCAACTTCGAAACTTCGCACTGCAGCACAGGCAGGGTTAGATTGGTTGAAGACATGCGTACCATCGACGTGCAGTACGCCTTAGTACACGGCGTCATCGTGCCCCCACGCGGGCAATGGGGATGAAGTGTCTTGCCCAAGGACACAACGCGGTTGCCGCAGGTGGGATTCGAACCGAGGACCTCTCGGCTTGCAGCCTGCACCTCTACCTACTGAGCCACCGCACTCCCTTGGACTTTCCATCAAATGACACCAAATACTGTTGCCATCAATAAAGGGCAAATATCGATAAAATAAAATCAGTTTACCATAATGCAATGAGGTGATTCGCCGAAAATGTACAGTATCGCTGGAGATAAATTGTCATAAAACGGAATAAAATTTTATCAACATCAAAGATAGCAATATATATTTATATTGATGTAATACAATTAATTATTTGGTAAATCTCCCCGATAGCCGATGGTGTAAAGTAATGTTTCTGAGAACTTTCAACTCAAATATCAAGACGGAGTGGATGGTCCAAGTGAGGGAGCTAGTAGAAAACTACTCATTGGAGATCTTGGACCTTGACGTTGGGGCAAACCAGGGCAAAACGATCGTCAGAGAAAGGGTCATGGAGGATTGTAACCGTAATTGGCGAGAGGGGGTCAAATCAAAGAGATCTTCGGGTGGCCTGCGTGAAAAAGAGAAGCCTGGTTTTGAAGAGTACCTTGATGGCACCTTTGGGGGCACTGTTGTTCAAGCTGAGGTCGCGGTCCCTGGAGCTGAGGGGAAAAATTGAGAATAACAGTGAAAAGGTGTGCCAGATGTGTAACTTGGGCGTGGTGGAGACCCTGGAACACTTTCTTCTAGAATGCCCAAAGTATCAGTCTAAAAGAATGAGATTCACTGGGAGTATAATGGGGAAGTGGGATGGGAGAATGAAGGACATGTGGTTAGGGGAGACTCAAAGGAGAGGGTTGATATGCTAATCGGTGAGATTGGGAAGAATGAATGGGGCAAGGGATGTCATCAAGCAGTTCGTCTCCGAGTGTTGGGAGGAGAGGAGAAGCGTGGGAATAGGGAGGCAGTTGGGAGTTCAGGGGTAACCATGGCCTTCTCGTCCGAGAACCGCGACAAAACAGCAGCTGGCCAAAGTGTTATTATTATTATTATTACAATAAAATCACCCGCAGAATACAACAAACACACAAAAACAAAACATGTTATTTTTGTTTATTGAATTTATTTTAATTTAGTATGTATGAGATTTCAACTAAAATCACCACGTATTTATTGGAAAATAAAATTATTTCATGCAAGAAAATGGTATTCTTTCTTTCTTTTTAACCCCAAATCTCAAATTACGAGAAGGAAAAAAAGTGAGATATAAAGAGAAAATGCGAAATTGAAATCTGTGTACGAAACGTCCAAGCTTTTTGTGTACGAAACGTCCTAAATTGGCCGTGTACGAAACGCCTGTGTACGAAAAGCCTAACACCCACTTCAATAAGGTTTTCATGGTGGGTCTGCCAAGTATAAGATGCTTGGTGTCACTGTCGATTGGTACCACGGTCGATTGGTAGCATCGGGCAGTCGATTGGCACCAACCCTAAAGTCGATTGGTACCATCAAAAAAGTCGATTGGTACCGAGGGGAAAAATTGGGAAAAACAGTGAAAAGGAGTGCCAGATGTGTAAAGTGGGCGTGGTGGAGACCCTGGAACACTTTCTTATAGAGTGCCCAAAATACCAGTCTAGAAGAACAAGATTCATGGGGAGTATAATGGAGAAGTGGGATGGGAGAATGAAGGACATGTGGTTAAGGGGCGACTCAAAGGAGAGGGTTAATATACTAATCGGAGAGATTGGGAAGAATGGGGCAAGGGATGCCATCAAGCAGTTCGTCTCCGAGTGTTGGGAGGAGAGAAGAAGCGCGGGAATAGAGAGGCAGTTGGTAGAACATGGGTAACCAAGGCCTTCTCATACGAGAACCGCGACAAATCAGCGGCCGGCCGAAGTGTTATTATTATATTATTACCGTGGGTTCGGTCGATTCGCACCAACCATAAGTCGATTCGCACCACTACAATTATCAAAAACAGTCGAATGCCCTACCATCGAATGATCTATATATTCCATCACTATAAATTAAATAATAATGGAATATAGTGCACTCGATGGTGTTAATGAAAGGGTATTTTTCCTACAGTTAGAAGCAAGCCCTTTTAAAAATGGCCTAGGTTAGATAAAAGCCGTGACCAATCTGTGTTTCCTCTGGTCGTGGCGGAGGTGGGTGAGTGGATGGGAGGCGGGGCGGGCGGGGCTTTGTGGACTCGGTGACAGGGCTAAGCATTATTAGGTGGGAAAAATAAGGAGACACGAGTCATGTTTATCTTTACAAATATTTTATTCTTTACTCATCATGGTTAAACTACATCATAGCAGAACAATAAGAAAATATCAACAGAACGTAAAAGAATAAAAGTACAAATAACAGTAAAATAGAATAGCACATTAATGCTGAAAAAGTGAAGTTCATTAACATTAAAGAGTCGTCCTCCTTTAATCACGCAGTTTATTGCAATTTTGAGGGGGGGGGGGGGGGTAACGATGGATAACGGAGTCGAGTAATGTCACAGCGGTAGAAGCAATCAGGGTGAGCTTGGGCCGTGTGTCAGCATGTGAGCTCTTCATCTGATTCGTACCACCTACAGGAGTAAGTTCATAAGTTATCAGGGAGATGCCGGCAGATGGATAACAGGGTCGAGTAATGCTGCAGCTTTGGAAGCAGTAAGGGGGGAGCTTGGGTGGATGAAAATCAAGGACAGGGTAGATTTGGGAAAACTGTGTTACTTTAACTACTTGAGAAACCTGCCTGACAACCGGTGTTGCAGATTGATGCTCGATACCATTTGGAATTCTAATATAGATACGGGGTGGTCAAAACATGTGAGGGAACTAATGGACAATTACTCTATAGAGGTCACAAACATAGAAGTAGGAATGAAAGAAGGCAAAAGGTTTGTCAAAGAGAGAGTCATGGAAGATTGCAATCGAAACTGGCGAGCAGGGGTTAGCGTGAAATGATCACTGCAGGGGTTACAATATAAAGAAAAGCCAGCTTTTGAGAAGTATCTAGATGGCACCTTTGGAGGGTCACTGCTGTTCAAACTGAGATCAAGATCACTGGAGCTTCGGGGAAAAATTGGGAGAGATGGAGAAAAGGGATGCCAAATGTGCCACTCTGGAGTAGTGGAGACCCTGGAACATTTTCTCTTGGAATGCCCACAGTATATACCTCATAGAATAAAATTTACTGGAAGAATAATGCAGAAGTGGGGTGAAGAAACAAAGGATAGATGGCTGAAGGGGGACACGAGGGAGAGGGTAGGAATGCTTATTGAAGAAATTGAAAAAGAGGAAGTGAGGGACACTATTAAGCAGTTTATATCTGAATGCTGGGAGGAGAGGAGGGGAAGAGGGGGTGGGGTGCAGGGGGAATGATGGCCTTCTCTTATGAGGACTGCGACAAATCAGCGGCTGGCCAAAGAGTTATTATTATTAGACGACTTACATAAGCTTTAAGCTTTCTGTTGAATCCCTTCTTTACACAGTAATCTATTTTCATTGTTTTGTGTATACTATTGTGTTTAGTGTTGTTCAGAAGTGTTGTTACCCTGCTGTTGTGAAAAGTGTACACCTTTCATTTAGTGAATAAATACTGTTTGAACTAATTGGAGAGACTGGGAAGAATGGGGCAAGGGACGTCATCAAGCAGTTCGTCTCTGAGTGCTGGGAGGAGAGAAGAAGCGTGGGAATATGAGGCAGGTGGGAGTATAGGGGTAACCAAGGCCTTCTCACCCGAGAGCCGCGACAAATCAGCGGCCCGCCAAAGTGTTATGTTATTTTTGGTGTGCGGACAAAATCCCATCCGGACAATTTCCCAGATTTTTTACCCGGACGAAATCCCAGCGGACAAAATCCCAGACAAGGGTGGACAAAACACCAGGCAATATTTTTTCACAAAAAGCGGACAAAATCCCAGGTAGTATTTTTTTTCTGGCAAAAGCGGACAAAATGCCAGGAAATATTTTTGATTTACAAAAACAGTGTCTTGGTTGTTGTTTTACTCAAACTTCTCACTTTGTTTTAAACCGCCTGTCCGCCTATTTTTTCATCAATGAAACTTCAATCATGCCAGTTCTCAAACTTCTCACTTTGTTTTAAACCACCTATTCATCACTGAAACTTCCATCCGCCTACTCGCTTTGTGTTAACCCGCTTGTTTTTTTTAGCGAAGATATATAACGCAAATCCGTTGGACAGAATAATCAGACCCAATTTGAGGCAACAGGAAAGCTAGGCCTGTGTGATCCAGTGAAATAAATAAGGTTAACCGGGTCGCAAGGGATTTGTAAATCCCACATCGTCCCTGCGCGCCTTTGGCGCGCTAAAACCTTTCTTTCATTCATTCAGAATAATCAGGGTGTGTGTCAGTGAGAGGGTGTTTTTTTGGTTTTTTGTTTGGGGGGGGGGGGGGGTGGAGGAGGTCATTTGGAATTCCCGAAGGATAACTAGATACCTCAAAATCACATACGGCATCCTATCTCCCAGAAGGCTTGATGGATGACTCCCGGTTTTTCAAAACTAAACTGATGGAGCTTTCTCCACTTCTTTTTTGTAACCGCTATGGTCATATACCGGGGCCGCTGCCAAACCGGCGTTGCTGTTTGGTTTTCTTTTCTCTTCTTCCCTTAAACTTGCCATCGCACAACATTACATTCTGGCTCACCACCATGGTGGGACGCAAACCTCTACCATCGCCGAACTGGAACCGAATAGAGCCTACTCTCTAATAGTTTTAAAGGCGTTGAGGGATTGAGTATTGACCGTCTAACACTCCAACGTAAACTGCCGGGTATTCTAACCGTGTGCAAAACCCCCTTCAGACTCCATTTTGGGCAATAAGAAAGCTAGGCCCGTGTAATCCAAGTGAAATAAAATAAGGTTAACCGGGTCGCAAGGGATTTGTAAATCCCACATCGTCCCTGCGCGCCTTCGGCGCGCTAAAACCTTTCATTCATTCATTCATTCATTCATTCATTCATTCATTCATTCATTCATTCATTCAGAATAATCATATCAGATTTGAAGTCCAGTGTGGAAGTGATAAAAAGCCAGAAAGGTGGCCTTAAACTTTGTTATGATGGTTTTCTCTACACAAAAAAATATAAAAGTAAGAACAGCATCCGATGGGAATGTAGCAAACGTGTTGCCTTTCAATGTAATGGTGCACTCACAACGGACCTAGAAATGTTAACAGCATTTAATTCCAAAGAACACAGCCATGAAGCTGATACAGCCGACGTTGAGACATGTAAACTCAGACTTACGCTGAAGTCTAATGCTAGAAAGCAAAAATCCAATCGCTTACTTACAGAAGATGTAAATAATTATTCATTTATACAGTACGAGTGGACAGAAGTGTTTTTGTATGTCTTTGATAAAGTTATTTTCTACCATAAAAATACCAGTCATTAACATTAATTCTTGGAAAGCTCTCTCAGAACTTTCCAATAACTAATGTTACTTACTGGTATTTTCAGTGGTAAAAAGTATTTTTGTATGTCTAAGTCTTGGTAATCGGAAAAAAGTAACACGAAAAAAAGTAACAGGAAAAAAAGTAACAGATTTGGGTAGGAAAAAAAGAAACAGGAAAAAAAGTAACACTTTCTTATTTTTATAAGGTAAAAAAGTAACAGGAAAAAAAGTAACAGATTTGGGTAGGAAAAAAAAACAGGAAAAAGAGTCACACTACAGATACGGCCAATCTACTCCAAAAACCTCTCCAACGCGCTCTCGATGACCTAGAACACTGGTGTGCCAAATGGAGAATAAAGCTGAACGCCAACAAAACCCAATGAATCACCTTCACCCGCAAGATAAACAACCGTGACTTTGACCTGAAGCTACTAGATAAGATCCTGCCAGAATGCAAAGAGGCGAAATTCCTTGGCTTTACTATTGATCAAAACCTATCCTTTAATAAACACACCAACGATATTGCCAGTAAAGCAACCAAACGTAGTAATTATTTACTAAAAATGCTAACGGGAACTTTCTGGGGTGCCAATCAGGCAACTCTACTTGAACTATACAAAGCCTTTGTGTACCCAGTACTCGAGTATGGGGCAACTATCCTAACTGAGCACAATCAAACAAATATGGGGGAAACTACAGAAGGTTCAAAATCACGCGCTCCCTGGGATAAACCTATCAAAACACTCCACGACAGAGCTGAAAACCCAACCATAAAGAATCGCCTGGCCTCCCTAGCCGCGAAGAATCACGCACGGTTAACCGACAGCCAACTAATATCCGAACTAAAGGCAATTTGCGAAAGCAGACAAAAACCCCAAAACGCCATATTTAACTAACAAGGACCTATAACTGAGGGCAAGACAGGAAAGTAACACATCTGGGTGTGGCTCTGCGCGTACGCCTGTTCTTCGCTCCCTCAAAATATCTAAAATAGATCGAATAAAAAGCAGAGGCAAAACAGGAAAGTAACACCCTCGGGTGTGGTATTGTGTGTAAACCTGTCCTCCGCATTCATCTAACAAAACCACCCAAACTAGGACCTATAACCGAGGGCAAGACAGGAAAGTAACACTCCCTGGTGTGGCTCTGCGTGTAAGACTGTTCTTCGCTATCTCAAATTATCTAAAATAGGCCAATTATAAAGCAGAGGCAAAACCCGTGAAACGACAATATTGTTAGGGAAGGTGAACTAACAGGCAGTGAAAACGGCGAAAGCTGTGACCTTCTACCTGGAAGGGCTGCCTTCACCGGCTCAACTAAAACACTAAAAATCAAAAGTTCAAAAATGAAAATCAGTAAGATCCAACACCCGCGTATCAACTATATCCGTAAAGGGAAGGTGAACTAACGAATTATCAAAACCGTCCTCTGCAATTTGACCCGAACCGGTCGCTATATTTAGCCCGAACCGTCCTCCACAGCACCCGAACCGTCCTCGAAGCAATTTGGCACATACCATCCTCTATAATTTGTGACCATTAGGTCTATGCGGGAAACAAGAAGAAGGAACAATATTTTCACAATATTTTTTACACTTCCTTCATAAACATATATCTTGTCAACAAAAGTGTTCTGAAAAATATAGTAACATGCAATACATGAATAATTTAACGTTTAATTTTAAATAATTGTCGGAGCGACGTTTATAAATATTATTTCACAACCAGATGTTGAACATTTGGTAACAAAATGATATTTATGAACTATCGCCAGGTCAGATAGAAACAATTTTAAATAAATAAATTCTTGGCGGGGCGATGTTTATATTTGATCTTTGATAAGAATAATTTTTAATAAATTCTTGTCGGAGCGATATTTATAAATATTATTTTACTACCAAATGTTGAAAAATGTCTTCAACATTTGATGATATTTATAAATTGTCGCTAGGTAAGATATGAAAAATTAACGTTTAATTTTGAATACTTGAATAACAAAATTATATTTTTTATGTTTTAACCTTTGCTAACTTAGAATGGCCACAGCGGATAAAGTTTGTCCTGGAGTCTTTTCCCTGGATTCATACGTGCTCCATATTTCTTCTAGGGCTTTATTAAACTTCTTTGTCTTGGGGCTTACATGGCGACTGAGCTGGCCTCAGTTCAGAAAGTCTCTCACTGATGGAATGTAGGTGGCCTCTGTATGCAAAAGTTCTACTAACAGGAAGAATTGTGAATTCCTGCGACCCGTGGCTGCGTTGACACGACATACACAATACAAACAAGTAAAAAGAGATAACGAAACAAACATTTTACAATTATTCACAACTAATTAAATGTACTCAAATAAATAATGTTTATTCAGTGATAAGTAATTATCAAAAACAAACCTGAAAAATGATTTTGAAAAACTCTCAAACTTTCGAAAATAACTTATTATTTACTCAAAATAATAAAAAAAAAATTCAGTTTAAAATATTAAAAAAGAGGGAAATAAATCATTTTACTGGAGGACGGTTTGGGTACATTAGCGGCCGGTTTGGGTCAAAACGTAGCGACCGGTTTGGGTAAAATTGCAGAGGACGGTTCGGCCAGAGGACGGTTTGGGTGTTTCCCGAATAGGCAGTGAAAACGGCGAAATATGTGACCTACTACCAGGAAGGGCTGTCTTCACCAACTCAACTGAAACACTAAAAATCAAACGTCTTAAAATATGAAAGTCAGCAAGATCCAGTACCCGTGAACCGACAATATTGGTAAAGGGAAGGTGAATTAACAGGCAGTGACTGCAGTGACTACTACACGCATAAGTGGCAGACTCTACTTGCCCGAAACTCACCATCAAAATACCCCCGGGGAGTGGTAGCACCTTTGTGAGAGGACCCCCTCTCACTCTGGTCCTCACCCGAGGGTCGAATCAACGACAATCAAAAAAGACGGGTCCTACTATTTAACGAACACAAACGAACATAAACGAACATAAACGAACAGAAGAGAAAATAATAGAAAATACAAGTTAAAAATGGTTGAGGGTGCATATGCAGGTATATGTGGGTATATATTATTCGTTTGTAAAATTTTATTCACTTCTGATGAGTATTTTGATGATTAATAAGGTTTATAAAATGTACGACGGCGCGAAATTCTTGTGTTCGTTAAGTAGTAGCCTGCTTGAAGCTGTCGACAAGATGCGACAAAGGTGTGAAATCAATTAGCTGTCCATCTGAGGAAGAATGTCGCTGAGGAAAACAGCGAAATTTAGGTTTAAGAGGATGGCAAGCGCCTATTATAATCGTGTGTAAAATTGTATCCACGTCTGATGAGTATTTTAGTGATAAATAAAGATTATAGCCATTATTTGGATTGACAAACATGCATCAAACTCTCGCTTTGGATTCCGAGGACGCATCACGGCGAGTCGGGGACAAATCGTGATCTACCCTTAGAAAGCAGAGCAAGACTTGGATACATGTAGCATATCGTACACCCACATAATGATAATAATCTAAAGATCTTAAAATATCTTGGGGATAAGTCATTAAAGACCAGTTTAAGCTTTCCTGAACACTTTCCCCGAACAAGCTCACCCTCCACCAACGCGGACTCCCACTAACGAGAGAGGACAACCAGGCGCGTAGCCAGGAAAAAGTTTCCGGGGGGAGGGGGCGATAACAGGGGGAGGGGGGGGGGGGGGGTATAGCCATCAGATGCGCGAAAGGCGGGGGTGCTGGGGGGTCCTTCTCCAGGTAAGTTTGTCGGACTGGGAATTAGCTCACATGCGGTTGATGTCTGCTTTAGGTGAGGGCAAGTTGGAAGAAGCTGTAAAACGTGAAGCAATTTTTTTACGCCCCTTCCCGCTTGTTCAGTTATCATGCAGACGTCCATCGATACCACCCCATGAAGTCCTACAACAGGGATACACAGGCGAACGGCCTTCTTGGGTCACACTGGATCGAGTCTGTTCCCATTGCTGTGAGGTCAAATGGCAATTGTCTATTCAATTCAGTGTCAGTGTGCTTAATTGAGGATGAGTTAATGAGCACCGAACTCCGGGTCAGAACATGTATAGAGCTGCTGCTAAATAAGTCATTTTATGATTCGTTTCACAAAAACACCGAAATTCCTTTGGTCAGCCCGTCCCTAGATGATGACGTCAATGCGTGTGCGCGTCAAAAAGGCTGGTCTTCAGCGTGGACCATGCATGCTGTTGCGTCAGTTATTGAACGGCCCGTAAGATCTGTGTTCCCAACAGTGAATGGCCCAGCTGATGGAAATATCCGAATACTTAATACAGTTTTCAAACCAAGAGTTGGCACAAAACATAAGTCTATTTCGATATTGTGGGCAGGTGAACACCCAGACATCAAGATAGAATGGAGTCCTAATCATGTTGTGCCACTGATTCCGTCTCAGCCAGTGCCACTAGTTATTCATGTCACTTCTGATGTTTCCGATTTGGATTCTGGGCGAAGCGATGAGGTAATTGGTGTTTCGGAGAGCATATTGGGGGACAGTATGCATATCGAAGGAGATATTGAGTCACACCAGCAAGCTAACGTCACATCTGACCCGGGGGTAGAAGTGAGTGGTGTTTTTGAGTTTACAGCGGAGGCACGTGAACGTGATGCTGAAATCGAGGTGCCGGAGGGTCAAACGAATGATGACAACGAGATTGATTCGGAAGGGAGGGGTGGCATGTCTGGTACTAGAGGAGATTCATCTGGTGATACAGATGACTCTTTTGGTCCTGATGTCACTTGTCTGTCTTCTACGGTTACACATCCATATCGGAATCCGACAGTTAACGGTTTGAATGGTAAATTCATCCCAGCTGTTGATCAACTATATGAACTGGCTTTGGTGGCGGAGAATGTCCTCCCTTCAATTCCCCCAGGCATAAAGGAGAATGTTTATTTTTTGATCGATGACACGGAAAACAAAAGGCGGCGGTCTCTCAACAAAGTCACTTACCACCCTGACGATTGTGGTGCATGGAATCCAAAATGCAATACAGTCAAAACAACATATTCTATTCGCACTGTTAATGGGTTGGTTCATGTGGAGAATAAAAATGGTTTATTTGGTAAGATTGTCAAAAAGTCTTTCGATCCGCTTGATCCCCAGCCAATCGAGTCGCAAGTTGTTTGCGTTAAGAGGAAATATTGGTCTCTGCAGCGTGAGCCTATGTTTAAGAAGCGAGTTACGTGCTTATCGGACTTGTCTACAGCCGTGGTTGAGTATATTGGTCCTTACCCATCAGAGGGCAGTGTGCGTGGCAATGCCAAGACAGCGGCAACGCAATACCAACGCATGTCTAAAAACCAAAGGTGTCTCATTCAGGAAAGTATCGAACATGGACAAAATCCCCGTCAAATCAAGCGCCTTGTGGGTCGGGCTTATCCAGAAGAGCCAATAAACATTCGTCAGATTCAAAACATGGGACACAGGGAAAGGTGTAAAAATAGGCCCGAGTGTGAGCATCGTCGAAACACGGCCGATGATTTGGTTGCTATGATCAATAAATCTTTGGATAGTTCGTTCATCAAGGAGTTTGTGTCCTCAGACCCAACCAAACCACCTTCGGTTATTTTGCATACAGACGAACAAATTGCTCTTTTGAAGTCAGCAATCAAAAGTGGTTGTGTTATAGGAATTGATAGGACTTTCAACTTGGGGGCGTGTTATGTCACTACGATATGCTTCAAAAATCCAAATATTGTGAGGAAGTCATCTTCAAATGAAGTACCAATTTTGCTGGGCCCTCTTTTTCTGCATTGGGATGGTGCTTTTCAAACATATCATCGCTTTCTTTCGTACTTGAACAGCAAGTTTGTTGACATTCCCCGGGGCAATATTGTATTTGGAACAGACGACGAAGCTGCTCTTGTAAATGCCATCGCAGCGTGCTTTCCAAGTTCCACTCACACACTGTGCACACGACATCTCAAGGAAAACCTAATACGAAATCTGAGTAAGACAGACAACCAGCAAACTGTAAACAAAATTGTTGGACAAATTTTTCAAAGTGATGCTGGCCTCATCACAGTAGATACCGAGGTAGTGTATAGTGAGGTTGAGGCTGACATTGTCGATAAATGCAATAGACGCTATCTTACAACATTCATGGACAAATTACGGTCTAAAGTTTTTAACGCCCGCAAACAAAATCCAATAATTCCGAAATCGTGGACAAATAATAACTGTGAAAGTTTGAACTTGCGAAAATAAGTTGTATGTTACCCACTAAAATGGTCACTTTCATTTTAGTGGGTATCATACAACTTATTTTCCACGGCTTGTACTGTCAGTAGCCAAAGGCACTGCTATGTCAAAAAATGACCAAAAAAAGCAGAATGTTGCACGGCTGCGGTAGCAGAAATATGCACCGCACAGCAGGAGATGCACTGCTTACAGTAGCCAAAAAGGCACTGCTGCAGTACTACCGAAAATAAGTTGTATGTTACCCACTAAAATGGTCACTTTCGTTTTAGTGGGTATCATACAACTTATTTCCGCGGCTTGTACTGTTTGTCAAAAAGAAAAAGGAATTCTTAAATTTATTTTGGATAACTCATTTTTTCACATTAAATATAATTATAGTAAGGCAGTGAATTGAAAAGAAAATCAGAATATATCTGCCAAAGAAGTAATAGATAACTTTTTGAAAAAAACACCAAAAACTCTAAATCCGCCTCACTTGACTCTATTAAGTATGCCGGTCCCAAGCCCGGGCAAAGGATGAGGGGAGTTTAAAATTTATTGCTAAATTTTTTTGGGGGGAAAAGCACAACAAAAACTCTAAATCCGCCTGACTTGATTCTCTTAAGTCCGCCGGTCCCAAGTCCGGACAAAGGGTGAGGGGGAGTTTCAAATTTATTGCTAAAAAAACATTGTGGAAAAAAACAACAACTCTGAATCCGACTAACTTGACTCTGTTAAGTCTGCCGGTGGTGGGGGTTGGGGGGGGGGGGGGCGGTAAAATTTACTACTAAAAAAAAAAATTGGAAAAAAAACTCTAAATCCGCCTGACTTGACTCTGTTAAGTCTGCCGGTCCCAAGCCGGGCAAAGGATGAGGGGAGTTTAACATTTATCTAGTCCAATACTATTAGCCTTCGCCTGTGCTCCGAATTTATTATTTTTTTATTTTTTAATATGTCGCACCGGTGCGACATATTGAAAAAAAAATAATAATAATAAATTCGGAGCACAGGCGAACGCTAATATTATTGGGCTAACATTTATCGCGAAGCGGTTAGGCCTACTGTATCACGGAACGCATTTCCTGGAAAGAACCGGGGGTGGATGGGGCTCGATGGTGAGAGTCTGTGGGTGGAGGTGTCCCGGGATTTGTCGTTGCCACAGAATGTAGCTGTACCCCCTTCCAAATGTTTCCCGCCAGTAGTTAGACTTAGATTTTAATATTTTCCTGGGGAAATTTTCCCCATGCCCCCCCCCCCCCCCCCAAAAAAAAAAAATCCCCGGGAAGGACCCCCACCCCCCACCCCCCGCCTTTCGCGCATCTGATGGCTATACCCCCCTCCCCACTCCCAGCCGCCAGTTATCCCCCCCCCCCCCCCCCCCCGCCGGAAACTTTTTCCTGGTTGTCCTCTCTCGTTAGTGGGAGCCGGCGTTGGTGGAGGGTGAGCTTGTTCGGGGAAAGTTTTCAGGAAAGCTTAAACTGGGCTTTAACGACTTATCCCCAAGATATTTTAAGATCTTTAGATTATTATCATTATGTGGGTGTACAATATGCTACATGTGTCCGAGTCTTGCTCCGCTTTCTAAGGGTAGATCACGGTTTGTCCCCGACTCGCCGTGATGCGTCCTCGGAATCCAAAGCGAGAGTTTGATGCCTGTTTGTCAATCCAAATAATGGCTATAATCTTTATTTATCACTAAAATACTCATCAGACGTGGATACAATTTTACATACGATTAAAGTGGGCGCTTACCATCCTTTTAAACCTAAATTTCGCTGTTTTCCTCAGCGACATTCTTCCTCAGATAGACAGCTTATTGATTTCACACCTTTGTCGCATCTTGTCGACAGCTTCAAGCAGGCTACTACTTAACGAACACAAGAATTTCGCGCCGTCGTACATTTTATAAACTTTATTAATCATCAAAATACTCATCAGAAGTGAATAAAATTTTACAAACGAATAATATATACCCACATATACCTGCATATGCACCCTCAACCATTTTTAACTTGTATTTCCTATTATTTTCTCTTCTGTTCGTTTATGTTCGTTAAATAGTAGGACCGAAAAAGACAACCCAACAATCTCATCCGACCATCTCACCAGGGTATCCGGCTTATTCGGACCTTGGCTCTTTCGGACCTTGGCTCATTCGAACCCTGGCTTTTTCTGACCTCCGGCTCATTCGGACCTTGGTTTTTTCGGACCTCCGGCTTATTCGCCTTCTCAAATTCATATTGATAATTATGACAAGAATATTAGCAAATTTAAACTATTTTATTACATTTCATCCCCAACAGTCATACACAGAATAAAAACCGCGTTTTACAAAATTCAGTTGGGTGGTTCTGCGACAACCGGACACATTTGATTTTGAAATATTCAAAAATATATTTTTTCGGAGGATAAATCTTTTTTGTGACAGACAAATGTTAGCATGCTGTTGTTCCACAGAATGTATCCAACAGAGCTGATTTCACAGTTGCTCCCTCAAAGTCACGTGACTTTATCGCGGCCACGTGATAATCATGTCTTTACCGTCACAAATTTCAAACTAGCAGAATTCTAAAAAAAAAAAAATCATTTTTCAAAGTTTCTTTCAAATACTTGATAGCAAAAATATGTCGCCTCACGTTCCATAGCCCCTCAAACCGGGAGATGAAAGGAAGATAATGCTGAAAAGGAAATGAAGGACAAACCTTGTATAAAAACGTATCGCGAAAGTAATCATTTCATACAAGTGTGTGATTATAACTGAAATCACGATTTTTTCCTTATTAAATAAAGTTGACGATAGAAAGGAATGAAGCAACTGCATATGTTGACGGGAAAACTGATTGAAACGGTCTGAGTATGGAATAAAACCGGTATGTGACGGTAAAGAAATATTGTTGCGGAAAAGACGTTACGGTAAAGACCGCAGTTATGGTGAAGACATTGCGTATTCTCAGCCTTACATAATACAGATGAAAATAAATGACTCTTCCCCCAAGGATTACTTCTTGGCTGAAGCATCCAGAAATAATTTTTTTTGGGGGGGGGGGGGCAGCCCGCCCCTCCCCTCCACCAGTGCACGTGTCATCGGCCTTTAACGTGACTGTCGTGACATACCCCCACCCCAACTTTTACTGAACCTTCTTACCTATGAATCCTGGCTACGCCACTGAACTTAATACAGTGGCGTTGCCAGAATTCATAGTTAAGGGTGGGGGGGGGGAGGGGGCTGAGTTAACGTTGTAGAGTGAATTACTGGGGTCCGGAGGGCGGCTTCCGGTGAAATTTCTCATTTCTTGATGCTCCCATGTGGTTTCTGGTGTCATATGCCCTACAATCAGCTGGTGGTTAGTGGAGAAAGTATGCAGTATGCATTTTATTCTTCTGCTATATTTTCTAAAATTTTATTGAGGGATAGCCTAGGTACTATCAACATTTTCGGGTGCAAAGGCCCCTACCCCATTGCTACGCCAGTACGCCACTATTATAATAACACAGAGGATATCAAATGTTTTCTTGTGAATACCGGGATTTATCGCTGAGTGAGTGAGACAATTCGAATTTTCACGAGCAGTTTACTGTGAGTGAAAATGCAAATTCTCGCACTCGCGAATTGAGTCCTGCGAAATTGTGAGATTCGATTCGATGTCGATCTGGCGCGTTCGGTTCGAGATCGATCCTGAATCATTTATGAAATTCGAGATCGATCCTGAATCATTTATGAAATTCTTTTTTTCGAATATTTTTTGTATTCGCAATTTGTTACTCTATGTGAGATCTAATTTACCTTCTAAGCACAATCGGCACATATAGCGCTCGCAGAAGAGACTCGAAGAAATCCTACCACCAAAACTCTTAAAATCATTCCACTGGATTGACTCCGATACTGCAGCTTTAGGGATAGGGGGACTGCCCTACACGGGCGCCATTGGCACTGAGCAGTCGGGAAAAAACCCTGCAAGTTTCATTAAAATTTGGAGGGGGGGGGGGCGGTGGGGGGTTCCTCAACTGCAACTTTGTCGGAAATGTATCGGCACTTTTGGTAATAAATACACATGAGTGATGACTTTATTTGGATTTAGAGAATAAGAAAACAAACCTTTTGTCAGAAACATCAGAATCAATGTGCTTCAATTGTACCTTTCTGATAGCTGCAACGTGTCTTTCCCGGGATTAACCTCACTCTGTATGCTTTTGCTTGGCATTCAGAGTTGAAGATTAATGATGCGGTTCCCATCGCGAAATTAGTGGTTATGGCACCGTTGTCGTCTCGTATTTAACTATTTATCTAACGCAGTTTCTTTTTTTAAAATAAATGAAACTTCATATTTCAGGGAAAGTTTGGTTGGTTGTTCTCAGTAAAACCACGCATATTTGAATATCATTGGAACCGACTTGAACAGCCCGATATTTGCATGATGTTATTGTGACATCCCCAAGATATTCTAGCCTGTGGGAATCCTACTTAAGTTAATTTCCTGGGAAGTTTTTGCAACTTCGTTGGCTACGGATTGAATGATGCTGTTGAATGACGCTGTCGGAAAGTGTCGGCTTGAATCCCCCACCCCCTCCCACCGAAAAAAACTATCTACGCCACTTCTGGCGGATTGTTGGCTCGGGGTTCCAGCCTTGAAATGTCCCGCCCCCACACAGTGGGGATGGCCGACACCGGATTTAGCGAGCCACGAGACGGATTTTCACCCGAAATTTGTCACCAGTCATGCAAAAAGAATATTATTTCATTGTAATTTATTTCAGCGAAATAGGTCACTGAACTGTTGGCTATATTCATTCTTTTTCAGACAACAGAAATATATCCTGACACTTTCAGTTACTTTATCAACTCGCCCGCGCCGTTTCATGAGCGGATCGTGGAATTAAAATACGGAGGGGGAGGGAGGGGGGGGGGGGGGGGGGACTGATGTGATCCAACAGAGTCCTAGTATCAGTCGGCGATTGTCGCACGTGCCGAAGGGACGTGCATTTTGTGTGGGGGTCTTGATTTTCAGGTGGCTTCTAAATGCATTCTGGCCTCCAATTGAATATGTCTGACGGCGAAACGCAATTCGATATTTGTTAGAAAGTCCATGTCACACCACACATCTATACAAAATTTCATCAGTTTGCCTTTACTATTATAGGAGTTATGGCCCGGATCACGATGGACATCTGACCGACTCACCGAACGACCGACCGACCCATCGACGGGCAGATGTAATCCAGTATATCCCACTTTTTCAGAAAGTGGGGGTATATTTATTATTTATTGGTGTTTAAGGTCACATATTTCTGCACAATGGCTAATCATGACCGCGACAGTTTTACGAGTGGAGGAAGCCGGAGCACCCAGTGAGAATCACCGAACAACGGCGAGCAACTGCCAGCTCCCCAACATACTAACTCCACACAAGCAGGGTTGGAATTGGTTTTAGATAAGTGCACCATCGATGTGCAGTACGCCTTAGTACATAGCATCACCGTGCCCTCACGTGGGCAATGGGGGCGAAGTGTTTTGCCCAAGTTCACAACGCGGTTGCCGCAGGTGGAAATGGAACCGAGGACCTCTCGGCTTGCAGCCTGCACCTCAACCTACTGAGCCACCGTGCCCCCAAGTGGGGGTATAATAAGTTTATTGATTGTTGTATAGGCACTGCAGTACGTGTGCCACAATGAGAACTCGGTCGGTCGATTCGGGCGAATCGCCAGTTGAGTTGACCCTGCGAATGCCAGAAGCCCTCAAGAAATTAGAACTGGGAAACATACGCGACTGGAAATATTGGCTCCCCATTAACATTAACTTCAAGTTTGGGGTATGCGTTGTAAAAATAATGATACCAGGAACATACCATTTCTTCGGCCTTGTGGCGACAAAATATTCTTTCATACTTCGCTTCATTGCGTACCGCTTTCGACTATCGATTTTGTATTGGAATTAGAAATTCGATCTCATTCGCACAGAGGAGGTTATCAAACTCGGTCGCATTCGCATGGAGCAGATTGTCAACACCCCCCACTCCCTCCCCGCACCCCCCCCCCCCACCCACACCCCCCTCTGCGCGAATGAGATCGAACTTCCGATTCTGCATCGACGAAAAGGTCTGTTCGTTTCGGCGCCACTACCGGGTTATTGTTTTTTACTGTTTTATATTTATACAAAAAACATGGCCGATTTCGAAATCTCCATTGACGCCCCACGAGTTCTCAAATGACGATAATTAAAGGATAAAAACATAGTTTGGATCAATAAACTCTGCCCAAATGTAAGGAAATACGTGTACTATCGATTGCAGCCGGTAATATGAGCGAAAGCTTGATATATATTCCTAATTTCGAGTTTCGAGTTCCCATAAAAACTTGATGGGAACTTTTTCTATAGGATTGAATGGAAAGAATCTGAACGTTGATGGGTGGCCACTACGTTCGGATCGCTGAACTATCGATTTTGCAGACAGTGCATACTTGCAGGCGTGACTGTCGTCAGTTCTATAAATAACCGATATTCTGTGAATTCTAAAAAGAGGATCATGTTCCTTATTTGGCAATGTGATGTCATTAGTTAATGAGGGGCGTTATAGGACAAGATTGTGTGGAATAAGAGCATGACTTTTTTTAGTCGGGGGGGGGGGACTAGTCCCCCCCCCCCCCCCTCTGGATCCGCCCTCGGGTTTGTCTTTTTCATCACACAATAGTCTTTACCGTCACGGCCAAGACTGTGACGGTGAAGAATGTGACGGTGAAGACTTTAATGCAAAAAAAGAAAATATGTTGAGAAATCGGTGAAAATACGCGGTCGCCATAATCGACAGCAAGTTTCAAGGCGGCAAGTGTTCAAATATTCTTTTAAAAAATATTCAGAATTCTTTTGCTGTTTTGGCAAAAAAAGATGATCGGTAAAGACAGCGAATAAACACAACTTTGATGAAATTTTATATCCTTACGCGTTCTTTTTCACACTTTTCATATCATTTAATCTATTTCGTTTGTTTTCATTGCTTGTCTTTCTGTTTGACCATCAATTCGCGCGACAAAAATAACCGAGTTTATCAAGGGCGGCAACTCTCGGAGCGAAAAAGTGCATCGTTGCGGTGAAGACGTTATCTTGCGGGACATCATACCTTTTTTGCAAATTGATAATTTTCTCCTGCACATATTTCCATTTTCCCGAAACTTGTTCAGCAAATGGTAGTGTGTATAATACTGTTGTTGTTGCATATGTTTTAACTATCGTGAAACGTGCGCCATAAATTTATTTTTGATCCCCTGTTTACAGGCGGTCCGCGGGGACCTTTACCGTAACGATAAATTTTACACATGACTAAACGGACTGTGGCGGTAGAGAAAAAAAATAAAACCAGAAAAAAGTATATCAAAAAGCACGAAGAGCACACATTGAAATATCGTTCACGTAGAATATAAAACGAAATGTGGTAATTAGCGTTGTCACGATGTATTTTCGGTGATTAGTAAAAAAACTACGAGTCGCGGGACGCTTAAATGAAGGAAAGTGTGCGGTTGTGGGAGAACCACCCAGTTATGAAAAGATAACAACAAAAACATAAAATAATTTTCGGACCTCCGGCTTTTTCGCCCCTCAATTGATCATTATGACAAGTCTCAATGTGTGGTGGATTTTTACTTCGAATAAAATCCTCGCTTATATTCCATGAATGATAAATGAAAAGTTTCAGCGTGCCAAAGGCTACAAGAGTCCTGCTCCGTGTTTGCTTAGAGAAGTGGGCATATTTATGGTAATACAGAAACCGCAGTTTAGTTTAGTGATTATTTTATTTTTTTTAACTACACGTTGGGGCAGCCTATCTTTTTTTCTAGGCGAAATGACTATCTTTTTCTCTTGGTTAATTGCCAACTTATGATATTTCCCCTTCAGTGCATATGGAAACTACGGCGGCGTGGAAGCGACACTCTATGTTTTCCTACTATCTTGTTTAAACAAGATAGCTAAGTCGTTTAAACGAGATAGCTAAGTAGTTTAAACGAGATGGCTAAGTCGTCTAAACGAGATCGCTATAAGTCGTTTAAACGTGATAGCTAAGTCGTTTAAACGAGATAGCCATTGACCAATCAAATTCATTTTGACACGGTCCCAAATATATGCGAAATCCGTTTCCATGAAATGTTACCAATTTCGTTTAGTCGTTACGTATGATTGTATTTGTATGAAATTTGAGTGAATATTTGCCGTGTGTGTACTTTACTTTTTCTCATGAAATAAACTGTTAAAAAACATTTGAATTTGTCTTTATTCAAAGTTTAAGATAGAACAGAATATAAATAAAAGGTGAAATGTTTCTGAATTCTTATCATTATTGCCATTATGCATATGATGGGGCGAATAAACCGGAGGTCCGAAAAAGCCAGGGTTCGATTAAGCCAACGTCCGAAAGATCCTAGGTCCGAATAAGCCGACATTCAAAGGTTTCTGCGCGCCGATGTCTGACTGACTGAATGAATGAATGAAAGGTTTTATCGCGCCGAAGGCGCGCTGGGACGATGTGGGATTTACAAATCCCTTGCGACCCGGTTAACCTTATTTTATTTCACTTGGATCATACAGGCCTAGCTTTCCTATTGCCTCAAATTGGGTCTGAGAGGTTATGCACTCCGTTAGAATTCCCGACAGAAAACGTTGGAGTGATAGATATCAATAATCAATCCCTCAGTGCCATTAAGACTATTAGAGAGGAATCCTGGTCGTTTCGGCACCATGTCGTTTCGGCACCGGGGCAAGTCGTTTCGGCACCTGGCCAGGTCGATTCGGCATCGAGTCGTTTCGGCACCAAGTCGCTTCGGCACCAGCGGAAGTCGTTTCGGTACCTAGGGATTTTATTATTGTTGGGTTAAAAAAACATAACAATTTAAAATTTGCCTCCAAATTCAAAGTTTTATTAAAGATATCTTACAAATTGATATCTTAAAAATTGATGATGATGATTAGGGCGACTTGGTTCAGGGGCTGTAGTGTTTGCATGCTGCCTAAATGCCTCTTCCACATTTTGTACCTGAGTCTATGATGTGATACATACTCTCTGGGTTTGAAGTTGATGCCTGCACAGCAGCAGTATCTTCTGTCTCTTCCGATACTGAATGTTCATTTACGGCTTCCCGCGTTTGAAATGATGAGTCAATGTTAAAATACTGTGTATGTTCAGTCCTCGGTTCCTCATCCACTGTGTTAAATGAATGCTGAACAAAGAAACGAGCCACATCGCTTCTCTGAGTAACTCCTGTTCCACACTTTCTGTGCTACCATCTTGAGCACCCATCACATTGAAGCCTACGTTGACGGGGTCGGACTGCTGTGTTGTACTGGACACATATGTCTTCGGATATTTTGGAGAATGACAAAAGCGACACGAACGAAATGCTTTGACGCGCCGAAGGCGCGCAGGGATGGTTTTGGGGACAAGCCCCTTTCGACCCTCTTTAACTGTATAAGTTTTTGGCTTGTCTGGATGTGGAAAAGGAGGGAAAGAGTTAAGGTAGTCAGCGGCGTCTGTGTCTGCTGCGGTTTTTCTTGGGAGGAGGAGGATGCATCGGTGAGATAGTTGAAGGTGGTGTTGTCGGATCAGGGGGAAGAGTGGGCTCTTCTTTGGCGGTGTATGGCCTGATCCTTGCTGCTGTTTCTTGAGAACTTTCTTGAGAACTGTTGGAATGTCCGATAATCATTTTGAGTATTGTCCTGATCATTTAGGATGAGGTACCTGCTTCTAATTGATTGTTGTACGTCTCCTGGAGTGTGGCACGGAAATAGTCGCATGGGATCTCCTCCCCGGAGAATGCCTCCACGGAATCCGGGATGCTCTCATCCTGGTCAGACTTCTGGTCCGAAGAAGTCGGAGAAGCAAGAGCTGGAGGGGTGGAAGATGCGTCGTCTGGGACAACTTCCTGTACCATAGACAGATCATCTTCCTCCATCTCCTCTTCAGATGAAGACTCAGATGGGTTGGAGGTCGATCTGTCACCTGAAGACCCATAGTCCTCCGGACCCTCCTCCTGGGAGGGGGGTGCCGAGCTGGACAAGGGTTGGTCAGGGGTGACAGGTGTTGACCCTATGACGCCCTCACTTGCCTCCTTCTCTTCCTTCTCCTTCTTCTTCTCCAGAAACTCCGTCATTCGGCAGGCATCTCGTCATCTGGCGGAGGGTCCCTTCTTTCTCTTCCTCTTCTTCTTGGTGGTGGCTGTACTGCTCGGTGACAAAAGAATGAATGAATGAAAGGTTTTAGCGCGCCGAAGGCTCGCAGGGACGATGTGGGATTTACAAATCCCTTGCGATCCGGTTAGCCTTATTTTATTTCACTTGGATCTTGGATCACGCAGGCCGAGCTTTCCTATTGACTGAAATGGGGTGTGAAGGGGTATGCACGCGGTTAGAATTCCCGGCAGTTTGCATTGGAGTGATAGATTGTCAAAGATCAATCCCTCAACGCCATTAAGACTATTAGAGAGTGGGCTCTATTCGGTTCCAGCTTGGCGATGGTAGAGGTTTGAGTCCCACCATGTTGTGCGATGGCAATTTTAAGGGAAAAAGAAAAAAGAAAACCAAACAGCAACGCCGGTTTGGTAGCGGCCCCGGTATATGACGATAGCGGTTACAAAAAAGGAGTGGAGAAAGCTCCAACAGTTTAGTTTGAAAAAACCGGGAGTCATCCATCAAGCATTCTGGGAGATAGGATGCCGTATGTAATTTTGAGGTATCTGGTTATCCTTCGGGAATTCCAAATGACCTCCAACACCCCCCCCCCCCCCCCCCCCACACACACACACACAAAAAATAAAAAAAATAAAAAATAAAAAAAAGCCCTTAAAAGGGCTGTTTGCTGGCAAGATTGTTTCAGTCCTTGCCTTGGTCTGTTTGGTTTTCTGCACATCTTTGCATGAGGATTGTTTCAATCCTTCATAGTTTGTCATTCAGTTTGGTCGTGTGTCTGATGAGATAGAGGAGGTAGAAAAGATAATAGAGAGCTGGAAATTAGAGCAATTCGGTTTTTAATTTATAACTGTTCCGTCCGTGACGACCAGTGACATGTGGATGGGGAAGCCAACATTTTTCCCCCGAGATTTATATCTCAGGAAGGGGAGACCCGGCAGCAGGTGGAGATTTTTCTCTCTGTTTGCAACTCCCACTGGTAACAGAGGCCGGTGACAAAAGCTTCTCCCAGAGCCAGCTTTATAGGAAAATTCTCCCTTCTAACAACAAACATCTAAGGGGCCGAATTCTTTTTGTCAAGTTATTTCAGATGCTCACACCCTGTTATGTTTAATCACTGCAGAAACAACTACATCGGATCAATCAAAATGGGGCGCTGCTCTGGTCGCTTCGACAACAAAGCCTTACAAAACACAAAGAAATCATTTCTCTTTGAGCTTAATTAAAAATCCCCGATCGGGGGCGAATTGACCCGGGAAAAGTGGCGGGGGCGAGTTGACCAGAGGGCGAGTTGACCTGGAACCTGGACGATGGGCTCTATTCGGTTCCAGCTTGGCGATGGTAGAGGTTTGAGTCCCACCATGGTGACGAGCCAGAATATAATATTGTGCGATGGCAAATTTAAGGGGAGAAGAGAAAAAACCCAAACAGTAACGCCGGTTTGGTAGCGGTCCCTGAAAAGACCGTAGCAGGAAGAAAAAAGAAGTGGAGAAAGCTCCAAAAGTTTAGTTTTGAAAAACCGGGAGTCATCCATCAAGGCTTCTGGGAGATAGGATGCCGTATGTGATTATGAGGTATCTGGTTATCCTTCAGGAATTTCAAATGACCTCCCCCACTCCCGCAGAAATATGTGGCCTTAAACACCAATAAATAAAATCCCCTGAAACTTCTGTGAATATTGATGTTTGCATCGATATTTTCTTGTAATATCTTCTGCGGTTTCTAGACAACTCGTACCCACGGCAACTCGTACCAGTCAAGTCGTACCCAAAATTGGACGACTCGTACCCATTTTCGGCTGGACAACTCGTACCCACAATTGGACAACTCGTACCCAAGGTTGGACAACTCGTACCTATGGCTGGTCAACTTGTACTTGGTGTTTAATTGTATGGGCGAAGGCAGTTAATGGCCTAAGAACTATAGAAGCAGGGTTTTTGCTTTTGTTTGATCTGTTTAAGGTGCTATAATAGTGATGGAAATCAGTGTACTTCGAAACTCCTTCGTCAGATATTCCATGAATATGAATGAAATATACACAAATTTTACGTCTAAATGACGGCTGTGATACACAGAACAGGAAACATATATTCACTGACCGTACTTTGTTGATAGCAGGCACCAGTGGTTCCTGGAAGTCTGCAATCGTATTCGTATGAGAACTGGGGTGAATGACGGGTCCTACTATTTAACGAACACAAACGAACATAAACGAACATAAACGAACAGAAGAGAAAATAAATGGAAATACAAGTTAAAAATGATTGAGGGTGCATATGCATGTATATGTGGGTATATATTATTCGTTTGTAAAATTTTATTCACTTCTGATGAGTATTTTGATGATTAATAAGGTTTATAAAATGTACGACGGCGCGAAATTCTTGTGTTCGTTAAGTTGTAGCCTGCTTGAAGCTGTAGACAAGATGCGACAAAGGTGTGAAATCAATTAGCTTTCTATCTGAGGAAAAACGTCGCTGAGGAAAACAGCGAAATTTAGGTTTAAGAGGATGGCAAGCGCCTATTTTAATCGTGTGTAAAATTGTATCCACGTCTGATGAGTATTTTAGTGATAAATAAAGATTATAGCCATTATTTGGATTGACAAACATGCATCAAACTCTCGCTTTGGATTCAGAGGACGCATCACGGCGAGTCGGGGACAAACCGTAATCTACCCTTAGAAAGCGGAGCAAGACTCGGATACATGTAGCATATTGTACACCCACATAATGATAATAATCTAAAGATCTTAAAATATCTTGGGGATAAGTCATTAAAGTCCAGTTTAAGCTTTCCTGAACACTTTCCCCGAACAAGCTCACCCTCCACCAACGCGGGCTCCCACTAACGAGAGAGGACAACCAGGCGCGTAGCCAGGAAAAAGTTTCCAGGGGGGGGGGGGACACATTATGTGTTCATAAACGGAAATAGTCTGTATAGGACAGACTAACTAACTGGTAAAACAGGTGTCATTCTGCACTCCTTTATCATATTTCTAGCTTTGTTAAATATAGTGCAACGAATTTTGAGCACTGATGAATTTCTGATCGCAGTTGAGCATTTAATATGCTTCCAAGCTTTACGAGTGTACTATTTACTACTATTGACCGATGAATGAATGAAAGGTTTTAGCGCGCCGAAGGCGCGCAGGGACGATGTGGGATTTACAAATCCCTTGCGACCCGGTTAGCCTTATTTTATTTCACTTGGATCTTGGATCACACAGGCCTAGCTTTCCTATTGCCTCAAAAGGGGTCTGAAGGGGTATGCACGCGGTTAGAATTCCTGGCAGTTTGCATTGGAGTGATAGATTGTCAAAGACCAAACCCTCAAACCCATTAAGACTATTGGAGAGTGGGCTCTATTCGGTTCCAGCTTGGCGATGGTAGAGGTTTGAGTCCCACCATGGTGGCGAGCCAGAATATAATGTTGTGCGATGGCAATTTTAAGGGAAAAGGAAAAAAGAAAACCAAACAGCAACGCCGGTTTGGTAGCGGCCCCGGTATATGACCATAGCGGTTACAAAAAAGGAATGGAGAAAGCTCCAACAGTTTAGTTTGAAAAAAACCGGGAGTCATCCATCAAGCCTTCTGGGAGATAGGATGCCGTATGTGATTTGAGGTATCTGGTTATCCTTCGGGAATTCCAAATGACCTCCACCCCCCCCCCCCCCCAAAAAAAAGCCCTTAAAAGGGCTGTTTGCTGGCAAGATTGTTTCAATCCTTGCCTTGGTCTTGTTAGGTTTTCTGCACATCTATGCTTGAGGATTGTTTCAATCCCTCATAGTATGTCATTCAGTTTGGTCGTGTGTCTGATGAGATAGAGGAGGGAGAAAAGATAGAGAGCTGGAAATTAGAGCAATTCGGTTTTTAATTTACACCTTTTCCGTCCTATTGACCGAGTTGTAGACCAAGGTGTAAATAGTCGATTGTTTTTTGACACGTGACCACAACGATGTGTGAATATCAGTAGTAGTTATTTTTACCATTTTAAATCAACCAATAGCAAGCAGAGTTTTTTTCCCACGGTGTTTGTGTTCATTCTCTCATTATGTACTATTTACTACTATTGACCGAGTTGTAGACCAAGGTGTAAATAGTCGATTGTTTTTTGACACGTGACCACAACGATGTGTGAATATCAGTAGTAGTTATTTTTACCATTTTAAATCAACCAATAGCAAGCAGAGTTTTTTTCCCACGGTGTTTGTGTTCATTCTCTCATTGTGTGTATTTCGTGCGTCAAACACAAAAGCTTGCAACATTCTGAACACATTGCTGTCTTGTTATAACTTTCAGCGGTATTGACTTATACTATCAATCAATTCCATAGTTGTATGCTACTTTGGTAGCGAAACTTGTTAGGTCGTGCTACATTTAAGGATAACATTGTGGAACTAAAGTAGGTTGGATTCTGCTAAATCAGCGAATCCTGCTGAGGTTTAGTGGATAAGAAATGTTTTTTTTTTGTTTTTTTTTTTTTCTTGTTTTCTTTTTCTTTTTTGTGCAAGATTTTCCCTTAACCAATTAACCCAATGTTAGGTCAGGTAAGGAGGATACATATTACGGGTAGTCCCATTGTGGGGAGGGGAGGAAGTGCCCGTCGACTAAGGGAGAAGCACATACTTGTCTTTTGTCTCATCGAGCACTCCCTCTCTTCTATTGCGAGATTCAGTTAGCTCATACCAAATTTTTGGCAAGTGATTTGTGTTTTAAATTCTTATTTGCTTTTCTACATTTGACATGTCACTTTAAGTGCGTCACCCTTGTAGACTTCTCTTCACATTAATTCGCTGTTGATGATTTGTACAATTACTTTGGGGCATTGATTTGAATTTCTTGAAGTAATTGCTGCACTTACCCGAGTTAGTTCTAGGTTGTCTAGAGATCGCGATGCGCTATCTCTGTCTTCGTATGAGCCCCCTCGAAGGTCGTCTTGTCAGGGGCAGTACGCACTAAGGCAGGCTTCTTCCATGTAAAGTAATTTGCTATGAATTAATTTCAGTTATCACTGTGCCGTTTTTCGCCCTTTCGAGGTACAGTTAATCAATGATTCCTAGTATTTTGACAGAAAATTCTGTTTAGATGTTAAGCCCCTATCTGACGTGTCAAAATTAGTGCTAACCCTGTCTCAAAAAGCTAGGCTCTGTGACATTTGTAATGTTTCTCCTGCGTGCCAGCGTGCATGATTATCAAAATATACAAGCGCTCAAGTTAAGATTTCACAACACACAGGTGTGTGTGTCACCAGGTCACTCTGTGTGTGTGTGTGTGTGTGCGTGTGTGTATGTATCTGAGTATCTGTGAGTGCGTGTGTTGAGGCGTGTCTGTGTACGCATGAGAGGGTGGATCTGCCTTCCATTAAGTGTGGGGATGTAGACAATAGTGATTAGTCCTTCCAGTGATCTGCTTTTGTCTTGTCTAGGTCCCCATAACTTATAACTGCCCGGTTGTTATCTAACCTGATCTTGTATGGATAATATGTGTAATCCAATAATAACAGTTTAACAAATATTACCCCGTCGTGGGTCCATGATCCGGAGATTTTCTTTTCTCTCACCATGACGCGAGCTTTTCTTGCGATATCGGACCGTTTACGTGTTAAATGTTCGTTAATGTACACTCTGTGCATTGGAGAACCCTTGAGTTTGCGTCTCCCTCTGTAAAATTTGTCCCTTGAGCGATATGTGGCAAATTTCACGAGAATAGGACGTGATCTGTCACTATTTGGTGGGCCTGAACGATGACTTCGCTCTATTTCTTCGAGTTTTAGTGGGACACCCATAGCATTTGCTAAATCAAGGATGCGATTGTCTGTTGACTCTGACGCGCTATTTGATTCCGGAACCCCCGTTATTCTTAGCGAATTCCTCATGCCATATTGTCTCAGATCATCGAGATCATCATCCAACTTGGAAATAAGTTTATCCTTTTCAATTAATTGACTCTCCATGTCCCTGAACCGATCCTCGTATTGGCACACTGTGGCACTGATTGCTGATCGGACTGCTTGCTCAACAAGATGTCCAAGCATTTTCTGCACAGAAGAATCCTTCAGAGCAGTCACAAACATATTAACTGCATAGCCAGACGGCGGAGGCGCTGATGGCGTAGATGCCCCTATGGGCTGGTTGCCTTGCTCAGTATGGGCGTCCTCTGCAGTCACCGAATGAGGAACCTCAAGATCACTGCTTGACAGCGATGCCATTTCACCTTCCATACTTTTGATGATGGACTCAGAAAGTGATCTTTCCTTAAATCTCTTTGCCTCCAGCTCGGCAGATAAAGCACTAGAATCCATTGAGAGGTTACGCTTGTCCAGACGCGGTGTAGTGGGCGCAGATGAGGCCATAATTAATACTCTCAATACTCTTTAAGTACTCAATAAAGCACAGACTAGACACACGACGTAAGATAGTAGCAGCAATAGTAATGTAATGTCATTTACGGCTGTAGTAACGCTGCTCAAGTCATTCATAAACAGTTTCGCTCACGGTAAACAAGTGAGGAAGTGCGACTGGATACGACAATAGAGGTCTCAACAAAAGACACTGTAGTGAGATGATTGGGCAACAATAGCGAACTCCTTGCAGCATACACTCAGTGCGAACTTGTTGCGAATTTAACTACAGCAACAGCAATAGCAAGAATAAATGGATATAAGTGTTTTTTTAACATTGTTTTTCAAAATGTTAATTAAATTTCAAACACACGAAAACATATGGAAAACAGTATATCTGTGTACCTTTCTGACGTAATCCACTTGTATAGGAAAGGCACTATGAACCTTTACCAGAGAATTATTAGATCAGTATTTTCAGTTTTTGTGATATAACGAGGATAAGAGAGTAACAATCACTCACAACATCAGGCCGATAAGTCAATAAAAAACATTCCAAACCTCTAAGCAGAAAGCCACATAACTTGTAACATACTTGTAACATAAGTACTAACAGCACCACGCCATCCTTCCCTTGAAAACAAGGCACTAATCACCCGAAAGAGTGCAAAAAGCTTCCACCGAATTTAAGGTCAACCCGCCATATCCGCCATATTTAGTTATCGAGTTATTTGGTCGGACACACATACACACGCGGCCACACACACACACGGACGGACACACGCACACTTCAATCATTCTATGCCACCCGACTTTAGTCGGGGGGGGGGGGGGGGCATAAAAATCCAAGTAAAAAACTCTAATACATCTCTCTCTATGAGTCCACCAGCTCGCATCAACTGATTTCTGTCGGAAATTTAATGGTCAACTCCGACACACCTGAAAAACTTGACAGTCATTTAATTTAGACTTACCCGGCAGTGACAGGTGTGAGATCATGAAGAATTATTTTCTATCATCTATTACCTTATAGTCGATTGGTGTTTAATTTTCTTCCAATTATCTGTGCATATTATTATCGCCAATTAAGTTAATCTTCCAGTTGGGAGGTGTGTTTTTCTAACAATTATCTTCCATGACAATCATGAAAACTGAATGATAATTAGGTTTGCAATTAGACTATAAAGGTGAATAAAAGTGAATCTCTCTCTCTCTCTCTCTCTCTCTCTCTCTCTCGCTCTCTTTATAGGCACCTGACTCTCGTGCTTCGACCGATCGAAACAAAAATTGGCACAGGTCTATATAGATGTAATCTGACCAGGAAAGGGACTTCTGATGGGCCCCGATCGCGTCCGACATCGCGTTAATACTTGAACCAATGAAGGGGTGGGGTAGGGTGGGGGGAATGAGCCCCGATCGCATCTGATTTTGCTTTAACCCCTCAACACGTGAGATGCTGGGTATGAGTACAACAAATTATTACGTAGACAAGCCCTCAGAAGTTTAACGAAGAGCCAAAGCCTTCGAATTGCTCTCTTGATGAAATGTTCATACCGGCGAAATTGACTTTCGGCGAAGTCTGTTCAGACTGTTCTGCTGAGATAAATGCTAAAAAATGGAAAGTTTTTGCCTTTATGCACATCCATTGAAAGCAGACACTCATCTTCTCAAGTCCTTCAGCCAATAATCGCCTTCGCCCATACAATTAAAGACCAGGTACATGTTGATCAACTGTGGGTACGAGTTGTCCAACCTTGGGTACGAGTTGTCCAACTGTGGGTACGAGTTGTCCAGCCGAAAATGGGTACGAGTCGTCCAATTTTGGGTACGACTTGACTGGTACGAGTTGCCGTGGGTACGAGTTGTCCTGATACCTCTTCTGCATTGTCACGTGCTTGGTCATGTGCGTGTGTATGTGTGTATGATGATATTGTGCAACTTTCACACGGAAAACAAATCGAACATAGAGTATTTGAGAAACGGTGCCCAATATGTTATTTTTACTCAGGAACGAATCATACAGAGTATTGCACTTTCTTTATTTATGTGAGTAGTAGTACTTGTAACCAGAAACAAAACTGAATAATTGGTTAATTTTTGTAAAGTATCTATTCAGGAGATTTCTAATTATTTCAAATTTCAAAACTACTAGTAGTAGTACAACACTGTACATGTATCTGTATATCGCAGCAGAATAATTATGTGTCTCTGCTTTTTATGTGTACCCATACCATGTATGGGATCGGGAAGTTTCGTCCCCGGGAAGATTCGTCCTTGAGAAGTTTCGTCCCCGGGAAGATTCGTCCCCAGTTATTGGGAAATTTCGTCCCCGGGAAGTTTCGTCCTCAGTACTTGTTAAGTAACCATAAGCTTAGGGCTGGCGAGGGATTGTAAGGTACATGGACAAGTAATAGTATCTTGATTAATCACATTTTATTCAATTTTTACTCAAAAACTGATAACAACAAAATATACAGTAAAAACATAACATGAAAATACATGGTAAAATAAAAACACCAATAATTTGTCACCAAAAAAATTTAATGAACATGCAGACAATATTTTATACGAGGAGTTGATTCATGCAAGCAGTGGCAAGTTCATTAAATTTCTTTTGTGACAAATTATTGGAGAATGTCTGTTACAATCTAACAAAGTTTCATTTGTATTTTAAATTTTTTGTCTTATTACTTCTTTCATCTTTGTCTGTGCAGTGTCGGATACAGGAATTCTCAAAGGTGGGGGGGGGGGGGGGGGGGGGGGGGGCGGATCGTGCAGATGCCAAAGGCATCTGCCGCGAGTGCCGAATTAGCGAGCTTTTGTAGGGGGCCTGGGGGGGTTCTCCCCCCAGAAATTTTTTGGAAATGAGCGACCAAATGGGGCATTCTGGTGGTTTCTGGGGTGGAAATCCTCTTGAATTTTTGAACGGCTAATTAACACTTTTTAAACAGCATGTTTCAGAATTTCAAATTCTGTCATACGTTCAAGACAGAATTAGAAAATTTGAAATATGCTCTTCAGATCCGTTTACCATAATACTGTATTTTGGACACACTGTTTACAGTCATAACCGACTTAACCTCAAGAGAACATTGCGATCTGCCAGCGTTTGAAAGTTTTCAGCAGTCAGCCCTCTAGGCTTAGGTATGCCATGACTATGCCAATTAAGATCCTGACCCATAACTGGCATAGCCATGGGGTACCTGAGGCTAGGGGCATGTAACACCACAAAATCATGCTGTGTCGGTGACGCTATAAATGGAGGCGACCAGTAGATATATTTTGCATAATTTCAACGGTATATTTGTTTTCCATAGCAAATGGTGATGGAGGAAATAAATGCCTTTGTATGTTTTTACTTCAATTCATGTATTGTCCCCAAATGAAAATCCTGGCTACGCCCTACATACGAGACAAACACGAGCTAAAGGGGGGCGACCGCCCCACCGCCCCCCCCCCCCCTCTGTATCTGCCATTGCCAGGCGGTAGACTTTGTTTACTTCCATCAAAAAGTCTGTTGTTCTGAGGTCATTATCTCTATATCTCATCCAAAGCTGGTCTATCGTTTTGTCAATTGCTGTGTATTTCCTCCTTATTTCGGTTTCCAGGTCTCGAGCCTCTACAGACAGCTGGACATGTTCTGCTTCCTGCTGAAGCACCATCACTAGCTTGTAAAATGACAGTCTAGTTCCCTTGGCATTCATCCTACGGTGCCAAGCTGAAAGTAAAAAAAAGCATTGTTATTGATCACAATCCGTTTGTTTTGACAGCACATGAACTTATCTATAATTTTTTATATAACGACTGGTGTTTTGACAACATTAATTTGACCTGAAACTAATGTGTGAAGGTTCATCGATACGTTGCAAGATTGCCTGCAGAACTTCTTCATAATCGCTTCGTCGTACATGTAAATTTTGATTAATTGCGATTATAACATTTCGTTCAGTTTCTTGTGACATATGAAATTTTAAATTATAAATTCTTAAATTGTAAATCGTAGGTCTGCAAATAAAAATTTGTTTGGTATAAAATGTACACCAACCTTAATGCCATAGGAATTATTAATTTTTCATGCATGAAGTGAAATTTACTTTGTGACCATTTATTAGTGAATGCCCGTGGCCATTCGCCAATAGATAGTCACAAAATAAAAATCAATGGGCTTGCTTGAACCAATTCCTCGTATATTAAATACAGTGGTGAATGTACGGACAAAAGACCGCAAGATCCAACCGAGTGTATTCACATCAAAAGAATTATGCAAACATATTTATATTAATAGGGAAAAACAAAGTCAGAAGAGTAACATTCCATGCATACATAACATATATGAACATGATACAGACAGGTCCTTGATTAATTTTTTTGTTAAAAGTATGTCAGAATTCTATACAATTTACCATTCAAGTGGGAAGTTTCGTCCTCTATAGAGGACGAAACTTCCCGGGGATGAAACTTCCCACTAACTAGGGGACGAAACTTCCCGGGGACGAAACTTCCCTGACCCCCATGTATGGAACACATAATGCCGGAATCCGGGGTGGCTCTGCGTCGTTCGTCCATCAGATCTTTGTCTGTCTGTCCGGATTCATTTCTTTGGCATTCGATAACCTGAAAAATATTGCTTGGATTGTCAAATTAGTAGTTACTTTATATTTGTGTTCAGGTTACTGATTTGCCGAGCTGTTTAGTTTTTGGAGTAAATCTGATAATTTGATCCTGAGATATTAACCCTTTATCCTTCAAAATGAAAATTTCTTCTTTTTGGATCTGAATCTTTGAATACTCGGGGAAACCCGGTGCGTCGAATTACTGAAACGTACCGAAACACACCGAAACGGGAGAGTAATCTACCGAAACGTGCACCCAAAAGACTGAAACGGGCGACAAGAAGGTCTTACTACCATAAAGGACTAAAACGCGACTGAAATGGGCGACTAAGCTACCGAAACATACACCCAAAAGACTAAAGCGGGCGATAAGGTCTTTCTGCCGTGAAGCGTGTGCATCCATCATCATACCCACTTTCCTATCCACAGTACTGATTATGCGTCACATCATGCTTCCTCATTCCTCACTTAAGATATTAGGAATGAACTGAACACTGGTCGGAATCACCTCGAAATGCATCCGGTATATAAGGGTCAGGAACAGGCTAAGTCTCAAAACAACACTGAAATGATTTCAATGGTTTATTCAAAAACAAATAGCACAGTTTAAATGTACGTAGCTCAATGTAGCACAGAAGTGTAAAGATATGAACATAAAACAAAAGATACAAAAAAATATCAACTCCTCACCCATCAAAACCAAGTAAACAGCTAGAATTTAACTCTTTACCCAATGTAACGGAAAAACAGACCAGCGCTATTCTATTAAAAATGTCCACATGTTTCAAAGTCACTATTATCGTGAATGGTTTAAACGTATTTTATTTGCTCACAAAATCGCAAAAGGGATTGGAGTACAAGTGCTTACCACTTAGAATGATTATCGTGAATGAAAATGGGACCTAAAAACAGCGGCGGTTCATCAGTTTCAGTCCGTCGCACAGTCAATTGTTTAAAACAAGATGCTGTTACATGCATGTAACACAAATTAAATGTTTGTGTTGTCATTGTGATAAAGCTTTGGTTTAAAAAAAACATGATCCCAAACTTTGTGTTAGGTCAGGCGCTCAACCAATAGAAATGACTTTTATTCATTCAGTTCTGATACTTTCACTGCTCATTTTGGACCATGCACACTTCGTTCTATTTGAGCGATAATGCTTGCTGAAATGAGACGTGGTTGGCGGGTAGGATCTTTTGTTATTAAACCATTGAGGGAAGAAGGGGCGCACCTTTTCTCAAAGTCTGCCGTAAAATTTTATTTCACACAGGTGAAAATTAAAAGCGGAAACACATCAAACCTTTATCCCATTAATTGAGAAACGGTCAGAAAATTAACTTGAACCCGACTCCCATGGGTTATTATTTATTAGGAGTTTCTCAATACCACGATGGAATTATGATGATTATCAGGGGTGGGTCTGGAATTTAGTAGTATTGATATCCTAGGATCTAAAATTTCAAGATTAGTGGGGGGGGGGGGGGGGGGGGGGGGGGGGGGGGGGGGGGGCGTCAAGCGCACATAGACCCATTCCAGTCTTTTCGACGGCCAGATCGATAGACTGGAGGCCCGTTTCGGTAGTTTGAGTTCCCGTTTCGGTCCGTTTTGGTTGCGTTTCGGACCGTTTCGGTAATTCGACAGACCCGGAAAACCATCTTGTTTTTGAAGTGGTGCATGACTTCATTTTGTTAAGTGGGCGTTTTCTGTGACTAAACCACCACATACGACTACTACTATATGACAAATTTACCACCAACCCTATAATCCTGCCTTCCTATCTGTTTTCTTCGCATAGATAACCATGAAGTCTGCTTCCGTCTCACTTCTCACTAATGGTGCTTCTGTTGCTTACTTGCGATTGTCTTGAATGCTAAGGCAATGTATTGTGCTTTCAAGCTGGCATCCCCTGTTTTCTATTGCTCCTTTTCTTTGTACTTTCTTTTCACCCTTCCCTTCATTCACAAGCAAGGTTCAAACAATATCATATGTCACCGCCTGGTAGTTTGACTCCCTGTGCTTACCTTTCTTCGACTAGAATTACCTCCAACTTTCTCACCGGTTTTGCCCCTGGCTGGGGTGCCGTGTCCTTGCACTCGATATTACCTGCTAGTGTCGAAAACGATGCTGACAAATCAAATCTGAATGATCTCTCGGGTATCCCCTTCAGTCTGCAGCTTGGTATCCCTTACCATTTGTACGCTGATGATACACAACTCTACTCGGCTTTTAACCCGCGTGATGCTTCTGGTGTTATAGGAACATTGTCTGAAATGGAGCGATACATCGACGCAGTCAGACACTGGATGACCAGCCATAAGCTTAAAATGAATGACTCCAAGACAGAAGTTTTAGTCATTTCCAGACAAAGGATTTCTTTCTCCGAAAAGATTTCCTCAGTCAGTGTAGGTGACTCCGATGTTACGGTCAATGATAGTGCCAGAAACATTGGAGTGATATTTGACTCCAGTTTAAATCTTGAGTCCCATATCAAGAAAGTCTGTAGATCATGTTATTGGCAACTTAGGAAACTTAGCTGACTTCACCCATTCCTAAGCACTCAAGCTCTTGAGCAGCTGGTTCATTCTTTTATCTCTTCACATTTGGACTACTGCAATTCGCTTTTCATTAGTCTGCCAAACATACTGTTACAATGGCTGCAAAGAATTCAGAACACTGCAGCTCGAATTCTCAGTGGTTCTAAAAGCTATAACCATATCACTCCTATTCTGAATGATCTTCATTGGCTGCCGGTTCAATATAGAATTGAATTCAAAATTCTCATACTAGTTTATAAATGCATTCACGGCCTGTCCCCAGAGTACTTAAGAATGCTTGTCATTCGCTACTCTCCCACACATCCCCTACGGTCTGCAGATAATCTGAATCTGAGTCTGGTTGTACCATTCACAAAATCTGAGCTAGCCAGGACACGGGCCTTTGCAATTGCTGGGCCCAGACTGTGGAATACATTGCCACTGCATATCAGATCTCTAACAAGTATAGAAAATTTAAAAAAAACAATTAAAAACTCATTTATTCAACAAAGCTTTTTTTTCTTTCCGGAATACATAAATTGAATTGTTTTTTTTATTGTAAAGTGCTTTAGAGCACCTTTGGTGGTTTTACACTATATAAAATTAATTATTATTATTATTATTATTTGCCCCCAGGTCTACATCCTTAGGGCCTATAAGTAGCTCTTACTGTGTGCATGGATGCAGTGCCACTGCTTGGCGTGTGGCTGGTGATCAAGCTGGCGATCGACCACAGGCCAAGGGTTCCAGGTGGCGATATATGAGTCTATCTTACTATATTATACCACCTTTTTGTGTAAATTTATGAATGATCCCGGGAGATGACTAACATAAGCTCCCAGCATTCTGTCAGATCCCCATTATATACATATGTTATTTTGTTAGTATATGTTATATTTTTGATGTTCTCTATATATACTGTCACGTTCTTGGTGTTCAATATTGTAACATAAAGCATACTTTTTTAATAAAATATTGTTTAAACTAAAATGAAAATTTCTCCAATTCCTTCGGCATGTGATAACTCAAAAAATATCAGTCCGATTGTCATGTTACTTCACATATGTGTTCTGGTTACTGATGTGCCGAGCCGTATAGTTTTTGGTGTAAATCTGATAATTTGATCTTGTGATATTAACCCTTTATCCTTCAAATTGAGAACTCCTCCAATCCATTTCTTCGGCATGCGATAACTGAAAAATATTAATCCGATTATCAGGTTAATTTATATATATATTCAGGTTACTAATGTGCTGTGCTGTATAGTTTTTTATGTAAATATAATAATTTGATCCAGAGATATTAACCATTTATCCATCAAGTGTGGTGTACATAATGTCGGCATCCGGGGTGGCCCTCCGTCATACAGCTTTCTACTGGTTGCACGTATATGGGTACACATCTGACGATTTAATCAGCCTATTCTTATTTTATTATTGTTGTACATATCAAACCATTTAGGGATCTTGGATTTTTAACAATGTTTATATTTACAAGAAGGCCACATAGAAGAACTTAAAGCCGATCTTTGGGCCATTCAAGTTTCAGCCTTCACCCTAGTTCAGCGATCTGAATGTAGTGGCTACCCCTCTATGTTCAGATTCTTACCATTCAGTCCTATAGAAACAGTTCCCATCAAGTTTTTACGGGAACTCAAAACTCAAAAATAGGAATATATATCAAGCTTTCGCCCTTATTACCATCTGCAATCATAGTACACATATTTCCTTACATTTGGGCAGAGTTTATTGATCCAAACTATGTTTTATCCTTTAATTATCATTATTTGAAGACCAGCGAGGCATCATCGAATGTTTTGAAATCGTTCGATGTTTTTGTATAAATATAAATAAAACAGTAAAAACAATAACCTGGTAATGGCGCCGAAATGAATAGACCTTTTCTCGATGCGGAATTGGAAATTTGATCGCATTTGCGCAGAGGGGGTAAATAAGTTGCCAAAACGTGAGTAAATAACAGATGCATGGTCAATTCATGAGACTGTCTGTTCACTTATATTACACAATGCATAACTATAAAGGAGAGAATTTGTACACTTTACTAAGACAATTTGTACCCTTTCTAAGACAATTCATACCTTTTACTAAGACAATTTGTACCTTTTGTCGAGACAACTCATACCCTTTGGCCGAGACAATTCGTACCCCTAATTTTGGTATGGATTGACTAGGCACGAATCATCCAGGATATGAGTTGTCCAAGAACCAGTCTCAGCACTTTTTCATTTCACAAATAATTATCATTTTTTCAATGCATTAATGGAATAAAATGGAGTTTAACTGTCACATTTATACACATGCATCCAACTTTTGGGGGGTTCTTTGGCAACTGAACAGTCTTGGGTCGTTTTGCTCCAATTCCCATATGCCCCAGGTCATTTTGTCCCAATCCTTGTTCGCCCCAGGTAATTTTTCAGGGAGGTGGGTGGTTTCGCACCCAAATTTTATGCAATGTAATTGTTTCCTTTAGTACTTTTTCCCAAAGGATTTGCCGAAATAAACAATTTCTATTACAATTATCACCCTACTGATACCGATACGTGAAATAAGACAAATAGAGAGGGTTTTGGTGATATGTCAATGAGGTATGGATTAAATAATAACACTAGCTGTGATATTATATGCTTTATTCCTATTTTACTTACATGTATGTGTTTAAGATATTTTTAACAGGTTTGTATTCATATGCATAACATTTGAATGTAATTTGTACATTTATATAACATCAGTAACAATGCATTACAATTATTAATTGTCTTGTGCCGTTTCTTTTCTGTTGGGCTTTCCTCCAGACACCTCCCCATATACATGTATGTTTCACAAAGGCGAAGAAATTTGGTTGTAGAAATCTGTCTGACTTCATATTGTTCCCATGCTGTGTTAAGTTTCTGTTCAATTTTGCTATAGCATGTCCTTGTTTCTTATTGCATTATCATCAACCATTGCACTAGATTCAACTGTCTCTGCCTCTTGACTCAGCAAAGAAATCAGTTAAGCAATATCTTTTGCACTTTTGTAATAATACATGTACCAATGCATTCATCTTTTGTTAATTGATGGCGGCATAGATTAAAAAAATTTAATAAAAGCATCGTTGTTTCACTCCTCGTACCCAGATCTTTTCGCCCCAATATAGGGGATGAAATGATCCGGGGTGAAATAACCCGAGACAAGCAGAAATTGGGGCAAAACGACATGGCACCAACTGAACACACTCTCCTGTCAGTATTCTGCTTGCATTCTAAGCTCCACCTGCTGACATCAGATGAAGAGTCAGTATAGTTGGGGTAAGGGTTAGGAACCAGGTATGGTGGGGTGGGAAGCTGGGTTGAATCTCCTGACAAGCCGACAATAAAGAAAACTGTTTCCCTGACAGTTGGAGGGGCACTCCCTTCTCCTGAGACCAGTAACCACAGCTAACCATTACCCTTATTGCTCTGACAGTAGCACATCGCTTATATCTCTAATTTTAATTAACTTGGTAATATAGATATAAGAAACAGAGAGAAACACCACAAAATCGTGGAGACCCTACCGGGAGATCATGTAGGCCTTCCCAAACTGCAGAATTCCCAATTCTTCATCTTCATTCATATTTGACCTGTTAATTGCATATAGGTTATGAAGTTAATTGAAATAAAAAGCTTGTGGCCTATCTAATAATTGCTCTGACAATAACTGAATTCATTTTTTTTCATTTATAGATCTATTTGGAATCTGCATATTCAATATAAGTTTAGGCATTCATCAGCAAATTAACAACTCATCCAGTGGATGCAGTTAAAACTAGAAGTCCTGTCATGAAATTCGCACAAATAGCACATCGATCTGCACTTTAATCTACGCATTATGACCATAGTAGGGATATCAAATTCTGTACATATGGCCTGTGCACAAGCAGTGTTTCAGCCAATGGTTACCCAGAGGTCCATTGGCAGAAGCATTTCCTGCGTTTGCTATGATTAACCAGGAGAACCTGCCATGCTTTGGATGCCATCCGATATGGCAATTGCATGCAATTCATATGCACAATAAAGCCTAGAAAAGCACACAGTTTGTGACAGGACTTCTAGTTTTAACTGTAAGTGATAAAAACCTGCAATACTAATGTTCAAGCTACATAAGTAAGGCATAATATGGCCTGTGTAATATGCAAATTCTGCAGATGAAAAAAAAAATTTTTTTCCCAAATTTCAACAAAACCATTTGTGACTCTTCATTGGATTGAGCTCATTGAGCTTGTTCCAGTGATGTGATCACATATGATTTTGTTGAAATTTTTGGGAAAAAAAATCGATAAAATAATAAGTAAAATACTAAATTTTAATATTGTTTGTGTTGGGTAAAGAGTTAACCCTTTACCCAACGAATCGGCTACATCCGCCCGCATAATATGCAAATTCAGCAGCTGAAAAAAATATTATTTTTTCGAAAAATTTCAACAAAACCATATCATGTGACTCCTCTTTGGGACGATCTCGTCGAAATTGTTCCAAAGAGGGGTCACATGACATGGATTTGTTGAAATTTTTTGAAAAGTTTTTAAAAATGCTATTTAAAATAATAAATTTTGAAATCGTCTGCGTTGGGTAAAGGGTTATGAGGAAATTTCTTGAAAAATCTTCTTCAGATAAACCAGTCGGAATGCTTTCATATTTGGTGTACAGCATCTCAGAGGAGGGTGGGGGGGGGGGGGGGGGGGGGTGTGTGCAGATTCAAGTTTGTTCAAATTAGGTCCGTAGGTTAATATATGGGCGAGGTATGGTAGCCCATATTTTAACCTTATGCAATATGAAAAAACAGAATGCTTTCATATTTGGTATACAACATCTCTAGGGAGGTGGGATTCAACTTTGTTCAAATCGAAAACCTGGGTTAATATTTGGCCTACCTGTCAGAGCCAGAATTGGCCATGTAGCTGAAGAATTAAATATTTTGTATTCACTACCCTTAGAGGTGTGTAGCTAAGGTTAATCCATATTGGTTATTTCAAGGGGCTTCATAGGGGAGCTCCTCATTTAAGTCATTTTATATTATGATCAACTGAAGAAAAGACATGTCACTCCTGAGGGGCTCAAGGATTGACAATGTATCCTATGGAGATGGATTGCTTAATGTAGACTCATTCTTGGACTCTGTTTATAATATGTTCTGTTCAAGGTGAGTGCTTCAGGCCCCATGGGACCTCTTGTATTTTTTATATTTCGAAAAATTTCAACAAAACCATATCATGTGACCAGGTCAACAAGATGTAACAAGCTCATTCCAATAAACCATGTTTTTGAGCTCTAGGAAAATGAAAATGTTTAGATTTCAATAATTGGTTTTGCAAATGTCATTCTATGTGTCATGTAAAGGGTTAACCCTTTACCCAACGCAGACGATATCAAAATTTATTATTTTAAATATCATTTTTTCAAAAAATTTCAACAAAACCATATCATGTGACCCCTCGCTGGAATGAACTCGACGAGCTCGTTCCAACGAGGTGTCACATGATATGGTTTTGTTGAAATTTTTTGAAAAATATTTTTGCAACTGCTGAATTTGCATATTACGTGGGCGGATGCGGGCGATTCGTTGGGTAAAGGGTTAACGTAGAGTTAGGACACAATTCGCATGCTGTCAACTCGTGAGGGCACATTCCGTATTCCACTATCAAGATAAAAATCTTTGAAATGATTCCTTCCCCATGGGAACTCCCAAGAAGTGAAGCAGTGCTTGTTTACTGTGGTGAAGAAGCTTTGTTTTACTGGTAAAATAGGAGCCGGTAACCAGAACCTGGGGTGGAAATTCTCTAAAATGGGCAACATGGATTTAAACAACTGGCTGAATTTGACTTTATATCCATGTCGCTGTCACAATTATTCATTGTGTAGAAATATGTGACCGTAAACACCAATAAATAAATAAAATAAATCAATTCCCTTGATCAAGTACAGAAAGGTTCAATAGGGTTCCTTTGCCCCACTCACACTTTGCCCTACCAGTGAAGAGGTAGTTTGGACTCTCACATAACATCCTTCTTCCCTCCACTGAGATTCCTACAGGCTTTAACTGGTGGAGTGCTGAATTATTTTTGGTCATCAAAATTTGTTCACATATGTTTGCCTTGTTACAATTTATGGGAGAGTGCCAATAGACTCTCTCCCAGAAATTGTAACAAGGCAAATCCTATCAGACTAAATAATTTCATTTCAAAGGAGGTATGAACAACATCCACAAAATATGAAGCCTTTAAGTGCTGGTACTGACACGTCACAGTAAAGCCTAAATATGGGCTTCCAGCACCCTTCCAGTTAACTGGTAGAGTGCTTATTCATTTTCCAAAGGTGATTTGTAATGCAAGTATTTTTTTCATGGGTACCAAGCTACAAGCAAAAGAAGTCCCAGTTTAATAAGATTTTGTTCTTGAACAGTTGTTTTGTTGTAATATATTGTCGAGTGTCTCTTTGAGACACTCTCCAATAAATTGTAAAAAAACAATTTGTTTAAACATTTTGGTGTTTCAACTGCTGAGTAAATGAAGTAATCAACTCGGCGTAAAGCCACTAAAGTGGCTTTCAGAACTTTTCAGTAGAGCCCAGATAGTGGCTTCTAGCACTCAACCAGTTAACATATCATGCAGGATATATTTTTCAGTAATGACAATACTTGTAACCTTTGTTTATCCAAAATATACAATGCAAGTTGTAATGAGGCTTAAAGAACAAAAATTATGTATGAATAATGGTGCTCTATTCTTCATTGAATATATGTATATACCAGCAGTGGCCTCCTATGCTGGCTTACTGCCAAGCTAGCTTAGTCTTTATTATACAGTACTGTAATCACACAAGTGGTCCCGTTCTCGATCAGATCGCAATCAGTTTGCTACACATTCAAATCACATTTCATGAGTAAAATTTTGCGAATTTAAGACCTTACAAAGAAAAAAAAACAAACACCACTGATATTTAATGTTCTTGTATTTCATTTTTGATGGATGGATTCTTCTGTGTTGCTGGGAGGAATGTGGATAGGGGATTTCCACCAGATCGTGACCCAATCATGATCGAGGCGAAATTATCTTTCCACTTTTGTAATCCCAGTACAATTAACTTTTGTAATTCCTGTTCTGTACTGCTATACTGGTACAGTGCAGTCACCTTGGTTTAATTGATTGATTTATTGATGTTTAAGGTCACATATTTATGCACAATGGCTAATCATGACCGTGACACTTTTACGGGTGGAGGAAGCCGGAGTACCTGGAGAGAATCACCGAGCAACGACGAGCAGCTGCCAGCTCCCCAACATCGTAACTCCGCACTGCAGCACAGGCAGGGTTAGATTGGTTGAAGACATGCATACCATTGATGTGCAGTACTCCTTAGTACACGGCGTCATTGTGCCCCCATTCGGGCAATGGAGATGAAGTGTCTTGCCCAAGGACACAACATGGTTGCCGCAGGTGGGATTCGAACCGAGGACCTCTCGGCTTGCAGCCTGCACCTTTGCCTACTGAGCCACCACGCTCCCAGTCACCTTGGACTGGTCAAAATCCACGCATGGGCAGTAATGTCCATGCATGTGTTTACCAGTTAATAAATATCATCATCAGCAAAATTTTAGTTAATGAAGCACTGGGTTGTACCTGGTGCTTCATTGATTAAAATTTTGATGATTATTTCTATAACTGGTGTTTGGAATTTAATATTAATGTGTCCATGGAAATATTGGCCACCCATGGAATGTGACCAGTCCACAGCATTCATACTGTACTTTAGTGTGTATAGTGTTCTGTTGTGACTGTGATGCCTAATGGTCGTAATGGGGGCGCGGTGGCTCAGTTGGTAGAGGTGCAGGCTGCAAGCCGAGAGGTCCTCGGTTCGAATCCCACCTGCGGCAACCGCGTTGTGTCCTTGGACAAGGCACTTCACCCCGATTGTCCACATGGGGGCACGATGACGCCGTGTACTGAGGCGTACTGCACATCGATGGTGCGCATGTCTTCAACCAATCTAGCCCTGCCTGTGCTGCAGTGCGGAGTTACGATGTTGGGGAGCTGGCAGCTGCTCGTCGTTGCTTGGTGGTTCTCTCCGGGTACTCCGGCTTCCTCCACCTGTAAAACTGTCGCGGTCATGGTTAGCCATTGTGCAGAAATATGTGACTTTAAACACCAATAAATAAATAAATAAATAAATGGTCGTAATGGAACTTACAGATGCTTTTTATTACCTTTTCACTGGTAGAGTGCTGGAAGCCCATAGTTGGGTTTTACTTTGGAGTGCAGGTGCCATAATGTACAGTAAAAGTTTCATATTCAGTGAATATGCTTCACATTATCTTTGAAGTGGAATTATTTATTGTTTAAGGGTTTGCCATGTTATAATTTACAAGTATGGGGGAGAGCCTGTAAAGAGACACTCTCCAATAAATTATAACAAAACAACTGTTTAAGAACAAAATCTTATTAAACTGGGGGCTCCTTTTGCTTGTAGCTTGGTACCCTTGAAAAAAAAATACAGCATTACAAATCACCTTTGGAAAATAAATTAGCACTATACCACTTAAAGCCTGTAGGAATCTCAGTGGAGGGAAGAAGGATATTATGTCTGAGTCCAAATTACTTCTTCACAGGTAGGCCAAAGTGTGACTGGGGCAAAAGAACCCCCATTAAACCTTTCTGTACTTGATCAAGGGAATCAATTTATTTATTTATTTATTTATTTATTTATTTATTTATTTATTTATTTATTTATTTATTTATTTATTTATTTCTACACAGTGGATAATTGTGATGGCAACATTGATATAAAGTCAAATTCAGGCAGTTGTTTAAACCCATGTTGTCATGAGGCAAAAATAAAACATGAAGAAATTTTGGTGTCCAAAAAAAATTTAGCACTATACCAGTTGACTCTTGCATGCTGTTGACAGATATTTCTGTCAAGGACAACAAATGTCTTGCAACTAAACTACATGCAAGTATAATTTGGGCACTATTAACCAGATTGAACAGACTTTTCATTCAGTGATTATGTGAGTTAAATTTTCAAAAAGTTTTCCTTAATTTTATTCAAGCCTGATTCAAAGCACCCATGATTAGATTTAATGACAAATATTTTATAATACTCAACGGGTTAAGCTTTTCCTATTTTTCTGCATGATGTTTATGACTTGATGCGGAATATGGCAACAGTTGGCAATGATTGATTTTCTATTATTTATTTTCAGGGAATCAAAGGGTAGGAAATAAAAGACCTTCCCTGTATACATATGTGTATGCATTAACTGGTAGATTGCTAAATTATTCTCAGTCATACAAATTTGTTCACATGTATTTGCTTTCTTACATTTATGTGAGAGTACCTTTTGGCACTCTCTCATACATTGTAACAAGGCAAATCCATAGAGAGGAAATATGTTGTAACTTCATGTCAAACATAAGATGAAGCACATCCATAGAATATGAAGCCTTTAAGTTGTGTTACCTGCACTCCAGAATAAACCCCAAATATGGACTTTAAGCATTCAACCAGTTTGTGTACTCTGTTGTGGTTTAATGACACTTATAACAGCCTTGGCCACATCATGTCAGACAGTTTTATGGGTGGAGAAACTTTTCGAGAAAGCTGGTGTACCTGCAGAGAACCACCAAGCAGCAAGAAGCAACTGTGAGACACCTGAGTGCACCATGCCACCTTGTCCTCACATGGTCAATCAGGATTCAGTGTCTTGCCCAAGCACAAAACACAGTTATGGGGTTGGGTGGGATTTAACTGTTGATATTTTGGTTTGAAGTTCAATGCTCTAAAAAACTGAGTCACCATGCTCAGTTAAATTAACTTTACATGCTGATGAAGTACATGTGAAATAAATATTAATTAATGATAGTACAGTGGAACCTTGTTAATTGAATAGCCACTTTGCCAATGAAAATTATTCAGTTAAAAGGGATAGGTCACTTTCCTGTATTCTAGAGATAAACTTAGCATTTATTCTATTATATCTTTTTTGACAGAGCTCAAAGAGCTCTGTCAAACAAGATATAATAGATTAAATGCCTGCATTGGATGTACTGAGGCCAAATAGGTCTATAAACAAAGGAAAACTGTGGAGAGTCGGGGTAATGTCTCGACAGGTTGCAAGATTTTTATTCTATTAACAGGTGTTCAGGCCTAGCATTTTGAGGAGAGTGATTTATACGCTCATCTACTGCTTGCCTTAAAAAAATAAGGAACGTGAAAACTAACCCTCTTGGCCTTAGAAAGTAATGATTATCATAACAGCCTATTCCTAAAACCCACATCTTTTCAGATCTCTGCTATGTTAGTTATCTCTGTAAGATGGCCACACTGCTCCTCCCACATCACCAGGCCCTGTCGAGGCCTGGAGGTGTGGGAGGGGCAGTGTCGCCGTCTCACAGAGACTACATTGTTAGAATCGCCAAATAAAATGTACAAAGCACACTTAGCAGAATTCATTACCAGTAAAACTTTATCTTGCCACTTTTAGCTTAAGGAGAGCTACATGTAATCGCTTGCCTAGGCTAGGTGAGGGGAGCGATTTTTAGCCCTCTTACATTATTAAGAATGTCAGGCCTGGGTGTTTACTCTTTAACCTGTATTCGATTAACATATCAAATTTGTACTTGAGGTATGGTGAATGAGTTTGTATTGGGAAATTATATTCAGTTAACAGGGTTATTCAGTTAGGAGATATCCAATTAAGTGGGCTCCTCTGTCTTATTAGTACCCCTTGTGTTTTTGTGATGTGTTACGGTGTGGAAATATTAATGATATTGGTAACAGAAAGAAATCTGAGAATCAGCAACAATAACTTATAACTATGAATTCAATTATTCTGAAATTTAATTAAAAAAAATTAACATAAAAAAATTATACAAAGATCTTTTACACTAATTGGTTTACAGAAAATAAAAACAGTGGTACTCATCAATTACTGAATTAGTCTAAAATACAGTTTGACAGAATCAAGTAATCCAGTGGTGAAGTATTTTGGGAAGAAATTTTCCAGCTAGTGGTATTAAATCCAAGAATGTGTCTTCAGAAACAGTATCCCGTATATTTGTAATAATTAATTTTCACTTAGAAATTTCAGCAATCTCCAATAAAATATAATAAAATGCTCTTGAAAATTCAAATGGAGTAGAAATCCAAGAAGTATTGGCGCCACAGGTAATTTCCAAATAATCCAGTGGAATCCTGGCTTTTCCCAAAAATTATTATTCTGTTTCACAGAAAGTATAAATTCTCTTTTCCAAGACGGAACAAATTCTCTTCAAAATTCTCTTTTGGAATCAATCATCCAAATTCACAAAGAAGCACTGCTTCTATAATAAATGCACTGTTCTGAAACAATAATAATCTTCAATGGAAACAACTGAAGTGAGTCTTTCTGAAATGGCTTTCTAAAAATGAGTTTTTGAATTCTGTTGACAAACCTTATATAGTAACCAGATAGAATGTCCCAGAAGATGAAAATTCTACCATGTTCTAACAGTTTCTAGGGGATTCTGTTAAAGTTCAAGCAAACAAGGTCATTGACGTACTTAAACAATTAAACAATCAACAGCTATATGTACAATATATTAGTGTAACAAAGATGTAAACAAAGGTCACTCAGTGCAAATGAGTCTGACCAGTCAGAAAATGCAGAAATAAAAATATCTATCTCATATAATTAACAACTAAGGATATAATAATAATAATAACACTTCGGCCGGCCGCTGATTTGTTGCGGTTCTCGTATGAGAAGGCCTTGGTTACCCATGTTCTACCAACTGCCTCCCTATTCCTGCACTTCTTCTCTCCTCCCAACACTCGGAGATGAACTGCTTGATGACATCCCTTGCCCCATTCTTCCCAATCTCTCCGATTAGTATATTAACCGTCTCCTTTGAGTCGCCCCTAACCACATGTCCTTCATTCTCTCATCCCACTTCTCCATTATACTCCCCGTGAATCTTGTTCTTTTAGACTGGTATTTTGGGCATTCTATAAGGAAGTGTTCTAGGGTCTCCACCACGCCCACGTTACACATCTGGCACTCCTTTTCACTGTTTTTCCCAATTTTTCCCCTCAGCTCCAGGGACCGTGACCTCAGCTTGAACAACAGTGACCATCCAAAGGTGCCATCAAGGTACCCTTCAAAACCAGGCTTCTCTTTATCACGCAGGCGACCCAAAGATCTCTTTGATTTGACCCCCTCTCGCCAATTACGGTTACAATCCTCCATGACCCTTTCTCTGACGATCTTTTTGCCCTGGTTTGCCCCAACGTCAAGGTCCAAGATCTCCAATGAGTAGTTTTCTACTAGCTCCCTCACTTGGACCATCCACTCCGTCTTGATATTTGAGTTGAAAGTTCTCAGGAACATTACTTTACACCATCGGCTATCGGGGAGATTTACCAAACAATTAAGATAACCGAGTTTCAATAGGTCTATCCTGTCCTTGATCCTCATCCACCCAAGCTCACCCCTGATTGCTTCTAGCACTGCGGCATTACTCGAGCCTGTTATCCATCGGCCTGCATCGTTCTGCAGGATTTCCAAGCTCTTAACAGCTGTCTGGTTTAGGGGTACAACTTCCGTACCATATGTTATACTTGGCAGACCCACCATTTCCCAAATGGTTTTCCCCACGAAAACCTTATTGAAACTGTTTCTCCCTATAAGTTTCATTTGGTTAAGGATTCGCTTGCCCTTCAGAATCAATTTATTTGTGTGGTTTCGGTAGATGCCTCTTCCTGTGATGTTTATATTTACCTCCAGGTACTCATAGTCACCAGTCTCTCCTACACTAAGAAGTCTACTGCTACCTTCCGGAATGCAGAACTCCCCCACTCTCCACCTTCGAGTGGGGTCCACTTTGCGGCCCATGGGTATAACTTTGCTCTTGCTTTCATTAAGTTCGAGTCTCCATTTGCTCCCATATTTCCCAACAATTCCCAGCATATTCGCTAGCCCCTCTTCGCTTTCTGACACTAGCACCATATCGTCTGCAAAAAATAGCCCTGGGATCTTCAAGTCACCAACTGCAATCCCCTCGTCGCTATGCAGGAGTTCATCTCCTAAACCTTTGATGTACAATGCAAAAAGAATTGGCGAAAGGATACACCCCTGTTTTAGGCCTATCTCCACAGGCACACGTTTTGTTGTAATGTTTCCCAGGCTAAGTTCACTCTGTACGTCTTTATATAATGCTTTCATAATCCCAACAAACTCGCCCCCCAAGCCCAGAGACTCCAGCTTGCGCCACATACCCTCCCTCCATACTCTATCGTATGCCTTTTTAACATCCAAAAAGGCCATGAACATCTTTTTCTTTTTTGCTTTCGCGGATTCTATCATTTGGGACAGCGTGAAAAGATGGTCAGTGACTCTCCTTCCCTTCCTGAAGCCATTCTGGATTTCTCCCAAACAACCCTTCTCTTCAATCACCTCCTCTAATCTCCCATACAGGACTTTACAAAAGACTTTTCCAATGTTGCTGCTGACAGAGATCCCTCGATAGTTATCCAAGACGTCATTTTCCCCTTTTTTGTGAATAAATGTCACTTTACTTTCCCTCCACTCCTTTGGAACCTCTTGTTTTTCTATGGCTAAATTGAATAGGGCAGTTAGGCTTTCCAAGAGTTCCTCTCCCCCTTTTTTGATAAACTCGTTAGGAATTTCGTCCACCCCTCCCACTTTTCCATTCCTCAATTTTGAGATCACCCTTCGCACCTCCTCAGTTTTGATTTCACTGCACACGAAGTCCGATAGATTTTCCTCGACCTGGTTCGGACACTCTGGTGGGTTTCCCATGCCCTATCGCTTATCGTTTACCTTTTCCCAGTGCTTGACTAGTTCCAATGCGATTTGATCTCGCTCTCCTGTAACTCTGCCATTTACTTTAATGCTCTGTGGGTTATTAGTCCCCTACGGGAACCATAAGGGGACTATAGGATTGCACTCCGTCCGTCCGTCCGTCCGTCCGTCCGTCTGTCTGTTTTTTATGTTACCACCTCTCCCTCCAACATGCTTTAAGCTACACCTTTCATATTTGGTACATGGATAAATGGTTCTGAGGGGATGATGCACGCTCAAAATTTTTTTTTCAAAATGCAAAATGGCGGAATGGCAGCCATTTTTGTTGTGTTTTTTAAGCTTTTTTTCTCTATTTTCATGTTACCACCCCTCCCACCAACATGGTTCAAGCTACACCTTTCATATTTGGTACATGGATAAATGGTTCTGAGGGGATGATGCACGCTCAAAATTTTTTTTCCAAATCCAAGATGGCGGAATGGCGGCCATTTTTGTTGTGTTTTTTAAGCTTTTTTTTCTCTATTTTCATGTTACCATCCCTCCCACCAACATGGTTCAAGCTACACCTTTCATATTTGGTACATGGATAAATGGTTCTGAGGGGATGATGCACGCTCAAAATTTTTTTTTCAAAATGCAAGATGGCGGAATGGCGGCCATTTTTGTTGTGTTTTTTAAGCTTTTTTTCTCTATTTTCATGTTACCACCCCTCCCACCAACATGGTTCAAGCTACACCTTTCATATTTGGTACATGTATAAATGGTTCTGAGCTGATGATGCACGCTCAAAATTTTTTTTCAAAATCCAAGATGGCAGAATGGCAGCCATTTTTGTTGTATTTTTTAAGCTTTTTTTTCTCTATTTTGATGTTACCACCCCTCCCACCAACATGGTTCAAGCTACACCTTTCATATTTGGTACATGGATAAATGGTTCTGAGGGGATGATGCACGCTCAAATTTTGTTTTCTCAAAATCCAAGATGGCGGAATGGTGGCCATTTTTGTTGTGTTTTTTAAGCTTTTTTTCTCTATTTTCATGTTACCACCCCTCCCACCAACATGGTTCAAGCTACACTTTGCATATTTGGCACATGGATAGAGGGTTGGGAGGGGATGATGCACGTTCAATATTTTTTCTTCAAAATACAAGATGGCGGCATGGCGGCCATTTTTGTTGTGTTTTTTAAGCTTTTTTTCTCTATTTTATGTTACCACCCCTCACTCCAACATGGTTCAAGCAACACTTTTTATATCTGGCACATGGATAGAGGGTTGTAATGGGATGTTGCACGTTCAATATTTTTTTTCCAAAATTCAAGATGGCGCCATGGCAACCATTTCTGTTGTGTTTTTTAAGCTTTTTTCTCTATTTTATGTTACCACTACTCCCTCCAACATGGTTCAAGCTGCACTTTTCATATATGGTACATGGAATAAGGATGTTGTGAGGGGATTATGCACGCTCAATATTTTTTTTTCAAAATCTAACATCTGTCTGTCTGTCTGTCTGTCTGTTTTTACCACCTCTCCCTCTAATATGTTTCAAGCTACACCTTTCGTATTTGGTACATGGATAAATGGTTCTGAGGGGATGATGCACAGTCAATATTTATTTTTCAAAATCCAAGATGGCAGAATGGCGGCCATTTTTGTTGTGTTTTTTTAAGCTTTTTTCTCTATTTTATGTTACCACCCCTCCCTCCAACATGGTTCAAGCTACGCCTTTCATATATGGTACATGGATAAAGGGTTGTGAGGGGATTATGCACGCTCAATATTTTTTTTAATAATCCAAGATGCTTATATACTCTAGTGTCTTCTGTGACAAAAACACCTTATGTCACAAAAGCGCTGTAGGGGACTAATACCACCTTGGTGGTCAAACACTTGTTCCCTTTGTTATGTTGATGCACCCATTTCCAAAATACGCTCGAACTCGACCCCCCTGTCATTCTTATCGTCCTAATAAGACTGCTATTTCGCACTCTCCAGTTGTCATCTTTAATCTTGTTTACTTTAGTTCGTGCTTGTTGGTATTCTTCCTTTGCTACCATGGCCTCATTGCTTTCCACCCCCTTAAGTTTTCTATTTCTCCTGTATGCAGCACATTTAGCTTTTCTAACCTTTATGGCCCTTTTCAGTTCTTCGTTCACTCTGTACCCAAGTTCCCGTGTTGGCACCCTAATCTTTCCTACACTTTCCTTCCCTGCCTCCACTAGGCTCGCAACTATGGCGTCGGCCATCTTCTGGACACTGCCCCCCCCCCCCCCCCTCTTTGTGTACGGCTGCAAGCTTTGGTTTCAGTTTTTCTTCGAACTTCGCCCTGTCGGCATCCTTTTTGAGTTCCCAAACCTCCTTGAAGCTTCCTTTCCTTTTTTCTAGGTTTTTGGCTCTCATCGTCACTGTAATCAAGTTGTGATCACTATCCAACTCCATTTTGCCCTCATCATCCACTTCTACCCTTATCACCTCCCTCCATAAATTCATATCTGTGAGAATGTAGTCAATTATTGATTTTCTGTCGTTTCTCTCCCAGGTCCATTTCCCCTTACATCTAGCATCCCTGTTCAGAATCTTCAGACCGAGCTCATTTGTGAAGTTCAACAGCTTCCTTCCGTTCCTGTTGACTTTCTTGTCCCCGCCCTCTATGCCTTCTTCCTTATCACCTATGTGTCCATTAAAGTCGCCCATCAGAATTATACCGAGCCCCCTGTTTTCTAGTTCAGTGATATTGGACCTTAGTGTTGAGTATATCGAGTCATTCCACTCGGGTTTACTTCCCTCCACCGCACAGTACACAATCCCAAGGGCAATACTTTTGTTTCTCAGACTGATCTTTACCCATCCAATTTCTTTTGACACCTCAGCCGAGGTGATGATATCTTCCAGATCTGTGATCAGTGACGGTTTTAAATCCTCTTTAATGTACATGCCTACCCCTCCCCCCCTTTTTCTGGCCTTCCGTTTGCCCTACACTTATCCACACACACACACTTAATTGGTCTACCCGTTCCTTATGTCTTACCCACGTCTCGCTTAAGCCCATGACATCAAACTCCTCTGCCTCGATCAATGTAGCAATTTCACTTACTTTCCAGTGGAGACCCTGGATGTTGCTATAACCCACTTTCAGGGTACCGAGGTTCATTGGCTTCTGCCTACTGGGCCCATTGTTTCTTGGCAAACTTATTCTGTCCCCCTCACTCTTGTTCGCCCCACCTATGTCCACTCTAGTTATACTTGCCTCTGACCTCCCACTCTGCTCCTCTCCAAAAAAGGCTCTGCTACCCGTAGAATTTTATCCCCAATACCTGTTTCCCCACCCTGCTAAGATGCAGCCTGTCACGCCCGTACATGCTCCCATTGCCCCAAAACGTGTCCCAATGGTCGATAAAGGGAATTCCCAGATCAACACAGTAGTCCTCTAACTCTTCATTTAGCGCCAAAATCCTTGAGTTCCGTTCGTCCCCACCTCCGACTACCCTTGCATTCCTACTTAGCAGTTTGCCGACTAAGCCTCTATACGACTCCACCAAACTTACTGACCTTCTCTCCCTGATATTATTGGTCCCCACATGGACCACCACTACCAGTTCCGGTCCTGACCCTGCCACAATGCCATCTACCCGGTCCCTGAGATCCTCCACCTTCGCACAAGACTGTTCGAATGGAACTATCAGGACCACAAACTACATTGTCAATCCCACGTACAATGCTGCTCCCCGCTACAACTAATTTTCTTCCTCTGGCCCCAGTTTCTATATCATCTGCACCTCCTCTCGTTTTGCAAGCCCCTGGCCCCCTCTTTCTCTTGACCGCCCTCCTTACCCCGGCTGGCCTTTCATCATCAACAACCATCTCACCCCCACACTTTTCCCCTCACTCTCGTCCCCAGGGGTATCAGAGTCGAAAACACTAAACCTGTTTTCTAAACACTGCCTAGCAGCCTTGCCAGCCTTACGCCGACTCTGGCTTCCGGACTCGATGCAGCCCTGACCTGACGCCACCTTCCGAATTTTCCTACTAGAACCCCCTCCTCAGTTACACCCCCCCCCCCCCACATCAAGCATTATTCCCCCACGTTTTCTGCTTCCCAGTTTCCTCCTTGAGTCCACAACGACCTTCCACCCACCTTCCACCTCACCATCGCAGGTAAGCTTAAACGGGGTAACTCCAGATACACTGGCCCTCCCCAACCTCCCTCTCAGCTCTGCAATCTCCCGCTCGAACCCAACACACTTCTCTAACAACTGTAAAATATCCCTGCAATTCGCACATACCCCACTACTCTCCAATGGCTGACCACCACCATACCTCATATTACACTGTCTGCACACCTCCGGATCCTCACTCTCCCCCACCTGCACCCCTCGACTCACCTCCCCCCAGACCTTCCTTGATACCCATACTTACCTCCGTCTGAACACCCGTCGTGCACTTACCACTCATGATATAAATATTATGTAGAATCTAATGACCGAAAACACCAAGGCAACAAAAACACGAAAAAAGGTAACTGGCTAACGTAGACAAACAGCAAAATTGGAAAAACCTATCAACTAAACCTCCTTATTACACCCAACGATCCTCCCAAACACATAAACAAAACAAAATAAAAATAAAAACTTCCCTGAAATAAAGCTAATATTCAAAAATATACTTATAAAAATCCTCTTCTCTTCGAGTATATGATGCTCTCATGTATCAATCTCAATATAATATGGGGGCTATAACAGATGGGACTTATGGATTGCACTGTGTATGTCGTCCATCCATCCATCCATCCATCCATCCATCCATCCATCCATCCATCCATCCATCCATCCATCCATCCATCCATCCATCCAACCAACCAACTAATACATTGTACTCTCTGTCTGTCTGTCCATCTGTTGATCCATTCATCTGTCTACCCTTCCGAGATAGTTCAACGTTCATGTTTCAAATTTGTAGCATTGATCAGACATTATGAAAATACGTCCAGATAAATTGATTCAATGGCCAGATCTTGTTCAGTGCTGGCGATATGAAGAATTGAGGGGAACCAAAAATCACCCTCCTGAGATACAGCGAGGAGAGCCAATAGGTCTCCTGAGATAGTTATGATTCTTAATCTTAATACTATATGATAACAAATCATAAAATAATTCATTGTTTTGTTCAACTTTTAACCCTTTACCCAATGTAATGGCCAAAACCGGCTAGCGCTATTCTAAAAAATCGCTAATTAATTTTCATTATTTTTTTCATTTCTTTTGTCTCAAAAACAGGGTATGACCCCTTGTTGGAATGACTCATCGAGCTCATTCTAACAAGGGGTCATAACTTATGTTTTCGAGACAAAAATTTTTTTTGTAAGTGTCTCTCTGCTTTTCATGTTAAGTAAAGGTTTAAGAATTGAATCACTCATTGAATGTACATGTATTATGTTATGATTTGTTATCATCTTTGATTATGATGTTTAAAGGAAAATAAACATTTATACAAACCTACTTAAGTTCTCAGACTTGCTTTTAATCAAAGATGCCATCATTTGATTGAGCAGTCAAATTCTTGAGTGTTTTTCCCCACTGACCTGACCGCAGTTTAGCACTGTGCTTGGCATACAACTCTCACCATACATATATTTTATCAACATAATTGATCCCAGTCTGATTAACAGTTTTATGGCTGATATGTCAGCCAGTGTTCCATGTCATGAAAGTCTTCAATTTAACTATATTCCCTCCACAGAAGTCAAGTGCTACTCAAAAGAACCAATTCCAAGTACAACTGCATTTCTGATTTGCATGCATGATGCAGTATCAAACTTGAAAACAACTCAAGGGGTGTCATCTCACATGCACATAGTGCTGCACGATATTCAAAACAGAATACCGGTATCAGTATTCCAAAAAATACCGTGGAATACTAGTATATCGAAAACTGTTCAGATATCTGAACATAAGTACCACAATCAATACTTGAGGTATCACAGCAGCCAGAATGAATCAGCATGCCTTGATGGTGTGGTTCGAAAAAACTTTACTCAACGCTGACGATATTAGAATTTATTATTTTATCAATTTTGTCCAAAACTTTCTGCAAAACAATATCATGTGACCCCTCATTGGAACGAGCTCAACGAGCTCGTTCCAATGAGGTGTCATGTGATATAGTTTCGTTGAAATTTTTTAAAATTATTTTTTCAACTGCTGAAATTGTATATTAGGTGGGCACATGCGGACGATTCCTTGGGTAAAGCGATAATATTATTCATTCAGAGCTACAGTAAAAAAAACTCAAGACATCTTGAAAATTAATTTTGGGTGAATAAATAATGATGATAAATCGATATTTTTGTAATTACACCGGTATTCAATCAATATTGGTTTGAATACCGGTATATATCGGTTTATCGATATACCGTGCAGGCCTACATGCACATCCTTTAATATGTTGCTACACTGGAAGTCGGTTGTCGGCTTTCAATCTGTTGCTACAATGGTAATCATAGCTCAATTTGATATGTTTTAAATTTCACGTTTGGAGACATTGACTCTTGTTCTAACTGTGATTTATTTAACCCATGTGGGGCATCAGTGATATCATTGAACAGTGTTCTCAGGTGTCATTTGATAATCGTTTGTTTTGAAAATTGACCGATTTGCACAAGTATGTTTTTTTATGCCCTCCTGGGATTGTGTTTGTGTGTGCAATATTTTGACAGGCAATGAAATCGCCTGCTTCAAAATGCCAGGCGTGCTTGTTCATACTCAACTTAGTGGTTGCTAATGACTGAAGTGTGTCATACTTTAACTTCACACCATGCTTGCCCTTGAATTGAGTGTGTCATTACTTTTGCCCAAGATAATAACTTCAAGGTCATAAACTATTCACCTCTCATGACTTACAATGAAACAAAAAAGTATTTAAATTCCTCAATACAATCCTCTTTTTACAGAAATTTGCCAGCTGCGGTTGCTTGAGTTTATCTCCATCACTATCACTATCATGCCATCATTATCTTTTGAGCTCATATTTAGGGAGTATCCATCAGTTCTACTGATATTTTCTTGTTTTTGCATGTAACTGGTGCCACATCATTTATTTTTTGGGGTGTAATTGAATGTTTGTAATATGTTTCTAGTTTTCACTGAGCTGACTATTTTGTTTTGTTTCTTTTCAGTCGCTTGTGTTATTACCACATTTGGTGCAAAACTAACATTTTCGAAGTCTAGTCTAGATATTGTTATTGGTCACACCTCAGTTATTGAACTAACTCTAAGGTATGAAATCAAATATCCACATATACATTGAAAACTATTAAAAATTTATGCAGCTGTTATTCTGTCTACAGTGGTCACTACCATTTGTTTAACAGTTATTACTCATTTCAATACAATCATTGTTTACATAATTGTTTTGTTAGTGGGTTTTTTTATGCTCTACACACAACCATGCACACACAGGTATGCACACATGCACGCATGCATATATGCACACACACACACACACAGATACCCAAATAAGATATGATAGATTAAAAGTCTTTATTGGATGTACTTAGGCCAAATGGGTTTTTAAACAAGGAAAATTTGTTGATTGTCAGGGTAAATTCTCAACATTTTGCAAGATCGTTTATGGAGTTAACAGGAGTGCACTTGTTTACTCTATAATCTATACTCTATAATCTATATGCAGATAACAAGTCAAATTTGTACTGAAGGTATGGTAACTGGTTTTGTGTTTAGAAAATGTCTACAATTAATTTAACAGGCTTATTCTATTAAGAGCTATCCAATTAAGAGGACTTTATGGTACCTGTAGCTTTCTGGTTGTTTAATTCCTTGCATGCTGCTGGTGGATATTCCTGCTCGGCACAGAATTTCTCTTGCCACTGAAATCTGAATAATTTGGGCATATTTAATCCAATTTCCACTTGCAAATTGAATGGATTTTTTCACCAATGATTTCTTGAGTTAAATTTAGGTGAATTTTTCATCAAATCTAGTCATGGCTGCTTCATAGTAGCCATGACTAGATTTAAAGAAAAATATCTTAAAAATACTCAGCGTGTTAAGAGGTAATGTATGTCCACTGTACTTGCATTTGATTGGATTAACTCATGACCTAACATAACGTTCAAATGTACCCAGTACTATATTTCTTGTGTTGTTCCTAATCATGTGGTGATTAATTATTATTCATAAATTCACTGTCACATTTAATGATCCTTTTGTACAGCTGTGAATATAATAGCCGTAAAATTAATGAACACATTAGGGGCATGGTGGCTCAGTAGGTAGAAGTGCAGGCTGCAAGCCGAGAGGTCCTCGGTTCAAATTCTACCTGTGGCAACTGTGTTGTGTCCTTGGGCAAGACACTTCACCCCCATTGCCCACATGGGGGCACGCTGGCGCTGTGTACTAAGGTGTACTACACGTCGATGGTGCACTTATCTTCAACCAATGCTAACCCTGCTTGTGTGGAGTTAGTATGTTGGGGAGCTGACAGTTGCTCGCCGCTGCTCGGTGGTTCTCTCTGGGTACTCCGGCTTCCTCCACCCGTAAAACTGTCATGGGCATGATTAGCCATTGTGCAGAAGTATGTGACCTTAAATACCAATAAATAAATAAATATAAATAAATGAACACATTGACTCCCTATTTGTTCAGGCATTTTTAATTATTTCTCACCATTAACCCTTTATCTAAAACAAAAGAACAACCACACTTGCAAACAAAATTCTTGAATAACTAAATGTTTCAATATTTTGTGCCAAGACATAGCTTATGACCCCTTATCGGAATAAGCTCAATGAGATCATTTCAATGAGGGGGTGATAAGGTATGTTTTTGAGACCAAAAAAATGAAAATTGAATGGTGATTTTTGTTAATAGTGCTTGTCGGTTTTGGCTGTTACGTTGGGTAAAGGGTTAACTGCTCTGATGAAATGCCACATGTCTGACTATTGGAAAGAATTCAGTGATCCCTTTCGAATATATGTTGTGTAACTGCATTTCATCAGCAAAGTTACTGATGCACAAAGCTTTTTTTAAATGATTATAAAGTAGATCATTGCAGTCCATGTCAAGTCCAAAGTCTGTTCATAAGTTGATCACACATCTTTCACTCAATCAGTCACTGTGATATGTACATTTTGTTATGAACACTCAGAATACTGAGTTATGCCTTTATGATTTTCCTAATGCAACTAAGATTCAGCCTGTTAACCCCTGAAAACTATTTTTAAACAATTTTTAATTTTTTTGGCAGTTGTTGTCATGTGGTGGGAGGGGTTTGTGTGTGTGTGTGTGTGTGTGTGGGGGGGGGGGGGGGGGGGGTTGGGTATTAATTCAAACTGTAATATTAAAGGCAAGAAATTTGCTGTAACTTTACCTTTGTCCACAGATTGGTTTTATCATATGATACACCACTGGAATTTTCAGATTGGTTTTATCATGTGGAGCACAGTGATTTCACAGGCCTTAAAATTTGTCCCAATAAAGTGAATTTGTGAATCAATTTTATGTCCTTAAACAATTTAGAATTTGAGAGTAATACTTTACTGTTGTTGCTGGTATATATGCCATATCAAAAACAAATTGCATATTAAAATATTTACTTGGTCTTATCTGACACAAGGTGACCCTGGCTGTTGATAGTGTCATTAAACCCCAATAAATAAATACTAGATCTTAACTCTGGAGGGCCTAGTTCCAATTTTTTTGAGTTTGTACTACATGTAGCAAACATGTTCCAACATACAGGCTTTTGTTGGCCTTGCTGATGGAAGTTTCAGTACCTTGGCAGTGGTTTCTAGTGAAGTCTTGGCTGCCTATACAGGCAGCCAAGGCTTTGCTAGACAGCACTGCCAAGTCTTTGGTATAAAGGAGCACAAAATAGTAGAATTCTCTTGGCTCCTTTCAAATGAACACTTGTGAGAATCATTTGTAAGGATCGAAATTGAATCTTGATTCTTGCATGAATTTTAATTTCTGTTTCATGTATATCTAACAATATTAATTATTTGGTAAACTTTATGAGAGCACTTGAAAAAATAAGCTGAAAACATCCTAGTCAAGATGAAGAACAGGAGACTTGACAATTGATGTAATAAATACCTGGCTTCCTCAACGTCTCTTCATTTTTCACTACTCTCTATAATGGATTTAATCCTTTTGTGTCACTTTTACATGCCCATTTTAAAGCTATACATATATGACAATGGTACACACTTTTCTTCTGTCTGTTCTGCTTGCATAAATAAAGCATTACCTGCTTTTAGAAAAAAAAGTTTTAAAACTTGGAAGCAACCATTAGAAAGAGTTAGGGTTGGCATGCCACTGCTAGCCCATACTCTTACTCTACTGACCTTTAAATATGACTGATATTTCCCATTTTAGCCCACTTTATGATGGGGATTCTGTTTCTTTGTATGTTAATTCACAGTACAAAAAGGGTTAAAATGACTAAAAAATATGTCACCTGAAACAATTATTGTTTGTTGGGAATGTGATATAGAATGAAAATAAACACAGAAAAATTGAAAAGACCAGTTATTTTTAAAATAAATTGAAAAGAGTCTCTTATTCTTCAGCTTTACGAACACTGATAGTGGCTTCCATTACTCAACCAGTTTAAGGATCCCTGCAGGAAGAATATTGTGATTAGCTGATCCAGTTACATTAGAGCCTGTTAATTGAATACCAGCTTTGCTATTGATGATATGCAATTAACAAGAATATTCAGTAAACGTGAGTTTCCCCAATTCATGGTAGTCTAATCATAAATTGAATATTTTATTTATGATTCTTGTATCTTGTTTGACAGAGCTCATTGAGTTCTGTCAGGCAATATAATTATGAATTCAATCCTTACATGTACAGTACTGTACAGTTGCCATAGACTGGTCGTAAAACTACACACATTCCACACCATGGGCAGTGATGTCCACGCACGTGTTTAACAGGTAATAAAAGTCATCAGCAAAATTTTAATTAATGAAGCACTGGATAGTACTCGGCACCTCATTAATTAAATTTTTGATGATTATTTCTATAATTGGTGTTTGGAATCTAATATTTTTTGTCCGTGGAAATATTGCACACCCGTGGAAAATGACTTGGCAGTCGTGCTGTATATTTGAGGTTTCTACGGCAAATTATCTGCAGTACCCTGTAGTGCCAAGGAATTTTGAGTTCATCTGTAAAATCTTTCTCTCGAGATTATAACATTTTTTGTGCAATTAACAGAAATTACTCCATAACCTATATGTAGTTAACAGTTCATATCTGTGTAAAAGTTTGATGTTTGCCAGTGATTGTGCATTTCACTCTTAACCTGCTGAGTATTTTCAAAATATTTTTTATCAAATCTAGTCATGGCTGCTACAAAGCAGCCATCACAAGATTTGATTAGATATTCATCTAAATTAAACTCTAGAGATCATTCATTGAAAGTTCATTCAATTTACAGGAAGGATAATTGGTTAAATGTGGCCAAATTATACATACTTCAGTGGTACATGTAATTACTTTGTGCCCTGGGCAGCAATATCCATCAGCAGCATGCAAGGAGTTAATAGGGTTCTCATTTCAGCTATAAATAGTATTTTTAGCTCACCTGACCTAAAATGCCATTTGAGCTTTTGTCATTACTTGGCGACCATCGCCTGCCATCCTCCTCCCATAAACTTTTCAAATTTTCATCTTCTTCTTTAGAACCGCCAAACTTGGTAGGAATGGTCTATGGGACGTCCTCTACAATTAATCCTTATTTTGTTCCTGTTGGATGAAAAACATGTCCGACAGAGACATTCTTTGATTTTGGTTGGTGGGTATTTAAAAATCTTCTCTAAAACTATAAAGACAAATGTTTTGAAACTTTGCATAATCAATCACTGGGCCCCCTCCACCAATGATCCTCATTTAGTGTTGATCGGATTGCAAATGTGGCTGCAATTGCGGCTTATAGTTACCATAAAAACCCTGTGGGAAATCACATTTTCATCTTCTTCCCTGGAACTACTGAACCGAGGTGAACCAAACTTGGATGGAATGATCTATGGGAGGTCCTCTACAAACGATCCTCATTTTGTTTCCGTCAGTTGAAAAACATGGCTTTCAACGATCCTCATGCATTGTTTATCGGGTTGCAAACATGGCCACAATTACAGCTTATAGTTACCATAGAAATCCAATGGTAAATCATATTTTCATCTTCTGTTCTACCAGGTGAGTGATTACAGGCTCTTTAGAGTCTCTTGTATTATGTTTGCTATTCTGTACTTGTATAGTGTTAGTTACAATTATTGATTGTCAGCATTTGAATAGAAACTGTCACTTTGGTTATGACTGTACATAGTCACAGCAGTCATAGTATGTGTTCTCTGATCAGTTATGTTACTATGTTTGGTGACAACAAAAAGACCAGAGTTTCCTTCAGACATTAATTGTTAACCTTTTACCTTATGTAAGTTACTGAAAACTGTTCCAGTAGCTGTAGTTACAGCAAAACAACTTTCGCATCATCAAACATCAAATTGAAGCCCACCATGAAAACTAGTTACACAGAATCAACTTTCCAGTCATGGAACTTGTTTTTAACTGACCTGAGGGTGCTTAACTAATCCCTGGCCATCCATCATATGTTGTCTGTCATTGTCACCCATCACTCACATCCATTATCATCATCCATTGTGAAGTTTGTATTTTTGACTTCTCCAAAACTACAAGACCAAACCTGACCAAGTTTGATCAGGATGTTCCTTATCATATGTCAATTCAAGTTTGTTCAAACAAGATTGCCAGGTCCTCAAGGGGCATAACTCTGATTGTTTCCACACATTTTTTTTAAAATTTGAAAATATTATTCTCCAGGGTAGAGCCACCAATAAGAATCTTTTGATATTTGGTGTAACAACATCCTTAATGTTGTCAGATTCTAATTTGTTGAAATCTCAAAGTGCCTGGGTTCATATTTTTGCTCTCCATGGGAGCTCAAATTTTAAGTTCATACAATATGACAAAACTTGTTTAAAATACTCCTTCTTCAAATCCACCAGTTAGAGAATCTTTTGATATTTGGTACTATTCATCCTTACAGTTTCAGATTCAATGTTGTTCAAATCAAGTCCCTATGTTGATATTGGGAGCTCGCTGTGGGAGCCCAAATTTCAGCTTAGTGAAATATAGGAAAAATTCTTTAAAAATCTTTTTCTTCAGACCCACCAGTCACATTCTTATGATAGTTGGTATTCAGCATCCTAAGGTGGGTCACATTTAAGTATGTTCCAATCAAGTCCCTTTGGAAGCCCAAATTTTGCCTTAGTGTAAAAATGAGGGCAATTCTTTAAAACTCTTCTCTTCTTATCCACCTGTCACAATTGTTTGATATATAGTATTCAACATCCTTAGAGGTATCAGATTCAAGTTTGTTCAAATCAGGTCCCAGGGTGCATATTTACGAGCCCAAATTTTAACTCTGTGCAATTTGGGAGAAGTTCTTTAAAAATTTTCTTCAGATCTGTCAGAATCTTTTGATGTTTAGCTTAACTTGACATCGTCAAGATAAGCTATTGCCATCACGCGTGCGGAAGTCTGTTAGTCTGTGGCGTCTGTTCACATTTTCCTTTAGCACGGGCTACACCCCACAGTTCTTGTCTGATCGTCACGAAATTTCATATGCAGGTTTGGGGTCATGTCTAGATGAGAACGTCCCCTTTTAGTCGCGATCGGGCAACCGGTATGGCTGCCCGAGCCCAAAACCCGAAAACCATTAGCACAGTCTACAGGTCGTATTTATGAAGGGATTTCATTGTAACTTGGTGGGATGCCTCTGGATAATGCCTAGATGAGAACGTCCCCTTTTGGGCATGATCTATCAACCCTGATGGCTGCCCAAGCCGAAACCCAAAAACTTTTAGCACAGTCTGCAGGTCATGTTTAATGTGGAGGGATTTCATTGTAACTTGATAGGATGACTCCATATGATGTCTAGATGAGAATTTCCCCATTTGGGCATGATCTGCCAACCGTGACGACTGCCCGAGCCCAAAACCCGAAATCCTTTAGCACAGTCTACAGGTCATATTTATTGAGGAATTTCATTGTAACTTAGTGGGTTGACTTCATACTATGTCTAGATGAGAAAGTCCCCTTTTGGACGTGATTGGGCAACTGTGACGGCTGCAGGGGCCCGAAGCCCGAAAACCTGTAGCACAGTCTAGAGGTCATATTTATGAAGGGATTTCATTGTAACTTGGTAGGATGACTCCATATAACGTCTAGATGAGAACGTCCCATTTTGATCGCGATCATGCAGCCTTGATGGGTGCCCGAGCCCAAAAACCTTTAGCATAGACAAAAGGTCATATTTATGGAAGGATTTCATTGTAACCTGTTAGGTTGACTCCACATAATGCCTAGATGATGACATCCCCTTTTGGTCGTGATTGGTCAGTTGTGATGGCTACAAGTGCCCGAAGCCCGAAAACCTTGAGCACAGTCTACAGGTCATATTTATGAAGGGATTTCATTGTAACTTCGCAGGATCTCTCCAGATGATGCCCAGATGAGATTGTCCCCTATGGTTACGATCATTCAGCCATGATGGCTGCCCGAGCCCGAAGCCCGAAAAACCTTTAGCACAGTCTACAGGTCATATTTATGAAGGGATTTCATTGTAACTTGGAAGGTAACTTCATATAATGTCTAGATGAGAACGTCCCCTTTTGGACATGATTGGACAACTGTGACGGCTAAAGGTGCCCGAAGCCCGAAAACCTTTAGCACAGTCTACAGGTCATATTTATGAGGGGATTTCATTGTAACTTGGTAGGATGACTCCAAATAATGTCTAGATGAGAACGTCCCATTTTGATCGCGATCATTCAGCCTTGATGGGTGCCCGAGCCCAAAAACCTTTAGCATAGGTAAAAGGTCATATTTATAGAAGGATTTCATTGTAACCTATTAGGTCGACTCCATATAATGCCTAGATGATGACATCCCCTTTTGGTCGTGATTGGTCAACTGGTCAACTGTGATGGCTACAGGTGCCCGAAGCCCGAAAACCTTGAGCACAGTCTACAGGCCATATTTATGAAGGGATTTCATTGTAACTTCGCAGAATCACTCCAGATGATGCCCAGATGAGATTGTCCCCTTTGTTTGCGATCATTCATCCATGATGACTGCCCGAGCCCGAAGCCCGAAAACCTTTAGCACAGTCTACAGGTCATATTTATGAAGGGATTTCATTGTAACTTGGTAGGTTGACTTCATATAATGTCTAGATGAGAACGTCCCCTTTTGGACACAATTGGGCAACTGCGACGGCTTCAGGGGCCCAAAGCCCAAAAACCTTTAGAACAGTCTACAGGTCACAATTATGAAGGGATTTCATTGTAGCTTGGTAGGATGACTCCAAATAGTGTCCAGATGAGAACGCCCCCTTTTGGTCACGATCATTCAGCCTTGATGGCTGCCCGAGCCCAAAAACCTTTAGCATAGGCAAAAGGTCATATTTATGGAAGGATTTCATTGTAACCTGTTAGGTTGACTCCATATAATGCCTAGATGATGACATCCCCTTTTGGTCGTGGTTGGTCAGCTGTGATGACTACAGGTGCCTGAAGCCCGAAAATCTTGAGCACAGTCTACAGGTCATATTTATGAAGGGATTTCATTGTAACTTCATAGGATCACTCCAGATGATGTCCAGATGAGAATGTCCCCTTTTGGTTGCGGTCATTCAACCATGATGGCTGCCCAAGCCTAAAGCCCGAAAATCTTTAGCACAGTCTTCAGATCATACTTATGAAGGGATTTCATTGTAACTTGGTAGGTTGACTTCATGTAATGTCTAGATGAGAACAGCCCCTTTTGGGCACCATTAGGCAACTGTGTTGGCTACAGGGGCCCAAAGCCCCAAAATCTTTAGCACAGTCTACAGGTGATATTTATGAAGGGATTTCATTGTACCCTGGTAGGATGACTCTAAATAATGTCCAGATGAGAACGTCCCCTTTTGGTCGCGATCATTCAGCCTTTATGGCTGCCCGAACCCAAAACCCCAAAACATTTTGCATAGTCTATTGGTCATATTTATGGAAGGACTTCATTGTAACATGTAAGTTTGACTCCATATAATGTCTAGATGATGACATCCCCTTTTGGTTGTGATTGGTCAACTGTGATGGCTTCAGGGGCCTGAAGCCCAAAAACCTTGAGCACAGTCTACAGGTCATATTTATGAAAGGATTTCATTGTAACTTCATAGGATCACTCCAGATGATGCCCAGATGAGAATGTCCCCTTTTGGTTGCGATCATTCAACCATGATGGCTGCCAGAGCCCAAAGCCCAAAAACCTTTAGCACAGTCTACAGGTCATATTTATTAAGGGATTTCATTGTAACTTGGTAGGTTGACTTCATATAATGTCTAGATGAGAACGTCCCCTTTGGATGCAATTGGGAAACTGACGGCTACAGGGGCCCGAAGCCCGAAAACCTTTATCACAGTGTACAGGCCATATTTATGAAGGGATTTTAATGTAACTTGATAGGATGACTCGTTTTGGAATAATTTCACTGTAACTTGGTAACTTTTGTTGATATACGTTAACTGTGAGGGCCACATACATTAACTGTGAGGTCATATTAACCCACCCCTCAGCTCTTTAGTACAGTGTGCACCTCATATTATTTTTATCATAAGCATAGCATACAGGGAACAGAAATGAACATATTCCCAATTATCACAATTCTTGTCTTATTTCATAATCCTTTCATAAACATTGAACATTATCCTTTTCATCAAACACAACACATAAGTTAAGCTACAGTGTCATTGACACTTTCATTATTATTCAGCATCCTTAGAAGAATTAGAGTCAAGTTTATTCAAATCAAGTACCTGGGTGCATTTTTGAACTCGGTAAGGGAGCCTAAATGTTTATGTAATATGAGAATTCCTTTGAAATCTTTTTCTTCAGATCCATCAGACAAAATCTTTTGATATTTCACATTCCACTTGCTTAAGGGGATCATATTCAAGTTTGTTGAGATAAGGTCCCTGGGTGCCTATAAAGGGTCCCTATGGAAACCCGAATTCTGACATTTTTTTGTAAATCTTCATCTTCAGGTCCATCAGTCAAAATCTTTGCCATATTCAGCATCCGTAAGGGGATCAGATTAAACTTTGTTCAAATCAAACCTCCAGGCTCATATTTTGGCTCCATATGGAAGCCCAGATTTTGGGGTGATGGTGGGAGGGTTCATTGCATGATTTTTTCATTGCTTCAAAATGGATTTTGCGGGATTTTGAGTGGTTTTATGCAAAATAAAATTTGTTCACCCAGTTTGCCCTAATATTGTGGGTGGTAGGGGTGGGCTCCAATGTAAGAAATTTTCAACCAAGAGCCCCCAATCAGGCCATTTGGGTGATTGGGTGAACATTTGTTTTTCCATAAAATCAATTCAAAACTTATTTTAAAGCAAAAGAAGAAATCACACAGTGGACTGCAGACTGTCACCTTTTTCAGCATTACTGAAAATTTGGGCATGTAAATCCTCTTACATTGACAACAGAATTACAAATAAATACTTGACTTCATTTATCTGCAGTGTTAACAACTAATAGATGCTGAATGGGACCTTAAATCCCTCTTGGAGCAACTTTCTAAGGTGAGCGCCTCAGGCCCCCTGGGGCCTTTTGTTTGTCAATAATAATTAAAATGTGTTGTAAATACTCAATTTTTATTGCCTTAAAAAATGTGTACAACACCAAAATACTCATTTTTCACAGTCATCAAAGTATATCCCTTAAAAGTGATTGGCTATTGTGAGGCGTCAGAAAACTGAAACCTCCTAGAAATTTGTTTTTGTTGAGCATTGTGTATTTAGAGCAACAATTGCCCATAAGATAGTAGCAGGTGAGACACTTTTCTATATGTGACTAATAAGCATTATAGTAATCCAGTTGTTTTGAGATCAGTGGTATTTAGGAACTTTAAAGTCATCAGTTACATGTTGGAAGTAGGGCTGCACGGTATATCGATAAACCGATATATACCGGTATTCAAACCAATATTGATTGAATACCGGTGAAATTACAAAAATATCGGTTTATCATCATTATTTATTTACCCACAATTTAATTTTCAAGATGTCTTAAGTTTTTTAACTGTAGCCCCGAATGAATAATATTATCCCTTTACCCAAGGAATCGTCTGCATGTGATTACGTAATATAAATTTTAGCAGTTGAAAAAATAATTTTCAAAAATTTCAACAAAACTATATGTGGCCCCTCATTGGAACGAGCTCGTTGAGCTCGTTCCATTGAGGGGTCACATGATTTTGTTTTGTAGAATTTTTTTGGAAAATCTGATTTAATTTTTTTTTTAAATAATAAATTTTGATATCGTCTGCCTCAAAGTGGGGTAAAGGTTTTTCGAACCGCATCAACAAGGCATGCTAATTCGTTCCAACTGTGATGCCTCAAGCCTCGATTGTGGTACTTATGTTAATTTTTCTGAACAGTTTTCGATATACCGATACACCACAGTGTTTTTTTGAATACAGATACCGGTATTCCATTTTGAATATCGTGCAGCCCTAGTTGGAAGGAAATATTAGAGAAACCAATACCAGTCTCATGGGGATACTGAACCAAACCAATCATTGAATACTGAAACCATCTGAATTTTCAAATTTTCCTAAAGTTGCTATTTATAAGGCCTTGTTGAGGCTTGATAACAGTTGAAAGGATCATCTTCCTGAAAGAAGTGACTGATTTTTTTTCAGTTTTGTTAACCCTTAATGGACTGAGCAGCTGATAGCAGTTGAAAGGTTCCTTTTCATGAAAGAAGGACCTGGGCAGTTGTTCTGAATTCCCACTAGACTACAAACTGTACATGGCCAGTTACTTAGCAGTGATTTCTAGCCATGACTTGACTGGAAATCAGTGCCCAGGTGTTGTGTCTATTGTCAGCAGGACCTCCTAAAACAGCATTCTGAGGGCACATGCTCTGAGATCACTAAAGCCTAATTAGGCCTTTAAAGGTTAAAGTGTGTTTAGAACAAGTCACAAAATTACTTTTGATATGATTTGTGTTGGCAGAAAATTTCAATGTTGAACTTATTGGCAGTGGCATTTGGAGCACTGTGGTGGAATGACTAAGAAAAACTTATTCTGAATTTTCCAGATGTGAATTTCCCTTTAGTACTATCAGTAAATCTCAGTTATGTCAGATACTGAATACTGAGCCAATACAGTGATATGCCCCCTAAAAATATGGAAATCGATACCGAACTCAAAATACCGACCATTTCTAGAAAATATGTAGCTTAAGAAAACTTGTATGGTATGGAAGATAATTTTGAAAATACTGAAGTTGAGAAAAACTGCAGCAAATATACAATAAAATATTTTTAAAATTGTTTTCAATGTTTGCCTCCAAAAACTAGCAACAAAACCTCAGTAGAGTTACCTCAATGAGATCTTTTCAGTGAGGAGGGTTATATGCTATGTTTTTAGACAAGAATTGGAAAATTTGTATTATTTATTCAAGAGTTTTTTGAAAAGTGTTCAAAATCAAGGCAAAATAAACAATTCCATCTTGGTTTTTCGTGTTTTCTCTAGATGAACAAGTAACTTATTAGGTGTTGCACACCAATGGACAGGAAGTGTAATAAATCAACCATTGTTTCATTATTGGCATATATTAAATTAGTTCCTTCCTTCTTCATCTTTTTCTCCTTTTCAGTAAAGCTTTGAAGCATGAAGCTGTTTTAGAATTCACATATGACCATGCTGATCTGGTTGAAAATATTCCAAATGTAAATATAGCTCCAGGAAAAACCAAAGTTGGTTCATTTAACATCACATCAGTGAGTGCTGGTCACGTTATCATTGGTGTTAACTCCACATCATTAGAATTACATGAGTAAGTATTTGTTTTGTTTACTCAAAATACTGCAATTTTGCATTTGGGGGGGGGGGGGGGGGGGGGGGGGGGGGCTTAGTTTACTCTTGTAGATCAAAGCAGACTTTTGTTCCATCAGATCATAATCTGATCGCAACACTTTTAGTTTAGTTTAACTCTTAATCTGCTGAGTATTTTCAAGATATTTTTCATCAGATTCAGTTATGGCTGCTATATAGCAGCCATGACTGGATTTGATGAAAACTTCATCTCAATTTAACTTAAGAAATCAGTGGTGGCACAATCCATACAGCTTTCAGGATTAAAATTGATTAAATGTGCCCAAATTATGGGCAGGAATATCTGCCAGCAGCATATAAGGGGTTAAACAGTATTTTATTTCAAAGTTTTATGTACAAATTATACTGTTAGAAAAGAGCGCTCATAAAACATAGAATTCAATATGTGAAAATTCATTCAGTGGCAGCCATGCTGCTAGGGCTGCACAGTATATCGATAAACCGATGTATACCGGTATTCAAACCAATATCGATTGAATACCGGTGTAATTACAAAAATATTGGTTTATCGTCATTATTTATTCACCCTCAATTTAATTTTCAAGATGTCTTGAGTTTTTTAACTTAAGCTCCGAATGAATAATATTATCCCTTCATCCAAGGAATCGTCTGCTTGCGCCCTCGTCATATACAAATTCAAAAGTTTCAACAAAACTATATCATGTGACCCCTCATTGGAACAAGCTCGTTGAGCTCCTTCCAATGAGGGGTCACATGATATAGTTTTGTTGAAATCTTTGGTTAAAATATGATAAACTAATTTTGAAAATAATAAATTTTGATATTGTCTGTCTTGGGTAAAAGGTTTTTCGAACTGCATCATCAAGGCTTGCTAATTCGTTCCGACTGTGATGCCTCGACTCCAGTCTCGATTGTGGTACTTGTGTTCATATATCTGAACAGTTTTCGATATACCGGTATACCACGGTATTTTTTGGAATTCCGTTACTGGTATTCAGTTTTGAATATCGTGCAGCCCTACATGCTGCTTATTTTACCTATCTTCAAGACATCAACACATTTATACCAGTGGATGAAGATTTCATACATAAAATATCGTGAAATCAAGAGTCTGAACAAGAAAAACAAATGAAAGTAGCATCATATTTGCCTTGTTTCACATTTCATTTTCAACAGGTGAGATTCTGCAGTGTTGTGGGCAGGAATGCACACAGAGAGTTCCAACAGGATCACAACTTAGTTACGATCTGATTTAGATTCTTCGTCAACATATACAATAACTATACTGTGATCACAAAAGTAGACAGAGAATTTCAATCGGATTGTGACTTGGTCGTGGTCCATTTGAAGTTCCCTGTCCACATTTCTATCAGTAGCATATAGAATCTCTCCTGTCAAAGAAGAAATACAAGAACATTGAATCAGAGATGCTATTTTCATCAGTTTTTAGCTCAACTTGCCAACATCAGGTATGATCTGTTGGGATGAGTCTGTATGTTTATATGTGCATATGTCTGTACATCTGTAAGTCCACAATTCCTTTAGCACACCAAATCAGAATCAAATTTCATACCTTGCTTTGGGGTACATGTAATGTCCAAATGAGAATTTTGTTGAAAAACATGGCCACCAGTGGCCATCTTGGATGTGGCATATAAGTTATCAACAATTCCATTAACACACCCTATAGGTCGCATCTCTCACCCGATGTTTTTCAAATTTCCTAATTGTCTTTGGGATAATGTCTAGATGGGATCTGTTGAGTTTTTCTGAATTTTGTTGAAAAACATGGCCGCTGGTAGCCATCGTGGATTTGGCATATAAGTTGTTAACAATTCCTTTAGCACACACACCTTATCAGGTCTTCTCTCACTTAAAATTGTCAAAAAAAAACGCTCCATTAGCACACTGTAGAGGCCGCATCTCTCACCCGATCATTTTCAGATTTCACACGAGTCCTTGGGGTAATGTCTGGACGGGACCTGTTGTGTTTTTCTGAATTTCATTAAAAACATACCCACCAGTGGCCATCTTGGATTTGGCATATAAATTGTCAACAATTCCTTTAGCACACACACCTTATCAGGTGCTTCTCTCACTCAAAATTGGCAAAAACTCTATTAGTACATCCTACAGGCCGCATCTATCACCCGATCATTTTCAAATTTCTCATGAGTCCTTGGGGTAATGTCTGGATGGGACCTTATGAGGTGCTTCTCTAACTCAATCTTTTTCAACTCTCTTATGTGGCTTCAGGGTGATATCTTGATGGGATCTATCATGTAGAAACTTCAGTGAATGACTTGGCATTACATGAACTTTCTATTTAGTTCAGTCCCTCCTTGGTCCAGTTGAGCTGCAGTGTCACTGACACTTTCATTGTTGATACAGGCTTGATTTTACGGTATTATATTTACGAAATGTCAACCCACTGGTGAAAATTTGTCGAGGATAATTTTTGTGATCACAGTACTGTAACTACTTTATCAGCCCAGAACATTCATAATGTTACTTCCATTACACAAAAATATGCTGTTGACGACACTCTGTCAGGGATGATTTAAGTTGGTTGGTTGAAGCACATTCACAGCCCAAGTAGTCTTGATGTTACTTCCATTAACCCTGGGGCCTAATTCCAACTTTGATAACTTTTTAATGCAAAGGAACAGGTGCCCAACATGCATTGTTTGGATAAACTCAAAATTTGTTTTCTAAGTACCTTGTCCGTTGTTTCTAAGCAAGTCTTGCCTGTCTTTATAGGTTAAACAAATCATATACATGTGTAATATTGGAGATGCTCTGTTGGAAAGTACTCTTGAGCAGTTTTCATCAGTGTACCACATGGCAACACTTCATCAGCAAAAGCAAAGATATGCAAAGATGTTGTTTCCATCTGTAAATAGATCACTATACTTGAACTCTGATGTATTTTTTACACGTTTATTTAGCATCCCTTCTAATTGTGTTGGTGATTTTGTGAATTGAATTCTGCAAAATTATTTTGTTATAAATGATAGGAGAAAGTTTAACTTGTAGAGTGCAAAATAATATTGGTAATCAGAAATAAATCATTGATTATGGTTTTGTTATTATTTATTGGAGTCAAGAGTGCCTTTAACAAAACAAAATCCATATCAACAAAATGTCTCTTGTTCCTAGTTGCAATTAAAAGCGCATTCTAAGAAGTGACTTAATCATGGACCCACACTTTTCAGTAATTAATATATTATACTTTCAAAATAATCGGCACTGTCCCTTTGTGTCACACCATACATTATAACCTAATACAGTGGAACCCTGTTAATTGAGTAGCCACTTTGCCAGTGAAAAGTTAACAGCAGTATTCATGTAACAGGGGCCTGATCACTTTCCAGTATTCTAGAGCTAAACTCAGCATTTATTTTATTATATCTTGTTTGACAGAACTCTGTCAATTTTTACCAGATTTGGTCTATGGGTTCTACTCAAGAATGAGTTTGAAAATCAGTCCTGCCATAATTGTTTCATGAGTTATGCCTCGTAAATTATTTTATGTTTGAATTTCTGACATGAGGACAGTGTCAGCATGATAACTTAAACAAACATTATATGATTTTTACCAAATTTGGTCTGCTCCACTCAAAAATGTCTTGGATGAGTTTGAAAACCAGTCCTGCTTGAATTTTTTTCTGGAGTTATGCTCTTAGATTGTTTCCTAATTTCACTAGTTTCAGGTGCTAGCACAGATTCCTCTTAGCCCCTACAACTCGACCTCAGAATTTCCGATTCCAAAAGCTCTTGTTAATTTAAGTAACTGAAGTTTACTCTATAACCAATATGTTTTATGCAATAAACAAGTCATACTTGTACTGTATGTATAGTAAATGTTTTTTTGTGTTTGGAAGTATATTCAATTAACACAGGGTTATTCAGTAAAGAGATATCCAATTAAGTGGACTCCACTTTATCCACAAATGTAGAGATACCTGCTAACCATGCTCTTTTGGTGTCAGGCCTGTATAGATTGGACATACAATCATTTCATTTGCCAGTCACTCGCCATGGAAGAAATAGGATGACCAATTTATCAGGTAGTGTATTACACCACAGCATATCATAAGTTCTGAAATATCCCTGTGAAATAAACTGCTGTAATTTAGAAGTTTATATCAGCCTCAGCCCTAACACTGGGATACATAGCAGTATCACTTTGCTCTTTTCTTGCTTACAAAATCTGAAAAATGGGTTACCTACAAAAATAAGTTGCCTGATAAACATCAGGTATCCTTTTTGGTGGGCTGCTTTAACCTGTAAGGGTCTATTTCCGACTTTGGTCAATTTTTACTGTATTAGAACAGATGCTCCATCTTGCTGTGTTTGGATAAACTTGCAAGGAACCCTCTTAAGAACATTAGCAGTTGTTTCTAGGGAAGTCTTAGCTGTCTGTATAGGCAGCCAAGACTTGCATAGACACAACTGCAGTCGCAGAGCATCAAATGTCACAGTGTGTCAAGAATGTATAAAAAATCTCCTTTGTTTAAGGGTTAATTTGTACAGTCCTAGGAGTATATGTTCTAGTCTGATCATAGTTTGCACAATTTTTCCTACTAGGTATAAACGTTTCGACTAAACTTGGCTTTGCACCTATGTTGCAGTCATGACATAGTCAAAGGTGCTGAAAGTGACCTTGAACTCTGATAAAATTTCTCCTTCTTCGTACTCAACCATCCTTCAACCCCCAAGGTTACGACCCATCTTTGATGACCTTGTGCTGGTGAACTGTACCCCCATTTTGTACAGATTTTGAGAGTTTTACAAGAATCTGTGCCCGTTTCTGGTATTACATATATAAGAAACATTTTTTGGCAGTTATCCTATGATTTGTGTCAATTGATTTTGTAATCTTATCACAGGAAAAAAAAACAGTCATCGATGATGTTCTTATGAATGTTCTTATCAAAAAAATATATTTCATCCCCTTCTGGGTTTTAATGGAAGTGTATCAGATGCCCCCTTTTTCATTTAGACCAGTTCACTGCTTTGTAATTATTTTTATACACAAAACCTGTCATTAATGAATTTGTGTGTGTGAGGTCAACATTCAACCCTTCAGTCCCCATACAACCAAATACTGACACTTTTATATTGCTTTGAAACAATTACCCCTCTGTGTTCTTCCATGAAACTGAACAGATGAGCTACATTTATCTTGGCAATGTTTTACAGCATTGTTGGTAGACTATACAAGCAGCCAACATTGATTTAGAAATGTTGTTAACCATTAAGGACCTAATTTTGACTAATAACTTTTTTATGAAAAGGAACAGGTGCCCCAACATGCATTGGTTGGTAAACTTAAAACTTGTTTTCTAAGTACTTGATCAGTTGTTTCTATGCAAGCCATGGCTGCCTCTGTGGGCAGCCAAGTCTTGACTAGAAACTACTGCAAAGCCACAGGAGGTAGTCTTTCAACATATAGTGAAAATGTATAAAAATCTCCAGACCCTTAAGAGTTAAGTAATCTTCAGCTATGTATATACATACACAGTAGTAATTATCATAAAAATTAATCTGCAGCTTGAAGGATTAAGTGTCATACATGTACATCTCAATTATTGTCTTTAACAGTTTAAATGATGTATACATTAGAGTGGATATAGTACATAATGCAGCCCTGGTGGTTTTAAGTATGGTGATTGGTTGGATCTACTTTGCAGCCTGGTCAGTTTCTTTTTATCCGCAGTGTTATGAAAATTACAGAAGGAAAAGGTGAGCATTTGTAAAGTTGACATCATGGTGCTGTTTTTTTATGTTTAAGATCTCTTAATAATCAGGCCATTTTGACCTAAAAAGTTAAAAATTTGTTTCTCAGACCCTCCTACATGGTCCTTATGGCTGCTACATGCCCTTTCTTTTTATAACCAATGCAAACTTTAAAAAAAAAATCAAATTGTTTTTGTTTGATATTTTACCCAAGTTAATAAAATTGATAAATTTATCCCTTGAGTGTAATAAGGCCTTGCAATGAATGAAAGGGGCGAAATACACCAGCACTCAGTGCTATTCTGTAGATTATGAGGCCTAAAACATAAAACAAACCAAGAACAAAAACTTGAACAATTACATAAAACAAACCAAGAACATTTTTACAAAATATGGCCTGAGAAACAGATCTTCTTTGTGGAGCCTTAGATTAGGTTATTTTGGGCACAACTGCAAATATAGATCCACTGTGTTGCAGCCTGGAAGAAGAGATGCATTGATATCTTCACCTTCTCTGCATCTGTTTTTTTCCCCTAAAAAACAGATGCCCCAGTTTACAGCCTCTCGTTTTGAGCCTTCTCTGTTTGTATTGGTTCTCCTCCTTGAGCTGAGCATTTACCTAGAAGGTTTCTTAGTTGTTTGGTGTCAAGCCCAGTGACCAGCCGTGAGAGCAACTAGGGCGATTATGTTGCCCTTCTAAGCTCTAAGTCACCTAGAAAAATAGTCGGGGTGATTACAAGTCACTCTCTAAAAATTGGCCAAAATGAGGAAAGGCTGAACTGAGTGACCCGAGGTTTACATGAAAATGATTATTTTCAAGAATCGAATGTGCTTGAGTGTGATAAATGGGCATTTTCATTCGTCAAATAAGCGACCATTTATTTGAAATCACACCGTAATCAATTGGCATTGTCACTTTTGGCAGATTTTTTATTTCTATTTTGTTCTGTTTCAGTCAGAGCTTCAAGTGTCGAAATGAAAATAGGTGACTTTCGCGACTCAACAAAATAACCCAGTTTGAAAGTAGGTTACTTCGCTTAGGATGCCGAAAATGTATACACAACAGACGTATTTTCTAACACTGTATTTTTATTTTGTTTTGCTGACGACTGTTAACTGTTGGGCCGTCTACTTCCAGAAAAACACGAATGGAATTGAAATGCACGAAAAAAAGCTTTAGTGATGTCAAGAAAAGCTTTGTACAGGGCACAAGTGTGCATGTGAAGGAGCTTGAAAAAGTGGTCCTCCTAAATACCGGAATGACATGAAATGACGCGGAAATGACACCGGAATGCTATAAAAATGATGCTGAATGACATTTATTTTACAAAATACTTGACCCCAGAATGTTTTTTGTTTATTAACTAACAAAGTACCTTCCAAGCAACCTTCTTACAACATCTGGTCCTGTTCACACTTTCAGACTTAGGAAATTATTAGCTTAGTAGACTTTGGTGAAAGGCAACCACAGGAGGGTGCTGGGGGGATTGGCATGAAGAAGAGGGGAGGGGTCATGAAGGAGAGGGTAGCAGTGGGGGATTTTCAGTCAATAATTACGTTGTGATTTTTTAACCTGGCAAAGATGCATCATAGACAACTGGACCTGGATTAATCAGACGTTAATGGAGGGTCACAAGCTGAAAATATGAAAGGGGGGGGGGGGGTACATAATTTTTAATTTTCCCCACTTGCCTATGAAGTCTCCCTACTTGACTCTGCAGTCTCCCTATTTTTTCTGGAGGGAGACATGAAGTTGGTCCCTGGTCAAGCCTAGCTGCTGTTTAAATGTAAATTAAGCATTAGGTGTAATATATACATGTTATACGACACTGTTAATACAGATTACTTTTCAATGGCAAACTCTAAAATTATATACCTGTTGCATTGTTTGAGTCGACAGGTAGGCCCCAACCTATATTACATGCATCAGGGAAACTTGACTAAATAATATATACATGTATGGCCAAAACACTGTAAAGATTTTTTGTCCCCCTTACAATCAATATATAGAAATGGATCCCCACTGTCTATCCATCCATGTGTCCATGCATCTGTCCTCTTATTTTGTGAACACGATAACATGAAAAAATGTAATTAGATTTTCACAAAACTTGTTATAGACATATATTTTGAGAAGATCTTAGTCAAGGTTAATATTCACCAAATTTCCTCGGCTTTTATAGGAGTTATTTTCCTTTTTGTTGGAAATTTGGTGTTTGTCTGATAATGACTTTGTGAACATGATAACTTTAATAAATGTAATTGGATTTTCATGAAACATACTACAGGCATACATTGTGAGAAGATCTTTGTCATGTTCGATATTCCCCAAATTTCCTTAGGTTTTGTAGGAGTTATACCCCTTTTTGTTTAAAATGCAGTGTTTGTCTGATATTGACTTTGTGAGTGCCACATCTTGAATAACTGTAATCAGATTTTCATGAAACTTCCTATTTGCATACATTGTGAGAAGATCTTGGTCAAGTTCGATATTTCCCAAATTTCCCCTTCTTTTGTAGGAGTTATGTCTCTTTTTGTTGGAAATTTGGTGTTTGTCTGATAAGGACTTTGTGAACGTGAGAAACTAAACAAATGAAAATCAGATTTTCACAAAACTTTCTATAGCCTGTAATAGTGTATTCATTTGTTCCAGGTCTTATTACCCACAATTTCTGAAGGGAAAGGCTTTTTATATCTTATTTGCATATTCATTCAAGCATTTGATGCCTACATCTTGGACTCGACTCTGAGAGTCGAGTCCAAGATGTTGGCATCAAATGCTTGAATGAACTCTAGCCCACTGTATATTTTATTCTGCCAGCTGTGACCAGATTTCTGAGCTGCAAAAATGTAGCAGGAATAGCCACAAACAAGGCCTGAAATTGTTACCAGGTCTGCTTACTCATCTCCTTACCTCCCCATTTCCAATAAAAGGGGCCTTTCAGGCCTTAATTCCTAAGTTCAGTCTGCACCTCACATTATTCTTACTGAAAACAAGCATGTAGGAAACAGAAATTAACACATACTCAATTATCACAATTTTTCTCTTATTTCATAATCCTTTCATAAACATTGAACATTATCCTTTTCATCAAATACTACACACAGTCAAGTTAAGCTTGTGTCATTGACACTTTCAGCACTGGCCACTTTGGGCCATTATGTTGGGTGTAGGGTTAACCTTTTACCTAACAAGAATAGAAGATGACAATAGCCAAAAAAAATTTTGGGAATAAAAAAAGATTTCAGTTTTTAGCTTTAACTTGACATAGTCAAGATAAGCTATTGCCATCACGCGTGCGGAAGTCTGTTAGTCTGTGACGTCTGTTCACATTTTCCTTTAGCACGGGCTACACCCCGCAGTTCTTGTCTGATCGTCACAAAATTTCATATGCAGGTTTGGGGTCATGTCTAGATGAGAACGTCCCCTTTTGGTTGTGATCGGGCAACCGGTATGGCTGCCCGAGCCCAAAACCCGAAAACCATTAGCACAGTCTACAGGTCGTATTTATGAAGGGATTTCATTGTAACTTGGTAGGATGCCTCTGTATAATGCCTAGATGAGAACGTCCCCTTTTGGGCATGATCTATCAACCGTGATGGCTGCCCAAGCCCGAAACCCAAAAACTTTTAGCACAGTCTGCAGGTCATGTTTAATGTGGAGGGATTTCATTGTAACTTGGTAGGATGACTCCTTATGATGTCTAGATGAGAATTTCCCCATTTGGGCGTGATCTGCCAACCGTGACGACTGCCCGAGCCCAAAACCCGAAAACCTTTACCACAGTCTACAGGTCATATTTATTGAGGAATTTCATTGTAACTTGGTGGGTCATGTCTAGATGAGAAAGTCACCTTTTGGGCATGATTGGGCAACTGTGACGGCTACAGGGGCCCAAAGCCCAAAAACCTTTAGCACAGTCTAGAGGTCATATTTATGAAGGGATTTCATTGTAACTTGGTAGGATGACTCCAAATAATGTCTAGATGAGAACGTCCCATTTTGATTGCGATCATGCAGCCTTGATGGGTGCCCGATCCCAAAAACCTTTAGCATAGGCAAAAGGTCATATTTATGGAAGGATTTCATTGTAACCTGTTAGGTTGACTCCATGTAATGCCTAGATGATGACATCCCCTTTTGGTCGTGATTGGTCAGTTGTGATGGCTACTAGTGCCCGAAAACCTTGAGCACAGTCTACAGGTCATATTTATGAAGGGATTTCATTGTAACTTCTTAGGATCATTCCAGATGATGCCCAGATGAGATTGTCCCCTATGGTTGCGATCATTCAGCCATGATGGCTGCCCGAGCCCGAAGCCCAAAAACCTTTAGCACAGTCTACAGGTCATATTTATGAAGGAATTTCATTGTAACTTGGTAGGTTAACTGCATATAATGTCTAGATAAGAACGTCCCCTTTTGGACATGATTGGGCTACTGTGACGGCTAAAGGTGCCCGAAGCCCGAAAACCTTTAGCACAGTCTACAGGTCATATTTATGAGGGGATTTCATTGTAACTTGGTAGGATGACTCCAAATAATGTCTAGACGAGAACGTCCCATTTTGGCCATGGTCATTCAGCCTTGATGGGTGCCCAAGCCCAAAAACCTGTAGCATAGGCAAAAGGTTATATTTATAGAAGGATTTCATTGTATCCTGTAAGGTTGACTCCATATAATGCCTAGATGATGACATCCCCTTTTGGTCGTGATTGGTCAACTGTGATGGCTACAGGTGCCTGAAGCCCGAAAACCTTGAGCACAGTCTACAGGTCATATTTATGAAGGGATTTCATTGTAACATCGCAGAATCACTCCAGATGATGCCCAGATGAGATTGTCCCCTTTGGTTGCGATCATTCAACCATGATGGCTGCCCGAGCCCGAAGCCCGAAAACCTTAAGCACAGTCTACAGGTCATATTTATGAAGGGATTTCATTGTAACTTGGTAGGTTGACTTAATATAATGTCTAGATGAGAACGTCCTCTTTGGGACATGATTGGGCAACTTTGACGGCTAAAGGTGCTCGAAGCCCAAAAACCTTTTGCACTGTCTACAGGTCATATTTGTGAAGGGATTTCATTGTAACTTGGTAGGATGACTCCAAATAATGTCTAGATGAGAATGTCCCATTTTGGCTGTGATCATTCAGCCTTGATGGGTGCCCGAGCCCAAAAACCTTTAGCATTGGCAAAAGGTTATATTTATTGAAGGATTTCATTGTAACCTGTTAAGTTGACTCCATATAATGCCTAGATGATGACATCCCCTTTTTTGTCGTGATTGGTCAACTGTGCTGGCTACAGGTGCCCGAAGCCCGAAAACCTTGAGCACAGTCTACAGGTCATATTTATGAAGGGATTTCATTGTAACTTCGCAGGACCACTCCAGATGATGCCCAGTGAGATTGTCCACTTTGGTTGCGATCATTCAACCATGATGGCTGCCCGAGCCCGAAGCCCGAAAACCTTTAGCACAGTCTACAGGTCATATTTATGAAGGGATTTCATTGTAACTTGGTAGGTTAACTTCATATAATGTCTAGATGAGAACGTCCCCTTTTGGATATGATTGGGCTACTGTGACAGCTAAAGGTGCCCAAAGCCCGAAAACCTTTAGCACAGTCTTCAGGTCATATTTATGAGGGGATTTCATTGTAACTTGGTAGGATGACTCCAAATAATGTCTAGATGAGAACATCCCATTTTGATCACGATCATTCAGCCTTGATGGGTGCCAGAGCCCAAAAACCTTTAGTATAGGTAAAAGGTCATATTTATGGAAGGATTTCATTGTAACCTATTAGGTTGACTCCATATAATGCCTAGATGATGACGTCCCCTTTTGGTCGTGATTGGTCAGCTGTGCTGGCTACAAGTGCCTGAAGCCCAAAAACCTTGAGCACAGTCTACAGGTCATATTTATGAAGGGATTTCATTGTAACTTCGCAGGATCACTCCAGATGATGCCCAGATGAGATTGTCCCCTTTGGTTGCGATCATTCAACCATGATGGCTGCCCGAGCCTGAAAACCTTTAGCACAGTCTACAGGTCATATTTATGAAGGGATTTCATTGTACCTTGGTAGGTTGACTTCATATAATGTCTAGATGAGAACGTCCCCTTGTGGACACGATTGGGCAACTGTGACGGCTTCAGGGGCCCAAAGCCCGAAAACCTTTAGAACAGTCTACAGGTCATAATTATGAAGGGATTTCATTGTAGCTTGGTAGGATGACTCCAAATAGTGTCCAGATGAGAATGTCCCCTTTTGGTTGCGATCATTCAACCATGATTGCTGCCAGAGCCCAAAGCCCAAAAACCTTTAGCACAGTCTACAGGTCATTTTTATTAAGGGATTTCATTGTAACTTGGTAGATTGACTTCATATAATGTCTAGATGAGAACGTCCCCTTTGGACGCAATTGGGAAACTGATGGCTACAGAGGCTCGAAGCCCTAAAACCTTTAGCACAGTCTACAGGCCATATTTATTAGGGGATTTTAATGTAACTTGATAGGATGACTCGTTTTGGATTAATTTCACTGTAACTTGGTAACTTTTGTTGATATACGTTAACTGTGAGGGCCACATACATTAACTGTGAGGTCATATTAACCCACCCCTCAGCTCTTTAGTACAGTGTACACCTCATATTATTTTTATCATAAACATAGCACACAGGGAACAGAAATGAACATATTCCCAATTATCACAATTCTTGTCTTATTTCATAATCCTTTCATAAACATTGAACATTACCCTTTTCATCAAACACAACACACAAGTTAAGCTACAGTGTCATTGACACTTTCATTTTTAGCTCACCTACATCTGTAAGATGTGGTGAGCTATTGTGATAACCTTGGGCGTCAGCGTCGGCGTCGACGTCCGGCGTGTCCAATATTGTAAGATTTAATGTTAAGATGAATTTCTCAAGCATCAGTGGGCCCAGGCCTTTGATATTGCATATGTAGGTTGTAGGGGACTATTAGAACAGTATTTAACCCTGAAACTACGACTTTTTTCCAAATTTCAGCTAAAATTTTCTGCCAAAAGTTGTTGTAAGAATTTGCGTTTAGGTGTTGTAAGAATTTGTGTTAAAGTCAGCTTTTGTGCAGATTGTGCTGGTTTAACTTCTCATTACTGTTGATTTTCATATTTCAATAACAACTGTAGGTATTAACCCTACTGTATGCAGAAATTTAACGAAAATTTTCTTTTTTTTCAGTCAAAATTTTCATGTTTTTCTCGGACTTAGTAAATTTTAAGTTGTAAAACTTTGTAAACTTTGTGTTCAGGTGAGTTGTGTTTCTATGTGTCTTTCCAAGCGATTAATATTCTACACTTGGGTTACTGAACTCCATTGCAGTAATATTTAACCCTCATTACATGCATATTTGAGGAATTTGAGGCTGATTTTCTGCCAAAACTTGTAAGAATTAGCATTTAGGTGTTGTAAGAATTTGCGTTAAAGTCAGCTTTTGTGCAGATTGTGGTGCTTTAACTTCTCATTACTCTTGATTTTCATATTTCAATAACAACTGTAGGTATTAACCCGACTGTATGTAGAAATTTAACGGAAATTTTATTTTTTTTCAGTCAAAATTTCCATGTTATTCTCGGACTTAGTAAATTTTAAGTTCTAAAAGTTTGTGTTAAGGTGAGGTGTTAAGGTGAGTTCTCAAAGATCAGTGGGCTCAGGCCTTTGATATTGCATATGTAGGTTGTAGGGGACTATCAGAACAGTATTTAACCCTGATACTATGACCTTTTTTCAAATTTCACCTAAAATTTTCTGCCAAAAGTTGTTGTAAGAATTTGCGTTTAGGTGTTGTAAGAATTTGCGTTAAAGTCAGCTTTTGTGCAGATTGTGCTGCTTTAACTTCTCATTACTGTTGATTTTCATATTTCAATAACAACTGTAGGTATTAACCCCACTGTATGCAGAAATTTAACGGAAATTTTCTTTTTTTTCACTCAAAATTTTCATGTTTTTCTCGGACTTAGTAAATTTTAAGTTGTAAAACTTTGTAAACTTTGTGTTTAGGTGAGTTGTGTTTCTATGTGTCTTTCCAGGCGATTAATATTCTGCACTTGGGTTACTGAACTCCATTGCAGTAATATTTAACCCTCATTACATGCATATTTGAGGAATTTGAGGCTGATTTTCTGCCAAAACTTGTTGTAAGAATTGGCGTTTAGGTGTTGTAAGAATTTGCGTTAAAGTCAGCTTTTGTGCAGATTGTGGTGCCTTCCCCTCTCATTACTGTTTATTTTCTCATTTCAGTAACAACTGTAAGTATTAACCCTACTGTATGCAGAAATTTAACTGATTTCTTTTCTTTTTTTCAGTCACAATGTTCACGTTTTTGTCTGACTTACTCAATTTTAAGTTCTAAAAGTTTGTGTTAAGGTGAGGTGTTAAGGTAAGTTCTGTTTCTATGTGTCTTTCCAGGCAATTGATATTGTACGCATGGGTTACTGAACTACATTGCGGTAACGTTGCGCCCTTATTACATGCATATTTGAGGAATTTGACGGGGATTTTTGGGACTTATATTCACTTTCTTTAAAAAAAAATTTTTTTAACTTTTTTTTTTATTATTTAATACTTTTTCATACTTGTTACTAGTAACATTAAGGCTTATTTTAGTTGTTGATGTGATGTATTTTTGTGGGACTTATAGTCACGTTCTTGAACGAATGTTTTTCCGCAACTCCTTTTTAACCAATGATTGAACTTCAATTAAAATTTCAGTGATTTATGAAAGCCTTTCCTAATTCTTATTTATGATTTAATATCTGGCCTCATGATTCATATTCTTAATCATAAACATTTCTAAAAGATGTATCCAATGATTCTATGTTGAATTGATATATAATAAATGCAGAAATATAGACTTTCCAAAGCCATCACATAAACCACATTAATCATTTGATGCCTAGTTAATGATTTATATTAACTAAATATTAGGCATGTTACATTGGAACGACATTATCAAGCGCGAATGTAGGTGAGCGTTGGGGTGTAACATCCCTCTTATTACTCCAAAAGATAGCTTATGACCCCTCATTGGATCAAACTAAATTAGCATGTTCTATTAAGGGGGCATAAAAAATGTTTTTAAGACAAAAATTTTAGAAATAAACTTTAAATTACAACTAAATTAGCATGTTCTATTAAGGGGGCATAAAAAATGTTTTTAAGACAAAAATTTTACAAATAAACTTTAAATTACAATTTTTAGCTCACCAACTTTAGTTGTGTGAGCTTATGGCATGGCTTGTTCGATCGGCATCAACGTACATGTCCAATAATGTTAAAGTTTCTGTTTAGGTCAATTACTCGCCCTATTTCCAGACCATGGCCTTTATAATGCTGCCATATGATGATTATTATTACTCTACCATGATTTAACCCCTCATACTCTGCATTTTAAACATTTTTCTTGACGTTTCATTTTTAGTTGCGTTTATTGTTCTGTTCAGCTTAGAATTTCATGTTTAACTTGGTGTTTAGGTCATTTGCTGTGTTCCTTCTCTTCCTTCGGCATGTATATTCCTCACACATATTCCTCATTATCATTGTTCCATGATTTGATCCTTCGTCAGTGAATTTCTTCAAATTTTTCATCAAATTTTGAACGTTAAGTTTTCTGTTCTGCTCACACTTACATATTTTCAGTGTGTTAAAGTTTTTTTTTTAGTTCAGCTGTCGACCCCCCTTTTCATCCCATGGCCATTATATTGCTTCTATATGGTGCTTATTATCATTCTATCATTATTTAACCCCCGCCCAATGCATTCTAAACCTTTTTCTTACCATTTTTAGCTACGTTTACTTTTCTGTTTAGCTCAGATTTTAGGTTTAACTTTGTGTTCAGGTCAGCTGTTGTGTTCCTTCTCTTCTCATGGTGCTTATATTCCTCATACATGTTCCTCATTATCATTCTAGCATCATTTAACCCTGGCCTACTGACGTTCTTCAAATTGTTCATCAAATTTTTAATGCTCACACTTACACACTTTCAGTGTGTTAAAGTTTCTGTTTAGTTCAGTTGCTGACACCATTTTCATTCCATGGCCTTTGTACTGCTTCTATGTGGTGCTTATTATCATTCTACCATTATTTCATCCTCTCCCAGTGTGTTTTAAACCTTTTTCTTAACATTTTCTAGTTGTGTTTACTTTTCTGTTTAGCTCAGAATTTCATGTTTAACTTAGTGTTTAGGTCAGCTGCTGTGTTCCTTCTCTTCCCAGGTGTTTCTATTCATCATACATCTTCTTCATTATCATTCTACGATGGTTAACCCTTGCCCAGTGAATTTCGTAAAAAATTTTCTTTCAATTTTGAACGTTTAATTTTCTGTTTAGCTCACACTTCGACATTTTCAGTGGGTTAAATTTTTTGTTTACATCAACTGCTGACACCCTTTTCATCCCATGGCCTTTATAATGCTCCCATATGGTGCTTATTATCATTGTACCATTATTTAACCCTCACCCAGTGTGTTTTAAACGTTTCTCTTAACATTATTTAGTTACGTTTACTTTTCTGTTAGCTCAGAATTTCATGTTTAACTTAGTGTTTGAGTCAGATTCTCTTCCCATGGTGCTTAAATTCATCATACATGTTCCTCAGTATCATTGTTCCATGATTTAACCCTTCTCCAGTGAATTTCTTTAAATTTTTCATCAAATTTTGAATGTTAACTCTTCTTTTTACCTCACACTTAAACATTTTCAGTGTGTTACAGTTTCTGTTTAGGTATGCTGTCGACACCCTTTTCATCCCATGGCCTTTATATTGCTTCTGTATTGTGCTTATTATAATTCTACCATTATTTAACCCTCATGCACTGTGTTTTAAACCTTTTTCTTACCATTTTTAGTTATGTTTACTTTTCTGTTTACCTCAGAATTTCATGTTTAAGTTTGTGTTTAGGTCAGCTGCTGTTTTCCTTCTCTTTCCATGGTGCTTATATTCCATCATACATGTTCCTTATTATCATTCAAGCATCATTTAACCCTTAGCCAGTGAATTTCTTCAAATTTTTCATCCCATTTTTAATGTTAAGTTTCCTGTTTACCTCACACTTAGACATTTTCAGTGTGTTAAAGTTTCTGTTTAGGTCAGCTGCTGACACCCTTTTCATCCCATGGCCTTTATATTGCTTCCATATATATATAAAATTGAAATTATTATCTTCACAGTTTTACGTTTAAGAGGTTGTGTTTAGGTAAGTTTTGTCGCGTGTTATGAGCCTGTTTGATACAGTTCTTGTGTTTGCCAAAGTTACTATCAAAGAGGAATGTTGGTGAGCTATAGGACATTGGCGTCCTTATTGTTATAATTAGTATTGGCCACTTATGTTCATGTTCATTCCATTGGGTAAAGGATTAACCTTTACCCAACATACAGAATATCAAAATTCATTGTCTAATTACTATTTTTATTAAATTTTCAAAAAATGACAACAAAACCAAATCAAGCGACCTCTCATTGGAATGAGCTAAATGAGCTTGTTCCATTGAGGGGGTCATATGATATGGTTTTGTTGAATTTTCTGAAAAATATATTGTTTTTCAACTGCTTATTTTGTAAATTACATGGCCGGATAATGCCAATTCATTAGGTAAAGTGTAGAAGCAGAAAGAAATATTTTATGGCTCATAAACAAAGTTTATTATTTTCTTTTTCAGTGTCATTGGTCTCAATTTTGACTTTTTAAGTTATAATATAACAGGATTTATTGCTTATGGACTTTTTAATATTGGAATGTATTGGATTCCAGAAGTCAAGGTATGATTGTTTGCAAAAGATTTTTTTTTTCTATTCTTTAGAATTTTGTTAATTACCTGTCTTCTAATTAATGACAAATGGTGTATTTGATGCTTTAAGACCAGATAGTTTTCCAGAATTTCCTCAATGCCATATCATGTAAATCTAGTAGTTGGACAGTGAATGCATTCTAGTCAAGTTTTGGCTGTTTGTGTTGGCATCCAAGATTTAATGAGACACTACTGCCAGGATGATTTGATAATTGTGTCCTAGACATGACATGCTGGCACTGCGAAGTACCAGTTCATATATATTGATTTACAGTTTCACTCTTAACCTGCTGAGTATTTTCAAGTTATTTTGCATCAAGTCTAGTCATGGCTGCTGTAAAGCAGCCATGACTAGATTTGATGAAAAAGTCATCTAAATTTAACCCAATAAATCATTGATGAAAAAATCCATAACTTTTCAGGGGGTACAATTTGATAAACTATGCCTAACATAAACTAATTTCAATGTTAATAGAAATCCTGTCCTGGGCTCCTCGTATCTGCCAGCAGCTTTTTGCAGACCTTTTAGCTTAGGTTGACATGCTAACAACTCCAGGCAATGTATGGGAAAATTTAGCCCAAAAATGTTGGCTCTTAAACTGAATATATTTTCTTGTATTTTTATACTGTAAACCAATGGCCCAGACTAGCTGTTGCAAACTCAAAAGTTATCAAGGGCCAAACACAAATTTTGAACCCCCCAATCCACAAAATTTGCTTGCAAAACCGAAAATTAAAAGTCCTATCTGGTCCTCAATACTTTTACTCTCCGCGCAGACATCAGGAAGTGACTAGATTTGGCGCCAACATCATTCTTTGTTTGGTCCTAAAGTCAGCAACAGTGAACTGATATCTGTGCTTTAAAATCTTATTTTTAGCTCATGTGAGCTTTTCTCATCACTTGGCATCCGTCGTCGTCCGTTATCCGTAAACTTTTCACATTTTCATCTTCTTCTCTATAACCACTGAGCCGGTGTGAACCAAGTCGGATGAAAATCATGGCTTCCAGAGGCATTCTTTGATTCTGGTTGGTGGATTTTCAAAAATCTTCTCCTCTGAAACTGCCTGGCCAAATGTTTTGAAACTTCATATAAATGATGACTGGTACCCCCTCTGCCAACGATCCTCATTTAATGTTGATCGGGTTGTAAACATGGCCACAATTGTGGCTTATAGTTACTATAGAAACCCTATGGGAAATCACATTTTCCTCTTCTTCTCTGGAAAAATTGAGGCAACGTGAAAACAAACCTGGCCGGGATAGTCTATGGAAGGTCCTCTACAAGTGATCCTCATTTTGTTCCCGTGGGTTGAAAAACATGGCCACCAGAAGCATTCTTTGATTCTGATTTTTTGGATTTTCAAAAATCTTCTCTGAAACTGCCAGGCCAAATCTTTTGATACTTCACATAAATGATGACTGTGACCTCTTCTACGAACAATCCTCATTTAATGTTGATTGGGTTGTAAACATGGCCACAATTGCGGCTTATAGTTACTATAGAAACCCTATGGGAAATCACATTTTTATTTTCTTCTCTGGAACTACTGAGTCGTCGTGAACCATATTTCGCAGGAATGGTCTATGAGAGGATGGAAATATGTGGCCACCAGAGGCTATATTCAATGCTTAACCTAATGCCTATCCTGTCTGCATGAAGATCGGAACTGTCAGCAAAATACTTGTTTTTTGAGAATCTGGTAAGGGTTGGTTTCAGTTTTCTCCACTGAGAACTGGGGGAAAAAACAAAAATATTGTGTATACGGTCCAAGTCAAAATAAGTTGTAGCCGAACTGCAATAAATTAAGTAAACTACTGCTCATGCCCTGAAAAAATTATGTCAGCTTCTGGTCTTATCAGTGTAGGAAGAGAAAAGATACATAGTTTATAGGATTATCCTACATATCCTACAACTTATTTTGACTACTACTGTAAACAAGTGAAGTTAATACATTATAAGCTCTCAAGTTACTTATCTGAAATACTGATTGATGACAGGTGCATGGGAGCTTTTGTTTATTTTCTTTTCTCAGTAGCTGCCAGCAAAAATAAATCTATGACAAAATTGGAGTAAAATGTGTTTTCTGTAACCCTTTACCTAGCCAAAGCTATTTAAATACTGTCTTGAAAAAAAATTGTAATTTTCAAAATATTTAACCTTCTTTTACTGATTTTTGTGTTGAAACAGAATTCATAAATGTGTGCATTTTCAAGAAATCTTCTTTGAAACTACAAGGCAAAATTTTTTAAAACTTAATGTGACTGATGGCTGTAACTCCCTCAACCAATGATCCTCATTCAATCTCTATTGGGTTGCAATTATGGCTGCAATTGTGGCTTACAGTTACAATAGAAACCCTATAGAAGATCACATTTTCATCATCTTCTATGAAAGTACTGAGCCAATGTGAACCAGACTTGGCAGGCATGGTCTATAAGAGGTTCTCTACAACTGTTACTCATTTTATTCCTGTTGGATGAAAAACGTGGCTGCCAGAAGCATTCTTTGATTCTGATTGGTCAATTTTGAAAACTCTTCTCCTCTGAAACCACAGGGCTAAATGTTTTGAAACTTTGCATGGTTGATGACTGGGACACCCTCTACCAACGTTCCTCATTTAATGTTATCATGTTGCAAACATGGCCAAAATTGCGGTTTATTGTTACTATAGAAAAACCCTATGGGAAATCCCTTTTCCATCTTCTCTCTGGAATTACTGAGCCAACATGAACCAAAACCTGGCAGGAATGGTCTATAGGAGGCCCTCCACAAACGATCCTCTTTTTGTTTCCGTGGGTTGAAAAACGTTGAAAAATATGGCCACCAGAGTCTTTCTATGATTCTGTTTGATGGGTTCAAATGTTTTGAAACTTCACATGATTGAGGACTGGGGCACCTTCTACCAGTGATCCTCATGTAATGTTGATGTAATGTTGCAAACATGGTCACCATTGCAGCTCATAGTTACCATGGAAACCCTATGGAAAATCACATTTTTATATATAGTTCCAGGTGAGCGATTACAGGCTCTGTAGAGCCTCTAGTTTGAGGATGCCGGACACAAATCAATGCAAGAATTGGTGGATCCAAGGCTGTTTTTGGATGATGGAAGTGTTCAGTGGTGGTTTTAGACATTCAGGGCTGTAACTTTATTATAATTATAAAATTATTTTATGTTTCCCAATTTCGGGGCATACACCTGATGTCATCATTTTTGATAATGATTTTTCCACTGTTTGTTAAGTATTCCTTCCCTATCCTTCCATGAACCCTTCTTGTTAAACTCTTAATCTTGTTGGCTATTTTTTATTGAATTTTGTTTTTTTAATTTCTTGGGAGTTTAACATGTATTACAGAATATTTTTTCTGTTTTTCCCCACCCTAGGGGTGTTAGGTCGTTTAGTCTTGCATCTTCTATCTGATGTATCATTTTTTTCTCCATATGAAGATCTAGTTTTGCATGTGGTAGCATTTAAATTGGTTTCTGACTTTGGGCCTTTTTCTGTGCCTGATGTCTTGTTTCCGTTTTTTTCTTTGACGTTGTTTACATTGACAATGTCCTCACACATAGGTGGTATTTTATATTCTATTACTGTAGAATTACTGTAGGATACATGGATTATTATTCCGGTAGTGTAGCTCAATAAATTTGGATTTTGTCAACACTTAGTCTCTATCGGGATGCCTTTGGGCTTTGGGAACTTGGGGATTTTTTCCAAAAAAAAATTTTCCAAAAAATATTTTGAATTTAATTTTGATTGCTATTATTCATGTATCTTAATTATTTATTTTGTTGTGGAGTTTGGAGTGATATCGACTTTAGTTAATGCTCTTCTGCAGACTTTTGTCATTCTTGTGTTCACTGGGATGACTAATGTTGGAGACGGGTGTCGCAGTACATTGTTGGCAGTGAGGTTCTGAGGCCAGGCCTCTCACCACGTTCATTTTTTCAGTTTCTATTTCAGAGGAACATGAACATGGTGATGATATTCTGACACCCCTCCAAGTGTGCTACTGCAGTGCTTATGATATGCAAGGGATAAGGCCTCTAGTTAGTGTTCTTAATCTCTTGCAAGCTGCTAGCTCGACCTATGAAGTGGTTACTTCATCTGTGGGAGCCGTGACACTGGGTAAGTCCATTGCTGTCGAAGGAGGTGTTGATGTGGGTAGAGCGAGCACTTGAATATAAATAAGCTCACCCAGCGACGACGGAAATAGGGAGGACATAGGGAGGAAGTCCACAAGTTTCTTGTTGGGAGGTTCGGCGAGGTCTAATAGACCACGAGCAGGAGAGGGGCCAAATGTTGTTATGAGAAACTTGCACGAGCCGGAGCATACGTCCGCCCATCACTCAGGATGCTCTGTCTTGTCTACGCCTGGGGTCGGCTTCAGTCACGTCTTCCTCCACTACGTTTCACAAGCCGAAATGAAGTTTCTTGTTGGGAGGCTCGGCGAGGCTGATGAGACCGCAAACGGGAGAGGTCCCTCTCTAACCCTACAACATTTGGGGCTTTTTTTGTGATGAGAAACTTGCACGAGATGGAGCATACGTCCGTCTGCCGCTTGGGACACTCCGTCTAGTCTGCAGCCGGGGTCGGCTTCAGTCACGGCTTCCTCTGCTACGATATTAAAGCACACACAACTGCAGATATCAAGTAAGCTGCGCGAAGATGTAGCCATTCTTTGCCCCTGAAGTCAGACCATCCGATAGCTAGCGATCTGAGGCATCAATCAATGGGATGCTTGGAGAAGAAATTTATCTCAGGATCTTCGTCCCAGGAGCAGCAAGTTGGTTGGAAAAACAGAAGACCGCTTCTCCTTAAGCCATGGGAACAGACTTGCTGTCACAGTTGTGCAGCTATTAGCAGCATCCCATCTAATGCAAGAGCAACCCCCCACAGACTCCAGTGTTGAGCTGTCAGACGGTGCTGGGTCAGTCCGGTCAGTTGTGCATGTAGAAGAATCCAGAAGTTTCTCTACGGGACGCTCAGCTAGATCTGGGGTCAGATCTCCGTTTGGAGAACCCTCTCCATCCCAAGAACAGTTGGGGATGACTGTGTTTGTTGTGAGAAACCATATAGAGTCGGAACACGTGTCAAACGTTCCTTCCACACTGCAGCCGGGGCCGGTCGCACTTATGGCTTCTTCTGCTTACATTGAAGTTCACGAAAGAGGATTAGTCTAGAAGTTTCTAAGCGGTATATTCTACGATATCTGGGGACAACTGTTTTGTGTTGTAAGAAACTTCAATGAGGAGGAGCATTCATCCTATGTGACGAGTCGGGATGCTTCTTCTGCACTTCAGCTGGGGTTGGCTGTGGTTACGGCTTCCTCTTCTTCCATGGATATGCCTGATAAGGGATAGATGCTTACAAGTTTCTAACAGAACGCTCGGCAAGATCTGGAGCAGACTGTGATCTGGAGAACCTTTTCCTTTCAATCAGCAGTCGGGGTCGACTGTTTTTGGTGCGAGAAACTTTAGTCTGTGGCGCAGCATTTCAGTGGAAAGAAGTATGAGTACGCAGTTCCTCACTAAGAGTTCTTTCCAGGGCAGTCATGTTTGCCACATACAACTCTGCATGGACAGTGAATTGTGAATTTGGAGTTGGTAAGACGTGATGCTGCCCTTCGTTGTCATCACTTATAGATGACAAGGTGAAAAGCACTCTCTGAGTCGCTCCATTTACCGGAAATATACTATTTGACGATAAGCTTGCGTTGATAAGCAGGCTACAAGAAGTTTCAGTGCTCTGCTACTGAAGTCGTCTCATCAAAACACTTCAGCAGACCGGGGTAAGCGAGGCCGTTCTTCTTCTAAGAAAGCATAAGGAGAATGTCTCGCAAGGGTACAATAACCCTCTTATATTTACTCTGGAAGTCGTCATTATAGTAACTCAGGAAAGGGGCATAGGTCTGATCAAGGCTGTGGATCAGACCCCCCCTAGGCCAACGATTAACAGAAGGTTATCATCTTCTCGAGAAACTGGACATTAATCACGGAAGTTCCTTTCAAAGAGAGTCTCTTCTAGTGGAGGTAAAGGCTCTCTTATTAAAGGGAACAATTGAGGTCGACGAGACGAGCTTCTTGACGGGGAGGACATAGTTTTCTCCTCCCGTAAGCATTGCAAGTGATGTGACATGACGTCTATTGTTTGCCAATTGACGAAATATTATCTACTTCACGAGAAACTGGACGTTATTCACGGAAGTTCCTTTCAAAGAGAGTCGCTCCTAGTGGAGGTAAAGGCTCTCTTATTGAAGGGAACAATTGAGGTTGTGGAGAATAGATTTTGGTTGCTTGCCACATGGGGGTAGGTTATCAACCTTGCAAAAAGTGGATAAATTGCGGAAGATCAGTGGATGAGAATGTAGTCTCGGCAGGCCTGTAGCTATCAGCCTGAGCAAGCTCCACTTACAAGAATACTTGTAAGACAAATCTTCCAGGAGAGGCTTTCCTTCTGGAGGTTAAAGCATTCCTATTGAAGAAAAACATTAGACGTCAGCGAAATTATTCTCCAGTCTTTTATTATCACCTGTTTCTCGTCTTGAATCCGGATGGATAGTGCATAGATAGGCTGAGATATGCCTTAGCATGAAGACAATTATGTCTTTGTGGATGCCATAGAAGCCTTCTGTATGGTTAAAGTGGTCTCTTTGGTTAGACTCCGTCCACTGTCTTTTGGAAATAAAAACCGAAAAAAGATACTGTGCTTTTCAGTTTGTATGTTATGGTTTCGAATCCCCCTCCCCTCCCTGCCAATGTGTTAAGAGGAGATTATCAGGCAAGACAGAGTTTTCTTCCCATAAGCCTCATATGCATTCAAGTATATACATGCATTTCATGCCTTCTCGATCGGCAGCTGGGTCATGTTCTATGGCGACCTCATGGGCACATCCACTTTTTTAGTTGGTTTGTTTCCTGTGGTTGTTCATCTGTATGACATAGCAAGCTAGCCTTTGGGTACCTGTAAGGCTATCTAGTCAGTTAACTGGTATTCAGATGATTACATGCGAGATTTCAATGCTCACGACGTGCATAATAAGTGTATTATTAGGCAGACACATTATTGTATGTTATGGACCTTAGAAACAAAGAATTATTTCAGGGGCGGTCCGTGACGAGTCTGTTGATCATAGCTCATTCTGTTTCTAAATCCAGGTTTCTATAAATTTTGGTACCCAATTGAATATAACTTGTCTATACATTTTCATATATTTGCACGTGTCTGGGAGCATAGAACATGTCTGGGAGTGTTATTTATTGGAATTTATTATACCCCTGAATGGCGCTGCCTGTGGGTTACTTCAGAAGTGTGTTTACTCTCCAGAGATCATCCATTGTGATGCTATTGGATATATTGTATATGTTGTATATATTATGTCACCGATTTTGACCTATCTACGTATGACGACTCAGCGGCGCTTTTAATTACTGGGATTGCCATGATAGCCTTAGCTTCTGAAGTGGTGTTAAGCACCAATTTATTAATAATAATTAATATCTGGGTGCCTGTTCGACGAATATATATTGTTATTTGGTATCGCTTTTACTGATTCCAGAGCGCACCCCACTTTGTTTTTGAAAATTCCTTCAAAAAGGGGGGAGGGGAAATCTCCTCCGGCTTGAAAAGTGTGTAACTATGAGTGAAGCTGTTTTGTCTGTAGATTATATCCTGGATACAGCTTGTGTATTATTGTATATGGCGTATGTTTGTGGGGGGAGGGGGGGTCCTAATTTCTAGGGCTTGGTCTGGACTAGCCTTAAAAATTTGGAACTTGTTATATCCAATTAGCATAGTCATTCATGCTAAAAATGTGGAATTACTTGAATTTGGCTCCTTATTTATGATATGTCTTCTCTATTACTGTATAGAGAGACATACATGTAATTCCTTTTAAATTTAATTTCCCTTTCACCTTGGATTGCAGGCTTGTGAACTATAATGGTCTGCTAATTCTGAACTCCTAGGCCCTCTGCCTTTTTACAGTTCAGGTAGTCCGGGCCATTGGTTTATAGTATAAAAATATAAATTTAAAGTAATTTGTATATTTTTTATACTTACCAATGGCCCAGATGGGAATGGCCCTCCGATGAGTGGGCACTCATACCTCCCTGCTGAGTTATTATTGTCTTTTACAAAGAATGATGTTGGTGCCAATTCTGGTCACTCCCTGACGGCTGCGCATGCGCGGAGAGTAAAGCTATGGAGGACCAGATAGGACTTTTAATTTTCGGTTTTGCAAGCAAATTTTGGGGATTAGGGGTTTCAGAATTTGTGTTTGGCGCTTCATAACTTTGAGTTTGCACCAGCTAGTCTGGGCCATTGGTAAGTATAAACAATATACAAATTACTTTAAATTTATGATTTTTAGTTCAACTTGACAAAGTCAAGCTGAGCTATTGCCATCACTTCTCGTCCGTCGGCGTACATACGTTAGTATGTTAGTACGTTAGTATGTACGTCCACAATTTCCTTTGGCACACCTCACAGGTCGTATTTATGGTCAGATCGCTTTGAAACTTGGTATGCTTGTTTGGGGTGACCTCTAGATGGGAGCTATCGATTTACTTCAATTTCCATCGAAAAATGTTGCCGCAGCCAACATTCTTAGAACTTAGTTTAGTCAGACCTCAATATTTCCCTTTGGCACACCCTACAGGGCACATTTATGATCGGATTGCTTTGAAACCTGGCTTGCTTGTTTGGGGTGACCTCTAGATGGGAGCTATCGATTTTTTTCAATTTGCTTCAAAACATGTTGCCACGGCCAACGTTCTTAGAACTTAGTTTAGTCAGACCTCAATATTTCCCTTTGGCACACCCTACAGGGCACATTTATGATCGGATTGCTTTGAAACCTGGTATGCTTGTTTGGGAAGACTTCTAGATGGGAGCTATCGATTTTCTTCAATTTCCGTCAAAAAATGTTGCCATGGCCAACGTTCATAGAACTAAGTTTAGTCTGATGACCTCAATATTTCCCTTTGGCACACCCTACAGGGCACATTTATGATCGGATTGCTTTGAAACCTGGCATGCTTGTTTGGGGTGACCTCTAAATGGGAGCTATCGATTTTCTTCAATTTCCGTCAAAAAATGTTGCCGCGGCCAACGTTCTTAGAACTTAGTTTAGTCAGACCACAATATTTCCTCTTGGCACACCCTACAGGACACATTTATGATTGGATTGCTTTGAAACCTGGTGTGCTTGTTTAGGGTGACCTCTAGATGGGAGCTATCGATTTTCTTCAATTTCCGTCAAAAAATGTTGCCACGGCCAATGTTCTTAGAACTTAGTTTAGTCAGACCACAATATTTCCTTTTGGCACACCCTACAGGACACATTTATGATTGGATTGCTTTGAAACCCGGTGTGCTTGTTTAGGGTGGCCTCTAGATGGGAGCTATCGATTTTCTTCTATTTCCGTCAAAAAATATTGCCACGGCCAACGTTCTTAGAACTTAGTTTAGTCAGACCTCAATATTTCCTTTGGCACACCCTACAGGGCACATTTATGATCGGATTGCTTTGAAACCTGGCATGCTTGTTTGGGGTGATCTCTAGATGGGAGCTATCGATTTTCTTCAATTTCCGTCAAAAAATGTTGCCACGGCCAACGTTCTTAGATAGATGGGAGCTATCGATTTTCTGCAATTTCCGTCGAAAAATGTTGTCGCTGCCGATGTTCTTAGAAGTTAGTTTAGTCAGACCTCAATATTTCCCTTTAGCACACCCTACAGGGCACATTTATGATTGGATTGCTTTGAAACCTGGCCTGCTTGTTTGGGGAGACCTCTAGATGGGTGCTATCGATTTTCTTCCATTTCCGTCTGTCAAAAGATGTTGCCACTGGCAACGATCTTTGAACTTAGTTCAGACAGGCATCAATATATTCCTTTGGCATGCCCTACCAGACACATTTATGATCAGATCGGTTTGAAACTTTGTATGCTTGTTTGGGGTTACCTCTAGATGGGAGCTGTCGATTTTCTTTGATTTCCGTCAAAAAATGTTGCCACTGGCAATGACCTTTCCATCAAAAGCTGTTTCTGTTAGCAACAATCTTTGAATTTATTGCATTTGTGCATCAACATTCTTTGACATGGACTACAGGTCACATTTATCATAGGATTGTTTTTGAACTTGGTGTGCTCATTTGACAAGACCTTTAGATAAGCGCTATTGATTAGCATTCATTTCTGTGAAAAAAGTTGCCATTTACAATAACCTCTGAACATACTGCATTTGTGTTTCAACATTCTTTTTTTTAGCCAGTCTTACAGTTTACATTTAAAAATGCAAGGATTACTCTGACGTTGTGCACACACAATACTGTTATATTGAAATTTCATCAAATAAGATTGGTACCAATGATTTTCAAGTTTGCCATTTCATTTAAAACTTACCAAGTTCAAGTTTGTCAAGTTGAGCTACAGTGTCATTGACACTTTCATTGTTTTTTTTCAGCAAGAGTATTTGAACAAGAATCCAAGAGGAATTAACCCTGTGCAACTTAATGATGTTATATTTACCTTACATGCAATAGTTATTACAGCATTTACTATTTTCCAGTGTTGTATATATGATGTAAGTAGTCATATTTTCTTTTTCAACTTTTAAGCCGTTCTATAATACCTGGTAATTTTTAGTGATGGGGTAGTGTTTAATACTGGCCCCCAAATATGGTAATGTCACCAAATTATAAGAGTCAGGCAGAGAAAATACTAAAAAACAATTGAGAAAATTCACGTTACTGTTGACATCTGGGATTTTGGACAACACAAATTTTTTAACAAACAAACCAGCAATGCAACGTTGAAATCAAAAGCAGAAGTAATTTGATACTTTCCAAAATATGAATGTATCCCATGCAAAGTACAGTTCCCTAATACTTTTGTTGTATTAGGTTAAAATTAGGTTAATAATTTGCCGTAGGAATGAATTATAAGAACCCTGATGTAATTATCTTTGAATTTGATGTCTGTTTAACTCCTAAAGGCCTATTTCTGACTTTGATTACTGTTTACTGCAGCAGAACAAGGTACCCCAATATGCACACTCTGGGTAAATTTGAAACTTTCTTTCCAAATACCTTTGCAGTTATTTCTAGGCAAGACTTGGCTGCCTAATTATGCAGCTCAAACTTGCCTGAAAACAACAGGAAAACAAAGGATGTTGACTGTTAAAGTGTAGAAAAAATGTATAAAAACCTCCAAACCTCTAATGGAGATAAAAAAATTGCCTACTGATTTGCATTCCATAAGAATTGTTTTTTGGGAATGAGAAATGAGTGTCACTGTCATCACCATGAACCATTACAAATGGACTGAATGCGTTGTTACATTTCTGGTATTTTCTAGAGTAACTGTAGCCATTATTGCCCATTAAATCATAGATCATTATTATAGGTGACTAGTCGATCAGTATATCTAATAATCATGGAATCCCTAATCATGAATCCTTGATCTAAAATAACTACCATATCTGGCTAATGATGGGGGGCGCGGTGGCTCAGTTGGTAGAGGTGCAGGCTGCAAGCCGAGAGGTCCTCGGTTCGAATCCCACCTGCGGCAACCGCGTTGTGTCCTTGGGCAAGACACTTCACCCCGATTGCCTACATGGGGGCACGATGACGCTGTGTACTGAGGCCTACTGCACGTCGATGGTGCGCATGTCTTCAACCAATCTAACCCTGCCTGTGCTGCGGTGCAGAGTTCAGAGTTACGATGTTGGGGAGCTGACAGCTGCTCGTCGTTGCTCGGTGGTTCTCTCCGGGTACTCCGGCTTCCTCCACCCGTAAAACTGTCGCGGTCACGATTAGCCATTGTGCATAAGTATGTGACCTTAAGCACCAATAAATAAATAAATAAATATCTGGCTAATGATACAAAAATCAACATTCAAATTTTATTTTATTATTTTTAAAAGTAGTGTTTAAAAATCACTGAAGAAAAAAACAATGACTCTACCAGAGATCAAGAGTCCAAAATGTTGTCACAGTATGCACATGCATACATTGCCCATATTGGCTTAATAGTGTAACTTTCTTACTTTCTACCATGTGCCATGACAGTGTGATGAGAAATTTAGAAGTAGTCCAGACAAAGGAATCATTATCATCTGAGCAATAATTCTGCTATAGTTCAATGAACCGGATATGTGCAACTGGACATCATATTGTTGTTCAGCATAATTTACTAAGTTTAGGAGTAATCTGAATATAAAGATCCTGAAAATGACCTTTTCTCCTTGCATCCTGCTGGGAGATATTGCTAGAATTTCTGTTGCCTCGCAAATATGTATAATTTGGGCACATTTAATAAATTTTCCACCTGTAAATTTAATGCATTTTTCACCAGTGATTTCTTTTAATTAAATGTGGAAGAATTTTTAATCAAATCTAGTCATGGCTGCTGTTAAAAATATCTTGAAAATACTAAGCAGGTTAAGAGTTAAAGACCAGTAAATAAATAATAGAAGAAAATATAAAAAATCCTCAATAGTCTATAACTCTATCAGGTCATCAGATGAAAACACAACAATAATATGCATTATTGGCCTTCATAATTACATTGTTAAATCCTTGTGATTGGGGCACGGTGGCTCAGTAGGTAGAGGTGAAGGCTGCAGTCCGAGAGGTCTCGGTTTGAATCCCACCTGCGGCAGCCACATTGTGTCCTTGGGCAAGGCACTTCACCCCCATTGCTCACATGGGTGCATGGTGGTGTTGTTTTCTAAGGCACACCGCATGTTAATGGTGCACCTGTCTTCAGCCAGTGCTCACCCTGCTTGTGTGGAGTTAGTTTAATGGTTTACTGAGGGTGCAAGGTTGTGCTGTGTACTGCACGTCTATGGTGCACTTGTTTTCAGCCATTGCTAACCCTGTTTTCACAGAGATAGTATGTTGGGGAGTCTGACAGTTACTCGCTGTTACTCAGAGGTTCTTTCTGGGCACTCTGGCTTCCTCCACCTGTAAAACTGTCCAACACAAGGTGTCTCTGGCTGCTGAAAGTGTCATTAAACCCCAATAAATAAATAAATGGTTTACTGCACATGTAAGAATGTTATCTTCCTCTGGTGGTGTGGTGTTGGGAATGGAAAATCATACCTGAAGGGGAAGATATTTCACACCAAATGTCTGGGCCAAATATATTTCCTCAAGAGGAAGACTTCCTCATCCCAGTGCTAAAGATGGACAATATACAAAAAAAACTGAACCAATACCGATATCACGGGGATACCAAAAAACCGAACCAAACCAAACCAATTGTTGAAGACTGAAACCATCTGAATTTTCATATTTTCCTACATTCGCTATTTATAAGTCCCTGTTGAGGCTTGATAACAATTCAGAGGTTCATTTTCATGAAAGAAGTGACTGATTTTTTTCAGTTTTGTTAACCCTCAATGGACTGAGCAGCTGTCCTGAATTCCCACTAGACTACAACCTGTATGTGTCCAATTGCTTAGCAGTGTGATTTTCTGTTCAGGCATTCAAGACCTGACTAGAAATTACTGCCCAGGTGTTTTGTCTATTATTAGCAGGACCTCCTTAAGATGGCATGCTGTGAGATCGCAAAAGCCTGAAATAGGTCATGCGCTTGGTTCGTTTTATGTTTTACATCTCACAATCTACAGAATAGCATGGGTGGTGGTGCATTTCATCCCTTGAGTGCAAGGAGGCTTTGCAATGCTAAAACATTGCAAAGCCATGTTACACTCTAAGGACAAATTTATCAATTTTATTAACTTGGGTAAAATATCAGACATAAACCATTTAATTTTTATTTTTTTACGTTTGCATTGTTATAAAAAGAGAGCATGCAGCAGCCAAAACGACCATGTGGGAGGGCCATAGAAACCCATTTTTAACTTTTTTAGGCCAAACCAAGACTTTTCATCCTTGGTTTATCAGTCCTGCATTAGTATTATGTATTTTTGTTTATTTCTTTTCAGAGGGGAAGACAAAGAATATCCAGATTCACTATAATTTTACTCATACTGGCATGGGCATTTGCATTGATAGCTCTATTTGTCAGTGTTGGTAAAGTGATTACCTGGCTTACTTATCTTCTTTATTTATCCTATATAAAACTGGGTGTCACTCTCATCAAATACATTCCACAGGTAGGTTTATGATCCTTTCTACACAAATTCAAACCTGTAAAGCCCAAATTCTATCTTGTCTTCTGATAAATATTTGGAAGCAGGTGTTTTTTTACTCTCACTGTGTAACCACTGCAAAGAAGAGCACAAAAGTATCTCTAATGGTTTATGGCTTTGATGGTAAATGTATCTCATAGGTCGGGCTCCACGGTATTTCTAATCAGTTATTGGCAAGATATTGTTAATGGGAAACTACTCTTAGCACTCTAGGCTTAAAAAATGTTGAATGCTAGGTAATTTTTGTGATGTTCATCAAGTCAGTAATGGTTAGCATGGAGATTTCATGTGCATCACATTTTTATTTATTTTCATTAATTTTGTGTAAAGATTTTGGCCTAAATAATGTTTGATATACAACATTTGAATGAGTTGTTTGATATATTTTTAATTATAAATAATACGATACATTTTTATGCAAAAGATATTAAATTGTTGAAGCTCAGAAAAAAACAGTTGACTTTTTGTAGATTGGAAAGAAATAACACTGTACTTTTAACCCTTTGAACCCCAGCGGTTGCTTTTCCAGGCCAGGCATATGATACATCCTAATGTCATTAAATAGGATGGCTGTTCAGTAAACGTGTGGGGTAGACCAATCAATATTTTTAATTCATTATTTCGGGCAGAAAAATCAATATTTTCAACGTGCAGCCCTGAGGCTGCACGTTGAAAATATTGATTTTTCTGCCCAAAATAATGAATATGGACTCTTCTATTGCTGCCATTGAACTGGCATGGAAGGTACCACGTGAGTACAAAGGGTTAATTTTGCAGCAGACTTATTCATTGCAATCGCAATTTAATTGAAGATTGTAGAAAAATTTTAATGAGCATGCACAAATATTCACAAATTGAAATTCAAACAGAAATATTTTGAAAATTTCTTTACAAAATGGATTCATAAATTTGGGAATTATAATTTTACCAAAAAATATGGGTTTTCAGCCACAGCTTGTAAGTCCAACTGTTTCATAGTGATTTCTAACTACAACCAACAGAGGAAATTGATAATTGTCTCAAAGGCTTACATATGTATAGTTGCACATTGAAGCAAACACCTGTTCTGAGACAACAAAATTTATTAGAATTGACTTGAAGGTTCAAAGGTTTTCTGTGTCAGTTTCAGATGCTACCAACAGAGCTTTGCTGGAAAGTGGTTGAAGATTTTATAGTGTTTTAGACTTCTGGTAATTGGTTATACTTATTCAGCAGTAAATAATAGTTTGTTGTCATGTAGATAAAGGTAATTGCAATTTATTGGAGTCTGCCTACGTACAGGCAGTCCTCCTTTTGTTCCAAGTTTCATGGCTTCATTACAGAAGTCATCACTGAATTGATTTGAAGGCAGATGTTCTGAGGTGGGATGCCCATTCTGGTGAATTGATGCTGTAGGTGGGCATTCAACCTTTTCATTTGATAAAACAGACATTTGTGCTAGCAGATTAAAAAATTGTCTCTTCTCACAGACACAGATTGTTCTTATGATCAGTTTGGTGGTCTGTCTGTTGTTCTTTCCATTAGTATACCCCCACTTTTGAAGAAAATGGGGGGGGGGGGTATACTGAATTAGATGTGTCTGACCATGTGTCTGTGCATCCATCTGTCTGTGTGTGAGTCCATCCGAGAATATTCATAACTTTCATAACTTAAGTAAATTATTATTATGGACCTTGTTTTCTATAATATTTGGTCATAGGTATGCCCACACAAGGCTCTTGTTCTAGCTGTCAGTCTTGAAACTTGAAAGCTCATGTGGCTTGTGACTGCATGCTTGTGTTTATAGTTGTTCTGGGGTCATTGTCAGACAGTATGTGGTGTGATTTTGCTGTGTGATTCTCATAATAGTAATGAATATTTAGCAGTAACTTCACACATTGTGCTCTGTAACTGTACAAAATTTCAAAATGTCTTGTGTCTATGTTTTAATACCCAATTTGAATGATTCTGGTGAATCCATATCTTTTAGATAGCTTGGAAGAGAATTCTATAGATTTTGCCTACCAGCAACAAATGTCCTATCATCAGCAAAACTTAATTTAGATGAAAGCAGATTAAATTTACATAATGACCAAAGAGACCTCTACGGCTTGTCACTGATAAGCAAATTAGACAAGTTGGGTGGTGTAGATCCTTTAATGCATTTAAAGATAAAAAAAAAATTTGAATTGAATTCTCTGCTGAATTGGAGGCCAGTGGAAATAAAAAGGACTACTGTGATGCGGTTGTCCTTTGAGACGGGGTGATGAAACATACCAGACTGAAGCTTTTCAAGAATGGATTTTTTAAGTTAGAACCTATAAAAAGAGAGTTACAATAATCAAAGTGACTAGTAACAAAGGCCTGAACAAGCTCCTCTGACCTTTCTGTGTCAATGAATGGTTGAATTATCACATGAAATAGGTCATATCATGAAGTTATCTACATCAATTTCTATGGGAATTTTTAGCCCTTTTTGACCTGGATTGTTCTAAACAGTCCTTGGTTTCGCATTGTATTATTTTTTTGAGGAGATCATATCAAAAAGTCAATTCTCATATATCCTGTTAGATCATAGTTGTATTTACTTATTCCCCGCTCCCCTCCCTCCCCCCCCCCCCCCCTTTTAGTGAAGGAATATAGTGAAGAGCTCTGTCCATCTACTTGCCCATCCACCAGTTTATTGATGCAATAACTTGAACAATAGTTATCAGATTTTAATTCAATTTGGTATACTCCTTTATATTAACAATGTCTTGGGAAAGTTATTTATTTATTTATTTATTTATTTATTTATTGGGATTTAATGACACTTTCGACAGCCAGAGTCACCTTGTGTCAGACTGTTTTATGGGTGGAGGAAGTCGGATTTAAATTTCATTGTTTATGCAATAACTTGAATAGTAGATCTCAGATTTCAATAATATGTGACACACAGCTCATAGTAACATTGTCTTGGACAAGTTCGAGAGATACAGACATTTCTGAAAAATTGAGACAGTTTTGGCCCTTTGTTGAATTTTGCTCCAAAGTTCATTTTTTATGCAATAACTTGAAAAGTGAACTTCTGAATTCAATAAATTTTGTTATCTGCTTTGTATAAATAATGTTGTGGATAATTCAATAATGTACTATAACTTCTTGAAAATTGAGGGGGATTTTGCCCTTTGGTCATTGAATTTTGCCTTTAAAAAATTGAGAGAGTTGTGGCCTTTGGTTGAAATTTGCATGAAATTTCATTGTTTATGCAATAACTTGAACAGTATTTATCCAAATTCGATAAATTGTGTTATCCTGCGTTCTGTGAATAATGTCCTGGACAAGTTAAAAAGTTTTGATGACTTCTTGAAAATTGAAGGAGTTCTTTCCCTTTGTTGGTTCCATTTTATTTGGCTTTTTTATGTTGATGTGATTACTTGAAAAGTAAACATCAGATGTCACTAAATTTTTATTTATATTAACATTGTCTTAGATTAGTTTGAAAATCATGATGAATTGATGAATGCCAAGAGAGTTATTGCCCTTTGTACAACCTGTTTTTGCTTTAATTTTATATGTACATGTATATCTGATAACTTTAAAAGTAATCATCAGATTTTAATAACTGTTGGCATGCAGCAAAAAACTGACATTGTCTTGAACAAATTTCAAAGCTATGGTGATTTGTTGAAAACTTATAGCATTATTGCCCCTTTTTTCATTTTATTGGAAATTTGAAGAATAATATCAGATTTCAGTAATGTTTAATTCATTACACTTTTGCTTATGTTATAGTTCATCAGAGGCATTAGTATTTGCTTCGCTTTGTGATGCTGTTTTCTTGTTTTTTAATTGTTGTGGCACAATTTTTATGCTTTGTGGCCATAGTTTTTATCCCCATCTTCACATTCATTATACCTTCACTTTTTTTTCAAAAAGTGGGGTATACTGGATTGTGCCTGTCCATCTGCATCCATCCATCTGTGCATCTGTCCGTATGTCTCTCTCTGCTCTCAGATGAAATTTCAAACAGATGTTCACTATCATGAGATCTTTAAGTAGCATCAGCTATTTTGTTGGTGGAATATTTTTTTCTGTGAGTTATGGCCCTCTGAATATACAGAAATAGGCTATTGTTTGTCTGTTCGCCACATGTCTCAGGTTTGGGTTATCAGATCTCAATGGAATTTGGAATGAAGATTATTTATGGGAAAGGCTTTCAAATGAGTCTCGAATAAAATTTCTTACTTTTCACTATTTAGGCTTATCCCCTTTTTAACTTTAAAAATTCACTGTTTGTCTCATAAAATAGCCAATTTTTTGTCTGTTTGACTCATATTTCAGGTTTGTGTTATCAGATTTGAATGAAATTTGGCATGAAGATTGTTTGTGGGAAAGACTTTCAAATGAGTTATGTCCCCGCAGTAAAACAAAAGAAAATACATGCAAATCACTTCCCCACATGTGGCATTATGTCTTTGTTATACATCTCTTATGTGGTCACTAGACTTCAGTAACAGGTGTTTCTGGCCTTCACAACTACCTTGCTGTAAAACAAAGACAATAATTTTGCTGTTTGCTCCCCCTAAAACAGGCAATTTTTGACCTGTTTGCCTCATATCTCTGGTTTGGGGTTAGTGGCTGTCACTGAAATTTGAAATGAAGATTGGTTATGGGAATAGCATTCATAGTATCATGGTTCATTTCTTCTCTTTGCATTGTTTGGCAGTATGCACCATGGGGTGTGTCCTGGAGCATTGCCCCCCCCCCCCCCCTCTTGTTTAAAAGTGTATCACTGTTATAGATGCTGAAAATTACTGTCTTTTATAAGAGAGAAGATGTTGAACAAGGGCATGAATATCTCTCATTACCCAAGCTGAACACAGTTGGAGTGTGGGTGGGTTTTTGACCAAGCCTTTAGATTGTTCTAATTTGGGCACAATGGTTAAGGGTCACAGAACCTACTTGGCTCAACATGGTTTGGTGCATTAGGGGAAAAGTTTGAAAATATAGACTCAAAACTAACCATTTCCTTGCATTTGGGGCCACAGCTAGTACTGTGTTGCACATGATTTTGAAATTAGATGATTGTGGTGAGAGTTAGGGATACTTTTATCAGGTAAGTTTTTCATATGAACCTGTTTGGACACTTTATCATATTTTGGGCACAATGGTTTCCATTGTTAATTAGAGGACAATTTCAAGGAGTGTCTTTGATTGGCATCTGTTTTGTGTGTGTACATGTCCATTTGTACATGCCTCTTTGCACTCTAGATGAAAAATTGAAATATTCTTGATTACCAGATTTGGTAAAGGAATGGGTAAATTCTGAGCACCTCTTGTTTTGGAAGCTCAAAGGTTAAGGTCACAGAATTACAGAGTTCCTGTTGGGTCTTGGATTCAAGCAATGGCCTTGAATTTGACTGAGGATCACTGCATTGTGTCCTTGGGCAAGACACTTCACCCCCATTACCACGTGGGGGCACGGTGGTGTTGTGTACTAAGGTGTACTGCATGTCGATGGTACACTTGTCTTCAACCAATGCTAACTCTGCTTGTGTGGAGTTAGTATGTTGGGGAGCTGGCAGTTGCTGGCCATTGCTTGGTGGTTCTCTCCAGGTCCTGTGGCTTCCTCCACCCGTAAAACTGTCATGATCATGATTAGCCATTTTGCAGAAATATGTTACCTTAAACACCAATAAATAAATAAATAAATAAATAAATAAATAAATAAATAAATAGACTGAGGGTCATTCAAGGCCTTGAGATTGTGGAAAATGTGTCAAGAGGCTTTGAAAAATCTTGAATTTTCACAAAATAAAAATGGTGGTGAAGCACGTAATCATAACTATATAGTTGTATATTACAGAGTTTGTAAATGCTTAGTCCTAGATAGGACCCTTCAGTCATTACCCCTGCTTCCCACTTCCCTTATAGGGAAGTGGGAGGAGGGGCATAATGGCTGGAGGTCCTTGTTAGGATTACTGAAGGTAAGACATTAAAAATCCTTGAATTTGGCTATTGTGGGGCCTTGAAAAATGCTGAAATATATCAAGGAATAGCCTTGAATTTTATTAGTCCTTGTCTGCAGGAACCCTGAGTTACATAATTCAGGATATGCATTTAGAATAGTGTGTCAGTCTAGTGCCCTCTGGTTATTATGTTTTAAATATTGTACTAACAAACAGGTAAGCCAGTAGAAAGGAAAATCCGTCCATGACCTGTCTTTGGCTTGGGGAAATGTATTGATTTCATAAACATACCTACTCTCAAAAGAGGTTGGTGCTAGAATAATTCTACCACTAACCAGTGCAAGGGTAGTTTGGTGGGCTGTGAGATGTGGAGATTCTGAGAATACATGTAGTTGGTAAACATGTGTACAGCCAGTGAACTGCATATAAAACACTGATAACATTATGTACAAGAAATGGTTTAGGAGGATGAGGGATAATTTATTCCCACTATTCTGTTGGGTTGCACTATTGAATTATCACAAATACAAAATAGATATGGCCATTTGCAGTTGACAGTTTTAAATGCGATGATGTCTGATGGGCATACAGTTGAAAGAGTTAATATTGTTCCATAAAGCTCTATCTCCGATGTTATTTTTGAACATTTTCATGGTAACCCTCTCCATCTAGGACAGTTAAGAGCCTCTGAACCACACAAAAGTATGGCAACTCAGAATGGTGCTCAACTTAAATAGGTAGGCATGAGGAAATTGTCCAGGCAGATTTAAATTCCAAAACATTGTACTGGACTGAATGTTAGCAGATTTGTTACCTGTTACCACTTTACAAGAAAATAAATGTTCTCTGTCAGTTCGATATTTATGCCTTCACTTCATGGAGTTACAAGTGGCATATGATAAACTGGTTTACTTCAGGCTTGGATGAACTTCCGAAGGAAAAGCACTGAAGGCTGGAGTATAGGAAATGTTTTACTCGATTTCACTGGTGGTTCTCTTAGCATTTTACAGATGTTTCTCTTGTCATATAATAATGGTAAGTTGTGTATTTTTAGATTTAGCAGTCAATCAGTTTTCTTTTTAACAGTTTAACAAACTTTGCACTTTTGATGACATGCATATCAATTAAAAAAAAACAACAACCTTATTCTAAGTTTGAACTTCTTGAGTTTACTCAGTATTAAAACAACAGAAATGGTAATCAAAATATGATCAACTATCTTATAATGTTTGTAAACATGCCCTATGATTTTTTTTATTCCAAACTGTTTTTCGCATCTGGAACAATAATTTTGAACTCTTATTGGGATAAGACCTTTTAACTCATTCCAAAGAGACAGCATAAATGATGTTTAACCCTTATGAGTGATGGCTCAATAGGTAGAGGTGCAGGCTGCAAACACAGAGGTCCTCAGTTCGAATCCCACTTGTGATAAGTGTACTAAGGCATATGGCATGTCGATGGTACAACTTGTCTTCAACCAATGCTAACCCTGCTTGTGTGGAGTTAGTATGTTGGGGAGTCTGACAGTTGCTCGCCATTGCTTAGTGGTTCTCTCTGGGTACTCCAGCTTCCTTCACCCATAAAACTGTCTGACACGAGGTGACCCTGGCTGTCGAAAGTATCATTAAACTCAAATAAATAAATATTCTGGAATTGATATGTGTATTGTATTTTAGCAAAAGTTTAATATAAACTGTTGAAGTTGTTGATGAATTTGCATATAAAATAATATTTTACATTCTATCTTGTGTAGTTGTGGTTGCTAATATGGTGGCAGTTCAATTAGCAGTGAGCTATTTGGGTCTTGTGCCTTTTGACTGTTCTATTCTCATTTTTTTTCAATTGGTATCAACTGAAACCTCAAACCATTTCACAAAATTGTGTCTTACTGGATGAGTATCTTAATGACCTTCTTTTTGGAGAGCTTTAGCAGAAAATCAGATGCCAAGAGTAGATTATTAATTTATTATATGCTGTTTGGCTTTCTGGTCAAAGTGATTGAACACAGAATGAATAAACATTGAAGAAATTGAGAAAGATTACAAAACTGATTACAATAGAACTGATTGACTGACATATTGTTTGTAGCTGTAATCTTTTCTCCAAGAGAACACCAAAATCCACTGATAATCATACATATCTTACATAAGAAAATTCAATGAATACCACAGTTAAAAATTAACAGAGGAGATAAACTGATCTAGAAAAAAAGTGTATTTTATACTGTACCAATGACCCAGACATAGCTGGTGCTAACTCTTAAAAATCTAGGGCCAAACACAAATTTTGCCCCCCAATCCCCAAAATTTGCATCTAAAACCAAAGAAATCATGTCCTAAAAGGTCCTCCATACTTTACCTCCACTGCGCATGCGCAGTGTCAAGGAGGTCTCGAAATTGGCGCCAATTTTCATTCTTTGTTTAGCCCTTCATCAGTTCACATCTGACTGATATTTGTGCTTGTAAATCTCAGTTTAAATGATGCCAGACACATAAATATTAGAGAAATGGTGGATCTAAAGAGGAAATAGAAGGAGGAGAGGAAAAATGAGTGACAGAAAATAATCAGGGCTGTAACTTGAAATTTTTTTATGAAATTATGTTAAGTTGCCTATTTTCGAGGCATGGGCCTGTTGTTGTCATTCTTGCTATAAAGTTACACTGCTTGTTCAGTGTTTCCTCTCTCCCTTTCCTTTAAGTCCCCCCTTGCTATTCTCCCATGCTTTTGGCATATTTTCTGTAATATTATTACTAAAATTTCTTGGGAGTTTTAGCTGGGTAACAGAATGAATTCCCTTCTTTTCCCCATGTTTACGTCCTCACCCATGGGTGTTTAGGCATAGTGTTCTACATCTACCATCTGATATTTTTATACTGTACCAATGACCCAGACTTAGCTGGTGCTAACTCCACAAAAACCAGGGCCAAACACAAATTTTGCCCCCCAATCCCCAAAATTTGCATCCAAAACAAAAAGAAATCATGTCCTAAAGGACCTCCATAGTACGACTCTACTGCGCATGCGCAGTGACGCAGTCGTCCCGAAATTGGCGCCAAATATCATTCTCTGTTTGGCCCTTCATCAGTCAACATCTCACTGATCTTTGTGCTTGTAAATCTCAGTTTAAAGGATGCCAGACACGTAATTCTTGGAGAAAATGTGATTCTAAGGAGGATAGAAGGAGGAGAGGAAAAAAGAAGTGGCAAAAAATAATCAGGGCTATACTTAAAATTTTTTGTTAAAATTATGTTAAGTTGCCTATTTTCGAGGCAAACGCCTCTTGTTGTCATTCTTGCTAATTGTTGCACTGCTTATTCAGTGTTTCCTCTCCCCTAACCTTCTAAAGTCCCCCCTTGCAATTCTCCCATGCTTTTGGCATATTTTTGAGAAGTTTCATTTCTAAAATTTCCCTGGGAGAGTTGCTTGGTTACAGAATGTTTTCTGTTATTTTCCCCATAGTTACGTTTTCACCCATGGGTGTATAACGTTTGTGTTCTGCATCTTCCATCTGATGTTCTGCAGATTCTCCCCTGGGAGTCTCTGTTTTGCATCAGATAGAGTGTAATTGAGGACTGATTCCGGGCCAGTTTTTTCAGTGCCTGGAGTCATGTTTTCTTCTGTGTTTACACTGTTTGTTTTCATTGGCAACAGCCTTTTTTGAGGGGGGCTGTTTGCCTTTGAGGTAGTTTATCTCATTATAAGATACATTTATATTATCCGAAAGTGTCTCATTAATTATTTTATATAATTTTAAAATTTTTGACCACACTTTGCCATCGGATCCATCGGGGCTCAACGTTACTTTTCAGCAACTTGGGCTTCTCTGAAAAAATATTTTTTCAAAATTATTTTGTTTTGCAATTGTTTTTTCATTTATTAATGGATCATGTTATTATGTATCTTTGTGTCAGGGGTTTTTGCGAGTAACTAGGACTTATTGTTGTTCCTTCACAATGAAAGGAACTTGTTCAAATTGTAATAGGAAGAAATCTTCCTCTGACTTTCATGATTATTGCATAAATTGTAGTCAGTGTTCTCGCATTAATCCCTGTCCTGTATGTGAACATTGGGATGAGAAACATTGGAAACGTGTGTCACGATATGTTGTTTCTGGAGAAAGAGCGATGCCGGCTCTTTCTCCACAAGGTCACTCTACTCTCTCAGTTTCTATTTCAGAGGAACCAGAACAGGGTGATGTTTCCATGTTATCTTCTTCAAGTGTGCGTCCGTCGTCACAATTAAATACAGAGCTAGCGGCAAAAGTGCTCATGGAGATTAGACAAATGTCGTCCGCTAGCTCGCCCGGTGTAGCGTCCATTCACCGAATGGTTCGGCAGCCGGGTTCGTCCGAGGCGGTCCAAGAGGAAATTTTGGGTGATGCGAGCACTATAAAAATAATAGATGCACACCCAGTGACGGCGGATAGTGAACGAGAACGGAGGAAGCCTTTTAGTCCGCTTCCTAGCTCGTCCAGGTCCAGCCGGGCCGCGAGCGAGAGAGGCCCCTCTCTCGTACAACAACATCTGGGACCAGATGTTGTGGTACAAAATGTGTCTTTAGCGGAGCATACGTCCGTCGCTCGGGACGCTCCGTTGTATAAGCAGTCCGCAGAGACTGTTAAGGCTTCTTCTTCTCGCCGGCGCACACGACCGCACCTTGGCTGCGTGACCTCCGATATCTTGCCAGCTTCGCCGAGGAAGGATTATTCGGCGACCAGGTCACACCATCCGGCAGCCAGGGACTCGAGACCGATGGACTCCGGACGTTCGCATAGGAAAAGTATGCGGGAGCCATCTGATGCGGAGCTGCCCTCGGCAAAGCAGCGAAAGACTGCTCCTCCGCAGGTCTCGACGTCGGACATTCTAGTGCAGATAGCACAGCTTATCGCAGCATCCCAGCAGCCGACAGAGACGGTGTCGGATCGAGAATTATCCGACGGCGCTGGGTCGGTACGCTCCGCCGAAGCATCGGGGGCGGACGACCGGGAACATCGGGAGGTCCGACCGGATGGTGAAAGGGATACGGATGAATTGGAGCTATCCCTTTCGGAACAACACAAAGCTGCCGTAGACTTCATCCGGCACTTTCTTCCTCAAGTTGTTCCGTCGGGCCAGACTGCTGCGCTTCCGGACAGGAGAATTATAGCGTCATTGGACTCTGATTTTTTCGAGCGGTTCAGGGACATCGCTCCCGAGTTTCCGTCGCAGTCCAATAATGTTGCAAGAACATTTGAATTATTGAACGACGCTATTTTTAAACTTGCTTCCAGGACAGGGAAAGCAGGTTTCTTGTCCGCAAATACTCTCAACCTGCCTTTCATTAATGCAAGGAATAAATTCGACACGGCAGGTCAGGGTATACCGAGAGTTCCTCTGCGTATGGACGACGAGGCGGAAGACTTAGAGCTATCATTACCGTCGTCAGCTTCTATTCCAACCGCAGTGTTGGAAACAGCTATTGCGTCTAACAGAGCCAATTTAGATGCCTTATCTTACGCAGATCACCTTACGAAGGCGTTATCACTGCGTCTTCAAGGGGAAGAGTTTCAGGATATACAATCCTCCTTAAGACTTCTTTCAAGGGCAGTAGCTTATTCCACGTGTAACTCCGCCCTTTCAGTGGCTAATCTGGAGTTGGTTAGACGTGACGCAGCCCTGTCTACATCCACACTAGTGGATTCTAAGGTGAAGAACTCTCTTAGAGTCGCTTCGGTCTCAGGAGATCTTCTCTTTGACGGCAAGCTTTCCGCTATTTATGATAATATTAAAAAGAAAGCTAGTGATTCTCTGTTGTTTAGATCCGCTCCTAAAAGGTCGGATTCAGCAGACACGAATAAGGCGGGCACTTCTGGGTCTTATCCGCCCAAGAGAGGTTCCTATAGAGGTTCCGGTGCGTCCTCTAGCTCTTATTCGAGAGACCGTCAGGATAGCGACTCTCGTTCGGGACGTCCTTCAGGCCGGGACAATCGGTCGGACGCCCCGAGGTCGACGAGGCGAGGTGCGGGTCGTGGAAGACGTGGTTTCTCCTACCGCAGGCCTCGCAGATCCAGGAGGTGATGGCTCAAACCTCTATCGCGTTCCGGTTGGCGGAAGGTTGTCGAGTTTTTCTCAAGAGTGGGCGTCGATTACGGACGACCCTTGGGTGAGAGGAGTGACTTCGGAAGGTCTAAAGATATCCTTCAAACGAAAGCCTCCATTAACTCGAAGTCCAAAGTGGACTCATCTTCCGTCAAACCCTCAGAAAAGAGACGCTCTGCTATCAGAGGTGCAGTCTCTTTTAATGAAGAACGCGGTAGAGGTCGTAGAAAACCAGGAATCGCTGGGATTCTACAGCCATCTGTTTCTGGTTCCGAAACCAGACGGCTCGTTCCGTCCAGTCATAGATTTGAGCTGGATAAACAAGCTGATCATCGCTCCGAAGTTTTATATGGAGACGATTCGATCGGTCAGAGCGAGTATTCGGGTGAACGATTATGCAACGAGCATAGATCTCAAAGATGCGTACTTTCACGTCATGGTACATCCGACATTCCGAAAGTATCTACGCTTCGCAGTCCTAGGAGTGGTGTATCAGTTCCGGGCCATGTGCTTCGGATTGAATCTAGCACCCTGGGCTTTCACTCGAGTAATGAACTCGGTAATGATTTACTTCCGAGCTCATTCGTCTGCGGTAACGTCGGCCTACCTGGACGACATTCTTCAGAGGTACGGCAACGAGTTAACGCTTCAGAACGATGTTCAGAATCTTCTTCTATTGCTCCGACGTCTCGGTTTCATAGTAAACGAGGAGAAGTCGGATCTGGTGCCGTCCAAGTCATTCACTCATCTGGGAATGAGCTTCGAGACGCACAACAATCTCGTTCGTCTGCCGTTAACCAGAGCGAAATTAGTCAGTTGTTACGCTCGCTATTGTCTAAATACAGACAAAGTCACAGCGAGAGAATTTATGAGACTGATAGGTCTGTGCGGAGCCGCTGCGGATCTCATTCCGATGGGACGGCTACGCACACGGCCTCTTCAAATTTTCTTGACTCAGAATTGGAGTGTGAAAATTCATTCGCTCGATGTAGACGTTCTCTTGTCAGATCAAGTGAAACAAGAGATTCAGACTTGGGCAAACATTCAGTGGTTAACTCAAGGAGTTCCGCTGCAGTTGCCGGATCCGAGTTTTACCATTATGACGGATGCCAGTCAAACAGGTTGGGGTGCATCATTAATCCCAACGGATTCGAGATGCCAGGGTCTTTGGGATCCGCAATTCCTGTGCAAGCACATAAACATCAAGGAAATGATGTCAATTTGGCTTGCGTTACGTCACTGGATGGACATTATTCACGATGCTCATGTCCAAATCCTATCCGACAATACGACAGTAGTGGCGTATATACGGAATCAGGGAGGCACTCATTCAGTTCCGTTGTTCAATCTAACGGAAAGAATCCTTCTGTTTGCGTTGGAACATCACGTTCTTCTTTCGGTCCGTCACATACCGGGTCGTCTGAATGTGCTAGCAGACTCCCTTTCTCGAAAGGGTCGCTTGTTGCCGTCGGAGTGGACTCTCAACAAACAAGTATTCAATCAGATTTGCTACCAATGGGAACGGCCAATGATAGACTTATTTGCGACACATCTCAACAATCAGTTGCAGACGTATGTGTCCCCGTGTCCGGATCCAAGAGCATTTGCTGTAGACGCTCTATCGATCCCTTGGGACGGAATGATAGGATATGCGTATCCTCCAGCGCCGTTAATTCAACAAGTATTGCTAAAGATAAAACAATCTCAATGCAAGATTCTGTTGGTAGCATCTCTGTCGCCACAGAGACCGTGGATAAATCTACTCAGGTGTCTGTTGTGGGACCTACCGCGGAAGCTCCCTCCACGAGAGGATCTTCTTTGGCAGGGGAAATCGCGCCAACTGCATCACAACCCGCAAGGTCTCAACCTTCACGTTTTTCCGTTGTGCGGTCCTTCTTGCATGGCAAGCACTTTACAGGACGAGCAGTGGACGCGATTTCTAACTGTAGGAGGACCTCCTCTTCGCTAAACTATGCGGCTAAGTGGAAGGTTTTCCGTCGTTGGTGTAGGGATCATTCTGTTGATATATTTGATCCCTCTATACCAGACATTGCTAACTTTCTAGTATACTTGTTTGACGAAATCAAACTGCAACCGGTTACTATAAAGGGTTATAGATCTATGTTATCTGATACCTATGCACATCATGATAGTTTACAAATTGGATCTAATGTCTCTTTATCGAAATTGGTTAGAAACTTTTCGATAAATAGACCTAGAACTCTTAGATTAATTCCTAAGTGGAATTTAGCTTGGGTTCTCCTTAAATTGAAGGAAAAGCCATTTGAACCTCTTGGGACAGTAGATTTCAAATTCTTATCTTATAAGACAGCTTTTCTCTTAGCTTTCTCTTCTGCCAGAAGAGTCAGTGAGCTTCATGCACTATCGGTGGATGATTCTCATTATCGTAGTGTTGGGAACACTATCACCTTCACTACTAATGTCGGTTTTTTAGCTAAGAATCAGGCTCCTAATAAATATCCGGAACCTATTGTTATTAAGGCTCTTCCGTCTTCAGACGGGCGTAGGCCTTTACTCTGTCCTGTTAGAGCACTACGTATCTATAAACAGAGATCTCAGTTCATCAGAAAGGGACGGAAACGTTTCTTTCTGTCTTTGATGCCTAATAGAAAGGACATTTCAGTCCATTCTATTGCTAGATGGATTCAGTTAACTATCCGTACTGCGTATGAAGATTTATCTTCTTCTCAGCAGTCTGTGCTTAAGATTTCTGCTCATGAAGTAAGAGCTCTTTCTACTTCCTGGGCTTATGCTAATAGTGTTGCTATTACAGATTTAATGAAGGCTGCTTATTGGTCTCAGCCATCCACATTTACTAATTTTTATCTCAGAAATATTGAGTCCATTTCTGGAGACCTGCATTGTTTAGGTCCGTTATCTGTTGCTCAGAATGTCGTCCACTAAACAGTTGCAACTATAGTTATGCAGGCTTTCTGTTCCGGCAGTGACTCCGTCCGGCTGCCCTCTTCGCTCTGGGCTATTTGACCCAGGGCAAGGGGAAGGGGGGGGGGGCGGGTGTTCCCTTAGGTCACCTGCTTTATAGTGAAAAGCAAGGGAATGCCTCCTCCAAGACAGTATTTCTGAGTCGCTTCCGGGATGGTTTTAAAGTGTAATATTAATGTTTAATTTCATTCATGTCTTATTTTTAAAGTGTAGCTCGGTGTGAAGCATTTGTATATGTCAAGTGTCAAACGGGCTTTAATATACAATACTCGGACACTTTTAAATGATTATAAAGAGTCTCAATTCTCTGGACTACTTTATTTATTGGCTTGTTTTAATAATAATTAGTATAAAGGTTATACTGGATATTAATAGAGAACATGAATGTTATTGTGCTCAATTATTAAGGGTAGTGTATCTTTCTAATTTAAATATTAAATAAGAAAGATACATGTAAAGCCTAATACTCCTTTTCTCCTTAAGGGGTTATCTCTTTATTTTATAATTGAGCTTATTGGATTTTCCTCTATGTCCTAGGCCCTCCAGCCTGTTTACTATTCAGCTAAGTCTGGGTCATTGGTACAGTATAAAAATGTTAAAAAATTTATAGTAATTTATATATTTTTTATACTTACCAATGACCCAGACGGGGATGGCCCTCCCTGAGTTGGGAACTCTTGCCTCCCCGCTGAGTACATAGCGCTGACCAGGCACTGCCAGTAAGAATGATATTTGGCGCCAATTTCGGGACGACTGCGTCACTGCGCATGCGCAGTAGAGTCGTACTATGGAGGTCCTTTAGGACATGATTTCTTTTTGTTTTGGATGCAAATTTTGGGGATTGGGGGGCAAAATTTGTGTTTGGCCCTGGTTTTTGTGGAGTTAGCACCAGCTAAGTCTGGGTCATTGGTAAGTATAAAAAATATATAAATTACTATAAATTTTTTAACGTTCTGCAGTTTCTTCCCTGGAAGTCTCTGTTTTGCATCAGATAGTGTATTATTGGTAACTGATTTCGGGCCATGGTTATCAGTGCCTGGAGTCATGTTTCTGGTGTTTATACACTTCTTGTTTACATTGACAACAGTCTCTGTGGAGGGGGATTTCTTGTCTTTGTGTTAGTTTAATCATAACAAGATACATTATTATTATTCGTAAGTGTTGCATTAATCTTTTAAAATATTTTTAAAATTTTTGTCCACACTTAGGCTTGGGATCCATTGGGGCTCAATGTTACTTTTCAGAAACTTGGGCTTTTCTGAAAAAATATTTTTTCAAAAAATTTTTTTGATTTCAATTATTTTTTCTATGTTAATGGATCATGTTATTATGTATCTTTGTTTTCAGGGGTTGGTGCGAGTAATAGGACTTTTTGTATTGTTTTCACAATGAAAGGATATTGTTCAAATTGTAATAAGAGGAAATCTTCCTCTGACTTTCATAATCATTGTATTAATTGTAGTCAGTGTACTCGCACTAACTTCTGTTCAGTATGTGTCAATTGGGATGACAAACATTGGAAACGTGTGCTACGGTATTTTGTTAGCGGGGAAAAGGCCATGCCGGTCCTTTCTCCGCAGGGTCACTCTAGTTTATCAATCTCTATTTCAGAGGAACAAGAACAGGGTGATGTCTTCCAAAAGCTTGCCTCCGTCATCACAATTAAATGAGCTAGCGGCAAAAGTGCTCATGGAAATACTTCAATTGCCTAAGAGGTCCCTAGTAGGATCGACGGCGTTGACGTCCGCTAGCTCGCCCGGTGTAGCGTCCATTCATCGAATGGTTCGGCAGCCGGGTTCGTCCGTTGCGGTCCAGGAAGGAGATTTGGGTGATGCGAGCACTATAAATCAACAAAGTGCACACCCAGTGATCCAGTGATGGCGGATCAGAGGAGAGAACGGAGGAAGTCTATTAGTCCGGTTCCTAGCTCGTCCAGGTCCATCCGGGCTGCGAGCGAGAGAGGCCCCTCTCTTGTACAACAACATCTGGGACCAGATGTTGTGGTACAAAACGTTTCGCATTCGGAGCATACGTCCGTCACTCGGGACGCTCCGTTATATAGACAGTCCGGAGAGACTGTCCAGAAGGCTTCCTCATCCTCACGGCAGCGCACACGACCACACCTTGGCTACATGACCACGGATATCCAGCCAGCTTCACCAAGCAGGGATTCCATGGCGACCAGGTCACGCCATCCGGTAGCCAGGGACACGAGGCCTGTAGACTCCTGACGTTCGCATAAGAGAAGTATGCAGGAGTCAATGTACATGGAGCTTCCAGCGGCAAAGCAACGTAAGACTGCTACTCCACAGACCTCAGTGACGGACATGCTATCCCAAATAGCACAACTTATCGCAGCATCCCAGCAAACAACAGAATCTCTGTCGGATCAAGAATTATCCGACGACACTGGGTCGGTACACTCCGCTGATGCATCAGGTACGGACGACCGAGAACATCATAGGGTCCGACAGGATGGCGAAAGGGATTCGGAGGATTTGGAGCTATCCCTTTCGGAACAACATAAAGCTGCCGTAGATTTCATCCGGCATTACCTTCCACAAGTTGTTCCGTCGGACCAGAATGCTGCAGTGCCGGATAAGAGACTGATAGCGTCTTTGGACACAGAATTCTTTGATCGGTTCAGGGACATCGTCCCTGAGTTTCCGACACAGTCCAATAATGTCACAAGAACATTCGAATTATTGAACGACGCTATTTATAAGCTTGCTACCAAAACAGGCAAGGCTGGTTTCTTGTCCGCAAATGCTCTAAATCTGCCTTTCATCAATTCAAGGAATAAATTCGAAACGGCAGGACAGGGCATACCGAGAGTTCCTCTGCGTCTAGACGACAAGGCTGAAGACTTGGAATTGTCTATACCGTCGTCTATGTCAATTCCAACCACGACGTTGGAAACGACAATAATGTCTAACAGAGTTAGCTTAGACGCTTTATCATACGCAGACCACCTTACTAAGGCGTTATCATTGCGTCTTCAAGGGAAAGAATTCCAGAATATACAATCCTCATTAAGACTTCTTTCAAGGGCAGTAGCTTATACCACGTATAACTCCGCCCTTTCAGTGGCAAACCTGGAGTTGGTTAGACGTGACACAGCCCTAGCTACATCCACGCGCGTGGATAGTAAGGTGAAGAACTCTCTCAGAGTCGCTTCGGTCTCCGGAGAGCTTCTCTTCGACGGCAAGCTTTCAGCAATCTATGATAAGATAACTAAGAAAGCTTCGGATTCTCTGCTATTCAAATCCGCTTCCAAAAAGTCAGATACAGCAGAAAAGAGTAAGACAGGCACTTCTGGGACAAGTATGCCCAAGAGAAGTTCCTATAGAGGTTCTTATACATCCTCTAGGTCTTATTCTAGAGACCGTCAAGGCAGCGACTCACGTACAGGACGTTATTCTGGCCGAGACAACAGGTCAGACGTCCGAGGTCGACGTGACGAGGTGCGGGTCGTGGAGGACGTAGTTTCTCCTTCCGCAGGCCTCGCAGGTCCAGGAGGTGATGGTTTGAACCTCTATCATGTTCCGGTAGGCGGAAGATTATCGAGTTTTATAAACGAGTGGGCGTCGATTACGGATGACCCCTGGGTCCAAGGGGTAATTTCGGAAGGACTAAGAATATCCTTCAAACGAAAGCCTCCATTAACTCGAAGTCCAAAATGGACTCAGCTTCCGTCAAATCCGCAGAAAAGAGATGCTCTTTTATCAGAAGTACAGTCTCTTCTGACGAAGAACGCGGTAGAGGTCGTAGAAGACCAGGAATCACGGGTTTCTACAGCCATCTGTTTCTGGTTCCGAAACCAGACGGCTCGTTCTGTCCAGTCATAGATCTGAGCTGGATAAACAAGCTGATCGTCGCTCCGAAGTTCTATATGGAGACAATTCGATCAGTCAGAGCGAGTATTCGGGTGAACGACTATGCTACAAGCATAGATCTCAAAGATGCATACTTTCACGTCATGGTATATCCGAAAGTATCTACGCTTCGCAGTCCTAGGAGTTGTATATCAGTTCCGGGCGATGTGCTTCGGTTTGAATCTAGCGCCCTGGGCTTTCACTCGGTAATGTTACATTTCCGAGCTCATTCGTCTGCGGTAACGTCGGCCTACCTGGACGACATTCTTCAGAGGTACGGCAACGAGTTAACGCTTCAGAACGATGTGCAGAATCTGCTTCTATTACTCCGACGTCTCGGTTTTATAATAAACGAGGAGAAGTCGGATCTGGTGCCATCCATGTCATTCACTCATCTGGGAATGAGCTTCGAGACGCACAACAATCTCGTTCGTCTGCCGTTAACCAGAGCGAAATTAATCAGTTGTTACACTCGCTATTGTCTTCACTCAGACAAAGTCACAGCGAGGGAGTTCATGAGACTGATAGGTCTGTACGGAGCCACTGCGGATCTCATTCCGATTGGGCGGTTACGCACTCCTCTCCAAATTTTCTTGACTCAGAATTGGAGTGTAAAGATTCATTCGCTCGATATAGACATTCTCTTGTCAAATCAAGTGAAACAAGAGATTCAGACTTGTGCAAACATTCAGTGGTTGACTCAGGGAGTCCCACTGCAGTTGCCGGATCTGAGTTTTACGATTATGACGGATGCCAGTCAAACAGGTTGGGGTGCAACATTGATCCCAACGGATTCGAAGTGCCAGGGTCTTTGGGATCCGCAGTTTCTGGGCAAGCACATAAACATCAAGGAAATGATGTCAGTTTGGCTTGCACTACGTCATTGGATGTACATTATTCAGAAAGCACATGTCCAAATCCTGTCCGACAATACGACAGTAGTAGCGTATATCCGGAACCAGGGAGGCACTCATTCCGTTCCGTTATTCAATTTAATGGAAAGAATCCTTCTGTTTGTTCTAGAACACCAAGTTCTACTTTCGGTCCGTCATATTCCGGGTCGTCTGAATGTATTAGCAGACTCCCTTTCACGGAAAGGTCGCTTATTGCCGTCAGAATGGACTCTCAACAAACAGGTATTCAATCAGATTTGCTACCAATGGGAACAGCCAATGATAGACTTATTTGCGACACAGCTCAACAATCAGTTGCAGACGTATGTGTCACCATGTCCAGATCCCCGAGCATATGCAGTAGACGCTCTATCGATCTCATGGGAAGGAATGATAGGATAATATGTGTATCCTCCAGCGCCGTTGATTCAGCAAATATTGCTAAAGATAAAACAATCACAATGCAAAATTCTGTTGGTAGCATCTCTGTCTCCACAGAGACCGTGGATAAATCTACTCACTTACCGCGAAAACTTCCTCCATGGGAGGATCTTCTTTCGCTGGGGAAATCGTGTCAACTTCATCACAACCCGCAAGGTCTCAATCTTCACGTATTCCGTTGTGTGGTCCTTCTTGCACGGCAAGCATTGTACAGGACGAGCAGTGGACGCGATTTCTAACTGTAGGAGGACCTCCTCTTCGCTAAACTATGCGGCTAAGTGGAAGGTCTTTCATCGTTGGTGTAGGGATCATTCTGTTGATATTTTTGATCCCTCCATACCAGACATTGCAAACTTTCTAGTATACTTGTTTGACGAGATCAAACTGCAGCCTGTTACTATTAAAGGTTATAGGTCTTTGTTATCTGATACCTATGCACACCATGATAGTTTACAAATTGGATCTAATGTCTCTTTATCTAAATTAGTTAGAAACTTTTCGATAAATAGACCTAGAACTCTTACATTAATTCCTAAATGGAATTTAGCTTGGGTTCTTCTTAAACTAAAAGAAAAGCCATTTGAGCCTCTTGAGACAGTAGATTTCAAATTCTTGTCTTATAAGACAGCATTTCTCTTAGCTTTCTCTTCTGCTAGAAGAGTCAGTGAGCTTCATGCACTATCGGTGGACGATTCTCACTATCATAGTGTCGGGAACACTATTACCTTTACTACTAATGTTGGATTTTTGGCTGAGAATCAGGCTCCTAATAAATATCCGGAACCTATTGTTATTAAGGCCCTTCCATCTTCAGACAGGCATAGGCCTTTACTCTGTCCGGTTAGAGCTTTACGTATTTATAAACAAAGATCTCAGTTTATCAGAAAGGGACGAAAACGCTTCTTTCTGTCTCTGATGCCTAATAGAAAGGACATTACGGTCCATTCTATTGCTAGATGGATTCAAGATTCAATTAACTATCCGTACTGCTTATGATAATCTATCTTCAACTCAGCAGTCTGTGCTTAAGATTTCGGCTCATGAAGTAAGAGCTCTTTCTACATCTTGGGCTTACGCAAATAGTGTTGCTATTACAGATTTAATGAAGGCTGCATATTGGTCTTAGCCATCCACATTCACGAATTTTCATCTCAGAAATATTGAGTCCATTTCTGGAGACCTGCATTGTTTAGATCCGTTATCTGTTGCTCAGAATGTCGTCCACTAAACAGTTGCAACTATAGTTATGCAGGCTTTCTCTTCCGGCAGTGACTCCGTCCTGCTGCCCTCTTTCACTCTGGGCTATTTGACCCAGGGCAAGGGGAAGGGGGGAGGGTGTTCCCTTAGGTCACCTGCTTTATAGTGAAAAGCAAGGGGATACCTCCTCCGGAGTCAGTAATTCTGAGTCGTTACCGGGATGGTTTTAAAGTGTAAAGTTAATGTTCAAAAATTCATTCATGTCATATTTTTAAAGTGTAGCTCGGTGTGAAGCATTTGTATATGTCACGTGTCAAACGGGCGTTAATATACAATCCTCGGACACTTTTAAGAGAGTATAAAGTCTCAATTCTCTGGACTAACTTTATTTATTGGCTTACTTTAAAAATAATTAATATAAAGGGTTATACTGGATGTTAATAGAGAACATGAATGTTATTATGCTCAATTATGGAGGGTGTTGTTTCTTTCTAATTTATCATAAAATAAGAAGGATACATGTAAAGCCTAATACTCCTTTTCTCCTCGAGGGGATGACTCTATTTTATATAATGGAGCTTATTGGATTTTCCTCTATGTCCTAGGCCCTCCAGCCTTTTTACTATTCAGCTATGTCTGGGTCATTGGTACAGTATAAAAATGTTAAAAAATTTATAGTAATTTATATATTTTTTATACTTACCAATGACCCAGACGGGGATGGCCCTCCCAGGAGTTGGGAACTCTTGCCTCCCCGCTGAGTACACAGTGCTGACCAGGTAATGATAATTGGCGCCAATTTCGAGACCTCCTTGACACTGCGTATGCGCAGTGGAGGTAAAGTATGGAGGACCTTTTAGGACATGATTTCTTTGGTTTTAGATGCAAATTTTGGGGATTGGGGGGCAAAATTTGTGTTTGTCCTTGATTTTTAAGAGTTAGCACCAGCTATGTCTGGGTCATTGGTAAGTATAAAAAATATATAAATTACTATAAATTTTTTAACTTTTTAAATGGCAAACACTTCAACCAAATATAGCTGTATTTGGTCAGAGGGTAGTAAAGAATTTTTTGTGACGTTTTTAGAGATGATTTCAGAGTAACAATATTACCTTAAGTTTATAATGTATTTGATCAAGAAAATCATTTTTATACAGTACACTCTCCAGTAATTTCAAAAATAATTTTTTTAAACCGAACTTTAGTTTATTCATGTAAATACAGAGTGAATGAATGATGCTCTAATGCAAAAATATCGGCTTCACATACTTTTCAACAGAACAAAGATATGGCTTTTTAGCACCTGTCAACATTTGAATGTCTAGATTAATCATTGAGATCTGATCAGTTTTTCAGAATTTGCATTTGCAACAGACTTAGGTCGAACAGTTTGACTCTGATTCTGGTCTAGTCTTGGTTGCCAGTATAGGCATCTAAGATTTCACTAGAAATCAATACCAAAAGAGCTGCTGTGTGGATCACCAGTTCTGAAGCCAAAATATTTATCAGAGTTGATTTTCAGCTTCAGGGGTTAACTCTAATATTGGTGCAAGAGAGTTTTGGGTTTTTCTTAAAACTACTCAACAACTAATTGAATTAGAACTATTTAACGAAAGGAGACCTAGTTTAGTATGCATTTAAATGAGAAGGTCAAATTTGGAATTTTATTAAATTTTGTCATTTTTACACCTGCTCCTTTTGAACTAAGTAACCTTTCTAGGAAGAGATGTGACTGTAAACAGTAAATGAATTGCTACCACAAGGCTCTGTTTTACATCTAATTTTGGAAGGCAGGAATATGCTATGTTCTGGAGAAAACAAAATTAAATTGGATTTGGTTGTTTTGTTTGGAGGAGAGATTGCAACATTATTTTTCCATGCACTGACTCACTTGTGATGTTTTTCGATTGTTTTTTTCAACCTTTCACTATCAGTTCCTTTTGTAGAATTTGTGTACCATATTAGGCATTATTGTGTACAGTGGAAACCTGTTAATTAAATAGCTACTTTGTCAATGAAAATTATTCAGTTAACAGGTGTATTCAATTAACAGGGATTGTGTCACTTTCCTGTATTCTAGCGATAAACTTAGCATTTATTCTATTATATCTTGTTTGACAGAGCTCCATGAGCTCTGTCAAGCAAGATATAATAGATTAAATGCCCGTATTGGATGTCCTGAGGCCAAATAGATCTATAGCCAAAGGAAAACTGGGGAGAGTCAGGGTAAATTCTCGACACGTTACAAGGTTTTTATTCGATTAACAGGAGTTTACTTTATAACCTATATTCAATTAACAGGTCTAATTTGTATTGGAGGTATGGTAAATGGTTTTGTGTTGGGAAATTATATTCAATTAACAGGGATATACAATTAAGAGATAGCCTATCAAGTGGGCTTCTCTGTATTATGGACTAATTTCCAGCCAATAGATTCAAACAAAATGTTGTGGAGTATTAATGCAAATGGTTTCTTTATTTTCTCTCTGGGTGAGAACCCCGGGATGGGCATAGAGCTTGATTACTGATGTAAACAGGGTTCTTTTGTATGGGAATGATAGGATCCAGTAACTAATGCCCGATGTAAGAGTCCTAGAACATGTACAAATGGAAACTTATACCTATAAAAGACTAAATTTGACATTTCAATTGTGTTGCAGTCATGTTATAGCAACAGATGCTGGAAGCGATCTTAAACACCAGTAAGGCCTAAAAAAGTTAAAAAATCTATTTCTCAGGCCCTCCACATGCTCTCTTTTTATAACCAATGCAAACTTAAAAAAATAAAAATTAAATGGTTTATGTCTGATATTTTACCCAAATTAATAAAACTGATAAATTTGTCTCTTGAGTGCAACAAGGCTTTGCAATGCTTTAGCTTTGCAAAGCCTTCTTGCACTCAAGGGACAAAAAATCTTTCACCCTTCTCCCCCGCCCCACCCCCACCCACATGTTATCCTGTAGATTATGAGGTCTAAAACATAAAGCAAACCAAGAGCATGAACTTTTTATAGTAAAGACATAATTACAAAAATAAAATGAAAAACTGCCTGCCCACCCACATGCAATTTCACAAAAAATAGCCTGAGAAACAGAAGATCTGCTTTATGGGGCCTAAACAAACTTTGTTATCTCAACTCTTGACTCATTATTTTTGTCATGTCATAGCTGCTGATTGTTTTAACCTTTGTCTTTCTGTCCAAGGACAGAATGGATATTCTTTTAGACTTTGAATGGCATAGATAAAATTTGGGTTTGCCTTCCTCAGTACAAAGCCCAAGAAGTGAAGCAGTGCTTGTTTACCCAAGTGAACAAGCTCCATTTTGCTGGTTAAATAGGACTCAGTCACCATTGTTTGGGGTGGAACCATCTAAAATGGGCAACATGTGTATAAACTATTGACTAAACTTATCTTTATCTCCATGGTGAGGTTGCAATTAGCCACTGGTCAGAAATATGGGACCTTAAACACCAATAAATGAATTGGGTTCGCTTTGATTGCTATATTCTCGCGTGGGGTACATTAGAATGAGAAAAAAGCTTACATCCTGTCAGAGAATAATTGAACTAGAATCAAACCAAGTAGACTGTTGTATTTATCAGATGTTAGATAAATCAATATATCACAGACCTAATTGGACTTTAGATCAAATGCATCAAGAGTCTTCCCATCTAAACTTCGAAGATGTAACTCTAAAAATTCTAACATTTTAGCATTAAATAAAAGGTAGTGTTCAACTACATGACAAAAATAAAATGTTGGGACCATTCATCCCAAACAATGCCAAATTTACTCAATACTGAGTATATATGCAATTTATAATTATTGTTTCATGTAATAATCCAGATTTTAGACAAGTGGGTTTGAAGTTAAAAATTAAATACTCAAACTATTTGCTCATGTACACATCCTCATCTGATTTAAAAGTGTATAGAAATTTTAAATAACTATTTGTGACAAGATATTGGCAGTGGAAGGTTTTTAAATATTTTTTTTTTCTGTTTTATGTGTAATACACTGTATAGATATAACAGTAACACAAGTTAGTCAGTCCTTGTTGGAAAAAAATATTCTGCAACAAATATCAATGTCTCAGGTTTATTTTTGTACATGAGTTCTGCATAAACATTTATTTCTCCTTACTCACAACAAATTGAAGTCCAGCTAGCTGCTTCATTGGCAATCAACTTCAGCAGAACTGAAAACTGTTTTTGTGCTTGATCTATGTGAAGATGTTTAAGTCTCTGTGTATCTTTGCTTTTGTTTGTGAAATTTTAATATGTGATTCACTGTTAAATAAGACAAACATAGCCATAAGCAACAGCCATAAGCAACAGAGTTTCATGCAGCAGCATATCAACCTTCCCTTGAAAGTAACTCCTGAAACTGTAGAGTATATTATGTACTGATCATATTTACCTTGGAACTAAAACTTTAATCAAAATATTTAAACATAAACAATCACCTTAACACTTAAGGGCCAGGAGAAGTGTCCTGAAAACCCACCAGCCCATAGCGGTGATTTCTAGTCGAGTCTTGGCTTCTTTAACAGCAGCCAAGACTTGAATAGAAACTACTGCCTACCTAATTTGTATGTTGTCAACTGGACTTCCTCATGGTGGCATTTAAGGGCACCTGTTCTGAGGTCGTAAAAGTTGTAAATAGTCCTTTACGGGTAAATGTTAACTTATGCATATACTGCTGTTCTAGTAGTATCGCAAATCCTGAAAATGACATTAAACCCAAGTCAGTGACTAGCCAGAACTCATTTACAGATAAATCTTTGACCTCCTGCATGCTTCATCCAAGTACAGCATACCCTATCTCCACAGGCACACATGAACTATTACAGACAATCCACAAGAGGTTTACACATAGCAGGCTTTATTTTAGACTTTGTTGGTGGAATCTTCAGTATACTGCAAATGTTCGCAATAGCATATAACAATGGTGAGTTGACCAGTGGAAGGAACAGCTGAAGTCAAGCTTTACTACTCAAAATAAGGTGATAACTGCTGGATAGCAGTACAGTGGAGCCAACTTAATTTGATATTTCTTAATTGAATAACCCTATTAATTACAAAACACCAAACCATTTACCATACCTATACCTGTGTGATCCCCTGGAGATGGAGAGGTGCTTCTTTACTGTGGTAGACAAACTCTGTTTTAGTGTTAAAATTGGACCTGATCTTCGATGGCCGGCAGGCATGTCGGGATAAAATTATTTTATGGGGAAATTCCTAAATGAAGGAGGGTAAATGGGCTGCTAATCGTGTATGGCACACTTGCACGACATTCTTTTAACTTATTTGTGAATGAACATATCAAAACACTCTTCAGGCACATGTTCTGTCTGCACCACAATTCGATAAGGCCGGCCATTTTGACTTTTCATATGTCACATCAAAGACACTGGAAGCACCATCATCAGCTGCTTCAAAGATATTATTCTGTGGTGACATCATGATTCCTTTAATGTCTTTATGATTACTTTGATGTCCCCGCAGAATAATTGGACGATGCCATGTTTGTCTTGTGAACTTGGCGACTGGTGCAGCTTAAATGCAATTTTCTGCCATCTGTTTGCGATATGTCATCCCATTGTTGATTTGTCCCAGTACCGGTTTCAGGGGGACTTCCTCTGTCCCATCCCGGTACTGGTTATGTTGGTACTGGCAGTACTTTGACATGCCTGGTGCCTGGGGTGGAAGTCCTCTAGAAGGGGTTGGGAGGTATGAATGATTGGCACCACTTCACTTCATACCTATACTGCAGTTGTGATAAAGTCATAGCTGCTGAAATTGACTATAAACACCAATAAATTTCCAATACCTTCTGTATAAATTTAACCTATTAATTGCATTTAGTTTACAGTAAAGTCCTGTTAACTGAATAAAAAAATCTTGACAACTGTTGAAAAATTTCCCATGTTTACAGATCTCTTTGACCTCAGTTCATCCAATATGAGCATTTAATCTGTTAAGTATTGTTTGACAGAGCTGTTTGAGATATTTTTCACTGGTGAAGTGGCTATTCTGTTACAAGGATTACATTGTACAATTTGTTTTCTCTGTATTGATAAAATCAGCCATTTTGATAGGGAATGAGCTTTTCACAAATGCTGGCTGTGTATGGATGAATTTAACATTTAACCTTTAGCAAATACAAATCTTCCAAATCTGCTCATAATAACAACCATAAACTTGTTTTTTTCGTTAAAAAAGGGTTGATCTAGGCTCAGTAAAGAGTCATAAGCCAGGTTTTGAGGCAAAATTTCTGTGTGGTCAATTTTAAATAAACTAGCGTTTTGAACCCACAGGACTACTTTTCAGGGCCAGGTTCATTAGGTTTAACTTCATAAAGCAAATGGCTTCTCAGTGAATTTATGGGGATAGACCAATATTTTTTCAGATGCAACCGAAAGGCTGCATGTTGAAGATATTGATTGGACCATGCCCAAATAATGAATATGGACACTTCCAACGGAATCAGTTTAACTAACCTGGAAGATTCCATTAAGGTTTAGAGGGTTAACCCTTTACCTAACAGTATTTTTAAAAAAGAAATTAAATTTGCATAAAAGCATACAAATATGGATATCATTAGAACCAGCTTGACAAGCTGGTTCTTATGATATCCATATTTGTATGGTTTTATTGAGAAACTTCCAAGATATTTTAGGCTTTGGTAGGTTTATTCTTCAAAAACCACAGGAGCAACCAAATGTTCCATGAGCTTAAAGGCTGCAGATGCTTTTTTCTCAAAAGTGTATGTAATCATAGATAGAAAGTCTATCCCACAGTGTTTTCATAGTAATCCAATATTGTCATACTGTGTATATATACTGCTCATTCATTTTTCATGTTTTAATTTTTTTTCTTTAACTCTTTCCCTATTTTGAGAGTCACAACTGGTCAGAACTATCTTCTAAATGCACACAATTCAAATTTAATTTTGTAAAGTTTTGCCTCTAAAACATAGCTTATGATCCCTCATTGAGTTCATTCCAATAAGGGGTGATATCCTGTGATTTGAGGCAGCATTGAATAATTTCAGTTGTTGAAAAAAAATTTGTTCACATTTCTTCTGTCAGTTGTGCAAGGTGAAGGGTTAAAAATATTGTTTCTGATTCCTAGTTCCAATGAGAAATTATAAGTTACGTTCTGGAGAGTGGGACAGATAGCTTTTTCTCCCATTACTTGTCTGTTGTGATACACCTGTCCCAAATGAGATACCCAGGTGAGACTATTATTATCCCTGATGGGAGTGGATGTGAGATGGGGAAATCTCACTTGAGGGCAAGATATTTGGGACAGACACAAGGCTTAACGAGTGTCTGGAACAAATATCTTGTCACCAAAACACTCTGATGTAAGCAAAAGTAATCCAGGGGCATGTGCAGCTATATCAAACAATTTTGTTGTCCATTGTCCATGAAAAAAAAACTGATTTGCTTATCGGAAAGAGCACACAAAAGTTATGTATATACCACAGGTATATACCACAAAAATAAATTCCAATGCCAGCAAGACAAGAGCTAAAGATTTGCAGCGAAATGAACATTGACACATTCCGATGACGTCCCGATGACGTCAGTTGGACACGTGCATCAATCGATTGATGGATGCTGTAGTGATAGGAATTAAGTTAAGGAATTGAACAAACTGTATACAATATACTGTTATAATTAACATCAAGTACAACAAAAACAAAACTTTGAACACCAACAAAACATAAGATGTGGTCACATGGGTCATGTGAGATAGATATCTATTTCACATGCCCTTCTCACATGAGACATGCATATCTTGCACAGGAAGTGGGAGGAGAAAAATCTTACCCACTCCACGTGATTAATAAACGTTTGAATTTTTAATTTTGAAAAAATAACCCATGGCATCCCCTTTACCTCAGTTGGCTCAGGTGCCCATCCCACACCCATCACCCAAAGATGAATATTATCCCACCACACTCCATATGACTTTATCAAAATTAATATCAAAGGTCACATCACTGAAATGTTATCAGTTTCAACTCACTTCACTATGCTAACTCACTGCTGCGGTGAACTAATGGTGGATTTCATAGTATATACCTTTCATTTATAATAATAGTAATAATTGATTTTCTAGAGCGTAAAACCTCAAATAGTGCTCTAAAACCCTTGACAGCATTAAATACACTTTTCTGAAATAAAGAATCACATCTGTTTTGGTTGCCTCTTAGAGAGGTTCAGGAGAATGCTTCAATAGATAGGAAAGTTCTAAGATTTCTTTTGAAGACATCGAGAGTTTCTGAAATTCTGACACTAATTGGCAGGGAATTCCACAATCTGGGACCCACGATGGAGAACACACAATCATGAGCCTGATTAGACCCGCAAAAAGGTACAACTAGTTGAATTTGGTTTTCAGATCTGAAACTGCGTGATGGTTTATATACAGTGAGGAGCTCTTGCAGGTAAACTGGAGCCAGTTTGTGGATACATTTGAATACTAAGATCAATATTTTGAAATCAATTCTCTGTTTAACTGGAAGCCGATGTAGTTGTCTTAAAACATGTGTTATGTGTTCAGAGCATTTGGTACCAGTAATTATCCTAGCAGCAGTATTCTGAACTTTTTGAAGCTTCTGAATCAGGCACTGGGACAGCCCCACTAACACTGAATTACAATAGTCCAGTTGTGAGGTGATGAAGGAGTGCACAAGTTTTCCAAGTGCTGCCTGGTTAAGATAAGGTCACAGTCTTCCAACATTACGAAGCTGCCAGTAGCATTATTGACATATTTTATTGATATGGATGTCTAGTTTTAAATTTGAGTCCATAATCAGTCCAATATTCCTGGTCGATTCACTTTTCATAGTTGTTACCAACCAGAATAGATGTAAGAGAGGGGGGGGGTGTAGGCATGTGAACTCCGGATATCACTAAGAATTCAGTTTTAGAGTCAATCATTTTCAGTTTAAAGTCTATCATCCATTCCCACATGAGATTTATGCAAGTTTCCATATTATTGACTGTGGTGAATGAGTCACTTGGAACAGATGGGTTAAATGTGATGTACAGTTGGGTGTCGTCTGCATACAGATCATATGATATGCCATGCTTTTTAAGAAGGCGACCTAGAGAAGAAGGGTACAGAGTAAACAAGAGTGGTCCAAGAACTGAGCCCTGAGGAACACCACACTTTAATGTCCTGCTATCTGAACCGATCTTATTGATATATATGTGTTGACTGCGACCTTCTAGATATGATGCAAACCATGATAATACAGTTCCACATATGCCATGTTGTGTCAATGTCTGCATGAGAATACCATGGTCGACTGTGTCGAATGCTGCTGACAAATCCAAGAGAACAAGCAGTACAACCTTACCCTCAGACACTGATTTAACAATGTCATTGTTGACTCGCAGTAAGGCTGTTTCTGTACTGTGGTTGGCTTTATATGCAGACTGGAAAGGCTCTAAAAGATCATTTATATACATAATATACATAACTTTTTGATAGAGATGGACAATATACCGAGAAACAAAGTCGATACCAATATCATGTTGATACCGAAAAACCAAACCAAACCAAAGGTTGAATACCCAAAACGTCTGAATTTTCAAATTTTCATACATTTGCTATTTATAAACCACTTTTGAGGCTTGATACCAGTTGAAAGGTTCATTTTCATGAAAGAAGTGACTGATTTTCTTTTCAGTTTTGTTAACCCTCCATGAATTGAGCAACTGTCCTGAATTCCCACTAGACTACAACCTGTGCATGTCCAATTGCTTAGTAGTGATTTCTAATCAAGTCTTAGCTGCCTGTTATGGCAAACAAGACCTGACTAGAAATCACTGCCCAGGTGTTTTGTCTATTGTCAATAAAACCTCCTAAAGATGGAATGGTCAGGGCACATGCTCTGAGATCGCAAGTGCGTGAAATAGATCTTGCATTTTGAACAAGTCACAAAATTACTGTAGATATGATGTGTGGTCGTGAAAGAATGCCACTGTTGAGCTCATTGGCAGTGTCATTTATAGCATTGTGGTAGAATGATACAACAACTTATTCTGTCAAGTCATATACCGAATACTGAACTGATACCAAGGTATAGGCCCCTAAAAATACCGAACTCAAAATTGCAATATCACCCATCCCTTTGTTTTCTTTTCGATGCTCTTTCCAAATATGCAATTAATTTCTCTCTACAATCAGTTGGAAGAACAGTAAAGTTTGATCCCATAGATAATCATTCTTGAGTGGTGTGGAGCAAGACTTGGGTCTTGGTCAAATATGTACCCCACCCAGGTGAGATTTCCTCATCCAACTCCCATGCACTTGAAGATTATTAGTTACCCTGTGTCTTTTCACATAGTACAGGTTTTAACCTACCCAAAGCCAGCTGTATCTCATGAGGCCTTTGGCCTCATAGGATATGGCTGGTGGATGGTCGGTAAAAACCTGTACTATGAGAACAGACATGGGGTGATGATTTTATCTATTGACAACTTAGGCTGTTAATGTTTGCACATACTCTGGGTTCCATTTGTTTGTTAGAGAAGCATGGTATAAATTAAAATCAATTTAATGTATTATAATAAATTAACATGGAATGAGCTTAGAACAGTCTGAAGTTTTAATTATTCCTCTCCTTTCTTTGGGCCTGCAAAATACTCATTAACACTCTTAATGCAGTAGTTGTTGAATCATGGTATATTCCTACTTTTATTACACACACGTAACTGTATTTGTCACAATCACATGCGGTAATTTTAATCAGAAAGCTCTAGTGCGATCCGATAAAAAGTACCCTTTGCATACACAAGTTCTCTTGATAGACTGGTTCTTATAGTTTGCAGCGTTCAGTGGGACATAACTAATGAGAACCATCGGCTATATTTATCTGTCAGAATTACCGATTCTCATACCAAAATGTTTGATGCACAACTGTGCTAAAAACTATTGGAAGTCATGAAAGACACATGATCTCCGCCAAGAAATTGAACAGTGAAACTCAACCTTTGCTCCGTTATTGAAAACCGAGGAAAACTTGATTCATTTTAGAGCAAAAAAGTCCAATTTGGGTTCGATATTTCAGCCAGCCACTTGTACAGTCCCCATAAAATTTTGTTACAATGTTACCCTCACCGCTGCGTGCTACCGACGAGTTGATACGAGGTCTACTGTGTAATCCTATTCGATTCACACTTCGGCAACGAAGCAGCACGTTTGCCAACATAAACATAGGCTACTTTGAAGAGCATGTTAAGTTGAAGTAGTTCTCAGGAAGCAAGACTAAATCAATCTTGAAAACTGGTTACCATGAAGCAGAAAAACAGACGGTGACACGCCGAAAGCACCTTGAGATGTTTGGCAGCTAGTACATGCAGTTACTGATTAACTATCACCAATTCCATCCTTACCCCCCCCCCCCCCCCCCTCCCCACTCAGATAGCTCAATAAAGAAAATAAATTCGGAAGAATGAAAAGCCTGGTTTTATAAGAAAAACTCAGTAGTGTACATTTGTGGAACCAATGTTTTTTTACGTTCTAGTGGATGTTGCCTGTTGGGGCAACTGGTTTATTTTATTTTATTTGGGGGGGGGGGGGGGGGGGGGGGTTAGGGGAAGTAGTATTGCTAAAATATGACTTTTTCTGGAGTTTGTACTGGGGAAATTAAAAAAAGTTACCAGCTACCCACTACTGAAATTCAGAAAGGTCTTGAGTAGGGTGGGAATGAGACCACGAAGAGGGGAGGGGTGCTAAATACATGTGGTCTCATGAATGCAATATATTGTCAATTTTATGAGATGACTTCCATGAAATTAAAAAATAATTATTAGAATATTTAAAACTCAGTCAATATGACAATATTTTTCAGACACAGATTGATGTGTATTTTGAAATGACAAGTTAAGAATTATTTGCTAGTATTTCTGTTTTATACAAGGGTATTATTTTGCTTTAATTATCAGCAACAGAACTTAAATTGAATGTCACCTATATGAATTAGCTACATGGGTGTATGGGATGGGATAGGGGTTGCTGCCCTTTCATCCCCCTTCACCAATAAGCAGCTAATTTTGCGGTTTTCATTGAAAGGGACTGGTATTATTGACTGGGCTCAGTGAGCTGTCACACAAGACTGATTTGGTTAAATTCCAAGTTGCTTGAAATTTCTGTATTTTGTCATCAGTGCATAGAGTGTTAATCTCTTGAAAGAGGGTGTTGTTACACTTGCAAATAAACAAATTCTATTTTACATCCATGTGCTACACACTGAAAGCCAATTTACGTGGTATGCTTTTTCATCTCTGTCTCCGCATATTGGCTGAAACATACCATATAAATTAGGGTATCTGCTAGCAGACATGTCAAAAAGAGCAATTATGACATGTTCTATTTCATCTGCTTTAGCAGACGCAATTGACCAGTCAGCACCCAATTTGGGAGTCACATACAGCAAGCACATCTGCTTTTTCATATCTGTTAACCCTTTACCTAACATGAAAAGCAGACGGCACTTGCAAAAAAGATTCTTGAATAACTAATTTTTTTCATTTTTTGTCTCAAAAACATAGGTTATGACCCCTTGTTGGAATGAGCTTGATGAGCTTTTTCCAACAAGGGGTCATAACCAATGAAGTAATAATAACAATTTTTCAGTTAATTTTGGGATACCTCTAATGTGACCCTTGTAGGAGAGCAAAGACAAACAATTGTTATACTGAGACCAGTTTTTAAACAGATACAAAATCATTGATTATAATTTTGACGCAATGAATAGTTGCATCAAAATTATATTCATTAATTTTATCTTCCTTCAAGAACATATTTCACGCAGTACAGATAAATATGTTGAGACAAATACAAATCTGTATTGAGGCAAGCAACCACATGTGCAGTCATTCAATTCATGATGAGAATGCGTTTTTATCTGCACTCAATTGGCATCAGTTATTGGAAGTGTCAAGGTCAACATTAATTAATTGATAATTAAATGATAAATAAATCACTCAATGTCATTATACATGTATCGATTGGACTATATACATTTGGTGATATTTTTTGTGACTGGAAAATCACTATATATTTTTTGGATTGATGTGGAACATATTAGATGTTATTTTTTGATTACTGCCTATAATTTCAGAAATGTTTTTTGAAGAATTACCTATAATGAATATCTTACTTCTGTTACAGATGACTGGAACTCAATATTTGGTGATCCAACAAAATTTGGTTTAGGATTTTTCTCCATGCTGTTTGATATTCTCTTCATGGTGCAGCACTACTGCTTATACAGAAATAATAAGCCATATCATAAGATTGAATCGGAGATCACATGACTAGAAAATATAATCCCAACTTGTTTCAATTAATTTTTCATTTTTTTCCCCATCAATGCTCACTTTTACCTAATGCAGTCTTTACCTATTTCTTTAACAGTACATACACAGAATGTCGCGATGTGTGAATCGTCCATCAATATCGAATGAGTGCCAGCATGGGAGGATAGAACAAGATGCACAGCCTCAAGTTCTATTATTCTGCAGTGGCATGAGTGCCATATTGAGGTTAAACCTTTACCCAACGTAACGGCCAAAACCGGCCAGCGCTATTCTCAAAAATCGCCAATTAATTTTCAAAATATTTTCATTTTTTGTCTCAAAAACATAGGTTATGACCCCTCGTTGGAACGAGCTCATTGAGCTCGTTCCAACGAGGGGTCATAACCTATGTTTTTGAGACAAAAAATGAAAAAAATTAATTATTCAAGAATTTTTTTTGCAAGTGTCGTCTGTTTTTCATGTTAGGTAAAGAGTTAAAGATATCCTTCATAGTTGCCAAAAGAGCAGTGGTGGATGGGATAGACATTTGACTTCACTATATATCTCTAATCAGATGACAGTCAGTTCTTTCTTATTTATTTATTGGGGTTTAATGACACTTTCAACTACCAGGGTCACCTCGTGGTGAACATTTTTATGGGTGGAGGAAGCTAGAGAACCCAGAGAGAACCACCCAGGAATGGCAATCATCTTAGTTCACAATGCCACCGTGCTTCTACGTGGGCAATGGGGTGAAGTGTCTTGCCCAAAGACACAATGCGGTTGTCGCTGGTGGGATTCAAACTGAGGAACTCTCGGCTTGCAGCCAGTACCTCTACCTACTGAGCCACTGCACCCCCTCTGTTCTTTCTAGATCAGAATTCAGATAACCAAACATAACCTGGATACTATTTATAGCAGACTCCAGATTGTTCCACCATTACAAGTCTTTATCTGTTATCCAATTTACATCTGTCATTCAAAACGGTAAACACAAAAACAAATAGAATGCCCAACTTGTAATCAGAATATTTAGTTAGGTCCATCAATGCTTTTTGGTCATGTGCCAACTCAGTAGCCCTTTCCGATATCACAAAGCTAGCATATTGATGAAATGATACTTTTTGTAAATTCTGCAGGGACTTGTGAAGCATGGTTGTTCATTGGACCAAAAGGTTGACTGGTGAACCTTGACCTGTACCATATGTGATATGTTCTTGAGCATCACACTTAATCCTGATTGCCCTTGTGTACTGCAAGACAATGGTGCACTTGCCTTCACTTCAACTATTGCTAACTCTGCTTGTGTCGGGATAGTAAGTTGGAGTATCAGACAGTTGTTTGCCTGGGAGTGCAGTGGCTCTGTGGAATTTAAACCATAGGTCGATGGTTCAGTCCTGACCTGTGGTTAAATCCTCCCCCCCCCCCACCCCCCTCCCCCCCCCCCCCCCAAAAAAAAACCAAAACAAAACAAAACAAAACCAGACAAACAAACCAACCAACTACTAGTGTTAACCACATATTCTAAGTATAGAGAGATTTTTATAGTTTGGGAGGGGTTAAAGAAAATCCTACAGAATTTAGACAATTCAAAATTGAATTGAGATGACTGTTCACAGTATTCCTATATGGGAGTAAAACATCATGACATTAACCCATTACCCAAACCATCCAGAGCTATTCATCAAAATCAACATTCAAATTTTATAATTTTTTGTGTCTATTGTCTCAAAAACATAACTTGGGACCACACATTGGGACAAGCTCGTTGAGATTGTTCCAATGAGGGATCAAAAGTTCTATTTTTTGGGCAAAAAAATTTAGTTATACAAGAATTATTTTGGGTGTTGTCTGCTGTTCTTGTTGGTAATAGGTTAAGCAAAATAATATTTTGGGGGAAGTGTAACACTTTTTCCAAAAGTCTGAGGCTTTGAGAACCTCATCTTCATGGTTCTTGATTATAAAAACATTGTAGTTTCATTTCTAAATGTATATCTATAGAATGTGTTTGTTTGTTCGTTCATTGGGATTGAACTGCATTTTCCATGACTCAAATTATATTGCAGTGGAAAGATTGTGAATTAGAGGAAGCCAGAGAGAACCACAGAGCAATGTAAATAACTGTCAGACCCTTTACAGGAAGGGAACAATTTTTTATGTTCAATGCATTGCCAAAGATATAGTAAAGTATTGCTCATTTTTGCTCTTACTACTGATAATACTTTAGATATCTGAGAGATAATTATCAGAATGAAAACATGAGTAGAGGTGAATGCATGTAATAATAATAATAAATGTGTCTACTTGTTCTTTAGCTTAACTTGACAAACTCAAGGTAAGCTATTATTTATCACGCGTGCGCAAGTCTGTGAGTCTGTTAGTCTGTTCACATTTTCTTTTAGCACAGGCTACACCCTGTAGATTTGAGGTTATAAGAATGCCCCCTTTTGGTCGTGTTCAGTCAACTGTGATGGCTGCCCGAGCCCAAAACCTTTAGCTCAGTCTGCAGGTCGTATTTATGAAAGATTTCATGGTAACATGGTAGGATGATTGTATAATATCTAGATGAGAACATCCCCTTTTGGTCATGATCTGTCAACCGTGACGACTGCACAATCCCGAAACCCAAAAACTTTAGCACAGTCCACAGATCATATTTAATATGGAGGGATTTCATTGTAACTTGGTAGGATGACTCAGTATGATGTCTAGATGAGAACTTCCCCATTTGGTCATGATCTGTCAACCGTGACTGCCTGAGCCCAAAACCTGAAAACCTTTAGCATAGTCTACAGGTCATATTTATGGGGGGATGTCATTGTAACTTGGTAGGATGACTCCAAATAATGTGTAGATGAGAACATCCCCTTTTGGTCGCGATCATTCAGCCATGATGATTGTCCGAGCCCAAAACCTTTAGCACCGACTACAGGTCGCATTTATGAAAGGATTTCATTGTAACTTGGTAGGATGACTCAGTATAATGTCTAGATGAGGACATCCCCATTTGGTCGTGATTGGTCAACCATGATGGCTGCCCGAACCCAAAACCCGAAAACCTTTAGCACAGTCTACAGGTCATATTTATGAAGGGATTTCATGGAAACTTGGTAGGATGACTCTGTATAATATCTAGATGAGAATGCCCCCTTTTGGTCATGATATGTCAACTGTGATGGCTGCCCAAGTCCGATACCCAAAAACTTTTAGCACAATCTACAGGTCATATTTAATATGGAGGGATTTCATAGTAACTTGGTAGAATGACTCTGTATGATGTCTAGATGAGGACATCCCCTTTTGGTTGCGATTGGTCAACTGTGATCGCTACACAGACCCAAAGCCCAAAAACCTTTAGCACAATCTACAGGCCGTATTTATGAAGGTGTTTCTTTGTATCTTGATAGGATGACTCGTTTTGGAATACTCTCACTGTAACTTGGTAACTTTGGTTGACATACATTAACTGTGAGGGACACATACATTAACTATGAGGGCCACATTAACCCACCCCTCAATTCTTTAGTACAGTCTACATCTCAAATTATTTTTATTGAAAACATAGCATACAGGGAACAGAAATTAACATATTCCCAATTATCACAATTCTTGTCTTATTTCATTGTAAATAAAAAATATCTATCTTATCCTTTTATAAACATTGAACATTATCCTTTTCATCAAACACAACACACAGTCAGGTTAAGCTAAGGTGTCATTGACACTTTTACTTATTAGTGATTTCACTTGTTTGAAATAAAAAAAAAAATGTGAAGGTGTACATTCCTGCAAGAAAGAATATGAATCGAGATGGGAGCACAGTGGCTCAGTTGGTAGAGGTGCAGGCTGCAAGCCGAGAGGTCCTCGGTTCGAATCCCACCTGCGGCAACCGCGTTGTGTCCTTGGGCAAGACACTTCATCTCCATTGCCCGTGAGGGGGCACGATGACGCCGTGTACTAAGGCGTACTGCACGTCGATGGTGCGCATGTCTTCAACCAATCTAACCCTGCCTGTGCTGCAGTGCGGAGTTACGATGTTGGAGAGCTGACAGCTGCTCGTCGTTGCTTGGTGGTTCTCTCCGGGTACTCCGGCTTCCTCCACCCGTAAGACTGTCACGGTCATGATTAGCCATTGTGCATAAATATGTGACCTTAAACACCAATAAATAAATAAATAAATAAATGAATCGAGATAATAATGTTTGGATTCCCACAAAGATTTCCTTTTTCAAAGAGTCCCAGCAAAGAAATCAAAGTCTTTTGCACAGTTACTTTTACAACTCTATTTACTAATTTGTAAAACATAATAGTTTGAGTTGGGAACAATGAAGATAACAATAGGATACCAGAGATAAATAGAGAGAGAGAGAGAGAGAGAGAGAGAGAGAGAGAATTAGTGTCATTGTGAGGGAGTTTGTGCATGCAGGTGTGTTTGTTTTGCCAAAATTAAGCTCAACTAGGTACATCTCTCTCAAATCTTTAAATTTTTGGGGAAAAAAAAATTCAGAACTCAAGTGATACATTAACCCTTTACCTAACATGAAAAGCAGACGACACATGCAAAAAAAATTCTCGAATAACTAATTTTTTTCATTTTTTGTCTCAAAAACATAGGTTATGACCCCTCATTGGAACGAGCTCAATGAGCTCGTTCCATTGAGGGGTCATAACCTATGTTTTTGAGACAAAAAATGAAAAAAATAATGAAAATTAATTGGCGATTTTTGAGAATAGCGCTGGCCGGTTTTGGCCGTTACGTTGGGTAAAGGGTTAATATGAGAGTTTCATGAACATATAACAAAAAATGACACATTAACCCTTTACCTACTGAATTGATTGCATTTACCCATGTGATTGGGGGTGGGGTGGCATTAACCTTAACCCTTTACCTACCGAATTGATTGCATTTACCCATGTAATTGGGGGTGTGGTGGCATCGCAGTAACCAGTTCTCGTCAGATCACCGAAGTTGAGCAACGTCGAGCGCGGTTAGTAGTTGGATGGGTGACCATTTCAGTGACCGATTTGTGCTCCCACGTTGTGTCCTTGGGCAAGGCACTTAACCCCTATTGCCTACATGGGGGCACGATGACCCTTGTACTAAGGCGTACTGCACGTCGATGGTGCACTTGTCTTCAACCAATCTAACCCTGCCTGTGCCATGGTGCAGAGTTCAGAGTTACGATGTTGGAGAGCTGACAGCTGCTCGTCATTGCTCGCTGGTTCTCTCCTGGTACTCCGGCTTGCTCTACCCGTAAAACTGTCACCGACATGATATGACCCTGGCTGGTGAAGTGATGTTAAACCATAATAAATACCCATGTAATTTCCAAATTGAGCAGTTCAATAAATATTATTTTTCACAAAATTTCAATAAAACCATATCATGTGACCCCTTCATTGGAATGAGCACATGATGCTCATTCCATTGAGGGATGAAATGATATAATTTTTTTTTAAATTTGAAGAAATATTATTTAAAATAAATGTTGATATCATCTGCATTGGGTAAAGGGTTAATGTGACAATGTGAATGGCAAGGGTCTGATTATACTTGAATGAAGGTTAACCCTTTACCCAACGTAACGGCCAAAACCGGCCAGCGCTATTCACAAAAATCACCAATTAATTTTCATTATTTTATTCATTTTTTGTCTCAAAAACATAGGTTATGACCCCTCATTGCAACGAGCTCGTCGAGCTCATTCCAATGAGGGGTCATAACCTATGTTTTTGAGACAAAAAATGAAAAAAATTAGTTATTCAAGAATTTTTTTTGCAAGTGTCGTCTGCTTTTCATGTTAGGTAAAGGGTTAACCCTTTACCCAACGAATCGTCCGCATCCGCCTGCGTAATATGCAAATTCAGCAGCTGAAAAAATATTATTTTTTGAAAAATTTTAACAAAACCATATCATGTGACCTCTCATTGGAATGGGCTCATTCCACTGAGGGATCACATGATATGGTTTTGTTGAAATTTTTTGAAAATTTTTTAAAAACTATATTTAAAATAATAAATTTTGATATCATCTGTGTTGGGTAAAGGGATAAACTGCTAATGTTTACTCTTCCTTCCAACCATCCACATTGAGTGCATTATATTCATCTTTAAAACTTTCCTATTTCTGCAGAATACGTTTATAAGTTATCTGCAGAAATGATATTCTTGCATTCTTGGTGTATAAAATGATGAAATCCTCTAGCTGACTTGTTTGGTACTGAGAGACATTAATTTTCAAATAAATTTTCAGGATAGTATTCCATAATTTTTCACATTTGTTTTTATTTAACTTAATCTGATGTGTTATACCCCTGATAGGGAGGCATCTTGTATTTTGCCCATCAGGAGCCATAATTCTACAATGCTCTGCTGACAAAGTCTGCTTACACAATTTCGTCATTTAAAATCCCTGTGTGCAGGGTTTCATTGTTTAATAGGTTAATCTATATCAGTTAACCCTTTATCCAAGAAAGTTTTGTTTTTAAAATTAAACTGAATTCCACTCATGGTGGAAATATTTTATCTCTATTTTCCAATAAAACCATTCAGATATTGTTGTCAAGAGAACTTGCACATTACAGTACAAGTCAAAATAAATTGTAACATAACTGCAGTAAATTAAGTATAGCACTGCTTGTGCACTGATAAGACCTGAATCTAGCTTTCCAGAAAATGATATTAGTTTCTGGTCTTTTCAGTGTAGGAAGAGAAAGATACATAGTTTATAGTGGTTACCCCACAACTTTATTTTGACGTGTACTGTATGCCAATTCAAGTGACATCCATATGTGTATGGTTCTGTTGAGAAAGTTCCAACATATTAATGGCTGTATTGACCTTATGGAAATAAGGTCAATACAGCTTTTGGCTGCAATGTTCAGTCGTATTTTATTAAATTTGAAACCTTATGGACTGGGTGAGCACCAAATGTAACACAAAATTTTTCCTTCATTCCAGTATTATAGGCAATTTGACCATAGTTCGGGGCATCCATGTCCAAGTGGTCACCGTTAGTCTTGTTTCTATTATATTTTCTCTCATTTCTCTGCGCGAAAACATAGCTTATGACACCCTCACCAATACACTAATGCTCTGCACACTGATAAAATATAAAAATTTCAAGCTGCAATTTTTTTATCCCCCCCGACAGAAACGAATCATAGTACAATTGTTAAACTTTTTACAAATGTTAAGGACAGTCAGAAGGTGTGTCACGTATAATAGTTTCCAGTGCATCTGCAATGTGAAGGTCACAATTGACCTTCATAGGTTCAGGGTCACAAATCGTGTCTCAAGCATAACTCCAAAACTATTAGGGCTACAGTCATCAAACTTCACACAATTATAAAAGACCATGGGTGGATGTGTTACACGCTATAGCTGGGTTTGTACCTTCAAGGTCAAGGTCACATTTCAAGGTCACATTAAAAATCGGTCAATATTCGTGTCTCGGCCATAACTCAGAAACGAATCATAGTACAATTGTTAAATTTTTTACAAATGTTAAGGACAGTTAGAAGGTATGTTGTGTATAATAGTTTCCACCGCATCTGCAAGGTGAAGGTCACAGGGGGGGGAGGGGCATGTGTTACCTTAGTAACATTCTTCTTGTTCTGTTATGCAATTAGGAATATTACCAATTCAGTTTTGTTAAACAGAGCTCATTGTTATTTTAATAAAAAGATCTTGTATTAAATCTTTTAGGGAATTCAATTCCTCATGTTTATACACCCGTTTAATCCCAATATAATTATTTACTCTATTTTACCTTGTTTGACAGAGCTCCATGAGATATTGAATTAAAGCTCACTGAAATATCAGGAAATACAAATGTATACTTTGTGATATTCTGAAGTCTGTTACACCAGGGGCAATACCAGCAAGTTGCAGATTTAGACAGTGTCATGTAAGATGACATTCAATGTTTGTTCTTTGCGGGAAAATACTCCTGCAGCAGGCAAAGAGTTATATATCATCAGGGTTCCTGAAGGCAAGGACTAATGAAATTCAAGGCTATTCAGGGCTGTTTCTCGATCTATTTCAACCTTTTTTCAAAGAAAGCCCTACAAAAGCCAAATTCAAGGATTTTCAAGACTCTGCCTCCTTCACTAGTTAGGTAAGACCTCCGGTCATTACCCCCCTCCTCCCACTTCTCAAGAGGGAAGTGGCAGGAGGGGATAATGACTGGAGGGTCCTTGTTAGGGCTATGCCTTCACAAACTCTGGCATATAAAACTATATAGTTATGATTATGTGCTTCATCAGCATTTTTATTTAATGAATATTCCACACTTTTCATGCCCTCCTGACACATTTTCCTGGATTTTAAGGCATTGAATGAACCTTAGTTAAAATTCAAGGCCATTCCTTGAATCCAAGGTCAAGCGGGAACCCAGATCACACTATTTTATATGTTTCAAACTGCATTGGATCTGAAATATTTTATTGGAACTGGCTCATTGAGTCAATTCCAATGATATGTCGCAACCAATGTGTATTTTTTTTTAAATTCTGTATGGGTTTGTCATGTCTTCAAGGAAGGGATGAAATGAGATCTGGGCGACAAAAATGATAGATAATAATGACAGCTGAATGAGAACAGTCTTCTTTTGTTTTATTAGTGTATAATCTCCAGGCATTTTACTGGTTTGTCTGTTTGATGATTTTGGTAACACATTCAAGCTCTAGATACATGCTTGTAAGCACTGCGAGCAAGTAATAATTAAAGAATTTTATTACATGCCTAATACTTTTTCTCCAGTTCCATATTTACAAATCTGTACAGAACACCTGTTGCATTCTTATTTTTATTGACAGACTACTTTTTCATCCGACGTCATGGATCCATCAAAAAAACTAAACTCTGCCATCTTTGTAATTGACCAATGGAAATGTCACATTCTGACCCATATTAATTCGGACGCTGTGGTAACAACCGATAAATCACGAGTTTCGGTCAATAAATAACAAAAGAGTTTTAATGTTTGAAATTTTTTCTGTGTGATGTTTAAATTTTTCATATTGATGGATTCTATGTCACAGAGGCATTTAATAAACACAGAAAGCCACAATGTGATTGTCAAAATGGCATTCATGCCACTACAGAGGGATAGAACTCGAGGCTGTGCCTTTTGTTTTATCCTTCTGTGCTGACACTTGTGCAGTATTGACAAATGCATTCACACATTGTGACATTCTGTGTATTTCTTCTCAGTTTGTATTTTCTATACAATGCAATGCCTCTAACTTGAACCTTGCTGTAAAACAAACACAAATATTGACTAAATGCAGACCATTTTGCAAAGTGATGCATCAAATCACAAATTATAATTTTTACTCAACAAATTGTGTCAGAATTTGATTACAACAGGACTAATATTTTTTTCTGAATAACTGCTAAACTCTATTTTCTGCATCTAAACCACAGCGTAATGAGATGGTTTCAAGTAGGGGTCACATTGCTATGTTTTAGCAGAATATAGAAGATAAAAAATGGAATGGCAGAATGAAAACCCAACAATACTAGTATTTGGAATATTTTGACAAGTAAAAAATTGACTTGAATCATTGAGAAAAAATTTGATAAATCAGCAATGAGACTGTTAAGGGTTTGGAAAATTATTGAATTTCATAAATTTTAATTAATTCATAGTCAGTGCTACAACGATTCTGCTGAGTTATTCAGGTTTTAATCATTTTAATAGATTTGTATACACTGTTTAATACTCAGTTACAAAGTTTATCAATAAATAAACAAGTTTTAAATTAATCTGTATGTTGTTGAATTTTTTTTTTTACTGGGGTTCAATGACTGTTTTGACAGCCAGGTTCACCTCATGTCAGACAGTGTAATGGGTGGAGGAAGCTGGAATACCAAAGAGGACAATCAAACAGCGGTGTGCAACCATTAGACTCTCCAACATACTAACTCTGCACAAGCAGAGTTAGCATTGCTTGAAGGCAAGTTCACCATTGGCATTGTTGTTGAATAACAAAGCTGTATTCAGTAGGTTTTACCACATCAGTCAGTTCTGGTCAGGTCTTAACTCATCAGTCTGTTCACTGACAGACTTAGCCTGGTGTGTAGTAAGGATATGAAATTTTGTGACCGTTATCTTTTCGCTGATATGGCCTAGGCCTGGAACAGACTTAACACTTTCATCATGGCAAATTCAATTCCAAATAGAGTTAAGACCACACAAAGTAGATCTGTTTCTCAGGCCATTATTTGTAAAATTTCATACGGGCAAGCAGGTTTTAACTCACCTTGACAAAGTCAAGCTGAGCAAATCTCATCGCCCTCCGTCAACACCATGTTTTGGTCTTCTCCAAAACCACTGACTTGATATTTCTTATGAAGATTCCTTTTGAGGTGTAGAATCAAGTTTGTTAAGCAATATTTGGCTTTATAATGGAAGGGGTAACATTTTTGGCCCCGCCCTAAATTTCTATTTTCTGGACCGATTTGAACCTAATTTTGTATGTGGTATTATTGGGTCATAAGTACTTGACTCATGCAAAAAAAAATTCCTGCATCCCCATGGGAACCCCAGAAGCTACAAGTTTGTTAAAATAAAGCTCATTGGTTCATATTTGGACTCAATACAGGAACCAAATTTTTAACTTGGGGCAATATGGGGAATATTCTTTAAAAATCTTCTTCAGAACTACCAGTCAGAATCTTTTAATTTTAAGAATTTCTTTAAATTTTCTTTTAATTTGAATTTTAACTTAGTTCAATATGGGGGATAATTTTTAGCTTAACTTGACAAAGTCAAGATAAGCTATTGCCATCACACATGTGGAAGTTAGTGAGTCTGTTCACATTTTCCTTTAGCACAGGCTACACCCCGTCGTTCTTGTCTGATCTGATTATCACGAAATTTCTGATTTTCATATGCAGGTATGAGGTAATGTCTAGAAGAAAACGTCCCCATTTGGTCGTGGTCGATGGCTGCCTAACCCAAAAACCTTTAGGACAGTCTACACAGATCATATTTATGAAGGGATTTCATGGTAACTTGGTAGGATGACTCTGCATAATATCTAGATGAGAACGTCCCTTTTTGGTCATGATCTGTCAACTGTGATGGCTGCCCAAGCCTGAAACCCCAAAACTTTAGCACAGTCTACAGATCATATTTAATATGGAGGGATTTCATTGTAACTTGATAGGATGACTCTGTATGATGTCTAGATGAGAAGTTCTTGTCTGATCGTAATGAAATTTCATATGCAGGTATAAGGTAATGTCTAGAAGAGAACGTCCCCTTTTGGTCGTGATCTGTCAACTGTGATGACTGCCCAAGCCCAAAACCTGAAAACCTTTAGTCAACAGGTCATATTTATAGAGGGATTTTCATTGTAAATTGGTAGGATGACTCCATATAATATCTAGATGAGAACATCCCCTTTTGTACGCGTTTGGTCTACTGTGATGGCTACAGGGGCCCGAAGTCCAAATACCTTTAGCACAGTCTACAGGTCATATTTATGAAGGGGTTTCATCGTAACTTGGTGGGATGACTCCAGTTGATGTCTAGATGAGAATGTCCCCTTTTAGTCACGATCATTCAGCCATGATGGCTGCCCAAGCCCAAAACCCGAAAACCTTTAGCACAGACTACAGGTCATATTTATGAAGGGATTTCATTGTAACTTGGTAGGATGACTCTGTATAATGTCTAGATGAGGACATTGCCTTTTGGTCGTGATCGGTCAACTTTGATGGCTGCCCAAGCCCAAAACTCAAAAACCTTTAGCACAGTCTACAGGTCGTATTTATGAAGGGATTTCATGGTACTGTTTACTTGGTAGGATGACACGGTATAATATCTAGATGAGAATGTCCCCTTTTGGTCATGATCTGTCAACCGTGAGGGCTGCCAAAGCACGAAACCAAAAACATTTAGCACAATTTACAGGTCATATTTAATATGGAGGGATTTCATTGTAAATTGGTAGGATGACATTGTATGTCTAGATGAGGACATCCCCTTTTGGTTGCAATTGGTCAGCCATATTCGCTACACAGGCCTGAAGCCTGAAAACCTTTAGCATAGTCTACAGGCCGTATTTATGAAGGAATTTCATTGTAACTTAGTAGGATGACTCATTTTGGAATAATTTCACTGTAACTTTGGTTGGTATACATTAACTGTGAGGGCCCATACATTAACTATGAGGCCACATTAACCCACCCCTCAATTCTTTAGTACAGTCCACACCTCAAAGTATTTTTATTGAAAACATAGCATACAGGGAACAGAAATTAACATATTCCCAATTATCCCAGTTCTTGTCTTATTTCATAATCCTTTCATGAACATTGAACATTATCCTTTTCATCAAACACAACACACAGTCAGGTTAAGCTACAGTGTCATTGACACTTTCATTAAAAATCTTCAGATCCACCGGTCAGAATGCTTTCATATTTGGTATACAAAACATCTCTAGGGAGGTCAGATTCAAGTTTGTTCAATTCGAGTGCCTGGGTTAATATTTGAGCTCCATATAGGAACCTGAAATTTAACTTAGTAGAATCTGCTTCAGATTCACCTGTCAGAATCCTTTCATAATTGGTTTACAACATCTCCAGGGGAGTCAGATTCAAGTTTGTTCAAATTGGTTCCCTGGGCTAATATTTGGGCTTCTTATGGTAGCCCGAATTTTAACTTGGTGCAATATGAGGATATTTCTTTAAAAATCTTCTTCTTCTTCAGATCCACCAGTCAGAATGCTTTCATATTTGATATACAACATCTCCAGGGAGGTCAGATTCAACTATGTGCAAATTGAGAGCCGGGGTTAATATTTGGGATCCCTATGGGAGCCGGAATTGGCCATGTGGATGAAGAATTAGAAATTTTGTATTCAGTACCCTCTAGAGGTATGTAACTAAGATTAATCCACACAGGGGGCTTCATAGGGGAGCTCCACATTTTTTACATTATGATCAACTGAAGAAAAGGCATGATGCTCAGACTATTTTTGTCACTCCTAAGGGGCTCAAGGACTTTTTTTTCATATTCTGTTCAAAGTGAGCGCTTTAGGCCCTGTGGGGCCTCTTGTTTATTTTATTTTTTATTTCTGTAATTATTTCTTTCCCATCAAAACTTCATGTTCTTGGTTTTTGTTTTAAGACTTGTTATCTATGGAATATCATGGGTGGTTGTGTATTTCGTCCCTTGAGAGCAAGAAGGCTTTGCAATGCTGAAGCATTGCAAAGCTTTCTTGCACTCAAGGAACAAATTTAACAATTTTTTTAACTTTAGTAAAATATCAGACATAAACCATATAATTTATTTTTTTAAAGTTGGTTATAAAAAGAGAGCATGCAGCAGCAAAAGGACCATGCACGAGAGCCTGAGAAACAGATTTTTATTTTTTAGGCCTAATTAATTGTGTTTTGGCACAGTCGTTTCATTTCTGTCATATTGAATTCAATTCTCCTTCCCATATTTCCTGTTTTGGACCAGGGGTGTATTATATACTGGCAATGACTCTTGGAGATGTCCAATCAGGGGTTTAGGGGTGTTGCAAAGCAAAGTGTAACTATCAGTGTTCTGACCTGATGAGGTTTATTTATCACGCATGAACACATTATTATCCCCTGCCCAAACAAATTTTGGTGGGGAAATAGAAATGGGTCTTGTCTGCCTTTGTAGGAGTTGGGCCCCTTTTTTATGGAAACTTTATGAAGGGATTTCTTGGTAGATAACTTGGTAGGAAGCCTCTGCATAATGCCTACATGAGTACGTCCCCTTTTGAGGGATTTCACTGTAACTTGGTAGGTTGACTTCATATAATGTCTAGATGAGAACGTCCCCTTTTGCACGTGATTGGGCAACTGTGCCGGCTACAGGGGCCCGAAGCCTGAAAACCTTTAGCACAGGCTACAAGTCATATTTATGAATGGATTTCATTGTAACTTGTAGGATGACTCCAAATAATGTCTAGACGAGAATGTCCCCTTTTGGTCGTGATCATTCAGCCTTGATGGCTGCCCGAGCCCAAAAACCTTTAGCATAGTCTATAGGTCGTATTTATGGAAGGATTTCATTGTAACTTGTTAGGTTGACTCCATATAATGCCTAGATGATGACATCCCCTTTTGGTCGTGATTGGTCAAATGTGACGGCTACAGGTGCCCGAAGCCTGAAAACCTTGAGCACAGTCTACAAGTCATATTTATGAAGGGATTTCATTGTAACTTCGTAGGATCCACTCCAGATGATGCCCAGATGAGAGTGTCCCCTTTTGGTTATGATCATTGAACCATGATGGCTGCCCGAGCCCAAAACCCAAAAACCTTTAGCACAGTCTACAGGTCATATTTATGAAGCGATTTCATTGTAACTTGGTAGGTTGACTTCATATAATGTCTGGATGAGAACATCCCCTTTTGGGCGCAATTGGGCAACTGTGATGGCTACAGGGGCCCAAAGCCCAAAAACATTTAGCACAGTCTACAGGTCATATTTATGAAGGGATTTCATTGTTACTTGGTAGGATGACTCCATATAATGTCCAGATGAGAATGTCCTCTTTTGGTCGCGATCATTCCGCCTTGATGGCGGCCGAGCCCAAAACCCCAAAACCTTTATCATAGTCTATAGATCGTATTTATGGAAGGATTTCATTGTAACTTGTTAGGTTGACTTTATATAATGCCTAGATGATGACATCCCTTTTTGGTCATGATTGGTCAACTGTGACAGCTTCAGGGGCCTGAAGCCCGAAAACCTTGGGCAAGGTCTACAGGTCATATTTATGAAGGGATTTCACTGTAACTTCATAGGATCACTCCAGATGATGCCCAGATGAGAATGTCCCCTTTTGATTGCAATCATTCAACCATGATGGCTGCCCGAGCCCGAAACCCTAAAAGCTTTAGTACAGACTACAGGTCGTATTTGTGAAGGGATTTCATTGTACCTCAGTAGAATGACTCGGTATAATGTCGAGATGAGGACGTCCCCTTTTAGTTGCAATCGGTCGACTGTCAGGGCTACACAGGCTTCAAGCCCAAAAACCTTTAGCAGTCTACAGGCCATATTTATGAAGGGATTTCAATGTAACTTGATAGGATGACTCGTTTTGGAATAATTTCACTAACTTGATAACTTTCATTGACATACATTAATGGTGAGGTCAAATTAACCTACCCCTCAGCTCTTTAGTACAGAGTACACCTCATATTATTTTATTAAAAACATAGCATACAGGGAACATAAATTAACATATTCCCAAGTATCACAATTCTTGTCTTATTTCATAATCCTTTCAAAAACATTGAACATTATCCTTTTCAACAAACACAACACACAGACAAGTTAAGCTACAGTGTCATTGACACTTTCATTTCATATACTCTTAGATCCACTTGTCTCTTTGCTGGCAGGGGATTTTGCCATCTTGTGGCACATGCTTGTATTTACTTTTAGCTCACCTGAGCAAACCTCAAGGGGAGCTTTACTAATCACTTTCCGTCTGTCCGTCCATCCGGCGTCCGGCATAAACTTTACATTATCGACTTCTTCTCACAAACTACTCAACCAAATTGAACCAAATCTGGTGTGCATGTTCCCTATCACATATCAATTCAATTTGTTTAAATCAAGTCGACCTGCCTCTTGGTAGAGCCACACCCAAAAAGTGAGCCTAAATCTTAAAAAATCATCTTCTCATGAACCAGCAGTAGCAGAGACTTGATATTAGGTGTGCAGTTTCCTTTTGGGGTGTAGACTCAGATTTGATCAAGAGAAGTTCTAGGGGCTATATTTGCCATTGTTATGGGAGGGGCACAAATTTTTGTTTTATGAAGTTGATTTATGCAAACAAAAATGTTCCTGTCGCCCCATGGGAACCACAGGAGCTAAAAATAGAAAACATTTAAAATGCTCATATCTCCAAAACTGCACGGCACTGAGAATTTTTATTTAGTGTGAAGCTTCCTTAGGACTAACAGAATGGAATGGTAAAAAATATTTTTGGGGGGACAGCATTTTTTAACACTGTGGGTTATGGGAAAAACATTGAACACTACTTTTCTCCCAAACCACTGTTCCAAAAGCTTTCAAATTTCACATATAATATCTTTGGAAGATTGTTTCACATGTTTATTGAAATCAATTCCCTGGGTCCATATTTGGGCTCTCTGTGGGAGCCCAAATGTTTAAAATAGTGCAGTATGAGGAATATTCTTTAAAAATCTTCTTCAGATCTACCAATAAGAATCTTTTGATATTAGGTATGCAGCATCATTAGGGGGATGAGATTCAAGTTTGTTCAAGCCAAGTCCCTGAGTTCATTTTTAGGCTGAGAATTTGGGGTCCCATCCAGACTTAGAAATTTTGGACCAAATCCGGAAATTTTGTTTTTGTTTTTTTTTATGCATTTCAGTCAATTTTAAGACAAAATTTTTTTTTTTTTACACTGAAAATTTAGGGGCTGGGTGGGACTTGGAAAATTTCCGAACAAAAATAAAAAAAAATCTGTTTTTTATGCGTTTATCTCAATTTTGGGACGTAAAAGTGCAGGAACTGAAAATAGAAGGAAAATCCTGTGTATTGTGTGGGCACAACTGCTTCATCTAGTTAGTATATGCTTTTCTTAGGAGGTGCGTATGCAGCTTATTCAAGTCAAGTCCCTGGTTTGATATTTAGACTACCATGTCAGGTGAGCGCCCTCAGGCCCCCGGGGCCTCATGTTTAGCTCACCTGACTGAAAAGTCAGGAAGCGCTATTGCTATCACTTTGCATCAGTTGTCTGTTAACTTTGCTCATCAATCTTCTCCCGAACCATTGGACCAAACCTAACCAAACTTGGCATGAATTATCTCTGGGGAATAACCTTCCAGATTTGTTCAATAGAAGTAACTAAGCCTAATGGATTGGGGCGGTGCCTAAAAAAAGACCCAAATTATTCAAAAATCATCTGATAAACCACCAGTCACAATGCTTTGAAATTATGTGTGCAGCTTCCTTATATGCTCAAGCCTGAAGTTTGTGTTCAAAGAGACTTTCTCTATCAATGCTAGGATGGGCAACATTTTGAGAAACCTGTTGTGATCTTGCCCTTCTTGACTACCATTTCACACATTTCTTCACACAACTGATGGTTTTGAGAAACACTGAATATTTCAAATTTCAACCCAAAATTTCAACCAATCTGGGTGATCTTTTCAGAGGGAAGCCCTTTCGTCATTTTTCAACATAATTTCAAGACTAACATAGGTTGTGTGCGGGGAGTGCAAGTTGATAAAACAGACATAATTTTTCAGAGCCAATTTGCTAACATTGCAGTATGCACACATGTACAAGTGACACTATTTGTCTCTGTCTTTCTGATCTACAACACTAACACCCTTATTCTTTGCAGACAACTTGACCCAGGTAAGCATTTTGTATTTTCTTTAAAGAAAACAGTCTATGATGCCTCATTGGAATGAGCTTGGGTAAAAATACAACGGACAAATTTATAAAAGCTTATTTATCGGCAGGTTGGTTTTAGTTTCTTTACTGAATAACATGTGCCTTTAGGATAAGTAAACTGACAGGGGGAGTTTGCTCCACGCCTCACTGAGATTTTTCTCACAAAAACATAATTCACACTGAATGCAGACTGTTATTTGTAATTACTTTAGTTGCTCTTCCATGCAGATCAGAGACTTCTGGATTGGGGGGGGGGGGGGGGGGAGGGCTAGATAATGCGCCCTACTCAATAGCGTTTTGAGATTTGGGGGACTTGCCACTAAGGATGGCAAGGATGGCCTATAGTCTATAATATACTTGGGCATTCCTCCACCCAATTTGTATTTTCTTTTTTTTTTATGCAGTAAGCCTCAGCCCTATTAGTTGCTCCTCAGCATAGATAAAAAAAAATGAGATTTTTGGTGTCCTGCCTCCATGCTATGCACTGGGGTATTAGACAAGAGGACCCTAGGGATCCTGAGGGGCTCACCTGACAAAGTTGTTCAAAGAAGGATTTAATCAGCATCTATGGTTAGAACACTACACAGGAATGAAGTCATGTAATTATTTATAACTTGGTTGTCCATGTTTTTCTAGCATTGAGATGCTACCACAGAAATAATGCCCACATTTCCAGTAATGTAAAACTAGGGAGCTCAAATATGAATCTAGAGACTTGATTTGGACAAACTTGAATCTGAGTCCCCTTAGGGTGTTGTCTACCAAATATCAAAAGATTCTGACTGGTGGTTCAGGAGAAGATAGGAAATGCAAATATCAATCTAGGGACGTGATTTCAGCAAAATGAATCTAACCTCTCTGAGGATGCCGAATACTAGATGTCAAAAGATTCTACTAGTTTATCTGAAGAAGTAGATTTTTAAACAAGAAAATCAGTAAAACTGATGGATGCTCTCTGACAGTTGACTTGATTAACAAGCATATTCATAAACTTTTAGTACCCTGCTATGGGAAATAATTTGGCACATGTCTTTGAAATGCAAGGACCATAACTCTGGTGAAAAATATGCATGCAACTTTTTTGTAACAGGTGCAGGAGTTGGTTGTCACAAGGATCCATCATACCAAATTTCACTGAAATCCATCCATGCACTGGTAAGATATCGTTTGTAGGGAAAAAAATCATGAAAAATTGACAAAGTAAGGACCATAACTCTGGTGAAAAATATGCAAGCAACCTTTTTATAAAATGCAGGAGTGGCTTGTCACAGCGATCCCTCATACCAAATTTTATTAAAATCCATCCACTCACTGCTGAGATATCACTGCGGATGAATGCACGGGCAGACAAAGTGGCAACTATATGCTCCCCCCCCACCCCCCCCCCCCCTCCCCAATCGAGGAGCATGAAAATTATTCCTCATATTGAACTAAGTTAAAATTTGGGCGACAATAGGAAGCCTAAATCTTAAGACATGGACTTGATTTTAACAAATTTGAATCTGAGTCCATCCCAGCCCATCTTCAGCCCCCTTAAAGATGTGGTATACCAAATATCGAAAGGTTTTGACTGGTGGTTTTGGAGAGATTTTTAAAGAATATTCTCCATAGAGCACCAAGTTAAATTCCAGGCTTCAATGGGGAGCCCAAATATTAATCAATTTACTTGATTTGAACAAATTTAAATCTGACCCCTATAAAGATGCTGTGTACCAAATAACAAAACTTACTCGTGGATCTGAAGAAGATTTTTAAAGATTCCTTAGATTGCACTAAGTTAAAAGTTGGGAGTCCAAATAAACTTCAATCTGTCCTAATACCAATGTTATATACTAGATATCAAAGTATTTTAACTGTTGGTTCTGAAGATGATTCTGTAAAGAATATTTCTCATATTGCACGAAATTAAAATCTGGGTGCCTGTTTTGAACATTACTTTTTTTTTACCATTCAATCCAACATATCAAATAAGTTCTCTGTTCCATGCAGTTTTTAAAATAAGGGCGTTTGAAAACATTTCTACTTTTAGCTCCAGGGATGCAGGAAAAAAATTTTGGCTGGAATGAGGTAGTTGTGACTCAATAATACCACATACCAAGTTTGGTTCAAACTGGTTCAGAAATAGAAATTTTGGGTAGGGTCAAAAATCTTACTCCTCTCATTACAAAGGCAAATATTGTCCTGCAAACTTTGTTTGAACAAACTTTATTCTACGCCTCTAAAGTACCAAATATGAAGTCATTGTACCAATTGGTTCATGAGAAGAGTATTTGTTCAAAATTTGGGAGCATTTTCCTGCACCATCCACCTTTGGGATGGGGCAAGTTCATTTGAACAAAATCAAAATGCGATGACTCTCAGTCAGGTGAGCTAATAATAGATCTACAAAAGTACAGGGGTGAACATCCCCAATATTTCTTGTTTTTTCATGCAGATGTTTTGGTTGTCGTTCATCCTCCCCATACTGTAAACAGAATTTAAGGTAGGGAATAAGGAATTTATTTATTTATTGGTGCTTAAGGTCACATATTTCTGCACAATGGCTAATTGTGATTGCAACATGGAGATAGCCCTGAACCACTGAGGGCAGAAAAAAAATAAACTTTGCAGTCAGCTACAAGGTAGACAATGAACTTGATTAGAGTTTAGTTTTGAAGGTAAAAGTTCTATCACAAGATTACACACAAAGATCATGTAACACAATACCACAACACAAAACTACAGAGTGATGTTGGCCCTTTAGAGATACATAGTTCTACTCACCCAATTCTGCTGAGAGCATGTAGACAGGGTGTTCGTAATTATCTACATTCAGTTTGAAGTAAGCATAAAATTTTGTTTTAGCATTATGGCAGAAGATATTATATTCCTAACTGTTAATACTATACTTGAAATCATCTGCACATTATCAACGGTTCAGAATATTATACCTCATGCCTTATATTACATATGGAGTAGGGCATTTTTTATACTGAAATGAGTGAGGTGGGGATGGGAGGGGTATCGGGGTGGGGGGGGGGGGGGCACGGCAGAATGGTCTATCCACTCAATCTTTCCAACACAAACTATGGCCCAGAGAAAATATTTAACCCTATACTCAATGTATCGGCCACATCAGCCCACATAATATGCAAATTCAGCAGCTGAAAAATTTTTATTTTGCAAAACATTTCAACAAAACCATATCATATGACCCCCTTTGGAACGAGCCTGTTGAGCTCGTTCCATTAAGGGGGTCACATGATATGGTTTGGTTGGAATTGTTTTTTAAATTTTAAAAAAATATATTTAAAATAATAAATTTTTATATTGTCTGCGTTGGGTAAAGAGTTAAAAACGACCTGTCCTTCAAATGTGAGTTTATATTTTTATATTTACGTCATCCAACGAAGATGGCGACTTATAGTGATCGTGAGCCTTTATTTATTTTTTTACTCCACTCCTAATTGGGGTACTTCACCTTAACCCACAATCATGAAATTGGGCATACTTGTCTGATATCAGAAATAGAAACTTATCATTTACTTTTAAGAATTTTCACCTTTATCCAAAACAGCATTGAAATTAGTTTTTTTTTCAAATTTTAATATCCAAGCCTGTATGAAGCCTCCATCTTTCAAACTTTGGATATCCCATCTCCCAATAAAAACCATATTTAAAAATGTGGTGCCGATTTGAGAAAATCTTTAAGCTTATGGCTGATTTTTCGGGTTTCCCTTTTAACACCGTCACTAAAAAATTTAGTTCGATTTTCATGAAATTTTAGTATGTTGTAGAGCTCAAAAAATATAAATGCCGATAGGATCACCGATCCAATGTCGAGTTGTGACAGCACAAAAGTGGATTTAATCATTATCAACTTATCGTCAAGAAACCAGTTGTTTACAATTTACTATGTGAAGGGTCAATGTGACCTTGACCTTTGACCTAGTGATTCCAAAAATAAATAGGACTTTTTCTTGCACCAATGCCAACCTATCTATGAAGTTTCATGAACGTGGGTGGAACCATCGTCAAATTATCATCTGGAAACCAATTGTTTTTGATGTATTATGTTCAGGGTCAATGTGACCTTGTCCTTTGACCTAGCGAGTCCAATGTAAATAGGGGTCTTCCACTCACCTAGGCCGACCTACCTATGAAGTTTCATGAATGTGAGTCAAGCCATTATCAAGTTATCATCCAGAAACTAAATGTTTACGATTTACTATGTTGAAGGTCACTGTGACCTTGACCTTTCACCTAGTGAGTCCAAAATAAATAGGGGTCTTCCACTCACCTAGGCCAACCTACCTATGAAGTTTCATGAATGTGGGTCCAGCCATCATCAAGTTATCATTCAGATCTAATTGTTTACGATTTACTATGTTGAAGGTCACTGTGACCTTGACCTTTTACCTAGTGAGTCCAAAATAAATAGGGTTCTTCCTCTCACTGATGTCAACCTACCTATGAAGTGTCATGTAAGTGGGTTGAATCATTATAAAGTTATCACCCAGAAAACCAATTGTTTTGATTTACTATGTTCAGGGTCACTGTGACCTTTGACCTAATGAGTCCAAGTTAAATAGGGTTCTTCCTCCTCTCAAGAAGGCCAATCTACATATGAAGTTTCATGAATGTGGGTTGAACCATAGTCAAGTTATCATCCGGAAACCAATTGTTTATGATTTAGTATGTTCAAGGTCACTGTGACCTTGACCTTTGACCTAGCGAGTACAAAATAAATAGGGTTCTTCCTCTCACCGAGGCCAACCTATCTATGAAGTTTCATGAACGTGGGTCATACCATTAACAAGTTATCATCAGGAAACAAATTGTTTATGTCTGCCGGCCTGCCTGAAACCCGCCCGCCCAACAATAAGTCGAGTTTGACTTCGTCACAACTCTACTAAAAATGTACGTTTTAGCATTTTTTAATTAACTTCATTTTCAAAGTTTTAACATCAATTCATGTTTTTGCCTACCCCCCCCCCCCCCCCCCTGCACTTGGTGGCAGCCCTTGACCCAATCTACATAACACAGGATTATAATAATATTACACACCAACAGAGAAATAGTTAAAGTTGTGTTATGTGCAGTTTCATCCAAATTGTCAGTAAACTGTTAACGCTATGACATTATTACCGATTGAATGCTGGAAAATGTCAACCTTTCTGTTCACGACAGAAATTGGGAAATTAAAGGAACTTTTAGGACTTGTGGTCCCAATTAACAAATTGACAAAATTTTTAAAATCTGACTTAACTTTTGGAAATAAGAAGTCAATACCGACAGTTTTTTTCACCCTCACTTTGAGTGGCATCCCTCGCCCCCAAACTACATTACACAGTACTATACTAATAATATTATGGTCATCAAGGGGAATACTTAAAGTCATGTTATGTGCAGTTTTATCCAAATTCTTAAAAAATTGTTAATGCTACAACATTATTGCCACGCTAACATCGGAAAACGTCAACAACTAATTTCACTGCACAATCTATATTTTATCTTCCATGCAAATTTTTGGGTATTTTCCTTTCCCACAGGCTCATGAAATTTTGCGAACTTATTGATGAATTTCCAAGTTACAAACTCTTTACCTCACATTTTGGAATTTACACCTTTATCATAAACAATACTGTGGCTCAGTGCTAGACTGTTGGACTTCTAAGCTGGAGGTCACAAGTTTGATCCCCGTCTGGGATGACCTGCATTGTGTGCTTGGGCAAGGCACTTTATCCCAGATGCCTACATGGGGGCACGATGAGATCGTGTACTAAGGCATACTGCATATAGATGGTGCACACGTCTTCAACCAGTAAACCTGCTTGAGTGGAGCTTTAACAGTTAGAATGTTGAGGAGCTGACAGTTGCTCGTTGATGCTTGGTGGTTCTCTCTGGGTACTCCGGCTTCCTCCACCCATAAACTGTCACGATTAGCCATTGTGCATAAATATGTGACCTTAAACACCAATAAATAAATAAATAAATAAATAAATATATAAATAAATAAATAAAAACAATACCTGATTAACGTGATTCTCTGACAAAAACCATATCTAAAAATGTCGGATCGACTTGGGAAATTCTCAATGGGTATGGTCAATTTTTTGGGTGACCCTTTTCACACCAGTGTCACAAAAAGTTAATTGAGTCCATGAAATTTTACTACATTGTTGAGCTCAAAAATAGAAAATATATCACCCCTTTTTCTTTTTAATTCACTGCATTTTCAATATTTTAACCTCATTTCAAGTTTTTACTTATCCCTACCATCTGGTGACAGCCTCACCCCCAAAATTATATAATGTTGCACAATAATTGTATAACACGCAGCAAGAGGAATAGTTGACGCTATGTTGTGAGCAGTTTCATCCAAATTGTTAGGAAATTGTTAATGCAATACTGTTTTGGGTGACTGAAGTCGGGAAACGTCCAAATTAAATTATATTACATGCCTGTTCTATGAATTCCTCATCTACAGCAACACTAAACCGTGCAGAAAATAAAAATCCTTTCTGCACACATGTGCAGAACAGAAATCGTTGACCGACTATTTTTAAAAAGAAGTGAAATTTCACTGGAATTTTCTACAAATTGTGCACCGCAATTACAATTTGAATCACTAGCGATAGCTAAAAATCGTCCTCTGAGTTCCAATGTTTTCTATGTGCCAGTAGGCACATAGAACACATTGGAACTCAAGGGATGAAAATATACTACTCACAGTTTACTAAGCACCAAATATTTGACACATCATTGTGAAATGTGCTTGTGACATATTTGCGATATTTTTGGTGGATATGATTGAGAAAAGTATTGAGATGATCCCCAGTGTTTTCATTGGCTCTCTCGACAGGCAGACTTTTCGTGACAGTCATGGAAAGCATGTACCCCTTGATTTTCATGACCTTTTCGTGTACTGTCTACATGTACACGACATGTGTAGGGTATTCAGTCTTCATTTCAACACAAACCCTTGTGATTTAATGATTGAATATGGCAAATGTAAATGTAAGAAAACATTTGTCTGAAGCAGAAATGTGGCGGGCTGTAGGGATGCTGAAGCAAGGGGCTGCCCATCGTCAGGTTGGTGAAGCCGTTGGTGTGCACCATATGGTGATCACCAGAGTCTGAGCAAGATTTCAGCAGTATGACACACCAGTAAGACGGCATGGTGGTGGCAGAGACAAGGCAACATCTGTAGCTGAAGACCGTTTTTTGATCATTCAGGCCCGTAGGAACCGCTTTGCCACAGCAACCCAGCTTCGCAGTGACTTTCAGAATGCATCCGGGGTAAATGTTTTGATGCAGACTATCTGGGCAAGGTTGCACGAAGGTGGTCTCCGATCGAGAAGATTATGATTTCGCATTCCGCTGTCCCAGAACCACTGCCAAGCACAATATGAATGGGCTATGGACCACGTTGGATGGACCCGAGAAGATTGGCAACCTGTCCTTTTTACTGATGAGTCAGGGTACTGTCTAGACCACATAGATAGGCGTTCTAGGGTATGGAGAAGACCAGGAGAGCGATTCCATGCAGCCAACATTGCTGAACATGACCGCTATGGTGGAGGGTCCATCATGGTCTGGGGCGGCATCAGCTGGGATGGACGTACAGAGCTCTGTATCCTTGAACGTGGTACATTGACTACACAATGGTATATTGATGAGATCCTGGATGTCCACGTCAGATTGTATGCAGGTGCAGTGGGTGATAGATTCATTCTGATAATGCCTGTTCTCATGTTGCCCATGCTGTCGGGGAGTACAGACATAGGGAGGGGATTGAGTGTATGGACCGGCCAACAAGATCCCCTGACCTCAATCAAATCGAACATGTCTGGAATGAGTTGCAGCTTGCAATTTCAGCCCGTCCAGTCCAGCCAAGAAGTGTCCAGGAGCTTTGTGCCATGCTGGTCCAAGAATGGAACAACATCTCACAAAGGACCACCAGGAACCTGATTGGGAGCATGAGAAGGCTTTGTCAAGCTGTAATTAACAGTAATGGGTCTCATACTCGATATTGAAGCCATACCAGTTCGCTCCGTCAACTTTTGGGCATATTGAAAAAATTCCTCTTTTACCAAAAATATCCATTTTCCATGGTTACCGTATCCAAAAGCTAAAAAATAATGTCACAAATAAAATCTTAATTTCTGTGCTTAAATCATTAAAGATATAATTAAATTAAAAATATATACACTTTTCATTACAATATTTCAACTAAAACGTAAAACAGGTAGTTGGATGTACTTGGTTGGTGCTTAGCAAACTTTGAGTAGTATAGAAACACAGGTTCCCCTTGCAAATTTCTAATAATGGTTTTTATAGGCGGGAAGGCGTGTAATAAATGAGGAATGACACGGTGTGTGAATGGGTTAATTGATATGGCCCTTGTGCCATCGCGGAAGGATAACACTCGAGGCCGCTTCCTTCAGCGCTGGCACTCATGCCATATTGATTATCCCATTCACACATGTATGTCATTCTGTGAATGTAATGCATAAAGTTGAAATTAAGGAAACCTTTAGTCTCAATTAACAAGTTCAAAAACATTTGAAAATCAGACTTCAACTTCCGAATATATGCTATCAATACCAACAGGTGTTACCCCTCCCACCTGGTGTCAGTCATAGCCAACAAACTTCACAAAGAACTATAATAATATCAGTATAATAATATCACAGCCAGTAAGACGAACAAGAGGCCCCAGGGGGTCTGAGGGCGCTCACCTGACATGGTAGCCTAAATATCAACCCAGAGAATTGATTTCAACAAGTTGCATCTGCTCCTCCTAAGAAAAGCTTATTCCAAATATCCAAAGATTCTGACCAGTGGATCTAAAAAAAAAAGATTTTTAAAGAATATTCCTCATATTGAACTAAGTTATAATTCGGGCTCCCACAGGGAGCCCATATATGAACCCAGGGACTTGGCTTTAACAAACTTGAATCTCACCCCCCTAAGGATGCTCCACACCAAATATCAAAACATTCTGACTGCTGGATCTGAAGAAGAAGATTTTTAAAGAAAATTCCTCATTTTGAACTAAGTTACAATTCAAGCTCCCACAGTGACTCCAAATATGGACCTAGGGACATGGCTTGAACAAACTTGAATCTCACCCCCCTAAGGATGCTGCATGTCAAATATCAAAACATTCCGACTGCTGGATCCGAAGAAGAAGATTTTTAAAGAAAATTCCTCATTTTGAACCAAGTTATCATTCAGGTTCCCACAGTGAGCCCAAATATGGACCTAGGGACATGGCTTGAACAAACTTGAATCTCACCCCCCTAAGGTTGCTGCATACCAAATATCAAAACATTCCAACTGCTGGATCTGAAGAAGATTTTTAAAGAAAATTCCTCATTTGAAAACCAATTGAACCGATTTGAACCAACTTGAATCAGATCCACCCCACAATGTTGCATACCAAATATCAAAAGATTCTGCCTGCTGGATCTGGAGAAGAAGATTTTTGAAGAAATTTGCCTGAAATGCACTAAGTTCGAATTAGAGCTTCTATAGTGAGCCCAAATATGATTCTAGGGAGCCGATTTGAACCAACTTGAATCAGATCCACCCCACAATGTTGCATACCAAATATCAAAAGATTCTGCCGGTTGGATCTGGAGGAGATTTTTGAAGAAATTTTCCTGAAATGCACTAAGTTCGAAATCGGGCTCCTATACTGAGCCCATATATGTACCCAAGGGGGCCAATTTGAACAAACTTGAATCAGATCCACCCTACAGTGTTGCATACCAAATATCAAAGGATTCTGCCTGCTGGCTCTAGAGAAGAAGATTTTTTAATCTTTTTCCCATTGCCTAAAAAAAAAAAAAAAAAAAAAAAAAAGTCTTAAAAAGTGCTGACTCAGCACTTTTTCAAAGTCTTGAAAAAAGTACCTTGTGATCAAACCGATAGGGATTTTTTTTAACCATTCTATTCTACTGGATAAAAGAAAGCTTCATACAAAATAAGAATTCTCAGTGCCGTGTAGTTTTGGAGATATGGCAGTTTTAAGGTTTTTCCTATTTTTAGCTCCCGAGGTTCCCACGGGGCAATGAGAAAAATTTTTTTGAATCAATCAACTACTTATGACCCATTATCATCACATATCAAATTTGGTTCAAATCGACCTCACGGTTCTGAAAATAGAAATTTTAGGCGTGGCCAAATTTTTGCTGCCCCTCCCATAACGAAGGCAAATAATGCCCGACAACTTCTCTTGAACAAACTTGATTCTAAACCTCAAAAGGACTCTGTATACCACATATCAAGTCTCTGCTACTGGTGGTTCATTAGAAGAAGATTTTCAAAAAAAATTTTCCCCACCCCTCTGCTCAATATGAGCCAAAACCTAATTTGCATAAAAATCAAAATGCCCCTATATAACCACTACTTACATGAAATTTAATTAAAATGTGGCCAGTGGTTTAGGAGAAAGAGGCTTAAACACCACCTTCACGACGGACGAAGAGTGATCAGAAAAGCTCACCCTGACTTTCAGTCAGTTGAGCTAATAACTGAGCGCAAGTTGTGGCCACATTCGGCCAAACAGATGGAAAATTTTTAATGCTATTACATTATCGGGTCTTGAAGTCACATGTTATGTCATTAGGGGTCCTTGGGTCCAAAGATGAAATTTGTCATATTTTTTAAAAATCTTCGTATGTTGTTAATCCAAAAAAAAAAAATTAAGAGATAGCGGTTTCACAATTTTTCGACATTTCAAGAATGCTAAACATGGCTTTTGTTACATTAACCTAAACAAATAATTTCAACTCGACATGGGCAGTCTCGGTGATGGATGTGTTTCGTTGGATGATTTCTGGAAATTAGCTTGCAATTTCAAAATAATCTAGTTATTTAACTGCTTCTTTCTAGAAATAGAGATAATATGGATTCGGTGTAATATTAACAGTTCAGGCACAAATATTAAAGATTTCACTTATTATTAATGAGTCACTAGAATTCAATCTGGGACTTACAGTAATTGATACATGTATCCTCTTTCTTCCTTTTTTTTCCCACTAATGTTTCTTCCTACTTGCTGAATTCTTTTACTTAAATCTTTTTATTTCATGTGTCAACCCTTAAGGGCCTGGACAATTGTCTTGAATTCACATCTGACCACAGCCTGTACGTACACATCCAGTGGCTTAGCAGTGATTTCTAATCAAGTCTTGACTGCCTGTTTAGACTAGAAACCACCACCTAGGTAAGTTGTCTACTGTTAGCAAGATTTCCTCATGATGGTATGTTGAGGGCACCTATTCTGAGATTGTAAAACTTGGAAATAGGCCTTTCAAGGGTTAAAACCCTGTGGCAACCCTATGTGCCAATTTTGTTTCTTCCATTATTCTCAACCCTTTCAACCCCTAGCCCAGTTTCTTGAAAACACCTTTTATTATATTTTGAGGATATCAATGTGCAATGAAACATTGTATGAATTACAATAAAAGTGATGCACCCACACAAATATATTAACCCTTACAGACCATCCCAACAAGGAATGTTTTAAACTTTTTCAAAAATTAAAATTTTTTAGTAAATTTTGTTTTTTAACATACCTACCACAATTGTTTACAATTGGCTGTAACATAAGTTCAAGCCCTACTTCGGAACTAACTCAAGCTTTTAAGAAACTTTTCCAAACAAGCTGGAAAATTAATAGAGTGCAAAACCACGAAAAAGATCGAAAAAGGGTCGAGCAAGACCAGCGCTCGAAAATTACAGGTACTCTCTCTGCACACTTCTTGCATTTACCGAGCGCATGCGCAACAACCGTGACATCAATTCTGTATTTCCACTAATGAGAAGTTTGTGATTTAGCGGGGAGGCATCGATATCAAAGATATCCCCAAGGATGGTGGGCCTCCGGTAAACAATTGTGGTAGGTATGTTAACAAACAAAATTTACTAAAAAAATTTTAATTTCTTTTCAACCAACTCACAATTGTTTACAATTGGCTGAATAAACAATAGGAGAAGGTGAATCATATAACCAATACCAACAAGAGTAGCAGAAAGAAAAGCAAGGAGGGCAGAGAACAAAAGCGAAACCTGTAATGAAGATAGAGAGAAGGCACCTGAAAAGAACAAGGCTGAGTGAAGCACAAACCCGATAAAAAACTATTTTAACGAGGGTGCACAACAGCCTGAGCAGCAACGAGAGGGCCTAAAGAATAAAGGTCCTCAGATTGCTGCTGTAGGTGGCGGAGATAAAAGGAGTAGAAGGTAGAAGCATTCCTCCAGTAAGCCGCACTCATAACATCCCGGAGCGAAACATAATTGGAGAATGCCCAGGATGTAGAAATGGCACAAAGTCATGAGCATTAAACCGGTTCGAAATAAGATCCGAAGCAGACAAGTGGGAATAAGCCAGCTTGATGGCAAGACAGATCCACCTGGAAATAGAATGGAAAGAGATAGACTGCCTCTTAGGAGTGAGAGACAGAAAGAATCTCTTCCGACCCCTCCTAATGAACCGAGTGTGGTTAATGTAAGTCTTGATCGCACGAACAGGACAAAGAAGATGTCTCCTGCCATCGACAGCAGGGAGAGCCTGAATGCAGATGCGAGGAGGTACCGAATCAGGAAGTTGATTCTTAGCCAGAAAAGAGCAATCAGTAGTGAAGGTGACACTGTTAGCCTCATTTCTGAAGAAAGCAGAATCAACAGATAGCACATGAAGCTCACTGACTCGTCGAGCAGAAGCAAACACTAGAAGGAAAGCCATCTTATAGGTGAGAAAACATATATCAGTCTCAGATAAAGGCTCGAAAGGCGACCCCTCCAAACAGTGCAACACCCATGCCAAGTTCCACTTGGGTGTAAGACGCAAAACTCGAGGCCTCTTCAAAGAAAAGTGCCGAATGAGTTTGGAGAGAAAAAGATTACTTAATCATAATAGGCTGGAGGCCCTTGGAGTCAAAAAGGTATACCAGAAAATCTGCAATTTGAGCGATTGACGGATCACGGTAATCCACATTGTGATCTGTACACCAGCAACAGAAAACCTTCCACTTCGCAGCATAAGTCATGCCAGTGGAATGTCGCCGTGATGCAGAAATACACTCGACTGTTCATCTCGAAAAACCTCTACGTCGGAGACAGGACCTGATAAAAGACAGGCATGAAGGGACAGGCTTGCCAGGTTGTTGTGATACTTCCTGGGATGACCTTGGGAAAGAAGATCGTGACATAGAGGTAGACAAATCGGCCGATCTGCCAACAGAGGCCGCAGCAGATTCATCCACACCCTCTGTAGAGACAGAGGTGCGATCAGAATGATCATGCAACTGCAAGCACGAATCTTCGCTAATACTTGAGGAAGAATCGGTGCAGGAGGGAAGGCATAGCCGACCCAACCTGTCCAGTCCAGAGACACAGCCTCTACCGCAAATGCCAGAGGATCTGGACAAGGAGAGACAAAGGTCTGATCCCAGTGAGTGGTGAAAAGGTCGACCAGAGGACATCCCCACCGCTCACAAATCGCCTGAAAAACCGACAGAGGTAGCATCCATTCGGTTGGAAGTACACTGTCGCGTCGGGACAAGGAGTCTGCTAGGACGTTGATCTGCCTGGGAATGTGTCGAATGGACACCCGAGCGTTTACATCCCTCGCCAACAGAAGAAGATCCCGAGATAGCCAATACATGGGAATCAAATGTGTGCCTCCTTGATTCCATATGTAGGCCACTACTGTCGAATTGTCCAAAAGAAGTAGGACAATATGGTCTGACAGGTGAGGGATCTAAAGCCGAAAACTCAACAGAAGAGCAAGGAGCTCCTTCTGGTTGATATGAAGGCCCACCTGCTCGCTGTCCCACTCGCCGTGAGTGGACAGAGAGAGAGGATCCAACGTCACACCCCAGCCCAGATCGCTGGCATCCGCAGTAAGGATGCGATCGGCCAAAGGAAGATCCAACGGAACACCCTGTGTCAGCCAGGGAACATCGGCCCAAGGGTGGAGGTGACAAAGCAGGGACCAAGGAATAGGAAGTTCTAGGTCCAGCAGATCTACATTCGGACGCCAATGATCCAACAGGAAGTGTTGGAGAGGTCGAACAAACAAGCGACCGAGCGGAATGAGATCTGTCACTGAACCGCAAAGGCCCAGGATCCGACGGAAAGTCCTGTCTAGACCGAGGAAGATAGAAGCAGGTTCCAAGTCAAGGCGGAAAGAATCATCGCCCAAGCATTGGGGACAGACACCACATTGTGTAGAGTGTCGAAATCCATCCCCAAATGACGAAATTGCTGAGAAGGAAGGAGATCCGACTTCTCACGATTGACTCTGAAACCCAGCAATGCTAGTAGGCAAAGAAACTGCCGGACATCTGACTCCAGAACAGCAGCATCGTGGTGCCGTTGGAGGATGTCGTCCAGGTAGGCTGATCAAGTCACAGCCGACTTGAGTACGGTGGAAAGCAAGCACATGTGACATCAGTCGGGTGAAGGCCCAAGGAGCCAGGTTCAAACCGAACGGGAGAGCTCTGAATTGATAGACTCGATCCTGATACGAGAACCGAAGGTATTTCCGTGATGCCAGATGAATGGGTACATGGAAGTAGGCATCCTTCAGGTCGATACTGGCAGCAAAGTCGCCCTGATGAACTGAACGTCGAACTGACCGGAAAGTCTCCATACTGAAACAAAGTGCTATAAGGTACTCGTTCAGGATACTCAGATCGATGACAGGACGAAATTGGCTGTTTTTCTTCGGCACCAAGAAAAGTCTCGAGTAAAACCCCGGTGAAAGGGTGTTCCTGACCACCTCGATCGCCCCTTTGGAGAGGAGATTGTCGATCTCCTGCACCAGAAGGTCCCGACATAGAGAATCGGAAGGGACCCGAGTCGGGAGGGGCACCCGAGATAAACTGGGGTGTCAATGGAAGGACAGTCGAACACCGGATTGTATGACATCAAGGACCCAAGTGTCCGACGTTATCTCTGTCCAACGGTCGTAAAACAGCGACAGCCTTCCCCCGACTGGAGGCGAATCGAGGTGAGGACCTTCACTTGCAGCCTCGATGAGGCCACCGAGAGGAGAAACTATCACCTCGGGAAGCGACAGAGACCTGAGACTTTCCGGCCTGAGGCTGCCAGCGAGCCTGGCCACGTCAGAGCTTCTTCTGAGCAGAAGGAGCAGACAGAGCTGAAGTCATCGCCAACGAGGCAGATGCAGCAGGACGCTGGGCAGGCCTGGAACGACCACCACCTGCAGCAGCAGGTTGGTCCAGCTGTCGCAGCAAAAGCTGGTCCTTCGAATGACGAAGAACCTCGCCACGGACAGCTTCCACGGAACCATGGAACAACTGAGGTCCAACCAAAGAGGCAGACCTCAGAACAGCACGCTGCTCAGAAGGAAGGGATGGAGAAGAATCCAACACCGCATCCCGGCATGCCAGCTCCAAATTAGCCGTGTTACAGGCGTGAGTGTGTGTCAAGTTCATGAGAGCCTGTGACAAAACGCGAAAAAGCGCCTGAGCATCATCAAACTCCCCTGGTGGAAAATATTCAGCCAGGGCAGCGACATGGTCCACGAGAGATAACATACCCAGCATCTCTTGGGACAGGCCCACCATAGATTCAACTACCGACATCAGGAGAACTGCCGACTTAGTCTTAGTTAACCCGAGGGAAGAAGAATCCTCATCCACAGTAGTCATCCCTTGGAAGACTGGTGGACAGACGGAATCGTAAACATGAAACCACGATGGAGGCAGAAATGCATCAGCTCAAGAAAAGAAAGAACCCTTGAGGGCCTTAGAATGCATTTTGGCGTCCAAGCCCTGGAAGGACTCAATAACCTGAGCCGATTGCAGAGGATGCAAAGCTCCAGAGCTAGAAAGCTCAACTGGGTTACGGCGCTCCACAGAGGACCACGGCCGGACGGTCACAGATGGCTGGTCTGAAGGGTGAATGTCCGGCAATAAACCAAAGACAAAATCCAAAGCTTGCCCCAAGACTGACGAGGGGGCCCATCACCTTCAAGAAAATCGTCATCCTCTGTTGCAGAGGAGACGTAGCCAAACTCGGGCTGACCAGCAGAAACCTCCTGTGAATACTGTGCAGTATCCAAGGGGCCAGGCGAGACATCTCGGCGACCGACCAAAGGAGGTTGTGCCTCAGGAGGCACAGGGAGGCCAACTTGAGGGTTGCTAGAAAGCAACCGGGTGAGTGCCAAAACGGCCGACGCAGGTCACCCTGAGAATCCGTCGCAGCAGCATCGCCCGACGGAGTGTCCTCCCAATGGACCCTTCTGGTAGAAGAACCCAAATCCTCAGAAGGGACCGACGACGAACGTCGATCGGCAGACAGAATAAGGAGACGGAGGATAGTCGTGATTGTGATGCCCAGGGGCAATCACTGACTTCTGCGGAACAGAAAGTCCTGCCTGCAAATCTTCTAAAGAGACCGACAGCATACGTCGATCGGTAGAGGGACCTGGGACATGGTGAGAAGACACCGGAGGATTGTCCCAAGAATGACAGGATCCTGCCATTGGCCTCTGCGTGGCAGGAGGCCCCAACTGCCCATCCTCTGAGACCGACAGCAAGCATCGATCGACATCCAGACTCGGAACACAGTGAGGAATCACCGGAGGAAGGTTCCGAGAGTGACAGCTAACTGGGATTGTAACTGACCTCTGCCGAACAGCAGGCCCTGGATGCCAATGTCCCAACCCCATCCTGCTAGTCGGCACACTAGGCATAATATGAAAATGAAATATGAAATCAAGCTTCCCGCCGACGGAAAACAGAACAATGGTTGTGTTCACACGTGGGGGAAAAACAAGACTATGTGTGAAAAAGCAAGCAAAAATTATCAAAAATATCATCAAATAGTAATAATTTTGAAAGCTTGAAAAGGATACAATCCACTTGCACACAATCAGATGAAGATAGCATATACAAATAAGTTGTTCACGAAGATAACAGCTAAGAAATAGCACGAGTCACAAAAATTTCAGTACAATGGCGGAAATAAAAGGAATTAATGTCACGGTTGTTGCGCATAGCACGGTAAAGGCAAGAGGTGTGCAGAGAGAGTACCTGTAATTTCGAGCGCTGGTCTCGCTCGACCCTTTTTCGATCTTTTTCGTGCTTTTGCACTCTATTACTTTTCCAGCTTGTTTGGAAAAGTTTCTTAAAAGCTTGAGTTAGTTCCGAAGTAGGGCTTGCACTTACATTACAGCCAATTGTAAACAATTGTGAGTAGGTTGAAAAGAAATGGTCTGATGGCTTTGAAATTTGAAATGTTAATATATTTTTTTCTATTTTGGACATCTCTCACTATTTCCGAGTTATCTCCCTTGGAATATTTTGGTCAAAATGTCATAAAAATGTGAATTTTGTCTGTGAAATAATATCTAAACCACACAACTGTCATTTTTAAAATTTCCAGTGATGTAAGAAACCAGTATGAAGAGGTGTTTCTTAAAAAAAAATCTCTCTGCCTCTTAACCCTCTCCCATCAGGGCCCCACTTCAGGTTTTTTTTTATTTTTTCCCTCTATTAGGGTAATGTTTTGGTTTTCAGTACCTGAAACACTGCATGGCTTCATTACTCTTCAACCCAAACAAATTGCACTACAAAAAAGTCATGATTTCAGTTAACTGAACATGATGTCATCACCAGAAAAGGGCAAAATGCGAAATTATTTAATTTTGATGAAATTTGCTCTGTGGATAGAGCTCAATGTCCTCTTTCAGCCAAGTACTGGAATGTTTTCAATACCTCTTACGGTTTCTGAGTTATGGCTTTTTAGGGTAACAGCTTTGCTGACAAATGTCCGAATTTTTCCCCTTTCCCAAAATGGTGCTTGCCAATAACCCATTGAAATGACATTTTGCACATGGATAGATCTACCAGATTTCCTAGGTAAATAATTTTGAATCAGCACCGTTTTTAAATTGTCTCCTCCTTATACCTATATTACACCCTTCCAAAAAGGACACTTCCTCTTCTCTAACAGGTTTGAAATTTTACACATGGCGAGGTAGATCATCAAATTCCTTGGTTACGTATTTTTGGCTCATTGTAATATCTCTCACCATTTCTGAGTTAAGGGCCTTCAATATTTTGTCGTTTGTAATTGGTCTTCTGTAAAATTCTGGAAAAAATAACCAATATTGCACTTTGTCCAAAACTTTTTAACCTAGCTAGATGTTCACATGCCACCATTACACGCTTTGAAAATGTAGTAGTATCTATCATCATTTGTGAGTTTCTGGAACTTGAAGTTTCGCAGTAATTTGCCTTTGGGAAAATAGAATGTACTACACCCATCTTCAAAAAGGCGATTCACATTGGCTGATTCTCTTATGTTTGTTTGCAGAAACAGCATGATATATGATGGGGGTTGTGTGCAAAAGGTGTGTCTGTCTGGGTCAAACAATAATCAGGGGACTTTCTTTGTTCACGTGATAGCAGGCAAACATAATCAGCTCTAGTTATTGTTAATATTATTATCCTTAGTTATTCAAGTGAAAATAGTATAAGCATGGTTTGATCTAGAAGGGGGCTCTCTTCCGATTTTCAATAATTTAAATTTTTTTCCTATGTACCTATACCAGGGGACACGCTATTATCTGTAATAGCACATAAACACTCACTACCTTTTTGAAGTGGATGTCCATGAGTTATCATGGATAATACCATGACCCATGCATACAGCTTTAGCTCCTGTGCAAGTCTGCTGTGAGCCTTTATAAAGTGGCTTCCCTTCCTTAAAAATTTTAGCGAGTCTAAATTGCTGGAATATTTCAGCTAGAAAGCATTGGCATTATGTACAAAAATGCCACTGGATAGCCACAATGACCCTCCATTTTACAGCATTATCCCCGGAGTGGCCCTGAATACCCCCTCTCATGTTCGCCATTATATGTGTCGGATGACGATTCATATCATGATCCTTGAAATATGGTGCTCTCCTCAAATCCAGAATCCTGGATCTACCACTGAGCACTGTCTGATGGTCATTTTAGGTAAAATGATATAAACTGAAAGTGTCAATGACACTGTAGCTCAACTAGAGGCCTCCCCAAACAAGCATGCCAGGTTTCAAAGCAATCCGATCATAAATGTGCCCTGTAGGGTGTATAAAAGGGAAATATTGTGGTCTGACTTGACTAAATTCTAAGAGCGTTGGCCGTGGCAACATTTTTTGACGGAAATGGAAGAAAATCGATAGCTCCCATCTAGAGGTCACCGTAAATAAGCATGAAAGGCTTCAAAGCAATCCGATCATAAATGTGCCATGTAGGGTATGCCAAAGGGAAATTTTGAGTCTTCTGACTAAACTAAGTTCTAAGAACGTTGGCCTCGGCAACATTTTTTGACGGAAATTGAAGAAAATCGGTAGCTCCCATCTAGAGGTCTCCCCAAACAAGCATACCAGGTTTCAAACCAATCAAATCATAAATGTGCCCTGTAGGGTGTGCCAAAGGGAAATATTGTGGTCTGACTAAACTGAGTTCTAAAAACGTTGGCCGCGGCCACATTTTTTGACAGAAATTGAAGAAAATCGACAGCTCCCATCTAGAGGTCACCCCAAACAAGCATGCCAGGTTTCAAAGCAATCCGATCATAAATGTACCCTGTAGGGTGTATAAAAGGGAAATATTGAGTCTTCTGACTAAACTAAGTTCTAAGAACATTGGCCGCGGCAACATTTTTTGACAGAAATTGAAGAAAATCGATAGCACCCATCTAGAGGTCTCCCCAAACAAGCATACCAGGTTTCAAAGGAATCTGATCATAAATGTGCCATGTAGGGTGTGCCAAAGGAAAATATTGAGGTCTGACTAAACTAAGTTCTATGAACGTTGGCCGTGGCAACATTTTTGGCTGGAAATTGAAGAAAATCGATAGCTCCCATCTGGAGGTCACCCTAAATAAGCATACCAGGTTTCAAAACAATCAAATCATAAATGTGCCCTGTAGGGTGTGCCAAAGGTAAATATTGTGGTTTGACTAAACTAAGTTCTAAGAACGTTGGCCGCGGCAACATTTTTTGACAGAAATTGAAGAAAATCGATAGCTCCCATCTAGAGGTCACCCCAAACAAGCATGCCAAGTTTCAAAGTAATCTGATCATAAATGCGACCTGTGAGATGTGCCAAAGGAAATTGTGGACGTATGTACTAACATACTAACGTACGTACGTACGTATGTACGTACGTACGTACGTACGCCAACGGACGAGAAATGATGGCAATAGCTCAGCTTGACTTTGTCAAGTTGAGCTAAAAATGGATCCCCAACAGGTTTCCCATTGATATCAGAGAAGCAAATTCACGTCAGCGTGCCCCCATGTGGACAATTGGGGTTAAGTGCCTTGCCCAAGGACACAATGCGGGGAGTCTGAATCGATCGCTCAGATGGTCACCCATCCGAGGACTATTTTCAACTCAATTCAATTCAATTTATTCACAGCATACAAATACAAATAAGAAATTAGATGGCAGGGTGTTACAAAAATATGGATAGATGTGTAGATGTATACTGTAGGGAATGACATAGTCTTGTGACTGTCTTCCTGTCATCCCCAAGACAAAAAAAGAAAAGAAATACTAAAATAGAATAACAAGTGGAAAATATCTCATTTGAGTAAAAGAAATCAAGACAGCAGTTTGTTATTGCTTTCATATTAGATGTAACGTTGTTTTGGTTGGAAATTAATTAATATTTCCTTGTCATGGAGCAAATTCCTCTATTTTCTATTTATGATTATTTTAGCCTGTTAATTAACTGTGTTTCTGAAGCGAAAAAAATAAAAAAATAAGTAGATATATATATATATATTCTCCTTGTAAACCAGTATAGTGACCGAGTATAGTGAGCGTAAGCCAATAGGGTGATGTATGGTCAAAAAAAAAAAAAAAAAAAAAATCTTAAATGACCATTCGATACCCAGAGTCTAATGGGTGAGACAATCAGGGCATCTTGGGTTGAAACAGCTAACGTTGGGACTATGCGAGTTTATAAATTGATCAATCAATGTTTTTTTAAATGATGTTCGGGTGAGGGTTTTTATGGTAACATCTAGATCATTCCAAAGTTTGGGAAAAGAAAAATATGGGAGCACGTCGGAGAACTGGGTGTGGGGTCTGCGCGTGATAAGGCTTCCACTCTGCCTTGTGGTCATTCCTGAAGGATTCGAGTACACTTGAAATGTATTAACAAAACTGACGGGGAGGTTGTTTTTCGACCAGTCATGCATAAATAGAAGTGAATGTAACTTGTAGAGATCATTAAATTTAAGAATTTTCAAGTGTTTGAAAAGTGGGTCCGTGTGTGAGTTGTATTTTTTGTTCGCTATGATACGCGCAGCTTTTTTTTGCAAATTCACTATTTGTTTAGTAGCTGATGTATTGCCCCATATTTGAATACCATAAATTAGATGACTTTGAATTAGAGTGAAATAGAGTATACGTAATGCCTCGGGCGGTAACATTTTTTTTGCTCTATTCAGGATGTAAATTGCCCTGGATAGTTTCATACATAGTGCTGATACGTGGTGATTAAATTTTAGGTTTTCATCCATGATAATTCCTAGGAATTTTATGAATTTGTGCAGGTGATTATTTCCTGCTATTGTTAGGTTTGAATTGTTTAATGAAATTTGAGTTTGTATGTTGTTAAGATTGTAGTTGTCGTTTTGGGGATGGAGAATTAAAACCTTCGTTTTTTTTTGCATTTAACGATAATTTATTAGCGGAACACCAGTCATTGATTTTTGATAATTCAATCTTTGCCTTTTCTATCAAGAAGTTGAGGTCATTCCCAGACTCATAGCATGTTGTGTCGTCCGCAAAGGACAGGATATTCATGTCTGTCGACTCGCAAATGTCGATGATATACAGTACAAATAGAAGAGGGCCGAGGACAGAACCCTGGGGTACACCAGTGGTAACATTCAGCAAATTCGAGGATTCACTCACGAATTGCACATATTGGGATCTATCAGAGAGGTAGTTTTGGAACCATGAGTTGGCTATACCTCTGATGCCGTAATGTTCAAGTTTCCTGACAAGTATTTCTTGGTCAATAGTGTCGAATGCTTTTGAAAAGTCTAAAAAAATGGACAGTGTGCAATCTTTAAATACTTTGTTATTCATTTTGGAAACATAATTGATGAGAAGCATTATTGGGTGAAATGTGGAATGTCCCTTTCTGAAGCTGAACTGATAGTTATAGATAAGCTTGTTTGCATCTAAGTAATTTGTTAGTCTTTTGTGCATTAACTTCTCTAAGATTTTAGAAAAAGAGGGAAGAATACTTAGTGGACGGTAGTTGCCAAACGACTGTCTATCCCCAGATTTAAAAATTGGTATTACTTTTGTGACTTTCATTTTGGATGGTACAATTCCAGTTGAGAATGAGGTATTCATAATATGAGTTAAGGGAGCTGCAATTTCATGTATAATGTCTTTTAGTAGTTTTGGAGAAATGTTGTCCTGACCAGCAGAATTTTTTCTGGGGAGACTTTTTACTGCGGACATGACTTCTTCAGGACATGTAGGAGATATGAAAAATAAGTCGGGGACATGTTTTTTTAAGTAATTGGAGAATTGATATCTGGAACTTGTCATGGTGTTGGTTAATTGAGTTCCAATGTTACTAAAGTAATTGTTGAATTTTTCAGCAATGTGTGAGGGGTCAGTGAACTCCACATTATTTTCAATAAACGATGATGGTAGCAGTGGAGGACTAACCAAGCTCGACGTTGCTTAACGATTACTGACATAAATGCATGAAATAAACTGCAATGGTCTAGAATCTACACACCAGACTGAGGTGGGTTATCAAGAAAGTTTTTGTCTCAGAGGTCATAAGTAAACTGAATTCAAGTCCTTTTTCAAGGAAGATGGTGGAAAATCAAATACTTTTCATGGAAAGAAACAAATTCAACCATTTGTCAAGGAAGGGGCTGAAATTCAAGGACTGTTCATTTGAATGGGAACCCTGTCCAACAAGTCCCCAATTTATAGTGATAGTTATGAAACAAGTTCAGTGAAATTAGGTCTAGACTTAGTCTTCGGGACAGATTTCATAATTTCACTATAAACTGGGGATGAAGAAAAAGTCTATTTATCACATGATCCCCAGGTCAATAACAGATGCCTAAATGGATCTTAATGCAAACTGCACTTCATAAAAGTCCTTAAATTACATGTTAAAAACAATGTGTTGTTTGGCCGAGTCTTTGCTCCAAAATACAGTCTCCAGTGACTTAGGTGTTTTGAAGTGTTCAATAATAGAATTTGATTGAAACAATGATTCACAACTCATAAAATGAGGTCACTAGAAAAGTTTCACTGAATACATGAACAGAGGTCAGGGTTCAATTTTTATGCAAGAATACACCTGCCCACCTGGAGCTAAAGAATGTTAAAGAATATGATGCGTTCCTGCTTTTAAAGTATGAAAAGTGGAGGGAAGAAGATTCAGATCATGTGATCAATCAACCCTGTTCACAATGATGCCAAATAACGTAATTTGAAGAAGCAATTTTTATCAGCTAGGAATTTAACCACTTCTGTCTTGTTTGACAGAGCTCATTGAGCTCTGTCACACAAGACTGAATTGGTTAAATTCCTGGTTGCATCATGGGGAATAATTTGCAGGTTGAAATTTTGAAATTAGTGTGCTGGGGGTTAATATATGTAATAAAACTTGTGCCTCGATTATTGAAACTAAATTCAGTGTCAAATAATCCACGCAATTATAGAAACTAGAGGCTCTAAAGTGCCCGTAATCGCTCACCTGGAACTACATACAAAAATGTGATTTCCGATAGGCTTTCCATGGTAACTATCAGCTGCAATTTTTGGCCATGTTTGCAACATTACATCAAAATTACATGAGGATCATTGGTAGAAGGTGTTCCAGTCCTCAATCATGTGAAGTTTCAAAACATTTGACTTTGTTGTTTCACAGGGGAAGATTTTTGCAAAATCCATCAATCAGAATCAGAGAATATCTCTGGTGGCCATATTTTCCAACCAACGGGAACAAAAAGAGGATCATTGGTAAAGGGCCTCCCATCAACCATGCAAAGTTTCAAAACATTTGGCCCTGTGGTTTCAGATAAGATTTTTCAAAATCCACCAATCAGAATCAAAAAATTTGTCTTGAAGCCATGTTTTTCGATGCATTCGTTACAAAAGTTAAAAAATTTATAGTAATTTATATATTTTTTATACTTACCAATGACTTACCAATGACCCAGACATAGCTGGTGCTAACTCTTAGAAATGTAGGGCCAAACACAAATTTTGCCCCCCAATCCCCAAAATTTGCATCTAAAACCAAAGAAATCATGTCCTGAATGGCCCTCCATACTTCACCTCTACTGCGCATGCGCAGTGTCAAGGACGTCCCAAAATTGGCACCATTAATCATTCTTACCATCAGTGCCTGGTAAGCGCTATGTCCTCAGCGGGGAGGTATGAGTTCCCAACTCATGGGAGGGCCATCCCCGTCTGGGTCATTGGTAAGTATAAAAAATATATAAATTACTATAAATTTTTTAACATTTTTATACTGTACCAATGACCCAGACATAGCTGAATAGTAAAAAGGCTGAAGGGCCCAGGACATAGAGGAAAATCCAATAAGCTCAACTATATAAAATAGAGTCATCCCCTCGAGGAGAAAAGGAGTATTAAGCTTTACATGTATCTTTCTTATTTATGATAAATTAGAAAGACACAAAACCTTCTATAATTGAGCATCATATCATCCATATTCTCTATTAATATCCAATATAATTCTTATATTAATTATTTTTAAAGTAAGCCAATAAATAAAGTTAGTCCAGAGAATTGAGACTCTTTATACTCTTTTAAAAGTGTCCGAGGATAGTATAATAACGCCCGTTTGACACGTTACACATTCAAATGCTATACTTTAAAACTATGACATGAACGAATTTAAAACATAACTTTTCACTTAAAAAACATCCCAGTAACAGCTCAGAATTACTGACTCCGGAGGAGGTATCCCCTTGTTTTCATAATAAACATCCTCCCCCCCCCCCCCTTTTTCTTGCCCTGGGTCAAATAGCCCAGAGCAAAGAGGACAGCAGGACGGAGTCACTGCCGGAACATAAAGCCTACATAGCTATAGTTGCAATTGTTAAGTGATCGACTTTCTGAGCAGCCGATATTGGACCTAAACAATGCAGGCCTCCAGAAATGGACTCGATATTTCTGAGATAAAAATTCGTGAATGTGGATGGCTGAGACCAATATGCAGCCTTCTTTAAATCTATAATAGCAACACTATTTACGCAAGCCCAAGATGTAGAAGAGCTCTTACTTCATGAGCCGAAATCTTAAGCACAGACTGCTGAGTTAAGGATAGATTATCCTAAGCAGTACCGAAAGTTAATTGAATGCATTTAGGAATAGAATGGACCATAATGATATTTCTATTAGGCATCAGAGCCAGAAGAAGCTTTACGTCCTTACTGAAAAACTGAGATCTGTTAATAAATACATAAAGGTCTAGCCGAACAGAGTAAAGGCCTATGCCCGTTCGAAGACGGAAGGACCTTAAAAACAATAGGTTCCGGATATTTATTAGGAGCCTGATTCTTAACCAAAATCCAACATTAGTAGTAAAGGTAAGAGTGTTCCCGACACTACGATAGTGAGAATCGTCCACAGATAGTGCATGTAGCTCACTGACTCTTCAGCAGAAGAGAAGACTAAGAGAATTGCTGTCTTAAAAGGCCAGAATTTGAAACTACTGTCTCAAGAGGTTCAAATGATTGCTTTAGTTTAATAAGAACCCAAGCTAAATTCCATATAGGAATTAATCTAAGGATTCTAGGTCTATTTATCGAAAAGTTTCAAACTAACTTAGATAAAGAGACATAGGCTCAATTGTAAACTATCATGGTGTGCATAGGTATCAGATAACATAGACCTATAACCTTTAATAGTAACTGGCTGCAGTTGATCTCGTCAAACAAGTATACTAGAAAATTTGCAATGTCTGGTATGGAGGGATCAAAAATATCAACATAAAGATCCCTACACCAACGACGGAAGACCCTCCACTTTAGCCGCATAGAATAGCGAAGAGGAGGTCCTCCTACAGTTAGAAATCGCGTCCACTGCTCGTCCTGTACAATGCTTGCCATGCAAGAAGGACTGCACAACGGAATACATGAAGGTTGAGACCTTGCGGGTTGTGATGAAGTTGACACGATTTCCCCAGCGAGAAAAGATCCTCTCGTGGAGAAAGTTTTCGCAGTAAGTCCCACAGCAGACACCTAAGTAAATTTATCCACGGTCTCTGTGGAGACAGAGATGCTACCAACAGAATTGTATTGTGAATGTATAATCCTAGCAATACTTGCTGAATCAAAAACGCTGGAGGATACGCATATCCTATCATCCGGTCCTACTAAATCGATAGAGCGTTAACTACATATGCTCGGGGATCCGGGCACGGTGACACATACGTCTGCAATTGATTGGTGAGTTGTGTCGCAAATAAATTATCACTGGGCGCTCCCATTGGTAGCAAATCTGATTGAATACCTGTTTGTTGAGAGTCTATTCTGACGGCAACAATCGACCCTTACGTGAAAGGGAGTCTGTTAATACGATCCGACGACCCAGAATATGACGGACCGAAACAGAACTTGGTGTTCTATAACAAACAGAAGGATTCTTTCCGTTAAATTCAATAACGTAACCGAATGAGTGCCTCCCTGGTTCCGGATATACGCAACTACTGTCGTATTATCGGACAGGATTTGGACATGCGTTTCTGAATAATGTTCATCCAATGACGTAGTGCAAGCCAAAATAATATCATTTCTTGGAGGATAAGTGCTTGCCTAAAAACTGCGGAACCCAAAGACCCTGGCACTTCGAATCCGTTGGGATCAATATTGTGCCCCAATCTGTTTGACTGGCATCCGTCATAATCGAAAAACTCGGATCCGGCAACTTACAGTGAAACTCTCTGAGTCAACCACCGAATGTTTGCCCACGTCTGAATCTCTTGTTACACTTGACTGACAAGAGAACGTGTATATCGAGCAATTCAAAGATTGCTAAAAGGTTGCCGTCGAAGAGAAGCTTCTCCGAGACCGAAGCGACTCTGAGAGAGTTCTCCACCTTACTATCCACGCGCGTGGATGTAGCTAGGGCTGCGTCACGTCTAACCAACTCCAGGTTGCCACTGAAGGGCGGCGTTATACATGGAAAACTACTGCCCTTGAAAGAAATCTCATTAAGAATCATATCCTGAAATTCTTTCTCTTGAAGACGTAATGATAACGCCTCAGTAAGGTGGTCTACATATGATAAAGCGTCTAAGTTAAGTCTATTAGACATCATTGTCATTTCCAACGTCGTGGTTGGAATTGACATAGACAGCAAAAAAGACAATACCCAGTCTTCAGCCTCGTCGTATAGACGCAGAGGAACTCTCAGTATGCCCTGTCCTGCCATTTCAAATTCCTAGAATTGATGAAAAGCAGTTTAGAGCATTTGCGGACAAGAAACTAGACTAGTGTGTTTTGGTAGCAAGCTTATATATATATATATATATATATATATAGTGTCGTTCAATAATTCGAAGGTTCTAGTGACATTATTGGACTGTGTCGGCAACTCAGGGACGATGTCCCTGAACCGATCAAAAACTCTGTGTCCAATGACGCTATTAGTCTCTTATCCAGCATCGCAGCATTCTAGTCCGACGGAACAACCTCTGGAAGATAATGCCAGAAGAACTGTATGGCATCTTCTGTTGTTCCGAAAGGGAAAGCTCGAAATCGTCCGAATCCCTTTCGCCATCCTGTCAGACCCTATGAAGTGTTCGGTCGTCCGTACCTGATGCATCAGCGGAGCGAACCGACCCAGCGTCGTCGGATTATTCCTCATCCGACAGAGATTCTGTCGTTTGCTGGAATGCTGCGATAAGCTGTGCTATTTTGGATAGCATGTCCGTCACTGAGGCCTGTGGAGAAGCGGTCTTACGATGCTTTGCCGCTGGAAGCTCCATGTTCGTTACCCCGTGTATACTTCTACTATGCGAGCGACCAGATTGTACAGGCCTCGTGTCCCTCGGCTACCAGATGGCGTGACCTGTTCGCCATGGAATCACTGAATGACGAAGCTGGCAGGATACTCGAGGTCACGTAGCCAAGTTGCGATCGTGTGCGCTGCCGTGAGGATGAGGAAGCATTATCAACAGTCTCTCGGACTGTCAATATAACGGAGCGTCCCGAGCGGCGGACATATACTCCGAATGCGAAACGTTTGTACCACAACAACCGGTCCCAGATGTTGTTGTACAAGAGAGGGACCTCTCTCGCTTGCAGCCCGGACGGACCTGGACAAGCTAGGAACCGGACTAACAGGCTTCCTCCGATCTCTCCTGTAATCCGTCGTCACTGGGTGTGTACTATTGTCTATTATAGTGCTCGCATCACCCAAATCTCCTTCCTGGACCGCAACGGACGAACCCGGCTGCCGAACCATTCGATGAATGGATGCTACACCGGGTGAGCTAGCGAATGTCAATGCCGTCGATCCTACTAGGAACCTCTTAGGCGATTGACGTATTCCATGAGCACTTATCGCCGCTAGCTCATCATTCAACTATGACGACAGAGGCACACTTTCGAAAGACATCTCAGTAACTTGCGAACAAGAAACCAGACTTGCTTGTAAATAGCAAGCATATATATATAAATAGCGTCGTTCAATAATTCGAAAGTTCCTGACATTATTGGACTGTGTCGGAACTGAGGGACGATGTCCCTGAACCGATCCAAAAAATTTTTGTGTCCACCGACGCTATCAGTCTCTTATCCGGCAACGCAGCATTGTAGTCCGACGAAACAACCTCTAGAAGATAAAGCCGGATGACATATACAGCAGCTTATGTTGTTCGAAAAGGGAAAGCCTGAAATCCTCCGAATCCCTTTCGCCATCCTGTCGGACCATATGAAGTTTTCGGACGTCCGCACCTGATGCTTCAGCGGAGCGTCCCGACCCAGCGTCGTCGCATATTACATGATGCGACAGAGATACTGTCGTTGCTGGGATGCTGCGATAAGTTGTGCTATTCGGGATAGCACGTCCGTCACTGAGGCCTGTGCAGTAGCGGTCTTACGATGCTTTGCCGCTGGAAGCTCCGTGTACGTTGACTCCTGCATACTTTTCTTATGCGAACGTCCAGAGTCTACAGGCCTCGTGTCCCTGGCTACCGGATGGCGTGACCTGGTCGCCGCGTATTCTCTGATTGGCGAAGTTGACTGGATATCGGAGGTCACGTAGCCAAGGTGCGGTCGTGTGCGCTGCCATGAGAATGAGGAAGCCTTATTGACAGTCTCTCTGGACTGTCTATATAACGGAGCGTCCCAAGCGGCGGACGTATGCTCCAAATGCGAAACGTTTTGTACCACAACATCTGGGGCCAGATGTTGTTGTACGAGAGAGGGGCCTCTCTCACTCGCAGCCCGGATGGGCCTGGACGAGCTATGAACCGGACTAATAGGCTTCCTCCGTACTCTCCTCTAATCCGTCGTCACTGGGTGTGCACTTGGTTGTTTTATAGTGCTCGCATCACCCAAAACTCCTTCTAGACTGCAACGGACGAACCCGGCTGCCGAACCATTCGATGAATGGACGCTACACCGGGCGAGCTAGCGGACGTCAAAGGCCGTCGATCCTACTAGGGACCTTTTAGGCAATTGGCGTATTCCATGAGCACTTTTCCGCTAGCTCTTCATTAATTGTGACGACGGAGGCACACTTTTGGAAGACATCACGGATACATCACCCTGTTCTTGATCGTCTGAAATAGAGATTGATAAACTAGAATGACCCTGCGGAGAAAGGACCGGCATGGCCATTTCCCCGCTAACATACCGTGACACAGGCTTCCCATGTTGTCATCGGAAATAACACATACTGAACAGGAGTTAGTGCGAGTACACTGACTACATTTATGCAATGATTATGAAAGTCAGAGGAAGATATCCTCTTAATCCAATTGAACAATATCCTTTCAGTGTGAAAAGAAAACAAAGTCCTAGTACTCGCACCAACCCCTGCAAATCAAAATACATAATAACATGATCCATTAACATAGAAAAAATAATTGAAATCAAAATAATTTTTTGAAAAAATATTTTTTCAGAAAAGCCCAAGTTTTTGAAAAGTAACATTGAGCCCCAATGGATCCCAAGCCTAAGTGTGGACAAAAATTTTAAAAATATTTTAAAAATTTAATGCAGCACTTACGAATAATAATAATGTATCTAGATATGATTAAACTAACATCAATATATTATTTTCAAGAAATCCCCCTCACACAGAGGCTGTTGTCAATGTAAACAAGTGTAAAAACACCAGAAACATGACTCCAGGCACTGATAACCCTGGCCCGAAATCAGTTACCAATAATACACTATCTGATGCAAAACAGAGACTTCCAGGGAAGAAACTACAGAACATCAGATGGTAGATGCAGAACACAACGCCTAACCACCCAAGGGTGAAGACGTAAACATGGGGAAAAGAACAGAACTCATTCTGTTATCCAGCTAAAACTCCCAAGAAATTTTAGTAATAATATTACAGAAAATATGCCAAAAGCATGGGAGAATAGCAAGGGGGGACTTAAAGGAAAAGGAGAGAGGAAAACACTGAACAAGCAGTGTAACTTTATAGCAAAAATGACCACAACAGGCTGTTGCCTCGAAAATAGGTAACTTAACACAATTTCAATAAAAAATTTCAAGTTACAGCCCTGATTATTTTCTGTCACTCATTTTTCCTCTCCTCCTTCTATATCCTCCTTAGAACCACCATTTCTCTAATATTTATGTGTCTGGCATCATTTAAACTGAGATTTACAAGCACAAAGATCAGTCAGATGTTAACTGATGAAGGGCCAAACAAAGAATGATTAATGGCGCCAATTTCGGGACGTCCTTGACACTGCACATGCGCAGTAGAGGTGAAGTATGGAGGGCCATTCAGGACATGATTTCTTTGGTTTTAGATGCAAATTTTGGGGATTGGGGGGCAAAATTTGTGTTTGGCCCTACATTTTTAAGAGTTAGCACCAGCTATGTCTGGGTCATGGGTACAGCATAAAAATATGAGGAGCATTTGTAGAAGACCTCCCATAGACTATCCCTGCCAGGTTTGGTTCACGTCGGCTTAGTAGTTCCAGAGAAGAGGATGAAAATGTGATTTCCCACAGGATTTCTATAGGAACTATAAGCCGCAATTGTGGCCATGTTTACAACCCGATCAACATTAAATGAGGATTGTTGGTAGAGGGGGTTCCAGTAATCAGTTATGTGAAGTATCAAAACATTTAGCCTGGCAGTTTCACAGGAGAAGATTTTTGAAATTCCACCGACCAGAATCAAAGAATGCCTCTGGCGGCCATGTTTTTCAACCCACAGAAACAAAATGAGGATTGTTTGTAGAGGACCTCCTATAGACCATTCCTGCCAAGTTTGGTTCACATCAGTTCAGTAGTTCCAGAGAAGATGAAAATATGATTTCCCATAGGGTTTCTGTAGTAACTATGAGCTGCAATTGAAGGCATGTTTGCAACCCGATCAACATTAAATGAGGATCGTTAGTAGAGGGGGTCCCAGTCATCAACCATGCAAAGTTTCAAAGGATTTGGCCCTGTAGTTTCAGTGGAGAACATTTTTCAAAATCCACCAATCAGAATCAAAGAATGCCTCTGGCGGCCATGTTTTCCAACCAATGGGAACAAAAGGAGGATCGTTTGTAGAGGACCTCCCATAAATTATCCCTGCCAGGTTTGGTTCATGTCGGCTCAGTAGTTCCAGAGAAGAAGATGAAAATGTGTTTCCCCTTAGGGTTTCTATAGTAACTTTGTAAGCCACAATTGCAGCCATGTTTGTAACCCAATCAACATTAAATGAGGATGGTAGAGGGGGTCTCAGTCATCATTTATGTGAAGTTTCAAAACATTTGGCCTGGCAGTTTCCGAGGAAAAGATTTTTGAAAATCCACTAAACAGAATCAAAGAATGCCTCTGGAAGCCATGTTTTTCATCCGACGGGAACAAAATGAGGATCGTTTGTAGAGGACCTCCCATAGACTATTCCTGCCATGTTTGGATCACACCGGCTCAACGATTACAGAAAAGATGAAAATGTGAGTCATGTTTTTCTGTGAAATTGTGGAAAAAACAGAAAATTGTATAAAAATTTTCATATATAAGAAAATAAAAGAAGGCATTTAATTAAAACCTTTATTTCTATTTACATATACAATTTAATGGAAGTTAATATCATCTCTTTGATTTCTTCTTACTTTTCTTCCCTGTTGGTTTATTACAGCTGACTGGAACATGTAGGGCATGTCCTTCAGCCTGTATATGTTGAAACAGTTTATTTCTCGTGCCAAACTCAGCACTACACACATTACATTTCAATGGCACCTGTAAAAATAGAAAGGGAATTTTTTCAAAATGTTTAGACTAGGAAATTTTATTGAAATCTGATGTTTACTGCTCAAGTTATCGTATATAAATAATGCAATTTCAGGCAAAATTCAACAAAGGGCAATAAATAATACCTTGGTTATTGAACTTGTTCAAGACATTTCAAGTATAAAGCAACATGCCAAAATTAATTAAAATTTGCTAACCATTGTTCAAGTTATCAAATAAACAAATTTCAAGATGAATGGAAAGATTGACTGATGAATGGATGAAGCAGTGGATGAATGGATGGATGGAGCTCTTCACTATATCCCTTCCATGTGGGGGATAACAAAACAATAAATTAATTAATAAATTAAAGACTTTATGGCAATAATGAAAACAATTCAGGATAATGTTACAGCAATGTTATCTCAATATTTTCAGTTTAGAATAAATAAATAGTTCACAGGAATTCTTCTTCACCCATTACCCAATGTAACGGCCAAAACCGGCCAGTGATATTCACTAAACTCACCATTCAATTTTCAATATTTTGTAATTTTTTTGTCTTAAAAAATAGATTATGACCCTTCTTTGGAACAAGCTTGTTGACCTCATTCCAATGAATGATCATAACCTATGTTTTTGACAGAAAAAAATTGGTTATTCAAGAATTTTGTTTGCAAGTGTTGTCGATCTTTTGTGTTAGATAAAGGGTTAATTGTTTCCAGAAGTATACATTTAAAGCTAAACTTGCTAAGTAGATTATTGCATTTGTCATAAAATCAAATCATGGCATCAAAAAATCATCAACAAGAGTGACGCTAATGCGTGTGCTGATGCCCCTGAAGGTAGCAAAGTCAGACTTGCATGTAAATAAATAACTTCTGAATGTTTGAAGAGAATTGGTTCATCCAAACAACTTCGAATGAACGGAATTAAAAAACACTATGATTCTTGTGTCATCCATATTTATATGAATAAATCGATATGTAGTAGGTTAAAATGACATGCAAATCTGCCTTGCAAACACTGGGTAGTACAGAAATAGTGGACTAGAAAAAATTGGGATAGTGGACTAAAAAAAAATTGGGCAGCTTTTCCCCTATAAGACACTGGCCAGTAAGAATAAAGCTGAAATTGGCATCCATATTTATATAGTTATATCGATATGAAGAAGGTTAAAATGGCATGCAACCTCCCCACCAAGCACTGGGAAGCACAGAAATAGTGGACTAAAAAAAATTGGGTAGCACTTCCTCCATAGGCACTGGCCAGTAAGAATAAAGCTGAAATTGGCATCCATATTTATATGGTTATATTGATATGTAATTTAAAATGACATGCAACCTCCCCTGCAAGCACTGGGCAGTACAGAAATAGTGGGACTAAAAAAAAATCGGGCAGCACTTCCCCTATAGGCACTGGACAATAAGAATAAAGCTGAAATTGGGAAATTTGTGATTTTTTAATTCAAAAAGAGGCATAACTCTTGCAAGAATGGTCGGAGTGAACCTCCAAATCGAACTTGACCTGTATTTTGACATTAGTAATAAGCAAATAAAATTTGATATCGATTGGTGCGGTGATACAATTTTAAATGGTCTGGAACCAAAATCACTATAATTCGTGTGTCATCCGTATTTATTTGGATATATTGATATGTAGAGGTTAAAATGTCATGCAACCTCCCCTGCAAGCACTGGGCCGCAGAAAAATACTGAACTAAAAAAATGAAAGTGTCAATGACACTGTAGCTTAACTTGTCTGTGTGTTGTGTTTGATGAAAAGGATAATGTTCAATGTTTATGAAAGGATTATGAAATAAGATAAGAATTGTGATAATTGGGAATATGTTAATTTCTGTTCCCTGTATGCTATGTTTTTAATAAAAAATTAAACTTTTTTAGTAAATTTTGTTTCTTAACATACCTACCACAATTGTTTACAATTGGCTGTAACATAAGTGCAAGCCCTACTTCGGAACTAACTCAAGCTTTTAGAATCTTTTCCAAACGAGTTGGAAAAGTACTAGAGTGCAAAAGCACGAAAAAGATCGAAAAAAGGGTCGAGCGAGACCAGCGCTCGAAATTACAGGTACTCTCTCTGCACACTTCTTGCGTTTACCGAGCGCATGCGCAACAACCGTGACGTCAATTCCGTATTTCCGCCAACGAGAAGTTTGTGATTTAGCGGGGAGGCATCGATATCAAAGATATCCCCAAGGAGGGTGGGGCTCCGGTAAACAATTGTGGTAGGTATGTTAAGAAACAAAATTTACTAAAAAATTTTAATTTCTTTCCAACCTACTCACAATTGTTTACAATTGGCTGAATAAACAATAGGAGGAGGTGAATCACATAACCAATACCAACAAGAGTAGCAGAACGAAAGCAAGGATGGCAGAGAACAAAAACGAAAACCTGTAATGAAGATAGAGAGAAGGCACCTGAAAAGAACAAGGCTGAGCGAAGCGCAACCTCGACAAAAACAATTTTAACGAGGGTGCACAACAGCCTGAGCAGCAACGAGAGGGCCTAAAGAATAAAGGTCCTCAGATTGCTGCTGAAGGTGTTGGAGATAAAAGGAGGAGAAGGTAGAAGCATTCCTCCAGTAAGCCGCATTCATAACATCAAGGAGCGAAACAGAATTGGAGAACGCCCAGGATGTAGAAATGGCACGAACCTCGTGAGCATTAAGCCGGTTCGAAACAAGATCCGATGCAGACAAGCGAGAATAAGCCAGCTTGATTGCAAGACAGATCCACCTGGAAATAGAATGGGAAGAGATAGACTGCCTCTTAGGAATGAGAGACAGAAAGAATCTCTTCCGACCCCTCCTAATGAACTGAGTGCGAGTAATGTAAGTCTTGACCGCACGAACAGGACAAAGAAGAGGCCTCCGTCCATCTACAGCAAGGAGAGCCCGAATGCAGATGGGAGGAGGTACCGAATCGGGGAGTTGATTCTTAGCCAGAAAAAAGCAATCAGTAGTGAATGTGACACTGTTAGCCTCATTTCGGAAGAAGGCAGAATCAACAGATAGCGCATGAAGCTCACTGACTCGACGAGCAGAAGCAAACGCTAGAAGAAATGCCGTCTTATAGGTGAGAAAACGCATGTCGGTCTCAGATAAAGGCTCGAATGGCGCCCCCTCCAAACAGTGCAACACCCATGCCAAGTTCCACTTGGGTGTAAGACGCAAAACTCGAGGCCTCTTCAAAGAAAAGTGCCGAATAAGTTTGGAGAGGAAAAGATTACGACCGATACACCGCTTTCCCACATAAGAGAAAGTATCAGACAGCACAGACCGATAGCCCTTAATCGTAATAGGCTGGAGGCCCTTGGAGTCAAAAAGAAAAACCAGAAAATCCGCAATTTGAGCGATTGACGGATCACGGTAATTCACATTGTGATCTGAACACCAGCGGCAGAAAACCTTCCACTTGGCGGCATAAGTCATTCCAGTGGAAGGTCGCCGCGATGCAGAAATGCACTCCACTGATCGTCTCGAAAAACCTCTACATCGGAGACTGGACCTGATAAAAGACAGGTGTGAAGGGACAGGCTCGCCAGGTTGTTGTGATACTTCCTGGGACGACCCTGTGAAAGAAGATCGCGACGTAGAGGTAGACGAATCGGTCGATCGGCCAATAGAGGCCGCAGCAGATTGATCCACACCCTCTGTGGAGACAGGGGTGTGATCAGAATGATCCTGCAACTGCAAGCACGAATCTTTGCTAAAACTTGAGGAAGAATCGGTGCAGGAGGAAAGGCATAGCCGACCCAACCTGTCCAGTCCAGAGACAGAGCGTCTACTGCAAATGCCAGAGGATCTGGACAAGGGGAGACAAAAGTCTCTACCTGATGATTCCAGCGAGTAGCGAAAAGGTCGACCTGAGGACGACCCCACTGCTCGCAAATCGCCTGAAACACCGACCGATGTAGCATCCATTCGGTTGGAAGGACACTGTCGCATCAGGACAGGGAGTCTGCTAGGACGTTGAGACGCCCGGGAATGTGTCGAATGGACACCCGAGCGTTCACATCCCGCGCCAACAGAAGAAGATCCCGAGACAGCCGATACATGGGAATCGAATGTGTGCCTCCCTGATTCCGTATGTAGGCCACTACTGTCGAATTGTCCGAAAGAAGTAGGACAACATGGTCCGACAGATGAGGGATCCAAAGCCGAAAACTCAACAGAAGAGCAAGGAGCTCCTTCTGGTTGATATGAAGGCCCACCTGCTCGCTGTCCCACTCTCCGTGAGTAGACAGACCGAGAGGATCCAACGTCGCACCCCAGCCCCGATCGCTGGCATCCGCAGTAAGGATGCGATCGGCCAAAGGAAGATCCAACGGAACACCCTGTGTCAGCCAGGGAATATCTGCCCAAGTGCGGAGGTGACAAAGCAGAGACCGAGGAATAGTGAGTTCCAGGTCCAGCGGATCTACATTCGGACGCCAATGATCCAACAGGAAGTGTTGGAGAGGTCGGACAAACAAGCGACCGAGCGGAATGAGATCTGTCACCGAACCGCAAAGGCCCAGCATCCGAAGGAAAGTCCTGGCCGAGACCGAGGAAGATTGAAGCAGGTCCCGAGTCAAGGCGGAAAGAATCGTCGCCCGAGCCTGGGGGACCGACACTACATTGTGAAGAGTGTCGAAATCCATCCCCAAATGACGGAATCGCTGAGAAGGAAGAAGATCCGACTTCTCGCGATTGACTCTGAAACCCAGCGACGCTAGCAGGCAAAGAAACTGCCGGACATCGAACTCCAGAACAGCAGCATCGTGGTGCCGTTGGAGGATGTCGTCTAGGTAGGCTGACGAAGTCGGGTGAAGGCCCAAGGAGCCAGGTTCAAACCGAACGGGAGAGCTCTGAATTGAAAAACTCGATCCCGAAACGAGAACCGAAGGTATTTCCGTGACGCCAGATGAATGGGTACATGGAAGTAGGCATCCTTCAGGTCGATACTGGCCGCAAAATCGCCCTGATGAACTGAACGTCGAACCGACCGGAAAGTCTCCACACTGAAACGAGGAGCAATTATGTACTCATTCAGGGTACTCAGATCGATGACAGGATGATATTGGCCGTTTTTCTTCGGCACCAAGAAAAGTCTCGAGTAAAACCCCGGTGAAAGGGTGTTCCTGACCACCTCGATCGCCCCTTTGGTGAGGAGATTGTCGATCTCCTGCACCAGAAGGTCCCGACGCAGAGAATCTGAAGGGACCTGAGTCGGAAGGGGCACCCGAGATAAACTGGGGTGCCGATGGAAGGACAGTCACAGACCGGATTGAATGACGTCGAGGACCCAAGAGTCCGACGTTATCTCTGTCCAACGGTCGTAAAACAGCGACAGCCTTCCCCCCACTGGAGGCGAATCGAGGTGAGAACCTTCACTTGCGGCCTCGACGAGGCCCCCGAGAGGAGAAACCACCTCGGGAAGTGACAGAGTCCTGAGACTTTCCAGCCTGAGGCTGCCAGCGGGCCTGGCCACGTCGGCGCTTCTTATGAGCAGAAGGAGCAGACGGAGCCGAAGGCGTAGCCGACGTCGCCGACGAGGCAGACGCAGCAGCACGCTTGGCGGGCCTGGAACGACCCCCACCCGCAGCAGCAGGTGGGTCAAGCTGTCTCAGCAAAAGCTGGTCCTTCGAATGACGAAGAACTTCGCCACGAACAGCTTCCACGGAACCATGGAACAACTGAGGTCCCACCAAAGAGGCAGACCTCAGAACAGCACGTTGCTCAGAAGGAAGGGATGGTAAAGAATCCAAAACCACATCCCGGCGTGCCAGCTCCAAATTGGCCGTGTTACAGGCGTGAGCGTGAGTCAAGTTCATAAGAGCCTGTGACAAAACGCGAAAAGGCGCCTGAGCGTCATCAAACTCCCCTGGTGGAAAATATTCAGCCAGAGCAGCGACGACATGGTCCGCGAGAGATAACATACCCAGCATCTCTCGGGACAGGCCCACCATAGACTCAACTACCGACATCGGGAGAACTGCCGACTTAGGCTTAGTCAACCCGAGGGAAGAAGAATCCTCATCCACAGTAGTCATCCCTTGGAAGACTGGTGGAGAGACAGAATCGTACACACGAAACCGCGATGGAGGCAGAAAGGCATCAGCTCTAGAAAAGAAGGAACCCTTGAGGGCCTTAGAATGCATTTTGGCGTCTAAGCCCTGGAAGGACTCAACCACCTGAGCCGATTGCAGAGGACGCAAAGCCCCGGAGCTGGAAGGCTCAACAGGGTTACGGCGCTCCACAGTGGACCGCGGCCGGATGGTCACAGAAGGCTGGTCGGAAGGTTGAACGCCCGGCAATAAGCCAAAGACGAAATCCAAAGCCTGCCCCAAGACTGACGAGGGGGGCCCATCACCTTCAAGATACTCGTCATCCTCCGTAGCAGAGGAGACGTAGCCCAACTCGGGCTGACCAGCAGAAACCTCCTGTGAATACTGTGCAGTATCCAAGGGGCCAGGCGAGACATCTCGGCGACCGACCAAAGGAGGTTGTGCCTCAGGAGGCACAGGGAGGCCAACTTGAGGGTTGCCAGAAAGCAACCAGGTGAGCGCCAAAACGGCCTGGTGCAGGTCACCCTGAGAATCTGTCGCAGCAGAATCGCCCGACGGAGTGTCCTCCCAATGGACCCTTCTGGTAGAAGAACCCAAATCCTCAGAAGAGACCGACGGCGAACGTCGATCGGCAGACATAATAGGAGCACGGTGAGAAGACACCGGGGGATAGTCCCTATTGTGACGCCCAGGGGCCATCACTGACCTCTGCGAAACAGAAGGCCCTGCCTGCAAATCCTCTAAAGAGACCGACGGCGCACGTCGATCGGTAGCTGGACCTAGGACATGGTGAGAAGACACCGGGGGATTGTCCCAAGAATGACAGGAACCTGTCATTGGCCTCTGCGCAGTAGACGGCCCCAACTGCCTATCCTCTGAGACCGACGGCAAGCATCGATCGACACCCAGACTCGGAACACAGTGAGGAATCACCGGAGGAAGGTTCCGAGAGTGACAGCTAACAGGGGCTGTCACTGACCGCTGCCGAACAGCAGGCCCTGGATGCCAACGTCCCAACACCATCCCGCTAGGCAGCACACTAGCAGGCGAAGGTGGAACAATAAACGATTCACTCGAGGGACGAGGAATCACTGCCGAAGCAACCGGCCGGCTCAACCGACTAGGAGCAAACCTAGCCAGATGAGACGGAGCAGACAGCAAACCCGCACAGCCCCGCCGCGAGGCTGGGGGAGGCTGAGAACACACAGACACACTAGCAGATACAGCCTCGGTCCCCCGAGACTGTAGACCATCCCCAGAGGAGATGGAAGAGCCACCATCAGACAGAATAGGATCTGGAGTAGCAACCTCCTCAACAACGGTCGACGGTGTAGGAGGCAGATCGGAGAGGGTTACCGAGCTGACCTCAGAAAAGCTCTCAACGAAAACAGACGCCTCAATAGTGACATCAGAAGACAGAGAGACCACGGTCTCCTCGTCAGGTATCACTGAACTAACACCGCCAACAGTTGCAGAGGAACTCGCCACAGAAGTCAGAACCGAATCCTGTGTGACAGAGTCACTACGTGCTCCAGCAGAAATGTCTGGTACGGCACGGCTACCCTTACCCCGAGAACGAGGGGTTCTAGCTCTGGAAAGAACCACCTTGTTCACAGAAGCCCAAAATTTAGAGGACCAAACCCCACAGATACCACATGATTGGGCCTGAGTGCAATTGTTGCAAGTGACACATGTGGTATGAGAATCGTCCACATGTTTCACCTGCAAACAAGAGGTACAAGGAATAGTCTTAGGCATGATATCAATACAATAATCAAGCTTCCCGCCGACGGAAAACAGTACTAAGGTCGTGTTCACACATGGGGGAAAGACAAGATAAAGTGTGAAGAGAACAGCAATAAAAATACAAATTAACATTAAATAATAATAATAATTTGGTAGCTTGATAAAAGGATACAATCCAGAAGCACACTAAATATGAAGAATAAGTTGTTCACGAAGAAAACATAGCATAATTAGCACGAGTCACAAAAATTTCCGACCATGTACAATGGCGGAAAATAAAGGAATTGATGTCACGGTTGTTGCGCATGCGCTCGGTAAACGCAAGAGGTGTGCAGAGAGAGTACCTGTAATTTCGAGCGCTGGTCTTGCTCGACCCTTTTTTCGATTTTTTTCGTGCTTTTGCACTCTAGTACTTTTCCAACTCGTTTGGAAAAGATTCTAAAAGCTTGAGTTAGTTCCGAAGTAGGGCTTGCACTTATGTTACAGCCAATTGTAAACAATTGTGAGTGGGTTGAAAAGAAATAATATGAGGTGTACATTGTACTAAAGGGCAGAGGGGTGGGTTAATATGACCTCACAGTTAATGTATGTGGCCCTCACAGTTAACGTATGTCAATGAAAGTTACCAAGTTACAGTGAAATTATTCCAAAACGAGTCATCCTATCAAGTTACATTGAAATCCCTTCATATTATTTATTTATTTATTGGTGTTTAAGGTCATATACATATTCAAGATTCATATTCAATGTAAACTCCCTTAACTGGTTGAGTGCTGGAAGCCACTATCATGGCTTTCAAGAAACTCTCCAATAATTTTTAATAATGCAAATCTATATGAACAAATTCCAACTTCCAAAAATAATCTAGCACTCAACCAGTTAATAAATATTGCCTGTAGACTGTGCTAAAGGTTTTCGGGCTTCAGGCCTGTGTAGCCATGAAGGTTGACTGATTACTACTAAAGGGGGATGTCCTCATCTTCACATTATACTGAGTCATTCTACTAAGTTACAATGAAATCCCTTCAAAAATACGACCTGTAGTCTGTACTAAAGTCTTTTGGGTTTTGGGCTCGGGAAGCAATCATGGTTGAATGATCCGCGACCAAAAGGGGACTTTGTCAGGGACTTTGTCATCTGGGCATCATCTGGAGTGATCCTATGAAGTTACAATGAAATCCCTTCATAAATATGACCTGTAGACTGTGCTCAAGGTTTTCGGGCTTCGAGCCCCTGAAGCTGTCACAGTTGACCAATCACAACCCAAAAGGGATGTGATCATCTAGGCATTATATGGAGTCAACCTAACAAGTTAAAATGAAATCCTTACATAAATATGACCTGTAGACTATGCTAAAGGTTTTTGGGCCTGGGGCAGCCATCAAGGCTGAATGACTGCGACCAAAAGGGGATGTTCTCATCTAAACATTTTTTGGAGTCATCCTACCAAGATACAATGAAATCCCGAAATCCCCTCATAAATTTGACCTGTAGACTGTGCTAAAGGTTTTTGGGCTGCAGGCCCCTGTAGCCATCACAGTTGCCCAATCCTGTCCAAAAAGGGATGTTCTCATCTAGAAATTATATGAAGTCAGCCTACCGGGTTACAATGAAATCCCTTCATAAATATGACCTGTAGACTGTGCTAAAGGTTTTCGGGCTTGGGCAGCCATCATGGTTGAATGGTCGCAACCAAAAGGGGACATTCCCATCTGGGCATCATCTGGAGTGATCCTACGAAGTTACAATGAAATCCCTTCATAAATATGACCTGTACACTGTGCTCAGAGTTTTGGGGCTTCGGGCCCCTGTAGGCGTCACAGTTGACAAATCACGACCAAAAGGGGATGTCATCATCTAGACATTATATGGAGTCAACCTCACAAGTTACAATGAAATTCTTCCATAAATACGACCTATAGACTATGCTAAAGGTTTTTGGGCTCGGGCAGCCATAAGGCTGAATGATTGCAACCATAAGGGGACGTTCTCATCTAGACATTATTTGGAGTCATTCAACCAAGCTATAATGAAATCTCTTCATAAATATGACCTGTAGACTGTGTTAAAGTTTTTCGAGCCTCAGGCCCCTGTAGCCGTCACAGTTGCCCAATCCTGTCCAAAAGGGGACGTTCTCATCTAGACATTATATGAAGTCAACCTACCAAGTCACAATGAAATCCCTTCATAAATGTGACTTGTAGACTGTGCTAAAGGTTTTCGGGCTTCGGGCAGCCATCATGGTTGAATGATCGCAACCAAAAGGAGAATTCTCATCTGAGCATCTTCTGGACTGATCCTTATGAAGTTACAATGAAATCCCTTCATAAATATGACCTGTAGACTGTGCACAAGGTTTTTGGGCTTTGGGCCCCTGTAGCTGTCACAGTAGACCAATCATGACCAAATGGGGATGTCATCATCTAGGCATTATATGGAGTCAACCTAACAAGTTACAATGAAATCCTTTCATAAATACGACCTATAGACTACGCTAAAGGTTTTTGGGCTCGGGCAGCCATCAAGGCTGAATGATCGCAACCAAAAGGGGGCGTTCTCATCTAGACATTATCTGTAGTCATCCTACCAAGTTACAATGAAATCATTTCTTAAATATGACCTGTAGACTGTGCTAAAGGTTTTCAGGCTTCGGGCCCCTGTAGCTGTTACAGTTGTCCAATCCTGTCCAAAAGGGGATGTTTTCATCCAGAAATTATATGAAGTCAACCTACCAGGTTAAAATGAAATCCCTTCATAAATATGACCTGTAGACTGTGCTAAAGGTTTTCGGGCATCATGGTTGAATGGTCGCAACCAAAAGGGGACATTCTCATCTGGGCATCATCTGGAGTGATCCTACGAAGTTACAATGAAATCTCTTCATAAATATGACCTGTAGACTGTGCTCAGGGTTTTCGGACTTTGGGCACCTGTAGCCATCACAGCTGACCAATCACGACCAAAAGGGGATGTCATCATCTAGGCAATATATGAAGTCAACCTACCAAGTTACAATGAAATCCCTCCATAAATATGACCTGTAGACTGTGCTTAAGGGTTTCGGGTTTTGGTCTCGGGCAGTCATCACGGTGGACAGATCATGACCAAATGGGGAAGTTCTCATTTAGACATCATCTGGAGTCATCCTACCAAGGTACAATGAAATCCCTCCATATTAAATATGACCTGCAGACTGTGCTAAAAGTTTTTGGGTTTTGGGCTTGAGCAGCCATCACAGTTGACAGATCATGACCAAAAGGGACGTTCTCATCTAGGCATTATACAGAGACTTACAATGAAATCCCTTCATAAATACGACCTGTAGACTGTGCTAATGGTTTTCGGGTTTTGGGCTCGGGCAGCTATACCGGTTGACTGATCGCGACCAAAAGGGGACGTTCTCATCTAGACATGACCCCAATCCTGCATATGAAATTTCGTGACGATCAGACAAGAACTACAGGGTGTAGCCTGTGCTAAAGGAAAATGTGAACAGATGAACAGACTCACAGACTTTGTCAAGTTAAGCTAAAAATTGGGCACTTTGCCCTATAGGCTATGGTACAATTTACCTTAGTCAGAAACAGAGGCCAAAGACAAACAGGGGCCATAACTCTACCAAACATGAATGGATGAAACGCTAGGTATGAGGGCATCCGTTTCCCCAACCTGCCCTATCACCATACCAAAGAACATTAAAATCCGACAACTGATGCTCGAGTTATAATACAAAATGTTCGTATGGACGGACGGAGACCTCGACTATATAACCCCTCGAAAATATTTCGGAGGCATAATACGAGGAGTCTTCTAATTTTTAGATATATATCATTAGCAAGAGCCAGCATTTTTACCTTGTCATGGTAATAGAGTATTTTTGTACTGAGCTGGAAAATCTGCCTGCAGCAGTGGAAAAAATGACAAAAATTTCTTCTGGAAATAAAATTATAAGAGACTACAGTAGAACCTGTCTTGAGAGACCACCCTTTTTGCCATGGAAAAGTGGTCTCTCAAAACAGGTGGTCTCTCATGACAGGTCCATTATAGAGAAAAACGTCCAAATGGTACAAGACCACAGTGGTCTCTCAAAACAGGTGGTCTCTCACGACAGTGGTCTCTCAAGACAGGTTTTACTGTATTGACAGGGGGGAAAAAAGAAGGAATGTAAATGCACCTTTTCTGCATGTGATGCTTGATCTTCAGCAGTAACACCATCCACTATGTTTTTGTTGTCTGTTTCAGTCAAACGTTCTTCCATTTTCACTGATGCTGTCTCCTGGAAATGAAAATTGTAATGTCACCATTATTTAATATATCATATTTACACGATTTTTCTTGTACCCAGACTGAAAATCACACTAGATGAGATTTGGGTAGTCATGAAACAGTTCAGTCATTTAGAAGTCCTCTTAGAATTTTAGTACAACCATCAAGTTAAGTTTCTACTATTTATTAATTTGTGTTTAAGGTCACAAATTTCTGCACAATGGCTAATCGTGACCACAACATGGATATAAAGTCAAGCCAAGACAGGTATAAAGTCAGGTCCAGGTATTGTTTATGTCCATGTTGCTCATTTTAGAGGACTTCCATCCCAGGCATTGGTTACCAGGTCTATTTTACCAGTAAAACATGCCTTGCTTACCACAGTAAACAAGCACTGCTTCACTTCCCAGAGTTCCCATAGAGAATGTTCCTACCCATCTCTCTAGATGATACTTCTTACTGTGTTCTAATGGTTGAACTTTTGTTTTCAAATTCTTACTTTTTCAATCAGAATACCCAGTGAATTAGGATCACTGTAGGTCAATAGGTACATTTTTGTCCATATACGCCACACTTCACAGGAAAAGCAATGACTACAAATAGTAATTGAGGCTAAATGTAAATAAAAGGCTCAAGCCTCATAATTCTTACCTTCCGTTGGTAACATGTGACGAGTGTTAAAAACATTAGTAAAGCACAAGTCTCCACTTTTAACCCTTTACTCAACGAATCATCTGTATCCATCTGCATAATTTACAAATTATTAAGCAACTGAAACAAAATATATTTTTCCAAAAAATTCCAACAATATCATATCATGTGACCCCTCATAGGAATTAGCTCGTCAAGCTCGTTTCAATGATGAGGGGTCACATGATATGGTTTTGTTGAAAGTTTTGAAATATTTGAAAAAAAATAATTAAAATAATACTCTTTGATGTCCTTTGTGATAGGTAAAAAGTTAAATATGAATAAAAGGCTCAAGCCTCACAATTTTTGCCTATTTTTGTTGGCGATGTGTGATGAGTGTGATAAACATCCAGTAAAGTTAAATTATCTTCCCAAAATCTCATAGAACTACTGACTTTACAGTGTTTGTGGAAGTTTATAATTATATTCTTCACCTGAAGTAATGACAATAACCAGCCAGTGCTAGGAACAAGCTCATTCATCTCATTTCAATAAGAAGTCATAATCTTTGTTTTGAGGTGAGACATGAAAGTTTGCCATCATTCAAGACATTTTTTGCAAGTGTTGTCTCATATTCCTGTTAATTAACTGGTGCTAGAAGCCACTATCATGGCTCTCCTGAAAATTGCTGGAAGTCATTTAACTGGCTTTGCCCAGTATGCTTTAGCTTGTTGTTTGCTCAACAAAAGAAATTTTTTATATAATGTTGTTTTTAACAATTTATTCGTGAGTGCAAACTGACACTCTCCATTAAATAGTAATAAAACATTTATGAAAAATATCATGCTAAACTAAGCCCCCTTTGCTGGTAGCATAGTAACTTTGTAAAAACTAGAGATGGTCTGTCGCCAGCTATACCTCCCCGTGGCATACCGCCTAGTGTGGGTGACTGAAAAGGGGCATTTAATTTATCTAAGTAAAAAAAAATCCAATATGGCCACCAGTTGGCCATCTTGAAACCGAGCAGGAAAAAAATTATGTCACACACTTCACCTCATCATGTTGATAATTTTTGTGAAGTTTCATGAAAATGCGGGTAAAACTGTGGAAATAGTTCGCTCCACAAGTTTACATAAAAAAAAAAAATCCAATGTGGTCAGCCATCTTGAATGTGATTGGGAAAAAAATTATGTCATGCACTGCACCTCATCATACTGATCATTTTTGTGAAGATTCATGAAAACGCAGCTAAAACCGTGGAAGTAGTTCGCTCCACAAGTTTACAAAGAAAAAATCCAATATGGTCGTCCATCAGCCATCTTGAATGCGATCAGGGAAAAAATTATGTCACGCACTGCTTCTCATCAAGTTGATCATTTTTGTGAAGTTTCATGAAAATGCAGCTAAAACTGTGGAAGTAGTTTGCTCCACAAATTTACATGTGAAACAGACCGACAACGACGCCGACCGGCCGACTGCCAAGTTGACTCCTATATACCCCCCTAAAACTTCGTTTTGTGGGAGTATAAAAATACTATGTTACTTAGATGTGAGTCTTCCATGGAAGACGTGTGTCGCCTGGCGTTTCAGACAGAATTCTAAGTGGAAAAGGGGCATAACTCTGGAAAAAATACAGCGGATCAAAAAATAAAATAGGAGGTGCACAATGCCATGATATGATAAAGAATCACTGAAAGTTTCATCAAAATCCATTCATAGGTTAAAGAGGAGTGGCGGATAAGAGAAGCCTGGCGTTTCAGACAGAATTCTAAGTGGAAAAGGGGCATAACTTTGGAAAAAATACAGCGGATCAAAAAATAAAATAGGAGGTGCACAATGCCATGATGTGATAAAGAATCACTGAAAGTTTCATCAAAATCCATTCATAGCTTAAAGAGGAGTGGCGGATAAGAGAAGCCTGGCGTTTCAGACAGAATTCTAAGTGGAAAAGGGGCATAACTTTGGAAAAAATACAGTGGATCAAAAAATAAAATAGGAGGTGCACAATGCCATGATGTGATAAAGAATCACTGAAAGTTTCATCAAAATCCATTCATAGGTTAAAGAGGAGTGGCGGATAAGAGAAAGTGTGATGCGGACGACGAGTACGACGCAAGACGACAAAAGTAATCCCTATATGTCGTTCCCCACTTCATGGGGCGGCGACACAACAAATCACCTTTGAAAAATGACTTAGCACTCGAATTAAAAGGTTACGGCATAAAATTAAAGTTATAGTCATTTCTGTTATACAAAAAGAAATTTTTTCTAAACAACGCCATTTTATAGTGATGTTTCATGGCTGTTCTTCAATATTACTGGTATGGATCCTCATGAAGGACGTTGTTAAGCCTATACTGAATGAATCAGCCACATTCACACGTATAAATTACAAACTTTTTAGGGGAAGCTAAATACATGACAAGAATCCAAGTGTTATTGCTTATGACACTAAGTTTGCCATCTGTGACCTTGACCTTGATGGTATGACCTTGAATCAAGGTTCATTGATCTGTCAATCATACTTGGACTAGACAAGGGCTGTATAACAATATCAAAGTTTTGCTGTCTGTGACCGTGACCTTGACGATATGACCTTGGATCAAAGTCATGAGACACCTTTGAGTCATGAGCAATAATTGTACCCAGTATGAACAAGATATGCCAAATAGATCAAATTATAAGGATCGGACAAAAATGATGGTAAAATATTGATGTTTTCTTGACTGTGACCTTGATCATAAGAATATGACTTGAGTCAAGAGCATGACACACCCTTTGGTAATGGTCAGCAACTGTGTCAAGTATCAACATGATCAATCATATGGATCTGATTATACAGAATGGACAAGGACAATATAGCAATATCCAAATATTATTTTTTGTGACCTTGACTGTGACCTTCACCTTGAAGATAGAGACCTCATTATGACTGATGGCACACTGTCTAGTGACAATACATATGGTTACAAAGTTTTGTTAAAAGATATTCAGCGGTTAAGAAATAATGGTGTGGACAAACAAAATGTTGACGACGATAGGGAGATGGATGGATGGATGGACATATGGATAGATGGATGAATGGATGGATGGACAGATGAATGGGTTGATGGATGGACAAATGGATGGACAAATGGATGGATGGATGGTTCGATGGACAGATGACTTAGCATTAGAAAAGCTTCGTTGACATATTGTCAGACAGAGCTAAACATATGTTAAATATGTATCCGAATCGAGCTCAGGGTTTTAAGGGCAGATCACGACGAGTCGTGATCTAGCCTTAGAACCTGGAGCGAGACTCGTATACATATTTTATACATCCACATAATGGTAATAATCATTTTATCTTACAATATATTGGGGATAAGTCAAGAATGTAGATGAATATATAATGAACTATTTATTCGTACAGATGAACGAAAGGAAAAATGAAAGTGTCAATGACACTGTAGCTTAACTTGACGGTGTGTAGTGTTTGATGAAAAGGATAATGTTCAATGTTTATGAAAGGTATTATGAAATAAGGCAGGAATTGTGATAATTGAGAATATGTTAATTTCTGTTCAATGTATGCAATGTTTTCAATAAGAATAATTTGAGTGTAGACTGTACTAATGAATTAAGACCTGGGTCGATGTGGCCGTAACAGTTAACGTATGTCAACCAAAGTTACCAAGTTACTGTAAAATCATTCCAAAATGAGTCATCCTACCAAGTTACAATGAAATCCCTTCATAAATACAAGAGGCCCCAGGGGGCGTGAGGGCACTCACCTGACATGGTAACCTAAATATCAACCCAGAGAATTGATTTCAACAAGTTGCATCTGCTCCTCCTTAGAAAAGCTTATACCAAATATCCAAAGATTCTGACCAGTGGATCTAAAAATGACAAACTTGAACTTGGTAAGTTATAAATGAAATGGCAAAATTGAAGATCATTGGGACCAATGTCATTTTTTTTGCCAGTGGCAACATTTTTTGACAGAAACTGAAGAAAATCGATAGCTCCCATCTAGAGGCCTCCCCAAACAAGCATGCCACGTTTCTAAGCAATCCGATCATAAATGTGCCCTGTAGGGTGTATAAAATGGAAATATTGTGGTCTGACTAGACTAAATTCTAAGAACGTTGGCCGTGGCAACATTTTTTAACGGAAATGGAAGAAAATCAATAGCTCCCATCTAGAGGTCACCGTAAATAAGCATACCAGATTTCAAAGCAATCTAATCATAAATGTGCCCTGTAGGGTGAGCCAAAGGGAAATATTGTGATCTGACTAAACTAAGTTCTAAGAATGTTGGCTGTGGCAACATTTTTTGATGGAAATTGAAGAAAATCGATAGCTCCCATCTAGAGGTCACCCCCAACAAGCATGAAAGGTTTCAAAGCAATCCGATTATAAATGTGCCCTGTAGGGTGTGCCAAAGGGAAATATTGAGTCTTCTGACTAAACTAAGTTCTAAGAACGTTGGCCGCGGCAACATTTTTTGACAGAAATTGCAGAAAATCGATAGCTCCCATCTAGAGGTCTCCCCAAACAAGCATAGCAGGTTTCAAAGCAATCTGATCATAAATGGGCCCTGTAGGTGTGCCAAAGGAAAATATTGAGGTCTGACTAAACTAAGTTCTACGAACGTTGGCCGTGGCAACATTCTTTGCCGGAAATTGAAGAAAATTGATAGCTCCCATCTAGAGGTCACCCTAAATAAGCATACCAGGTTTGAAAGCAATCAAATCATAAATGTGCCCTGTAGGGTGTGCCAAAGGGAAATATTGTGGTTTGACTAAACTAAGTTCTAAGAACGTTGGCCACGGCAACATTTTTTGACGGAAATTGAAGAAAATCGATAGCTCCCATCTAGAGGTCACCCCAAACAAGCATGCCAGGTTTCAAAGCAATCTGATCATAAATGTACCCTGTAGGGTGTGTCAAAGGGAAATATTGAGTCTTCTGACTAAACTAAGTTCTAAGAACGTTGGCCGCGGCAACATTTTTTGACAGAAATTGAAGAAAATCGATAGCACCCATCTAGATGTCTCCCCAAACAAGCATACCAGGTTTCAAAGCAATCTGATCATAAATGTGCCCTGTAGGGTGTGCCAAAGGGAAATATTGAGGTCTGACTAAACTAAGTTCTACGAACGTTGGCCGTGGCAACATTTTTTGCCAGAAATTGAAGAAAATCGATAGCTCCCATCTAGAGGTCACCCTAAATATGCATACCAGGTTTCAAAGCAATCAAATCATAAATGTGCCCTGTAGGGTGTGCCAAAGGGAAATATTGTGGTTTGACTAAACTAAGTTCTAAGAACATTGGCCACGGCAACATTTTTTTACGGAAATTGAAGAAAATCGATAGCTCCCATCTAGAGGTCACCCCAAATAAGCATGCCAAGTTTCAAAGTAATCTGATCATAAATGCGACCTGTGAGGTGTGCCAAAGGAAATTGTGGACGTACGTACTAACGTACTAACATACTAACGTACTAACGTACGTACGTACGCCGACGGACGAGAAGTGATGGCAATAGCTCAGCTTGACTTTGTCAAGTTGAGCTAAAAATGGAACTCATGCGAAAGGAAGTGCTTGTATCCAACCCCCTGATACAAACATCTGTATCAGGGGGTCAGATAAACGTCAGTTGCGGAGTTAATACAGAGAAAATACATGTTGATTGTAAGATAAACTTTGATGTCAAGTGTTTTGGGTAAAAGGTTAAGCAGAAAATATGGAGGATAGTTGGTTGCTGGCAATTTTTTATATATTTGGAGGGAATATAAATATTCAACCTCAGTCATATATCCAGAACTTTTTTTTTTTAATAATTTGAAACATTAGGAATTTTGTCTTCTTTTTCTGTTCCTTTTTCTGTTACTGTTTGACTCTCCTTTACTCCATATTCCCTCCCACCAAGGGAAACTAAACAATCAAGCAAACTTTATACAATAAGCAACCTATCATGATGGGTTTGGCTAGGATCGAAAGTGTTATATAAATAGTTGTCCATAATTACTACTGAATCTTAATACAATGGCATGAATATTCTACACCTGTTAAATAAAACTATCATAACCATATCAGTACACAAAAGTTGATCACTCAGCTTATAAAATTGACAGGTCAGCAAAAAGTTTCCCCTGAGAAACTAAGTCAAGTTCAGTGACAGCTTTTATTGGAGCCAGACAGCAGACATGTAAATGTCATAAGCTGATGAGATGTCAACCCAGTTCTGAAAGTTTCTTAACTGGTTGTGTGCTAAATATTTTTGACCACCAAAATTTGTTCACATGTCTTTGCCTTGTTGCAATTTATAAGAGAGTGCATGTGGGTACTCTCCTATAAATTGTTACAAGGCAAATCTCAAAAGACTAAATAATATCACTTCAAAGATAATATGAAGCACAGCCACTGAATTTGAAACCTTTAAGTTGAAGTACCTGCACTTCAGAAAAAGCCCTAATGTGGGCTTCCAGCACTCTACCAGTTAACCCTTTCAACTCTGATGCCCTGCATGGTATCATCTAATCAGATATTCTTTTGCCCTCAAAGGAAAAGGGTCCAGGCTACATGCCATTAGGAAAAATTGCATTGTGCTGCACCAATGGGGAATCAGTTTTCGAGAAGAAACATACAAACAAGGGTCTGGAAGCATCTGAGGACAGGGGTATTAAAATAGGGCACTCGACTTTGGGTATGAGTTAATACTGGGCATTTACAGCATATCCTAAATTGTAATTTGACACTAGTATTGACATTTTATATATATCCTCCCTGGAGTGCAAGCAAGGCTCCATCTGCAATGCTTTTGGACCAAATACAGTGGGAAAGTAGGGTCTGACAAAGCTTCGATATTCGATCCAATTTGAAATCCTAAAGTGGATTTGATTCGATTTGAAATCTGCATTGCTATTCAGAAGTGGATCGAATATCTGCAATTTCCCCAAAATGCTGCTACTGTATACATGTATTACCATAAATCATCATCATGACCATTGGTTTATTCATCCATTCACCAACAATAATAGCTCATGTGAGGGGGAAATAAACTAGAGGCTCAAGAGAGCCTAAAATGCTCACCTGGACCAAGTTGTCCTAGACTGTAAGGGTTCTGGGTATGGAGAAAATGTAATCTGAATGAACCATTTGACAGATTCGCCAGCAATTTTTTTGTCCAATTGTTTCAAATGCTCAGAAGAAAGCTTCATATCAAATACAAAATCTCTAGTCCATGCAGTTTGGGAAATATTGGACATTTCATTTTTTTCTATTTTTAGCACCAGGCGTTCCCACACAGAACCATGAAAAATTTTGGGGGCATGAATGAAGTACTTAGGGTCAACTAATGCCACATATAAAATTTGGTTCAAATCGCTTCATTGGTTCTTGAAACAGAAATTTTCAGGGGAGCTCAAAAGTGAGCCCATCCCCTGGACAGCCCAAATATGGACCTATCAACTTTTTTTTAACAACTTTTAATCTTGAACACCAGAGGAAGTTTCATACCACATATCAAAGCATTCCCACTTGTGGTTCATGAGAAGATGATTTTTAATGAATTTCATGATATTTGTGCATAAGCCCAAGCCCAAAAAGGGCAGAGACCCCATTTGAACAAAACTAAAACAGAATACCCCCAAGATGATGTGGCAAATATATGTTTCAATTTGGATCATTGGTTTGTGAGAAGATATTTTTGAAAAGGTAAACATGTAATCTTTTTTCCATTGACTTCAGTGTTAAACAAGAGGGATGTTACATCCCAACGCTCACCTACATTCATGCTTGATAATGTCGTTCCAATGTAACATGCCTAATATTTAGTTAATATAAATCATTAACTAGGCATCAAATGATTAATGTGGTTTATGTCATGGCTTTGGAAAGTCTATATTTCTGCATTTATTATATATCAATTCAACATAGAATCATTGGATATAAAAGCATTTTTTTCTTTTAGAAATGTTTATGATTAAGAATATGAATCGTGAGGCCAGATATTAAATCATAAATAAGAATTAGGAAAGGCTTTCATAAATCACTGAAACTGTAATTGAATTACATTCATTGGTTAAAGAGGAGTTGCGGAAAAACTGTCGTTCAAGAAAGTGACTATAAGTCCCAACAAAAATACATCACATCAACAACTAAAATAAGCCTTAATGTTACTAGTAACAAGTATGAGAAAGTATTAAATAAAAAAAAAAGTTAAAAAAATTTTTGTTAAAGAAAGTGAATATAAGTCCCCAAAATCCCCCTCAAATTCCTCAAATATCCATGTAATAAGGCCGCAACGTTACCTACCGCAATGTAGTTCAGTAACCCATGTGTACAATATCAATTGCCTGGAAAGACACATAGAAACAGAACTCATCTTAACACCTCACCTTAACACAAACTTTTAGAACTTAAAATTGAGTAAGTCAGAGAAAAACGTGAACATTGTGACTGAAAAAAAGAAAAGAAATCAGTTAAATTTCTGCATACAGTAGGGTTAATACCTACAGTTGTTATTGAAATGAGAAAATAAACAATAATGAGAGGTGAAGGCACCACAATCTGCACAAAAGCTGACTTTAACGCAAATTCTTACAACACCTAAACGCTAATTCTTACGACAAGTTTTGGTAGAAAATCAGCCTCAAATTCCTCAAATATGCATGTAATGAGGGTTAAATATTATTGCAATGGAGTTCAGTAACCCAAGTGTAGAATATTAATCGCCTGGAAAGACACATAGAAACACAACTCACCTAAACACAAAGTTTACAAAGTTTTACAACTTAAAATTTACTAAGTCCGAGAAAAACATGAAAATTTTGACTGAAAAAAAGAAAATTTCCGTTAAATTTCTGCATACAGTAGGGTTAATACCTACAGTTGTTATTGAAATATGAAAATCAACAGTAATGAGAAGTTAAAGCACGACAATCTGCACAAAAGCTGACTTTAACGCAAATTCTTACAACACCTAAATGCTAATTCTTACAACAAGTTTTGGCAGAAAATCAGCCTCAAATTCCTCAAATATGCATGTAATGAGGGTTAAATATTACTGCAATGGAGTTCAGTAACACAAGTGTAGAATATTAATCGCCTGGAAAGACACATAGAAACACAACTCACTTAAACACAAAGTTTACAAAGTTTTACAACTTAAAATTTACTAAGTCCGAGAAAAACATGAAAATTTTGACTGAAAAAAAAGAAAATTTCCGTTAAATTTCTGCATACAGTAGGGTTAATACCTACAGCTGTTATTGAAATATGAAAATCAACAGTAATGAGAAGCTGAAGCAGCACAATCTGCACAAAAGCTGACTTTAACACAAATTCTTACAACACCTAAACGCAAATTCTTACAACAACTTTTGGCAGAAAATTTTAGGTGAAATTTGGAAAAAAGTCGTAGTATCAGGGTTAAATACTGTTCTGACAGTCCCCTACAACCTACATATGCCATATAAAAGGCCTGAGCCCACTGATCTTTGAGAACTCACCTTTACACCTCACCTTAACACAAACTTTTAGAACTTAAAATTTACTAAGTCCGAGAAAAACATGAAAATTTTGACTGAAAAAAAAGAAAATTTCTGTTAAATTTCTGCATACAGTCGGGTTAATAACTACAGTTGTTATTGAAATATGAAAATCAACAGTAAAATTTTAGGTGAAATTTGGAAAAAAGTCGTAGTATCAGGGTTAAATACTGTTCTGATAGTCCCCTACAACCTACAAATGCAATATCAAAGGCCTGAGCCCATTGATGTTTGAGAAATTAACCTTAACATTAAATCTTACAATATTGGACACGCCGGACGCCGACGCTGACGCCCGAGGTTATCACAATAGCTCACCACATCTTACAGATGTAGGTGAGCTAAAAATGCTGAGTCATCATATTTTCATAATACCAAAAACAGACCATATGACAGATTCGCCAGCAATTTTTTTGTCCAATTGTTTCAACTGCTCAGAAGAAAGCTTCATACCAAATACAAAATCTCCAGTCTGTGCAGTTTGGGAAATAATGGATTTTTCATTTTTGTTCTATTTTTAGCTCCAGGGGTTTCCATGGGGAACCGCAAAACATTTTGGGGGCATGAATAAAGTACTTAGGGTCAACTAATGCCACATATAAAAATTGGTTCAAATAGCTCCATTGGTTCTTGAAATAGAAATTTTCAGGGAAGCTCAAAAGTGAGCCCATCCCCTGGACAGCCCAGATATGGACCTATCAACTTTCTTTGAACAACTTTTAATCTTGAACACCAGAGGAAGTTTCATGCCAAATATCAAAGCATTCCCACTTGTGGTTCATGAGAAGAAGATTTTTAAAGAATTTCATCATATTTGGGCATGAGACCATGCCCAAAAAGGGCGGAGACCCCATTTGAACAAAACTAAAACAGAATATCCCAAGATGATGTGGCCCATATATGTTTCAGTTTGGGCCATTGGTTTGTTAGGAGAAGATTGTTTTGTACATAAACTGTAACAAGGCAAATCCTGACAAACAAAATAATTTCACTTCAAAGGTGATGTGTAGAACATCCACAGAATATGAAGTATTTAAGTAGTGGTACCGGCACTTCAGAATAAAGCCCAAACATGGACTTCCAGCACTCTACCAGTTAAGAGGTGAAGCACATTATCATGTTGATTACAGGAAATGGAGTTGAAACTCAAAATGTCAAGATTGGTTTCAACCCAATCTTTACTTCTGAAAAATTGCTGCATCAATTTTACTTTTGTACAAGCAAGACCCCATTTTACTCAAGTTGACTGTAATCCATGTTTTGAAGGAAAAAAACCTTGATTTCATGAATATTATGAATATGAGTAACTTTTGTTACCTCAGTGTTTTCCAAACGATCCCTTAATTCATCAGTGCATCCACTACCATTTTCCCTGTGGACAAAAATTAAACTAACATTGAAACAAGAAGCAAAGACAACATCATAGCCATTTCATGCCCTACAAAATACAAATTTAAACCTTAAAATTAGATCATTATGCCCAAACTAACAGATAGATATAAAAATGTTGAGTTACTGACCAATATAATTATTATGAAGTGAATCCCCTGCTCAAAACAATGACTTTTTTAGACAAGAGGCCCCATGGGGCCTAAATCGCTCACCTGTCAAAGTGGTTCAAAGAAGTATTTGGGAGTCACATTCAGTTAGACATGGTTCACCAACACTACAAAGGAATGAAGTCAAGAAATTTTATGGAAAAACACTAAGGAATGGATATGAACAAACCTGAGCCTAGCATTCTCCGCCTCCCCCCACCCCACCCCCCCCCCCCCCCACCCCATAGACATCCCAAATATTAAGCCAGGGACCCAAATTGAACAAACTTGAATCTGATCCCCTTTGAGATGCTATATACCAAATATGAAAGAATTCTGACTGGTGGATTTGAAGAAGGTTTTGAAAGACATGTCCTCACAGTGCACAAAGTTAAACTTTGGGCCCCAATAGTGAGCCAAAATTTTAACCAAGGGACACGATTTGAACAAACTTGAATCTGACCCACCTAGAGATGTTGTATACCAAATATGAAAGGATTCTGACTGGTGGATCTGAAGAATTCTTAAACAAGTTGTTCAAAGAAGTATTTTGGATCACATTCTGCTAATCGAGGCTCATCAACACTTCAGAGGAATGAAGTCATGAAATTATTATAGGGGTTCTTTTTTATATAAATTCACTCTAATTCCTTCAAAATGCATTTTGTAGCAATTTTTTTTCCTCTGCTTAATTGACCCCCGTGGGTGGGGCATGGGGTTGTTGGTCATAGAGGTATTTTTCTTTGGAGGTCAAAATATATTTTGCAGCCAAACAGTTTGTTAAATCTAACTCCCCAATAAGGAAGGGAGGGGAGAACATAGGGTAAAAACATTTTTGCATAAAAACACTCTAATTCATCAAGGAACTCAATTCTGAAAAAGAGCCAGACCCAAAATTTTCAGGCTAAAAAATTTTTTTTTCTCCAAATTTCCAAGTCGGAACTGGACCCCAAATTTTCAGGCTAAATTTTTTTTTATTCGTCTTATAATAGAACAAAACACATAAAAAAAATTTTTTTCTCGAATTTTGGTCCAAAATGTCTAAGTCAAGACCAGACCCACAATTTTCAACCCAAGGACCCGATTTGAACAAACTTGAATCTGACACCCATAGATCAGATGATGTTGAAGGATTCTGACTGGTGGATCTGAAGAAGAAGATTTTAAAAGAAATTTCCTCATATGGCACTAAGTTAAAATTTGGGTTCCCGTAGGGAGCCCAAATATTAACCGAGGAACTCAATTTAAACAAACTTGAAACTGGCCCTTTAGAGATGATATATACCAAATATGAGAGGATTCTGACTGGTGGATCTGAAGAAAAAGATTTTTAAAGAATATTCCACATATTGGAGCCCAAATATTAACCGAGGAACTCAAATTGAACAAACTTGAATCTGCCCCCCCCCCCCCCCCCCCCCCCCCCCCCCCCCCCCCCCAGAGATGATGTATACCAAATATGAGAGGATTCTGACTGGTGAATCTGAAGAAGAAGATTTTTTAATATATTAACCCAGGGACTCGATTTGAACAAAAAACATGAATCTGCCCCTGAATAGCTGACGATACTTTCAGAAGTCCTCTAAAAACTAAAAATGTTCATTTTTGTCTGAAAAATGCAGCTCATGACCACTCATTGGAACCAGCTAGACATGCCCATTCCAAAAGGGGTCATAAACTGCAGTTTTGAGACAAAAAGTGAAATTTAATAAAATTGAATGGTGATTTTGTGAATTACGCTGACAGGGTATTGCTGTTATGTTGGGTGAAGGATTATTGATATCCCTCACTTCCTCCCTCTCAATTTCCATAATAAGTATACTAACCCTCCCCCTCATGTCACTCTTTCCTCAACTATCTTTTAATCTCAAAGTGAATCTTATTCAACTCGAGATGGTCTGTCACCCGTGTTGCGTGCCACCCCCACAATGAGGGGGTTAACAACCCTTGAAAGACGAGTGTCTGAAATATGAACTTATTTCACTTTTCACACCCTGGTGTGCATACAAGACTTGTTCAAAACAGCACAGACCCTCATTTCGCAAGAGCTGGTGGCATTTGGAATTTTAATGAATTTGCTCTTTCCAGCAACATGTGATTGGGTTCGCCTGGTGTGAGATTTAGGTTTGACTTATAGGTTTGTCAGGTAATTGGAATTGAACAATAATACTTGTATAAAGTTCCACAAAATAATTTATTTATAACATTTCCATAACACAGTAATTTAATATTGTGCAGCTATAATAATAGCTAGATTTTCTGGATACAAATATTGTATAAATAATGGAGAGTTGATATCGCTCAGGATGATTCAGAACTTGGTTTATAAATTAATTCACCAAGTTGGCCTTCAACCGATTGTCAGGTGTATTGTGGCTATGTAATTCATCATTTTCACAACTGTCGTGCATTTGGGTGACTGGCCATAAAACAATGTCAAACAGAATATCCCCAAAGAGAGTTAACACCAGATCTGGAGAAATAGTTGAGCTCCCAGATCTGGAGTCGGGCGAATATGTTTGGACGTTATTGGAAAGCTTCCCCAGATCTGGGGCGACGGACTGACAGTGACGCTTCCAGATCTGGAGTTTAAATTAAGCAGTTCTAATTTCGTCAACACCACCAGATCTGTCGCAATCAGCTTTATAATGCTAATAGCTCATGACAAATTGATTTGGGTTTAATTAGATTAATATTTCAAAGTGCTTTAATTGCTTAAGTGTTTTGACAGGGGAAAACTCCCTATCAAGACACGGAAGAAATGAAAACAATCTGAAGGCACACAGAAATAAATAGTGAGGCTACCGGACAAACACAATACTTTGGTCACACTTCTGGTGAACCTACCATTCCAACTTGTGATTTAAGTGATGCAGTACTCATTATTTAGTTTTTGCAATCACCAGATCTGGAGTTATGGTTTTATTATGTTTAATATTGGCAGAATGTTTTTAGCGTAACGCTCTGACGTCTGCGTATCAATGGCTCAGAGACAGCACCCCATAGCGGGCCCCGCTGGCTTTTATACCCTCTGGAGTCTGGATTAACCAATCAGATTCCAGTATTACATTACGTCACATAGCCTTGAAAACATTTCGAAAAATGTTTAACATGGAGACAAACAATTCGTGATGCTTGCGAGTTGCAAATAATCAAAATATAAACATATTCGATGGATGACAACACTGGAGGGTTATCAGCCATAGAATACTGGTATTCGATGTTTGAAAATATCTTTGAATTAGGCTACAAAAATGTGATAATTGTTGGAACGAAGCAGTTGAAGTGGGTGACGGTGACCGCAAAATTTGACCAGAATGGACGAGTTTGCAATTCCCAACGAAAGAAAATTAAAAATTTTTAGTAAATTTTGTTTCTTAACATACCTACCACAATTGTTTACAATTGGCTGTAACATAAGTGCAAGCCCTACTTCGGAACTAACTCAAGCTTTTAGAATCTTTTCCAAACGAGTTGGAAAAGTACTAGAGTGCAAAAGCACGAAAAAGATCGAAAAAAGGGTCGAGCGAGACCAACGCTCGAAATTACAGGTACTCTCTCTGCACACCTCTTGCGTTTACCGAGCGCATGCGCAACAACCGTGACGTCAATTCCGTATTTCTGCCAACGAGAAGTTTGTGATTTAGCGGGGAGGCATCGATATCAAAGATATCCCCAAGGAGGGTGGGCCTCCGGTAAACAATTGTGGTAGGTATGTTAAGAAACAAAATTTACTAAAAAATTTTAATTTCTTTTCAACCTACTCACAATTGTTTACAATTGGCTGAATAAACAATAGAAGGAGGTGAATCACATAACCAATACCAACAAGAGTAGCAGAACGAAAGCAAGGATGGCAGAGAACAAAAACGAAAACCTGTAATGAAGATAGAGAGAAGGCACCTGAAAAGAACAAGGCTGAGTGAAGCGCAACCTCGACAAAAACAATTTTAACGAGGGTGCACAACAGCCTGAGCAGCAACGAGAGGGCCTAAAGAATAAAGGTCCTCAGATTGCTGCTGAAGGTGGCGGAGATAAAAGGAGGAGAAGGTAGAAGCATTCCTCCAGTAAGCCGCATTCATAACATCACGGAGCGAAACAGAATTGGAGAACGCCCAGGATGTAGAAATGGCACGAACCTCGTGAGCATTAAGCCGGTTCGAAACAAGATCCGATGCAGACAAGCGAGAATAAGCCAGCTTGATTGCAAGACAGATCCACCTGGAAATAGAATGGGAAGAGATAGACTGCCTCTTAGGAATGAGAGACAGAAAGAATCTCTTCCGACCCCTCCTAATGAACTGAGTGCGAGTAATGTAAGTCTTGACCGCACGAACAGGACAAAGAAGAGGCCTCCGTCCATCTACAGCAGGGAGAGCCCGAATGCAGATGGGAGGAGGTACCGAATCGGGGAGTTGATTCTTAGCCAGAAAAGAGCAATCAGTAGTGAATGTGACACTGTTAGCCTCATTTCGGAAGAAGGCAGAATCAACAGATAGCGCATGAAGCTCACTGACTCGACGAGCAGAAGCAAACGCTAGAAGAAAAGCCGTCTTATAGGTGAGAAAACGCATGTCGGTCTCAGATAAAGGCTCGAATGGCGCCCCCTCCAAACAGTGCAACACCCATGCCAAGTTCCACTTGGGTGTAAGACGCAAAACTCGAGGCCTCTTCAAAGAAAAGTGCCGAATAAGTTTGGAGAGGAAAAGATTACGACCGATACACCGCTTTCCCACATAAGAGAAAGTATCAGACAGCATAGACCGATAGCCCTTAATCGTAATAGGCTGGAGGCCCTTGGAGTCAAAAAGAAAAACCAGAAAATCCGCAATTTGAGCGATTGACGGATCACGGTAATTCACATTGTGATCTGAACACCAGCGGCAGAAAACCTTCCACTTGGCGGCATAAGTCATTCCAGTGGAAGGTCGCCGCGATGCAGAAATGCACTCCACTGATCGTCTCGAAAAACCTCTACGTCTGAGACTGGACCTGATAAAAGACAGGCGTGAAGGGACAGGCTCGCCAGGTTGTAGTGATACTTCCTGGGACGACCCTGTGAAAGAAGATCGCGACGTAGAGGTAGACGAATCGGTCGAACGGCCAATAGAGGCCGCAGCAGATTGTTCCACACCCTCTGTGGAGACAGGGGTGTGATCAGAATGATCCTGCAACTGCAAGCACGAATCTTCGCTAAAACTTGAGGAAGAATCGGTGCAGGAGGAAAGGCATAGCCGACCCAACCTGTCCAGTCCAGAGACAGAGCGTCTACTGCAAATGCCAGAGGATCTGGACAAGGGGAGACAAAAGTCTCTACCTGATGATTCCAGCGAGTAGCGAAAAGGTCGACCTGAGGACGACCCCACTGCTCGCAAATCGCCTGAAACACCGACCGATGTAGCATCCATTCGGTTGGAAGGACACTGTCGCGTCAGGACAGGGAGTCTGCTAGGACGTTGAGACGCCCGGGAATGTGTCGAATGGACACCCGAGAGTTCACATCCCGCGCCAACAGAAGAAGATCCCGAGACAGCCGATACATGGGAATCGAATGTGTGCCTCCCTGATTCCGTATGTAGGCCACTACTGTCGAATTGTCCGAAAGAAGTAGGACAACATGGTCCGACAGATGAGGGATCCAAAGCCGAAAACTCAACAGAAGAGCAAGGAGCTCCTTCTGGTTGATATGAAGGCCCACCTGCTCGCTGTCCCACTCTCCGTGAGTAGACAGACCGAGAGGATCCAACGTCGCACCCCAGCCCCGATCGCTGGCATCCGCAGTAAGGATGCGATCGGCCAAAGGAAGATCCAACGGAACACCCTGTGTCAGCCAGGGAATATCTGCCCAAGTGCGGAGGTGACAAAGCAGAGACCGAGGAATAGTGAGTTCCAGGTCCAGCGGATCTACATTCGGACGCCAATGATCCAACAGGAAGTGATGGAGAGGTCGGACAAACAAGCGACCGAGCGGAATGAGATCTGTCACCGAACCGCAAAGGCCCAGCATCCGAAGGAAAGTCCTGGCCGAGACCGAGGAAGATTGAAGCAGGTCCCGAGTCAAGGCGGAAAGAATCGTCGCCTGAGCCTGGGGGACCGACACTACATTGTGAAGAGTGTCAAAATCCATCCCCAAATGACGGAATCGCTGAGAAGGAAGAAGATCCGACTTCTCGCGATTGACTCTGAAACCCAGCGACGCTAGCAGGCAAAGAAACTGCCGGACATCGAACTCCAGAACAGCAGCATCGTGGTGCCGTTGGAGGATGTCGTCTAGGTAGGCTGACGAAGTCACTGCCGACTGAGTGCGATGGAAAGCAAGCACATGTGACATCAGTCGGGTGAAGGCCCAAGGAGCCAGGTTCAAACCGAACGGGAGAGCTCTGAATTGAAAAACTCGATCCCGAAACGAGAACCGAAGGTATTTCCGTAACGCCAGATGAATGGGTACATGGAAGTAGGCATCCTTCAGGTCGATACTGGCCGCAAAATCGCCCTGATGAACTGAACGTCGAACCGACCGGAAAGTCTCCATACTGAAACGAGGAGCAATTATGTACTCGTTCAGGGTACTCAGATCGATGACAGGACGATATTGGCCGTTTTTCTTCGGCACCAAGAAGTGTCTCGAGTAAAACCCCGGTGAAAGGGTGTTCCTGACCACCTCGATCGCCCCTTTGGAGAGGAGATTGTCGATCTCCTGCACCAGAAGGTCCCGACGCAGAGAATCTGAAGGGACCTGAGTCGGAAGGGGCACCCGAGATAAACTGGGGTGCCGATGGAAGGACAGTCGCAGACCGGATTGAATGACGTCGAGGACCCAAGAGTCCGACGTTATCTCTGTCCAACGGTCGTAAAACAGCGACAGCCTTCCCCCGACTGGAGGCGAATCGAGGTGAGAACCTTCACTTGCGGCCTCAACGAGGCCCCCGAGAGGAGAAACCACCTCGGGAAGTGACAGAGTCCTGAGACTTTCCAGCCTGAGGCTGCCAGCGGGCCTGGCCACGTCGGCGCTTCTTATGAACAGAAGGAGCAGACGGAGCCGAAGGCGTAGCCACCGTCGCCGATGAGACAGACGCAGCAGCACGCTTGGCGGGCCTGGAACGACCCCCACCCGCAGCAGCAGGTGGGTCAAGCTGTCTCAGCAAAAGCTGGTCCTTCGAATGACGAAGAACTTCGCCACGAACAGCTTCCACGGAACCATGGAACAACTGAGGTCCCACCAAAGAGGCAGACCTCAGAACAGCACGTTGCTCAGAAGGAAGGGATGGTAAAGAATCCAAAACCGCATCCCGGCGTGCCAGCTCCAAATTGGCCGTGTTACAGGCGTGAGCGTGAGTCAAGTTCATAAGAGCCTGTGACAAAATGCGAAAAGGCGCCTGAGCGTCATCAAACTCCCCTGGTGGAAAATATTCTGCCAGAGCAGCGACGACATGGTCCGCGAGAGATAACATACCCAGCATCTCTCGGGACAGGCCCACCATAGACTCAACTACCGACATCGGGAGAACTGCCGACTTAGGCTTAGTCAACCCGAGGGAAGAAGAATCCTCATCCACAGTAGTCATCCCTTGGAAGACTGGTGGAGAGACGGAATCGTACACACGAAACCGCGATGGAGGCAGAAAGGCATCAGCTCTAGAAAAGAAGGAACCCTTGAGGGCCTTAGAACGCATTTTGGCGTCTAAGCCCTGGAAGGACCACCTGAGCCGATTGCAGAGGACGCAAAGCCCCGGAGCTAGAAGGCTCAACAGGGTTACGGCGCTCCACAGTGGACCGCGGCCGGACGGTCACAGAAGGCTGGTCGGAAGGTTGAACGTCCGGCAATAAGCCAAAGACAAAATCCAAAGCCTGCCCCAAGACTGACGAGGGGGGCCCATCACCTTCAAGAAACTTGTCATCCTCCGTAGCAGAGGAGACGTAGCCCAACTCGGGCTGACCAGCAGAAACCTCCTGTGAATACTGTGCAGTATCCAAGGGGCCAGGCGAGACATCTCGGCGACCGACCAAAGGAGGTTGTGCCTCAGGAGGCACAGGGAGGCCAACTTGAGGGTTGCCAGAAAGCAACCGGGTGAGCGCCAAAACGGCCTGGCACAGGTCACCGTGAGAATCCGTCACAGTAGAATCGCCCGACGGAGTGTCCTCCCAATGGACCCTTCTGGTAGAAGAACCCAAATCCTCAGAAGAGACCGACGGCGCACGTCGATCGGCAGACAGAATAGGAGCACGGTGAGAAGACACCGGAGGATAGTCCCGATTGTGACGCCCAGGGGCCATCACTGACCTCTGCGAAACAGAAGGCCCTGCCTGCAAATCCTCTAAAGAGACCGACGGTGCACGTCGATCGGTAGCTGGACCTAGGACACGGTGAGAAGACACCGGAGGATTGTCCCAAGAATGACAGGAACCTGTCATTGGCCTCTGCGCAGCAGACGGCCCCAACTGCCTATCCTCTGAGACCGACGGCAAGCATCGATCGACACCCAGACTCGGAACACAGTGAGGAATCACCGGAGGAAGGTTCCGAGAGTGACAGCTAACAGGGGCTGTCACTGACCGCTGCCGAACAGCAGGCCCTGGATGCCAACGTCCCAACACCATCTCACTAGTTGGCACACTAGCAGGCGAAGGTGGAACAATAAACGATTCACTCGAGGGATGAGGAATCGCTGCCGAAGCGACCGGCCGGCTCAACCGACTAGGAGCAAACCTAGCCAGATGAGACGGAGCAGACAGCAAACCCGCACAGCCTCGCCGCGAGACTGGGGGAGGCTGAGAACACACAGACACACCAGCAGATACAGTCTCGGTCCCCCGAGACTGTAGACCATCCCCAGAGGAGATGGAAGAGCCACCATCAGACAGAATAGGATCTGGAGTAGCAACCTCCTCAACAACAGTCGACGGTGTAGGAGGCAGATCGGAGAGGGTTACCGAGCTGACCTCGGAAAAGCTCTCAACGAAAACAGACGCCTCAATAGTGACATCAGAAGACAAAGAGACCACGGTCTCCTCGTCAGGTATCACTGAACTAACACCGCCAACAGTTGCAGAGGAACTCGCCACAGAAGTCAGATCCGAATCCTGTGTGACAGAGTCACTACGTGCACCAGCAGAAAAGTCTGCTACGGCACGGCTACCCTTACCCCGAGAACGAGGGGTTCTAGCTCTGGAAAGAACCACCTTGTTCACAGAAGCCCAAAATTTAGAGGACCAAACCCCACAGATACCACATGATTGGGCCTGAGTGCAATTGTTGCAAGTGACACATGTGGTAGGAGAATCGTCCACATGTTTCACCTGCAAACAAGAGGTACAAGGAATAGTCTTAGGCATGATATCAATACAATAATCAAGCTTCCCGCCGACGGAAAACAGTACTAAGGTCGTGTTCACACGTGGGGGGAAAGACAAGATAAAGTGTGAAGAAAACAGCAATAAAAATACAAATTAACATTAAAATATAATAATAATTTGGTAGCTTGATAAAAGGATACAATCCAGTAGCACACTAAATATGAAGAATAAGTTGTTCACGAAGAATACATAGCATAATTAGCACGAGTCACAAAAATTTCCGACCATGTACAATGGCGGAAAATAAAGGAATTGACGTCACGGTTGTTGCGCATGCGCTCGGTAAACGCAAGAGGTGTGCAGAGAGAGTACCTGTAATTTCGAGCGCTGGTCTCGCTCGACCCTTTTTTCGATCTTTTTCGTGCTTTTGCACCCTAGTACTTTTCCAACTCGTTTGGAAAAGATTCTAAAAGCTTGAGTTAGTTCCGAAGTAGGGCTTGCACTTATGTTACAGCCAATTGTAAACAATTGTGAGTAGGTTGAAAAGAAATAGATTGATACAGGTGAACTGTTCGTTCTAATATTTACGCATATATACAAATGAGGAAATGATGATACATTGATTTTGGAAATGACAGTAACATGTTGAAGGTAATTCATTAATTTCGGCGATTTGAATTTATAAATTGTTGTTTCCTAATTTCGTGTGGTGAGTTGCCAAGCCAATTTTTTATGTACTGTAGTCTGTAGGCCTACAGTTGCGACAAAAAAAGGTCGTCGCAGCACTTTCCTTTCTTATACCTGCCGCAATTGTTTACTACAGGCTTTCACTACAGTGGAAGAACCTAACTCAGAAAAAATACTCTCTATTTTAATCTTTCCCAAGGGATTTTGGAAAGAAAAGTGGTGTAAAAACACCACGAAAAAATAAGCCAAAACTGGGTCGAGCGCCATCGGCACACACCCAGTAAGGGACGCTCTTCTCTTAGTACAATTCCACGACTTCCGTTAACCATTGTGCAAGCGGTCATCAAAACCATTCTTCTGAGTCCGCCAACATAGGAGGTATGTGATCAGCGGGGAGGAAGGATTCTTACCCGAATAAGAAGATGGGAGGGCCTCCATGTAAACAATTGCGGTAGGTATAATAAGAAAGGAAATTTACTACAAAATTTATATTTCTTATCAACCTACCTTACAATTGTTTACTACAGGCTGAATAGACAATAGGATGGAGGGAATTACATAACCAACCCACACATAACTCAATTGCACTGGAACCGTGGACAGAGGAAGAGATCCCTTAGCCTATCAAACCATAGCATCACAAACATTAGTAAAAGACAATGAAAGATGAGGTGTATCGTGAAGTGTGACGCACAGACAGAAAGGGCAGTAACAGCACGGAGCTGGAACTGACCCTGCAAAAAGCTGAATGGCTGGGATAGACAACAGCCTGAGCCGAAGAAAGAGGGCCCGTAGGACAAAGGTCCTCTGTCGGCTCCTGCAACTGTCGCAGATAAATGGAGAAGGTAGCATTTCTCCAGTAGGCTGCCAGTATAACACCCGACAACATGACAGAGTTAGTAAAAGTCCTGAGAGGACGACAATGCACGCACCTTGTGGCAGAAAAAAACAATTGGTAATACAATCACCAGTAGCTAGATGAGCGGAAGCTGCACGAATAGCAAGACAACTCCATCGAGAAATGGATGCAAGAGAGATGCAAGAGAGGATAAAATGCATATCCATCCAGGATAAAGGCGTGCCTTCACCCACCCCCCCACCCCCCCAAGCAGAGCAGCACCCAAGAAAGTGTCCATCTTGGAGTACACTGCAAAGTTCTAGGCCTTTTCAAGGAAAAGAGCTTAACAAGCTTGGAGAGGATGAGTGTTGAAACAATGCGGTACCATATATGAAAAAGGTCTCCGAAGCATGGACTTGTACCCATTGCTGGAGACCCCCAGAAACAAACATACACCAGAAACTCCGCAATCGGTGTGATCGAAGGAGTGACAGAAGCAACAGAGTGATCGCACACCGTCGATAGAAGAACCTACTCAGCCACAGAGGCTAAACCAGTGGAGTGAGTGCCTCCTTGAAGAAGAAAAGCAACTCCACTGCTTGTCTCTAAAAACCACTATGGAGGAGACAGGACCCGATAAAAGACATGTGCGAAGGCACAGTGAAATCAAGTCAACTTGAAACCTCCTCGGGTGACTTTGGCAAAGAAAGTCGCGACGTAGAGGGAGACATGCCGGAACTGCCGCTAACAGAGAGTGGAGCAGATTGATCCACACCCACCGAGGCGACAGGGGTGTTATTGAAAAGATTTGACGACTGCAGGTTCATATCTGGGCTAGAACCTGAGGTGGAATCGGAACCGGCAGGAAGGCGTAGCCGACAAGACAGTCCCAAAGGAGGGCCAGAGCGTCCACGGCAAAAGCCAAAGCATCTGGACACGGGGACACGAAAGTGTCCACCTGATGGTTCCAACGAGTCGCAAAGAGATCGATGGAACACCGCCATGTGGAGCATCCACTCGGTGGAAAAGAACCTGCCACGTCGGGACAGGGAGTTGGCTAGGACGTTCAGACGACCAGGAATGCGACGAACAACCACCTCGGCATTGACATCCTGAGCGAGCAGTAGAAGATCCCGAGCCAATTCGTACATTGGAACCGAGTGCGTGCCACCCTGGTTCCAAATGTAAGCAACCACTGTCGAATTCTCGGACAACAGAAGGACCTGACGATTCGACAGGTGAGGGATCCACTGCCTGAAACTCAGAAGAGCAAGAAGCTCCTTGTGGTTGATGTGTAGAGATGCCCGATCCTGGTCCACATTCCGTGAAGGGAAAGACCTAGAGGATCCAATGTCGCACCCCATCCGAGATTACTGGCATCTGCCGTCAGAACGCGATCGGACGTGGGTAAGTCCAACAGGACACCCTGCGTGATCTACTGAACATTCGTCCAGTGGAGAAGGTGAGGATGAAGAGATTCTGGTAACTGAAGCATGCACCAGATCCAGAGAATCGACATTCGGCCTCCAACGATTGAGCAGAAAGTGCTGGAGAGGTCTGACATGCAGCCGACCTAGAGGAATGAGATCCGTCACCGAACCGCAGAGACCGAGCAGCCGGAGAATACCCTGTGCTGTCGCAGATGTGGACTGGGACAGAGTCAGAGCAAAAGCTGAGAGAATCACAGCCCTGGCCTGGGGAACCGCCACCATATTGAACTAAGTGCGGAAGGCCATCCCGAGACAACAAAACGACTGAGAAGGGACCAGATCTGACTTCTCGTTGACCCTGAATCCTAGTGACATGAGCAATCTCAACAGAGTGTCGACATCCAACTCCAGTAAGGCAGCATTGGAATGCCTCTGGAGGATATCGCTTAGATATGCCGAAGTTGTCACCATGGACTGTGTGCGATGGAAGGGTATCACATGCGACATCAGTCGGGTGAAGGCCCAAGGAGCCAGGTTTAGGCCGAAAGGCATGGCCTTCAACTGGTAAACTCGCCCCAGAAAAGCGAACCTGAGATACTTCTGCGACACCCGATGAATCGGAACGTGAAAGTAAGTGTCTCGCAGGTCGATGCTGGAAGCGAAATCTCCCTGGTGAATGGAACGGCGGACCGACCTGAAAGTCTCCATGCTGAACTTGGGAGCAATGATAGACTGGTTCAGGATACTCAGGTCGATAACCGGTCGGAGTCGGCCGTCCTTCTTCGGCACCAAGAACAGGCGGGAATAAAACCCCACTGACTGAATGTTCTTGACGACCTCGATCGCCCCCTTGGCCAGGAGATTGTCTATCTCCATGGACAAAAGCTCCCGACGTAAAACGTCTGAAGGAACTGTGGATGGAAGAGGCACTCTGGACAGAGGGGGGTGCCTTCGGAAGGATATTCGCAGCCTGGACCGAACAACATCTAACACCCAAGGATCAGATGTGATGGTGGCCCAACGGTCTGCGAACTCAGTTATCCTACCTCCAACCTGGACGAATCGAGGTGAGGACCTTCAGTTCGAGCCCCGACGAGGCCCGCGAGAGGAGAAACCACCTCCTCTACTGAATGAAGAATCCTGAGACTTCCCTCTAGCCTGTCGACGCTTACCCTTACCCCGTGAGTAAGAAGTAGAAGCGGTGGCAGAAGGATCAGCCCTTTGCTTCGCAGAGGAAGCAGAAGGGTACTTGTTAGGCTTTGAACGGTCCCTGCCTCCCCTAGAAGGCTGATCAAGCTGATGAAGCAGCAGCTGATCTTTGGAATGACGTAGGACGTCATCCCGGACCATCGACACAGAACCCATGGAACAGTAGCGGACCTGCCAAAGAAGCAGATCGAAGAGCAGCGCGCTGCCCCCCAGGAAGGGATCGGCCTGTGTCCCTTTGAACTAGTTCCAAAATAGCCATGTCACAGGCATGCGTGTGAGTAAGATGCATGAGCACCTTGGACAGCACACGCAAAGGAGCCTGTACATCGTCAAACCTATGAGGAGGCAGATAGGCAGCTAAGGCAGAGACGACATGATCGGAGAGAGAAAGCATACCCAGCATTTCTCTCGATAAGCCCAACATGAACTACAGAGTCGTCACAGGAATGACGGCAGACTTGGGCTTGGAAAGCCAGAGGGAAATGGAGTCCTGATCCAAAACCGTCAAAGTCTGGCAGACTGACGGATTGGCAAAATCGTAGTAACGATAACGCACCGGAGGCAAAAAGGTGTCAACTCTGGTGAAGAACGGAGCCTTCATAGCCTTGGAACTCAGCTTAGAGTCTAAGGCTGAAAATGCTTCAACCACCTGTACTGACTGGCACGGTCGAAGACGCCCAGAAGCAGGTTGATCCACAGGCTGTAGGCGCACAACCAATGATCGCGGCCTGGCTGACACTGTCGGCTGGTTTGATGGTTTGAGATCCGGAAGGAACCCAAACACAAAGTCAAGAGCTGCCCCCAAGTCAGAAGACTGCTGGCTCTCGACATCAAGGATGTCTTGACTCCTCCCCGGAATCGGAAGACACATAGCCCATCGTGGGCAAACCAGCCGATGCCTGCCATGGTGTAGGCACACCAGGGGGATCAGAAAGCGGCCTGTTTCCAATCCCGGGAGGCGGCGCCATAGGGGGCACCTGGAAACCACTCGCTGCCTCGCTGGAAGCAACAGGAAGGCTCTTGGACAGAACCTGAGTGAATAAGGAGAGGGCCTCCCTAAGCTCACTGCCCGTACTGGCCAGTTCGACATGGGGACGAACCAGCAAAGTGGCTTCACACCTGACCCTCTTAACCAGCGAAGGGTCACAATCCTCCAATACACCTGAAGCGGGGCGTTGGGCGACAGCCGAAACATCTGAGGCAGACATGTATAGAGGTACGACACACCCCGAGGATCAACATAGCGGGAACTCAGGAGTTGCTGCGGACCTCTGCGGGGCAGAAGGTCCAGGCTGCGCAGAAGGCATTGGTCCCGCAAAACTGGCTGTGTGACCAGAATGAGTGGACGGAAAAGGCCAGTGACAAAACTGTGGTACTCAACGGCGCAGAGACCACAGTAGAGGGTTCGGCCGGCAGACACTTCCAACTTCACCGAGTTGAAGTCAGGGAAGGCTGAGGCTGATACCCCACGTCTACACTACCAGACACCGCTGCAGACCACTACAGGTATAAAACTGCTGTGCTCAACAGCTGAGAGGACACAGCAGGGGGTTCAGTCGGCAGCCATTTCCAACTTCGACGAGTTGAAGTTGGGGAAGGCTGAGGCTGATACCCCACAACCACACCACAGACATCCCTGCAGACCCTTGCAGGGAAAAGCTGAGGCCGTCTAAAAAAGGCGCCCGATGACGTTGTAGACGGAACAGCAGTAGCAGCAGATACGACGGGAGCTGTTCGAACTGGCAGAAAAGGGGAGAGAGCCACCTAGCTTGGCCTCCAAAGGAGGAGTCACAACCCTAGTGACAGCCTCAGATGTCGACTGGAGAGGGCACATAGTCCCGGAACCAGGCATCTCTTCACCAGAAATCCAACAGCTCCCGCAGTATCCACCATGGTAAAAAAAACTGCACATCTGCCACGGATGGGGAATAACTCTCACCAGACGTGGTCGAGTCGGAAGGCCCCAAAACGACAGCGTTCCACACCCACTGCGGGTGCGGGAGGAGCTGCACATCCCCCATGGAGGGGGAGTAACTCTCACCAGATGTGGTTGAGTCGGGAGGCCCCGAAAGGACAGCGTTCCACACCCACCACGGGTGCGGGAGGAACAGCCACGAGAACGCACCAAAGGCGAGGGCAAAAGGAATTGCCCTAAAGGAACCGAACTGGAAATAACAGAGGTGAGAGCAATAGAAGAAAAAGGTGAACTCAACAGATACAGAAAGTAGAACACCCTCAACTACGAGAGAAGGTGGCAGAAAAAAAACCGGTGGGTACACGACAGAACCCAGACGGCTGACAGGGACCAAAAAAACAGAAATTCAGCCCTCAACAGAGTGAAGAAATCCTGTCCAGACGACAGTCCCTCATTGACACCTAACTCCAATAACAATTTAAATTTATCCACCGATAAATTTCATTGTCGAACCGCGTTGACACGATGTCGAAAAAAACATTCGCGAAAACGGAATTTATAAATAATATACAATGAGAATGTGGTTGAAAATATTAACGAGAATATATAAAACACAGTCCTGTTATTATACGATCTTCAGATCCATAATCCAGTCACAGGAAAACCATTATCGACGAGTTGAATTATCACTGTATCATAATACAAAGATGGCAACATGTCAACCACATTGCACAGACAAAAGAAGAATGGTTTTGATGACTGCTTGCGCACTGGTTAACGAAAGTCATGGAATTGTACTAAGAGAAGAGCGTCCCTTACTGGGTGTGCGCCAATGACGCTCGACCGAGTTTTGGCTTATCTTTTCGTGGTGTTTTCTCTTGGAAAAGATTAAAATAGAGAGTATTTTATCCGAGTTAGGTTCTTCCACTGTAGTGCAAGCCTGTTGTAAACAATTGTAAGGTAGGTTGATAAGAAATGGAGCTTGTTAGCTGCACAAACTTGAACAAATGTTCTCCGATTTGATTAATATTTGCCTTACAGGTCTCGTTACAGTTGTTCAGGTGAAAATGCCGGCTTTTCAAGAAATGTTCAGCTTCTCATTAACACGGCCGAGGATTTCGCATTTAAATTACCTCCCCTATTCACAATACTCACAATGTATATAGTTTCTGGAAGCTCTGAATATGGCCCTTTCTGGAGACAACTGTACATAACAAAAATCTTACAATATCACTCAAATACACTCAGCTGAATGACAGAGTTCATGGCTAAAAAAAAATGGCTCAAAATGGTCAAAATTTTCTCATTTTGGGGATGAATCTCCAATTTTCATGCATCAGTAGTGATAAAACTGTGTTATAGGAATTCCTCATTCCTCCAGTGAGGATTTTACAGCATAACATGATCATTCTGACAAATAAAAAACATATGGGTTTCTTATTCATTTTTTCAGAAGGCTTTCTCAAAGCAAATTTACACAAAAATTGTCCCATTTGTAAACTGCAAATTGTCAGGTCCCAAACAGGTCTGGGTTAGTCATTTAACACTTCCATGTGACCTTGACCCCCAATTGAAATGCACTTGACAATACACAGTTTGAATCAAGACCATCAACAGATTATTTTGGCCATATCACCATTGATGAGAATTATTTACTAAATCCACACCACCATAAACTAAAACTATAGCTCAAAATTGCCATTTGGCTGAGGATATCCAATAACCTCGGAAATGACCTTTTAATAGGAAACGAGACCTATAGGTCTTTTGCAATAATATCTCAAGGGAGTTCAAAAACTGGCACAGCCCAATTTTTCGTCACACAGTTATGGCCCTTAATTAGTCAATTTTTATGAATTTTGAGCTCGTTAGCACAATAATTTGAACATTCTCCGATTTGACTAGTATTTGTCATACAGGAATTGGCAATAAAATCTCAAGCAAGTTAAAAAACTGGCCCGGCCCAATGTTTTGTTACAGAGTTTTTGGTCTTAATTAGTAAATTTTTACGAATTTTAAGCTTGTTAGCACAATAACTTGAAGAAACGTTCTCCAATTTGAATAATATTTGCAACAGAGGTCATTTGCAATAATATCTCAAGTGGGTTCGAAAACAGGCCCAGCCCAATTTTTTGTAACAGAGTTATGGGCCTTAATTAATTTTTACAAATTCTGAGCTTTTTAGCACTATAACTTGAACAAAGGTTCCAGATTTGACAACCAGCATATGATTGACAAGACAGTCTAATGACATCCATATCCCCTGCCAACTTTTATGTCATGATAGAAATAAGTATATGAGGTGATCAAGACCGATGAAAAGATGGATGAACAAACACTGTGATGGTGAATGAACTGCATTGGACAAGGTTAAATACCTCATTTGGTTTATTGCAACTGAAGGAACCATATGGATCGCAACTGAAGATATCTTTCAAAAACCTGCAATTTTGGTAAATTCAAAGTCGAAAAGCGCTATAACTCTGGAATCATTCTTTGAATCAAAACTTGCTTTCAATATGCACGTACACACATCATACTGATACTGCACACCAAGCTTCGTAAAAATCCAATTAAAAATGTAGGAGGAGTTAAGCAGACAAGCCTTTGTGATGGAAATTTCGCTATTTCCAAGGGCCATAACAATGCAAAATCTGTCACATCGGAAATTCCTGACCACATGCACATCTACACTTGATACTGATACTTCAGACCAAGTTTCGTAAAAATCCACTGAAAACTGAAGGAGGAGTTAAGCGTACAAAGTTTGCGATGGAAGGACAGACTGTCAGACTGACAGAAGGATGGATCGACAGATGGATGGACAAACACTATTTCAATATTCCCGATGATAAATTAAACCCTGCTCCAATAAAATCTGTTGATTTTATATTATTAATGATCGTTTTTATCAGTTTCGTGTCTTGTTTCATTTATTTCTTCAATTGCTACATTTTCCTTTATGCAAAACTATTCATTTGGGATTCAACAGGTTATAATCAATGTTACAGTAATTTGTTTTCCTGTAAATGGTTTATTAAATGACTATGAAACCCTGCAATTATAACTTTCATGAAATAATGTCTAAATTATTCCTTAAAGTTTAAAAGTTCATATTTTTTTTATAATCAGAACTCTCCAAAAACGGCCATCTATTTCTTTAAATGATGGACCTATCAATATTTTTTAAACAGCAAAAATGAAATGCTGAAACAAATTTTAACAGTTGAACAGTTGACATTTATGTCCAACATTCAATTCAGCATCCATGTATATCATGTTTTTATTTTAGAGGCTCATTTGTTCTTAAACACTGGATACAGAGCTCTACCCTAGATTCAAGGCTGAACATACACTTTCATATTTTGGGGGTTCTCACAAAGTAATTATAAAAGATAAATGAAAGTGTCAATGACACTGTAGCTCAACTTGACAAACTTGAACTTGGTAAGATATAAATGAAATGGCAAAATCGAAGATCATTGGTACCAATATCATTTTTTTTGCCAGTGGCAACATTTTTTGACAGAAACCGAAGAAAATCGATAGCTCCCATCTAGAGGCCTCCCCAAACAAGCATGCCAGGTTTCAAAGCAATCCGTTCATAAATGTGCCCTGTAGGGTGTACAAAAGGGAAATATTGTGGTCTGACTAGACTAAATTCTAAGAACATTGGCCGTGGCAACATTTTTTGACGGAAATGGAAAAAATCGATAGCTCCCATCTAGAGGTCACCGTAAATAAGCATACCAGGTTTCAAAGCAATCTAATCATAAATGTGCCCTGTAGGGTGAGCCAAAGGGAAATATTGTGGTCTGACTAAACTAAGTTCTAAGAATGTTGGCTGCGGCAACATTTTTTATGGAAATTGAAGAAAATCGATAGCTCCCATCTAGAGGTCACCCCAAACAAGCATGCCAGGTTTCAAAGCAATCCGATCATAAATGTACCCTGTAGCGTGTGCCAAAGGGAAATATTGAGTCTTCTGACTAAACTAAGTTCTAAGAACGTTGGCTGCGGCAACATTCTTTGACTGAAATTGAAGAAAATCGATAGCTCCCATCTAGAGGTCTCTCCAAACAAGCATACCAGGTTTCAAAGCAATCTGATCATAAATGTACCCTGTAGGGTGTGCCAAAGGGAAATATTGAGTCTTCTGACTAAACTAAGTTCTAAGAACATTGGCTGCGGCAACATTTTTTGACAGAAATTGAAGAAAATTGATAGCTCCCATCTAGAGGTCTCCCCAAACAATCATACCAAGTTTCAAAGCAATCTGATCATAAATGTGCCCTGTAGGGTGTGCCAAAGGGAAATATGGAGGTCTGACTAAACTTAGTTCTTCGAACGTTGGCCGTGGCAACATTTTTTGCCGGAAATTGAAGAAAATCGATAGCTCCCATCTAGAGGTCACCCTAAATAAGCATACCAGGTTTCAAAGCAATCAAATCATAAATGTGCCCTGTAGGGTGTGCCAAAGGGAAATATTGTGGTTTGACTAAACTAAGTTCTAAGAATGTTGGCCACGGCAACATTTTTTGACGGAAAATGAAGAAAATCGATAGCTCCCATCTAGAGGTCACCCCAAACAAGCATACCAAGTTTCAAAGTAATCTGATCATAAATGCGACCTGTGTGGTGTGCCAAAGGAAATTGTGGACGTACGTACTAACGTACTAACATACTAACGTACGTATGTACGTATGTACGTACGCCGACGGACGAGAAGTGATGGCAATAGCTCAGCTTGACTTTGTCAAGTTGAGCTAAAAAAGGTTTGTGGAAAAGTCATTTACACTGTGTTAGGAAAAAACAAATCACTCAATTAAATAGCTGATGGTGAAATAATCAAGCCAGAAAATTAGCAGACTGTCATCTGCAAAATGAGGTCCCCAGAGGGTGAATTTAGTGATTCTACCCTGCACAGCAGGATAGCATCACTAAATTTACCCACTGTGAAATTAATCTGACTAAATTTACCCTCTGTGAAATTAATCTGAATCAGGGTCTCAAAACTAAACAGAAAGAGGTTCCCAGAGGATAAATTGACCCACTGTATAGGATAGCATCATCAAATTCACCCTCTGGGGACCTCATTCTGCAAATGTCAGCCTGCTTATTTTCAGGCTTGGAAATAATTTGCATACATGTTTATGCAAAAAAGTTTAGTTTGGGTTTCTAATATAAAGAAGCTCTGATGTAACAGAATGAAATAAGGCCACACAAAGTGATCTTCTGTTTCTCATGCCATTATTTGTAAAACTGCATGTGGGCGAGCGGTTTTTTATTTTATTTTTTATTTCTGTAATTATTTCTTTTCCATCAAACATGCATGTTCTTGGTTTATGTTTTAGGCCTCATAATCTACGAAATAGCATGGGTGGTGGTGTATTTCATCCCTTGAGAGCAAGAAGGTTTTACAATGCTAAAGCATTGCAAAGCCTTCTTCCACTTAAGGGACAAATTTATCAGTTTTTTTCAACTTTGGTAAAATATCAGACATAAACCATTTAAATTTTATTTTTTTTAAGTTTACATTGGTTATAAAAAGAGAGCATATGGCAGCCAAAAGTACCATGCGGGAGGGCCTAAGAACCAGATTTTTAATTTTTTTTAGGCCTAATGTAGCTTATTACACATCTATTACTTTTATATTTATTTATTTATTGGTGTTTTTAAGGTCACATATTTCTGCACAATGGCTAATCATGACCATGACAGTTTTATGGGTGGAGGAAGCCGAAGTACCTGGAAAGAACCACTGAGCAATGGCGAGCAACTGTCAGCTCCCCAACATACCAACTCCACACAAGCAGGGTTAGCATTGGTTGAAGACAGGTGTACCATCGATGTGCAGTACGCCTTAGTACACAACGCTACCATGCCCTCACGTGCCTATTACTTTTACTCCAGTTCCATATTTACAAATCCACTGACAGACTACTTTCCACCTCATGTCATGGATCCATTAAAAGAACTAAACTCTCCACATTTTCGTAATCAGCCAATCAAAACTTCACATTCTGACCCAGATCAATTCTGAAGATGCAGTGACAACCAATAAATTGAACGCTTCGGTCAATAAATAACAAACAGTTTTAAAGGTTGAAATTTTCGATGTGTGGTGTTTGAATTTTTAAATTGTCTTCATCAGAGAGGCTTGTAATAAACACAGAAGGACATGATGTGTAAAATACATATCTATAAATAAACTGGTAGAAGTGGGTTCCAGTGGTTCCTGAAAATCAACTTCCACAATTTGGTAACATCTGTTAATGGAAGAAAGTTATTTAAAAACTACCTATGGCTGAAGTTTCTTTGGATATTCAAAAACAAAACTAGGACATCAGACAAGTTGAGTCAGCAGCAGCTTTCATGCTTGAACTAAGTATAAAAATTGTTTGTGTTTTGTTCAAGGAGAATGCCATAATGCTCAAAATATTTTGAGGCCTCATGTGATACATGCACTGTATTTAGAAAATCCACAAACCTGCCCCTGGACAAACATACTCATTCAAAAATCCAAACATGAAATCGATCTAGGGATTCATGAAGTAAACTGTTAAGTACTGTCACAATAAATGTGCAGAAATGATTTCCAATGAAAATTCCTGTTTTTAATAATATTTTGTGAGAATTTCATGGCAAAGATATTGGTTAAGAAATGATTTAAAAACTCATGTTTTGAAGGCGCTGCATTCCAACCATATTCAAAGAGCAAAAACCATTGGGACATAGGTAGTTATCGTCAAGTTATAACACATGCTACTAAAGTAATAGTTGTTATTCCCTTACCTCAATAGACTGTTGCATTTGAAAATAGGCGACAAAGAAATAGAAAAGCTTTTACGAATTCTTAAAAGTTACTAAAATACAATTCAAAATGCATTTTGACCTACCACATTTATTGGTATTATTTATTTATTGATGTTTACGTTCACTTATTTCTGCACAATGGCTAATCACGGCCGCAACATAGAGATAAAGTCATGTTTAGTCAATTGTCCCATTTTAGAGGACTTCCAACTCAAGCATTGGTGATTGGGTTCTATTTTACCAGTGAAAAAGAGCATGTTTACCACAGTAAACAAGCACTGCTTCACTTTCAAGGGTACCTACAGGGGGTTTATTGGTATAAAAATCAATAATGTTGGTGTTTTAGTTCATTTTTCTCCATCATTCAACTTGAAGGTTGATTTTCTACAGATTTGAGAACATTTTTTGTATGTTTTATTGGGGATTAATTGCACTTTTGACAGCCAGGGTCATATCGTGTCAGACAGTTTTATGGGTGGAGGAAGCTGGAAGACTCAAGGGAACAACCAAGTAGCAGTGAACAAATGTCAGACTCTCCAACTTAATAATTTAGCAGCAGTTGAAGGCAAGTGTACCACTGACGTGCAGTGTGCCTGAGTACACATCAGCACCATGTCCCCACATATGCACTCACGATTAAGTGTCTTGCCCAAGAACACAATACAGTTGCTGCTGGTCAGGAACAAACTATCAACCTTTCAGATTAAAGTCAAATGCTCTAATAATGAAACCACAATGGTCCCTAAGAGTTGAGAACAGGCATGGAAATAAAATTCTGCCAAGAGAAATCTCACCTCCAGAAAACATTCAACCAGCTATCTAACACAAGTTGTGTACGGCAGTATCAAACTGTATGGCAGTACCAATGAGCTCATTCCATTGAGGGATTATTAGCTATGGACTGGAAAGAATTGAAAAATGAAATTTGTAGGCCAGTTTTGCATATAGCACCTGCCAGACTAAACTGGTAGGATGGGAAGAGGATTAACACTTTACCTAATGAATCGGTTACATCCGCCCACATAATAAACAAATTCAGCAATTGAAAAAAACTTATTTTTTTCAAAGGTTTCAACAAAATGAAAGTGTCAATGACACTGCAGCTCAACTTGCCCAAGAAGGGACTTTATTACACACCTGTAACTGTATTTGTCACGATCACATGGATTTTAGGGCCCCGATTGCCTACATGGGGGCACGATGATGCTGTGTACTGAGGCGTACTGCACGTCGATGGTGCGCATGTCTTCAACCAATCTAACCCTGCCTGTGCTGCGGTGCAGAGTTCAGAGTTACGATGTTGGGGAGCTGACAGCTGCTCGTCGTTGCTCGGTGGTTCTCTCCGGGTACTCCGGCTTCCTCCACCCATAAAACTGTCACGGTCACGATTAGCCATTGTGCATAAGTATGTGACCTTAAACACCAATAAATAAATAAATAAATATGGATTTTAGGGGCATGCAGTAATTTTAACCAGAAAGCTTTAGTGCGATCCGATAAAAAGTACCCTTCGCGTGCTCAAGTTCTCTCGATAGGCTGGTTCTTATAGTTTGCAACGCTCAGTGGAACATAACCAATGAAAACCATCAGCTATATTTATCTGTCGGAATTACCGATTCTCATCACAAAATGTTTGATGCACAACTGTGCTAAAAACTATTGAAAGTAATGAAAGACACATGATCTCTGCCAAGAAATTGAACAGTGAAACTCAGCCTTTGCTTCGTTATTGAAAACCGAGGAAAACTTGATTAATTTTAGGGCAAAAAAGTCCAATGGGGGTCGATATTGCAGCCAGCCACTTGTACAGTTCCCATAAAATTTTGTTACAATGTTGCCCTCACCGCTGCGTGCCACAGACGAGTCAAAACGAGGTTGACTGTGTAATCCAATTCGATTCACACTTTGGCAATGAAGCAGCATGTTTGCCAACGCAAACATACTTTGAAGAGCATGTTTAGTTGAAGTTGTTCTCAGGAAGCAAGACTAAATCAATCTTGAAAACTGGTTACCATGAAGCGGGGTAAAACAGACAGCGACACGCCGAAAGCGCCTGGAGATGTTTGGCAGCTGGTACATGCAGTTACTGATTAACTATCACCAATTCCATCCTTAAACACCCCCCCCCCCTGCCCCAAACAAGCTCAATAAAGAAAATAAATTCAGAAGAATGAAAAGCCTGGTTTTATAAGAAAAACTCAGTAGTTTACTTTTGTGGAACCAATGTTTTTTTTACGTGCTAGTGGGCATTCGGGCAACTGGTTTATTTTATTCATTTTTTTCGAGGGGGGGTGGAGGGGTAGGGGGAAGTAGTATTGCTAAAATATGACCTTTTCTGGAGTTTGAACTGGGGAAATTAAAAAATTTCACCAGCTATCCACTACTGAAATTCTGAAAAGTCTTGAGTAGGGTGAGAATGAGACCACGAAGAGGGGATGGGTAGTAAATGCATGTTGTCTGATGAATGCAATATATTGTCAGTTTCATGAGATGACTTTCATGAAATTCAAAAATAATTATTAGAATATTTAAAACACAGACAATATGACAATATTTTCCAGACACCGATTGATGTGTATTTTTAAATGACTGATTAAGGATTATTTGCTAGTATTTCTGTTTTATACAAGGGTATTATTTTGCTTTAATTAACAGCAACAAAACTTAAATAGAATGTCACCTATATGAATTAGTTACATGGGTGTATGAGATGGGATGGGGGTTGCGGCACTTTCATCCCCTTCACCAATTAGCCGATAATTTTGCAGTTTTCATTGAAAGGGACTGGTATTTTCAGAACAGAGTGTTCAGAGGGAGGGGGTATTAATTTTTGCAAATATCAGGGTAGTGGGCAGAGCATTTTCATAGGCAAATTCGAGGAAAGGGCCTGCATTTTGATTTTCAAACAATAGTTCAGGGCAGTTTGATTGGTCAGCTCCCATCCCCAAGAAAATGTCCAAAAGCCTATCATTAGTCACATTCTATCAGACCTCTTTAAAACTACTTACTAAATACAAATTCAGAATACCAAATTCCAAATTTAAGATTGACAAGATTTTGGAGCAGAAACATAAAAAAATTATTTTGTTTTGAAACCCAATACCAAGAAAAAATATTGACAGAACCGTTCAGATAACAAACTGGTGAAGTATAGTTTTAGTACTAGCACATAATAATGTAAACATTAATCAATCTTTGAAAATATTAGCAACCAAAATAAGTTGGAGCTTACTGGTGAGAACACCCCCCCCCCCCCCCCCCCCTTATTTCTCTTTGAGCCTTTGACTAAGACTGTTGGATACTCATTTCGGGAGCTTTCGAGAAAATGCTGTCAGGTTATAGATGGGTGGTGTGGGGGGGGGGGGGTGTAAAAAAGGTGTACGAACAAAATTACTTGTGAAGACAAGACATGACATCTTCTTGCAGTTATCGTGCAATATATTTCTCTCTTTGTATATATGTTGTATCTGTAGTAAATGTGGACAACCTAAAGCCTTTATTTGTAAGTGCAACCCATTTCAAACAAAAGTTATCAAGACTTGAGGTAACTAAAAAGAAGGCTAAATTTCAAGTCAGAAACTTTATAATGTTGAAAAATGAAGTGCTAACTTACCAAGACTGCAGAGTTCACTCAGAATGGAATCTCAAACTGCCTCAGTTACTCTGAACGATCGAATGAATGCATTGGAAGGTTAATTTATTGCACAAAACGTCTTTTCTCGTCCAATGTGTACTTTTGTTACAGTGCAGAACAGACATGACTGATGTCCACATGCGATAGCCTAGTGGCAGTAGTGCATGTATAGTCAAGCCGAGTTCAAACTTCTATTTTAGTTTCAGTTTAAAAAGCACGAAATTTAAACAGAGCGGCCAGTTCGCACCGTATTTAAATTAAAATCCTTGTACATTTTCTATCCTCCAGATATAATGATGCCTGCACACACACTTTTGAAAACGCATTTCAGACCTCATAATTTGTGACGTCTGATACGATGAACGCAATCTTTTGAGTTTTAAGTGGCCGGACCAACATTTTTTTAGGAACAAAATGAATCAACAGCGATTCTACAGGTGGCAAGGTCAAAGACTTAAGACTGGTTCTCTGACAAAATTGCCCGTTTCTCTCTAAAATACTTTCAACCATTCAAATCATCGACTATTAATTAAATTAGCGATTAATTACAGTGATTTCTTTTTCTGGGTTGGGTGTGTAATAAATACAGAACCACACTTATGTTTGAATGGGTTAATGATTACTTGACTCAAGCATGTGGTGCTGGGATAACCACTCGGGCCTACCGGCTCTCGTGGTATCCCTGCGCCACTCGCTCAGTAATCGTTAACCCATTCAAATATAAGTGTGGTTCTGAATATGAACTAAATAGAAAGATCCAGTAATGCCATGTCACACACTCAAATTTATACAAAAAAGACATCACTCCAAAGCTACAAATAAAATCTGAAAAAATCGGCTGAGGGATGGGGTCCGTTGGGTGTATTAATGGAATTGTTGACAATATATATGTCAAATCCAAGATGGCTGGTGGCGGCTATCTTTTTCAACGGAATGCAGAAAAATTTGATAACTCCAATCTGGACATCATACCAAGGTTACATATACAATTTGAAAAAGATCTGGTGAGAGGTGCAGCCTGTAGGGTCTGCTAATGGAATTGTTGATGATTTATATTGCAAATCCAAGATGGCCACTGCCGGCCATGTTTTTAAAAAAAAATCAGAAAAAATTTGATAGCTCCCATCTAGAGTCACATCAAAACTACAGATGAAATTTGAAAAAGATGGGTGAGAGATGTGGCCCGCAGGGTGTGCTAATGGAATTGTTGACAATTCAAATGCTAATCCAAGATGCATATTTTTTAATGAAATTCAGAAAAAATAGACAGCTGCCATCAAGACATCACACCAAAGCTATATATGAAATTCAAAAAAGATCAGGTGAGAGGTGCGACTTGTAGGGTGTGCTAATGGAATTGTTGACAATTTATATGTTAAATCTAAGATGGCCACTGGTGGCCATGTTTTTTAACAAAATTTGGAAAAATTTGAAAGCTCCCATCTAGACATTGCCCCAAAGCTACATATGGAATTTCAGACTGATCGGATGAGAGCCATGACCTGTAGGGTGTGCTAAAGGAATTGTTGGACAATTTACATTCAAATCCAAAGTGGCTGCTGGCAGCCATGTTTTTCAACAAACTCAGAAAAATTCAATAGCTCCCATCCAAACATCACAACAAAGCTACATACAAAATTTGAAAAAGATTGGGTGAGAGATGTAACCTTTCAAGTGTGCTAATGGAATTGTTGACAATTTATATGCCAAACCTAAGATGGCCACTGGCGGCCATGTTTTTCAATGAAATTTGGAAAAAATTGACAGCTCCCATCTAGACATTGCCCCAAAGCTACATATGAAATTTGGGATAGATCGGGTGAGAGCTGCGATCTGTAGGGTGTGCTAAAGGAATTGTTGGACAATTTATATCCAAATCCAAGATGGCCACTGACAGCCATGTTTTTCAATGAAATTAGAAAAAATCGATGGTTCCCATCTAGACATTGCCCCAATGCCACATAGGAAATTTGGAACTGATCGGGTGAGAGTTGTGGCCTGTAAGGTGTGCTAAAGAAATCATAGACAGGCAGGCAGGCAGGCAGGCAGGCAGGCAGGCAGGCAGGCCCATTGACCAACAGACAGACAGACAGACAGACGACAGACAGACAGACAGACAGACAGACAGACAGACAGACAGACAGACAGGCAGGCAGGCAGGCAGGCAGGCAGGCAGGCAGGCAGAGGCAGGCAGGCAGGCAGGCAGGCAGGCAGGCCGATTGACCAACAGACAGGCAGGCAGGCAGGCCGACCGACCGATCGGCCGGACGGTACGACGGACGGACGGACGGGACAGACGGACGGATGGATGGACGGACAGACAGACAGACAGACAGAGACAAGACAGACAGACAGACAGCAGACAGACAGACAGACAGACAGACAGACAGACAGACAGACAGACAGACAGACAGACAGACAGACAGACAGAGACAAGACAGACAGACAGACAGCAGACAGACAGACAGACAAGACAGACAGACAGACAGACAGACAGACAGACAGACAGACAGACAGACAGACAGACAGATTGTCAAGTTGAGTTAACCATATCACATGACCCATCAATGGAACAAGCTCGTTGAGCTTGTTCCAATGAGAGGATCATATGATATTATTTTTTTTTAATTTTTATAAGAAAATGAAAAAAAAATTAATATAATAAATTTTAATATTGTCAGCACTGGGTAAAGGGTTAAACTAATACACAACAAGAGAATGTTCAAGAAAATCCAATTATTACAGAAAAGTGACAAATCAGACTATAGAAACTGATGTTTGATTGACAATGAAAATAATAACACTGTATAGGGCAGAGTGACCACATAGAACACTAGTTTCATTATTCCACATGATGTATTCCTGTCTCTTCATTATTTTGAAATCTGTCCACATGACATAGGAAATGACCAAAGATATCAATAACTCATAAATTCAGTGACAAGCTTTATTTTTAATTCTTCAGACATATCTGGTTTTACAAATGTGTACCTTCCCAGTCAATTATGACAATGAATTGTCATGTCTTCAGAAGTTATTGGGACATAAACTTTAATGCCCCAGGCCTCATAAATACCCAGTGTGTTATAAAAACCTTTACAATCCATGGGTTATTATGTCAAAATTTTTACTACTGGAGACTTTATCAAAGCTGCCCCCACCCATCCTCACCCCCCCCCCCCCCCCCCAAAAAAAAAAAGAGAAGAAAAAACCCACTAATTTATTTAATTCTCTGACAGAATCATGAAACTGTAGATGGAATCAGGTAGAATATTCAGTTTACAGCTCAAGGATGCCAGTTAAACTGTTAAATATCATGTCCTAACATGGTTTGTTCAGAGCAAGTGCCCCAAAATGCTGAAATTATGCAATATTCTAGAAAAATATCCAACTAATTTGACATTGGTTTCTGGAAAAGTCAAGGTTGCAGAAACAGACAAGCAAGACTAAATCACTACCAAGCATCCATTAAGGTTGTGGTGTCAATGATTTTTTTTTAATTGTCCAAGCTTTTAGGGGTTATACATGTCAACTGATTTATCCAATAAAACCGATTTCTAAATTCCCTGAGTATTCAATGATGCTGATAAAATTTGAAGCATCGGAGGATAAAAGAGGTAATTTAAGAAATAGGCTCCAAAATAGTACCATTTAATAGTAAGATTGACTGAAAATGTCATGAACTGTGTAACTGATCTTAATTTATTCAGGGGTGCAACTAAGGGATGTTGGGCGTGATGAATCCTCAACATCATACACAATCAAGAGGGATATGGTTGATACTCAATTTGAAAATAACATTTTAAATTTGTACTAAAGCTGTTGTAAATGGTTGTTTGATGTTTGAAAATTATATGCTTTGTTCCTTAACCCAATGTTATGGTCAAAAGTGGTCAGTGCTTAATTATCAAAAAAATGCCATTCAAATGGTAAATGACCCCTCAATGAAAGAAGCTTGTTCCAGTGAAAAGTCATAAGCTATGTCTTGAGGCAAAGAATGAAATTTTTTAGTTATTCTTGACATTTTTTTACAAGTGTCATCAGCTATTCATGTGAGCTGAATCGTAAAATTGATACACTAGATGCAATGTTCAAAGTATTGTGATAAAATGATAAATAACAGTGTGTGATGGCTATGATTGCAACTTTGCTTTAGAACAAAGACAGTTAACTGGTTGAGGGCTAGATTATTTTTAGTAGTCTGATTTTGTTATTCAAAATTTATTCTATGACAAATTATTGGAGAGTGCCTATAGGCACTCTCCAATAATTTGTAATAAACAAATTTATATGAAACAAAATATTATTTGAAAATATTGGCTTTTGCTCCGGTATTCTCATTTTTCTGAGCCCTGATAGTGGCTTCTAGCACTCAACCAGATAAGTAAATCGAGACTGATGTTCAAATTGAAAAATACAATCAGAATTTATATAAAAGTGTCGTCTGCTATTCAGCTTGGGTAAAGGGTTAATAGAATAATTCTATTAACCATTATATAGTTAAGTAGGACACCAAAGTATGTCATTAATTTTATCCTTTGATACAAGGTAAGTTGCATGAAACAGGTTCCAGAACCTTTCCAAATTTTTATCCTGACACTGAAATGCAAAGTCACATTCGGCACCCAGGAGCAATATTACAGCGTGAAAGATGACAAGTTTGGCACTATGCAATACGGATGAACTGTATAACCCTTTACATAATGAATCAGACAAATCCGACTGCTTAATTAACTAAGCAGGCAAAAGGCAAAACCCCCCAAAAATTTCAAAAGATTTAAACAAAACCATAGCATGTGTGTCCTCATCTCAACAAAGTCATCAAGCTCATTTCAATGAGGGGGTGGGTCACATATGGTTTTGTTGAAACTTTTTAAAGTAATTATTAAATAACAAATTTTGATATTGTGTGTATTAGGTAAAGGGTTAAAAATGGACTCGAATGAAAGAATAACAACAGCTGGACTGTTGTCAGGTTCATACCCCCACATGGTGTACCGCCTAGTGTGGGCATACCTATGACCAAATATTATAGAAAACAAGTTCCATAATAATTTACTTAAGTTATGAAAGTTATGAATATTCTCGGATGGACTCACACACGGATGGACGGACGGATGGATGAATGGACGGCAAGACGCACAGACAGACAGATGCATGTAATCCAGTATACCCCCCTTTTCTTCGAAAGTGGGGTTATAATTACTGTGAGCCAATCAAAAAAAAACCTCTACTATGTTGACTGCACAATCAATGGATTATGACATACGTTTCCCACCTTGTATACATCCTCACCTTCAACTACAATGTCAAAGTGACTTTTAGAATATGTAAACATACTCTCTGATCAACTGTTCTAATAAGTTTCATCTCCATCTTCAGATGAGATAAATCTGTTGACAAGCTCAGGAAGAGCTCTCTTTCCCACCATAACCATCTGAATGGAAATAAAATTCAGAATGAACACGTACATTTTTACATCTTTGGTATAACCCTATAATGTCTCAATCGCCTCACTCCAGGAGTAGGAGGAAAATTTGCACAAGATCAGGACAAATTCATGATTTGATGACTGGACAGAGAGATAGAGGAAAGAAAAGATAAACAGGAAGAGATAAGGTATTGTAACTTTTTTGAGGTAACATGCCTGTTTTAATAAACAAATCAGTCAAAATACATCTTACATACTTGTTAATGGTTTCATCACAGTTGTTTTCAAGTACCTCAGCCATTTCTTCTTCTTCATCCTGAATGTAAATTAGATATGTTATTTAACACAATTAATTGCAAGAGAAAACATGCAACAGAATCCTCCCATAAGCCATAAGAAATTTGTTATGAAACGACAGCAGATTTTTGTATCTGTATTCTGAATATGTATTGTATCTCGATCAATTTTATAATTCCCATTCAACAATTAGGATAAGCGTGACGCTAAATTTTACGTTCCCATGATGCGATACACATTGGTACGGCACTTATCATAACGGAATAAGAATTAGTCAAAAATGAAAGCCGCTTAGAAGGATTTAATCTTCCGAGCATGACGGCAAATTGACAAAGTTATATAAAATATTTGATGAAGTGAATATGTATTGATATAAAGCAAGTTAATTATCCAGTGAACAGAAGAGACTACTAAAAATAGGTGGGCTGAAAAGAGAACACGTGAGGACCATGATGTCTTTCTGTTGTCTCAAAAACTGTAGATAAAAAAATGTCCCTGCACCCCTGATGACGCATTATATAAGTGAAATGAACTTTGACATTAGCAAAAGTATAATGAACTAAATATTGTTGAAATCTGATTCGTGCTCAAGTTATCACATAAATCACATAGTCACTAAATTTTCCAATAAAATGAAATGAAAGTGTCAATGACATTGTAGATCAACTTATCAAGACATGTACATGTATAGTATGTGACACAGCAATGTCAAACATCTAGGTAATGACTTGATAACAAAGGTACATATAAAGTATTGTAACGGTCTGTACATAAATACTGACCGTAGCCTGTAACAAATGTATAGGTAAAGTATTGTAAAGGTGGGTGACAGTCAGATGCTAAACTAGAAAAGAAATCTTTTGAGTCCCAGAGTGGGTCTGACTGAACCCAAAAATTTTTGTTCTCATAGCATAGTGATAACAAAGGCACCCCAAAACACACTCATTCCTGTCCCAAGGTGAAAACAAAGGTACCCAAGAAGTTTCGTGAAGATCAGTTCATAAATACGAGCTGTATAGAAGTTGTAACAAAAAACTGATTGGACCTAATTTCAGTACAAAATGGCCACTGGCAGCCATCTTGAATTTTGGACCGCACTCAGAAACACTCGTTCTCATCCCAAGGTGATAACAAAGGTACCCAAGAAGTTTCGTGAAGATCGGTTGATAAATACAGCCTCTAGCCCGAGCCGTATTGACATGTGCACTTACAGTGTTTTAGTAGCACTAAATAAATCAAAATTCATCTAATTTGCATAATTTCTGCACGAGAAAAAAACCCGTACTATATGTGATGTATTCCATTTTACTAAACATTCATACAAAAATGTATTCAAATCAGAACTTTCATACAGAAGTTCTGTACAAAAGACTGATTGCACTAATTTTGGTACAAAATGGCTGCTGGTGGCCATCTTGAATTTCGGACCAGACCCAAAACCACTCGTTCTCATCCCACGGTGATAACAAAGGTACCCAAGAAGTTTCGTAAAGATCGGTTCATAAATACAGCCTCTAGCCTGAGCCGTATAGAAGTTGTGTACAAAAAAACTGATTAGACCTAATTTCGGTACAAAATGGCCACTGGCAGCCATCTTGAATTTTGGACCGCACTCAGAAACATTTGTTCTCGTTCCAAGGTGATAACAGATGTATCTAAGAAGTTTTCGTGAAGATCGGTTATTAAATACAGCCTCTAGCCCGAGCCGTATTGACATGTGTACTTACTGTGTGTTAGTAGGCACTGAAAAAATCAAAGTTCATCTAATTTGCATAATTTCTGCACAAGAAAAAAACCCTTATTATATGTGATGTATCCCATGGTACTAAACATTCACACACAAAATTTTTCAAATCAGCGCTTTCATATGGAAGTTCTGTGCAAAAATCTGATTGCACCTAATTTTGTACAAAATGGCTGCCATCGGCCATCTTGAATTTCAGACCGCAGCCAAAAACACTTGTTCTCGTCCCACGGTGATACCAAAGGCATCCAAGAAGTTTCATAAAGCTCGGTTTATAAATAGCCTCTAGCCCGAGCCATACTGGCATTTGCACTTACAGTGCTGAAAGTAACACTAAATACATCAAAATTAGTCTAATTTGCATAATTTACGTACAAGAAAAAAACCTGTATTATATGTGATGTATCACACGGTACTAAAAATTCATACAAAAAATTATTCAAATCAGCGCTTTCATATGGAAGTTCTGTGCAAAAATCTGATTGCACCTAAGTCTGTACAAAACGGCCGCCAGCGGCCAACTTGAATTTCGGATCGGAGCCCAAAACACTCGTTCTCGTCCCATGGTCATAACAAAGGTACCCGAGAAGTTTGGTAAAGATCGGTTCATAAATATGGCCTCTAGCCCGAATTGTTGACGGACAGACGGACGACGAACGACTGGCCATGGCATAAGCTCAAATTTTTCAAAAGTTGAGCTAAAAATGGGCAATAACCCAAACAATTTTCAACAAATCACCAAGGTTTTCAAACATGTCCAAGACAATGCTAATATTAAATGAAAGTGTCAATGACACTGTAGGTCAACTTAACAAACTTGAACTTGGTAAGTTATAAGTGAAATGGCCAAATTGAAGATCATTGGTACCAATGTTATTTGGTGAAATTTAAACATAACAGCATTGTGTGTGCACAACGTCAGAGTAATCCATGCATTTTTAAATGTAAACTCTTAGGATGGCTAAAGGAAGAATGTTGATACACAAATGTTCAGAGGTTATTGTAAACGGCAATGAGCACACCAAGTTAAACTAGAAAAACTGTGAGCACTGCTCACTAAATGATACCACCCACTCCCACCAAGAAACATTTTACAACAGTAAAAGTGTGTTTAATGTAGAGAGCACAAACACTGACACCTCCTCCCCCCCACCCCCGACACACCTCCACCCTGAAGCTTGAATTGACAAGGCCCATTTTTCAATATGTGAAACTGTAAAAATGAAAATATCTGAAAACAAAATAGAAAGTACACATCTTCACTGTATGTAAAAGAATGTTTGAAGGTTTCATTGAAATCCATTCACTAGTTTAAAAGCCTTCACGGATAGCAAATGTCAACAACCCCCACGCAAGCTTGAATTGACAAATCCCATTTTTAAATATGGGAAATCCTAAAAATTAAAATATCTGAAAACAAAAAGGAGGTGCACATCTTCAATATATGTAAAAGAATGTCTGAAAGTTTCAATGAAATCTGTTAACTGGTTTAAGAGGAGTTGTGGATAGCAGATCTGTACAGAATGTCAATTGAATTTGACAAAGTTCATTTTTCAATATGGGAAACTGTAGAAATGAAAATATCTGAAAACAAAAGAGGTGCACATCTTCAATGTATGTAAAAGAACGTCTAAGATTTTCAATGGAATCCGTTCACTGGTTTATGAGGAGTTGCGCATAGCAGATGTGTACATCCCTATAGCATAACGGATGGATAGACGGATGGATGGACATCAAAATATGAAAATATCTGAAAGAAAAATAGGAGGTGCACATCTTCAATGTATATAAAAGAAGGTCTGAGAGTTTGTTCAATGGTTCAAGAGGAGTAGCAAATAGCAGATCTATACCCCTCCCTACTAAAACCTGAATTGACAAAGACCATTTTTGAATATGGGGGAACTGTAAATATGAAAATATTTGAAAAGAAAATAGGAGGTGCACATCTTCAATTTATGTAAAAGAATGTCTGAGAGTTTCAATGAAATCCGTTCACTGGTTTAGGAGGAGTTGCGGATAGCAGATGTGGACCCCCTAAAGCGCATAATGGACGGATGGACATACAGATGTATGGATGGACATAGTGAACACTAAATACCACCAACTTTTCAAGTGGGTGGTATAAAAACAATCCTAAGATAAATGTGCTCTGTTGGCCATGTTAAAGAAGAATGTTGATGCACAACTGCAATAAATTTAAAGATTGTTGCTAACAGCAACAGTTTTTGATGGATATGAACAGAAAATCAATAGCTCCGATTTTTGTCACCCTGCATAAGCATACAAAGTTTCAAAACAATCTGATAATGAATGTGACCTCTGAGACATGCCAAAGGAAGATGTTAATGCACAAATGCACTAAGTTTGAAGGTCATTGCTTGCGGCAATGTTTTTGGGGGTTTTTTTTATGGAAATTCATAAATATAACCTGCAGAGAGTGCAAAAGGGATAGGTTGCTGCACAAATGCATTAAGTTCAAAGGCTGGTGATAACGACAATAATTTTTTATGGAAATGAAAAAAACTCAATAGCTCACATCTAGAGGTCACCCTGAACACACATACCAAGTTTCAAAGTGATCTGATCATAAATGTGCCCTGAAGGGTGTGTCAAAGGGAAATACTGAGATCTCACTTAACTAAGTTCAAAGGTCAGTGGCAACATTTTTCAACAGAAATGGAAGAAAATCGATAGCTATTTTTGACAGAAATGAAAGAAAATCGATAGCTCCCATCTGGAGGTCACCCCAAACAAGCACACCAAGATTCCAAGCGATTCAATCATAAATGTGCTCTGCAGGGTGTGCCAAAGGAAAATACTGATGCATAACTGCACTAAGTTCATCAAAGGTCATTGCAAACAGCAACATTTTTTGACGGACAAGGAAGAAAATCAATAGTTCCTATCTAGAGGTCACCCCAAACAAGCATACCAAGTTTCAAAGTGATCCGATCATAAATGTGCCCTGCAGGGTGTGTCAAAGGAAAATATTGATGCATAACTGCACTAAGTTCATCAAAAGTCATTACCAATGGCAAAATTTTTTGAGGGATAAGGAGCGCCTATCTGGAGGCCACTCCAAACAAGGATACGTTTCAATGCAATTCAATTATAAAAGTTCCCTGTAGTGTGTGTCAAAGGGAAATATTATGGTCTAACTAGTTCAAAGGTCATTGCCAGCTGTCACATTTTTTGGCGAAAATAGAAGAAACAGGATAGCTCCCATCCAGGTCACCCGAAACAGGCACAACAGGTTTTAAAGAGATCCGATCATAAATGTTCACTGCAGGGAGTGCCAAAAGGAAATATTGATGCATAACCACACCAGGTTCATCGAAGGCTATTGCCAGTGTATTTTGTTCAGCCAATCAAATTGTCTAGTTTTGAAATTGACCAATGAAATTGATAGAAGGCTTTATTTATCACTGATTAATATGAAAACAAAATATCAAATGTTTTAAAGTGAACAAAACTGACCATAAAGGCTGAATGATCGCGACAAAAAGGGGATGTTCTCATCTAAACATTATTTGGAGTCATCCTACCAAGCTACAATGAAATCCCATCATAATTATGACCTGTAGACAGTTCTAAAGGTTTTTGGGCTTCGGGCCCCTGTAGCCGTCACAGTTGCCCAATCGTGTCAAAAGGGGATGTTCTCATCTAGACATTATATGAAGTCAACCTACCAAGTTACAATGAAATCCCTTCATAAATATGACCTGTAGACTGTGCTAAAGGTGTTCGGGCTCGGGCAGCCATCATGGTTGAATGATCACAACCAAAGGGGACAATCTCATCTGGGCATCATCTGGAGTGATCCTATGAAGTTACAATGAAATCTCTTCATAAATATGACCTGTAGACTGTGCTCAAGGTTTTCGAGCACCTGTAACCATCACAGTTGACCAATCACAACCAAAAGGGGATGTCATCATCTAGGCATTATATGGAGTCAACCGAACAGGTTACAATGAAATCCTTCCATAAATATGACCTTTTGCCTATGCTAAAGGTTTTTGGGCTCGGGCACCCATCAAGGCTGAATGATCGCGATCAAAATGGGATGTTCTCATCTAGACATTATTTGGAGTCATCCTACCAAGTTACAATGAAATCCCTTCATAAATATGACCTGTAGACTGTGCTAAAGGTTTTCGGGCTTCGGGCCCCGGTAGCTGTCACAGTTGCCCAGAAAGAAGTGACACACAGACAGAAAAGGGCAGTAACAGCACAAGGCTGAAACTGACCTTCAAGAAGCCTAATGGCTAGGGCAGACAACACCCTGAGCAGAAGAAAGAAGACCCAATGCAAAAAGGTCCTACGTCTGCTCCTGCAACAGACGCAGATAGAAGGTGGAGAAAGTAGAGGCATTTCTCCGGTAGGCTGCCTGCATAACATCCGACAACTTGATGGAGTTAGAATAAGCCCAAGAGGTAGATAATGCACGCACTTCGTGGGCAGAAATACGATTGGTAAAACAATTGCCAGCTGCTAAACGAACGTAAGCCGTACGAATAGCAAGACAAATCCATCGAGAAATGGATTGAGGAGAGATCTTCTGTCGACCAGGAATAAGAGACAGAAAAAAACGTTTCCTGCCTTTCCGTATGAATTGTGTCCGATTGAGATAAATGCGAATAGTACGGACCAGACAGAGTAAAGGGCGATTATCCTCAAGAGAAGGAAGAGCCCTGATACAGATAGGAGGAGGAGTAGTATCTGGTAACTGATTCTTGGCCAGAAAGAGCAATCAGTGGTAAAGTAACACTGTTGGGAGAGCTCCTAAAAAAGGACGGGTCAACCGAGAGGGCGTGAAGCTCACTAACCCATCTGGCCGAAGCAAATGCCATCAGAAAAGCTGTCTTATATGTGAGAAAATGCATATCCACCTGGGATAAAGGTTCGAACGGCGCCCCCCCCCCCCCCCCCCCCCCCCCCAAGCAAAGCAGCACCCATGAAAGATTCCATCATGGGGTAAGCTGCAAAGTCCGAGGCCTTTTCAAAGAAAAGTGCCGAACAAGCTTGGAGAGGTAAGGATTAGTGCCGATACGATGCTTCCCCACATAAGAAAAAGTCTGAAAGCATGGACCTGTAACCCTTGATGGTAACAGGCTGGAGACCCCGAGAATCAAACAGATATACCAGAAACTCCGCAATCTGTGAAATCGAAGGATTGGCAAAATCAACAGAGTGATCAGCACACCATCGACAGAAGACCTTCCACTTAGCTGCATATGGTAAACCAGTGGAGTGCCTCCTTGAAGAAGAAATGCACTCCACTGCTCGTCTCGAAAAACCTCTACGGAGGAGACAGGACCTGACAAAAGATATGCGTGAAGGCACAATGAAGTCGGGTCGATGTGAAACCTCCTCGAGTGACCTTCGCAAAGAAGGTCGCAACATAGAGGGAGATGTGACGGCACCGCCGCTGATTGATCCACACCCGCTGAGGCAACAGGGGAGCGATCAGAATGATTCAACAACTGCAGGTTCGAATTTTGGCTAGAACCTGAGGGAGAATCGGAACCGGCAGGAAGGCGTAGCCGACTAGACGTTCCAATCGAGTGACAGAGCGTCTACGGCAAAACCCAGAGGATCTGGACACGGGCACACGAAAGTGTCCACCTGATGGTTCCAACGAGTCGCAAAGAGATCGATGTGGGGACGTCCCCAGAGATCACAAAGAGACTGGAACACTGCCCTGTGGAGCATCCACTCGGTGGAAATGACCCTGCCCCGTCGGGACAGGGAGTCGGCTAGGACGTTCAGACGACCGGGAATGTGACGAACAACCACCCCGGCATGGACATCCTGAGCGAGCAGTAGAAGATCCCGAGCCAATTCGTACATTGGAACCGAGTGCGTGCCGCCCTGGTTCCGAATGTAAGCAACCACTGTCAAATTGTCGGACAACAGAAGGACCTGGCGATTCGACAGGTGAGGGATCCACTGCTTGATATTCAGAAGAAGAGCAAGAAGATCCTTCTGGTTGATGTGTAGAGCTGCCTGATCCTGGTCCCACATCCCGTGAAGGGAAAGACCTACAGGATCCAACGTCACATCCCATCTGAGATCGCTGGCATCTGCCGTCGGAACGCTATCGGACGTGGGTAAGTCCAACGGAACACCCTGCGTAAGCCACTGGACATCGCCCAGGGGAGAAGGTGAGGATAAAGAGATTCTAGAAACTGAAGCACCAGATCCAGAGAATCTACATTCAGCCTCCAACGACTGAGCGGAAAGTGTTGGAGAGGTCTGACACACAGCCGACCTAGAGGAATGTGGACTGGGACAGAGTCAGAGCAAAAGCTGAGAGAATCACAGCCGTGGCCTGGGGAACCGCCACCAAATTGAATTGGGTGCGGAAAGCCATTCCCAGATGACAAAACGACTGAGAAGGGACCAGGTCTGACTTCTCCTCGTTGACTCTGAATCCTAGCGATGTGAGCAAGCTCAACAGAGTGGCGACATCCGACTCCAGTAAGGCGGCATTGGAATGCCTCTGGAGGATATCATCCAGATATGCCAAAGTAGTCACCCTGGACTCTGTGCGATGGAAAGAAATCACATGCGACATCAGTCTGCTGAAGGCCCAAGGAGCCAGGTTGAGGCCAAAAGGCATGGCCTTCAACTGGTAAACTCGCCCCAGAAAAGCAAACCTGAGATACTTCCGTGACACCCGATGAATCAGAACATGAAAGTAAGCGTCTCGCAGGTCGATGCTGGAAGCAAAATCTCCCTGGTGAATTGAACGGCGGACCGACCTGAAAGTCTCCATGCTGAACTTGGGAGCAATGATAGACTGGTTCAGGATACTCAGATCGATAACCGGTCGGAGTCGGCCATCCTTCTTCAGCACCAAGAACAGGCGGGAATAGAACCCCACTGACTGAATGTTCTTGACGACCTCGATCGCCCCCTTTGCCAGGAGATTGTCTATCGTAAAACGTCTGAAGGAACTGTGGTTGGAAGAGGCACCCTGGACAGAGTGGGGTGCCTTCGGAAGGATATTCGCAGCCCGGACCGAACAACATCTAACACCCATGAATCGGATGTGATGGCCCAATGGTCTGCGAAATCTGCTATCCTTCCTCCAACCTGGGACAAATCGAGGTGAAGACCTTCATTTCGAGCCCCGACGAGGCCCGCGAGAGGAGAAACCACCTCCTCTACTGAATGAAGATTCCTCTGAGACTTCCATCTAGTCTGCCGACGCTTACCCTTACCCCTTGAGTAAGAAGTAGAAGCGGTGGCAGAAGGATCAGCCTTTTGCTTCGCAGAGGAAGCAGAAGGGTACTTGTTAGGCTTGGAACGGCCCCTGCCTCCCCTAGAAGGCTGATCAAGCTGACGAAACAGCAGGTGATCTTTGGAATGATGTAGAACGTCATCCCGGACCGTCGACACGGAACCATGGAAAAGTTGTGGACCTGCCAAAGAAGCAGATCGAAGAGCAGCGCGCTGCTCCTCAGGAAGGGATCGGCCTGTGTCTAGCACTGAGTCCCTTCGAACTAATTCCAAATTAGCCGTGTTACAGGCATGAGTGTGAGTAAGATGCATGAGCACCTTGGACAGCACACGCAAAGAAGCCTGTACCTCGTCAAACTTATCTGGAGGCAACTAAAGCTGAGATGACGTGATGGGAGAGAGAAAGCATACCAAGCATCTTTCTCGATAAGCCCAACGTGGACTCCAGAGTCATTGGAATGACGGCAGACTTTGGCTTCAAAAACCCGAGGGAATTGGAGTCCTGATCCAAAACCGTCAAAGTCTGGCAGACTGACGGATTGGCAGAATCATAGGAACGATAACGCACCGGAGGCAAAAAGGTGTCAACCCTGGTGAAGAATGGAGCCTTCATAACCTTGGAACTCAGCTTAGAGTCCAAGGCTGAAAATGCTTCAACCACGACGCCCAGAAGCAGGTTGCTCCATAGGCTGTAGGCACGCGACCGATGATCGCGGCCTGGCTGACAGTGTCGGCTGGTTTGATGGTTTGAGATCCGGAAGGAACCCAAACACAAAATCAAGAGCTGCCCCAAGTCCGAAGACAGCTGGCTCTCGACATCAAGCATGTCTGACTCCTCCCCTGAGTCGGAAGACACATAGCCCATCGTGGGCAAACCAGCCGATGCCTCCCATGGTGTCGGAACACCAGGGGATCAGAAAGCGGCCTGTTTCAATCCCGGGAGGCGGCGCCATAGGAGGCACCTGGAAACCACTCGCTGCCTCGCTCGAAGCAACGGGAAGGCTCTTTGACAGAACCTGAGTGAGTAAGGAGAGGGCTTCCCTAAGCTCACTGCCCGTACCGGCCGGTTCGACATGGGAACGAACCGGCAAAGTGGTTTCACCTCTGACTCTCTTAACCAGCGAAGGGTCACGATCCTCTAAAACATCCGACGTGGGACGACGGGCGGCAGCCGAAACGTCTGAAGGCAGACGTGTATAGGGGTACGACACACCCCGAGGATCAACAAAGCAGGAACTCATGAGAGTCACCGCGGACTTCTGTGGGGCAGAAGGTCCAGGCTGCACAAAAGACGTTGGTCCCCCAAAACTGGTCGTGTGGCCAGAATGAGTGGACGGAAATGCCACGGAGTTCATAGTGTCTCCACTAAGAACATCCGAATCCAATGACACAACTGTGGTGCTCGACGGTGCAGAGACCACAGTAGAGGGTTTGGCCGGCAGCCCCTTCCAACTTCGCTGAGTTGAAGTCAGGGAAGGCTGAGGCCGATATCCCACGTCTACACTACCAGACATCCCTGCAATCCCCTGCAGGGATAAGCCGAAGACGGCTGAAACCGAAGACGAAATAGACGGACCATCAGTAATAGTAGATACGTTGGGAGTCATTGAGGTTGGTGGAATTGTGGAGCGAGTACCCCTGCTCGGCTCCGAAGGAGGAGTCACAACCCTAGTGACAGCCTCAGATGTCGACTGGAGGGGCACCGCAGTCCCGGAACCAGGCACATCTTCACCAGACAATTCAACGGCTCCCGCAGTATCCACTACAGGAATAGACTGCACATCCCCCACAGAGGAAGAATAACTCTCACCAGACATGGTCGGCTCGGGAGCCCCCGAACGACCACGTTCTCCTTTCCCGCGGGAGCGGGAGGTACGGCCACGAGAACGCACGACACGGTTCACGGACGCCCAGAAAGTGGATGACCACGATCCACAGAGACCACAGGGCCGATCGGCCGAACACCCATTACATGAGGAGCATGTGAATCGTCTACATGCTTTGGAAGCAAATATTGCCCACAAGGAATAGTCCTGGGCATGATAGAGGTGAGAGAAGCAAAGAAGGTGAAATCAGATGAAAACAGAAGAACACCCCCAAAGAAGAGAGAAAGGTGACAGAAAATTAGACCCCAGACGGTCGACCGGGAACCAAACAACAGAATGACCACTTTCAAAGGAGAGAAGAAAATCAGCAGAAGTGGTACCCCGCTGACACCTAACTCTAACACAATTAGAAAAATGAACAATTTAAACATTTACAATAACTGTGAAAAATAAAGTCCGAACCACATGGCACACGAAATTCGCGCGCAACTCGGATACTGTATTACACATTATGCAGCTAGGAATTTTAGCAATTCAGTCATCTTTGACAGAGCTAGAGTAGAGATGAGTGGTATTAGGTGGTATAACTCTGGTATCGGTGTCGGTATATTTGGGGGGGGTGTATACCTTGGCATCAGTTTGGTATTCAGTATCTGACTTGACTGAAATTTGCAGATAGTAAATAAGAGGATTTCACATCAGGAAAAAACAGAATAAGTTGTTCTTGTATCACTTTACCTCAGCGCTATAAATTCCACTGGCAATAAACTCAACAGTGGCATTCTTTTTATGAACACAAATCATATCTACAGTAATTTTGTGACTTGTTCTAAACAACACCTTAATGTTTAAAGACCTATTTCAGGCTTTTGCGATCTCAGAACATGTTCCCTGACCATGTCATCTTTAGGAAGTCCTGCTGACAATAGACAAATCACCTGGACAGTGATTTCTAGTCAGGTCTTGGCTGCCTTAACAGGCATCTAAGACTTGATTAGAAATAACTGCTAAGCAACTGGACATGTGCAGAATGTAGTCTGGTGGGAATTCAGGACAATATCCAATGTTCATCAAGGGTTAACAAAACTGAAAAGAAAATCGGCCTCTTCTTTCATGAAAATGAACCTTTCAACTGATATCAAGCTTCAACAGGGCCTTATAAGGAGAGAATGTAGGAAAATTTGAAAATTCAGACAGTTTCTTTGGTATTCAACTATTGGTTCAGTTCGGTTTTTCAGTATCCCTATGATATTGGTGTCGGTTCAATTTTTCGGTATATTGCCCATCTCTATGATTGAGCTCTGTCAAACAAGACTGAATTAGTTAAATTTCTAGTTGCATTGTGGGTAAAATCTGCTCCCAGAAATTTTGGTATTTTGACATCAGTGTGAAGAGGGTTAATCCTTCATATTGCACTTCACTGGAAATCAGTGAAAACAAGATTATTTTCAAATGTTCTGAGTGCTGCAACATCAAGAAAGGATACCGATTATATTGAAAATAGCATTTAGGGGGTTTATTTATTCATTTATTGGTGTTTAATTTAATTTTCAGCATCTATGGCTACAACATGACTGCAACATTGGTATGAAGAAAAGTTTAACCAATTGTTTACACCTCTGCTGCTCACTTGAGAGGACTTCACCCCAGGCGTTGATTACTGGAACCTGTTTACCAGTAAAGCTGAATTTGTTTTCGACAGTAAACAAGCATTGCCTCATTTCCTGGGGTTCCTATGGAGGGGAGAGAGTGTTTCAAACAAGGAGTTCTTGGCACCAACCACCTGGTGAAACTATACTTACTACGCAAACAACTTGGTCACCGACAGACCCTTAAAAGGGAGTGCAAGTTAATTAAGGATAAATGGGAGCTGTGTCTAATGATCATGATGATTAATGATGAGGAACGAAAGGTATTGGGGTGTAGTATGGTAACAATATCTTGGAACATACCTCTACTAGAGAACAGAATATTTTGTATAGGGCAGGCCTGAAAATAAGCAATCAGTCATTTGCAGAATGAGGTCCCCAAGAGGGTGAATTTGCTGATGTATCCCATACAGTGGGTCAATTTATCCTCTGGGTACCTCTTTCTGTTCAGTTTTGAGACCCTGATTCAGATTGAGGTTCACTAAATTTAGTGATGCTACCCTGCTGTGCATGATAGCATCACTAAATTCATCCTCTGTGGACCTCATTTTGCAGATGACAGTCTGCTTATTTTCTGGCTTGGACTATAGGGTGGGATAATCAGCATGCAGTAAGCAAAGACTCAACACCTTCAACCTTTCAATGTTGCCACCTGCATGTGAGGCACAGCACCATAATGAGGCCAACTTTTATATTCTGAAATGGCAGTTCAATGAGTCGAAAAAGGAAATCTAGTTAAGACTGTTGGTTGAAAGATCAGTAAATACATCTAAAAAATTAACCTTCTGCACAGTTATCTCAAAATAACAACTTATGCTTATGGAAGGAGACAACCTGGTGAGGTTATCTTGCCCACCACCTGAAAATTTTCCTTTTATATACAACTTATGTACATGAATCTTTAAAATGTAAAATACTGATGAAACTTTGGTCATAACAATTATTTGAGCAAACAAAAATTTTCAGGTCTTGAAGATCAAATGGGTAAGATACCCTGGTCATATCTACGGAAAGCCCATTAGGGACATGTGAAGAAAAAAAATTATATGTGTGAAAAAAAAAAAATTAAGTCGTGCGCACGAGATAATTATCTCGTGCACACAAGATACCTAAGTCGAGCGCACGAGATACCTAAGTCGTGCGCACGAGATAATATGTTTAGGTTACTGCAAGCATTTCGCATGTAGTGGAATAGCAGGGTTGGGAAGGGGGACAAAACCGTCAAGATATCCACCTTTCGACTGTGTTTTAGACGTTGTTAAATGCCTTCACCCGAAACTCGTATTTTTCTCCGACTCTGACATATCAATTTTATTATGAACTAAGAGGAAGTGTGTGTTAGGGTAGAGGAGGAGAAGGAGCGGGCGGGGTGGGGGGGGGGTAAGGAGGGGTGCTCGTGAGAAGTAGCCGAGGATTCCCAGTATGACTTGTCTGTTCTGCTACATCTAAAGACGAAATACTAGCGTCTTTCTGGCTGCATATTAAAAATTTCATCATACTGGGCCGAACCAGAGTTGCCCCAGGGGTGTGATTGCCCAGCGCTTTGTTTCGCCCTTCATTGTAAGGTGCTTTGGTTGGTTACCCAAAAATATTCAGCATATTCCAAGATAGGGTACACGTCTAAAGCGGTGTCCCCCTCTCCCCCTCCAACCCCCAACAAACACATTCGGAATGCTTTACGTACCCTTTTCTCCCGAAAATCTTGGAATTTACCTCCCACTGGACGGAGAGGGAGGGGCGTCTCTGGTATTTCTCTTTCCTCTGAGTCTTCTTCAGTCAACTCAAGCTGCATTAATTCCAGCTTGGAGATCTGGCAAGTTAGGAATTTGCCAAGTTCCCAGTTAAGGAACCTACTCCATTTATTGAGCGGGCGCGACAATTTGAAACCTGTTTCCAGTGATTACGTCTCACCCCTCCAAACAGTTACGGGGACACTAGATTATTTGTTTTGCTCCATGGAGCTGACCGATTGCCGCCTACTAACCTACTAATGTAGTTTGTTTTTGAATAGGATAGAAGTGCCCCCCCCCCCCCCCCCCCCACACACACACACACAAACATTCCAAGTCCCAGCAACTCCATCACCCAGTTATCGTCTTGTGGTGAAAAGGAGTTAAGAGCTCTCACAGGTTTCAAAGTATCCCCTCTTCGGTAGAAAACGCTCTTGGTCCAAGGATCACCAGCCCAGACAAGACAACATAGTTAAATTTTCAGGTCTCCTGCTTCGGTGGGGACCGCGCTTGCTCATAGGACACCCAGCCCGATAGACGACCATTTCTAAATATGCCTCACAGCAGAGACTCGATTCACAATATATATATATGTATCGTATAACAGTAGTAGGGCGCATAGCTGTAAATCCTGGGGATGGGTGGTGGGAGTGTACTCCAGAATCACTCTCAGACTATTGTTTCAAACCCTTCACGGAGGAAAGTCTACCGGTCCCACATTCGAGAAAGTACCCCCTCTCCTCGCCAAAATGAATAGGGCCCAAACGTCATCGGCAGATGGCAATAGTCCAAGGGCAAATGACTATATAGTCGTCGGAAAATTTAGCGGTACATACCCCCCCCCCCCCCCCCCCACCCCTCCAATATTTCGGGGTAGATAGTACTAGATACGGTCCTGGTGGGTTGCCCTTCTATGAAGAAGTATCATAAAAGTTACGACAGGCCATCCCGCCATGGGAGGTCCTTCCCAGTGTTTTCTGCTGAGCCAGGCAGTAGAAAGCTCTTCAAACTTAGGATTAGTACTGTCAAAGATTGGTACCCTACATGGATGTATGATGCTTACGTATTAGTGGCAACCAATGTACTTCAGTAGATAGGGCGATACAATACGCACGGCAACCATTGGGGCACGACACCCCCCGGGACGACCATGTTTCGCCCGTGTGTGAACAAATTTGGGAACAGGGAGTCACAAAAAGTGACGTTCTCGACTTCAAGGGCCACAGAAGAGGCAATACATGCAGGAAATTAGTCGTCTCCCCTCACCAGTAAAGACTATAACCCACTCCCTCAAGCTTGGTAAGTCGTGTGCACGAGATAGCTATCTCGTGCGCACGAGATACCTAAGTCGTGCGCACGAGATACCTAAGTCGTGCGCACGAGATAACTATCTCGTGCGCACGAGATATTAAGTCGTGCGTGCGAGATACCTAAGTCGTGCGCACGAGATACCTAAGTCGTGCGTGCGAGATACCTAAGTCATGCGCACGAGATACCTAAGTCGTGCGCACGAGATACTAAGTCGTGCGCACGAGATACTTAAGTCGTGCGCACGAGACAGCTATGTCGTGCGCACGACTTAGCTAGCTCGTGCGCACGACTTACTGAGCTTGGTGGATTGGGTTATAGTCTTTACTAGTGACAGGAGACGACTAATTTCCTGCATGTATTGCCTCTTCTGTGGTCCTTGAAGTCGAGAATGTCACTTCTTTGTGACTCCCTGTTCCCAAATTTGTTCACACACGGGCGAAACATGGTCGTGCCCCAATGGTTGCCGTGCGTATCGTATCGCCCTATCTACTAAAGTACATTGGTTGCCACTAATACGCAAGCATCATACATCCATGGTAGGGTGCCAATCTATGACGGTACTAACTAAGTTTGAAGAGCTTTCTACTGCCTTGCTCAGCAGAAAACACTGGGAAGGACCTCCCATGGTGGGATGGCCTGTCGTAACTTCTATGATACTTCTTCATAGATGGGCAATCCACCAGGACCGTATCTAGTACTATCTACCCTGGAATATTGGGGGGGGGGGGGGGGGGGGTGTATGTACCGCTAAATTTCCCGACGACTATATAGTCATTTGCTCTTGGACTATTGTCATCTGCCCGATGACGTTTGGGCCCTATTCATTGTGGCGAGGAGAGGGGTGTACTTTCTCGAATGTGCGACCGGTAGACTTTCCTCCGGGAAGGTTTGAAACAATAGTCTGAGAGTGATTCTGGAGTAATCTGATTGCTGTTACACTCCCACCACCCATCCCCCAGGATTTACAGCCAGGCGCCCTACTATTATTATACGATACATATATATATTGTGAATCGGGCCTCTGCTGTGAGGCATACTTAGAAGTGGTCGTCTATCGGGCCGGGTGTCCTATGAGCAAGCGCGGTCCCCATAGAAACAGGAGACCTAGAAAGTTAACCATGTTGTCTTGTCTGGGCTGGTGATTCTTGGACCAAGAGAGTTTTCTACCGAAGCGGGACACTTTGAAACCTGTGAGAGCTCTTAACTCCTTTTCACCACAAGACGATAACTGGGTGATGGAGTTGGTGGGACTTGGAGTGTGTGTGTGTGTGGGGGGGGGGGGCTTCTATCCTATTCAAAAACAAACTACATTACAAGGCGCCAATGGGTCAGCCCCGAGGAGCAAAACAAATAATCTAGTGTCCCCGTAACTGTTTTGTTTTTTTTGTTTTTTTTTGGGGGGGGGGGGGGGGGGGGGGGGGGAGACGTAATCACAGGAAACAGGTTTCAAATTATCGCGCCCGCTCAATAAATGGAGTAGGTTCCTTAACTGGGAACTTGGCAAATTCCTGACTTGCCAGATCTACAAGCTGGAATTAATGCAGCTTGAGTTGACTGAAGAAGACTCACAGGAACAAAGAAATACCTGAGACACCCCTCACTCTCCGTCCAGTGGGAGGTAAATTCCAGGATTTTCGGTAGAATGGGGGACGTAAAAGCATTCCGAATGTGTTTGTTGGGGGGTTGGAGGGGGAGAGGGGGACACCACCTTAGACGTGTACCCTATCTTGGAATATGCTGCATATTTTTGGGTAACCAACCAAAGTACCTTACAAGGAAGGTCGAAACAATGCGCTGGGCAATCACTGGGCAGTCACACCCCTGGGGCAACTCTGATTCAGCCCAGTATGATGAAATTTTAAATATGCAGCCAGAAAGACGCTAGTATTTCGTCTTTAGATGTAGCAGAACAGACAAATCATACTGGGAATGTAGTGGGAGGTAAATTCCAGGATTTTCGGGAGAAAGGGGTACGTAAAAGCATTCCGAATGTGTTTGTTGGGGGTTGGAGGGGGAGAGGGGGACACCGCTTTAGACGTGTACCCTATCTTGGAATATGCTGAATATTTTTGGGTAACCAACCAAAGCACCTTACAATGAAGGGCGAAACAATGCGCTGGGCAATCACACCCCTGGGGCAACTCTGGTTCGGCCCAGTATGATGAAATTTTAAATATGCAGCCAGAAAGACGCTGGTATTTCGTCTTTAGATGTAACAGAACAGACAAGTCATACTGGGAATCCTCGGCTACTTCTCACGAGCACCTCCTCCTTACCCCCCCTCCCACCCGCCCCTTCTCCTCCTCTACCCTAACACACACTTCCTCTTAGTTCATAATAAAATTGATATGTTAGAGTCGGAGAAAAATACGAGTTTCGGGTGAAGGCATTTACAACGTCTAAAACACAGTCGAAAGGTGGATATCTTGACGGTTTTGTCCCCCTTTCCAACCCTGCTATTCCACTACAAGCGAAATGCTTGCAGTAACCCAAACATATTATCTCGTGCGCATGACTTAGGTATCTCGTGCGCACGACTTAGGTATCTCGTGCGCACGAGATAATTATCTCGTGCGCACGACTTAAATTTTTTTTTTTTCACACATGTAATTTTTTTTTTTCACATGTCCCTAATAGGCTTCCGTACATATCTTCTCCCAACGAAAAAATTTGTACGTGCGAGTCCTGAATAGAAAATGCCCCAACCCCTGAAAATGAAAGGTATGGATGAAGTTCTTCTCACAGCTGCTCACAACAATTTGAGGCCCCTTCAAAAAAAATTTACAAGTTTTCAAAAAATTTTCTCTGGCTGATAAGGTTTTCAACATGGACTTTTTTAATATCACAAACAGGTACAGAAGTGATTTCTTTAAAAAATTCTGTGATGAAATGGAATAGAAGTATAAATTTTATAGTAAATTTCCTTTCTTATTATACCTACCGAAATTGTTTACAACAGGCTTGCACTACAGTGGAAGAACCTAACTCGGATAAAATACTCTCTATTTTAATCTTTCCCAAGATTTGGGAAAGAAAAGTGGTGTAAAAACACCATGAAAAAATAAGCCAAAACTGGGCCAAGCGCCATCGGCGCACACCCAGTATGGGACGCTCTTCCATAGTACAAATCCCTGACTTCCGTCACAGTGCGCAATGCATCAATTCGTCATTCTTTTGATTCCGAACAACACAAGAGTTATGTGATCAGCGGGGAGGAAGGATTCTTACCCGAATAAGAAGGCGGGAGGGCCTCCATGTAAACAATTTCGGTAGGTATAATAAGAAAGGAAATTTACTATAAAATTTATACTTCTTATCAACCTACCTCAATTGTTTACAACAGGCTGAATAGACAAAAGGCTGGAGGGAATCACATAACCAACCCACACATAACTCAATAGCACTGGGACCATGGACAGAGGAAGAGATCCCTAGGCCTATCAAACCATAGCATCACAAACATTAGAAAAGCCAATGAAAGATGAGGCGCATGGTGTAGTGCGACGCACAGACAGAAAAGGCAGTAACAGCACAAAGCTGGAACCGACCCTGAAAAAAGCTGAAAAGCTTGGATAGACAACATCCCGAGCCGAAGAAAGAGGGCCCCAAGGGTCTCTGTCGGCTCCTGCAACTGTCGCAGAGAAAAGGAGAATGTAGCATTTCTCCAGAAGGCTGCCAGAATAACATCAGTCATCCGACAACATGACAGAGTTATTAAAAGAGGAAGACAATGCACGCACCTCCTGGCAGAAAAAGACATTTGGTAATACAATCACCAGTAGCTAGTCGAGCGGAAGCTGCACGAATAGCAAGACAAGTCCATCAAGAAATGGATGCAGGAGAGATCTGGCATGTGGGAAAACGCATATTCATCCAGGATAAAGGCGTGAACGCCCCCCACCCCCAAGCAGAGCAGCGCCCAAGAAAGTGACCATCTTGGAGTAAACTGCAAAGTCCAAGGCCTTTTCAAGGAAAAGAGCTGAACACGCTTGGAGAGGCAAGGATGAGTGTCGAAACAATGCGGTATCACATAGGAAAAAATGTCTCCGAAGCATGGACAAGTACACATAGCTGGAGACCCCCAGAAACAAACATATACCAGAAAACTCCGCAAGCAGTGTGATCGAAGGAGTGACAGAAGCAACAGAGTGATCACACACCATCGACAGAAGAACCTTCCACTTAGCCACAGAGGCTAAACCAGTGGAGTGAGTGCCTCCTTGAAGAAAAGCAACTCCACTGCGTGTCTCGAAAAACCACTACGGAGGAGACAGGACCCGATAAAAGACATGTGCGAAGGCACAATGAAGTCGGGTCAACTTGAAAACCTCCCGGGCGACTTTGGCAAAGAAAGTCGCGAGGTAGAGGGAGACATGCCGGAACCGCCGCTAACAGAGAGTGGAGCAGAATGATCCACACCCACCGAAGCGACGGGTGTGATCGAAAGGATTCGACGACTGCAGGTTCATATCTGGGTGAGAACCTGAGGCAGAATCGGAACCGGTAGGAAGGTGTAGCCGACAAGACCATCCCAAAGGAGGGCCAGAGCGTCCACGGCGAAAGCCAGAGTATCTGGACACGGGGACACGAAAGTGTCCACCTGATGGTTCCAACTAGTCACAAGAGATCGATGGAACCCGCCATGTGGAGCATCCACCTGGTGGAAATGACCCTGCCCCGACGGGACAGGGAGTCGGCTAGGACGTTCAGGCGACCGGGAATGTGACGAACAGCCACCCCAGCGTGGACATCCTGAGCGAGCAGTAGAAGATCCCAAGCCAATTCGTATATTGGAAAAGAGTGCGTGCCGCCCTGGTACCGAATGTAAGCAACCACCGTCGAATGGTCGGATAACAGAAGGACCTGGCGATTCGATAGGTGAGGGATCCACTGCCTGAAATGCAGAAGAGCAAGAAGCTCCTTCTGGTTGATGTGTAGAGCTGCATGACCCTGGTCCACCATCCCATGAATGGAAAGACCTAGAGGATCCAACGTCGCACCCCATCCGAGATCGCTGGCATCTGCCGTCAGAACGCGATCGGACGTGGGGAAGTCCAACGGAACACCCTGCGAAAGCCACTGGACATCCACCCAGAGGAGAAGGTGAGGAAAAAGATAGTCTGGAAACTGAAGCACCAGATCCAGAAAATCTACATTCGGCCTCCAACGACTGAGCAGAAAGTGTTGGAGAGGTCTGACACGAAGCCAACCTAGAGGAATGAGATCCGTCACCAAACAGCAGAGACCGATTAGCCGGAGAAAACTCCGAGCCGTCGTGGATGTGGACTGGGACAGAGTCGGAGCAAAAGCTGAGAGAATCACAGCCTTGGCCTGGGGAACCGCTACCAAATTGAATTGTGTGCGGAAAGCCATCCCCAGATGATAAAACGACTGAGAAGGGACCAGGTCCGACTTCTCCTCGTTGACTCTGAAACATAGCGACATGAGCAAGCTCAACAGAGTGGCGACATCCGACTCCAGGAAGGCAGCATTGGAATGCCCCTGGAGGATATCGTCCAGATATGCCGAAGTAGTCACCCTAGACTGTATGCGATGGAAAGCTATCACATGCGACATCAGTCTGGTGAAAGACCAAGGAACCAGGTTGAGGCCGAAAGGCATGGCCTTGAACTGGTAAACTCGCCCCAGAAAAATGAACCTGAGATACTTCCGTAACGCCCAATGAATCGGAACGTGAAAGTAAGCGTCTCGCAGGTCGAAGCTGGAAGCGAAATCTCCCTGGTGAATTGAACGGAGGACCGACCGGAAAGTCTCCATGCTGAACTTGGGAGCAATGATAGACTGGTTCAGGAAACTCAGATCGAGAACCGGTCAGCGTCGGCCATCCTTCTTCGGCAACAAGAACAGGCGGGAATAGAAACCCCCTGACCTAATGTTCTTGATGACCTCAATCGCCCCCTTTGTCAGGAAATTGTCTATCTCCGTGGACAAAAGTTCCAGACGTAAAATGTCTGAAGGAACTGTGGTTGGAAAAGGCACCCCAGACAGAGTGGAGTGCTGTCGGAAGGATATTCGCAGCCCGGAGCAAACAACATCTAACATCCAAGGATCGGATGTGATGGTGGTCCACGGTCTGCGAACTCTGCTATCCTTCCTCCAACCTGGGACGAGTCGAGGTGAGGACCTTCATTGCGAACCCCGACGAGGCTCGCGAGAGGAGAAAACACTTCTACTGAATGAAGAATCCTGGGAGTTCCCTCAAGACTGCCGACGCTTACCCTTACCCCTTGAGTAAGAAGAAGAAGCGGTGGCAGAAGGATCAGCCCCTTTTGCTTCGCAGAGGAAGCAGAGGGTACTTGTTAGGCTTGGAACGGCCCGTGCCTACCCTAGAAGGCTGATCAAGCTGAAGAAACAGCAGCTGATCGTTGGAATGACGTAGGACGTCATCCCGGACCATCAACACAGAATCATGGAAAAGTTGCGGACCTGTCAAAAAAGCAGATCAAAGAGCAGCGTACTGCTCCTCAGGAAGGGATCGGCCTGTGTCCCGCACAGAGTCCCTTCGAACTAATTCCAGATTAGCCGTGTTACAGGCATGCACGTGAGTAAGATGCATGAACGACTTGGACAGCACACGCAAAGGAGCCTGTACCTCGTCAATCTTATCTGAAGGCAGATAGGCAGCAAAAGCTGAGACGACGTGATCGGAGAGAGAAAGCATACCAAGCATCTCTCTCGATAAGCCCAATGTGGACTCCAGTCGTCATCAGAATGACGGCAGACTTGGACTTGGAAAGCCCGAGGGAATTGGAGTCCTGATCCAAAACCGTCAAAGTCTGGTAGACCGACGGATTGGCGGAATCGTAGGAACGATAACGAGCCGGAGGCAAAAAGGTGTCAACCCTGGTGAAGAACGGAGCCTTCATAGCCTTGGAACTTAGCTTGGAGTCCAAGGCTGAAAATGCTTCAACCAACTGTACCGAAGGGCACGGTCGAAGACGCCCAGAAGCAGGTTGCTCCATAGACTGTTGGCTCGCGACCGATGATCGCAGCCTGGCTGACACTGTCGACTGGTTAGATGGTTTGAGATCCGGAAGGAACCCAAACACGAAATCAAGAGCTGCCCCCAAGTCCGAAGACTGCTGGCTCTCGACATCAAGCATGTCGGACTCTTCCCCTGAGTCGGAAGACACATAGCCCATCGTGGGCAAACCAGCCGACGCCTCCCATGGTGTCGGAACACCAGGGGATCAGAAAGCGGCCTGTTTCTAATCCCGGGAGGCGGCGCCACAGGAGGCACCTGGAAACCACTCGCTGCCTCGCTGGAAGCAACAGGAAGGCTCGTTGACAGAACCTGAGTGAGTAAGGAGAGGGCCTCCCTAAGCTCACTGCACGTACTGGCCGGTTCGACAGGGGAACGAACCGGCAAAGTGGCTTCACCGCTGACCCTCTGAACCAGCGAAGGGTCACGATCCTCCAAAAGACCCGACATGGGACGACGGGCGGCAGCCGAAAACGTCTGAAGCCAGACGTGTATAGGGGTGTGACACACCCCGAGGATCAACATAGCAGGAACTCATGAGAGTCACCGCTGACCTCTGCAGGGCAGAAGGTCCAGGCTGCACAAAAGGCGGACCCCCAAAACTGGTCATGTGACCAGAATGAGGGACGGAAACGCCACGGAGTTCATAGTGTCCCACTAAGAACAACCGAAACCAATGACAACTGTGGTGCTCGACGGCGCAGAGACCACAGGAGAGGGTCCGGCCGGCAGCCACTTCCAACTTCGCCGAGTTGAAGTCAGGGAAGGCTGAGGCCGATACCCCCACGTCTACACAACCAGACACCGCAGCAGACCACTGCAGGTATAAAACTACTGTGCTCATTGGCTGAGAGGACACAGTATAGGGTTCAGTCGGCAGCCCCATTTGACTTCGCCGAGTGGAAGTCTGGGAAGGCTGAGGCCGAAACCCCACAACCATACTACAGACATCCCTGCAGACCCTGGCAGGGAGAAGCCGAGGCCGGCTAAAAACGGTGCCCATGACGTTGTAGACAGAACAGCAGTAGCGGCAGATATGACGGGAGCTGTTGGAACTGGCGGAAAAGCGGAGAGAGCCACCAAGCTCGGCCTCCAAAGGAGGAGTCACAACCCTAGTGACAGCCTCAGATGCCGACTGGAGAGGGCGCATAGTTCCGGAACCAGGCATCTCTACACCAGAAAACCAACAACTTTCCTTAGTATCCACCACGGTAAAACACTGCACATTCCCCACGGAAGGGGAATAACTCTCACCAGACATGGTCGAATCGGGAAGCCCCGAAACGAAAGCGGTCCCCACCCCCCGCTAGTGCGGGAGGAGCTGCACATCCCCCACGGAGGAGGAGCAATTCTCATCAGACGTGGTCGAATCGGGCGACCCGAAACGAAAGCGTTCACCACCCCCCGCGGGAGCAGGAGGAGCTGCACATCCCCCACGGAGGGGGTCAAACTCACACCAGATGTGGTCGAGTCGGGGGGGCCCCGAAACGACAGTGCCCCCCCCCCCCCCCCCCAGGGGGGGGGGGGGGGGTGCGAGAAGAACTGCACATCCCCCATGGAGGGGGTAAACTCACATCAGACGTGGTCGAGTCGGGAGGCTCCCGAAACGACTGCATTCCACACCACCCGCGTGTGCGGACGAAACGGACACGAGAACGCACCAATGGCGAGGGCAAAATGAATTGCCCTAAAGGAACCGAACTGGAAAGAACAGTGGTGAGAGCAGTAGAAGAAAAAGGTGAACTCAACAGAAACAGAAAGTAGAAGAACACCCTCAACTACGAGAGAAGGTGGCAGAACCCAGACGGCCGACACCGACTCCAATAAAATTTTTTATCACCCGAAAAAATTCATTGTCGAATCGCGATGACACGATGTCGCAAAACATTCGCGAAAACGGAATAGTAATTAATAAACAATGAGAATGTGGTTGAAAATATAAACGAGAATATATAAAACACAGTCCTGTTATTATACGATCTTCAGATCCATAATTCCAGTCACAGGAAAACCATTATCCACGAGTTGAATTATCACTGTTTCATAATGCATATGGCGGTAACACATCCTGCTCGTGCCTCGGATAGAAAAAGAATGGCGAATTGATGCATTGCGCACTGTGACGGAAGTCAGGGATTTGTACTATGGAAGAGCGTCCCATACTGGGTGTGCGCCGATGGCGCTCGGCCCAGTTTTGGCTTATTTTTTCGTGGTGTTTTTACACCACTTTTCTTTCCCAAATCTTGGGAAAGATTAAAATAGAGAGTATTTTATCCGAGTTAGGTTCTTCCACTGTAGTGCAAGCCTGTTGTAAACAATTGAGGTAGGTTGATAAGAAAAAAATTCAAGTGGGAAGATAAACCAGGTTGGTGGAGAGGGAGATAAACTAGCTTATTTTCCCCAGAGAGATGTAGGGAGGGGGTAGATATTGTAGTACATCGGAACCAAATATTTCCCATAATGCAATTTGGTTAATTCCTAGAGGCCCGATGGGAAAACTTTGTAATATTTGAAATTTTGATATTTCGACATCAGTGTGTAGAGGGTTAAATATGGACAGTTCAAATTCATTTGACTAAACAGACAAAGAAGATACAGTGGAGCCCACTTAATTGGATATCTCTTAACTGAATAACCCTGTTAATTGAACATAATTTCCCAACACAAAACCATTTACCACACTTCCAGTACAAATTTGACCTGTTAATTGAATATAGGTTATAGAGCAAACCCATGTTAATTGAATAAAAAATCTTGCAACATGTCGAGAAATTACCCTAACTCTCCCTTGTTTTCCTTTGTTTAGAGACCTATTTGGCCTCAGTACATCCAATACAGGCATTTAATCTATTATAACTTGTTTGACAGAGCTCTGTCAAACAAGATATAATAGAATGAATGCTAAGTTTTTGTCTAGAATACAGGAAAGTGACACAATCCCTGTTAATTGAATAATTTTCATTGGCAAAGTGGCTGTTCAATTAACAGGGTTCCACTGTACCACAATACTGTTAAAATAGGTTTTAAAGGGTCAAAGTTTCTGTAATAAAACAAATAAAATTCACAGTTTTGGGATATCTGTTCTATTATCATCAGATCTTCAACACTGAATGACCTTGTCAATGTGACATCATGGAAGGAATTATTGTCACACCAAATCATGTTCAACACAGTTTGGTGTTATGCAACTACTCTATCAGTTTAAGAGAAGTGTGCATACTATAACAATAACTTCAATGAAAGTTTTCTTGAATAAGCTTGTCAAATGCAGATGACCAATAAAATTGTGGAGACAAAACTAGAATGAAGAATGGAAACTGATACAATGGAAATTGTACAGTACAAGCTGTAATACATAGCAGTTTAACTAGACAATTGCAAGCTTATTCTTATATTGCTGTGAATAATAAATAAAGCTATTTCATAATTTCTTGATAAGGTCTTTGAGAGAGTTTTCCTCATTGTCAGGTACTGATATCAAAAATCCCAGAAAGACTAAAATTTTCCTGCACTTCAGTAACAATTTATTTTGTTTGTCACTGCTGATAACCATATGAATACATTGGAAGCTGGAACTTAAATATTATGTACCGGTAATCATCAATTGGAAGCTGGTGGTCATAAGAATAAGAATTCAGATTTGGCTAAAATTTTACAACACTGGACAAGTTAGTTTTGACTGTATAATTTCTGTATGCATCAGACATTATCAACTTCCTATTGAAGTTTCTTCATTACTTACTTTGTTTCAATTATCTTATTCCTTTGACAAAGATTCAACCAGATAGAACAAAATAACAATCCAGTAATGTTTGAAAAGTCATTCTGTAGTTTGATTTTTATTATCATATTTGCAAGTAGTGTATGTTTTGTCACTGGATATTCTAATGACAATCGAGAATTGATGAGGAACAGAATGTATAAGATAGAAAATCGTCTCAGTGTATTAGAAACTTTAATAACTCAACAGTTACAAACATTTGACCTTCAAGCAAAATTATTAAATCTGCTAACTAAACAACTTCAGTCCGATGATGATGATGATGATGATGATGATGATGATGATGATGATGATGATGATGAGGAGGAGGAGGAGGGGGATGACAATGAAAAGGAAGAGGAGGAGGAACAAGAGCATGAGGAGAAAGAGAAACAAATGGAAAAAGAGGAAACAGATGATAAAGCATGGGAGGAGGATGGAAATAATGAGATGGAAGAATACAATGAAAGACATACAGACAATAAGAATAAAGCTGGTGATGGAGAAAGAAATGAGGAGAAAAAAACTAATGGAGATAATGCCAATAGCATTTCCAAAAAACAGAGTTATGATGACAGAAACAAATCAACATTTAATGTCGAAAAGATAGATGAAATTGTTGACCATGATAATTATGATGGAAAGAGTAAAAGAAATAATGAAAACAAAGATAATGTTATTCATGAAAGTAATGAAAATAAAAGTGGAGATGAGAATAATAATCTTGATATCGACGATGAAAATTTGAACAAAGATGAACAAGAAAAAGTTAATGAAGAAAATAACAGTGAAGCAATATATACAGAGGAAGGAGAGGATAATATGGGATACAATGACAGAGACGAGCAAAAGGAAACAGATGACACTGACCAGAAAATAAACAAACATGCAAAGCAAAAAACTGATGAGTATAACAAATCAAACAATAAGTATGACATATCTCATGATGAGAATAAAGAAAAGATACCAACCTCACATCAAGTCAACAGTTATACTGGAGCTAGGGATCAGACTTCAGTGAAGGGAGAAAAGACTGATAACATTGTTTTGCCAGTGACCCACTCTGAGCAAGAAAATCATAGAGATGAACAAATGAAACAAAAAACAATAAGTGGGAGAGAAAAAAACACAAATTATGATGAGACACCTAGTTATGATTATTATAACAACATGGATTATGAATATGATTATGGAAGTGATGCGAGTACTGCAAGATCCAAGCAGGTTAACACCAATAACAATTATAACTTGCAATTTCATAATCAGTCCATACATATAGGAGACACAATTAGCAGCAGACATACAAACGCTGTCTACAGAAATGCCAACTTCAATGAGATTCCTGGCAATCAACATTCTTCTATACAGAGAAGAGGAAGAAGATTCAGAACTCCAAGTGTTAGTGCAAGTACACATATTAAAAGCAGAAAACTGCATGATGCTACAGCTCAAAATGATTATTTTATGAGGATGGCAAAAGTAATTGAGAAGAGGTTTCCTATAGCTAATAATGTGTAGACAACACAGTATTTTTTTCTTCCAAGCAGGCCTGGCATTCTTAAAAATGTAGGAGGGCTAAAAAGCGATTCCCTCGCATGCTCTAGGGGAGCGATTAGCACTCCACAAGCTTACAAAGGCCAAAAGTAGCAAAGTGAAGTTTTACTATTAACTGGTAGAGTGCTGGAAGCCCATATTTGGGCTTTACTCTGAGGTGAAGTTACTGCAACTTGAAGGCTTCATACTCAGTGGATGTGCTTTGTATTATCTTTGAAGTGATATTATTTAGTCTGTAAGGACTTGTCTTGTTACAATTTATGGGAGAGTTTGTTACAATTTATGGGAGAGTGCCTACAGGCACTCTCCCATAAATTGTAACAAGGCAAAGATATGTGAACAAATTTTGATGACCAAAAATAATTTAGCACTCTACCAGTTAATGAATTCTGCTAATGGGCTTTGTACATTTTATTTGGAGCTTCTAACAAGGTAGTCTCAGTAAGATGGCTACACTGTCCTTCCCACACCTCTGGTCTTCGGCAAGGCAGGGAGGTGTGAGAGGGGCAGTGTGGCCATCTTGCAGAGACCACTAACACAGCAGATATCTAAAACGTGGGTTTTAGGAATAGGCTGTTATGGTAATCATTATTTTCTAAGGCTAGTTTTCACCCTCCTTCAATTTTTTTTAAGGCGAGCAAATAAATCGCTCTGCTGAAAATGCCCAGCCTGTCCAAGGAGCCCAAATTAGTTCTGAACAAAATATGAACAAAATAAAAACCAATTGTTGCTTAAAAAGTAATCACAGTTTTTCTAACACAACTTGAAGCAACAATAGCAGCATTATAAAAACAAAGTTGTCATTTCTATCATATTATTAATATTTATTGGTATTTAAGGTTACCTTCAGGACCTATGACAATATCATAACCACAACTCAAGTATAAAATCGAGTTAAGCCAATCATTTACAATTATATTGCCCACTTTAGAAGACTCACACACGAGAGCATAACCTGTGTACCATAGTAAAGTGCTACTCCACTTCCTAGGTTACCTCGGGGATGTCATTTCTTTCAAAATATAAATTCTGCCCCCTCTGTCTCCCTCCCCAATTGGAACAGGCCTGAGAAGCAATTTGCAATGAAAGGAAAAACACTCCAGTTAGATGCTGTAAAGGAAAGGTTACAGTTTGTAAAGTAATTCTGAAGTGGATAGGAAAAAGTGCCCACTTATGAAAAACTAACATAAACTCCATACCAGTCAAAGCAGGATACAAAAGCATTAACCCTTTACCCAACGTAATGGCCAAAACCGGCCAGCGCTATTCTCAAAAATCTCCAATTAATTTTCTTTATTTTTTCATTTTTTGTCTCAAAAACATAGGTTATGACCCCTCGTTGGAACGAGCTCGACGAGCTCGTTCCAACGAGGGGTCATAACCTATGTTTTTGAGACAAAAAATGAAAAAAAATAGTTAATCAAGAATTTTTGTTGCAAGTGTCGTCTGCTTTTCATGTTAGGCAAAGCATTAATTTTCAGACCATGGTCTATTGTTTGTTTCAATCACTGCTGATAAAGCCCTTCACATTTATCACCCATAAATATATATAAACATATAGTGTTTTCAAGTAAAAAGTTTATTCTATGAGTAGGATTAAGAATGAAATGGCAAGTCGGTTTAATTCTTAATTCTACGAGCAGAATAAATTTTTTATACTACATGTTTATTTTGTTTATCCCATAAATCTTTTACAGGGCAGTCGCGGGAAAATCGTGCTGTTACTCGTCACAAAACACAGCGAGTAGTGAGGAGCACATTGGTCCAATTCAAACAACAAGCAAAATTGCCCTAAATAAACAAGGGCGAAGTGATACATTTCTGTCTAAAAATATTCCCCTACAAACTTGAGCTAAACTTGCAAAAATACTTTATTATAAAATGAACAATCTTTCTTATTTTCGTTGTTTATTTTCTCGTCGTCAATTCTACTTAAATTTTATAAACAGAGCAGATGACATGTGCATTTATTTATTTACACTTTCCTAATTTGGAAAATGAAACGTCAATCATCATTCCCCTGCCTTTCTCAATCAAACTTGTATGCTTTTCAACGCAGGGTTTCGATTGATTTAATTTGAGTTTTCTTTGTTAATTGTTGTTCATTTTATTGTAAGGCACAGTTGAAATGTGTCATATATTCTAAAACTAAACATTTAAGTGGCAGTCAGCATATGATAAACGTTGGTTCATTATGTCTCCCACAAGCCTAAGACAGGTCACGATAACATGAATGCGATGGAGGTCAACAAGTCCGTCTTTACTGTAGGAATAAATTCTTTCAGTGTTAAGTCTATGGGAAAATTTATCACCCTACTTGGTGAATAAAGCAAAAATTTATCCAAAGCTTTTATTGTTCGAATAAACATCCATTTATGGGATAAAATAAATTACCCCTTTATCTTACGAATCGGTCACATCTGCCACTCAATTTACAAATTGTGCAGTTTAATAAGAAATTTTGTTGAAACAATTCAACAAAACCATATCATGTCACCCGTCATTGAAATGAGCTTATCTTGCTCATTCCAGTGATGGGTCACATAATGTGGTTTTGTGGAAATTTTTTTTAACTTTGCCCCCTCAAAAAGGTAATTAAAAAAAATAACAAATTGGAAATCGTGGGCATTGGGTAAATATTTCTAGAGATGTGAGGTGACCTGATGCCACAAGAAATATATATTTCCATGAACACAGGTGTGATATATAGAATAAACGTATAGTGTTTTCAAGCAAAAAAATTATTCTACAAGTAGGATTAAGAATGAAACCGACGAGCCTCTGGCAAGTCAGTTTCATTCTTAATTCCATGAGTTGAATAAATTTTTTACTTGAAAACACTGTACGTTTATTTTGTTTATCCCATAAATCCTTCACAGGGCAGTCGCAGTGAAATCGTGCTGTGTTACTTGCTACAAAACACAGCGAGAAGTGAGGAGCACATTGGTCCAATTCGATCGACCAGCAAAATTGGCAAAAATAAACAGGGCGCAGTAATACATTTCTGTCTGAAAATAATTCCCCTACAAACTTGAGCTAAACTTGCAAAAATACTTTATTAAATGAACAGTGTGTGGTGTTTTCTACTGGCATTGTGTAATACTTTCAAAAAGATTTAAAGAAAACAACAATTGAACTATTAATTATGCTACACAAATGCGGTAGAGGTCAGAGGTCAACAAGTCTCTCTACTACAGGAATAAATTCTTTCAGTGTTAAACCTACCGGGAAAATTTATCACCCTACTAGGTGAATAAAGCAAAGATTTATCCAAGGCTTTTATTGTTTGAATAAATGGCCATTTATAGGATAAATAGTAATATCACATCTTCTAAGATGATCACCAATATTTTAAACATGTTTCACTTTTTTCAGCAAAGGTCTTTTAATTCAATGTCTGGTATTGTTCCATATATATATGATCACTATTATGTTTCTATACCAAATGTTGTATCCAGACATGTTAACTCTCCCACAATTCCTGGGAAAATCCTGGAATTTCAGTGTAGTTCCTGGCCTCCCGGACGGGAATCAGTTTTGGAACAAAAATCCCGGAAAACAACAGTCAATATTTTGTTCCCGTTGTAACTTATGAAAAACGTTCGGAGTCAAATCACACGCATTTCAAACTCTGGTAAAAACTCACGAAGCAGTAAAATAAGGATTTAAGTTACATTTATTAAAGAAAAGGCTATTTTATGATATATATTTCAACTGTGTTCATGTTCATTTCTGGGTTTTTTCTTCGGAGATTCGTGATCAATGTGCGAGTGTCGAAGTAAAAATAGGTGACTTACTTTCAAAAAATTGAAAACTCCACCTTCATTTAAATGCAGTTTTTGGAAATTAAAATATATGAAAAGGAATTAAATAATATATATTTATTTATTCCTTCATAGAATAGCTTTAATTCTCATCCCTTTTCCAAAATCAAAACGTAAACAACTATTTAGCACAGTTTAAAAGTAGGTTAAAGTCGCTTAGGATGCCGAAAAATTATGACTGCACATTTAAACAGAATGGACTTATTTTCTAACACTACATTTATTCTGTTGTGCTGACTACAGAACTGTAAACTGTTGTCATGTATCCAGAAAATTTTGAATGGAATTAAAAAAAAATGCTTCAATGATGAAAAGAAAAGTTTTGTGTAGGGCACAAACGTCCCACATGCATGAAGTTTGATAAAGATACTTTCTAAGTACATATGTTCTTGAAGTAACTGAACTGAGGGACATCTTTTCCTGTTAACATTTCCAGACTTTGGAAATTATTAGCTAAGTAGACTTTGATAAGAGCAAACCACAGGTGGAGGTGCTCTGTGGGACAGTGTGTATGTGTGTGTGTGTGTGGGGGGGGGGGGGGGGGGGGGAGGGGGGAGGGGGGCTCATGAAGAAGAGGATCCTGGGGGGGGGGGTCAAATCAACAGTTATTTTATGATTTTTCAACATAGCATAAATGCATCAGCACAGTTGACAACTAGTTCTGGATATAACCTGGAGTTAAGAGTGGTCCATGAGCTGAAAATTCACAAGTTTTTTCTTTTATTTTGTCCCTGCACAAACTTTTCCCTGAAATCCATCCCATTTCCCTGAAAATCACCCTCAGGTTCCCTGAAAAATTATTCTGGAGGTTAACATGTCTGGTTGTATCAGAGTCTTGCTCTTATTTCTAAGGTCAAATCTAAACAAGTTGAGAACTTGAGATACTGCATTAGAAACAAGAGCCAGAGACTCTGAACCAGCATTTTGCACATAAACATTATGGTGATAAAAGATTTATCTTACAATTTTCAATTGTAGAGCCAATAACTTGATTAACTAGCATTTTAGATTTCAGTTTCACAATCATAACATACTGAGCATTTAGGTCAAAACTGTTTATGCCTGCTTTGACCCTTCAAAGTCCCTGAATAAATTTAATGAGTGCATCTGTACAATATTCCAATAAAAGACTGTGCTTGAGGTCCCGAGTTCGATCCCCGTCCGGGATGCCCTGCATTGTATTATTGGGCAAGGCATTTTATCCCGGTTGCCTACATGGGGGCACGATGACGCCATGTACTAAAGCATACTGCACGTTGATGGTGCACCTTCTTCAACTGCTGTAATCCTGCTTGAGCAGAGCTTGAACAGAGTTAGTATGTTGTGGAGCTGACAGGTGCTCGTCGATGTTCGGTGGTTCTCTCTGGGTACTCCGGCTTCCTCCACCCGTAAAACTGTCACGGTTACGATTAGCCATTGTGCATAAGTATGCGACCTTAAACACCAATAATTAAATAAATAAATATTAAATAAAAGACTGAGCGCTGTAAGTGCATGTTTTAACTTGAATGCTTCCAATGATTCAGATAAAGAAACATAAAAGCACTGTGGTTTTAAGATTTAATAATTATACTTTGAGAAGAGTTTTCTTTTACCTTTCATATATAAAAATGTATACGGTCTCTTGCAAATGCTTTCAAATACTAGTAATATTCTATAAATAGTAATGTCAACAAATTGTAACTAAGCATCTGCTTGCACACTGCAGTTGTGGATACAGAATTTATATTGGGCCTATGATACACAATTTATTTGGGTAATTATGGACTCAATGCATGCTTATTGTAAGATAAATATATTGAATTGTGCTGTTGTCATTGTTCCACAAGTCTATATTCCAGTGGTAAGGACACCAACTTGGGCTGGAATAGGGAGCCACTTTCCTTTCCCATCCCCAAGTTCACAAATTATGAAAATACCTGGATCAAAATGAAAAGAAAAGACACAATATCTTTCATATTTGGGATTTTATTTCATCAGTGGTTTCAGTGCTAACCTACCCTCTGCATACTGATGTCAAAATATAGCAATGTCAGGCTGTCTGGGGGCGCGGTGGCGTTGCGATAACCAGTTCTCGTCAAAGTTAAGTTAAGGAACGTCGAGCCCGGTTAGTCCTCGGATGGGTGACCATCTCAGCAATCGATTCGGACTCCCGCACTGTGTCCTTGGGCAAGGCACTTAACCTCGACTGTCCACATGGGGGCACAATGACGCCATGTACTAAGGCGTACTGCACGTCGATGGTGTGCATGTCTTCAACCAATCTAACCCTGCTTGTGCTGCAGTGCAGAGTTATGATGTTGGGGAGCTGGCAGCTGCTCGTCGTTGCTCGGTGGTTCTCTCCGGGTACTCCGGCTTCCTCCACCCGTAAAACTGTCACAGTCATGATTAGCCATTGTGCATAAGTATGTGACCTTAAACACCAATAAATAAATCAGGCCATCTAATTTTCCCATAATGCAACTAGGAGTAAGTTTGAAAACTGAATTTGTTAAATTCTTAACTGCATTATGGGAAAAATTTGAAGCTTGGAATTTTGATATTTCAATATCAGTGTGCAGAGGGTTAATTTAAAAAAATTAATTAAAACCTGAATGTTGTTTTTAAATTTATTACATGCTCAAAGGAATGGTCACCTCAATTTTAAAATATAATTTCTGTTTAAAAATTTTTTTCTTTTCAATTTAACCCTTTACCTAACGTAACGGCCAAAACTGGCCACCGCTATTCTCAAGAATCGCCAATTAATTTTCATTAATTTTTCATTTTTTTTCTCAAAAACATAGGTTATGACCCCTCGTTGGAACGATCTCGTCGAGCTCGTTCCAACGAGGGGTCATAACCTATGTTTTTGAGACAAAAAATGAAAAAAATTAGTTATTCAAGAATTATTTTTTGCAAGTGTCGTCTGCTTTTCAGGTTAGGTAAAGGGTTAATAGAGAGCACCTATTGGTATCCTGCAATAAATGCAAGAAAATTATTCTCATTGACAGGAACATTTTGAAAGCCAAGTAAATACAAAAAACTAAAGAAAGCTTTGTGATTCAAATGTAGTCTTCCTGCACATTTCAACAAGAGTCTGCAAGAATGGGGATTTTTTGTCCTTCTTGAAAGGACTTTTGTGTTTGGGGAACTTTTTTACCTACACCCAATTTTACATGTCATCTGAATATGGGCAATTTATTTGGAAGAACCAATATCTGGTTCACTTCAATAATGTCCCAATATCTATGCAATGTATTGTAAAATAAAAATTAAGAAAAGGGGAGAAAACTTAATCACTGTTTTGGGGATTTTTATACAGTGTGAAAACTACTGATTTGATCAAGCGTTCCCCCCTTAACCTGCTGAGTATTTTCTTGAATTTCTCATAAAACAAAATCCTGGATGTTCCAAAGCAGCCATGACTTGATTTGATTAAAAATTCAAATGAGTCTGGGATAAAAAAAGCATCGTAAAGAGTACTACTCCTGTTTATTGGTCCCAAATTTCATTAATATGAGGCAGTACCATATCTTGTGGCAGTGTATTTTTGTTCTGGGCAGGAAAATCCATTTCAGCAGAGTTAAACCCTTTAATGGACACTGATGGCAGTCGCAGTAAATTTGAAAGTTGTATTGCCTTGAAAATTTTCCATGAATTAACTTTTCAGTCTCAAGGCCTGTATAATTAGCTTACATACAATAAGACATTGGGAAATGTTCTAGATACACCACACATGGAATCTGGATTATGCATAAGAACATCATGTAAAATGCATCTGATTGGATGTTACGCATATGAGTGATGTTTATTTATTGGTGTTTAAGATGACAATCAAAGTGATATGACGTGAATGAAATGCTTTGACACAAACCAGTGTCAAGCAAGAAAGTTATCACACCACCGAAGGTGATGTTTTTCTTTAAAAATATCAGCTTCATTCACTTACCTTTTAATCATGGTATAAATACAGAACACAACTCAGGTAAAGTATGGGAGACAGGAATCAATGACCCTTGATAAAATTTTCCTGTATTTCATGCGCACCTTCAGGGCACACGAAATACATGGAAAACTCCACCTCGTGTCGTTGCTTCCAGTCATCCGTACCCTTCCCTTGTCTTAATATTCCTAGGAGTTTCTCGGCTTAAAGTAATAATATCTGGTGATGTGACACTCATTGAGAGCTCCTCTCCAAACCACCCCCACTCCCAACCCCACTCCCAACAAAACTCTCTATTAACAGTGGTGAATCAAAAGCAACTTGAGGTCCTGACAAGTAACTTTATACTTCATAGACCATCTGGTAGTTTAGCCAGGGGTTTGTGAACTGCTAATTGCTTTTTACGTCTTCAGGTTTGTACTGGTCTAGCAAGTTTGATTGTTTATTGGGGTTTAACAACACTTTCAACCAGTGTCATATCATGTCAGAGAGTTTTATGGCTGGAGGAAGCCGGACTACATGGAGAGAACTTCCAGGCAATGACAGCAACTGTCAGACTCTTAAACTTACTAACCTGGTACGAGCAGTGCCCCCTGACTTAGTACACAGTGCTACTGAGCTCCCACACATGTACTTGGGATGAAGTGTCTTGCCCAAGGTCACAACACATGTGACGCAGATCAAGAGCAAACCATCAACCTTTCAATCTCAAGTTCAATGCTCTAACTATGGAGCAACTGCACACCCTGCACTAACAAGTGTTAATCCTTTTTAGAATAAACCACCACTTTCTTAACTTTGAAAATGAAAAAATTAGAAAAAAATTCCAAGATTTTTAAATAAATCAGTGCAAAATTTAACCATTAGGCCGCAATTGAAAAATTCTTAGATTTTCATCCAACTTTGTTTTCAAACTGGGGTGGGCAGGTTAATTTTATTTTTTATTTCACCCAAAGACTGGATAATCCAGAACAGCCCTAGGGACTGGTGGGTTTGGGGGCATGGGGATGGGCGATATGGGTCTAAAACCAACAACAAGAGATTATGCAGCCAAATGGGAATAAAATTTAAGTAACAAGACTCCATGAATGGTTCCAATAGGTACTTCCGTCATATATACAGTACCAGCAAAAATCAGTGTTCTGAACTTTTGAACTGTCAGTGTAATAATCAAGACCGGTCAGCAGTTGCGAACTTGTGAAGTTCGCAAATGGCCGACCGGTCATGATTATTACACGGACAGTTCAAAAGCTCAGAACATCAAAGCTTTGAATGTACCTAAAAGAGGATCGTCTTCGTTGTTTACTTGAGGTAGGTCAACTGACTTGAACGTCATTTTTAATGACTTCAAGGAGAGGGAGAAGGGGGTCATCTCAGTACGCTTAATAAATTATTATGGATTATTTGCGACGATTAATCGATCCCTAAATTCAAGAATCATGACAGCCCTAATTTTAAGTTCTGTGACTTTGCAGGTGTATCTTGGCATATCTTGGCTGCTTATATAGGCAGTTAAGAGTTGTCTAGAGACAACTTCCTTTGTTCTTGAAAACCTGATGTTGAGTCATGAGCTCCAAGATTTGACTAAAGTCAAAACTGATCTTTAAGGGTTCAACCATCAGATGTTTCAGAAACTTAATTACATTATTTCAACACAACTGCATGCAGGTAGTACTTAACTACATTTTTCATTTTATTCTTTGTAATGAGTAAATATCAGATCAATGTTTTCACATGAGTAAAATAACTTCAGCTCATGATATCCTGATGAAACTGTTTTAGAGTGTGGTTAATCAGATTAAAAAAGAATATTCCAGAGTTCCTTCTACAGAGCCGAAGACATGTTGTTATGTGATACATTGCTGGAAGAAGCTCCACAACCAACAGCTTATCATACAAAAGAGCTTAATCAGGAAAAAACAAAGCAATATAACAATGTAATTCTCATTCCAGAATTTTTGCTGTCACTAAAACAGTTAACCCTTTACCTAACATGAAAAGCAGACGACACTTGCAAAAAAAAATTCTTGAATAACTAATTTTTTTCATTTTTTGTCTCAAAAACATAGGTTATGACCCCTCGTTGGAACGAGCTCGACGAGCTCGTTCCAACGAGGGGTCATAACCTATGTTTTTGAGACAAAAAATGAAAATATTTTGAAAATTAATTGGCGATTTTTGAGAATAGCGCTGGCCGGTTTTGGCCGTTACGTTGGGTAAAGGGTTAACCAATGGTGTCCAAATACTTGGCATAATAAATGTATGGCATGAAAAACATAATTGCATCATTTTTTATTGTCTTTACCATTTACCAATTAAAATCTCCCCCCCAAACCAGATCCTAAAATCCAAACCTAATGTGTTTGTCTCTTCAGTTCCTAATCCAAAGAGAGCAATAAGGTAGGTACTAGTGGAGAAACCTGAATTGTTACCCTTCAAAAATATTAGGTAAAGTTTAGTTAGAAAAATAAATGCAAATCCATGTACAAGTTACAATTCTATTTATGCATAAAATCCTGTCAGTTTATCATCAAATTAATTGTCCCAGTGCCACAGCTTATTTATCACTGACAGCTGGGTTACATTTATTTAACCCTTAACCAATCAAATCCAGTGGACAACATTCATTTCTTGCAAAACTAAAAAAAAAATTATTGGCCTCCAAAAAATAGCTTATGACCCCTTATCAGAACGAGCTCATTGAGTTCATTCCAGTAATGGGCCAGAAGCTATATTTTGGAGGAGAAATGGACTGCATAGGCAAATGTACTCAAATTGGTTTACAAGAGCCAAATCAGGAAAAATTTGACCTGTTAATTGCATGCATGTTAAAGAGTAAACTCCTCTAAATTGAATAAAAAATACTGTGTCTATCAAAGAATTTCTCTGACGTCCAGAGAATTCCAAATATTTGTAGAGCCATCATCCCTCAGTGCTTTCAGTATAAGCATTCACATCTATTTTATCTTGTTTGTAAGGGCTCAATGAGCTCTGCCATACATGATATTTTGAATAAATGTTAAATGCCTCAAGGCAGCAAATTTTGTCTCAATCGGTCAAGGCAAGGTGGGGGTCATACTATACCGACACTGTTCTAGTTGAAGGACTAACATAACACTAGATGCGTCTAATGTCTCTTTCCTAGTCAAAATACCCCTATGTGCCAAATTTTGTCTGCATCGATTAAGGCTGACTGTTACTTTCTGGGTCAAATTACCTGTAGGTGCCAAATTTCGTCTCAATCGGTTGAAGCACAGTGAAGTCTGATCATACACCCCCCTCTCCCCCTGCACTGATTGAAGGGTTAATGTGACATCAGACATGATCAGCACCTATCCCGTGTCCCCTTTCCTGGACAAAATACCCCTAGATCAGCTGGGGCACTGTCAAGTCAAAATATATCCGATGTGGCACAGGTTGAAGGGTTAACATGATGCCAGTCGCAAACAGGACCCATCCCATACATGGCATTCCACAGCATGGGATGGGTCCTCATTGGATTGACGTCATGTCCCTTTCCTAGTCAAATCAGACTTAGATGCAATGTTTTGTCTTGATAGGCTGAGGTAAAACAGAGTCACAAATTCTCCAACATTGTGCTGGTTGAAGAGTTAACACATCAGATGCGATCAGATCCCATCCTATGTCCCTTTACAGGTCAAAATACCCCTGGGTGCCAAATTTTGTCTCAATCGGTTGAGGCAAGGCAGAGACACACTATACTCAGTGTTGCTCTGGTAAAAGGGTTAACACAACATTGGATTGTGGATGTGATCGGAACCCACTACATGCCCTTTACTGCTCAAACTTTCTCAAGGTGCCAAATTTTGTCTCAATCAACAGATTAAAAATCGCCAACAGACATAGGATGTTGTGCTAGTTGAGGTAGGAGCAATCGTGACCCATCCCATGCTTCTTTCATGGTCAAATTACGCCTTTGTACCATATCTGTCTCAGTCAGTTAAGCCTACAAATAAATTTAAAGAAATTGTTGCACAGGTTGAAGGGTTAATGTGACACTGCATGTGATTCAGACTCCTCTGATATTCTTTTCCTGGTCAAATTACCCCTCGGTGCTAAATTTTGTCTCAAAGGGTTCAGGCACGGTGGAATGTGTAGCCTACAAACAAATGCAAGAAGCCAGACAGAGAGGCAGAGAGTAAAAGAGAGAGAGAGAGAGAGAGAGAGAGAGAGTGAGGAACATTTTGTTTTCATATATTAAGATGTATAAATTTCTCAGCGACTTCCTTCAAGTCAACATAAATTTGGTTGTACCTCAGAAGAGGTATTAGAGTGGAGCCCACTTAATTGGATATCTCTTAACTGAATAACCTGTTAATTGAATATAATTTCCCAACACAAAACCATTTACCATACCTCCTGTACAAATTTGACCTGTTAATTGAATATAGGTTATAAAGTAAACCCCTGTTAATTGAATAAAAAATCTTGCAACCTGTCAAGAAATTACCCGGACTCGCCCCAGTTTTCCTTTGTTTATAGACCTATTTAGCCTCAGTACATCCAATACAGGCATTTAATCTATTATATCTTGTTTGACATAGCTCATGGAGCTCTGTCAAACAAGATAAAATAGAATAAATGCTAAGTTTATCTGTGGAATACTGGAAAATGACACAATCCCTGTTAATTGAATACTCTTGTTAATTGAATAATTTTCACTGGCAAAGTGTCTATTCAATTAACAGGGTTCCACTGTATAGGCCTGGAAAGTTATCGGGTAAAATATTGAAACCTGACCAATATCCCAAAATAAACCTGAGTGAATAAAACACACTTTTCAGAGGTGTGATTTACTTTTTGGTTGGTATGTTTATATCAATTTTATTGGTGTTGAAGGTCACTTTCAGCATCCATGGCTATATTATGACCACAGCACCAGCATAAAATGGAACTTTTGCCAAATGTTGCAAATTATACCACCCAATTCAGAGAACTTGCACTCCAAGAGTTTGTTACTCGGTCCTATTCTGATAATAAAATTGAACCTTTTCGATTAATTTGGGCATTGAAACAATATGCTTCAATACTTATCCACTCAGGACATTTTGAGGCCTAATATTTCACGGAAATTTAAATTTTATAGTAAATTTCCTTTCTTATTATACCTACCCCAATTATTTACAACAGGCTTGCACTACAGTGGAAGTCCTTAACTTGGAAAAATACTCTCTATTTTCTTCTTTCCCAAGCGATTTGGGAAAGAAAAGTGGTGCAAAAGCACCAAGAAAAGATAAGCCAAAACTGGGTTGAGTGCGACCATCGCACACCCAGTAGGAGACACTCTTCTCCTTGTACTAATCCACGGCTTCTGGAACCAGTGCACAGACGTATAACCAATGTGTCATTCTACTGAATCCGCCAACATTGGAGGTATGTGATTAGCGGGGAGGAAGGATTCTTACCCAAAAAAGAAGACGGGAGGGCCTCCACATAAACAATTGTGGTAGGTATAATAAGAAAGGAAATTTACTATAGAATTTAAATTTCTTATCAACCTACCTTACAACTGGCTGAATAGACAACAGGAGGAGGGAATCACATAACCAACCCCAACATAACCCAACTGCGCTGGAACCGTGGACAGAAGAAGAGTTCCCTAGGCCTATAAGACCATAGCATCACCACCATTAGTAAATGACAATGGGAGATAGCATATGGCCCTGTGTGACACACAGACAGAAAGGACAGTACTAAGAACAGGGCTGGAAATGACCTTAGAAGAACCCTATTGACTAGTGCTGATGACAGCCTGAGCAGAAGAAAAAGGTCCTCAGACTGCTCCTGCAACTGACGCAGATAGGTGTAGAAAGTAGAAGCATTTCTCTTAGTAGGCTGCCTGCATAACATCCGACAACTGACGGAGTTAGCATAAGCCCAGGAGGTAGACAATGCACGCACCTCGTGGGCAGAAAAACGATTGGTAATACAATCGTCAGTCGCTAGATGAGCGTATGACACGCGAATAGCAAGACAAATCCATCTACAAATGGATTGAGGAAAAATCTTCTGTCGACCAGCGATAAGAGACAGAAATATATCTTTTCCTATCTTTCCTATGAACTGCGTCTGGTTGAGGTAAATGAGAATTGCACGAAGCGAACAGAGCAAAGGGTCATTACCCTCAGCAGAAGGAAGAGCCCTGATACAGATTAGAGGTTGAGTAGTTTCTGGCATCTGATTCTTGGCCAGAAAGGAGCAATCAGTGGTAAAGGAAATGTATACATAAAGATCATTTTTTGTTGTTGAAATTTGTATTTGCATGTGGCCTTCCACAGAACAGCACTGAATACTTAAAGAGCCCACACATATATGGTTTACATTTGGAAAAACACATTTACAATGTGCAACATGTATTCAAAATCGGTTCATTAATGTAGGAGGAGTTGCACAAACAAGAATCCCATTTGAAAACCCATAATAAATCAAAGTTAAAGGGAGATAACCTGGTTAAAATTGTCGCAGATCAAAAATTTGGGAATATGCGTATGTTCACTTAGTTGTGATAATGTTTGAAAGGTTTCGTCAAAATTGATTGATAAATGTAGGAGGAGTTGCACGCACAAGAATTTTATGTAGAAACCCATAATAAATCTAAGTTAAAGGGAGATAACCTAGTTAAAATTGCCACAGCTCAAAAATTTTGGAATATGCGCATGTTCACTTAGTAGTGATGATGTCTGTAAACTTTCGTCCAAATTGATTGATAAATGTAGGAGGAGTTGCGCACACAAGAATTTCATGCAGAAACCCATATTAAATCAAAGTTCAAGAGAGATAACCTGGTTAAAATTGTCGCAGATCAAAAAGTTTGGAATATGCACATGTTCACTTAGTAGAGATGATGTTTGAAAGGTTTCATCAAAATCGGTTCATTAATGTAGGAGGAGTTGCGCACACAAGAATTTGTTCGAACGGAAAGACATAATAAATCTAAGTCAAAGGGAGATAACCTGGTTAAAATTGTCGCAGATCAAAAATCTTGGAATATGCGCATGTTCACTTAGTAGTGATGATGTCTGAAAAGTTTTGTCCAAATTGATTGATAAATGTAGGAGGAGTTGCACGCACAAGAATTTCATGTAGAAACCCATAATAAATCTAAGTTAAAGGGAGATAACCTAGTTAAAATTGCCACAGCTCAAAAATTTTGGAATATGCGCATGTTCACTTAGTAGTGATGATGTCTGTAAACTTTCGTCCAAATTGATTGATAAATGTAGGAGGAGTTGCGCACACAAGAATTTCATGCAGAAACCCATATTAAATCAAAGTTCAAGAGAGATAACCTGGTTAAAATTGTCGCAGATCAAAAAGTTTGGAATATGCACATGTTCACTTAGTAGAGATGATGTTTGAAAGGTTTCATCAAAATCGGTTCATTAATGTAGGAGGAGTTGCGCACACAAGAATTTGTTCGAACGGAAAGACATAATAAATCTAAGTCAAAGGGAGATAACCTGGTTAACATTGTCGCAGATCAAAAATCTTGGAATATGCGCATGTTCACTTAGTAGTGATGATGTCTGAAAAGTTTTGTCCAAATTGATTGATAAATGTAGGAGGAGTTGCACACACAAGAATTTCATGTAGAAACCCATAATAAACCCATAATAAATCTAAGTTAAAGGGAGATAACCTAGTTAAAATTGCCACAGCTCAAAAATTTTGGAATATGCGCATGTTCACTTAGTAGTGATGATGTCTGTAAACTTTCGTCCAAATTGATTGATAAATGTAGGAGGAGTTGCGCACACAAGAATTTCATGCAGAAACCCATATTAAATCAAAGTTCAAGAGAGATAACCTGGTTAAAATTGTCGCAGATCAAAAAGTTAGGAATATGCACATGTTCACTTAGTAGAGATGACGTTTGAAAGGTTTCATCAAAATCGGTTCATTAATGTAGGAGGAGTTGTGCACACAAGAATTTGTTCGAACGGAAAGACATAATAAATCTAAGTCAAAGGGAGAAAACCTGGTTAAAATTGTCGCAGATCAAAAATCTTGGAATATGCGCATGTTCACTTAGTAGTGATGATGTCTGAAAAGTTTTGTCCAAATTGATTGATAAATGTAGGAGGAGTTGCACACACAAGAATTTCGGAAAGACGTACGGACGGACGTACAGACGGATGGACGGACGGACGGACGTACAGACGTACGGACATACAGGGCGATTCCTATATAGCCCCCACTTCTTCGAAGCGGGGGTATAAATATGCGTGAAGGCACAATGAAGTCAGGTCGATGTGAAACCTCCTCAGGTGACCTTCAAAGAAGGTTGTGATGTAGAGGGAGATGCACCAGAACTGTCGCCAACAGAGAGCGGAGCTGTATGGATCAACACCCACTGAGGTGACATGGGAGCGATCAGATGGATTCGACAACTGCAGGTTCGTATCTTGGCTAGAACCTGAGGGAGAATCAGAACCGGCAGGAAGGCATAGCTGACTAGACCGTTCCAATCGAGTGACAGACCATCCACGGCGAAAGCAGAGGATCTAGACGCAGGGACACAAAAGTGTACACCTGAGGGTTCCAATGAGTCGTAAAACGATCGATGTGGGGACGACCCCAGAGATCGCAAAGCAACTGGAACACTGCCCTGTGAATCGTTCACTCAGTGGAAATGAACCTGCCCCGTCAGGAGAGGGAGTCGGCTAGGACGTTCAGATGACCGGGAATGTGATGAACAACCACCCCGGCGTTGACATCCTGAGCGAGCAGTAAACGATCCCGGGCCAATTCGTACATGGGAACCGCCTGCCGCGCTGGTTCCAAATGTAAGCAACCACTGTCGAATTGTCGGACAACAGAAGGTCATGACGATTCGAAACACAGAAGAAGAGCAAGAAGCTCTTTCTGGTTGATGTGAAGAGCTGCATGATCCTGCTCCCATACACCGTGAAGGGAAAGACCAGAGGATCCAATGTCGCACACAATCCAAGATCGCTGGCATCAGCCGTCAGAACACGATCGTACATGGGCAAGTCCCAACGGAACTCCCGCATAATCCACTGAACATCTGTTCAGGGAAGAAGGTGACCATGAAGAGATGGTAGTTAACAGAAGCACCAGATCCAGAGGATCGACATTCGGCCTCCAACAACTGAGAAAGTGTTGGAGAGGCCTGACATGCAGCCGACCTAGAGGAATGAGATCAGTCACCGTACCGTTGAGACCGAGCAGCCTGAGAATACTCCTACTCAGAGCTGTCTCAGACGTGGACTGTGTCAGAGTCAGGGTGAAAGCCAAGAGAATCAGAGCCCTCGCCCGGGGAACTGCCACCATATTCAGATGAGTATGGAAGTCCATTGCCAGGTGACAAAACGACTGAGAAGGGACCAGGTCCGACTTCTCCCCGTTGACTCTGAACCCTAGCGACATGAGCAGGCTCAAGTGTGTCGACATCTGACTCCAGAAGAGCAGCATTGGAATGCCTCTGGAGGATACTGTCCAGATACGCCGAAGTAGTCACCCTGGACTGAATGCGATGGAAGGCTATCACATGCGACATCAGTCAGATGAAGGCCCAAGAAGCCAGGTTGAGGCCGAAAGGTATGGCCTTGAACTGGTAAATTCGCCCCCAGAATAGCAAACCTGAGATACTTTTGCGATGTCCGATGAATCGGAATGTGAAAGTAAGTATCTCGCAGGTCGATGCTGGAAGCAAAATCTCCCTGGTGAATGGAGCGGCGAACCGACCTGAAAGTCTCCATGCTGAACTTGGGAGCAATGGGAGACTGGTTCAGGATACACAGATCGATAACCGATGTGAGTCGGCAATCCTTCTTCGGCACCAAGAACAAGCGGGAATAAAATCCCAATGTTGACGACCTCAATCGCCCCCTTTGACAGGAGAATGTTTATCTCCCTGATCAAAAGTTCCCAAACTTGGGTTGGAAGAGGCACACTCGATGGAGTGGGGTGCCTCAGAAAAGATATCTGCAGACTGAACCGAACAACTAACACCCAATGATCGGATGTGATCGTGGCCCAACGGTCTGCAAACTCGGATATCCCTCCACCAATCTGGGACGAATCGAGGTGAGGACCTTCATTGTGAGCCCCGGCGAGGCCCTTGAGAGGAGAAACCACCTCCTCTGTTAGATGAAGGATACTGAGACCTCCCTCTGGACTGCTGATGCTTACCCTTACATTAGTAAGAGGAAGAAGCGCCGGCAGGAGGATCAGCGCTACGCTTCAGCAGCAGAAGGGCGTTTGTTAAGCTTGGAACGTGCCCGGCCTCCAACAAAAGGTGGATCAAGCTGGTGAAGCAGCAGCTGATCTTTGGAATGATGCAGGACGTCATCCCGGACCATCGCCATGGAATCATGGAATAGTTGCGGATCCACCAAAGAAGCGGATCGAAGAGCAGTGCCCTGCCCTTCAGGAAGGGAACGGCTTGTGTCCAACACAGTGTCCTGGCGAACTAAATCCAAACTAGCTGTGTTACAGGCATGCGAGTGAGTAAGATGCATGAGCATCTTAGAGATCACATGCAAAGGAGCCTGTATGTCGTCAAACTTATCTGGAGGCAGATAAGCAGCCAAAGCAGAGACAACGTGATCCAAGAGAGAAAGCATGCCTATCATCTCACTGGATAAGCCCAACATGGACTCCAAAGTCGCCATAGGAATAACGGCCGACTTGGCTTGGAGTCCTGATCCAAGACTGTTTGCAGACCGACAGATTGGCGGAATCCTAGGAACGATAACACACAGCCAGGGGGGCAAAAAGGTATCAGCCTAGTGAAGAATGAAGTCTTCATTGCCTTGGAACTCAGTTTTGAGTCCAATGCTGCAAAAGCTTCGACCACTTGTACAGACTGGTACGGTCGAAGGCACCCAGAAGCAGGGTGCTCCACAGGCTGTAAGCGTGCGACCGATGATCGCGGCCTGGCAGAAACCTCTGTCTGGTCTGACAGTTTTGAGGAACTCAAACACAAAGTCAAGAGCAACCCCCAAGTCAGAAGAATGATGGCTCTCAAAGTCAGGTGTGTCAGACACATCGCCTGAGTTGGAAGACACATAGCCCAGGTCAGGCATATCAGCCGATGCCTCCCATGGTTTAGGAACACCAGGGAGATCAGAAAGCAGTGCCTTGCTTCCAATCCCAGGAGGCGGTGCCGCGAAGGGTGACTGGAAGCCACTAGAAGCCTTGCTGGAGGCAATGGGAAGGCTCTTGGAAAGAACCTGCGTGAGCAAGGAGGGGCCTCCCTAAGCTCACAACCCTTATCTGCCGGTTCGACGTGGGAATGGCCCAGCAAAGTGGCTTTGCATCTGACCCTCTAATCCAGCGAAGGGTCACGATCCTCTAGAACACCCGATGCGGGGCGATGGGTGCAACCGTAACATCTATAGGGGTATGAAATACCCCCGAGGATCTGAAGTGCGGGAACTCAGGAGAGTCAGTGCAGACATCTGAGGGACAGAAGGTCCAGGCTGCACAAAAAAATACGGCGGTCCCGCAAAACTGCCCGAAGGACCAGAGTGCGTGGACAGAAGCGCAACACAGTCCACAGTGACCCCACCATGGACATCTGAATCCAAATCAAAAGCTGCTGGGCTCGACGGCTGAGAGACCACACCAGAGGGATTGGCCGGCAACCACTTCCAACTTCGCCGAGTTGAAGACATAGAAGGATGAGGCCGATATCCCATATCCAAGAAGCAGAAATCCCTGCAGACCCCTGCAGGGATAAGCCGATGCCAGCTGAAACGGCGACCGATGACGTCACCGACGGAGAAGCAGCAGGAGCGGGTACATCAGTAGCTGTTGACAAAGGCAGAAAAACGAAGAGTGCAACCGAGCTCGGCTCCAAAAGAGGAGTCACAACCCTAGTGACAGCCTCAGATGACGACTGGAGGGGGACAGTAGTCCCGGAACCAGGCATCTCTTCGCCAGAAAGTCAGCAACTACCGCGGTATCCATGCCATAAAAAGACTGCAAAACCCCCAGGAGGGATATAACTATCTCCAGACAGAGTCGAATCGGGAGGACCCGAATGACTGCGTTCCCCTTCCTGCGGACGTGGGAGGAAAACGTCACATGCCCGAACTACATAACAGATGGAAGCCCATAAGGTGGAGGACCACCCAGCCCACAGGGTCTTTCAAAAGAACACCCAAATAAAGTGGAGCATGAATAATGGGAAACTTCAACATGCTATGACACCAAAAATGGCCTGCAAGGTATCGTCCTAGGCATATCTGGCGAGAACAAAGTAGATGGGAAGGTGAACCCAAAGAAAAAATAAATCAGGACACCCCAGCTACCAGAGAAAGGTGGCAGGAAACAAAGGCCCAATGGGTACAGAAAAGTACCCCAACAGCCAAAAGGGAACTGGCAGAAATTCTACCCTCAACAGAGGGGAGAAAAGCTGCCACAACCGCTCCCAGATGACACCTAACTCAGTTAAAAGCAGAACCTAAAGGGTTTGCATTAATGAACAAAAACCAAAACGGCACGGTACACAAACATCGTGTGCGAAATTGGTATAGAGATTTATCAAGAAAAATACAGTGAATAATCGAGAGAATATATAAAAACACAGCCCTGTATGTCTGGATAGGGAAGAAGCAGCTATGAATCCACATATCAGAACAGGAAACATCGCGTTAACATCGAATCAAAAGGTATCACTATTGAAGAGCGAGACGATCTGCATCCTTGTAAGATGGTGGAAAAAAATAGAATGACACGTTGGTTATACGCCTGCGCACTGGTTCTGGAAGCCATGGATAAGTACAAGTAGATGAGTCGCACTCGACCCAGTTTTGGCTTATTTTCTCTTGGTGCTTTTGCACCACTTTTCTTTCCCAAATCGCTTGGGAAAGAAGAAAATAGAGAGTATTTTCCGAGTTGGGGACTTCCACTGTAGTGCAAGCCTGTTGTAAACAATTGTAAGGTAGGTTGATAAGAAATTGGATGATGCAATTCATAAAACAAATATGAAAAGCATATCTAACTATATAAAACAGAATTTGAACATTTAAATGAAAGTGTCAATGACACTGTAGCTTAACTTGACTGTGTGTAGTGTTTGATGAAAAGGATAATGTTCAATGTTTATGAAAGGATTAGGAAATAAGACTAGAATTGTGATAATTGAGTATATGTTAATTTCTGTTCCCTATATGCTATGTTTTCAATAAGAATAATTTGAGGTGTAGACTGTACTAAAGAATTGAGGCCCGGGTTAATGTGGCCCTCACAGTTAATGTATGTCAAAAAAAGTTACCAAGTTACAGAAAAATCATTCCAAAACGAGTCATCCTACCAAGTAACAGTGAAATCCCATCATAAATATAACTTGTAGACTTTGCTAAAGGAATCTAGATCATGTGACAGTTCGGCGGTCATAGTTGACTGATCATGACCAAAATAGGAGAGTCTCATCTAGATATCATACCAAGTTATAATGAAATCCCTTCATAAAAACAACCTGTAGACAGTGCTAAAGGAATCTTGGTCACGTGACCAGGCGGCGGTAACGGCTGACCGATCATGACCAAAATAGGACAGTCTCATCTAGACATCATACAGAGTTATCCTTCCTAGTTACAATGAAATCACTTCATAAATATGAACTGTAGACTGTGCTAAACAAATCTAGGTCACATGCCTGTGCGGCCATGACAGTTGACTGATCAAAGACATTCTCATCTAGACATTATACTAAGTCATCCTACAAATTTGCAATGAAATCCCTTTATAAATGCAAGCTGTTGACTGTGCTAAATGAATCTAGGTAATGTGCCTGTGGCCATCATGGTTGACTGAACCTGACCAAAATAGGACGTTCTCATCCAGACATTATACAGAGTCATCCTACAAAGTTACAATAAAATCCCTTCAAAAATACGACCTGTAGACTGTGCTAAAGGTTTTCAGGTTTTGGGCCTGTGCAGTCGTCATGATTGACCGATCGCGACCAAAAGAAGGCGTTCTCATCTAGGCCTTATATGGAGTCATCCTACCACGTTACAGTGAAATCCCTTCATAAATATGACCTGTAGACTGTGCTATAGGTTTTCGAGTCAGGCTCACATACCCATCACAGTTGACCGATCGCGACCAAAAGGGTACATTCTCATCTAGACATTATACGGAGTCATTCTACCAAGTTACATTGAAATCCCTTCATAAATACGATATGTAGACTGTGCTAATGGTTTTGGGGTTTCGGGCTCGTGCAGCCATCACAGAAGACCGTTCGCAACCAAAAGTGGATGTTCTCATCTAGACATGACATCGAACCTGCACATGAAATTTCATGATGATCAGACAAGAACTACAGGGTGTAGCCTGTGCTAAAGAAAATGTGAATAGACTTCCGCACGCATAATGGCAATAGCTTATCTTGGCTTTGTCAAGTTAAGCTGAAAATGATTACCAAGTGTGTACTTCATGCTTCTTTCAACACAGCTCTTTTCACAACCTTGGCTGATGATGTTTTGAGCAACAATTTTAGGCTGGACAACTGAACAACTAAAATGTACTACTAACTGCATGGGTAACTTAACTGCAGGATATGTATAACCTATAATGTAACCTATAATGTAGGTTGGTTTGTTTATTTTTTATTTTTTTGGGAGGGGGGGGGGGGGGGGGGGTGGCATATCTTCAGTTATGCTAGATTTCTCAACTAATTTTCAATGATAAAATGATAATGTGATATATGAAAATTCTTACTGAAGATTATAACAATTTACCCTCTACACACTGATGTCGAAATAATAAAAATTCACATTGGCATGGCGGGGGTTCGAACCCACGCCGAGAGAGCTTCCTTCGGCACCAACCGCCTAGCGAAACTATACTGAACCAAGCACACCACTCGGCCACCGACAGACCCCAATTGTCTATACTGAACCAAGCACACCACTCGGCCACCGACAGACCCCAATTGGGGTCTGTCGGTGGCCGAGTGGTGTGCTTGGTTCAGTATAGTTTCGCTATGCGGTTGGTGCCGAAGGAAGCTCTCTCTGCGTGGGTTCGAACCCCCGCCATGCCAATGTAAACAAAACCAGCATCCTTTCTTAATTCTATGGCATCCGAGAAATTTGAAAAAGACAAGTGTCGCTGATTTCTTCTGAGGTGCAGTTCGTGGAATTAAGTACTTAGATGCAACTATCAGATGAATAATTAAATAATTGAGTATTCCGTGTGTTCTGTACTGGCCTCGTATATACTTGGTTAACTAGCATTCCCTTTTGGGGTCTGTCGGTGGCCGAGTGGTGTGCGTGGTTCAGTATAGTTTCGCTAGGCGGTTGGTGTCGAAGGAAGCTCTCTCGGCATGGGTTCGAACCCCCGCCATGCCAATGTAAACAAAACCAGCATCCTTTCTTAATTCTATGGCATCCGAGAAATTTGAAAAAGACAAGTGTCGCTGATTTCTTCTGAGGTGCAGTTCGTGGAATTAAGTACTTAGATGCAACTATCTGATGAATAATTAAATAATTGAGTATTCCGTGTGTTCTGTACTGGCCTCGTATATACTTGGTTAACTAGCATTCCCTTTTGGGGTCTGTCGGTGGCCGAGTGGTGTGCGTGGTTCAGTATAGTTTCGCTAGGCGGTTGGTGTCGAAGGAAGCTCTCTCGGCGTGGGTTCGAACCCCCGCCATGCCAATGTAAACAAAACCAGCATCCTTTCTTAATTCTATGGCATCCGAGAAATTTGAAAAAGACAAGTGTCGCTGATTTCTTCTGAGGTGCAGTTCGTGGAATTAAGTACTTAGATGCAACTATCTGATGAATAATTAAATAATTGAGTATTCCGTGTGTTCTGTACTGGCCTCGTATATACTTGGTTAACTAGCATTCCCTTTTGGGGTCTGTCGGTGGCCGAGTGGTGTGCGTGGTTCAGTATAGTTTCGCTAGGCGGTTGGTGCCAAAGGAAGCTCTCTCGGCGTGGGTTCGAACCCCCGCCATGCCAATGTAAACAAAACCAGCATCCTTTCTTAATTCTATGGCATCCGAGAAATTTGAAAAAGACAAGTGTCGCTGATTTCTTCTGAGGTGCAGTTCGTGGAATTAAGTACTTAGATGCAACTATCTGATGAATAAAAATTCAACTTGCAAATTTTTCTCATAATGCAACTAGGAAATTAACCCTTTCAATCTTGTTTAATTGAGCTCCATCGAACAAGAATGAATTGGTTAAATTCAAAGTTGCATTATGCAGAAAATAGGCAACATGACATTTTGTTATTTTGAAATCAGTGTGATGAGGGATCTTCAACGACATCCCAGTTTATAATAAAATTTACAAATAAGAACAGTAAATTAGATCCAGACCAAGTGTTGGGAAAGGTTGAGACTCAATTTATTGGACAAGTTTCATAAGTTTCACTATAAACTGGGGGACAAGTTAAAGATTCAATTATCTCTTGATCAAAAACCCAATATGAGATGTCCAAATGGGTTGAGAAAGAAAAGGTGCTTCTTATGAGGCCTCAAATTACCTTAAAAAACAATGCATTAATTACTAAGGTGTCTGCACTAAAATAGTTCCTAACAATTTAACTGTTTTGAAAAACAGAATTTTCGGTGAAAAAAAAGACCAAAAAAGAAGACCAAAACACCAAATGCCATATTTGTGCAAAAGTAAGGGGACAGCCAGGAGTCAGAGTGGAAGTCTCACGCAAAAATATAAGTGTGTACACTTGGATCTAAATCTGGGATATTATGGAATGATCTTGCATTATCAGTGTGATTTTAATGGTCAGAAAAAGAGTGAAATCATGCAATCACTCAAATTCCTATATACATGAAGAAAGTTAAGCAGATAAACCCAATTAGTTATCTCATTGTAAGCAAACAACTGCTATCTGTATAGTGATTAGAAACAGGGGAGGCATATTTCCTGCTGAAAACTGCACGAGATATGTAAAACAATTACCTGTTCTAATTGCCGCTGTTGTCTTCGTTTTTTCTTTTGTTTTTTAGAAAGTCTGAAATTATAAATTATACAAAGATGACACAGGTCTATAGATTTATTTAATTATTGATTGGTGTTTAATGCCATTTTCGATATCTGGGATCTCCTCATGTCGGAGAGTTTTATGGGTGGATGAAGTTGAAGTACCTGGAGAAAACCTCTGAGGAGTGGTGAGCAAATGTCAGACTCCCCAACATAATAATTCCGCACAAGCAGGGTTAACATTGGTTGAAGACAAGTGCACTATTGAAGTGCAGTACACCTTAGTACACAGTGCCACCATGCCCCCGCGAAAGCAATCGAGATTAAGTGTCTTTTCCAAAGACACAACACAGCTACTGCTGGTTAGGATCAAAGCAATGTCAAATGATTTTCATTTTATGAATTTTTCAGAAAATTTATTTTCACCTTCAAGGCAATTGCAGGAAGTTAAAAGGAAAAAAACATTCAGATCTTTGTTCCAACTAAAATATGATACATTTCTGAAAACTTCCCTTTTGTTTTTCATGAGAATCCTTCAAAAGCATTTTCACGGTTTTAACAATTTTGCAGAACAAGAAACAATTTAATTACAAAAATTTAATTAAATACTTATCAGCTTCTAAATAACGCAAAACACATTTTCATTTTAATTACAAGCAAAAAAATGAATTAGTTTTATCCAGGATAAAAAATATTCTGTCTGAAGAAATCAAAAGGATCAATTAGGAGTGTGCTTTTCACTTACACAAACCTCTCAAGAAAGGCAGAAAAAGATTTAAAAAAAAGCAGATGGTTTCATTCTTCAAAACATTTTTTTTTGGCGGGAGGGGGGAAGACAGGTAATTAATAGAAATTTCATTGTGTATTGTCAAAACACTGCTAGGCTTAAATGCTACCAAAGCAATTACCTGAATTCCCAGGTTAGTTATGGTAGTGTTCAAGAGGCACGACCTCCATTGGGCAGGGGTAGCACTTTTCATGACAGGACCATCTTTCACACTGGTCCCCATCTGAAGGAGTCAGGACACATAAAGCTGATTCAAAGAAGGAAGAAAAAGAGAAAAAGAGTCCTTCAGGGGTGCCCAAGGCTCTGATGCCTTGTTCAAGAGCTGAAGAAGGAATGAAAGGAAGGAGGAGAAAGCAGTTATCACTTCTACTCCCTCTTCCACTGCCCCATATTCACCCATTCAGTTTACTCTGATGGAAAGACTGTAGGAGCAAGCTGGACAGCAGGAAAAATTAACTCACCACATCTCTTACTCCTACTAGGAAGTTCAGTCTCTCTATAAATCAGAGACAGAATCCAACAATGACAAGATTGACACCACAGAGGAATACACTGAGTTTCTACAGCTTACTACCAAGCCAGAGATCCTGGCCAAAGAATCTCCAGAAAAAAGTTCTTTGGCCAGGGATTACTTCTAATTGAAGGGGTATATTTTGTTAATAAAAATCAGAATTATCTTTTACTAGGTAGCAGGGTATTTTTAATAAATTGTGAGAAAATAATGATTATAATCAAATTAGTTGGTAATCAAGATAACCTTAAAGTCTGTTACTGCAACAGCCAATTAATTTCTGCTAATTCAAAGGGGTAATCAACATCCTCAAAAAGAAGGCATAACTGACAACTTGTCTTGATTTTTCATGTTTTCTGATCCAGTTTTGTCATAAAGTAATTCATGAGCTATTTTCAGGCAATAATAAAGCCTTGAGAAGAAATGGAATTGTTGAATTGTTGTTTTTTCTTTCAGTGAGTTGAACCAGTGTCATCAGTGATACTTTCCCCATACATGATCAATAAAAGGGCCTTACTGTCAACATATGATACATGTATATGAAAAACTAGTAAAAATTTAAATGATCCTAATGAATTGATTCAGCTGTTATCCCATTGAACAATTTACTCAAACATTATCTTTGTATGATTCTTACACTTGAGGTATTAAGCTATATACAAGTTTATTCTTGTTCTCTGTTATGGAACTAAATAACTCAGTGATATTTAAATAGAACTATCAATAAAAGACAGATGTTGCCCTTGGGCAATACCAGTATTTCAAAACTGTCAACCTCCAAAAACAACAGTATTGTAACAACAGTATTTGACAATTACACGTCAGGATTTCCATTGTAAATGAAATGGTTTTGTTTATAACACATGGTATGCAACATCCAAGATACTTTGAACACTGTATGGAACAAAATCAGAACAATTATTATTTACCTTGTTATTTAGCACATTTTTTTGTTTGTTTTGTTTTGTTTTTTTGGAGGGGGAGGGGGCATGGTGGCTCAGTGATTAGAGCACTGAACTTCAAACCAAAAGGTCCATGGTTTGATCCGGTAACTGTGTAGTGTCCTTGGGCAAGGCACTTAATCCTGATTACCCACCAAGCCAGAAAATAAGCAGACTGTCATCTTCAAAATGAGGTCCCCAGAGGGTGAATTTAGTAATGCTACCCTGCAAAGCAGGGTAGCATCACTAAATTTACCCTCTGTGAACCTCAATCTAAATCAGGGTCTCAAAACTAAACAGAAAGGGGTACCCAGGGGATAAATTGGCCGACTGTATGGGATAGCATCATCAAATTCACCCTCTGGAGACCTCATTCTGCAAATGTCAGACTGCTTATTTTCAGGCCTGTTACCCACGTGGGAGCATGGTGGCACTAAGTACTAAAGAGTACTGCATCTCAATGGTACACCGCCCACAACCCTGTTTGTTATTACCTGCTCTTGTTATCTCCAGGTAGTCCAGCTTCCTCCACCCATAAAACTGTCTGACATGAGGTGACCCTGGCTGTCAAAAGTGTCATTAAACCTCAATAAAAAACAACAACACACTTTTCAATTAAAAATAATTTAACATTTCATTTTGTCTTACTAAACATAGCTCATATCACCAAATTTGAAAGATATTTACAAACTCATTATTACATGTGGGGATTGATCGTAAGTTATGTTTTAGAAAGAAACAATTTATTTACACCCAGGGTTCCCCCAGAATATTGAAAACAAAACTCAAGGACTTTCAAGGACCTTTTTGATGAAGATTCAAGGATATTCAAGGACCGTCTCGAGGCTGAAACATCCTAAGGCGGAAACGTCCCAATGGCAATATCCCCTTTACAATAAGTAGTCAATTGTACCTCGGTTCACAAGTTGTGAACCGAGGTAAAATTTACTACTTATTGTTTGTCAAGCAAACAGGTGCGCACGTTTTCATCACTGTGGCAACTGTTTCATCTGCTATGAAAGCCCTCATTTCAGTCGCATCTGTTTCCACCCAAGATTGGGCAAGTGCGAATGGTTTCATGTTTGGGTTTTTTTCAAAGTATTGTTTGGCATATAAATTTGTTTGCGAAGTGCACAGTTCAATAAAATCATTGTCAAAAAATTTACTGAAAATGTCCAACTCACGCTCGTTGCCATCCACAGAAAACTGAATGCCTGTGGGCTCGTCAAATGTTTTTAACCATGGGTGGTGGAACGAATCCCCCAAATTCAATGTTTTGTCAACATGAACACACGTGCTTGATTGATCAGCTGATTCGCCGGCATTTACATTTTCTTCCAAATTGCTTTCACACGACTCAAATTCGTCTGACGAGTCTTCTTTGATATTTCTTATGAAAGAATATCCAGGAAAACCATCCTCATCCAAATCAGAATCCTCAATAATGTCATAGAAAGTTGATAAATTATTTTCAATTGATGACACCATTTTCCAAACAAAGTCGAACTGGGACGTTTTGTCCCCCTGTCGGACAAAGTATTGGAACACGTGCGTTACTTTATATGGAAACTCAAGACGATTCCGGTGGAAATCAAAAGGTTTTCATTGGTTGTTAAACATAATTCGACCAGGGAAGCCCCCCTCTGTACTAATAAACATGAGCCGACTGAATGCTAAGAGTTAATTAATATTAATAACACCTACTTGTTTGGACTTGTCAACAAATTTATTCGTTCTTTTTCGGGCCGCTATTATGCTTGTGATAAATCGGCGATCAAATTCAAGGACATTCAAGGACCTTTTACTGATATACCTCGTTTTCAAGGACTTTCAAGGCCTTGAAAATAGCTTTTCAAATTCAAGGACATTCCAGGTTTTCAAGGACCCGCGTCTACCCTGTACACCGTTTGGCAGATTTTAAAATGCATTTTATATGATTATTGACAAACAGAGAATTTAACCTACAATATCTTAGTTGATAGAGTCATTTGTCATATTTAAGTCTGAACAAAGATCTAAATGGTTTTCCTTATGAAATAACTTACTGCAATTGCCTCAAATGGTGAAAGTGAAAATAAAATATATCAAAAATTCATCAAAGAAAATGATTTGACATAATTGGGTCTGTGGCTAGTCACCGTCAGAATCCAGAAGACTTAAGACTGTACTGCATGTGTTAAAATTTATAAAATCTATAAACCTGGGAGCATGTTGGCTCAGTGGTTAGAGCATTGAACTTCAAAAATGAAAAAGTCCACAGTTTGATCCTGACCAGCATTAACTGCATTGTGGCTTGGGCAGGGCACTTAACCCTTTACCTAACATGAAAAGTAGACGGCACTTACAAACAAAATTCTTAAATAACTTCTTCTTTTTTTTATTTTTTGTCTCAAAAACATAGGTTATGACCCCTCACTGGAACAAGCTTGACAAGCTTGTTCCAAAGAGGGGTCATAACCTATGTTTTTGAGACAAAAAATGAAAAATTAATTGGTGATTTTTGTGAATCGCCTTGGCCGGTTTTGGCAATTATGTTGGGTAAAGAGTTAATCTTGATTGCCCGGGTGGGGGCATGGTGGAACTGTGTACTAATGTGTACTGCATGTCAGCGGTACACTTGCCTTCCACAAATGTTCATGGGACTCTGCCTGACCAAATATGACAGATTTAAATGATTATATTGGAGGACTAAATATAGGACCTATCAAATAAGTCTATAAGCATGAGGAATTTAGTGGTTGTCAAAAGCATTTTCTGACTGATTACAAAATTTATTCACTTACAGGCGTTCAGAACATAAATTCAATTAACAGGTCATGTTTGAACTGAAGGTATGGTAAATGGTTTGGTGTTTCTAAGTCATATGCAATTAACAGTGTATGCAATTAAGAAATATTCAATTAAATAGGCCCCACTTTATCTATTATGTTATTACTTATGTAGTTTGAGAGGAATAAACTTAAAAACATTACACTTAAAACTAAAAAACAATATAATCTATCCAATGTATATAAAAACTGCCCCCACAAATTTATTATTTATTATTTTTTTTCATATTCTCCAAACAACCAAAGGCCCCTCATGTGAACAAACTCTGCACAAGCTTATAATCAATGTTTTATGGAAAAAATTAAAATTAACCAGTATTTAAAAAGAACCTTGATCAAGCTATAATCTTATTGTGTTCGAGAAGTTTGAAGGTTAAAAGTTAACTCCATGTTAGATTCTACTATCAGAAGGCACATAAATACCAATACAACTGCTGAATAGAAAAATATTTCAAATTATGCATGCTTCAAATTACCATACAGGCTAACCTCATCAATTAAGAGTTCCCGAATGGTATTATCTTCTTGAATATTATCTATTAATTTTTTGGTGTTTGATGTTATTTCCAGCAATTATGGCTATATCATTACAGCAATACACTCAGGTATAAATATAAATTTAGCTGTTTACATATATGTTGCCCACTTTATAAGAACCATACCCTAGGAACTGGTCTCCAGTGTAGCAGAATATCCCCTCATCCTCCCAATTCCATCCACCCCAGAGAAGAGAATATTCTACGATAATATCACAGTATGATTTGTGCCAGTTTCAATGTATATATATACATATATACAGTTCGGATGTTTGGTTGAAGGAAAAAGTCTACTTACACTATATACATTTATTGAAGTCTATCATATCACATATTTATTTACACATCTCTCAAAAAAATATATTTATATATATATTTTTTTGACTTGTTATAATATCTTTCCCATCTGAATTTTTATGTAATTCTGTTCTTTCTATTACTCACACTATTTTATCAAAAATTTAACTCCTGTAACTTTTTGAAATGATTTCAAGAAAATGTCGATTTTATAGCATCTGACAGTTACCATGGTAAAGCAAAACTTGTCTCCTGCAGTAAACAGGTACGGCTCCACTTCCGGGAGTTCTTTTGAGAATGCAGAATATTATACTCAGAAAAGATGACCTGCATTTGCACTTGTCAAGATGTTCAGTAATGCTTCAGTCCTACTGCCCTTAAGAGCAAAAGGGCTGAATCATGGCTGATTTGTCTTATCATTTGTTCTTTATTCTGTTGTATCAATGAATGCCACAAAACTATTTATGCAAAAAAAATGAAAACAGGGTTGAAAAGGTTCATTAACTGCTGGAATGCTGCTTTTGGATTTTCCTGCCTGAGTCAGAAATCTCTTGCCATTAAAATAAATCAAATCTGAGGATATTTAACCAATTTTCCCAGGTAAATTGTATAGAATTTTTAACCAATAATTTTTCAAGTTAAATGTTCAAGAATTTTTTGGTGAATCTAGTCACGGCTGCTTCATTACTCCACAGGCTAAGAGTTAAGCATGCTGACAGCTTAAAAAAACTAAAACTAAATGGAACCACTAAATTAGGCTATCTCTTAACTGGTGGAGTTCTGAATACTGAATTATTTTTCAAAATGTTCATGAGAGTTTTTTTTCAAAGGTACTATGTTACCAGCAAGGAGAACCTTGGTATAGGAAGGTTTTGTTAAACAATAATTGTTTTGGCACAATTAACTGGAGATTTGCAAGACAATTTTAAACAAACTTGCTTTTTCAGCTGAGCAGACAAGCTAATATATACTATAATGCCACTAAAGTGAATTTCTGAAAGTTTCAAAAGAGCATTGATAGTGGCTGCTAGCATTTAACCAGTTAACCAAAAGGGGCTAAATCTAACTTTAATCACATTTTTTACAACAAAACGAGTGCCCAATCCAACATGCAGTTTTGGGGGTAAATGCAAATCACGGTCAAAGAGCCTTGGCAGATGTTTCTAGGAAAGTCTTGGCTGCCTCAAAAGACAGTCAAGGCTTGCCAAGATCTAACTGTGAAGTTAAAGGATATAGACTGTCAAATTATAATAAAAATATATAAAAAAATATCCAGGCCCTTAAGGGTTAATAAATATTACAAAAGCCACTGCAATACGCAATTGCCTGCATAACATCAAGTATCGCATTTCACAGTTAATGGACATATGTTTATTGATAGATAGTAGTTGAGAAATGGAACCAATCACATTCTTGACTTTCTCTCACTGACAACTGAACCAATATAAAAAGAAACTGATAGGATGCTTGCCAATATAATGAAATTAGTATAGTGATATGGGCAGTGGTATGTAAGAGGCTTTAAAAATTTGCAAAATACATGTAGGTAGTGTATATCTACCTTACCTGAAAAAAAGCATTTTTCATTCCATGTTGATGACTTCTTTTTGATTACCAAGTTACTTGTGTATCCATTAAAAAAATATTCAGGATATTAAAGACTGGATTGAAAAAAGTTTACATTTTTTAACTTCAAACAACCAGGAAAAAGACAGCATTATGGAAAGAATCACAATTATTTTGTTCTGTTTTACACTCTACTTATTCGTTGTTTATGGAGCACCAATCTTACCTCCGGAGAAACCTTTAACCCCTCAAGAGGAAACCTTAGACGTAATTGTCGACACTTTAGGTGCCAGAGTAGATATCATGGAAAAAACCTTACAAAATTTGGAGGCAATGGTATTAGCTCATGGGGATGCTATTGAAGAACAATCATTGAAAATACAGGAAATGTATACAGAAACATCTAAGGGACCTATTGATTTTACAACTGTTGTTACAACAAATTCAGCTGTGGTTCCTACTGATGATTTCAGTCCAAATAAATATACTGGAGAAAAAATAAATATGAATGGCACCAACACTGGGTTAATAAATGAAAATGATTTAAAACCAAGTACTGATAATAATAAAGAGCAATTAATAGAACCTGGAAATGAAAATGTAACTGAAGGAGAAATAGGGTCTGAATCCAAGCAGCAAGACTTAGGACCTGATGCCTTAAAAGAAGAAACAGAAATTAAACCCGAAACAAATACTGAACTTGTTTCAGAGCAAGAGCAATTTCAAGAACAGGAAGACAATGCTCGACAAGAACAAGATCCCATGCAAGAGAATGAAGAAGAACTGGTTACAGGGACTGAAACAGAACAAGGAACAGGTCGAGAAGAACAAGAACTAGACCCTGAAAGTGAGCAGGAATTGAACCCTGAAGAACAAGAATTAGGCTCTGAAGGAGAGCAGGAACTGAACCCTGAAGGAGAACAAAAATTGGTGCCAGAGGCAGAACAGGAATTTGCTTTTGAATCAGAGCAAGAAGCTGGATCAGAAGTTGGGAAGGATATGGATATGGAAATGGAACAGGCAACTGGAAATGAAGCAAGTCAGGAGTCAGAACAAACATCTGAACATGAGGCAGAACAAGAGGCTACTGAAGAAAATCCACCATTTGAACCAGTTGAATTTATAGATGACACATATGAAGGACATAACCAGGTACAATAGATTCCATTTAGTATCTATATTGTTTCATGTAAAATATTTATTCCAAATATAAAACATATGAAATACACAAGTGAGCATATCAATGGTTCAACAAAAAAAATCCATTCCTTCTGGACAAGACACACCATAAACATCCACCTTCTAAAAGTGGCATTCTTCAATTACCTATCTGGACAGTGATGTTGAAATATGAAAAAAAAAACATGTGACAAATCTTTCCCATCATGCAATTATGAATTTAGCCAATTCAGTCTTGTTTCACGGAGCTCGATGAGCTTGTCAAACAAGGATGAATAGGTAAAATTCTTAGTTTCATCATGGGAAATATTAGCTGCTTAAAATTTATTTTGTAGAGTGCTAAATTATTTTATTTTATTTTGTGCATTTTTTTCACAGATTCTATTGCTACCAGCAAGGAAAGCTTTAGTTTAGCAAAATTTTCTTGATAAATAATTTATTTAATATAATTTATTGGAGAGTGCCAACAGGCATGCACCAATAAATTATAACAAAACAATTCCATACAAATATTCTTTGTTCTACTGCTGAGCAAACATCAAGATAATGTTTGCAGTGTAAAGCCACTATTTGTTTATTTATTTATTAAGGTTTAACGACATTTTAACAGCCAAGGTCATAGTGTGGTGGTGACAGTTTTACAGGTGGAGGAAGCATGTGATGGGTTTATGCTCCCTTTTGTATGTTTGTTTGTTTCCTACAGCTTAATGACAACAGCCGGGGTCACATTATGTTACACAGGCCAAAATACAAAGAAAAAACCAATGAGCAGTGGCAAGCAACTCTTAGACTCACTAATTTACTAACTCTGAACAAGTAGGGTTAGCAGTGGTTAACCCTTTACCTAACATGAAAAGCAGACGACACTTGTAAAAAAAATTCTTGAATACCTGATTTTTTTTATTTCTTGTCTCAACAACATAGGTTATGACCCCTCGTTGGAACGAGCTCGGTGAGCTCGTTCCAACGAGGGTCATAACCTATGTTTTTGAGACAAAAAATAACAAAATTATGAAAATTAATTGGCGATTTTTGAGAATAGCGCTGGCCGGTTTTGGCCATTACGTTGGGTAAAGGGTTAAATGCAAGTGCACCACTGATGAACTTTACCTCTTAGTACATAGTGCCACTGAGTCACCACATTTGGGCAATTGGAAATTAAGTGCCTCGCCCAAGGACACAACTATGGCAAGATATGGTGAAAGCAAAATAGTTTGAATGAGTTTGGATAAGAAAAATCATTTTTTTTTTTTCATCCAAACATGTGCTTGATGCCCATCCCCACCCCATCCCCACCCCCACCCATTTATCAACACATACTACTTGGGGAAAAGATTACCTCCCTCCAATTCTATGTCACGTCGGGCTGTAGATGGGCAGAGTAGCATTGTCCAATAGTTCTCTGCCCTGGCAGCAAGTTTATCTTGAGTGGAACAGTTGGACACACAGTTCCTTGTATTTAGAGTTTGCTCCACAAAATTGAAAATTGGGCAGATTATTATACTGAATTCCAGTTTGATGAATTATAGTCTCCAGAGTAATGTGCACGCCATATCAACAAACCCAAAGTTAAAACACATGGTCTAAGATGGAAATGTATCCAGCATTATCAAACCCAGCCTGGCTTGTTCAGACACCTGCATATGCATGAAACTGTTGCCAGTTTGAGGGAATGTGACCTGGACCCACATTAGAAGTTAGCAAGTGAAATCATCAATGCCATGGTAAAAGTCGAGGCAATTTTTCAAAAGTGCCGAAAGCCATTATTGTGGTTTTACAACTCGGCGCAGAGAGCTGAGTTAGACTGATGCCGTGATTCCTTCTCTGCCAAATTGTCCTGAAATAGGTTCAATTTCCGTTAGGTGTGATTCCTAATCACTTCAGGCTGTATAATGGAAAGAATGATTTAAAGTAACAACGATTCTTTTATTTACACATAAAAATAAATCCGTTTCAATATTTCAACAATCAACAATTCAATTCTTTTCACAGAAAATGGGTCACTACGGTTAAATAATTCTGAACAATCATATAGTCATTCTATAGCCCTGTACTGGCACTATAGTCTACACACTGGAAATGTTACTACCGTGAGCTCGCCATAAGAGCTTCACAAATCTGAAATGTTATTACTGTGAGCTCGCCATAAGAGCTTCACCCGCTTAGGCTCAAATGTCAACGTCTGCGCGTAACTGTTCCTCTGGCTGTCGGAGGGTTCCGACCAGCAATGTTCGTCATCTATAAACCACCGTACTTCTGATTTGGGTCAGATATTGTCTACTCATACCTTATGTGCCTTTTGAAAGTCCTCCGTGAAAGTCCTATTGAAATATCCACCGTTCCTGGTTGAATTCACGATTCACAAATGCCCTTTTTTGTGCTAGGGCGAAATTGTCACTCACACCGATCTCCAGTCGGTATTACAATGTTCCGACAGCAAAATAAACTACTCAGAATGCAATCAGGCTGACGCTTCAAAGGGTTAATACGCACAATACAATTAACCTACACTTCTGACTATTGCAGGACGATACCTGCTACTCGACAATCTAAACTTTAACGTTCCACCTGGGGTGTTCCTTCTCACGAATTCGGCCCCGTAGCCGCCTATCAACTTTAAGCTAAATCAATCATGGAATGCCCTCTCTGGCGATTCCAGCCGTTTCAGGGTCCTGTGATCGAAGGTACCCTTATGCCAGGAAACAGAGTCCGCCTGTCCTGGACTTCACCATTGTGTGTGTGACCCCAAGTGTGTGTAATGCTCTGCCCTTCCAGGTATATATATACTTTTTACCCTAAACTGTCAGGTGGACCGACGCTCATCTGTCCACCTGTCAAAACGGTGGGAGATGACGTATATCGAGGCAGAATCAATACAAGTCATCTCACGCGTGACTTAACGCTGACTTCACTTGTCGAGAAAACCGATTCGTTCTTGCCATGATTGTTAGGTGACGATACGATAGACATTTCTATCGTTTTAGAATCTCGTTTCTTAATTGACCGTGACGATATCTTGACACCAACCGATTACGTCTCGTAAGACTCCGACTACTGTAGAAACTAAACGAGATTAGACCTTATCTAACATACCGTTTCTCCCCTGGGTCCCTGCGCTAAAGCTGGATATACACCATGTGTGTTTTTTTCCAGCTTTACAGAGAAGTGAAATTCATGTAGGTTTTTCGCCTTGATGCGGAATATATTTTGAACTTACAATATCTTTAAATATGAGGCCCCTTGCCCCTATATTTAGGCTGGCTTTGCCCGGACAACTCCCTTCCCGAGAGAAACACCCTGTGTATCTCTTAAAACGCAAGGGGCAAAGCCACGCACGCTCGCCTCTCACACCTTTTTACGATCTACCATCATGTTCTAGACTACAAAACTGTACCCTAGTGGTCGTGGGGTTCATGACCGGGCTCATGCGTCGGCCATACCGATTCCCACGACACACATGCTACCACATGCTCCCGTCTTGCGGGTTTACATATGGAGAGTAGCCTTACTCTTAGATTTGCAGCACTCTCTCTCTCTGTAATACTCTATATTTACACCTAAACATACACATTTTTATACACGTTCGCCCATTTTGCAAACAGTTCACTTGGCACTCACTCCGACGAGTAACACCGTCCGCGCCTTTGCGTCAGACGGGTTAATTCCAACGGAGTGTAACTTCGCCTCCCATTGCCCTATGACTTGTGAAGGGGCAAACGACCCCTGCATTATGTTGAGCCTCACCCTCGCAAAGCTCAACCAGGGGATTAAAATTGTGACGCACACACTCACACATTCAACACACAGATTTCCCGACCGCGCCTTTGTGACAGACGGGGTTAGTGTGCCTCACACTCGCAACAAACTCTCGTCAATAAAAACAAGCGCGGTTTCTCCCGGGCCTTAACACCGGGTTTGTGCATCCCATACTTACAAAACTCGACACACAGGCTCCCCGTCCACGCACACGCGACAGACAGGGCAGTGTATCTCACATTCGCACTCACAACCAACTCTAGTCAGCAGTCAGAGCAATAATAATACTAAAATAAGAAAATTTCTCCGGGCCTTAACTCCGGGTTTACGAAACTCATCACCTCATCCATAAAAACATTTGCGACTGGAGCCCCCGTCCCAGACACCAGGCCCACAGCCACCCAACTATTGCTTCTTTATAACCACCGACCATTGGTAGGGGCCCGGTTCCCAGTATCCCCTTTGGTAACCCTTGACACACCCCTACTTCTCGCCCCGTTATTCCTACGGGTATTCCACCAGGGTCCCCATACCCTGTCGTTGTCGCATTCCCAAGAGCTTCCCTTGGCGCTATATCCCCCAGGCTCACTCGTCCCGGCGATTACCGTCGTTCGAACGACACTGGCCGTCCTTGGCACTTGTGCCGTCGACCCCCCGGTCCATTGCGACGACTTCTTGCGCACATTGGGCGCTGTGCGCCCTCGGCACTCTCTACGTGGTCTCCGCCACCTAGGATGCTTCTCCTTTGATTTGTGGACCCTTTCCTCGGTCCCCTGGGCACCCATCTTAGCGGTCCCATCCACCTTAACACCCTCTCCTCGTGTTGACCCATGCCCTCTCAATTCTGAGGAAGTTTGCCCAGCCATTTGCGTGGGTCTGGCCTCCCCTCTCCACACGGGTGACACCGACTTCTTGGGGCGCTCAACTCCCCCACATAAATTTGCTTGAGGGTCTTTCCCCAATGATCCCATTGGGTTCCCTCGCTGTTTGGCGTTTCGCCTGGACCGCCTGCGGCCCCTTCTCCCTAATTGGACAGGAGTCGTCCCTCCTGAAACTTCCTGACATTTCGTCGTGTAGGGACCACCATTCCCTGGACCATCGGATTGGTTCTCCCTGGGAACCTTCCCTTCCTTACTCGCTGGGCCTTCACCTGGCCCCCTATCCCTGGACCATAACTCATCAGGGCTCGCCCTCACCCCTGGGATATTACCTATGACCAGGTCATACACAGGTGATTCAATGCACATGGCTTCCACTTCGCCACAATAAAATGGGGTATCCACAGTTATCCTCGCAATGGGGAACCTTCTAACGGTCCCATCTATCAAAATACACAAATGGTCGCGCCCCAACAATTGCTTGTCGTCAACCAGTTGCTTTCTAACCGCTGCAGAGGAGCACCCAGAATCCCGGAGCAGACGGATCTCCCTTTGTCCCACATACCCTGGGTACACTGGCATATCAACCTTCTCCTGCGAAGTTGTGAGCCTCTCACACATGCCACTTATTATCGGGACAACCTTCCCGCCTTCCAGCCTTAATTCTCCCTCTTGTATACATTCCTGGAGGGGACTGTGTTCTGGACCGATAGTTTGACAGAACGCTGCCGTCTGTCTACTGGGCCCTGGATCTACGCGGTCACCTTGCTTCCAACCCCTTGGTGCTGCGTTCCCGACCCCCTGCTGAGGTGGTCTAATGTTCCCAGTGGTCCTTACCTGCTTCTGCCAGCAGTCCCTGGCAATATGACCCCGCTTGTTGCAGATAAAACAAGTGGTGTCCTTGGGAGCGCTCCCCTTCCGGCTGGTCTGCAACGCAGGAGGATCGGGGTGGTGTTGCCTTACGGGTGCCATAGCCAACCCGTTTGCCCCACCCCTAGCCGATTTGGGTGTGTTTACACTCCCACCGTGGGCCTCGATGTAGCGTTCTGCCACAGTTGCCATCTCATCATAGGTGGGCGGACCCCTTTCCTTGATGAACAGGCCCAACTCCTTGGAGCATGTAGTTAAAAACTGCTCCCGGAGAAATAGATCTCGCAGAGCTCCATATGACTCATTCACTTCTGCGAGATCAGTCCAGCGGTCAAAGTACCGCCTAGCTCGGGCAAAATACTGAGGTACAGTTTCTCCCTTCTCCTGCTTAATTTCTCGGAACTTGGTCCGGAATCCTTCTTCAGTGAGCTGGTATCTCCGAAGGATGGCATTCTTCAGCTCACTGTAGTCGTTAAGAAGTGCAGGAGGCATACTGGTATAAGCCTCGAGGGCTTTACCTGACAACAAAGGGCTCAAGCACATAGCCCATGTGTCTCTTCTGGCCACATCTGACTGGAGGCAAAACGCTCGAACCTCTCCAAGTACGAGTCCAAGTCATCTGTGTTTTCATTGAAATGAGCGAGATGGGGGCGTGGGGCATGAATTGCTACCCCTGCACTCCCATCCCCTGAGCGCTGACTTTCATTCTCCACATCGGCCCTTGCTCTGAGGAGCTCTAATTCTCTCTCGTGCCTCTGTTGTTCGAGCTCCCGTTCTGCCTCCCTTGCCTCCCTTGCTAATTGGGCTTCCCTCTCTCTCGCCTCATTTGCTAATTGAATCTCTCTCTCTTTCGCCTCTCTTGCGTCTTTCTCACGCTCTCGTTCTAATTGGGCTTCTCTCTCCCTCGCCTCGTTTGTTAATTGAATCTCTCTCTCTTTCGCCTCTCTTGCGTCTTTCTCACGCTCTCGTTCTAATTGGGCTTCTCTCTCCCTCGCCTCGTTTGTTAATTGAATCTCTCTCTCTTTCGCCTCTCTTGCTGCTTGGGCCTCTCTCTCCCTTGCGTCATTGCGTAAGGCAATCTCCTTGGCCTCACGTTTCTGCTCATCTTTAACGAACTTCTGAAGTTCAGCTCCCTCAAGGCCCATTTCCTTGCCTAATGATACCTGTTGGGCGAGGGGTGTAACAACATCCATTTTGATTTTTTCTTTCTATCTTCAACACTCGTCAGAAAGAATGAAGAAGGAAAAGAAGGAAAGAAAAAAAAAATATGGCAATTGATCCTAATTTACCTCTGTAATTTAACGTAATTAAACGCACCAAATATTCTGAAACCTACTGCAGTTATAGTGGCTATTAAGTATCCTTTTGGGGACTACTGTATTGCGATATTAAACCCTTGAACGGCATCAACTGACCGAACACGTCAAAACCTAAACAGAACCGCCGTTAAAATAAAACAAAATTTCCATATAGCCATTTTTTACCTTTTAGAAATATCCTGGTAGCCTCGCCAATCAATGTCAGGGACACCTAAGGCCCCGTAAGGCCTGGGCTGATGTGGGGTTATTTAGTCCCGCTGATGAAGTTGCGGGAAAATTAGACCAACGTGGAGGGTCGGAATCCAAGTGTCGCGAACTCGGCGCAGAGAGCTGAGTTAGACCGACGCCGTGATTCCTTCTCTGCCAAATTGTCCTGAAATAGGTTCGATTTCCGTTAGGTGTGATTTCTAATCACTTCAGGCTGTATAATGGAAAGAATGATTTAAAGTAACAACGATTCTTTTATTTACACATAAAAATAAATCCGTTTCAATATTTCAACAATCAACAATTCAATTCTTTTCACAGAAAATGGGTCACTACGGTTAAATAATTCTAAACAATCATATAGTCATTCTATAGCCCTGTACTGGCACTATAGTCTACACACTGGAAATGTTACTACCGTGAGCTCGCCATAAGAGCTTCACAAATCTGAAATGTTATTACTGTGAGCTCGCCATAAGAGCTTCACCCGCTTAGGCTCAAATGTCAACGTCTGCGCGTAACTGTTCCTCTGGCTGTCGGAGGGTTCCGACCAGCAATGTTCGTCATCTATAAACCACCGTACTTCTGATTTGGGTCAGATATTGTCTACTCATACCTTATGTGCCTTTTGAAAGTCCTCCGTGAAAGTCCTATTGAAATATCCACCGTTCCTGGTTGAATTCACGATTCACAAATGCCCTTTTTTGTGCTAGGGCGAAATTGTCACTCACACCGATCTCCAGTCGGTATTACGATGTTCCGACAGCAAAATAAACTACTCACAACGCAATCAGTCTGACGCTTCAAAGGGTTAATACGCACAATACAATTAACCTACACTTCTGACTATTGCAGGACAATACCTGCTACTCGACAATCTAAACTTTAACGTTCCACCTGGGGTGTTCCTTCTCACGAATTCGGCCCCGTAGCCGCCTATCAACTTTAAGCTGAATCAATCATGGAATGCCCTCTCTGGCGATTCCAGCCGTTTCAGGGTCCTGTGATCGAAGGTGCCCTTATGCCAGGAAACAGAGTCCGCCTGTCCTGGACTTCACCATCGTGTGTGTGACCCCAAGTGTGTGTAATGCTCTGCCCTTCCAGGTATATATATACTTTTTACCCTAAACTGTCAGGTGGACCGACGCTCATCTGTCCACCTGTCAAAACGGTGGGAGATGACGTATATCGAGGCAGAATCAATACAAGTCATCTCACGCGTGACTTAACGCTGACTTCACTTGTCGAGAAAACCGATTCGTTCTTGCCATGATTGTTAGGTGACGATACGATAGACATTTCTATCGTTTTAGAATCTCGTTTCTTAATTGACCGTGACGATATCTTGACACCAACCGATTACGTCTCGTAAGACTCCGACTACTGTAGAAACTAAACGAGATTAGACCTTATCTAACATACCGTTTCTCCCCTGGGTCCCTGCGCTAAAGCTGGATATACACCACGTGTGTTTTTTTCCAGCTTTACAGAGAAGTGAAATTCATGTAGGTTTTTCGCCTTGATGCGGAATATATTTTGAACTTACAATATCTTTAAATATGAGGCCCCTTGCCCCTATATTTAGGCTGGCTTTGCCCTGACAGCACTCTCCAATAAATGGTAATAAAACAATTATTTATGAAGAACACCTTGCTAAAAAAAAAAGCTGCGCTTGCTGGTACCATGGTATTCTTGAAAAAAAAACTCCTGCAGCAAATCATTTTGAAAAATAATGCAGCACTCTACCAATTAAGCCATCACTTTTACCATGACATTGCCAATGTTCCATGGCTAATATATTTTGATGAATGTAGGCTCTTTGTCAGAAAAGCTGGCTAACATGCATGGGTAAATGTATGTTAGAACCATCATGCAATGTGAGTGTGATAAATAAACATAAGCAATTAACAGGTGTATAAAGTTACCCAGTTTTTGGTTTTGGCAAATTCTCTATGTTGTGGTGATGGAATTAGTATTAAAACCATTATAGTATCTTACTTGAATTAAAAATTTAAGAATACCCATTGGAAGTAATGGCAATGATGAGGCTGGAAAAACAAAGGAATTCTGTGGTCTTCTGTGTAAATTATCAGTGCATCACATTTTTTCACCAGTTAACAAGGATAAGCTCTAAAGCCTGTGTTTAACTAATAGATTAAATCTGGACCAAAGGCATGATAAATTGTTTAGTGTGTGTAATATCATGTTCAGCATCATGAGCATGAGTGCAACACAAGTATAAATTCCAGTTCACACAATTGTTTATTCCTGTGCTGCCCACTTTAAACTGGCTTGAAGCCTGTATTTGGATCATGGCTCTAAATCTAGGGGAAGGGGTGAGGTCCCTTCCAATACATTCTCACAGAGGGACATTGATAGGCATTCGTAGGTCAATTACTGGGCATTGTACTGCAGACTGATCGACTAGTAAACATGACATAAATGCCTTTTGTAACTGCAATTGACATGTGATTGCCTGATGCAGATTATTTTTTATCCCTGGTAATCATTTTGTTTTTCTCTTATTGCACTTGCCATTTTTGGCAATTGCAACATACAATGATGGTACATCCAACTGCCATGTCAAACTTGATTTCTGATGCCTGACAGTCAGGGAGCTCCCTATTACTGAATCTGTGATTTCTAAACTCAGCATAAAATAGATCACTTATTTTAAGAACTTGGATGCATTTTGGGTCTGGGTAAATAAAAGACATCAAAGAGCAATCGCTATTGGCTCACCATGTTCACTTTTCTAAACTTGACCCCACAGGGTGTTATATAATATTTAGGGTTGCTTGCCATGTTGGGTGAGCAACTGTAAAAATGATATAATGCCCTAGGAGACCAAGTGTGGATTTTATGTCGACATACATATATAAAACAATGCCTTTCTCTCAAGCATTTAGAAAAATTCATGTCACCAAGCTACAGGAATCTTGTGAGTGAAATTGTCCTCCATAATATTAATATTTTCTGCCAGGCAATTTCATCTGGTTATCGGGCAAGAGTTTGTTAGACTCCTTCAATGTTTTGGGAATGTTATGGCCTGTTTGAGCTCCATTCTGAAGTGCAGGTACAGCACATCAAAGGCCTTAGTGGATGTGTCCTTTGTTATCTTAGAAGTGAAATTATTTGGTCTGTTTTGTTTTACCTTGGTATAATTTATGGGCATTCTCTTACATATTGTAACAATAGAAAGATTATGTGAACAAATTTTGGGAAAAAATTATTAACACTCAAACAGTTAAAGGCAGGTAGTACTGCTGCGAGCAACCCCTCCCCCCCCCCTCCCTCCTCCCCCATCTTCTATGGGTTCCCACAAAAAGCGGGGAGTGGTTAAGAATTCAGTTTTGTTATGGTCATCCTATGACATGGTAACTGATTAGGTAGGACACTCTGTAATCAGCTGTCCATTTATTATTGTCTGCCTTTGTGGCAAACTGCAAAATTTTTGCTCAGCCTCAAAAAGAAAATACTGAAGAAAACTGATAGATTTTCTAGACTATTTATTTATTTATTTATTTATGCTCATGGTCATTTATAGCATTTGTGTCTCTAGAGTAACTGCAACACAAGTAAAAAAATCATGTTTTGCCAATCATTTATACTGGGACCATCAATTTTGCACACCAGGTGTTGGCTACCAGGTCCCATGATTTAAGTAAAACAGCACTATTCCACTTCCTGTTGTCCCACTTGCTACAATAATGTGGAGAATAGATTACCCCCTAACACCCATGGAATAAAGTTTTCACCAAGACAATAAGTTCCATATTGTTAATTCTGTTAAAAAGTAAAATAAACATAAATGAAATTTGAGTCTGAAGGTCCATTGGCTGAAAGGTAACCTGTGCATTGTATGCTTTTCAAAGAACCGAAATAATCATGCGAGTGGAATCTCCACTTTACAAGTTTTTTGGTGGTACTACACATAACGTGTACTGGATCTGGAAAAAAAAAAACCTGCATCTGATCTCTCTATTTTTGTTCCGGTGTTCCAGGGATGGGATTATTTTCTCAAATGATTATAAATGTACAGATATTGTTTCAGTGCATCAAACAACTAAAATAACTGCCATCAAATTACATAATTGTATTTTGGTTCTAACAATTATTTTATTCCAATATATTGGAGCATGTCATTAGGTAATCTCCCAACACAATGTAATAACTAACTGTTATGGGAGAAGGTGATGTCAAGAAGATAAATAAAATTGGAATTTACTGAATTTAGTAACCAAGTCATTGCTGCTCTACAGCTGTGATGACTTCATTTTATGTGAAAATACAAAAAACATGATCAGCAAATTGAGACTAACAGGATTTTCAAGATCTGGACACTTTTGAACAGTCAAGAGTCATGTTGTCTGCAACACTTCAAAATGATTTGTTTTCAGTACTTTGGCACTGACACCACCAGTCCACCATATTCCTTGGTACAGGCACTCCTCTCCTGCTTTTGAATGTCGAATTATCTATAATGATTATGAACACACATTCAATAACATTTCTTAGTCACTTAATGTACTGATTGTACACATATGTTTCAGATATGTATACAGAAGTCGAGATCTAAGAAACTTATAAACATTTCTCAAAAACACCAGTCTTCAATGTTTATCCTGTTAACACATCAACTATCAATCAATTTCACAAAATTGTGATAAACTTAAAGCTATACACACACTTACTTGAAAGAAAATTTATATTCTCAGTTCACTCGATCAGATCATGTTATGGGACTCTTCCCATTAGGAAGCCCAAGCTCATTCCTATCTGTCATGAGTGTGTTCTGACAGAGGAAATTTTAATCAGTAATTTTTTCTCTACTCACATTCATGTTTAATCTCTGGCAGATTTTCTTAAATTTATCCTTTTAAATTTACACTTATTTACAATGAGTATAAACAAAACCCAGCACCTGGTACATTTTTATGTCAAAATACATCTTATAATCAATTATGGAAAGTAATTAAAAAATCTTAACTCTTAACACTTTAACCAACGCAGATGATATTAAAATTTGTTTTTTTATTATTATTTTTTTTGAATTAAAAAAAATTTAACAAAACTTTATTATGTGACCTCCTCTTTGGAATGCGTTTGATAAGCTTGTTTTAATTCAGGGCAACATGATATGGTGTTGATGCAATTATTGAAAAATAATTTTCATTCAACTTCTAAATTTGTAAATTATGCTGACGGATATGGTAAAGAGTTAAAACACTTTGACTATCCTCCAAGATTTTCATTACACTACAACCTGTTATTTATTTATTATTTATTTACTGGTGTTTAAGATCACATATTTTTGCACAATGGCTAATCATGACCAGAACATGAGTATCAACTCAAGACCAGGGATAAGCCATGTTGCCCATTTTAGAGAGGGTTTGCACATCCCAAGCACTGCTGACTGGGTCCTATTTTACCAGTAAAACAGAGCCTCTTTACCGCAGTGAACAGGCACTGCTTCACTCCCAGGGTTCCTGCGGGGACTACAACCTGTTAGTCTGATGGCTTGGCATTGACTTCAAAATACAATCTATTGAGTTAAACACAAGACGCCGGGGTTGAACAGGCATGCAATAAATATAATGAAAGCCAAGACTTCACCAGAAATAATGTAAACCAGTTAGTTTTTATTGTCTGAACTGTTTATGTTCGTTTGCTCGGAGTTTGACTATTTGTCTGCTGCTGGCAGATTGTCAGACTTATTGCTTTTTCACAGCAATCATGACTTGATTTAAAAAAAACAAAAAATAAAAATACTTAGTAAGTTAAGACTAAATGTAACATTCAGCATCTATGGCTATGCGATGATCACAAAACAAGAATAAAAAGAGGTTCAGTCACTGTTTTTAATTATGCAGCCCATTTTTCAAGATTCATACTCAAGGGGTTGGTTACCACATCCTATTATACCAGTGGATAACTACCCTGCCCAATTGGAAGCAGTTAATGGTGAGCTCTGGTAGATGGAAATCAAGGACAGGATAGACTTGATGAATCTGTGTCATTTGGTAAACTAACATTCCAGAATATGTGGAATTCTAATAAGTGGATTGGACAAGTGAGAGAGTTAACTCCTTGCATGCTATCGGCGGATATTCCAGCCCAGAACAGGAAATCTCTTTCCATTAAAATAAGTAAAATTCAACGATAATTTTATGAAAGTTTCCCTCGTAAACTGTATAGATCTTTTAACCAATAATTTCTCAAGTCAAATTTTCATAACTTTTCATCAAACTAGTCATGGCTGCTTCACAGCAGCCATGACTAGATGTGATGAAAAATATTTTTAAATTACTCAGCTGGTTAAGAGTTAATGGAGAACTATTTAAAAGAAATCTCAAACCTAAAAGGGACAACACAGGGTAAAAGATATCACGAAGAGAGTGATGGAAGATTGTAACTGAAATTGGCGAGAAGGGGTCAGAGCAAAGATATCTTTGGGCAGAATGTATGATAAAGAGAAGCCATCAGTGTTCACGCTGCCAGGTGGCAATTTAGCCAACTTCACTAAAAATATTATTAGAAACTACAAATACTTGAATGGCTGAACGTTTGGCACCGAAAAATTGCCTCAGACTTGTGAAGAAATGTCATTGTAATAGGAAAGAGTGCCTCTGATGATGAACAACTGTTACCTGCCATAAATGAAATAATCAACTGGCAATTATTAGGCAGAGACAACTAAAGGTGTAACTGTCCCAGATGGTCCTGTCGATACCCCGCCACCATATTCTAAGACAAAAAGGGGCATAATTCTGGCCAAAAAAGCCTGATTGAAGTGATAATCACAGGTACACAGGTTCCCATGGTAGTAACCATCCATACCAAGTTTCAAAGGAATCGACCCATAAACATCTGAGAAAATCTCCTGACAAAATTATGTCTACGGATGGACAAGGTGATTTTAATGCAGTACACTTGAATCCAGTACTTCTATCAATAAGGTGCGGGGAAGTGTGAGAGGTTAGTTGAAATGGTTACAAATTAAAAGAGACTGGGTATCAGAAAAAGTGTTGGGCAAATTTTACATTGTTTCTGCTTCATGAATATTAATTGTGAGTGAGTGGTGATGGCTGATGAGGCTTTTATTTTTTATTTCAATTAAACAATTAAAGAAAATGTTGGTTGTTCGTCAGTGAGAATTGGGGTGATAGTGTCTTCCAAACACTGATTTTAAATAAACGTTTCAAGCAAATTATAAACACTTCTTAAAATTCATTTCTGTTCAGGCCGAGTGGTTGTAGCGTTCTTAAAGTGAAAATCCAATGTATTTCACGAGTTCGACACTGTTCTGTCGCATTTGGTCCCTTGGGATCGGAGGATAATACCTGTATGATGTGGTAGCGCACATCAGACAATATGTGGTCATTTTGGTTGAAATGTATTGAGACAGGCGTGTCCCGTTTATGCTTAATATCTGTCAGATGTTCACGTATTCGGGTGTGGAAATGTCGTTTCGTCTCTCCGAGATATTGTTTGGCGTACTTTTGGAAATTTAAAAGGTAAAAGCAATTCCTAGTCATGCAGTTGGTACAACGAGGTACATTATAGCGCTTGGAGGTGATTTCATGATTTCACTATGGAACCGTTATTCTACTGCCAATGTCTGTGCGGTCTATCCTGACCTGGTCAAGCGGAATCTGTAGAATCTGGCGGCTCGCTTGTATGAGCGTGTCTTGTAAGCGTTTTTTGGTTATGTCGCTCTGCTGGTTACAGGCTTTTGGTATTGTTGTCCATAGGCCAGTGGGGAAGAGGCTATTTTCCATACATTTTTCCAGGAAAAGGCTTTGGAGTTCTAGTTTGAGCTGTTTAATGCAGATTCCATATGGTACGGTATGCAGGCTTAAATTCCTCTTGGATGGGAGTAAGTGTAATTTGTTCTGTCCCCTGGCACTGTCTTTTTGGGCGCTGTTCTTCACTGTCTGATGTGAGGATAACCGTGTCAGCTCTGGCACTTGTGCTCAGGCTGATGTCACTAATAGAGCCAGCGGCCGGTGTTTCTGCCATAATCATTGAACAAGTTTATAGGTTAAATACTGGCATATTGCATATTGGCGGATGCACTTAGATGCATGTTGGCGGGTGCATACGGCCGTTGTATTTGGCAGATGCATTTGGCGGATGCATTTTCGCAGGTGTATTCCACGGTTGTATTTTGGCGGGTGCACTTGATATGTCTGGGGGTCTGGTTTAAGAGAAGGTTACCTTATAGGCTGGGGTTAAATAAAATGGTCCCGGATAGTGAGTGTGCTGAAATTTTAGTAAGTCTCTTGTGAACTTCTCCAACAAAATTGTGTTTCTATTTTGTTCTTTATTGTAGGATAGAGCATCAGGCTTGAGACATGTTAAAGCGCGAGTGTATGACCGAAGTGGCTGTTCAATCTTGACAATTGCTATGAGTGAGGCAAGTGAAGAAGGTTAAAAGCGAAGAAGTAAAAGATGGTTACATTCATCATAAAGTTATAGAAGGCAGTGATCACTAATAAATGAGAATATTATAACTCTGTTGTTTCTTATTTATTGCTTATGTACACGGTAGTCTGCTTGATTGCAATATTAGTGGGGTGCTGGTGGTACAGAGTTATTGCCACATATTTTAACATTTTGGCCGTATTGTATAGACTCATGATGTCAATGTTTAATTCTGGTGGTGTATTCCCATTGTGTGATGGGATCTAAGGGTGGGGAGAGCCAATGTCCACATTTATTGGGAAGTCCGTCATTTGGTCTGGCGGTGTATCAATATAGTTGTCTCTGTAGTTGGCTAAGCTGGCTGTATTCACAACAATATTCATCGGTCAAGTGTGCCTGGATGCAGCTTGGTCTAGTAAGTCTCTTGTGGGAGAGGTAACTATTACCCGCATGGCAACTTGGTCTGGTAAGACTCTTGTAGGAGAGGTAACAACTTCCCCCATGGCGATTCTGAGGATGTCAGCGTGCAGTCCCACTGTGGTGTCTGGCTTATTAATCATTTCCAGGTTTTTTATGTGGCATCTCCTCTTCAAATGTTTATTGTAATATTCCTTCCTCTTAAAACTGAGGTTGCAGGTGTCGCACGTGACAGATCCTAACTTGTTGTGATGTACCTTGATGTGTGTCTCTAAGCCTTGTCTGAAGGCATAACTTTTATTGCAATCATTGCATGTAAGCTGAGCCATGTTTAAAAATCAGTGAAGACGTAACAGTTGAGCCATGTTTAAAAATCGGTGAAGACGTAAGTCTCCACCGATTTTTAAACATGGAAACGATTAATAAGCCAGACACCACAGTGGGACCGCACGCTGACATCCTCAGCATGGCCATGCGGGAAGTTGTTACCTCTCCTACAAGAGACTTACTAGAACAAGCTGCCATGCAGGTAGTAGTTACTTCTCCCGCAAGAGACTTACTAGACCAAGCTGCATCCAGGCACACTTCATCGACGAATATTGTTACAAAAACAGTCAGCTTAGCCAACAACAGAGACAACTTTATTGATACACTGCCAGACCAAATGACGGACTTCCCAATAAATGTGGACATTGGCTCTCCCCACCCTCAGATCCCATCACACAATGGGACTACACCACCAGAATTAAACATGGACATCACGAGTCTACACAATACCGCCAAAGTGTTAAAATATGCGGCAATGACTCTGTACCACCAGCACCCCCACTGATATTGCAATCAAGCAGACTACCGCGCACATAAGTAATAAATAAGAAACAACAGAGTTATAATATTCTCATTTATTAGTGATCACTGTCTTCTATAACTTTATGATGAATGTAACCATCTTTTACTTCTTTGCTTTTAACCTTCTTCACTTGCCTCACTCATACCAATTGTCAAGATTGAACAGCCACTTCGGCCATACACTCGCGCTTTAACATGTCTCAAGCCTGATGCTCTATCCTACAATAAAGAATAAAATAGAAACATTATTTTGTTAGAGAAGTTCACAAGAGACTTACTAAGATTTCAGCACACCCACTATCCGGGACCATTTTATTTAACCCCAACCAATAAGGTAAACTTCTCTTAAACAGGACCCCCAGACATATCAAGTGCACCGCCAAAATACAACCACGGAATACATCTGCGAAAATGCATCTGCGAAAATGCATCTGCCAAATACAACAGCCGTATGCACCTGCCAACATGCATCTGTCTAAGTGCATCCACCAATATGCATCCGTCAAGTGCATCTGCCAAAATGCACCCGCCAGAGCTTCAGATATATAAGGCTGAGCCACGAGTGTTTCCACTGCCTCTGACAAAGTGTATTGAAAAACATTTCAAGCAAGTTAGAAAGACATCCTCTCTTAACTAGAAGTAGGAAAGAAGCCCATATCTGATCTTTATGCTGAATTGCAGGGACTGCAACCTGAAAGTTTCATATTCTGTGGATGTGTTTTGTATCATCTTTTGAGTGAAATTATTTAGTCTGTATGGATTTGCCTTGTTACACATTATGGGAGAGTAGTCTCCCAATAATTGTATCATGGAAATGACATGCGAACAAATAAGTCTAAAAACAAAAGGAAAACTGAGAAGAGTCAGGGAAATTTCGCGACAGATTTTTTACTCAATTAACAAGAGTTTACTCTATGATCTTTATTCAATTAACAGGTCAAATTGTACTGGCGGTATGGTAAATCGGTTTATTTTGGGAAATTACATTCAATTAACAGGGTTATTCAGCTAAGAGATATTCAATAAAGTGGTCTCCACTGTATTTATTTATTTATTTCACAAACTGTCAAAATGATGGAATCCATTGATATGTGGTAATCACTAGTTAACATTATGGTAAAAATATTGTGCATCAAAGCAAATTTTGAAATTGAAGGGTGATACCCCTCAGTGTTAAGACAGATATTGCTTTCTCTCCCCACTTCCCATGTAAGATATGCATGTCTCATGTGAGAAGACCATGTGAGATAGATATCTATCATACATGACTCATGTGACTGGCTTATTAGCATATTTGGTGAGCACAGAACTATTCAATCATCGCACGTTTTTCTGTAAACAAACAACATGGAGCCACGTTTCAGAAATATTAGCAGATGAACATTTGTCAAATTTATTTATTGGTGTTTAAGGTCACACATTTCTGCACAATGGCTAATCATGATCACGACAGTTTTACGGGTGGAGGAAGCCGGAGTACCCGGAGAGAACCACCGAGCAATGGCGAGCAACTGTCAGCTCCCCAACATACTAACTCCACACAAGCAGGCTTAGCATTGGTTGAAAACAGGTGCAACATCGACGTGCAGTATGCCTTAGTACACAGCGTTACTGTGCCCCACGTGGGCAATGGGGGTGAAGTGTCTTGCCCAAGGACACAACGGGATTGTCGCAAGTGGGATTCAAACCGAGGACCTCTCAGCTTGCAGCCTTCACCTCTACCTACTAAGCCACCTTGCCCCCGAACATTTGTCAAAGAAAACAGAATTAAAAGCACAGACTGCAAAACCAAAGGACACTTGACTCTTTTATATGAATTTTGGGGTGAATGCCATTATGGGTGGAGTGAGTTGCACGAAATTCCTGTTGAAAAGTTATTCGAATACATTGCAGAATTCATAATATGACATCATCGGAATGTGTCAATGTTCATTTCACTACAAATCTTTAACCCCTGTCTTGCCAGCGTGGGGAATTAATTTCATGGTATATACCTGTGGTATATACAGAACTTTTGTGCACTCTTTCCGATAAGCAAAACAGTTTTTTTTCAGAAATGGACAACAAAGTTGTTTGATATAGCTGAATGTGCCCCTGAATTACTTTTGATAACCTCAGGGTGTTTTGGTGGGGGAGAAAAATGATCCCTAATGGGGGTGGGTGTGAGGTAGGAAAATCTCACCATCAGGACAAGATATTAGGACCAGACACTCGGTAAGTCTCGTGTCTGGCTCAAATATCTTGCCCTCAAGTAAGATTGCCCACATCTCACACCCTCACCCATCAGGGATAATAGTAATCTACACTGGGTTTGAAATAAGAGGAGTTTCCTTCAAGAATGAATCATGGTTATTTCCTCTCGCATTTATGCTATACATGTGACAGGAAATTATAACAATAACTTTGGGATAAAAAACAGAAAACAAATAACTTCAAGTATTACAGTGGAGCTCACTTAATTGGATATCGCTTAACTGAATAACCTTGTTAACTGATTGTAATTTTCCAACACAAAACCATTTACCATACCTCCAGTACAAATTTAACCTGTTAATTGAATATAAGTTATAGAGTAAACTCCTGTTAATTGAATAAAAAATCTTGTAACCTGTCGAAAAATTACCCTGACTTTCCCTCAGTTTTCCTTTGCTTATAGACCTAGTTAGCCTCAGTACCTTCAGTACAGGCATTTAATCTATTATATATCAATTGGGTGAAAATTTCATCCAAGGAGCCCAATCCATACCAAATTGGGTGAAAACATTTTTTTTTTGCCTAAAACCGCTAAAAATCATACAATACCCATTTTAAAACACCTCCCCTCCACCCTCCACCCCCCCCCCCCCCCCCCCAAAAAAAAAAATTCATGCAATCAACCTACCACCACCCCAAAATCTAGTCTTCCATAGGGAGATAAAATATGAACCCAGGGGTTTGATTTAGACAAAGTTTAATCTTCTCCACCTGTGGATGCTGAATACCAAATATCAAAAGATTCTTACTCTTGGATCAGAAGATTCAAATGTGAAAAAATATCCTCTTTTGCACTAAGTCAATTTTCAGGCTCCCAAAAGGGCGCACAAATAGGTACCCAGGGACCTGATTCGAACAAATTTGAAACTTATCCCTCTACGGATGTTGAATACGAGATATCAAAAGATTTCGACATGTGGAGTTGAAGAAAAATTTTAAGGAACTCTCCTCATATTGCACTAAGTTAAAAACTGGGCTCCCATAGGGAGCCCAAATATGAACCCACAAGACTTGATTTCAACAAACTTGAATTTGGACTCCAAAGAATGCTGAATACCAAATATCTAAAGATTTTGAAAGGCGAGTCTGAAGAAGAAGAGTTCTAAAGAATTTTTCTCATATTGCACTAAGTTCAAAGCTTCCAAAGGGAGCCCAAATATGAACACAGGGACTTAATTTTAATGAACTGGAATCTGCCCCACCTACAGGGATGTGATTACATTCTTATATAATAAACTGAAATTATGTTTGCAAAGAGGAAAAGGTTTCAATATCAAGCTTTCTGTCCCCAAATAACTGATATTCTGTTGAAATAATGCTTTTGGTGGCATTTTAGTTCTTTAAATTGACATGAAATGGTCTGAAAGATTTGACCATTTTCATGTAAATTTAAAGAAATAAAAAATTTGTAGTTGGGTAAGAAAAATGAATGTGTCAATGACACTGTAGCTCAACTTGACAAACTTGAACTTGGTAAGTTATAAATGAAATGGCAAAATTGAAGATCTTTGGTACCAATGTTATTTGATGAAATTTCAACATAACAGCATTGTGTGTGCACAACGTCAGAGTAATCCATGCATTTTTAAATGTAAACTGTAAGACTGGCTAAAGGAAGAATGTTCATACACAAATGCAGTATGTTCAGAGGTTATTGTAAATGGCAAATTTTTTCACAGAAATGAACGCTAATCAACAGCTCTTATCTAGAGTTCTTGACTATTGAGCACACCAAGTTCAAAAACAATCCTATGATAAATGTGGCCTGTAGACCATGTCAAAGAATGTTGATGCACAAATGCAATAAATTCAAAGATTGTTGCTAACAGCATCAGTTTTTGATGGAAATGAAAAGAAAATCAATAGCTCCTATCTTCGTCACCATGCAAAGTTTCAAAACAACCTGATAATGAAGGTGCCCTCTGAGGCATGCCAAAGGAAGATGTTAATGCACAAATGCACTAAGTAGAAGGTCACTGCTTTGTGGCAATGGGTTTTTTTTATGGAAATTCATAAATATACTCCTGCAGAGAGTGCAAAAGGGACAAGTTGATGCACAAATGCAGTAAGTTCAAAGGCTGGTGATAACGACAATAATTTTTTATGGAAATGAAAAAAAGCAATAGCTCACATCTAGAGGTCACCCCAAACACACATACCAAGTTTCAAAGTGCTCTGATCATAAATGTGCCATGAAGGGTGTATTAAAAGGGAATATTGAGGTCTGTCTAAATTAAGTTCAAAGATAATTGCCAGTGGTAACATTTTTTGATGGACGGAATTGGAAGAAAATCGATAGCTCCCATCTAGAGGTCACCCCAAACAAGCATGCCAGGTTTCAAAGTAATCCAAACATAAATGTGCCCTGTAGGGTGTGCCAAAGGGAAATATTGAGGTCTGACTAAACGAAGTTCTAAGAATGTTGGCCGCAGCAAGATTTTTAGACGGAAATGGAAGAAAGTCGATACCTCCCATCTAGAGGTCTCTCCAAGCAAGCATACCAAGTTTCAAAGCAATCTGATTATAAATGTGCCCTGTAGGGTGTGACAAAGGGAAATATTGAGGTCTGACTAAACTAAGTTCTAAGAATGTTGGCCGTGGCAACATTTTTTGACGGAAATAGAAGAAAATCGATAGCTCCCATCTAGAGGTCACCCCAAACAAGCATGTGAGGTTTCAAAGCAATCCGATCATAAATGTGCCCTGTATGGTGTGCCAAATGGAAATATTGAGGTCTTCTGACTAAACTAAGTTCTAAGAACGTTGGCTGCGGCAACATTTTTGACGGAAATGGAAAAAAATCAATAGCTCCCATCTAGAGGTCACCTCAAACAAGCATACCAGGTTTCAAAGAAATCCAATCATAAATGTGCCCTGTAGGGTGTGCCAAAGGGAAATATTGTGGTCAGACTAAACTAAATTCTAAGAACTTTGGCCGCGGCAAATTTTTTTGACACAAATTAAAGAAAATCTATAGCTCCCATCTATAGGTCACCCTAAACAAGCATGCCAGGTTTAAAAGCAATCCAATCATAAATGTGCCCTGTATGGTGTGCCAAAGGGGAAATATTGAGGTCTGACTAAACTAATTTCTCAGAACTTTGGCCGCGGCAACATTTTTCGACGGAAATTGAAGAAACTCGATAGCTCCCATCTTGAGGTCACCCCAAACAAGCATACCAAGTTTCAAAGCGATCTGATCATAAATGCGACCTGTGAGGTGTGCCAAAGGAAATTATGGACGCACGTACATACATACTAATGAACGTACTAACGGATGTATGCCGATGGACGAGAAGTGATGGCAATAGCTCAGCTTGACTTTGTCAAGTTGAGCTAAAAACTGAAATCAGATTTGACAAAAACCCTGAAAATTCACACACTGTCACCTAAGGATACTGAATATCAAATATCATAACATTCCGACTGGTGGATCTGAAGATTTTTAAAGAATTTTTCCCATATTGCTCTAAGCTGAAATACAGGCTCCCACAGGGAGCCCAAATATAAAGAGAGGGACTTAATTTGATCAAACCTTAATCTGACCTCTGTAAGGTTGGCATATTCCAAATGTCATAAGATTCTAATTGGTGGTTTTGAAGACGATCTGTAGAGAAATTTTTGTCATATTGCATGAAGTTAAAATTTCAGCTCCTATGGGGATCCCAGGTATGAACCCAGGGACTTGATTTGGACATTTAGAATCAGAAACCATGGACTTTCTCTGAACAATTAGAATCAAACTTCATGATGGACAATGACAACAATAATGACAGGTGATGGACTGCAAGTGATTAGTTAAGCTCTCCCTCACAATTCAATGATAAATACAAAACTACCCTGTCAAAACAGAAAATAGTTGAGGAAAAAGGATTTTGCCTAGGCTAATGCCCAGAATGGAGAAGAGGGCAACAATTATCTGATTTAACCCTTCGCACAGCAATGTCAAAATATCAAAATTTCAATGAGCTCTGTCAAAGAAGATGGAAGTTGTTAAATTTTTATAAGCATTGCAGGAAAATTTGCAATTTGAAATTTTGATATTTTGGCATCGGTGTGGAGATGGTTAAATTTGACAGCCTTACCAATGACTGAATTTTGGTGCACTGGATGGAAAAACCATCATAAAATCAGAGTTAAAGGATATAAAACTCACTAACATAACATTTTATTTTACAGGGCATTTTAGATCATATATTTGGCATGCCAACAAATATGTTACTGGAGCCAGCCACTTTTGATGATGAGCACCAGATGGAACCATTGGATAGTTTTCCATTCCGTAAAAATTTCAGAAAACAATGGAGAAAACGGGCAAGAAAAAACAACCGTAAAATGTGGCGAAAGAAAAAACAACAAAGAAGACGTAAATCCCAAGGAGCAAGGAGAAAATGGAGAAGGATGCAAAGAAATGGGCAAAATGAATTATTCTAACAAACTTTTGCTGGAATCACCAGTAAATCATATTCAATTTCCATTACTGACACCGGTGTTGCATTAAATTTACAGACATGTCTACTCAATTTAAAAAAAAAAAAAACACTAAATATATTTTATGTTTTTGGTGTTTAAGATAACTTTCAGGAAGAATACAGTACAAGTCAAAATAAGTTGTAGGATAACCACTGTAAACTATGTATCTTTCTCATCCTACACTGATAAGACCAGAAGCTGACACCATTTTCTGGAAAGCTGTCACTGAGAGCTTTCCAGACAATGATGTCAGATTCTGATCTCATCAGTGCAGGAGCAGCAGTATACTTAGTTTATTGTGGTTATGCTACAACTTATTTTGACTTGAACTGTAGCTATATTATGACTACAATACAGTTGTATAGTCAAATTCAGTTAATTATTAATTCCTATGCAGCCAATTTTAAGAGGGCTCAATCGACGGAAATTGGGTCATCAAAACTGATAAATTCATGCAAACTGTAACATAATTCCAGGTACCCAACAGATCTGTGATACATGATGATTTGTCATGCACCACAGAGCTATTCAAGTCCCTGGAATTGAGTAATGTAAAGCAGTCCTGACAACTCACCCTATATGAAAGCCTGTGAAACATAATCCATGGCAGTTTAGTACCTACATGTGTGTAATATGTTCAAGATTTGGACTCAGTGTTGACTGGACTGGATCACTGGTAGATGGTAGAACATGCAAAACACTGTCAGTTCAATAGAGAGTGCTTATGCCTCTTTTGCATTGAAAATGGTGCAGAAATTCGGCATCAAAAAGGCTTTGGATTAAACCGGAACAATATAGTGATGTGAAACATTTGTTTGTCTGTATACTGATTGTATGTATGCCTGCCTGTTTGTTTGTTTGTCTACATAATATCTTATCAACGATTCAAGCCAGAGTGGTCAAATTTGGAAACCACATTGGATATACTATTCAACACTAAATCTGGTATCCAGTGGTTCATAGGTCAAAATAATTGTACTGTTTTCATTTCGCTGCTTTCTAGTATATATTATGTCCAACTCCATGATGCTGAAGCACAGCAGGCATTGTGTTTTATTCTATGTATATGTCCAATCAGGGGTGTCAGAAGCATAAAAAGTCAGGATGAGGTGTAGATGGACCCTTTCCCCTGCTAGTGATGACAACAAACTGTATTTATGATTCAGCCAGTGATTCAGTTGTAAACTTTGTTGCACTGGGTCTCAAAAACAATCAAAGGGTGGTGACTCACTGGAACAAGCTAATTCAAATGAGTTATCACATCATTTTTGGAAAAACAAATGAAATCTTGAAAAATTTGCAGTGGGAATTGAGCATATAATTCAGTCATCCAGAACATAATGTAAACAGTTAACCCTTTACCCAACATAACAGCCAAAACCGGCAAGCGCTATTCTGAAAAATCGCCAATTAATTTTCATTATATTTTCATTTTTTGTCTCAAAAACATAGGTTATGACCCCTCTTTGGAACGAGCTCATCAAGCTCGTTCCAATGAGGGGTCATAACCTATGTTTTTGAGTCAAAAAATTAGTTATTCCAGAATTTTTTTTGCAAGTGTCGTCTGCTTTTCATGTTAGGTAAAGTGTTAAACAATCCTTTAGTTAATTATTTAAGTAGATAAGCATGATAGCAACAAAATTTTACAAACAGTTGAATTGAAACATGTTCCTCAGAAATAACTCAGATAATTGTTGCTTTAAAATGTTTCAGTGCAACAAATTTTTCTAAAAAAGTTTGATAAATTTGTTGTATTCTTGTCTCTGCTGTAGAGCCATTTGTCAAAGGAATGCCAGGATGATGAAGTTGGAATATTACCCTATAAAGATTGTAGTTTATCATCAACATTGCTTGGAAACTTTAAATCTGAATTTAACATGTGATACAGGAATTAGCATGGTTGGTGGTGTAAGTGTAGATGTTACTTATGTTAATGTAGTGGAAGTTACACTCAAATCTTTTATTTCAACATTATTTATGTACAATTTCCATCCAAACTATACTTTTTGTTAGATGACTAAAATGACTGATACCAAACTATAGTCGAGTGAAAAAGATTTGAGAAGAAACAAATTGGGCAGCTGATTTCAAATCAAACTGAATGCCAACTAAAGATTCAAAATCTAATCAAATCTCGAAGCTTCACAAGGTCCTACTCTGCTGGTGAAATACTATATGACACACTGTTGGAAAAGGTTCTGAATATCCTTTCCAACAATGTGTCAGCCAACAACACATCATCAGCTTAACCCTTTACCTAACGAATCGTCCGCTTCCATCCGTGTAATCTGCAAACTGAGCAGTTGAAAAAAATACTTTTTTCAAAATACTTCAACAAAACCATATGATGTGACCCCCTCATTGGAATGAGCTCATCGAGCTCATTCCAATGAGGGGGTCACATGATATTTTTTGTTGAAATTTGTTTGAAAAATTTAAAAAATAGTAATTAAAATAATAAACATTGGTATTCTCTACATTGGGTAAAGGGTTAATGAAAGAAACTCAGAACTGATGCCTGCATTCTCAGCCCTCAGATCAACCTTGTCATCAAACATCTTGACCATTAATTCCTGAATAAAATCAATGATTATAATGACTATGGTAACAGGGCAAATGCAATTTGTATTTGGATTGTTAATAATATAAACCTACAGACCCAAAAGGCTATATAATTTGTACTCTTCTTAACCCTTTACCCAAAGAATCGTCTGCATCCGCCAGCGTAATATGCAAATTCAGCAGCTGAAAATCCTCTATTTTTTTCGAAAAATTTAAACAAAACCATATCATGTGACCCCTCTTTGGAATGAGCTCGTCGAGCTCATTCCATAGAGGGGTCACATGATATGGTTTCGTTGAAATTTTTTGAAAAAATTTGAAAAATGATATTTAAAATAATAAATTTTGATATCATCTGCATTGGGTAAAGGGTTAAGCTATTTTTTGTCTGTCCTGTTCTTTAGTAACTTACATTTTTTTTTAATTTTCAATTTTTGCAAAAATTTATACACCTTAGGTTGAAAAGTTAAAAACTTTGATAGAATTAATTTGATCAGTTAATTTGCTTTCCATCTGGAAAATTTCCTTGTGACTGGGAGTGAAAACACATGTTCCGAGACCAGAAAAGTTTCTTCAAATTGCAATGAGGTTTAAGGGCATTAATGATAAAACATGTAAGTGATCATATTCGGGTAGTGAGAAAATATTTGTTTGCTGATGTTCATTGGGCCTTATTGACACTTTATTATTTAACAGCCAGAGTAATATGGTCTTAGACAGTTGTATGAGTAGAAAAAACTTTTGTACAGCAATATATTTGAGTAAAATGGTAGCAAATTGCACAATAAAATGTTTCAGTATTAAATGTAGAAAATAGGCCTTATTAACAATTTCTTAGTGTATTATTATTTTGTTAGCTCTTGCTTTATATTGCTTTAGATAACCATGCATATTTAAGTCGATGCTGAAGCTGCATGACAGTGGTCACTCCTCAGTCATATTGATGAAGTTAATGCTTATTTACATTTCAATTATTTGAATAGACATTTTGGGGTTACAAGTATCAGGTGCAGAGACCAGCCGAGCAGGCAACTTGAGTGAAGAACTCACCTCAGATCAGCTAACTTTGCTCTGCCTTCAATAAAAAGTTACTCTGAAGTTACCTTGTGAAAATTTAGCCCACCTTGAAATTAGATGAATTGTGTGCACAAATTTAAAAAAATTAATCATGTAAAAGACATTTTGTTGAAAGTATTAAATGATGTTTGAGTCAATTATTGATAATAACACAGTAAATAAAAATAAGAAAATTTTTAAAAAATGTCAAGTGATCAGTCAAACACAACATGCCTATGCTGAAGTGAAAATAGGTGACATAGGCAAAAGACATGTGATTCTGTGTCCAACCCTTCTTCTAGGAAACAACACTTCTGGGTGAAAACTTCACTTTTAATTCTCATCTGAAGTGGGTAAAAAAAATCAATGAAGGTGCACTCTATTGGTCTCCAAGAGTACTTGCTTGCTGATCTTGAAAAATGTACTCTTAAACACTGGCATTACCTAGAATTACTTATGGCGATCTGTACTTTGTAAACATTATATACCTCGTGAACTTTTTTGTAGAATTTTCTTTTCGGAATAAAAAATTACATAAACATGTTTTTTCTCTCTCTTCATTTCTCTGAGCTTTTGTTAGTCATTTACATGTGAGAAAACTACATAATGGAGCAATTATGCAGAAGCCCATTATTCATGCTTCTCCTTCTGGCTCAATTCTTCCAATAATTTATCCCCTGTGCTGGTAACTGATCACTAAAGCATCCACTAAAGTCATCCTTTTATTTTTTATTGAAAACATTTAGCAAACCGAGATGAAAAAATCTGTTAAAAAGGTACTAGTACAGTACTGTGAAATGGGCTTCATAATCTTTTGTCATGCTCAATATTCATTCAAAAGCAAAGGGTAATTTGTTCATACAAATATATTTGGTACACTTTATTGGAAAGTGCCTAGAGGCAATCTCCCTTAAACTGTAATTCAAGCCAGCCAAATTAGGTAAAATATCACCTCATACGACTAGCAGATGAAACTTGCAAAAAAGTTACAAAATTAATTAAAATTTTTCAACGTTATTTCCAAAACATGGCTTATTATCCCTCATTAGAACAAACTTCATGTGTTCATTCCAATTCGGTGTCAAGCGCTATGTGATTTTTGGAAGTAGCACTAGCAGGAAACTACCACTGTGTAGTGATGAATCGAAAATCGGAATCGGCAATCAGAACCGTTTCGGTTATAGGGTATCGGATGATATGACAACCGGTAGTTAAAAACTGGCAGTTTCTGTTTTTTCTATATTTAACACTGACTATTACAAATCTCTTTGATATTTGGCCATTTCAATAAAGTTTCCCCATTAAAAACATGTGTAGTGCATAGCAGAATATTTAAGGATTTGCAGAGCTGAGATATTACAGGATTTACCATCTGCAATCGGTATGAGATCGCCACCATTTCTCGGCTGATCAAAGCCTTCAATAATGGTGCTGTACAATGTTGCATTGGGTACATGTATAAATAAAATGTGTTCAGCCGGTAGTCTGTAGTACTTCATGATGCAAGCATCACAATACAAAAAGAAATTAATATTGGAGAAAAAAATAAAAAAAACACTCTTTTTTCAATGATAGATGATTATCACCCAACATGTAAGTCGCATGACTGTCACAAACACGTTTTCAGTTTGTCAAGTTAAGTTTTTAATTTAGTTACCTCCCTTGATGTTTCTCTCCAATGTTGACTGCAGAGGACATGTAAATATTGGAGAAACACATCAAGGGAGGTAACAAAATGAAAAATGAACATTAAATAATAAATTTTGACATGTCGTGTGTGTATCTGCAAACCATGCATCATACAACTTCATAACACACATTATCATCAAAGTTATTATTCAATTAAGACACAAAATATGTGTGCTCAGCATATTCCTGGTTAATACAGCCAAGTGTATTGTATTCTTACACAAAACCATATTAACACTATTTACCGGAATAAACACAATCTTCACAAGAGGACAATAGCGTGTGATTGTATCATTAATAATTATCTCCCCCCGCCCCCACCCACTCCAAAAAAAATGCAAATAATATTTTGGCTAATATTGCCCAGGACTAAACATGCATACTTTGAAAACTTATGTAGTATCAAGCTTTTGCAGTTGGTGATTTATCAACAAAATTCTGCAGTATAACAGGCGGGGGCACGGTGGCTCAGTAGGTAGAGGTGCAGGCTGCAAGCCGAGAGGTCCTTGGTTCGAATCCCACCTGCGACAACCGCGTTGTGTCCTTGGGCAAGACACTTCACCCCCATTGCCCACGTGGGGGCACGATGATGCCGTGTACTAAGGCGTACTGCACGTCAATGGTATGCATGTCTTCAACCAATCTAACCCTGCCTGTGCTGCAGTGCGGAGTTACAATGTTGGGGAGCTGGCAGCTGCTCGTCGTTGCTCGGTGGTTCTCTCCGGGTACTCCGGCTTCCTCCACCCGTAAAACTGTCACGGTCATGATTAGCCATTGTGCATAAATATGTGACCTTAAACATCAATAAATAAATATTAAATAGTATAACAGGCACCACACCAACAGACTTTTTTCTGTGTCCTATTTCAACCATCAGAATCGGCATAATCAGCAGAGAAATAATTAGTAATCGTTTCATGGCAAGTTTTGAAAATCGGCTCATCACTACCATTATGTAATGGGATAACCTCTAGCACTCTGGTAGCACAACAAAATTTTCTCAATTATATATTGTTTGACAGAGCTTGCTGAGCTGTGTGAAACAAGGTTTATTTGGTTAAATACCAAAATAAAAGAAATATTTGCTGCTGAAAACTTTGCCATTTTGACATCCGAGAGCAGGAAGTTAAGTATTACTTCAATTAATTATTTTTGTAGATCAGCATGGTTGCACTGCAACAAAATGAGGGTACCAGAGCAAAAGCCGTCATTTTGCTTGCTCATGTTTCATATTCAGTCAAATGTAATTAATATTTTGTTTATATAAATTTGTTTTAATACAAATTATTGGAGACATTTTTGCCACACCTTAACAGTCTACATCCTGTGACTTTGCAGTTGTGATACCTATATAGGCAGCCAAGACATGTCAAAAAGAAACTCACCAAGGTACTTAGAAGTTAACTTTTGAGTTAAGTCAGAGACTGCACGTTGGGGTACCTGTCTGTTGCAATAAAAGTAGGCAAAGTTGGAATTAGGCCTTTAAGGGTTAATGGTTCAGTTCAGCCGCCAAAAGTGGTGACTTTCCACGGGTGGGCAATATTTCCACGAATGCAATAATATCAGATTCCAAACACTACTTATAGGAATAATCATAAAAAATTTAATTAATGTGCAGCGGGTATCATTTGGTGTTTCATTAATTAAAATTTTGCTGCTGATGATTTTTATTATCTGGTAAATGCATGCGTGCAATTCACAGCCAATCCTTGGGTTATGACCAGTCCACAGCGACTGTATTGTAAAAGCCAGACCTGCAGCTGGCTCAAATAGTCATTCAGAACTGTAAAACCACTGTGAGAGTATATAATCAGGGTTTCCATCGACCACACCCATTCCCCCCGCCGATCATACTATGATCAGTCAGAAAAGCTGGTGGTTAAAATGTCGAGTACAATGCTGTATCGTAACGACACTCAGCATCCTTTGTTTCCATGTAATATAGGCATTGTTATGTTGTATACTATGCCTACTACTACTGGCGACAACCTGATAGTTTATAACCCCCAGATGAGAGGGGGAAATAAAGTTCAAATCTTAAACGTCGCCTATAAAATTTCGGACTCAAATTGTCGTGTTTGGTCCGAAATCACTGGCTTTTATCTCGAGCGATAAATGATGTAATTGCATGTGCATGACGTCACACGTCCGCATCATGGTTCTTTTCGAATATTTCGTTTTCTCTGCATTTCCAATTATCCACGTTGGCACGTATCGGGTTGTATAAAAAAAAATTGAGGTCAAGCGTCGCAGTCACTGTCAGGATTTATGGATTTTGTGTTGTTTTGGGTTTGTATTTTTCTGAAACCTTCGACCAGATGTAGTATTGTGTGTCCCGTGGGAATTTAGAGAATTGTAGGAGGAAATGAAAGTGTCAATGACACTGTAGCTCAACTTGTCAAGATATGTACATGTATAGTATGTGACACAGCAATGACAAACATCTAGGTAATGACCTGATAACAAAGGTACATATAAAGTATTGTAACGGCCTGTACATAAATACTGACCGTAGCCTGTAACAAATGTATAGGTAAAGTATTGTAAAGGTGGGTGACAGTCAGATGTTAAACTAGAAAAGAAATCTTTGAGTCCCAGAGTGGGTCTGACTGAACCCCAAAATATTTGTTCTCATAGCACAGTGATAACAAAGGCACCCCAAAACACACTCATTCCTGTCCCAAGGTGAAAACAAAGGTACCCAAGAAGTTTTGTGAAAATCAGTTCATAAATACGAGCTCTATAGAAGTTGTGACAAAAAACTGATTGGACCTAATTTCGGTACAAAATGGCCACTGGCAGCCATCTTGAATTTTAGACCGCACTCAGAAACACTCGTTCTCATCCCAAGGTGATAACAAAGGTACCCAAGAAGTTTCGTGAAGATCGGTTGATAAATACAGCCTCTAGTCTGAGCCGTATTGACATGTGCACTTACTGTGTATAAGTAGCACTAAATAAATCAAAATTCATCTAATTTGCATAATTTCTGCACGAGAAAAAAACCCGTACTGTATGTGATGTATTCCATTTTACTAAACATTCATACAAAAATTTATTCAAATCAGAACTTTCATACAGAAGTTCTGTACAATGGACTGATTGCACTAATTTTGGTACAAAATGGCTGCTGGTGGCCATCTTGAATTTCGGACCACACCCAAAAACACCCGTTCTCATTCCACGGTGATAACAAAGGTACCCAAGAAGTTTTGTAAAGATCGGTTCATAAATACAGCCTCTAGCCTGAGCCGTATAGAAGTTGTGTACAAAAAACTGATTAGACCTAATTTCGGTACAAAATGGCCACTGGCAGCCATCTTGAATTTCGGACTACACTCAGAAACACTCGTTCTCGTCCCAAGGTGATAGCAGAGGTGCCCAAGAAGTTTCGTGAAGATCGGTTGATAAATACAGCCTCTAGTCCGAGCCATATTGACATGTGTACTTACTGTGTGTAAGTAGCACTGAAAAAATCAAAGTTCATCTAATTTGCATAATTTCTGCACGAGAAAAAAACCTGCATTATATGTGATGTATCCCATGGTACTAAACATTCATACAAAAAATTATTCAAATCAGAGCTTTCATGTGGAAGTTCTGCCCAAACATCTGACTGCCCCTAATTTTGAACAAAATGGCTGCCAGCGGCCATCTTGAATTTCGAACCGCACCCAAAAACACTCGTTCTTGTCCCACGGTGATACCAAAGGTACCCAAGAAGTTTCGTAAAGTTCGGTTCATAAATGCGGCCTCTAGCCCGAGCCGTATTGGCATTTGCACCGACAGTGCTGAAAGTAACATTAAATACATCAAAGTTAGTCTAATTTGCATAATTTACATATGAGAAAAAAACCTGTATTATATGTGATGTATCCCATGGTACGAAACATTCATACAAAAAATTATTCAAATCAGCACTTTCATATGGAAGTTCTGTGCAAAAAACAGATTTCTGCATCAACGGTACAAAGTGGCGGCTGGCATCCCTCTTGAATTTCAGACCGGACCCAAAAACACTCGTTCTCGTCCCACGGTCATAACAAAGGTACCCAAGAAGTTTCGTAAAGATCAGTTCCTAAATACGCCCTCTAGCCCGATCCGTATCCAATTGTTGACGTACAGACAGACGGACGACGGGCCATAACAAAAGCTCAAATTTGGCTTCGCCAAAGTTGAGCTAAAAATACATATATTTCCACTTCAATTATTCAGCATTTTAGCGACCAGAATGCCCCCAGAGAGCACCTAAAAATCAAAATTTTCCTGGGGGGAGAGTCCCAGACCCCCCTCTATACGCATGTGCCTTTGGCAATGTGGCAGGCTGAGTTTCACCCTTTTTAAACTACCAGACCCACAAATTTTCCCCTAGCGGAAACCCTGGTATAATAGAAGCAAGCTCACATAATTCATTGCATGAAATCAATAATAATTCCAATGGTTCAAATATGATGATGACACTTTAAAAAAAAGATCAAGTTAAACCATTATTAAACACAAAATGCTGATGACTAAGTATTTTTTAAGAAGAATTCAATAGGTTTTATCTTTTCATTCAGCTCAAAAAGCTTATTATGGGAGGGGGCATATAGTTTAGAAGAGAAAAAAATCGCGACATTGACGCCGTAGCTGCGACGGGTGGTGCAATCTGCAAGTGCATCGAATAACATGTGCATCGAACATGGGCTAGACAACAATACGATACACTTGGATACCAAATATGAAGTCATTCCACCAAGTAGTTTGAAAGTTATTCTTTTAGAAACGCATTGGTCACAAAATTCTAAGTTCATCAAGGGCCATAACTCCAAGAAAAATATTTGGAACAGCACATGCATTGAACAGTGGCTAGACATCAATAAGATACACTTACATGCCAAATATAAAGTCATTCCATCAAGTATTTCAAAAGTTATTGAGTTCTGAAACTCGTAGGTCACAGACAGACCGACAGACCGACCAACCGACAGACAGACTGACATTGCCACTTATAGAGCTGCTAGTCGCAGCTAAAAATGTTTACCATTAAGAGAATTTGAATGGACCGTTATGTTAAAGATCAATCCGATACATGAAAATTGTATATCATAAAATAATACAGCAACAGATATCATAATGTTTGGAGTTACTTTGTTAACAAATATACAGTAAACACACCCTGATCACATACACCGTTAAGAGTCTACTTGATACTGGTTATGTATTTTTTTATTTGTTTATTGGTATTTAAGGTCATTTTGAGCATCTTTGGTACATCATGATCACAACATCGGTATGAAGTTAACTTTAGCCAATCACTTATACCTATGCTGCCCACTTTAGAGGACCCCATCCCAGGCATTGGTTCTGAGTTCTATTTTACCAGTAAAGCAGAACTTGTTTACCACAGTAAACAAGCACTGCTCTACTTCTTGAAGTATCCATAGGGACAGGCGGGTGAGAGGAAAAGCTGTTAAGTAGTCCACACTTGATTTACTAAATACTTCAACAATAAAGGGTCACTGACCAAATGTCCCCCAATGGGGTGGGGAGGGGGGGAGGGGAGGGGAGAGAAAATTTGAAGTATTCAAAATCATGACATCAACGCCGTAGCTGCAACGGGGGGGGGTGCAATCTCACAAAATTCTAAGTTCATCAAGGGCCATAACTCCAAGAAAAATATTTGGAACAACACATGCATTGAACAGTGGATAGACATCAATAAGATACATTTACATGCCAAATATAAAGTCATTCCATCAAGTATTTCAAAAGTTATTGAGTTTTGAAACTCGTTAGTCACAGACAGACCGACAGACTGACCGACCGACCGACCGACCGACCGACAGACAGACCGATATTGCCACTTATAGAGCTGCTAGTCGCAGCTAAAAATATCAGAAATTGTCTAAGTCAGTAAAGAGTAATAAATCTGTGAAAAATGACTGTTCTGTCATTTGTATACATGATGCACATCTTCAAAGTGTTTGTAACAATGCCCTAACATTTCACTTGTCTACATCACCAACTGCAGCAGGAGTTAACATGTAGCCATTCAAAATTTGATAAAGGGCAATAACTCTGTCACAAATGTTATTTTTATTCTCCTTATGAACACATAAAATCGCAACATAATATAATGGTACTTATTTACTTGAATTCAGTTTTTCTAATAAGCAAGTTAATTCAAAAGGGTCAAGTATATAGTTTTTGTGTGAAAGCAGGTTCTATGCACTGCTTCTTAAAGTGATTAAATACAAATGAAATCCTGTTGAATTTATAGCCATTTTATCAACCATTATAAACAAATTATCAAAAATGTATGAATGACCTATACTTTGATAAAAAATTATAATTTTATTCAATATATATTGTTTGACTGAGCTTAGACAGCTCTGTCAGACAAGATCTTATGAATGAAAACTCTAAAATGTTGTGATATTGTCTGGGAACCTATTTTTAAAAAGTTAAGTAAATTTGGAGGTTCTTCATCATGCAGACAAAAACTTATTGCTCAGAAACCATTTTTACTATGCCTATGCTTTTATTTTCATAAAATACATGCTTTTTCTGCAAAAACAGAAGTGAACAATAAATTTTTTGGTACTGTCCTTGAACAATATGGATCACGTGTGCGAACTATTTAACTATTTCTTTTTTTACATTTAGGTTATTTCTGGCAATAATATGTGTTTTTAATATTTTTAGTAAACTGTAGGCATGCAATAAATATAGAACAGCATACTGTTCGAACTGTCATTTTTCACCGTACGAGATCAATATTATCCCTCTGCCAAAACTGATTAACATTTTTAGTAAACTGTAGGCATGCAAAAAATACAGAACAGCACTGTCATTTTTTACCACACTCGATCAATTTTGGTGGAGGGATAATATTGAACACGAAAATCAATCTCGTGCGGTAAAAAATTATAAATTCATAGTAATTTGTATATTTTTTATACTTACCAATGACCCAGACTAGCTGGTGCAAACTCAAAAATAATCCAGGGCCAAACACAAATTATGACCTCCAATCCCCAAAAGTTGCATGCAAAACCGAAAATTTTATGTCCTATCTGGTCCTCCATACTTTTGCGAACTGCACATGCGCAGTATCCAGGAAGACACCGAAATTGGCACCAATCATCATTCTTTCTAAAAATTGCGTGCTAAATGTTGTAAACAGCAGGGAGGTATGAGTGCCCACTCATGGGAGGGCCATCCCTGTCTGGGCCATTGGTAAGTATAAAAAATGTACAAATTACTATGAATTAATAATATGTTATACAACAACCAATGGCCCAGATTAGCTGAATCGTAAACAGGCTGGAGGGCCTAGGACACAGAGGAAAATCCAATCACTCAATCACTTCATAAAGGATATCTCCTACAGGAGAATAGGTGAGAAAGGAATTATGTGTGTCTCATGTATTATACTCATTTAAAAGTGTCCGAGGATTGTATATTAACGCCCGTTTAACACGTGACATATACAAATGTTTCACAGTGATCTACACTTTAAAAACCATACATAAATGAGACATATTATTTGCTTCACACCGAGCTACACATTAAAACCATCCCAGCATCAACTCGGGACTACTGACACCGGAGGAGGTCTTCCCTTGCTTTTCACTATAAAGCCAGATGATCATAAGGGAAAAAACCATCCCCCGTCCCCCTGTACATTACCACAGAACAAAGAGGGCAGCGGAACGGCGTCATTGCTGGACCGGGTTGCCTAAATAACTATAGATGCAATCATTTAGCGGACGACATTCTGAGTAACAGATAGAGGACCTAAACATCTAAGGTCACCGGAGATGGACTCTAAATTTCTATGGTAAAACTTGGTAGATGTAGAAGGCTGTGTCCAGTATGCAGCTTTCATGAGATCAGTAATGGCAATACTGTTAGAATAAGCCCAAGAGGTGGACAGCGCCCTAACATCATGCGCTGATATCTTATTTACAGAACGCTGATCCGAAGATAGACTTTCATAGGCAATGCATATTGCCAACTGAATCCATCTAGCAATAGAATGAGCAGAAATATCTCTTCTGTTAGGAATTAGCGAAAGAAAGAAGCGTTTTCCTCCTTTTCTTATAAAATCTGATCGGTGTTTATATGCACACAGCCCTGACTGGACACAGCAGAGGTCTATAGTTGTCTGTAGACGGCAGAGCCTTTATGGTAATAGGCTCAGGCCGTTTATCTGGAGCCCAGTTCTTAGCCAAAAATCCCACTTCTGTAGTTAAAGTAATGGTATTACCAACACTACGGTAGTGAGATTCATCAACAGATAAAGCATGGAGTTCACTAACTCTTCTAGCAGATGCAGAGGCTAAGAGAAATGCTGTTTTAAAGGTCAAGAATTTGAACTCTACAATGTCCAACGGCTCAAACGGAGCTTCCTTAAGCTTCAACAGAACCCCAAGCCAAATTCCACTAAGGAATTAATCTATCCTTCTAGGTCTATTTATAGAGAAATTTCTAACCAGTTTGGATAATGAAGCATTAGATCCAATTGCCAAGTTATCATGATGAGTGTAAGTGTCTGATAAGATAGACCTATAGCCCTTAATAGTGACTGGCTGCAGTTTGAGAACGTCAAAAAGTAAACCAGAAAGTTGGCAATATCTGGTATGGACAGATCATAGATCGACTGATTCTTACACCAACGGAAGAAAACCTTCCCCTTCGCTGCATAATTCAACGAAGAGGAGGACCTCCTGCAGTTAGAAATTGCATCCACTGCTCGACCTGTAAATTGCTTGCCGTGCAACAAGAATGACCGCACAATGGAAATACATGAAGGTTGAGACGTTCCGTGTTGTGATGCAGTGCACGTGACTTCACTGATAAAGAAGGTCCTCGTTGAGGAAGCTTCCGGGGAACGTCCCATAACAGACACCTGAGAAGATTGATCCACGATTTCCGTGACGACAGAGATGCTATTAACAGAATATTGCAATAAGACTGTTTGATCTTTAATAGGATCAGCTGAATCAACGGAGTTGGAGGATATGCATATCCTATCATTCCGTCCAATGAGATTGACAGAGCATCTATTGCAGACACTCGATGGTCTGGACATGGCGACACATACGTCTGCAACTGATTGTTCAGGTGTGTCACAAACAAATCTATCATGGGTCAATCCCATTGGTAGCAAATCTGTCTGAATACCCGCTCGTTGAATGTCCACTCCGATGGCAACAGGCGACCTTTCTGAGAGAGTAGTCTGCTAGTACGTTCAGACGACCCAGTATATGACGGACCGATAGCTGAACATGATGATTCACGACATACAAAAGAATAGTTTCCGTTAGTTTGTGTAACGGAATCGAATGAGTGCCTCCCTGGTTCCTGAAATAAGCTTCTACTGTCGAGCTGTCCGACAATATCTGAACATGAGCGTCCGCTATAATGTGAATCCAATGTTGTAGCGCAAGCCATATTGACATCATCTCTTTTATGTTTATGTGTTTCTCTAGGAACCAAGGGTCCCAAAGACCCTGACACTTTGAGTTTGTCGGGCTCAGGGTCGTGCCACAACCCACTTGACTCGCATCCGTCATAATCGTGAAAGCCGGATCCAGCAGTTGCAGTGGAACACCTTGAATTAACCATTGAATATCTGCCCAAATCTGGACCCATTGTTTTACCAGGTCCGTTAAAACAAAACTGGTCTCGAGAGAATGTGTCTTCACACTCCTGTTCTGAGTAAAGAATATCTGGAGGGGACGTGTGCGCAAGCAACCCATCGGAATAAGATCCGCAGCAGCTCCGCACAACCCCCATCAGTCACATGAATTCCCTCGCTGTTAACGTGTCTGAGTGTAGACAAAAGCGAGCATAACAACTGACAACTTTTTTGCTCTGGGTAACAGCAGATGAACCAGATTGTTGTGAGTCTCGAAGCTCATCCCCAAGTTAATGAATGACTTGGACGGAGCTAGATCTGACCTCTTCTCATTTACGATGAAGCCGAGATGTCGGAGTAAAAGAAGCAGACTCTGAACATCGTTCTGAAGAATAGTTTTGTTGCCGTATCTCTGAAGAATGTTGTCCAAGTAAGCCGACATTACCGCAGGCGAATGAACTCAGAAGTAAGACATTACCTAGTTCATTATTCGAGTGAAAGCCCAGAGTGCCAGGTTCAGACCAAAGCACATCGCTTGGAACTGCGGAACTGATAAACTGTCCCTTGCAGGGATCGAAGGTACTTTCTGTATGCCAGATATATTAGAATATGAAAGTATGCATCCTTTAGATCTATGCTTGCCTCATAGTTGTCCGCCCTTACCGGCCAAATTGTCTCCACATAGAACTTTGGAGCCACAATAAGCTTGTTTATCCAGCACAAGCCTATTACCACTCGGAACAAGCTGTCTGGCTTTGGTACGAGAAACAGATGACTGTAAAATCCTAGAGCTTTTTGATTCTCGATGATCTCTATTGATTTCTTTGAAAAGAGAATCTGTACCTCCACTAGGAGAGACTCTCTTTTGCAAGGATTTGATGGAAGATTTGTCCACTGCGGACACCTTGTTAGTGGTGGTTTCACTCGGAATGTTAGCCGTAGGCCATCTGAGACTACACTTCTCACCCACTGGTATTCCACAATTGTTATCCAGATTGTTGCGAATCTTGATAACCTTCTGCCAACTGGCAAGCAACAGAGGTCCTGGCCATCACCTGTTGGACCTACGAGGCTTGTGGGAGGAGGAGCCACGTCCTCCTCAAGAAGAGCCTCGACCCATTGGCTTAGGGACGTCTAACCGGGAGTCTCAATCAGACCTACGCCCCTTTCCTGAGTCGCTGTATTGACGATCTCTAGAGTAATTATAGTAGGGTTTCCTATACCCTCGCGAGGAGTCCCCTTTACACAATTTCTGTCTGGGACATCCTCCTTTACTCTTTTCTGCTGTAGCGGGTCAATTAGATGCCGACTTTAGAAGCAGAGTATTAGATGCTTTCTTTGTAGCTTGGTCATAAACCAATAAAAGCTTGTTGTCAAATATTGTGTGTCCGGAGATAGGAGCGATCCGGAGAGTTTTTCACCTTGTCATCTATTAAAGATGATGATGCAAGGGCACCATCATGCCTGATTAACTCCAAATTAGCCACTGTTAAGGCGGAGTTAGGCGTGGTAAACATAATTGCCCTGGAAAGAACTCTTAAAGAGGTATGAATGTCCTCAAATTTCTTCACGTTAAGACGTTGTGCCACAGCTCTTGAAAGGTGATCTGCATAAGACATAGCGTCCAAATTCGCTCTATTTGAAGAAATTGCCATCTCAATTGTGTCCGAGCAAATTGTGAATGCCCTAGGCAGGGATCCTCAGCCTGTTCATCCAAAGGCAGAGGAACTCTCTGTACATCTTTCCCGACCGTTTTAAATGAAAGTGGTCCAAGAAATGGAAAATTTATGGAAGATGGTGTCAAGAAATTGCATTTCTTCTTCCCACTGGAAAGTTTGAATATGGTATATGCTCCGACTCACGCAAGTTTCTAATCACAGCATCTGGCCCCAGTTGCTGCTGGGAAAGAGAGGGACCTCTCTCGCTCGTGCTCCTTTCAGACCTAGCCGAGCTTACCACGGTACTTGCCGGCTTCTTCCTCTGTTCTGTCGTCGCTGGGTTAGCATGTTTATGCTTTAAGGTGCTCACTCTACCCAATCCACTCCTATCGACTGCAATGGACACACCCGGTGTCATGGTACCCATGGACGGAGTAACCGCTTCACCAGTCGAGCTAGCTGGCGACAAGGGACTAAAACCACCGGCTAGTGGCTTTATGACCTGTCTAATAGTCAGGAGCACCTTGGCAGCTAGCTCTGTTTGCTCATCTGAGTGTGATGGCGGTAGCACACTATCTCTAGGCGTCACGTAAACATTACCATGTTCTTGTTCTTCTGAAAAAGAAACTGAGAAACTTGATTGACTTTGTGACGAGAGGACCGGCATTGGCCTGTCGCCACTAACAACGTACGGTAACACCCGTCTACTGCACTTGTCATCCCATCTGACACAGGTTGGACAAGGATTAGTGGGAGTACATCGACTACAAGCAAGGAAACCATTATGTAAATCCGAGGAAGACTTCCTCGACTTGCATTTTGAGCAATAAGCTTTCATAATGAATCAAAACAAAGTCGAAAGTACTTCCACCAACTCCACAATAAATATATGAAAAACATACATAATAAACACATTCAAAATAAAAATCGAAAAATTAATCTGAGAAAAAAAAATTTTGCAAAATTTGGACAGGAGCCCAAGGTCCCAAAGTGAACAAGACGAGCCCAAAGGTATCCTGATAGAGCCTAAGTATGGACAAAATTCCCCAAAATAATTTGCTACACTACCGGAATATTATAAATGTATCTTACAACAATCCTACCATTAAATAAATAGGAAACTACAAATATTTATACAGCGTTGCCAATGTAAACAACGTCAGAAGAAAAATGGAAACAAGACCCCAGGTACTGAATAAAGAGGCCCGAAGTTAGTAACAGATTTTGAACTATCCGATGTAAAACAAGACCTTCAGAAGAAGAAAAAACGATACATCGGATGTAAGATGCATGACCCAAAATGCCTAAACACCCCTAGGATGAGGACGTAACCATGAGGATATACAGAATAAACATTCTGTGTAACACATCAAACTCCCAAGAAATTTATAAAAAAAAATTTAAAAAAAATAAGCCAAAAAGCTTGGGAGTTTAACTGGGGGGCTTCAAGGAAGGATAGGGAAGGAACTGGAAGATCAGTGGAAAAATCATTAGCAAAAATGATAAGGTCACGCCCATATCCTGAAATTGGGAAACATGAAGTAATTTGGATAAAAATTATAAAGTAACAGCCCTGAACATTTCCAACCACCATTGTTCCCTTCCATCATCCAATTATGTCCTTGGATCCACCAGTTCTACCATCGATTTGTGTCTGGCATCACTAAAACTGAGCTTTAGAAGCACAGATGTCAGTTTGTTGTTTCTGACTGGAGGGCCAAACAAAGAATGATGGTTGGTGCCAATTTTGGTGTCTTCCTGGATACTGTGCATGCGCAGTTCGCAAAAGTATGGAGGACCAGATAGGACCTAAAATTTTTGGTTTTGCATGCAAATTTTGGGGATTGTGGGTCAAAATTTGTGTTTGGCCCTGGATTATGTTTGAGTTAGCACCAGCTAGTCTGGGCCATTGGTTGTTGTATAAAAATCTGACAGTTCAAATGCGAATGCTGTTCTGTTTATTTATTACCAAGTTCTATTTATAATAAGAGTTCTGGGGTGGTGGGGGTTGGGGGTGGGGGGCCCTAATCTGTAGATTTCATCAACATGTGACATACAAAAGTAATTGCCCCCCAAAAAAATTTTTTTGGCTCTGTTTATAAAAATGGTTTGTCACCTCCTGCCTTGCAGTTACTATGTCCATTAAATCAACAGGGTTTTTCAATGTTCATATAAAATTACTTTCTGCAAGCTTGGTTGAGCTGTGAAAACAGAACTTAGTTATCGTTTGGAAATTCAAAAGTGCTTTATTTAGAAACAGTGACCTTGACTTTTGATCACTGCAAAACTGAAATAGGATTCTTCTCTCCCATAGGGGTACCTAATCTATAAATTTGGTGAACATGTGACAAATAAAAAAAACAAGAGCTACGTCTGGCATTGCTTAATACCCTGTTAGGCTTTTTCATATTGCACATAACCACTGTTTTCATCCAACAAATAACCACTATTTGTATAAATTTATCTAAAATTAACCAGAGTGAAAATTAGGGACAAAAGTAATTGAACCAAAATGTTGATGGAAATGTGCAATTTCTAAGTCAAAAAGGACCATAACACTTGTAACAAGAGGCCCCAAGGGGACTTAATCGCTCAGCGGCCAAAGTGGTTCAAAGAGGTATTTGGGTCACATTCAGTTAAGACATGGTTCATCAACATTACAAAGGAATGAAGTCATGAATGGCAAATTTTATGGAAAAACACTAAGGAATGGATTTGAACAAACCTGAACCTAACATGCCCCCTGCCACCTCACCACTGCTCATAGAGCCCAAATATTAAGCCAAGGTCTCAAACTGAACAAACTTGAATCTGATCCCCCTTGAGACGTCATATACCAAATAGGAAAGAATTCTGACTGGTGGATATGAAGAAGGTTTTTAGAGAAATCACCTCACATTGCACTAAGTTAAACTTTGGGCTCAAATAGCGAGCTAAAATATTAACCCAGGTCCCGATTTGAACAAACTTGAATCTGATCCACCTAGAGATGTTGTATACCAAATATGAAAGGATTCTGATTGGTGGCTCTGAAGAAGAAGGTTTTAAAAGAAATTTCCTAATATTGCACTTAGTTAAAATTCAGGCTTCCATAGGTAGCCCAAATTATTAACCCAAGGATCAGATTTTAACAAACTTAAGTCTTACCCTCCAAGAGATGTTGTATACCAAATCTGAATGGATTCTGACTGGTGGATCTGAAGAAGATTTTTAGTGAAATTTCCTTATATTGTACTAAGTTAAAATTTTGGCTCCCATAGGGAGCCCAAATATCAACCAACCCAGGGACATGGATTGAACAAACTTGAATCTAACCCTTCTAGAGATGTTGTATACTAAATATGAAAGCATTATGACTGCAGGGTCCAAAGATGATTTCAAAAAGAAGTTGGAACAGAACCCCAAATTTTCAGGCTATAAAATCTTTTTTTTCCTGTCTCTAAACTGCACACAACTCATAAAAAATAAAAAAATAATTGTCCAAATTTTGGTCCAAAATTTACGAGTCTGAACTTGACCCAAAATTTTCAGACTAAATTTACTTTTCATCTAAAAATTGAACAAAACGGAAAAAAATAAAAAAATTTTTCTTCCAAATTTTGGTCTAAAATTTCCAAGTCAAAACCGGACCAAAACTTTTCAGGCTAAAATGTTTTTTTTGGTCTCAAAATTCAACAAAACACACAAAAATCCCCCCCCCCCCCTACAAAAATATGGAATTTTGGTCCAAAATTTTGGAGTCCGAACTGAACCCAAAATTTTCAGGCTAAAAATTCAGCGAGGGGGGGGGGGGGGGGGGGGGAGGGGCCATCCTAAAATTGAACAAAATGCATAAAAAATTCCCCCCCAATTTTTTTTTAGAATTTTAGTCAAAAATTTCTAAGTCCGAACCAGACACAAAATTTTCAACCCATGGACCTGATTTGAACAAACTTGAATCTGACCCCTTCTAGAGATGATGTATACCAAATGTTAAAGGATTCTGACTGGTGGATCTGAAGAAGAAGATATTTAAAGAATATTCTATGTATTGCACGATATTGACCCAGTGACTAGCTCGATTTGAACAAACTTGAATCTGATCCCCCGATAGATATTATATACCAAACATGAAAGGATTCTGACTGGTGGATCTGAAGAAGATTTTTAAAGACATTTCCTCATATTTCAGTAAGTTAAAATTTGGGTTCCTACAGGGAGCCCAATTATTAACCAGGGACTGGATTTGAACAAACTTAAATATGCCCCCTACAGATGTTGTATACCAAACATGAAAGGATTCTGACTAGGGGATCTGAAGAAGAAGATTTTTAAAGAAATGTATTCAAATTGCACCAAGTTAAACTTTGGGCTCCAATAGAGAATATTTTGAATAAACTTGAATCTGACCCTCCCCCCCCCCCACAGCCCCCCCCCCCCTCCACCCCCACCCCCGAGATGTTGTATAACAGATATGAAAGGATTCTGACTGGTGGATCTAAAGAAGAAGATTTTTTGAATTTTTGAAAAAATTTATGGGTGCTTTCAGAGTTATGCCCCTTCTGGTTCCCCCTGCAGGCGCGGCAAGTTTATCTGTACAGACTTGAATTGACATACGATAAGGAACATGCACACCACATTTGGTTCAATTTGGTCCAGTAGTTTGTGAGGAGAAGTCGATAATGTAAAGTTCACGATGGACGACGACGAGCAGCAAGTGATAAGTTAAGCTCCCTTCGGTGAGCTAAAAATCAGCAAACCAAGCCCCAATTCAATCTCAACCTGTATTTTTATATAACTGAGGCAAAAACCAAGTTTGGTCCTGATCTATAAATCCAAACTCAAGTTATCATCTGGAAATGGAAAAGTTGATGGAGGGAGGGAGGGAGGGAGGGAGGGATGGATGGATGGATGGATGGATGGATGGATGGATGGATGGATGGATGGATGGATGGATGGATGGATGGATGGATGGATGGATGGATGGATGGATGGATGGATTCAAACTGGTAGATTTCAAAGCTGTTGGTGATGGATGGATGGATGGATGGATGGATGGATGGATGGATGGATGGATGGATGGATTCAAACTGGTAGATTTCAAAGCTGTTGGTTATTTTCCTGCTGGAATTTGGGGACATTTGGGCTCCAGAGTTTGGGCACTCATACCTGTAACAGGTAGCAAATCGGCACTGGATCCATTCCTGAGCGACCTTGCACATTAGTCACTGCAAAATCAATAGGAGTCTTCTCACCCACAGGGGTACACAATCTGTAAATTTGTAATGCGGGACATATAAAACAAAAATTATTGTCCAAAATCAATTCTGACACTTCTATTTACAGTAACAGTCCTGTGACCTTTGACATTGCATCAATAGTCTTTTGCACTGTTCATTTATGAATATTTTCTGCAATTTTCTCAACCTCCCCTTTCACACGGGTACTGTGATTAATGGTTGAACCAGACAGAAAATTCTCGACAACAATACTTGTAAGTCTAGGGGCTTCATTTGTTGTCAAGTCTTTCACAGATCTTACACGAATTTTGATCAAAGTCTGAATTAGGCTTTTAAATGCAAAGAAGTAGAAATGAGGCCTTCAAATGTTGAGACTGTAAAAGTGGCCCAAATTGGAATCAAATGGTGTTGGAGTTAAAATTAATTCTTTGAGGGTTAAATGTTAATTCAAAGATTACTTACTTTTGTTTCAAATCAGCACACTGACTACTGTTCTCTGAAACATCTTTGCTATTGTTTTGTAATTCACTAGAAAAATGTTCAAAGTCTTTGTCATCCTCTTCCATTTGAGATCGTATAAAAGCAATATTTTCTTTATGTTTCTTCGATTTTTCGTGATTGACAAATCTGTCAAAAAAACAAAGTGAGTCATGACTATCTAATAAACTGAATAGAAATCACATAAATGGGACTCACGTCTTTACATTATCTACTGCAATAAAACATCAGTGAAAGCAAAAAATAACCCATTCAACCCATAACTTAACCCTTAAGGGCCTAATTCCAACTTTGAGGTGCCCCAACATGCATTATTTGGGAAAACTCAAACTTGTTTTCTAAATACCTTGTCAGATGTTTCTAGACAAGTCTTGGCTGCATCTGTAGGCAGCCAAGAGATGATTAGAAACAACTGCAAAGCCACTGGAGGTAGACTTTCAAAGTAAAGCAATAATGTATACAAATCTTAAGGCCTTTGAGGGTTAAAAAAGGCAACTGAACAGTGATTTGAAAATGTGAATACCCAGTAATCTGTTGTCTAGCTGAGAGTGAACATTTAAAAATGATTCGTTATCAGCAGTGACGTATGCAAAAATACTGCCCCCATCAGGAGATCATCAATAATTCTATAAGTCCTAATTGCATGTTTGCATGGCTAATCCTTTCTGAGTCCTTTCAAGGCGTGATAATTCAACCAAACTACTTTGTTTACAAAGAAATTTGGGTGGAAAACAATCTTGAAAAAATAATAAAAGAACAGCAAATAACCTCTGTATGTAATTCAATTTTATGAACAATAACTTATGCCAAAAGTAATGAAAGCTTTACAACACTCACTTGTCCAAACGCTACCAAAATACAAGTTGAACGATGAACTGTGCTAACGCAAAATGGAAGCAAATCCAAACTGTTCTAGGTTCAGCGTAGAAAAATACCCAACTCAAAGCACTCTTCATAGTCAAAATAATCTGGAGTTACCTCCTTTTTGACAACTGATATTCTATGCATGGAGAGTGCCACATCATTCTTTAATCCTTGAAGACATGAAGAAGTATTTTCAACATTTTTTGATTCACATTAACAGCCTACACTCTACTGTAGCAAGTCTTGGCTGCCCAGATAGGCTGACAAGTCTGGCCTGGAAACTAGTGCAAAGCTGCCCAAATGAGCTCACAACAAGAACAGCCAAGAAACAACTGCAAAGACACGTCAAATGGATCTTGCAAGTTTACCCAATTATTGTAGCAGTAAAAAGTGATCAGTTAGAATTATGCGTTTAAGAGTTAAAATTATTCTGCCCACTCTGACATGTATTTAATGCAATAACCAAACTCCGTAGGGGATAATTTTAGAAAATGCTGAAAATGTTGTTCACGGTAAGTTGCCGTCATAAGGCCAGTTAGAGACAGAGACCTACCATAATATAATTATTTATTTATTGGTGTTTAAGGTCACATATTTATGCACAATGGCTAATCATGACCACGTTAATTTTCCGGGTGGAGGAAGCCAGAGTAACTAGGGAGAACCACCAAGCAATGGCTAGTAACTGTTAATCTTGGAAAATGCTTAACATTTTGCAGTAAGTTGCCGTCATTAGACAAGTCAGTGACACAGACCTACCATGAACCAATGAAAAAGCCAGCACTATGGCTTCATGAGTTGAAGCAGAAAATCCTATTCATACAAGAATATTTTCAATTTCTGTTGAGATAAAGACTGGAGACTGAACTGAATGACTGACAGCATGTGTAGATATGTGACTGACTTTGTAATGTTCCTACCGCAATTAGGTTCCAAAGACATGAATAATTCCCCAAAACATTTTTTGAATGCACAAGTTATGAAGCATGCTATCACATATCAAGTTAGTTTAACTCTTATCAGGCTACGTACTTTAATAAATGTTAAAAGCAGTCATGACTGGCTTTGATAAAATATTCATGAAAAGATAACTCAAGAAATCATTTGTTAAAAAGAATATTCAATTCACCGGTTAGAATTCAGTTAAAAGTACCCTGGCTATAATGATTCCAGTGGGGTGAGATTTGCTGTCTGCCAACAGCATTCTTGGGGCTAAATCTTAAATTTCGAATTCCAATTTTGACAAATCATTCCAACAAGTCATTTTGACAAATCATTTGTCCTCAGAGATGGTGTTCCAACAAACAATCAGAAATTAAAAGTTAAATAAGGCAGTCTAACAACATCCATATCTCCCACCAACTTTTATGTTATGATAGGAATAATCTCATTATCAACCTGGACATGTATTCATACCAAATAATGTCACTTACCAAATATCATTTAATTTCTTTAATCACAACTAAAGATATCTTCCAAAAACCTGCAATTTTGGTAAATTCAAAGTCGACAAGAACTATAACTCTGGAAAAATTATTTGAATCGCAACTTCCTTTCCATATGCACATGTACACATGATACTCATACTGCACACTAAGTTTCGTAAAAATGCAATGAAAAATGCAGAAATTAAGCGGACAAGCATTTGTGATGGAAATTTTGCTATTACCAAGGTCCGTAACCACATAAAATTTGTCACATCAAAATTCCTGACTACATGAACATCTGCACTTGATACTGATACTTCAGACCAAGTTTCATAAAAGTCCATTAAAAAATGTAGGAGGAGTTAGGTGGACAAGTCTTGGTGATGGAAATTTTGCTATTTCCAAGGGCTGTAACCATGCAAAATGTGTTGCATCGGAAATTCTTGAACACATGCACATCTGCACTTGATACCGATACTTCAGACTAAGTTTCGTAAAAATCCAGTAAAAAATGTAGGAGGAGTTAAGCGGACAAGCCTTTGTGATGGAAATTTTACTGTTTCCAGGGGCCATAACCATGCAAAATTTGTCACAGTGAAAATTCCTGGCCACATGCACATCTACTCTTGATACTGATACTTCAGACTAACTTTCGTAAACATCCAATAAACAAGAGGCCCCAAGGGGCCTTAATCGCTCACCGGGCAAAGTGATTCAAACAAAGTGGTTCAAAGAAGTATTTGGGGTCACATTCAGTTAGACATGGTTCATCAACACTACAAAGGAATGAAGTCATGAGAGACAAATTTTATGGAACTAGGGACATGGCTTGAACAAACTTGAAACTTACCCCCCTCAGGATGCTGCATACCAAATATCAAAAGCATTCATCTGCTGGATCTGAAGAAGAAGATTTTTAAAGAAAATTCCTAATTTTGAACTAAGTTATCATTCGGGCTCCCACAGTGAGCCCAAATATGAACCCAGGGACTTGGCTTGAACAAACTTGAATCTCACCCCCTAAGGATGCTGCATGCCAAATATCAAAACATTCTGACTGCTGAATCTGAAGAAGAAAATTTTTAAAGAAAATTCCTCATTTTGAACTAAGTTATCATTCGGGGTCCCACAGTGAGCCCAAATATGGACCTAGGGACATGCTTTGAACAAACTTGAATCTCACCCCCCTAAAGATGCTGCATACCAAATATCAAAATATTCTGACTGCTGGATCTGAAGAAGAAGATTTTTAAAGAAAATTCCTCATTTTGAACTAAGTTATAATTTGGGCTACCACAGTGAGCCCAAATATGAACCCAGGGACTTGGCTTGAACAAACTTGAATCTCACCCCCCTAAGCATGCTACATACCCAATATCAAAAGATTCTGCCTGCTGGATCTTGAGAAGAAGATTTTTAAAGAAATTTGCCTGAAATGCACTAAATTCAAATTCGGGCTCCTATACTGAGCCCAAATATGAACCCAGGGGGCCGATTTGAACAAACTTGAATCAGATCTACCCCACAATGTTGCATACCAAATATCAAAAGATTCTGCTTGCTGGATCTGGAGAAGAAGATTTTTGAAGAAATTTGCCTGAAATACACTAAGTTCAAATTTGGGCTCCTATACTGAGCCCAAATATGAACCCAGGGGGCCGATTTGAACAAACTTGAATCAGATCCACCCCACAATGTTGCATACCAAATATCGAAAGATTCTGCCTGCTGGATCTGGAGAAGAAGATTTTTTAAGAAATTTGCCTGAAATGCACTAAGTTCGAATTCAGGCTTCTATACTGAGCCCAAATATAAATCCAGGGGGCCGATTTGAACAAACATGAATCAGATCCACCCCACAATGTTGCATACCAAATATCAAAAGATTCTGCCTGCTGGATCTGGAGAAGAAGATTTTTTAAGAAATTTGCCTGAAATGCACTAAGTTCCAATTCAGGCTTCTATACTAAGCCCAAATGTAAATCCAGGGGGCCGATTTGAACAAACATGAATCAGATCCACCCCACAATGTTGCATACCAAATATCGAAAGATTCTGCCTGCTGGATCTGGAGAAGAAGATTTTTAAAGAAATTTGCCTGAAATGCACTAAGTTCGAATTCAGGCTTCTATACTGAGCCCAAATATAAATCCAGGGGGCCGATTTGAACAAACTTGAATCAGATCCACCCCACAATGTTGCATACCAAATATCAAAAGATTCTGCCAGCTGGATCTGGAGAAGAAGATTTTTTAAGAAATTTGCCTGAAATGCACTAAGTTCCAATTCAGGCTTCTATACTGAGCCCAAATGTAAATCCAGGGAGTCGATTTGAACAAACTTGAATCAGATCCACCCCACAATGTTGCATACCAAATATCAAAAGATTCTGCCTGCTGGATCTGGAGAAGAAGATTTTTTAAGAAATTTGCCTGAAATGCACTAAGTTCGAATTTGGGCTTCTATAGTGAGCCCAAATATGAATCCAGGTGCCCAATTTGAACAAAGTTGAATCAGACCCATACCAAGATGCTGCATACCAAATATCAAAAGATTCTGCCCACTGGTTCTGTAGAAGAAGATTTTTTAATAATTTTTCTATAATTCATACGGTGCTATCAGAGTTATGCCCCATACAGAGTCCCATGGGACGTGGCCATTTCATTTGAACAAACATGAATTGCCATATAGTAATGAACATCCACATGAAGTTTCATGAAAATCGGAGCAGTAGTTTCTGAGGAGAAGTCGTTTGAAAAATGTTCACGACGACGGACGACGACAGATGCAGGAAGACGGACAACGGACGACGGACGGCCGGTGATAAGTTAAGCTCCCTTCAGTGAGCTAAAAAAGTAGGAGTTAAGCAGACAAGCCTTTGTGATAGAAATTTTGCTATTTCCAAGGATTGTAAACACACAAAATTCATCGCATCGAAAATTCCTCCCCACATGCATATCTAAACTTGATATTGATACTTCAGGACAAGTTTAGGTAAAAGTGCAATAAAAATGTAGTAGGAGTTAAAAGGACAAGCCTTTATGATGGAAATCTTGCTATTTCCAAGGGCTATAACCATGCAAAATTTGTCGCATCAAAAATTTACTGACCACATGCACATCTACCCTTGATACTGATGCTTCAGACCAAGTTTCGTAAAAATCCATTGAAAACTGTAGGAGGTGTTAACCAGACAAAGTTTGTGATGGAAGGATGGACTGACAGACTGAGGGACAGACTGATGGACAGATGGCCAAATGAACACCATTTCAATATCCCTCTCCCGTCTTCGTCGGCCGGGGAATTAGAGAAAGATGATGAACATGTAAAACAGAATTACAGACCACCATCACCCAAGAATAAACAGAATTCTAACTTCTTCTTTTCAGTCCCATAATAGACAAGAGCGCACGTAATGTCCCCTACAATGTCCCCTACCAGACTAATGCGCATTTATAATTGTACAAATGTTATAACCTATATGTGATCAGCATGAATTCCGTTGAAGCATTTCCCCCAAAAAGTCCAGAAAACTGATATTTTGGCGCTTTTCCGTATTTCCAAGGGCCATAACTCACACAAGAATAATGCAATCAGCATGAAACTCAAACTTTATCTGTAAGTCATCGTTTTATAGTAGTTTACCAAAAATAAAATCATTCCGTTGAAGCGTTTCCAAAAAAAAAACTCCGGAAAACTGATATTTTGGAGCTTTTCCATATTTCCAAGGGCCATAACTCAAACAAGAATAATGCAATCAGCATGAAACTCAAACTTTATCTGTAAGTCATCGTTCTATAGTAGTTTACCAAAAATGAAATCATTCCGTTGAAGCGCTTCCAAAAAAAACTCTGGAAAACAGATATTTTGGGGATTTTCCATATTTCCAAGGACCGTAACTCACACAAGAATAAAGCAATCAGCATGAAACTCTAACTTGATCTGTAAGTCATCGTTCTATAGTTGTTTACCAAAAATGAAATCATTCCGTTGAAGCGTTTCCAAAAACTCCGAAAGCTGATATTTTGGTGCTTTTTCCCCATATTTTCAAGGGCCGTAACTCACACAACAATAATGCAATAAGCATGAAGCTCAAACTTGATCTGTTAGTCATCGTTCTATAGTAGTTTACCAAAAATGAAATCATTCCGTTGAAGCGTTTCCAAAAAAACTCCGGAAAACTAAAGTGTGACTGAAAGACTGACAGAGTGCAAACCTGTAGTCCCCTCCGGCGATGCCGGTAGGGGACTAAAAAGCTATAGCTAATTTGATGATACACACAATAGCTATATTATATTGAAAAGAAACATGTTTTGACAAGGATGAAAAGAATGATGTTTGGTACTTGATGTAGGATACATGAATGGACAAATGGATTAAGAAGTTAAAAAATTTATAGTAATTTATATATTTTTTATACTTACCAATGACCCAGACATAGCTGGTGCTAACTCTTAAAATATAGGGCCAAACACAAATTTTGCCCCCCAATCCCCAAAATTTGCATCTAAAACTAAAGAAAACATGTCCTGAAAGGCCCTCCACACTTCGCCCCTACTGCGCATGCGCAGTGTCAAGGACGTTCCGAAATTGGCGCCATTTATCATTCTAATAACCAGTGCCTGGTAAGCGCTATGTACTCAGCGGGGAGGCAAGAGTTCCCAACTCCTGGGAGGGCCATCCCCGTCTGGGTCATTGGTAAGTATAAAAAATATATAAATTACTATAAATTTTTTAACATTTTTATACTGTACCAATGACCCAGACATAGCTGAATAGTAAAAAGGCTGGAGGGCCAAGGACATAGAGCAAAATGGAATACGCTCAATAAAATAAAATAGAGTCATCCCCTGTAGGGAAAAGAAGTAATAGGCCTTACATGTATCTTTCTTATTTATGATAAATTAGAAAGATACAACACCTTCCAAAAATTGAGCTTCATACATCCATGTACTCTATTAATATCCAATAATCCTTATACTAATAATTTTTAAAGTAAGCCAATAATAAAGTAAGTCTAGAGAATAGAGACTCTTATACTCCTAAAAGTGTGTGAGAATTGCATAATCATGTCCGTTGACATATGCAATATTCAAAAGCTATACTTTAAAAACTAAGACTTGAATGAATTTTATAAACTTAAACTTCTCACTAAACAACCATCCCAATAACAGCTCAGAATTACTAACTCCGGAGGAGGTATCCCCTTGTTTTCATAGTAAAAACAGGTGACCCAAGGGAACACCCTCCCCCCCCCCCCCTTTTTCTTGCCCTGGGTCAAATAGCCCAGAGCGAAGAGGGCAGCCGAACGGAGACACTGCCGAAACAGACAGCCTACCTAGCTATAGTAGCAACTGTTAAGTGAATGACATTCTGAGCAGTAGATAATAGACCTAACAATAGAGGCCTCCAGAAATGGACTCGATATTTCTGAGATAAAATTCATGAATGGATGGCTGAGCGCAATGAGCAGCCTTCAAAAATCTATAATAGCAACACTATTAATGTAAGCCCAAGAAGTAGAAGAACTCTTACTTCATGAGCCGAAATCTTAAGCACAACTGCTAAGCCAATGATATACCATAAGCAGTACGCTAGTTAATAGAATCCATTAACAATAAAATGGAGCGTAACGTCCTTCTACTAGACATCAAAGACAGAAGAAGCTTACGCCCTTGTAATAAACAGATATCTGTTTATAAATACATAAACTGTACCCGGAAAGAGTAAAGGCCTATGCCCATACGAAGACGGAAGGACCTTAAAATAATAGGTTCCGGATAATAGGAGCCTAACTCTTATGCAACAATCCAACCTAAATAGTAACGGAAGTATTGATTCCGAAACTATGAAAGTGAAAATCATCCATCGATAGTGCATGAAACTCACTGACTCTACAGTAAAAGAGAAACCAACAGAATTACTGTCTAAAAGGTCAGAATTTGAAAACTACTGTTTCCAGAGGCTCAAATGATTACTTAGCTAAATAAGAACCGAAGTTAAAATCCGTATAGGAATTTAATCTAAAGATTCTAAGTCTATTTATCAAAAAGTTACAAACTGACTTAGATAAAGAGACAAAAGACTCAATTGTAAACTATCGTAGAGTGCATAGGTATGAGGTAACATAAACCTATAACCTAAATAACAACAGGCTGCAGTAGATCTTGTGAAACAAGTATACTAAAAAATAGCAATGAGTAGTATGGAGGGATCAACCATATGAACATAATGATCCCTACACCACGACGGAAGAGCCTCCACTTTAGTCGCATAGAATAGCGAAGAAGAGGATCTCCTATAGTAAGAAATCGCGTCCAAAGCTCGTCCAGTACAGTGCTTACAATGCAATACGGACCACACAACGGAAAACATGAAGGTTGCGACCTTGCTGGTTGTGATAAAGATGACACGATTTACCCAGTGAAAAAAAGATCCTCACATAGAGGAAGATTTCACGTTAAGATCCACAGTAGACAAAAGAGTAAATTACTCATGATCTCTGTGAAGATAGAGATGCTATCAACAGAAATGTATTGTGGTTGTTTATCTTAGCAATACCTGCTAAAACAACAGCGCCGGAGGATACGCGTATCCTATCATTCCGTCCTATAGATCAATAGAGCGTTAACAGTATTAGCTCAGAGATCTGGACAAGCCAACACATACGTCTGCAATTGATTAGCAAGCTGTGTCATAAATAAAACATCATTGGGCGCTCCCATAGATAGCAAATCTGATTGAATACTTGTTTGTTGAGAGTCCATTCTGACAGCAACAAGCGACCCGTAAGAGAACGGGAGTGAGATAAAACAATCAGACGACCCAGAATATGACGGACCAAAACTGAACTTGGTGTACTATAACCAACAGACGGATACTTTCCATTAAATTGAATAACGGAAACGAAAGAGTGCCTCCCTGGTTCCGGAGATACGCCACTACTGTCGAATTAAAGGACAGGAATTTGGGCATGCGTTTCTGAATAATGTTCATGCAATGACATAAAGCAAGCCTAAAAAACATTATTCCGCGGAAGTTAAACTGATAGCTAAAAGACTGCGGAACCCAAAGACCCTGGCACTTCGAATCCGTAGGGATCAGTATATATCCCAATCTGTTTGACTGGCAACCGTCATAACAGCCACACTCGGGTCCGGCAACTGCGGCGGCACTCTCTGAGTCAACCACCGAATGTTTGCCCCAGTCTGAATCTCTTGTAACACTAGATAGACAAGAGAATGTAAAAATCAAGCAATTCATGGATTGCCGGAAAGTTGCCGTCGAAGAGAAGCTCCTCCGAGAACGAAGCGACTCTGAGAGAGTTCTTAACCTACTATCCATGCGTGGATGTAGCTAGGGCTGCATCACGTCTAACCAACTCCAATCAGCCACTGAAGGGCGGAGTTATACGTGAACAAACTACTGCCCTCAAAAGAAATTACATTGAGAATAATATCCCGTAAATCTTTTCTTGAAGACGTAATGATAACGCCTCAGTAAGGCGGATTACGTATAATAAAGCGTCTAAGTTAAGTCTACTATACATAATGTCGTTCCCAACATTGAAATTGGAAAAGACATAAACGGCGAAAAAGAATATATGCAGTCTTTAATCACACCGTCTAGACGCATATGAACTCTCGGTATGCCCTGCTCTGCCAAAATAAACTATATGTAAAAAAGATAAAATGGCAGAAATGAGCCACGCGGACAAGAAACTAAACTATCATGCTTAGTAGCAGGCTTGTATATATATATAAATATATAGCGTCGAAAAATAAAACACATGTTGTAATGACAATATTGGACTGCGTCGGTAAGTCAGGGACAAAGTCCCTGTACCGATCGAAAAATCCGAGTCCAATGACGCTATAAGTCTCTTATCCAAGATCGCAGCAATGAAGTCCGAAAAATAATCACTGGAAGAAATGCCAGAAGATATGAAAGGCATCTTCCGATACTACTAAAGGGAAAACTCGAAATCTTTCGAATCCCTTTCGCCATCCTGTCGGACCCTATAAAGCGTTCGGTCGTCCGTAGCTTGATGAAACCGCGGACCGCACCGACCCAGCGCCGTCGGATAATTCCTGATTCGACCGAGAAACCGTCAATTGCTGGGATGCTGCGAAACAACTGTGCTAACTCGGATAGCACGTCCGTCACTGAGGCCTGAGGAGCAGCGGTCTTACGATGCATTGCCGCAGGAAGCTCCGAGATCGTTACCCCGTGCATACTTCCAATATGCGAGCGAACGGAGTGTATAGGCCTCGTGTCCCTTGGCTACCGGATGGCGCGACCTATTCGCTGTGGAATCACTGAATGCCGAAACTGATCGGATACTCGAGGTCACGTAGCCAATGTGCGGTCGTGTGCCCTGCTGTGAGGATGAGGAAGCATTAAAGACAGTCTCTCGGACTGTCAATATAACGGAGCGTCCCGAGCAACGGACATATGCTCCGAATGTAAAATATCTGAACCACAACATGCGGTCCCCTATGTTGTTGGCTTCCTCCGATCTGTCCTCAATCTGCCGTCACTGGGTGAGTACTAAAGTAATTAAAGTGCTCGCATCACCCAAATCTCCTTCCTAGACCGCAGCGGACGAACCCGGCAGCCGAACCATTCGATGAATGTACGCTACACCGGGTGAGCTAGCGAATGTCACTCCGTAAGCGATAGACATATTCCATGAGCACTTATTGCCGCTAACTCTTCATTAACTATGACGACAGAGGCACACTTTTGAAAGACATCTCCATAACTCTTCGAACAAGAAACCAGAAATGCTTGGATAGCAAGCATAAAATAATAATATATATAGCGTCGTTCAATAATTCGAAAGTTTGTGTGACATTATTGGACTATGTCGGAACTGAGGGACGATGTCCCTGAACCGAACCAAAAATTTCTAAGTCCACCGACGCTATCAGTTTCTTATCCGGCATCGCAGCATATGTTGTTCCGAAAGGGAAAGCTTGAAATCCACCGAATCCCTTTCGGTATCCCGTCGGACCGGATAAAACTTTCGGACGTCCGTACCCGCTTCCGCGGAGCGTCCCGACCCAGCATCGTCGGATAAAATATATGCGACAGATTCAGTTGATGCTGGGATGCTGCGATAAACTGTGCTATTAAGGAAAGCACGTCCGTTCCCGAGGCCTGTGCAGTAGCGGACTTACGATGCATTGCCGCTGGAAGCTCCGTGTACGTTGACTCCCGCACACTTCCTATGCGAACGTCCGGAGTCTGCAGGCCTCGAGTCCCCGGCTACCGACCCAGCGCTGTCGGATAATTCTCGATCCGACACCGTTTCTGTCGGCTGCTGGGATGCTGCGATAAGCTGTGCTATGTGCACAAGAATGTCCGGCGTCGAGACCTGCGGAGGCGCAGTCTATCGCTGCTTCGCCGAGGGCAGCTCCGCATCAGATGGCTCCCGCATACTTTTCCTATGCGAACGTCCGGAGTCCATCGGTCTCGAATCCCTGGCTGCCGGATGGTGTGACCTGGTCGCCGAAGAATCCTTGATCGGCGAAGCTGGTAATATATCGGCGGTCACGCAGCCAAGGTGCGGTCGTGTGCGCTGACGAGAAGAGGAGGCCTTAGCAGTCTCAGCGGACTGCCTATACAACGGAGCGTCCCAAGCGACGGACGTATGCTCCGCTAACGACACATTTGTACCACAACATCTGGGGCCAGATGTTGTTGAACGAGAGAGGGGCCTCTCTCGCTTGCCGTCCGGATGGACCGGAACGAGCTATGAACCGGACTAAAAGGCTTCCTCCGTTCTCCCTCCGATCCGCCGTCACTGGGTGTGCATTAAGTTAATTTTATAGTGCTCGCATCACCCCAAAATTCCTTCTAGACCGCAACGGACGAACCCGGCTGCCGAACCATTCGGTGAATGGACGCTACACCGGGCGAGCTAGCGGACGTCAAAGGCCGTCGAACCTACTAGGGTCCTCTTAGGCAATTGGCGTATTACATGAGCACTTTTCCGCTAGCCCTTCATTAATTGTGACGACGGAGGCACACTGTTGGAAGACATCACAGATACATCACCCTAATCTTGATCGTCTGAAATAGAAATTGATAAAGTAGAGTGACCCTGCGGGGAAAGGACCGGAGTGTCCAAATCCCCAACAACATACCGTGACATACGCTTCCCATATTGTCATCGAAATCATACGATACAGAACAGGAGTTAATGCGAGTACACTGACCACATATAGAATGATAATAAGGTCAGAGGAAGACTTCCTCTTAAAACAATTGATCAATATCCTTTCAATGTGAAAAGAAAACAAGTCCTGGTACTCGCACTAACCCCTGGCAATCAAAATACATAATAATAATATGATCCATTAATATAGAAAAAATAATTGAAATCAAAATATTTTGAAAAAATATTTTTTCAGAACAGCCCAAGTTTCTGAAAAGTAACGTCCTTGACACTGCGCATGCGCAGTAGGGGCGAAGTGTGGAGGGCCTTTCAGGACATGTTTTCTTTAGTTTTAGATGCAAATTTTGGGGATTGGGGGGCAAATTTGTGTTTGGCCCTATATTTTAAGAGTTAGCACCAGCTATGTCTGGGTCATTGGTACAGTATAAAAATATTGAGAGGCAGACGATTTTGAACTCTCAATCCCTTCTTTGCACAAACCTAATGAAAGTGTCAATGACACTGTAGCTCAACTTGACTAACTTGAACTTGGTAAGTTATAAATGAAACGGCAAAATTAAAGATCATTGGTACCAATGTTATTTGATGAAATTTCAACATAACAGCATTGTGTGTGCACAATGTCAGAGTAATCCATGCATTTTTAAATGTAAACTGTAAGACTGGCTAAAGGAAGAATGTTGATACACAAATGCAGTATGTTCAGAGGTCATTGTAAATGGCAATTTTTTTCACAGAAATGAATGGTAATCAATAGCTCTTATCTAAAGGTCTTGCCTAATGAGCATACCAAGTTCAAAAACAATCCTATGATAAATGTGGCCTGTTGGCCATGTCAAAGAATGTTGATGCACAAATGCAATAAATTCAAAGATTGTTGCTAACAGCAACAGTTTTTGATGAAAATGAAAAGAAAATCAATAGCTCCTATCTTTATCACCCTGCATAAGCACACAAAGTTTCAAAACAACCTGATAATGAAGGTGCCCCCTAAGGCATGCCAAAGGAAGATGCTAATGCACAAATGCACTAAGTAGAAATGAAAAAAAGCAATAGCTCACATCTAGAGGTCATCCCAAACACACATACCAAGTTTCAAAGTGATCCGATCATAAATGTGCCCTGAAGGGTGTGTTAAAGGGAAATATTGAGGTCTGACTAAACTAAGTTCAAAGGTCAGCAGCAACATTTTTTGACAGAAATGGAAGAAAATCGACAGCTCCCACATAGATGTCACCCCACACAAGCACACCAAGTTTGCAAGTGATCCAATCATAAATGTGCCCGGCAGGGTGTGTCAAAGGAAAATATTGATGCCTAACTGCACTAAGTTTTTACTAAGTTCATCGAAGATCATTGACAGTGGCAACACTTTTTGATGGAAATCGAAGAAAATTGACAGCTTTCATCTAGAGGTAACCCCAAACAAGTATACAAAGTTTCAAACCGATCTGATCATAAATGTGCCCTGTACGGCATGCCAAAGGAATATATTGATGCCTGACTAAACTAAGTTCAAAGAACGTTGCCAGCAGCAATATTTTGACAGACGGAAATGGAAGAAAATCGATAGCTCCCATCTAGAGGTAACCCCAAACAAGCACGCCATGTTTCAAAGTAATCCCATCATAAATGTGCCCTGCAGGGTGTACCAAAGGGAAATATGGAGGTCTGACTAAACTAAGTTCTAAGAACGTTGGCCGCGGCAACATTTTTTGATGGAAATGGAAGAAAATACACAGCTCCTATCTAGAGGTCTCCCCAAACAAGCATACAAAGTTTCAAAGCAATCCCATCATAAATGTGCCCTGTAGGGTGTGCCAAAGGAAAATATTGAGGCTTGACTAAACTAAGTTCAAAGAACGTTGACCGCGGCAACATTTTTTGACGGAAATGGAAGAAAATCAATAGCTCCTATCTAGAGGTCTCCCCAAACAAGCATGCCAGGTTTCAAAGCAATCCAATCATAAATGTGCCCTCTAGGGTGTGCCAAAGGAAAGTATTGAGGTTTGACTAAACTAAGTTCTAAGAATGTTGGCCACGACAACATTTTTAGACAGAAATGGAAGAAAATCGATAGCTCCCATCTAGAGGTCACAACAAACAAGCATACAAAGTTTATAAATGTGCCCTGTAGGGTGTGCCAAAGGGAAATATTGAGGTTTGACTAAACTAAGTTCTAAGAACATTGGCCGTGGCAACATTTTTTGATGGAAAAGGAAGAAAATCGATAGCTCGCATCTAGAGGTAACCCCAAATAAACATACCAAGTTTCAAACCATTCTGATCAGAAATGTGCCCTGTATTTATTATTTATTTATTGGTGTTTAAGGTCACATACTTATGCACAATGGCTAAACGTGACCGTGACAGTTTTACGGGTGGAGGAAGCCGGAGTACCCGGAGAGAACCACCGAGCAACGACGAGCAGCTGTCAGCTCCCCAACATCGTAACTCTGAACTCTGCACTGCAGCACAGGCAGGGTTAGATTGGTTGAAGGCATGCGCACCATCGACGTGCAGTACGCCTCAGTACACAGCGTCATCGTGCCCCCATGTAGGCAATCGGGGTGAAGTGTCTTGCCCAAGGACACAACGCAGTTGCCGCAGGTGGGATTCGAACCGAGGACCTCTCGGCTTGCAGCCTGCACCTCTACCAACTGAGCCACCGCGCCCCCAATGTGCCCTGTAGTGTATGCCAAAGGAAAATATTGAGGTCTGACTAAACTAAGTTCTAAGAACATTGGCCGCGGCAACATTTTTTGACGGAAATGGAAGAAAATCGAAAGCTCCCATCTAGAGGTCACCCCAAACAAGCATACCAAGTTTCAAAGTGATCTGATCATAAATGTGACCTGTGAGGTGTGCCAAAGGAAATTGTGGACATACGTACTAATGTACATACGTACTAACCTACGTACATACGCCGACGGAAGAGAAGTGATGGCAATAGCTCAGCTTGACTTTGTCCAGTTGAGCTAATAAAAATAATTGGATGGAACTCATATTTGAACTTGGCCTGTATTATTAGCTGGGGAATACCCATATCTACTTTGGTTGAGATTAAATAATCCAAACTGGAGTTATCGGTCAGAAACCAAAAATGTTAATAGAAGGTCACATTCTAAGTTGAAAAAGAGCCATAACTCATGTAAAAACATCTGGACAGAATCCATATTCGAACTCGGCCTGTATTACTAGATGGAGAATACACAGACCAACTAAGGTTGAAATCAAATAATACCAACTGGAGTTGTTGGTCGAAAACCAGTTGTTTATGGACACATGGACAGATGGATGAACAGACAGACAATTTATAGAATACTAGCAGGGTTACCCCGGTGTTGCTCAGGCTGAGGAGAGTATCTCCCTTAATATACTCGATAACTGAGAATTTATTCGCAGAGAATATCAAGGAGAATACTCTTTCCAGCTGAAAAACTTGTCATAACTATTGGTGCCCCTCAACCCTCCCCCCCCCCCCCCCCACCCCGGCACTTTTTCAAACCTCACTATTAGATTCCTGGTAAAAAGTTAAAAAATTTATAGTAATTTATATATTTTTTATACTTACCAATGACCCAGACATAGCTGGTGCTAACTCTTAAAATATAGGGCCAAACACAAATTTTGCCCCCCAATCCCCAAAATTTGCATCTAAAACTAAAGAAAACATGTCCTGAAAGGCCCTCCACACTTCGCCCCTACTGCGCATGCGCAGTGTCAAGGACGTTCCGAAATTGGCGCCATTTATCATTCTAATAACCAGTGCCTGGTAAGCGCTATGTACTCAGCGGGGAGGCAAGAGTTCCCAACTCCTGGGAGGGCCATCCCCGTCTGGGTCATTGGTAAGTATAAAAAATATATAAATTACTATAAATTTTTTAACATTTTTATACTGTACCAATGACCCAGACATAGCTGAATAGTAAAAAGGCTGGAGGGCCAAGGACATAGAGCAAAATGGAATACGCTCAATAAAATAAAATAGAGTCATCCCCTGTAGGGAAAAGAAGTAATAGGCCTTACATGTATCTTTCTTATTTATGATAAATTAGAAAGATACAACACCTTCCAAAAATTGAGCTTCATACATCCATGTACTCTATTAATATCCAATATAATCCTTATACTAATAATTTTTAAAGTAAGCCAATAATAAAGTAAGTCTAGAGAATAGAGACTCTTATACTCCTAAAAGTGTCTGAGAATTGCATAATCATGTCCGTTGACATATGCAATATTCAAAAGCTATACTTTAAAAACTAAGACTTGAATGAATTTTATAAACTTAAACTTCTCACTAAACAACCATCCCAATAACAGCTCAGAATTACTAACTCCGGAGGAGGTATCCCCTTGTTTTCATAGTAAAAACAGGTGACCCAAGGGAACACCCTCCCCCCCCCCCCCCCTTTTTCTTGCCCTGGGTCAAATAGCCCAGAGCGAAGAGGGCAGCCGAACGGAGACACTGCCGAAACAGACAGCCTACCTAGCTATAGTAGCAACTGTTAAGAGAATGACATTCTGAGCAGTAGATAATAGACCTAACAAAAGAGGCCTCAAGAAATTGACTCGATATTTCTAAGATAAAATTCATGAATGTGGATGGCTGAGCGCAATGAGCGGCCTTCAAAAATCTATAATAGCGACACTATTAAAGTAAGCCCAAGAAGTAGAAGAACTCTTACTTCATGAGCCGAAATCTTAAGCACAACTGCTAAGTCAATGATATACCATAAGCAGTACGCTAGTTAATAGAATCCATTAACAATAAAATGGAGCGTAACGTCCTTCTACTAGACATCAAAGACAGAAGAAGCTTACGCCCTTGTAATAAACAGATATCTGTTTATAAATACATAAACTGTACCCGGAAAGAGTAAAGGCCTATGCCCATACGAAGACGGAAGGACCTTAAAATAATAGGTTCCGGATAATAGGAGCCTAACTCTTATGCAACAATCCAACCTAAATAGTAACGGAAGTATTGATTCCGAAACTATGAAAGTGAAAATCATCCATCGATAGTGCATGAAACTCACTGACTCTACAGTAAAAGAGAACCAACAGAATTACTGTCTAAAAGGTCAGAATTTGAAAACTACTGTTTCCAGAGGCTCAAATGATTACTTAGCTAAATAAGAACCGAAGTTAAAATCCGTATAGGAATTTAATCTAAAGATTCTAAGTCTATTTATCAAAAAGTTACTAACTGACTTAGATAAAGAGACAAAAGACTCAATTGTAAACTATCGTAGAGTGCATAGGTATGAGGTAACATAAACCTATAACCTAAATAATAACAGGCTGCAGTAGATCTTGTGAAACAAGTATACTAACAAATAGCAATGAGTAGTATGGAGGAATCAACAATATGAACATAATGATCCCTACACCACGACGGAAGAGCCTCCACTTTAGTCGCATAGAATAGCGAAGAAGAGGATCTCCTATAGTAAGAAATCGCGTCCAAAGCTCGTCCAGTACAGTGCTTACAATGCAATACGGACCACACAACGGAATACATGAAGGTTGCGACCTTGCTGGTTGTGATAAAGATGACACGATTTACCCAGTGAAAAAAGATCCTCACATAGAGGAAGATTTCACGTTAAGATCCACAGTAGACAAGAGAGTAAATTACTCATGATCTCTGTGAAGATAGAGATGCTATCAACAGAAATGTATTGTGGTTGTTTATCTTAGCAATACCTGCTAAAACAACAGCGCCGGAGGATACGCGTATCCTATCATTCCGTCCTATAGATCAATAGAGCGTTAACAGTATTAGCTCAGAGATCTGGACAAGCCAACACATACGTCTGCAATTGATTAGCAAGCTGAGTCGTAAATAAAACATCATTGGGCGCTCCCATAGATAGCAAATCTGATTGAATACTTGTTTGTTGAGAGTCCATTCTGACAGCAACAAGCGACCCGTAAGAGAACGGGAGTCCGATAAACAATCAGACGACCCAGAATATGCCGGACCAAAACTGAACTTGGTGTACTATAACCAACAGACGGATTCTTTCCATTAAATTGAATAACGGAAACGAAAGAGTGCCTCCCTGGTTCCGGAGATACGCCACTACTGTCGAATTAAAGGACAGGAATTTGGGCATGCGTTTCTGAATAATGTTCATGCAATGACATAAAGCAAGCCTAAAAAACATTATTCCGCGGAAGTTAAACTGATAGCTAAAAGACTGCGGAACCCAAAGACCCTGGCACTTCGAATCCGTAGGGATCAGTATATATCCCAATCTGTTTGACTGGCAACCGTCATAACAGCCACACTCGGGTCCGGCAACTGCGGCGGCACTCTCTGAGTCAACCACCGAATGTTTGCCCCAGTCTGAATCTCTTGTAACACTAGATAGACAAGAGAATGTATAAATTGAGCAGCAATTCATGGATTGCCGGAAAGTTGCCGTCGAAGAGAAGCTCCTCCGAGAACGAAGCAACTCTGAGAGAGTTCTTAACCTTACTATCCACGCGTGGATGTAGCTAGGGCTGCGTCACGTCTAACCAACTCCAATCAGCCACTGAAGGGCGGAGTTATACGTGAACAAACTACTGCCCTCAAAAGAAATTACATTGAGAATAATATCCCGTAAATCTTTTCTTGAAGACGTAATGATAACGCCTCAGTAAGGCGGATTACGTATAATAAAGCGTCTAAGTTAAGTCTACTATACATAATGTCGTTCCCAACATTGAAATTGGAAAAGACATAAACGGCGAAAAAGAATATATGCAGTCTTTAATCACACCGTCTAGACGCATATGAACTCTCGGTATGCCCTGCTCTGCCAAAATAAACTATTTGTAAAAATGATAAAATGGCAGAAATGAGCCACGCGGACAAGAAACTAAACTATCATGCTTAGTAGCAGGCTTGTATATATATATAAATATATAGCGTCGAAAAATAAAACACATGTTGTAATAACAATATTGGACTGCGTCGGTAAGTCAGGGACAATGTCCCTGTACCGATCGAAAAATCCGAGTCCAATGACGCTATAAGTCTCTTATCCAAGATCGCAGCAATGAAGTCCAAAAAATAATCACTGGAAGAAATGCCAGAAGATATGAAAGGCGTCTTCCGATACTACTAAAGGGAAAACTCGAAATCTTTCGAATCCCTTTCGCCATCCTATCGGACCCTATAAAGCGTTCGGTCGTCCGTAGCTGATGCAACCGCGGACCGCACCGACCCAGCGCCGTCGGATAATTCCTGATTCGACCGAGAAACTGTCAATTGCTGGGATGCTGCAAAACAACTGTGCTAACTCGGATAGCACGTCCGTCACTGAGGCCTGAGGAGAAGCGGTCTTACGATGCATTGCCGCAGGAAGCTCCGAGATCGTTACCCCGTGCATACTTCCAATATGCGAGCGAACGGAGTGTATAGGCCTCGTGTCCCTTGGCTACCGGATGGCGCGACCTATTCGCCGTGGAATCACTGAATGCCGAAACTGATCGGATACTCGAGGTGACGTAGCCAATGTGCGGTCGTGTGCCCTGCTGTGAGGATGAGGAAGCATTAAAGACAGTCTCTCGGACTGTCAATATAACGGAGCATCCCGAGCAACGGACATATGCTCCGAATGTAAAATATCTGAACCACAACATGCGGTCCCCTATGTTGTTGGCTTCCTCCGATCTGTCCTCAATCTGCCGTCACTGGGTGAGTACTAAAGTAATTAAAGTGCTCGCATCACCCAAATCTCCTTCCTAGACCGCAACGGACGAACCCGGCAGCCGAACCATTCGATGAATGTACGCTACACCGGGTGAGCTAGCGAATGTCACTCCGTAAGCGATAGACATATTCCATGAGCACTTATTGCCGCTAACTCTTCATTAACTATGACGACAGAGGCACACTTTTGAAAGACATCTCCATAACTCTTCGAACAAGAAACCAGAAATGCTTGGATAGCAAGCATAAAATAATAATATATATAGCGTCGTTCAATAATTCGAAAGTTTGTGTGACATTATTGGACTATGTCGGAACTGAGGGACGATGTCCCTGAACCGAACCAAAAATTTCTAAGTCCACCGACGCTATCAGTTTCTTATCCGGCATCGCAGCATATGTTGTTCCGAAAGGGAAAGCTTGAAATCCTCCGAATCCCTTTCGGTATCCCGTCGGACCGGATGAAACTTTCGGACGTCCGTACCCGCTTCCGTGGAGCGTCCCGACCCAGCATCGTCGGATAAAATATATGCGACAGATTCAGTTGATGCTGGGATGCTGCGATAAACTGTGCTATTAAGGAAAGCACGTCCGTTCCCGAGGCCTGTGCAGTAGCGGACTTACGATGCATTGCCGCTGGAAGCTCCGTGTACGTTGACTCCCGCACACTTCCTATGCGAACGTCCGGAGTCTGCAGGCCTCGAGTCCCCGGCTACCGACCCAGCGCTGTCGGATAATTCTCGATCCGACACCGTTTCTGTCGGCTGCTGGGATGCTGCGATAAGCTGTGCTATGTGCACAAGAATGTCCGGCGTCGAGACCTGCGGAGGCGCAGTCTATCGCTGCTTCGCCGAGGGCAGCTCCGCATCAGATGGCTCCCGCATACTTTTCCTATGCGAACGTCCGGAGTCCATCGGTCTCGAATCCCTGGCTGCCGGATGGTGTGACCTGGTCGCCGAAGAATCCTTGATCGGCGAAGCTGGTAATATATCGGCGGTCACGCAGCCAAGGTGCGGTCGTGTGCGCTGACGAGAAGAGGAAGCCTTAGCAGTCTCAGCGGACTGCCTATACAACGGAGCGTCCCGAGCGACGGACGTATGCTCCGCTAGCGACACATTTGTACCACAACATCTGGGGCCAGATGTTGTTGAACGAGAGAGGGGCCTCTCTCGCTTGCCGTCCGGATGGACCGGAACGAGCTATGAACCGGACTAAAAGGCTTCCTCCGTTCTCCCTCCGATCCGCCGTCACTGGGTGTGCATTAAGTTAATTTTATAGTGCTCGCATCACCCCAAAATTCCTTCTAGACCGCAACGGACGAACCCGGCTGCCGAACCATTCGGTGAATGGACGCTACACCGGGCGAGCTAGCGGACGTCAAAGGCCGTCGAACCTACTAGGGTCCTCTTAGGCAATTGGCGTATTACATGAGCACTTTTCCGCTAGCCCTTCATTAATTGTGACGACGGAGGCACACTGTTGGAAGACATCACAGATACATCACCCTAATCTTGATCGTCTGAAATAGAAATTGATAAAGTAGAGTGACCCTGCGGGGAAAGGACCGGAGTGTCCAAATCCCCAACAACATACCGTGACATACGCTTCCCATATTGTCATCGAAATCATACGATACAGAACAGGAGTTAATGCGAGTACACTGACCACATATAGAATGATAATAAGGTCAGAGGAAGACTTCCTCTTAAAACAATTGATCAATATCCTTTCAATGTGAAAAGAAAACAAGTCCTGGTACTCGCACTAACCCCTGGCAATCAAAATACATAATAATAATATGATCCATTAATATAGAAAAAATAATTAAAATCAAAATATTTTGAAAAAATATTTTTTCAGAACAGCCCAAGTTTCTGAAAAGTAATGTTGAGCCCCAATGGATCCCAAGCCTAAGTGTGGACAAAAATTTTAAAAATATTTTAAACAATTTATTCAACACTTACGAACAATAATAATGTATCTAGTTATGATTAAAATAACATAAAGATATTATTATTTAGAAATCCCCCCCTCACACAGAGGGCTGTTGTAAATGTAAACAATGAGTGTAAAAACACTAAAATAAGACTCCAGGCACCCAGGCCCGAAATCAGTTACCAAAAATACACTATCTGATGCAAAACAGAGACTTCCAGGGAAGAAACTGCAGAACATCAGATGGTAGATGCAGAACACAACGCCTAACCACCCGTAGGTGAAGACGTAAACATGGGGAAAGAACAGAATTCATTCTGTTGTTCAGCTAAAACTCCCAAGAAATTTTAGTAATAATAATTACAGAAACTATGCCAAAAGCATGGGAGAATAGCAAGGGGGAACTTAAAGGACAGGGAGAGAGGAAAACACTTGAAAAAACAGTGTAACTAAATAATCAGAATGACAACAAAATGGCTGCTGCCTTGAAAATAGGTAACTTAACATAATTTCATTAAAAAATTTTAAGTTACAGCCCTGATAATATTCTGTCACACATTCTTTTCCTCTCCTCCTTTTCTATCCTCCTTAGAATCACCATTTCACTAATATTTATGTGTCTGGCATCATTTAAACTGAGATTTAAAAGCACAAAGATCAGTCAGATGTTAACTGATGAAGGGCCAAACTTAGAATGATAAATGGCGCCAATTTCGGAACGTCCTTGACACTGCGCATGCGCAGTAGGGGCGAAGTGTGGAGGGCCTTTCAGGACATGTTTTCTTTAGTTTTAGATGCAAATTTTGGGGATTGGGGGCAAAATTTGTGTTTGGCCCTATATTTTAAGAGTTAGCACCAGCTATGTCTGGGTCATTGGTACAGTATAAAAATATTACCCCTAGTAGACCCCTTTGAAGACCTATATCAGTGAGAAATATTTTGGCCATAACTTTTGGTGACCCTCTACACTCCCCACCCCAATACTTTTTTAAACCTCACCATTAGATTCCTGATAAAAACGTACCCCTAGTAGACCCCTTTGAAGACATATATCAGCAAAAAAAATTTTGGTCGGAACTTTTGGTGCCCCCTAACACCCCCACCCCACACACTTTTTTAAACCTGACGATGACCTCCGCCATAAAAAAGTACTCCTAGTAGACCCATTTTGGACACTCGGGGTGGCCCCATATTCATTTCTATAGCGGATGGATGGATGGACGGACGGATGGATGGACAGGGACACACAGAAGATGATGACGACAGACAGACAGACAGACAGACAGACATTCTAAAATATGGTATAGACAACTATTTTTTACAAACGGGCATATAAAAAGCACACAGGCAAAAAATGTCAATGGTACTAACGATTTTTCATTTTTAAATGATCTGTTACATGCTACACAAAATAAATCATCAAATATTTCCTCCTCTTCTTCTTCTTCTTCTTCATCTAAATCTTCATCATCTGGAAGAGAAAAATGTATGTGTAAAGCACCATCTTCAAAATAATGGTGATATGTGTAGTATTTATTTATTGATGTTTAAGGTCACATATTTATGCACAATGGCTAATCATGACCGTGACAGTTTTACGGGTGGAGGAAGCCGGAGTACCCGGAGAGAACCACCGAGCAACGACGAGCAGCTGCCAGCTCCCCAACATCGTAACTCCGCACTGCAGCACAGGCAGGGTTAGATTGGTTGAAGACATGCGTACCATCGACGTGCAGTACGCCTTAGTACACGCCGCCATCGTGCCCCCACATGGGCAATGGGGGTGAAGTGTCTTGCCCAAGGACACAACGCGGTTGCCGCAGGTGGGATTCGAACCGAGGACCTCTCGGCTTGCAGCCTGCACCTCTACCTACTGAGCCACCGCGCCCCCGATATGTGTAGTAAATAAATATAAGTTGCCTTGTTGCACTCAAAGGACAAATTCAGCCATTTTACCAACTTGAGTAAAATATCTCAAACATAAACCATTTAATTTCTTTTTAAAGTTTGCATCAGTTATAAAAAAAAAGCATGCGGCAGCCAAAAGCACCATGCAGGGGGTCTGAGAAATAGATTTTTAACCTTTTTATGCCTTATTTCAGGAGATTATATCAGTTGTGTTATCTGGAAACTGGACAAGTTTATCCATGCCTTTGTTCACTAAATTTAAAATGATCATTAGGAAACTGTGTTTTTTAATGCTTTACATGACAAATAGATACAATTTGGGATCTCCATGACATAGCTTGTAACAACACCACCCCACCCCCGCTCCACCAAATCCCCCTCTGGAACGAGCTCAACAAGCTCATTCCAATGAGGAATTATAAGCAATTTTTTTTAAAAAAAATAGACGAAATATATGAAAGATTTGAATGATTTTTGTGAATAGTGCATTCCAAATATATCAATATACTAGGTAAAGGGTTGTCCCACTGTACACTGTATGTAAATTTTGAACCACAAATTTTTACCATAATGTAATAAAGAATTTAACTAATTGAATTAATGAGCTCTGTCAAACAAAAGTGAATTGGTTAATTTTCCCGTTCCTTTTTCAGTAAAATTTGCTGCTTTAAATTTTTACAGCAGTGTACAATGTGTTAAAACTATTTATATTATACTACAGAACTCCTGATAAGATTTTGGTGTAAAGGTTATTTACTCTTCAACTTTGTTTTTGCAATTTACATTTTTTAGGGTAATTTAGCAGCTGCAGGGTGGTGAGGTGATATTAGATCAACTGTTCCTAAAACAAGTTCTATACACATGTTAAAAATTTTAAAAATGATATTTAATAACATTACTTCATTGATTCTGTTCTGTATTAATGAAAAAATTGCCATCAAATATCATTGTTTCAATTTCTTGGGTTCTACCAAGCACATGCAATTACATTAACCCTTTACCTAACGTAACGGCCAAAACCGGCCAGGGCTATTCTCAAAAATCTCCAATTAATTTTCATTATTTTTTTCATTTTTTGTCTCAAAAACATAGGTTATGGCCCCTCGTTGGAACGAGCTCGTTCCAACGAGGGGTCATAACATATGTTTTTGAGACAAAAAATGAAAAAAATTAGTTATTCAAGAATTATTTTTGCAAGTGTCGTTTGCTTTTCAGGTTAGGTAAAGGGTTAACCCTCTGCACACTGATATCGAAATTTCAAGTCGCTTATATTTTCCATAATGCAGCCAGTTAACCACTGCAAACTTGTTCAACAGAGTTCAGAGTGATTTGTCAAACAAGACTGAGTTGGTTAAAATCGTAGTTCCATTATATTCAAAAACTGCCACGTAAAATTTCAGTATTTAACATCAGTGTGCAGAGGGTTAATGGATGCATTCTTTTTCAGTAATAAAAATGTATTCCTGCATATAATAGATTTTATCCCATAAATGGCTATTTATTCGAACAATAAAGTCTTGGATAAATTTTTGCTTTATTCACCTAGTAGGGTGTTAAATTTTCTCCGGAGGTTTAACACTGAAAGAATTTATTCCTGTTGTTGAGACAACAATTAAAAGTTGTAGCATAATTAAAAGTTCAATTGTTGTTTTCTTCAATGTTCATTTAAAAAAGTATTGTGACAATATGCCCCTATATTTTAAATTCCAAGTATATTTTTTTTTTCTTCCCAAAAATTGTTCCATGTGTTTTATCAATCTTATGCGACCTTTCTGGGGATTCCGGTGTATAGGATTAGGAGTATTGGTTTTGGTAACGCTATTGCGGTAATCAGTGCATACCGGAGGTTAAATATTTTTATCTATTGGGTGTACAGTGGTATGACTGAGCTGCCACAACTCTTTCTGTTCGTACTATCATCCTGGATATAAAAGAATGTTGATCTTGTGCCTTTATAGGTTTAAATTCTCGCATCTTTATTCGTACATGTTAGGAAAACTTCTGTTCTACAACGCGGCCATTGTCGTGATGCCTGCTGGGAAATATTGGTCTATTTATAAGCTAACCTGTCAACTTGGGATTTTCAGTTGAACCGTACTGTAATTCCCCCATTTAGCGATTAATTAGTGTTTTAATTAGTGGTAATATGCTTGGTTTGGGATAAATACCGTTACTGGATTATGCCAGCATCGGTGTTTGTCTCGCACAAGTATTATGTTAGGTGTTAATTGTCTGTCAGGCGATTGCCTTTGGCAGAGTTCTGCAGAGTTCAAAGTCTGACCTTTGCGGAATTCTGGCTGAAGTCATGTGACCCGGCAGAAAATTGACACTATAAAAGCAGAAGACTGTTTGTAAGTAGGGGGCTGAAAATTTTGGTTTAGGAACGCGAAGGTAAGGATAGGAATTTCAAAATCTTGTAAGTTTTATTTTTTTTTTATTTATTTATTTCCATCAAAGATTGCAGAAATTTTAAATCATATGCAGAGTTTTTCTGGAAATTTTTGGCAGATTTAATAAAAAAAAAACCTAAAGTTTTAGTATAAATTCTTACTGACTTTGGCAGAAGAGGTTCCTGCAGATTGGCAGATTTTATGGAATTTCATAGAGGTTTTGCTTGCTATATATGTATCTGTTTTGTAATTATACTGCAAAATGGATGCATAGATAATCGACAAAATTTCTATTTGGTCATTAAAAGTAAAATAAGCACATTTCAGCCTACTACAAGCATTGGAATTTAGGAATGCTTTGTTAGAGTAATTTCCTCTAGTCCCATTTATTATTTATTCAATTTTCGGAGCAGTGCCGGTATGTGGCCAGCCTCTAGTCCCCTTTTTGTGTGAAGCCGTGCCTGTATGGGGCCAGACTTCAGTTCCCCCCTTTTTTCTTTTTTGTGTGAAGCCGTGCCTGTATGGGGCCAGACTTCAGTTCCCCCCTTTTTTCTTTTGTGTGTGAGGCCATGCCTGTAAGGGGCCAGACTTCAGCCACCCCCCTTTTTCTTTTGTGTGTGAGGCCGTGCCTGTATGGGGCCAGACTTCAATTCCTTTTTTTTTGGCCTATGGGTAAAATGTCTTCCTAAAATTTAATTTTAGATAAATGTGTTCCCAGTAGTATATCACAGGACCTATGATGTCTCATTATAATTTATATTACTTTTAAATAAAAAACTTGGCTTTTTCCTAGAATGTACCCCACACCATCTCATAGTAGCTTGCATTATGTCCAGTTAAAAGTTTTACATACATTATGATTACTGCCCCACCCTTACCCCATGCTAGCCCATATATTGTATAAAAAATGAGAAATAGTTAGTAAAAACCCTAGATATAACAACACATGGTTTGCCATGCTGGACTATCTGCAATGATCCCAATATGGCTCAGTCCAGAGCGGTACAGTGTCACAGATTTTGTGAGTTATATTCTTGGTTTGGCCTTGGACTTACAAAAAAAAAAATAATCATTTGCTATATAAGTCAGCATTTGGAATTTCTATTAACCCCCTTTTGGGAGGATCATAATTAATTATGACCCTTGCCCATTATGCTTAATACCGGTCCCTTTACTAATTCTAGTAGGAAGTTCATACCTTCAAGTATTAACCATGGTGAAGACTGTAGGAGAGAGCTCGCATATATGGCTCTTTCCGGCTGGGTCCACCATGATTAATCAATGTGGGTACTATCCTTATTGGTTAGTGTTCTTGGTAGTTGTTCTTAGGAGGACATAGATCCACATTTAAAAGTTACGTAAACTGTCCATATAGCCCCTTTATTTTATCCTGACCAATATTCCTTGGAAAGCACCCATTTCACCTTGCTCGATATTCTTCCAAAGCCCTGGGTGCCTATAAATAGACCTTTTTAGTCTCATTTCACAAATGTGAAAGTTTTAAATAAATTATATATATCTGAGTAACATCAGAGCCTGAAGGGGCCAGAATGTGTCAGATATTTTTGACATCAGAGTCTGAAGAGGCCAGAATGTAGGAAAAGTCGTATGACATCAGAGCCTGAAGGGGTCAGAATGTCTTATATATCAAAGCATTTAGTTTTGATGTTTAGGTGATATCAACACAGGTTTGATATAGTTACTTAAGTAACAATGGTTTCATATGTCCCAGAGCCAAATGTGGCTTTAAATTAATATACCCCTTGTATGAATGTGCATAAAACTCCCTCTCGTATAAAACAACGGTGATTGAATTAGGGCTCGGGAAACCTTGTCAGTAATTAGGTTTTCTCTATTTCTGTTTGTCGTTCCTGAGTACCGTACTTTGTCCTTCATGAAAGTGAACCTGAGATTACAATTAAAAATTTGGAAGTTTTCCCCATCGCAAAATTTAAATTCTGTTATAGCCCACCCAGCTTAATGTGTGGAGTAGCACTGGGAAGATCTCATGCTGGCGCTCTTCCCAGCGGCACACAGCACCTCAAGCTCCACTCAGCCCATATTTTATAAAACATATACCCATATGGTGCGTCCACCCCAGTTTGATGTGTTGGATGGTGTTGGCAAGATCTCATGCTGGGGCTCTTTCCAGTGCCATACAACATCGCAAGCTCCCATTAGTCCATAATTTTGGTAGACATATACCCAAATGGGTATTCACCCCACCCTAGTTTGGTGTGTGGTGTGTCATTGGAGGGATCTCATTATATGGCTCTTTCCGACTACATGCAGCAACTCAAGCTCCACCTGCAAATACTTTTTAACTAGCTGTAATTTAAATACAGTATTTTACCATCCGTGCATATCACATTTCCTGCTGTTTGGCCCATCACCAAATTAATCCTGCCCTTTGGTTGGTCCAATGTTTATTCTATGGATTCATGCTACAGTCAGGAATCCATAGGGGTAAATACTGCCAAGTTTATATGTAAACTTGTGTCTTATTGGACATACCCCTTGGGTCATCATGTGCAGTTCTGGAGGGAGTTTGAAAAGTGGCTCTTTCCAGCACTGTACAGGATGATTGTAGTTAAAATGTGTTTGTGTTAAAATATTCATTTAAAACAATGGTTTGGGGTTGTATACTCAGGCTGGAGCATACAGGCAGATAAGCCGAAGTGTTTTGCTTCAGTTGTATCTTGTAAAAGATTTTTATAATCATTATTAAGCATATCTGCCATGGTTTGGAAATAGGGGACTGTATGCAGATAATGCATTTCCCCGTATCTGGCTTAAACTTGGTGTAATCTGGGATTCACCAGTTTCGTAGTCTGGGACTACAGGGATTGGTAGTGATTATCCTAACGATGAGACTTCTATAATCGGCTCATCCTTGGGATAATAACTACTAATCATCATTAATCAATATCATTTTTGTGCATGATTCATCTGCACCTCATCTACATGTTCACTTTCATATTTCATCCTGTTAATATTAAGTAATGTTATGTTTCGTCCTGTACCTGTCTGTATGAATGTGTGAGTGGATGACCTAGGTTGTATATAGTGTAAATAAAATAAACGTTTGATTAGAATTTAAATAAATGACTAAATTTACCTACTTTCATTCTTCTTTATTCAATTTGCTGTAGACTTAAGTAATCTACTGGTGTCGGTATCCTGACAGGGTCTTTGGTACTCATGAGGCATGGTTGAAAGCAAAAGAAAGTCCTACTAATCGGCCTGACACACAATGCTGGAATGACATACAGAGTGCACATGTAATCTATTCCAGGGTTGTCTGTCATCCTGATGCTCGTTTGGCTATACTGAGATGTTAAATCTCATTCTATTGACCCATTAATTCAGATATTACCCTTACTATCATTTAATCACTTAAATGGCTTCTATAATCTGAAGTCCCTTTTATTTCTTTTGCTGGATTCAGGCCTAGAGCAACATTGACCTTGGTAGTTCCTGAGTGGATTTGGGGTGGAAATGTCTTGGGTACCCATTTACAGTATTTAACCCAGTTGCCTCCCTTGATCTGTTCAGGTATCTGCCAATTTGTTTTATCCATCTATGGATTTGTAAGGAGTTTTGGGATCCTTTCTTTTCCTAAAGTCCATTTTATTGCGCTAAAATTTAACTTTGTCATCTCGTATTGGTAGACCTGTGGGGCAGTCATGGCTCTGAATGACAAACTTAAACTGTTATTCAGGGTTAGGTCTGAGCCACCGGTTTACCGTTACAGTATTTTTGCAAGTTTAGCTCAAGTTTATAGGGGAATTATTTTTAGACAGAAATGTATTACTGCGCCTTGTTTATTTTTGCCAGTTTTGCTGGTCAATCGAATTGGACCAATGTGCTCCTCACTTCTTGCAGTGTTTTGTATCGAGTAACAGCACGATTTTGCCGCAACAGCCCTATAGAAGATTTATGGGATAAACAAAATAAACATATAGCGTTTTCAAGTAAAAAAATGATTCAACTCGTAGAATTAAGAATGAAACCGACTCGCCAGAGGCTCGTCAGTTTCATTCGTAATCCTACTCAGAGAATAAATTTTGTACTTGGAAAACACTGTACGTTTATTCTATATATAAATATGGTTTTTCAAAATTTAAAGTGTACTTGTGTATTTAATGTCTATATGCATCTTATCTAGAGGTTTTATACCATATGCACACAGTAATGTGTGATTTCCATTTTTATTTAAAACAAGGGTTTTTATGCCACAAAATTTACATGTCTACACATACAGACAAGTGCCAATAACCATATTTTATAACCCTGAATCATATTTAGGCAAGTACAGTGGACCCTCACTCAACTAGATACTTCCTGATGAATAAACCTGTATCTTCCAAACACCAAACAATTCACCATACCTTCAGTGCAAAGTTGACCTGTTAATTGCAAGTTATAGAGTAAATGCCTGTTAACCCTTTACCCAAAGTAATGGCCAAAACCATTCAATGCTATTCTCAAAAATTGTCAATTAATTGTCATTATATTCTGCACTTTTTGTCTCAAAAACATAGGTTATGACACCTCACTGGAACAAGCTCGTAAAGCTCATTCTAATGAGGGGTCATAACCTATGTTTTTGAGACAAAAAATGAAATGAAAGTGTCAATGACACTGTAGATCAAATTGACAAACTTGAACTTGGTGAGTTATAAATGAAATGGCAAAGCTGAAGATCATTGGCACCAATGTTATTTGATGAAATTTCAACATAACAGCATTGTGTGTGCACAACGTCAGAGTAATCCATGCATTTTTAAATGTAAACTGTAAGACTGGCTAAAGGAAGAATGCTGTCACACAAATGCAGTATGTTCAGAGGTCATTGTAAATGACAACTTTTTTCACAGAAATGAATGGTAATCAATAGCTCTTATCTAAAGGTCTTGCCTAATGAGCACACCAAGTTCAAAAACAATCCTATGATAAATGTGGCCTGTAGGCCATGTCAAAGAAGAATGTTGATGCACAAATGCAATAAATTAAAAAATTGTTGCTAACAACAACAGTTTTTGAAGGAAATGAAAAGCAAATCAATAGCTCCTATCTTTGTCACCCTGCATAAGCATACAAAGTTTCAAAACAACCTGATAATGAATGTGCCCTCTGAGGCATGCCAAAGGAAGATGTTAATACACAAATGCTCCAAGTAGAAGGTCATTGATTGTGGCAATGTTTTTTGTTTTTTTTTATGAAAATTCATAAATGTACACTGCAGAGTGCAAAAGGGATAAGCTGATGCACAAGTGCAGTAAGTTCAAAGGCTGGTGGTAACGACAATAATTTTTTATGGAAATGAAAAAAAGCAATAGCTCACATCTGGAGGTCACCCCGTACACACATACCAAGTTTCAAAGTGATCCGATCATAAATGTGCTCTGAATGGTGTGTTAAGAGGAAATATTGAGGTCTGACTGAAACTAAGTTCAACGGTCAGCGGCAACATTTTTTGACAGAAATGGAAGAAAATCGGCAGCTCCCATATAGATGTCACCCCATACAAGCACATCAAGTTTGCAAGTGATCCAATCATAAATGTGTGTCAAAGGGAAATACTGATGCTTAACTGCACTAAGTTTTTACTAAGTTCATCAGAGGTTGTTGCCAATGGCAACTATTTTTGACGGAAATGAAAGAAATCGCTGAAAATCGATAGCTCCCATCTAGAGGTAACCGCAAACAAGTGTACAAAGTTTCAAACCAATCTGATCAAAAATGTTCTCTGTACGGTGTGCCAAAGGAGTATATTGATGCCTGACTAAACTAAGTTCAAAGATTGTTGCCAGCAGCAACATTTTTTGACGGACGGAAATGGCAGAAAATCGATAGCTCCCATCTAGAGGACACCCCAAACAATCAGGCCATGTTTCAAAGCAATCCAATCATAAATGTGCTCTGTAGGGTGTGCCAAAGGGGAAATATTGAGGTCTGAATAATCTAAATTCTAAGAACGTTGGCCGCAGCAACATGTTTTGATGGAAATTGAAGAAAATCGATAGCTCCCATTTAGTGGTCACCCCAAACAAGCATACCAAGTTTCAAAGAGATCTGATCATAAATGCGACCTGAGAGGTGTGACAAAGTAAATTGTGGACATACGTACGTACATACGCAAGTAGATACGCCGACGGACGAGAAGTGATGGCAATAGCTCAGCTTGACTTTGTCAAGTTGAGCTAAAAATTATAAATTCATAGTAATTTGTATATTTTTCATACATACCTATGGCCCAGACTTAGCTGGTGCTAACTCCAAAATATCGAGGGCCAAACACAAATTTTGCCCCCCCCCCCCCCCCCAATCCCCAAAATTTGCATGCAAAACCGAAAATTAGAAGTCCTCCATACATTTACTCTCTGCACATGCACATATGCCAGGGAGTGAATGGAATTGGTGCCAACATCATTCTTTGTAAAAGAGAGTATTACATAATAATTCAGCGGGAGGGCCGTCCCTGTCTGGGCGATAGGTGAGTATGAAAAATATACAAATTATTATGAATTTATAATATTTTTTTACTATACTTATGGCCCAGACTTAGCTGAATCGTAAAAAGGTGGAGGGCCTAGGACTTCCAAAATAGTACCAATCCTGCAATCCGTGATGAAAGGAAATTAGAATAATTAGGAATTACATGTATGTCTCTCAAAACAGTAATAGAGGAGACATATTCAAAATAAGGAGCCCAATTAAGTAATTCCTTATTGTAAGCATGAAGACAATGCTACTTGGGATGTAACCAGTTCCTAATTTTTAAGGCTAGTCCGGACTAAAGCCCCAAAAATTAGGATGGCGTATCTGAGAATGAGAGGAAATCCCCCACAACCATACGCCATACAATAACACTTCAGCTGTATGCAGGATATAATTATGGATAAAACCGCTTCCTTCATAGTTACATACCTTTTAAGCCAGAGAAGAGGTAAAAATTATCCCCACCCCTTTCTTTTGAAGGAATCTCTAGAATCAATAAGAGTGGTACCAAAAAACAATATAAATACTCGTCGAACAGGCACTCAAGATATTAATTCATGATTAATAAATGGTGCTTAATGCCACTTCAGAAGTTAAGGCTACAGCGACGATCCCAGTAATTAGTATTGCCCGCTATATGACGTACACTGCAGACACGTACACAGATACGTTGAAAACCGGTGATATAAAATATAACATACACGTGAGCCACACTGAACGATCATTGAAGAGAAAACACACTTCCAAGGTAATCCTCAGGTGGCCTCTGTACAATAAATTCCAGTAACAACACTCTCCCATGTGTACTATCCGATATCTATGATCGTAAAAACATGTGCTAACTGAGTACAGATATAATAGAAACCCTGGATCTAGAAATGGAAGTAGGTATAATTAACAGGCTCCAACACAGACTGCCCCCAAAATAGATTATGATTTCAAGGTCCACAAAATACAATAAAGCATTAGCCTAATAATATAATGAGCGAGAACATTTATATTTAGCATGTAATCATCTGAATACCAGTTAACTGGTTATGCTGCCTGTGAGGTACCCAAGAGTAGCAATTTAATTGTGATGATTTATAAATAAGTGCTCGTATATAACAAATCAACAAATAATAACAGAACACTAATCCAACTAAAAAGCGGATGTGCCCATGAGGTCACCATAGAACACGACCCAAATGCATAGTATGTATGTATTAAATTATATGAGGCTTGCAGGAAGAAAACCACGTCTTGCCCAGTAATTGCCTCTAAACACATAGGCACTTGGTGTGTGTGAGGGTGGGGGGGGGGGGGGGGATTCAAAGCCATATCGAAATCTCCTCACCCGCATTATTAAATCGAATCTGTATCAGTTATCAAATAATATAGAAACCGTGATGGTTCCCTCACATCTAACTAACTCCATTATGCCACTATTGGCAGAGAAGGACATAAAGAATAAAACTTCCCCCGAAAGAAGGCCCTCTCATGGAGGAAGCTTCTGGGGAGCGTCCCATAACAGACACTTGAGAATACTGATCCAAGGTTTCTGTGGCAACAGAGGTGCTACTAGTAGGATTCACAACAAGACTGTTTAATCTGAAACGTAATCTATTGAATCAAATGAATTGGAGAATACGTGTATCCTATCATTCATCCCCATGAATTCTGCAGAGCGTCTACTGCATGCGCTCAATTGTTTGGACATGGTGACACAAATGACGGTAACTAATTGTTCTGGTGCGTCGCAAACTAAACTGTCGTGGGGAGATCCCACTGGTAGCAAAAGTGTCCAAATACTCGCTTGTTGAGCATCCAATGCAAATAAAACAAGTGACCTTTCCAAGGAGCAAGTCTGCTAGTACCTTCAGACGACCTGGATAGAGAGATGAACATGAAATAGAACAAGAGGCCCCAAGGGGCCTGAGGGTGCTCACCTGACATGGTAGCCTAAATATCAACCCAGAGAATTGATTTGAACAAGTTGTATTTGCTCCTCCTAAGAAAAGCTTATACCAAATATCTAAAGATTCTGACCAGTGGATCTAAAAAAAAAAGATTTTTAAAGAATATTCCTCATATTGAACTAAGTTATAATTCGGGTTCCCACAGGGAGCCCATATATGAACCCAGGGACTTGGTTTAACAAACTTAAATCTCACCCCCCTAAGGATGCTGCACACCAAATATCAAAACATTCCGACTGCTGGATCTGAAAAAGAAGATTTTTAAAGAAAATTCCCCATTTTGAACTAAGTTAGAATTCAAGCTCCCACAGTGAGTCCAAATATGGACCTAGGGACATGGCTTGAACAACCTTGAATCTCACCCCCCTAAGGATGCTGCATATCAAATATCAGAACATTCCAACTGCTGGATCTGAAGAAGATTTTTAAAGAAAATTCCTCATTTTGAACTAAGTTATAATTCGGGCTACCACAGTGAGCCCAAATATGAACCTAGGGACTTAGCTTAAACAAACTTGAATCCCCCCCCCCCCCAAGCATGGGGCATACCCAATATCAAAAGATTCTGCCTGCTGGATCTTGAGAAGAAGATTTTCAAAGAAATTTGCTTGAATGCACTAAGTTCGAATTCGAGCTTCTATAGTGAGCCCAAATATGAATCTAGGGAGCCGATTTGAACAAACTTGATCAGATCCACCCCACAATGTTGCATACCAAATATCCAAAGATTCTGCCTGCTGAATCTGGAGAAGAAGATTTTTTCAGAAATTTGCCTGAAATGCACTAAGTTCGAATTCGGGCTTCTATAGTGAGCCCAAATATGAATCCAGGGGGCCGATTTGAACAAACTTGAATCAGATCCACCCCACAATGTTGCATACCAAATATCAAAAGATTCTGCCTGATGGATCTGGAGAAGAAGATTTTTTAAGAAATTTGCCTGAAATGCACTAAGTTCGAATTCGAGCTTCTATACTGAGCCCAAATATGAATCCAGGGAGCCGATTTGAACACACTTGAATCAGATCCACCCCTCAATGTTGCATACCAAATATCAAAAGATTCTGCCTGCAGGATCTGGAGAAGAAGGTTTTTTAAGAAATTTGCCTGAAATGCACTAAGTTCGAATTCGGGCTTCTATAGTGAGCCCAAATATACATCCAGGGAGCCGATTTGAACAAACTTGAATCAGATTCACCCCACAATGTCGCATACCAAATATCAAAAGATTCTGCCTGCTGGATCTGGAGAAGAAGATTTTTTAAGAAATTTGCCTGAAATGCACTAAGTTCGAATTCGAGCTTCTATACTGAGCCCAAATATAAACTCAGGGGGCCGATTTGAACAAACTTGAATCAGATCTACCCCACAATGTTGCATACCAAATATCAAAAGATTCTGCCTGCTGGATCTGGAGAAGATTTTTCAAGAAATTTGCCTGAAATGCACTAAGTTCGAATTCGAGCTTCTATACTGAGCCCAAATATAAACTCAGGGGGCCGATTTGAACAAACTTGAATCAGATCTACCCCACAATGTTGCATACCAAATATCAAAAGATTCTGCCTGCTGGATCTGGAGAAGATTTTTCAAGAAATTTGCCTGAAATGACTAAGTTTGAATTCGGGCTTCTATAGTGAGCCCAAATATGAATCCAGGGGCCGATTTGAACAAACTTCAATCAGATCCACCCCACAATGTTGCATACCAAATATCAAAAGATTCTGTTTGCTGGATCTGGAGAAGAAGATTTTTTAAGAAATTTGCCTGAAATGCACTAAGTTCGAATTCGAGCTTCTATACTGAGCCCAAATATAAACTCAGGGGGCCGATTTGAACAAACTTGAATCAGATCTACCCCACACTGTTGCATACCAAATATCAAAAGATTCTGCCTGCTCGATCTGGAGAAGAAGATTTTTAAAGACATTTGCCTGAAATGACTAAGTTTAAATTCAGGCTTCTATAGTGAGCCCAAATATGAATCCAGGGGCCGATTTGAACAAACTTGAATCAGATCTACCCCACAATGTTACATACCAAATATCAAAAGATTCTGCCTGCTGGATCTGGAGAAGGATATTTTTTAAGAAATTTGCCTGAAATGCACTAAGTTTGAATTCGGGCTTCTATAGTGAGCCCAAATATGAATCTAGGGAGCCAATTTGAACAAAGTTGAATGAGATCCACCCCACAATGTTGCATACAAAATATCAAAGGATTCTGCCTGCTGGATCTGGAGAAGAAGATTTTTGAAGAAATTTGCCTGAAATGCACTAAGTTCGAATTTGGGCTTCTATAGTGAGCCCAAATATGAATCCAGGGGCCGATTTGAACAAACTTGAATCAGATCTACCCCACAATGTTGCATACCAAATATCAAAAGATTCTGCCTGCTGGATCTGGAGAAGAAGATTTTTTAAGAAATTTGCCTGAAATGCACTAAGTTCCAATTCGAGCTTCTATACTGAGCCCAAATATAAACTCAGGGGGCCGATTTGAACAAACTTGAATCAGATCTACCCCACAATGTTGCATACCAAATATCAAAAGATTCTGCCTGCTGGATCTGGAGAAGAAGATTTTTTAAGAAATTTGCCTGAAATGACTAAGTTTGAATTCGGGCTTCTATAGTGAGCCCAAATATGAATCCAGGGGCCGATTTGAACAAACTTGAATCAGATCTACCCCACAATGTTGCATACCAAATATCAAAAGATTCTGCCTGCTGGATCTGGAGAAGGATATTTTTTAAGAAATTTGCCTGAAATGCACTTAGTTTGAATTCGGGCTTCTATAGTGAGCCCAAATATGAATCTAGGGAGCCAATTTGAACAAAGTTGAATCAGATCCACCCCACAATGTTGCATACCAAATATCAAAGGATTCTGCCTGCTGGATCTGGAGAAGATTTTTGAAGAAATTTGCCTGAAATGCACTAAGATCGAAATTGGGCTCCTATACTGAGCCCAAATATGAACCCAGGGGGCCAATTTGTACAAACTTGAATCAGATCCACCCTACAATGTTACATACCAAATATCAAAAGATTCTGCCTTCTGGATCTGGAGAAGAAGATTTTTGAAGAAATTTGCCTGAAATGCACTAAGTTCGAATTCGGGCTTCTATAGTGAGCCCAAATATGAATCCAGGGGGCCGATTTGAACAAACTTGAATCAGATTCACCCCACAATGTTGCATACCAAATATCAAAAGATTCTACCTGCTGGATCTGGAGAAGAAGATTTTTTAATCTTTTTCCCATTGCATACATTGTTAAAAAGTGCTGACTCAGCACTTTTTCAAAGTCCTGAAAAAAGTACCTTGTGATCAAACCGATAGGGATTTTTTTTAACCATTCTATTCTACTGGATAAAAGTAAGCTTTATACAAAATAAGAATTCTCTGTGCCCTGTAGTTTTGGAGATATGGCAGTTTTAAGGTTTTTCCTATTTTTAGCTCCCGAGGTTCCCACGGGGCAATGAGAAATTTTTTTTGCATCAATCAACTACTTATGGCCCATTATCATCTCATATCAAACTTGGTTCAAATCAACCTCATGGTTCTGAAAATAGAAATTTTAAGCATGGCCAAAATTTTTGCCCCTCCCATAACGAAGGCAAATAATGCCACACAAACTTCTCTTGAACAAACTTGATTCTAAACCTCAAAAGGACTCTGTATACCACATATCAAGTCTCTGCTACTGGTGGTTCATTAGAAGAAGATTTTCAAAAAATTTGGCCATTTTTTCCTCACACCTCTGCTCAATATGAGCTGAAACCTAATTTGGATAAAAATCAAAATGCCCTTAAATAACCCCTACTCATATGAAATTTCATTAATAAGCAGCCAGTGGTTTGGGAGAAAAAAGCCCAAACACCACCTTCACGACGACGACGGACGATGGATGAAAAGTGATCACAAAAGCTCACCCTGACTTTCAGTCAGGTGAGCTAATAAGGGTTCAGTACTGTAGTCATGGTCCTAAATAACCCAAAACAACAATTCGAAAGCCCTGGGGCCACTGGGTTCAAAGAAATTTTATTTAAACACAAACTCTTATAAAATTGGATGGTGATACTGATGCCAATGCCGCCAAGGTCAAGACATTACCTCACCTCTACTTCATAGAAGGTGAGCAAAAAAACACACAGGAGATTCTCCACTTGTGAAATTTAAATTCTGGGAAAAATTCTCAACAATCACAAACAACTTTCAAGCTCACGGACTGATGAGTTAATGGATATCTGCCAAACAGGATATAAATGATTAAATGCTTATTATGGGGCCTACTTTGTCTTTATTTAAATAACACAAGTTTACAGTACAACCTCTAAGTATTTAACAGATGATATTTTGAAGGTGTAGTAAACCATTTGGTGTTTAGAAGTTATATGCAATTAACATGGTTATTCAATCAAAAATATCTAATGAAGTGGCTCCAATATAGTATATAACAAGAGCACCGTGTAGCGGGACAATATACGCCCGTTTTGTATTTTTGAAGGGTTGGGGTAAGGATGGGGTGAGGGTGAAAATTGTTTGGACCAACCCCATATTCAAACTTGACCTGCATTTTGTTGTGATTAAACAACATACCAAGTTTGGAACCAATCAGAAAACAAATAATAAAAGTTATCATCCGGAAACCAAATATTTGATGCATTCTATGTCCAACAAGGTCCATAATTCAGGGGAACTTCGAAGTTCGAACTGACCCCATATTTGAACTTGACCTGTCTTTTGTTTTGATTGAACCACATACCAAGTTTAGGAGTCAATCGAAAAAAAAATACTAAAGTTACCATCTGGAAACCAAATGTTGATGAACGGACAGTCCGACGGATGGACAAATGGATGGACAAATGGACAGACAGACAGACTGATTCCATAATTCGACGGTTTTTCAACAGGCGTATAATAAAAAATCAGTTAGGCCATACTAAAGTTATAATCCAGAAAACACAAAATGCACAAATTCAAGAGGAATAACTCTGGAAAGGTACATGCGATTTTGGCCGAAAGTGAACTTGAGCTGTGCTTTGTGGTCATAAACAAAATCTGAGAATTTGAAACAAATTAGTCAAGGCAAACCAAAGTTATCATCCAGAAACCACATAATTCACAAATTTGCAATCATTCAAGGGGAATAACTATGGAACAGTACATGTGATTATGGCCAAAGGTGAACTTGAGCTGTGCTTTGTGGTCAAAAACAAAATCTGAGAATTTGAAAAAAATCGGTCAAGGCAAACTAAAGTTATCATCCGGAAACCACAAAATCCACCAATTTGCAATCATTCAAGGGGAATAACTCTGGAAAGGTATATGTGATTGTGGTCAAAAGTGAACTTGAGCTGTATTTTGTGGTCAAAAACAAAAAACTGAAAATTTGAAATAAATCGTTGAAGGCAAATTAAGTTATCGTCCGGAAACGAAAAGTTGGGCTAAATTCCCATAAATAAAGGGCCATAACTCTACTGCAAATGGGCCGCTAAAAACGGAAATCGAACCCATCTTGTATTTTGTCATACTAAATCCACATGCCAAATTTAACTCAGCTCAAACCATTACAACTAAAGTTATCGTCCAGAAACGAAATGGGTCCATGGACGGACAGGCAGACAGACGGGTGGAGAGACCATTCACATAATACGTCCCGTTTTTCAAACAGGTGTATAAAATCAACATCCGAAAAAGTTGGTGTCAATCTGTCAAGGCGTTCGGCTTTAAATGAACGGAAACCAATTTTTTTTCAAAAATTGTGTTTTCAAAGGGCCATAACTCTGCAGCGTATGGACTGAGAAACACCAATATCGAACTTGACTTGTATTTTATTGCTACAAACAACATCTGAAAGTTTGATGTCGATCCATTAAGGCATTTGACTTTAAATGAAGGGAAACCAATTTTTTTCGAAAGATTGTGTTTTCAAAGAGCCATAACTCTGCCGTGGATGGACTGAGAAACACCAATATCGAACTTGACCTGTATTTCAATGCTAATAAAAACAACATCTGAAAAATTTGGTGTCAATCCGTCAAGGCGTTCAGCTTTAAATGAACGGAAACCAATTTTTTTACAAAAATTGTGTTTTCAAAGGGCCATATCTCTGCAGCAGATGGACTGAGAAACACCAATATCGAACTTGACCTGTATTTTAATGCTAAAAACAACTTCTGAAAGTTTGATGTCAATCTGTCAAGGCGTTTGACTTTAAATGAAGGAAACCAAATTGTTTACAGACGGACAGATGGACGGTCCAACATTTCAGGTTTATGGGCTACCAAAAAAACATTTTGTAAGTCCAAAACCTTATTTTACCAAGAACCCCACCCCCTCCACCCTAGAACTTATATTTAACGCTAACCCCACCCTTCCACCCAAAAACCACACCCTAACCCTAACCCTATCCCACCCTGACCCTAAACCCTAAAAGCCCACCACTGACCCTAACACCCACCCACCCCCAGGACCTAAACCACCCAACCTTAAGCCCTACTCTGGGGCTACCCCTAACTCTAACCCACCACTGAACCAACCCCCACCCTAGCCAAACCAATAGGATTAGGAGCTATTTTTCGGTTTAGGGGCTACTAAAACTAAAACCCCACCCCTTACCCCAACCCTACTCCCCCCCCCCCCCCCCCCGGGACCTAACCCTCCCCCAACCTTAAGCCCTACTCTGGGGCTACCCCTAACCCCACCCAACTCCTAACCCTAACACTACCTTAATTTGGAGGTAGCCCCTAATAATAATATTCCCTAAACCCCCAATGTTGGCCCGGACAGACAGACGGAAAGACGGACAGACTGATAACATAATACGACCGTTTTTTAAACGGGCGTATAAAAAGTACTGTATGAAAGATTTGTGCATAAAGAGAATTTTGCCATACCATTTATCACTTCATCTTCTCCAAATTTTTTAGATAGTTCCAATTCTAATTTTTGTAAGTCACCTTCAAGCTCAGACATTGCTGACCATCCAGTTTCCTGGTAATTTTCAACATCTCTGAAAGTAAAATGCACAAAATTAAGCCTTAACTGGTAGAGTGCTAAGTTAATTTTGATCATCCAAATTTGTCCACGTCTCTTTGCCTTGTTACAATTTATGGGAGAGTGCCTGGTGGCACTCTCCCATAAATTGTAACAAGGCAAATCCCCGCAGCCTAAATACTTTCAATTCAAAAATAACAGGAAGCACATCCACAGAATATGAAACCAATTAGTTGTGGCACCTGCACTTCAGAATAAAGCCCAAGTATGGGCTTTCAGCATTTTACTAGTTAAGGGCCTGGGGATTTTTCTACATTTTTGTTACACTTTGAAAGTCTACCTCCAGTGGCTTTTCAAGTCTGGGCTGCCCAGAGAGGAAGAAACATCTGACAAGGTACTTAGAAAACAAGTTTTAAGTTTACCCAAATAATGCATGTTAGGGCACCTATTACTTTGCATTGAAAAGTTATCAAAGTCTGAATTATGCCCTTAATGGTTAATGGTGTGAAGATGGGACATTTTGGTCATACTGTTACTGTGAATAGATTTTCATTCCAAGTTTCAAGAATTTTATAATAGCTGATCAGAAAGAAGAGGTGTCTTCAAACTGATCTAAATGGACAGTATCATTGTATATATTACGTTGCTTAATGATCTGCTCTCTGAATCAGAAATTTCCAGAAAAGTGAAAAAAATTCTGGACACTGGTTTTAAAAAAAAGCAGTCCAGTCCCGGCATCTAGCAGCCTGGCTTCAATTAATACAACACACCAGGACTACAACTTTGAAGTACTTGAAACAGAAATACGGAAAAGCAATAGAAACAACAGCAACAAAAAAATTTCATTTTCTTACTTCAATCTGTCTTGTATGTGCTTCTGTCTTCTTTCCTGGGCTTTTCTAGCAATTTCAGCACTTCTTTCTTCAACCTTTTTCTGGTACAGAGCAAAGAATGTGACAGATTAATGACTCAACAAGTTTAGAAATAAATGAAGGATGTTGGGGAAGAAGTCTTGTCTGCTGGATAGCAATTCCAGCAAGAGAAAACACTCAAGGGCAGCAAAACATTAACTCTTTACCTAACAAAAAGGTAATATAACATGAGACATAAAAAGGGCCATGAAAATTTATTAAATTTTCAATTTTTGTCTCCAAAATATACCTTATGATCCCTCATTGGAATGAGTTTGTTGAACTCATTCCAAAGAGGGGTCATACACTAAGTTTTAGAGGCAAAAAATAAATTTTGGGATTTAAAAATTTGTATCAAAGTGTCGTCTGCTATTGTTGTTTAGTAAAGGGTTCAGGATCTTCATTACATCTATACTGTTTCAAATGAACCATTCTGATGGATGCTAGAAACAGTGAAAAATCCAGATGCATTGTTCAATAAACAGCTACACCATGAGCGCATGATATGCCCGTTATTAATTACAAGCGGAAAACACACAATATGAGAATACATGTGTACTAAGCATTTTCAAGTTATTGCTAGACATGTGGAAAACTGCTTATATTTTGACAAATAAAGTCCCATAACTCTGGAATGACATATCGGACAGCGATACAAATAGAAAGGGAGAGTCCTTCCATCAACGTATACTTGCCACCATAAAATCATGAAAATTGCTCAAAGCGTTTTCGAGTTATTGTATGACGTGTGGATGGATGGACAGACAGACGAGATGGATGGACAGCAGTATACCATAACACGACCGTTTTTTTTCAAAACGAGCGTATAAAACAAAAATTTAATGATGAACTTTGAAAAACACAAAGAAAACAAATCTCTGTGCACAACAAACACCCAACAACTGACTGGGCCCGTCATACTCAGAACAATATGTAGTTACCTCCCTTTGACTGTTGACATCCTGAATACACACAGTTGTCACATCTTCCTTTAACCCTTAAGCACTTATATTACTGGTATAGTATATAGCAGTATTTCGCTGCATTATTTTAGTGAAATTGCTGATAAATGACCAGTAATGTTTCTTGGAAGTACAGAAAATTTATTGTTTCATACTGAAATTTAATATTTCCCACTTTCGATCTAAGGTAACCGCCCTTTAAAATGCTGTAAAAAAAGTGCAAATAGAATGATATTCAGATGTAATACAGGTGAGATAATAGAAGAATCAGGTAAATTTGCTGTAAAAAACTGTTTATTTCATTTTTTATTTGGTACATTATTATGTATTTTTAATAAAAGACACACTTGCATGAGATTTGTTTGTCTTTTTTCGTCACCTTCATTGTATTTCTCAGGTGTCATATGGTAAATAACCAGGTAAAAAATCCAGGTGTCAAAAACAATTTTGTCAATTTATGAAAACAATGAAATCATTAAAACAAAACCTCATAAACAGTAAGAAATTCATTAGAACAAAAATACAACTAGAACAATTTCCTTCGATTTGGTAATTTGAATTTCCAGGTGAGGACAGGTACATGTAAGTAATAATTATCTGCACAGGTGTGACAGGTATAATTTGTTGTAAAAAAGAGTATTTATCTGTTTCATTCTTTTTATGTATATTATTATGTGTTTTAATCAAAAAACAAACTTGCATAAGATTTGTTTGTCTTTTTTTTCCTCTCATTATGTTACTAAGGTGTCCTATGGTAATTGGCCAGGTAAAAATCCAAGTGTCAACAGCTTTGTTAATTTATGAAAACAAATTAATTCACTGAAATATAACCTCATAAACAGTAAGAAATTCATTAGAACAAGAATACAACTAGAACAATTTCATTGGATTTTGTAAAGATGTAAACTCCAGATGAAAACAGGTACATGTAATTGTAATTACCTGTTTTGCTAATTTTTGGGGGTTTGTGAAGAGAAATGACAAATTTAAAGTAATTTGTATATTTTTTATACTTACCAATGGCCTAATAGCTAGTGCAAACTCATTAATTTCCAGGGCCAAACACAAATTTTGAACCCACCCAATCCCTCAAATTTGCATGCAAAACCGAAAAATAAAAGTCCTAACTGATCTTCCATACTTTGCTTACATCATTCTTCCTAGTTATGCCTGCTAAATGTTATACATATCTATCAGCGGGTAGGTATGAGTGCCCAATCATGGGAGGGCCATCCCCATCTGGGCCATTGGTAAGTATAATAAAAAATATGCCGTCGGCCTAGGAGCATCTGACTTATAGTCTCTGTAAGACTTACACCCCTTCCCTGAGTCATTGTACTGACAGTTCCCTGAATAATTGTATGAGGGTTTATTAGAACCCTGCGAGGAACTTTTGTACGCTGGCTGCGAACTGGAGCCCCCCCACCTACCACGTCCAGCATGTGACTTGTTAGGTTAAATATTGCGGCGTCAACATGGCTGAAAGCCTCCAACACATGGACCAACTGACCCGGGAAGGAAAGAACATCCTCTTTCCTACACTGGGTAACACTATCTAGGGATGAAAGCGATCTCTGCCTAGCAGGTGCAGCTTGCTGACCAGAGGGAACTAGTTCAGAAAATGAAAGTGTCAATGACACTGTAGCTTAACTTGTGTGTTGTGTTTGATGAAAAGGATAATGTTCATTGCTTATGAAAGGATTATGAAATAAGACAAGAATTGTGATAATTGGGAATATGTTCATTTCTGTTTCCTGTATGCTATGTTTTTGTTAAAATTATATGAGGTGTACACTGTACTAAAGAGGTGACGGGTGGGTTAATATGACCTTTACAGTTAATGTATGTGGCCCTCACAGTTAACGTATATCAACGAAAGTTACCAAGTTACAGTGAAATTATTCCAAAACGAGTCATCCTATCAATTTACATTGAAATCCCTTCATAAATACGGCCTGTAGACTGTGCTAAAGGTTTTCGGGTCCCTGTAGCCGTCAGTTTCCCAATTGTGTCCAAGGGGGGCGTTCTCATCTAGACATTACATGAAGTCAACCTACCAAGTTACAATGAAATCCCTTCATAAATATGACCTGTAGACTGTGCTAAAGGTTTTTGGGCTTTGGGCTCAGGCAGCCATCATGGTTGAATGATCGCAACCAAAAGGGGACATTCCCATCTAGGCATCATCTGGAGTGATCCTACGAAGTTACAATGAAATCCCTTCATAAAGATGACCTGCAGACAGTGCTCAAGGTTTTCGGGCTTCTCGCCCCTGAAGCCGTCACAGTTGACTAATCATGACCAAAAGGGGATGTCATCATCTAGCATTATATGGAGTCAAACTAACAGGTTACAATGAAATCCTTCCATAAATATGACCTATAGACTATGCTAAAGGTTTTGGGCTCGGGCAGCCATCAAGGCTGAATGAGCGCAACCAAAAGGGGACGTTCTCATCTAGACATTATTTGGAGTCATCCTACCAAGCAACAATCAAATCCCTTCATAATTATGACCTGTAGACTGTTCTAAAGGTTTTTGGGCTTCGGGCCCCTGTCGATGTCACAGTTGCCCAATCGTGTCCAAAAGAGGACATTCTCATCTAGATATTATTTGAAGTCAAACCTACTAAGTTAAACTGAAATCCCTTCATAAATATGAACTGTAGACTGTGCTAAAGGTATTCAGGCTTCGGGCTCGGGCAGCCATAATGGTTGAATGATCACTACCAAAAGGGGACATTCTCATCTGGGCATCATCTGGAGTGATCCTACGAAGTTACAATGAAATCCCTTCATAAATATGACCTGTAGACTGTGTTCAAGGTTTTTGGGCTTCGGGCACCTGTAGCCATCACAGTTGACCAATCACGACCAAAAGGGGATGTCATCATCTAGGCAATATATGAAGTCAACCTACCAAGTTACAATGAAATCCCTCCATAAATATGACCTGTAGACTGTGCTAAAGGTTTTTGGGTTTTGGACTTGGGCAGTCGTCATGGTGGACAGATCGCGACCAAATGGGGAAGTTCTAATTTAGACATCATCCGGACTCATCCTACCAAGGTACAATGAAATCCCTCCATATTAAATATGACCTGCAGACTAAGTTTTTCAGGTTTTGGACCCAGGCAGCCATCAAGGCTGAATGATTGCAACCAAAAGGGGATGTTCTCATCTAGACATTATTTGGAGTCATCCTACCAAGTTACAATGAAATCCCTTCATAAATATGACCTGTAGACTGTGCTCAAGGTTTTCGGGCTTCGGGCCCCTGTAGCCATCACAATCGACCAATCACGCCCAAAAGGGGATGTCATCATCTAGGCATTATATGGAGTCAACCTAACAGGTTACAATGAAATCCTTCCATAAATATCACATTTTGCCTATGCTAAAGGTTTTTGGGCTCGGGCACCCATCAAGGCCGAATGATCGCGATCAAAATGGGACATTCTCATCTAGACATTATTTGGAGTCATCCTACCAAGTTACAATGAAATCCCTTCATAAATATGACCTATAGACTGTGTTAAAGGTTTTTGGGCTTCCGGCCCCTGTAGACGTCACAGTTGCCCAATCACATCCAAAAGGGGACTTTCTCATCTAGACATTATATGAAGTCAACCCACCAAGTTACAATGAAAGTCCTCAATAAATGTGACCTGTAGACTATGCTAAAGGTTTTCGGGTTTTGGGCTCAGGCAGTCGTCATGGTTGGCAGATCAGGCCCAAAAGGGGAAATTCTCATCTAGACATCATAAGGAGTCATCCTACCAAGTTACAATGAAATCCCTCCATATTAAACATGACCTGCAGACTGTGCTAAAAGTTTTTGGGTTTCGGCCTTGGGCGGCCATCATGGTTGACAATCATGACCAATTGGGGATGTTCTCATGTAGGCATTATACAGAGGCATCCTACCAAGTTACAATGAAATCCCTTCATAAATACGACCTGTAGACTGTGCTAATGGTTTTTGGCTCGGGCAGCCATACCGGTTGACCGATCGCGAGCAAAAGAGAATGTTCTCATCTAGACATGGACCCCAAACCTGTATATGAAATTTCGTGACGATCAGACAAGAACTGCAGGGTGTAGCCCATGCTAAAGGAAAATGTGAACAGATTCACAGACCAACAGACTTCCGCACGCGTGATGGCAATAGTTTATCTTGACTTTGTCAAGTTAAGCTAAAAAATGATGAATAAAATTCATCACTTCCATATGTTGTTCCGTATAGGTTGGAGAATCTTCCTCCACCTCCCTATCATCCACTTGGTCAGGCTGTGAAATTTGGTTGGCTCCCTCTTAATGAATGGAAGATCCTACTGACCCAGCACCGTACGACAACTCACTCCCAGTCTCTGTTGACGATTGCACTTGTGTTGGCTGGGAAGCTGTAATTGAGGCTTGCGGAGCAGCAGTCTTATGTTTCTTTTCCACATGATGTTCGCGGGACAGCGATCTGTCCCCAGATCTTTTCGCCGGACGTCCCGAAAGCTCTGCATATTCATGCCTCGATGTACTAGCTACAGGATGACTCGACTTTGGAGGGAAGACTTCATGGAACAGCTTGAATATCCGAAGTCGGTTAGCAAGTGAGCGGTCCAATGTGCTTAGTACTTGATGTGGAAGAAGCTGTAACAGTCGTCGACCCCAGCTGCAGTGTAGACGGAGCACCTCAATCGGCCAACGAAGACGTTAGCTCCCACTCAGCAAAGTTTCTCGCAACAGCAACAGTCGGCCCCGACTGTTGACGGGACTCATGATCTGACCCCTGATCTCGCCAAGCTTCCTGTTAAGAAACTTGCTGGCTTCTTCCTTTTTGCCGTCGTCGCTGGGTGAGCTTTTGATTTTGAGGTGCTTGTTCTACACAAATCTACACTCTTCTCGACCGCAACGGATTTATACAGTGATACGGCCCCTACTGGCAGGGTTTACCGCTTCACCGGTCGAGCTAGCTGCTATTAATGGAATAAGAGGCCTTATTCCTTGTTTTATATTCATGACCACCTTTGCAACTATCTTTGTTTGCTCATCTGAGCGAGACGACTGCAGCACATTTTGGATGGGTGTCGCTGAACCATCACCATTATCTTGTTCCTCTGAAAAGAGACTGAAAAAATAGAATTAGCCTGCGGCGACAGTTCTGGCATTGGAACTTCGCCGTGCACATAAGGCGATACCCACCTGCAACGTCTGGCATCCCAAATGACACAAGTAGCACATGTATCAGAAGGAATGCAGCGACTACAAGCAAGACAGCAAGTGTGTAAATCCGAGGCAGATTTCCGTAGATATCGTTAAACTCCCAAGAATTTTTTTTTTTTCAAATTTCAATAAACAAGCCAATAAGCTTGGGGGTTTAACAGAAGGGTTCATGAGAAGAGAGGGAAGGAACATTTAACAAACAGTAGGTTTTTCAAAATTATTAATAAGTTACAGCCCTGAACGTCCAAAACCTCCATAGTTCACTTCCAGCATCCTTTCAGTTCCTTGAATCCACCTTAATCATGATTGATTTGTGTCTGGCATCTTCAGAAAAGAGTATTTGAAGCACAGATGTCAGTTCAGATGTTGCTGACTTAAAGCCAAACAGAAGAATGATGTGTGCACAAGTTTCGGTCACTTCCTGGTTACTGCGCATGCGCAGTAAGCAAAAGTATGGAGGACCAGTTAGGACTTTTCTTTTTCAGTTTTGTATGCAAATTTTGGGGATTGGGGCAGATTGGGGGGTTCAAAATGTGTGTTTGGCCCTGGAAATTAACGAGTTTGCACCAGCTAGTGGTTCTGCTACTGTTATCATGTCAGTGGAGCTTTTGCTTGTTCTTCCCAATTTTTGTCTTGAACTATACCCTGCAACAAGTCCTTTTGCCACCTCCAACTGAAATTTAGCATGTCTTATTTTTTTTGTTCATTTGAGGGAAGAGGTGTCTCTCTGTAAATTATCCAACTGTTCACCAAACAAACATCAACGACAAAGAACATTATGTACTTCCACCATTTATTAGCTGTTTGTGAAATTGAACGGTACTGTCTCAATTGATCAGAATTATCTACCCGTCCCATAAATTGGGTGTAGTTTATTATTGATGTTGGTTAGGAAATTGTAATTACCTCGCCAATACCTTTAGTGTGCCGAGAAATAATTTGGTTTTCTCAAGTTTGACAAGTTGATAAAACAGAAACTTTTCTTTTGTCATACCAAACTGTTGCAATCATGTTTCCTTTTTGCATTTTGACTGACTGTCCTGGTGTTTTTATGTTTGCATGCTTTATTTGGTTGGGTAAATCTTTTCCATTGAGTCTAACTGTACCACAGGCATACAGATCATTTTTTTGAGGTCCTCGAACAAGACGGGTGAAGAGAAAAATTGTCAAAGTACAGGTGAAAATGATAAATTTAAATTAATTTGTATATTTGAACCCCCCCTGTCCCCAAAATTTGCATAGAAAACAGAAAAATTGGACTACTGCCTCTGGAGGAGGCATTCCTTTGCTTTTCACTATAAAGCCAGATAACATAAGGGAAAAACTGCCCCCCCCCCCCCCCCCCCCCACCCACTTCCCCTTGTTCGGAAGGAAAATTATAAATTCAAAGTAATTTGTATATTTTTTATACTTACCAATGGCCCAGACTAGCTGGTGCTAACTCAAAAATATCTGGGGCCAAACACAAATTTTGAATCCCCCCAATCCCCAAAATTTTCTTGCAAAACCGAAAATGAAAAGTCCTATCTTGCCCTCCATACATTTACTCTCCGCACATGCGTCAACGTCAGGAAGTGACTGGAATTAGTGCCAACATCATTTTTTGTAGAAGAGAGTACTACATAAAAATTCAGCGGGGAGGTATGCCTCATGGGAGGGTCATCTCCATCTGGGCCATTGGCAAGTATAAAAATATACAAATTACTCTAAATTTATAATATTTTTACCCTGTAAACCAATGACCCAGACTCGCTGAATCGTAAAAAGGTGGAGGGCCTAGGACTTCAGAATTAGGAGATCAACAAAGTTCCAATCCTGTAACCCAAGGTGAACGGAAATTAAAATTATTAGGAATTACATGTATGTCTCTCTATACAGTAATAGAGAAGACATATACAAAAGGAGCCCAGTTCAAGTAATTCTGTATACTTAGCATGAAGACTATGCTAATTTGATGTAACGAGTTCCCAATTTTTAAGGCTAGCCCAGACTAAGCCCCAAAAACTAGGATGGCATATTTGAGAATGAGAGAATATCCCCCACAAATATATGTCATATATAATAAAACTCCAGCTGTATGCAGGATATAATTATGGACAAAACAGCTTCCCTCATAGTTACATACCTATCAAGCCGGGGAGAGGTAAAAAATCCCCCCCCCCTTTTCTTTTGAAGGATTCTTCAAAAAGAAAGATGGGAGTGCACTGGAATCAGTAAACGCAGTACCAAAAAACATTATAAACATTCGTCGAACCGGCACTCAGGTATTAATTATTATTAATAAATGGTGCTTAATGCCACTTCAGAAGCTAAGGCTACAGCGATGATCCCCATAATTAATATCACTAGCTATATAACGTACACCAGAGTCAGCATACGCAAATAGGTCAAAAAACGGAGATATAATATATAACATACACATGTCCAATAGAACCACAATGAATGATCTTTGGAAAGTAACACACTTCCGAGGTAACCCACAGGCGACCCCATTCAGGCGTTCAATAAATTCCAGTAACAACACTCCCTGACGTGTGCTATCCGATATCTATTACACTAAAAACAAGCAAATATACGAGAGTGCAAACAAGGTGTATTGGATTGAGTATCGACATTAATAGAAACCTAGATCTAGAAATGGAAGTAGGTATGATTAACAGGCCCGACACGGACCGCCTCGAAATAATTCCTAATTTCTAAGGTCCATAACAATTTATTTTGATGAATTATGTGCTCGAATATGACAAATAGACGAACAATCGCAGGAAAAAAAAACAACTGAAAAGTGGATGTACCCATGAGGTCGCCATAGAACCCAGCCGCCAATCAAGAAGTCATGAAATGCATGTATGTATTTAAACTCATACAAGGTTTGCGGGAAGAAAACTATGTCTTGCACGGTAATCACCTCTAAACATATTGGCATGGGGGAGGGGGGATTCAAAGTCACATTGAACCCTCCTCACCTGCATTACTTGATCGTTTTTGTATTAGTCATAAAATAATATAGGAACCGCAATGGTTCCCTCAGTCTAACTGACTCCATTATGCCACTATGGGCGGGGAAGGACATGAAGAACAAAAACTTCCTCTAATAAAGAAGGTCCTCTCGTGGAGGAAGCTTCCAGGGAACGTCCCAAAACAGACACTTGAGATGTCTGATCCAAGGTTTCTGTGATGACAGAGGTGCTACTAGTAGGATTCACCACAAGATTGTTTGATCTTAATCATAATCTACTGAATCAACCGAATTGGAGGATACAGCATATCCTATCATTCATCCCCATGAGATGATAGGCAGAGCGTCTACCGCATATGCTCAATGGTCTGGGCATGGCGACATGAACGACGGTAACTGATTGCTCTGGTGCATCGCAAACAGATCTACCATGGGGAGATCCCTCTGGTAGCAAATCTGCTGCCCAAATTCTCGCTTGTTGAGCGTCCACTCCAATTGCAACAGGCAACCTTTCCAAGAAAGCGAGTCTCCTAGTATGTTCAGACGACCCTGTATATGACGAATAGAACGATGAACATGATGATTCATGACATATAGGAAAATCTTCTCCATTAGTTGGCATAACGGAAATGAATGGGTGCCACCCTGGTTGCCGATGTACGCTACTACTGTCGAATTGTCAGACCAAATTTGAACATGGACGTCCGTTATTATGTGAATCTAATGTTGTAGCGCTAACTATGCAGACATCATCCCTTTGATGTTTATGTGTTTCTCCTGGAACCGAGGGTCCCAAAGACCCTGACACTTCAAGACTGCAGGACTTAGGGTCGCGCCCCAACCTGTCTGACTCACATTCGTCATAATCATGAAAGCCGGATCCGGCAGTTGTAGCAAAACTCTCTGAGTTAACCACTGAATATCTGCCAAATCTGAACCCTTGTTCTACTAGGCCCATTAAAACAATACTGGCTCAACTAAAAGCATCTTCACACTCCAGTTCTGAGTAAAGAATATCTGGAGGGACGTGGGTGCAGGTGGCCCATCAGAATGAGATCCACAGCCACTCCGCACAGCTCCAACAGTCGCATGAATTCCCTCACTATTAATGCGTCTGAGTGTAGACAAAAGCGAGCATATGAACTGACTAAATTTGCTTTGGGTAATGGCAGATGAACCAGATTGTTGTGAGTCTCAAAGCTCATTACCAAGTGAATAGATGACTTGTAAGGAGCTAGATCCGACTTTTTCTCGTTTACGATGAAACCGAGACGCCGGAGTAATATAAGCAGACTCTGAACATCGTTCTGAAGAATAATTCTGTTGCCGCATCCATGTAGAAGGTCGTTCAAGTAAGTCGACCTCGGCCTAGAGGCGTATGACCTATAGTCCTGATCAGATCTACTCCCCTTTCCCGAGACGCTATACTGACGACCTCCAGAGTAATGGGTACGTTTCCGTGGGCCATTCCGAATATATTCAGAATTCACCCGACTAGTGTGTCATGCGCAGTGCAATTACAGAATCTTATTCTCAAGGAAACTTTCATTTCACGTTACATGATATTCAGAATCGATATTGATCAAGATTGCGTTTCTCGTCGAAGAATTAACCGACGACACAGAAAAAGTTGGTTGCGTTATCGGCAGCTAACAAGAATTATTCTGTGCACAGGCACTCAACAAATTATCAGATTTTATCATTTTTAATAAAATATATATTATCAATACTAAAACAAGAGGCCCCAGGGGGCCTGAGGGCGCTCACCTGACATGGTAGCCTAAATATCAACCCAGAGAATTGATTTCCACAAGTTGCATCTGCTCCTCCTAAGAAAAGCTGAAACCAAATATCCAAATATTCTGACCAGTGGATCTAAAAAAAAGATTTTTAAAGAATATTCCTCATACTGAACTAAGTCATAATTCAGGCTCCCACAGGGAGCCCATATATGAACCCAGGGACTTGGCTTTAACAAACCTGAATCTCACACCCCTAAGGATTCTGCACACCAAATATCAAAACATTCCGACTGCTGGATCTGAAGAAGAAGATTTTTAAAGAAAATTCCTCATTTTGAACCAAGTTACAATTCAAGCTCCCAATCAGCCCAAATATGGACCTAGGGACATGGATTGAACAAACTTGAATCTTACCCCCCTAAGGATGCTGCATAAAAAATATCAAAAGCATTCATCTGCTGGATCTGAAGATTTTTAAAGAAAATTCCTCATTTTGAACTAAGTTGTCATTCAGGCTCCCATAGTGAGCCCAAATATGAACCAAGGGACTTGGCTTGAACAAACTTGAATCTCAGCCCCCAAGGTTGCTCCATGCCAAATATCAAAACATTCCAACTGCTGAATCTGAAGAAGAAGATTTTTAAAGAAAAATTCCTCATATTGACTAAGTTATAATTTGGGCTCCCACAGGGAGTCCACATATGGACCCATGGACTTGGCTTTAACACACTTGAATCCCCCCCTCCCCCCTAAGGATGCTACTCACCACATATCAAACCATTCGGACTGCTGGATCTGAAGAAGATTTTTTAAGAAAATTCCTCATTTCGAACAAAGTTACAATTCAAGCTCCCACAGTGAGCCCAAATATGGACCTAGGGACATGGCTTGAACAAACTTGAATCTCACCCCCCTAAGGATGCTGCATACCAAATATCACAAGATTCTGCCTGCTGGATCTTGAGAAGAAGATTTTCAAAGAAATTTGCCTGAAATGCACTAAGTTCGAATTTGGGCTTCTATCGTGAGCCCAAATATGAATCTAGGGAGCCGATTTGAACAAAATAGAATCAGATCCACTACACAATGTTGCATACCAAATATCAAAAGATTCTGCCTGCTGGATCTGGAGAAGAAGATTTTTTAAGAAATTTGCCTGAAAAGCACTAAGTTCAAATTTGGGCTCCTATACTGAGCCCAAATATGAATCCAGGTGGCTGATTTGAACAAACTGGAATCAGATCCACCCCACAATGTTGCATACCAAATATCAAAAGATTCTGCCTGCAGGATCTGGAGAAGAAGATTTTTGAAGAAATTTGCCTGAAATGCACTAAGTTCAAATTCGAGCTTCTATAGTGAGCCCAAATATGAATCTAGGGAGCCGATTTGAACAAAATAGAATCAGATCCACCCCACAATGTTGCATACCAAATATCAAAAGATTCTGCCTGCTGGATCTGGAGAAGAAGATTTTTTAAGAAATTTGCCTGAAAAGCACTAAGTTCAAATTTGGGCTCCTATACTGAGCCCAAATATAAACCCAGGGAGCCGATTTGAACAAACTTGAATCAGATCCACCCCACAATGTTGCATACCCAATATCAAAAGATTCTGCCTGCTGGATCTGGAGAAGAAGATTTTCAAAGAAATTTGCCTGAAATGCACTAAGTTCGAAATCGGGCTCCTATACTGAGCCCAAATAAGAACCCAGGGGGCCGATTTGAACAAACTTGAATTAGCTCCACCCTCCAATGTTGCATACCAAATATCAAAAGATTCTGCCTGCTGGATCTGGAGAAGAAGATTTTTTAATGTTTTTCCCATTGCCTACAGTGTTAAAAAGTGCTGGCACTTTTTCAAAGTCCCGAAACTGCACCCTATGATAAAACCGATGGCAATTTTTTTTTACCAATTCTTTCTGTTGGTCCAAAGGAAGCTTCACACCAAATAAAAATTCTCGGTGCCGTGCAGTTTTGGAGATATGAGATATGGGCGTTTTAATTTTTTTCTATTTTTAGCTGCTGCGGTTCCCATGGGGCTACGGGAAAAAAAAAATCAGCATAAATTAGGTACTTATGACCCAATAAGCCCTCACATAAAATTTGGTTCAAATCAGCCTCTCGGTTTGGAAAATAGAAATTTCGGGCAGGGCCAAAAATTTTGCCCCTCCCATAACGACGCCAAGTATAGCCCCACAAACTTCTCTTGAACAAATCTGAGCCTACACCTCAAAAGAAAGCTGCACACCAAATATCAAGTCCCTGCTACTGCTGGTTCATGAGAAGAAGATTTTTTAAGATTTCAGCTCACTTTTTGGGTGTGGCCCTACCCACGGGCGGGGCAACTTGATTTGAACAAAATCAAATTGCGATGTCATAACAAACTATTATCTCAAATATCAATTAAATTGGTTCAGCGGTTTGGGAGGAGAAGACGCAAACACCATGTTCACGGACGACGGACGACGGATGCCAGACAACGGACGACGGACGGTGAGTGATCACTATAGCTCTCCTGACTGAAAGTCAGGTGAGCTAAAAATTAGTATAACATATATTTTATTAAAATTGATAAAATCTGATAATTTGTCGAGTGCCTGTGAATGGAAGTAGATTCGACACTTAATGTAACTGTAATGTGCAAAACCTTTGGAAGCTTTGAACACTGCAATAGCTTTCAACAATGTTTTATTTTATGGTTGAGTGAGACGTGGCTGATACAATTTGGTCTCAACACCGAATTGGAATTATAAGAATAGTCTGAATTTATTTTTGAATGGTAGAGTGAGATGTGGCTGAAACAAATTGGTCTCAACACCGATACAGAATTATAAAGATAGTCTCAGTTTATTTTTCTATGAAATTAGAGATCTAAAGTACAGACTTGGGTACCAGGATAAGACGTCGCCTCACAGAAACTTGGCCAGTAAATATATATGGGGCCAACAGAAGTCATGTGTTATGGCTTATTTCTAAATAGGTCAGTGGCGTAGTGTGTATTTGGGGCAGGGGGCGGGGAGCTAAGCCTGGTCAAAATGCCAAGTTGCATAATTTAATCACCTACTGGATGAAGATTTTATGTGAGTGGCTGCGTTGTGCTGTAGAACAGGGGAATTAAAGAGTCCGAAAGATTTCTTGTATGATACGGCAGTAAAACTCGCAAGAAGAGCCGGAGTTAGGGGGGGCACGCGTTGGACACCAGTCACAAAAAGTCGACTAAAGACCAGGTGGCTGTCAGATGTTTGGGCTCAGTGTATAAAGCTGGTAGAGCTGCATGGGACTTGCTCCGAGTCCTCGCATGTTAAAGCGAATGGGCTGTAGCTGTACAGTGTTACATGGGGTAAAGCATGATAAGGCCCATTTGGGTGGGGCGCAATTCTGTAGTCGTGGTTGAGTCAAAGAGGCCTTGTAGGCTACTAGAGTGACATCGCAAAAGAGTCATGGGCATGAGCGACGTAACAGCGAGAGGGTGGCTGTGCACTGAGAATGCTCGTGTCATTGTAACAATGGAGGTGTGTGTGTGTGTGTGTGTGTGGGGGGGGGGGGATGGTACAGTGTTATATAGGGTAAACAGGCTATGGAAAGAAGGCGTTGTGCAATAGCATCGGGTCGAGCCGTATTTGAAAGATCCAAAAGCTCCAGCGACATTAAGGCCCTACTGACAGACAGACCACATCCTGGAAAATCCAACGGATTTGTTTACGTAAATAAAACTGCTTCAGTGGTCATGGACCTTATTCAGAGACCCTTATCATAGGCATGGGGATACACGTGGGCATCTAGCCATATACTGTACATAGCAACACATATCGCTCTACTACTTCATAAGGTCTGTACCCAGTCACATAAGCCTTAAAATCCCATTCTAATACCACATCTGTGAACCATAAAGGTTTTATTTGCACAATCGCGTACGAAAGGTTGCACAGATTACGGAACTTGTCAATTCTTTTCTTAAATTGCACAAGTGTAACATGAAGGGACTAGGAGGCATGCACCCCCACCCTCAAACAAAAAAAAATCACATTAATTCTCACCCCTGAAGGCGTACTTGTACGCTATTTTTCATGTGTGAGTGGAGGGGGGAGTGGGCGGGATTTTGGCTTACAGTACTGACCACGAAAACACCATTCTGAAAGGTTCTGCTGTGACATTTTCACTATACCTCCCCCGACCCCCCCCCCCCCCCCCCCCCCCCCTCTATCCCCAATTACATAACTTCTGCAATTGCAATTCCGTAAAAGAAGACATCTTTCGGTCCCACCACTTTTCTATAATAAAATAAAACCCAATCAATCAGATTACTAAACTGTTATAACAGATAATTGTTTACTTTCGAATGCCAAGGCCATATCGTATCGAACAGTTTTACAGATGGAGAAAGCTGGAGTATCTAGAGAAACCAGATGAGCATTGGTTGAATGCATGCATGCCATCAACGTGCAGCACATCTAAGAACACTTTGCATCTGTACCCCTGTGTGCGCAGTTAGGAGTGACTTGCTCACTGTCACAATGCAAGTGGTATGGACCTCTTTCGAACTGTCGACCTCTCAGTCACAAGTCTGATGCGCCAGTCAATGAGCCGCCATGTTCCCCATTAGTTGCTTTTAAAAGATAACTATAACAGATCATTAATTGGTAAAAATAGATAAAACCAACTTAATCTGTAACAACAGAATATTAGTTTGCTATAACTGTATAAAAACTGTTAAAAACAGATTATTAGTTGGTTATAACACATTACTAATTTGTTAAAACAAATTATGAATCAGTTATAAAAGTTTATTAATCTGTGGTAACAGATAAATAACTGGAGGCGGGTTGGCACTAATTCGCCACCGTTGAAAACAAATTTCGGCCTCAAGATTTGTGATGTGCAAAACTATTTAGTCAGTGCGCAATTCTGCGCATGTCTAGAATAACGTTTATTCCAACTTGTGAGGTGGATTAACAGAATACATTCCGAACACTATTCCAGAATACATTAAATTGAACAAAACAACACGAATCTCATTCTGCCTTATCTGCACATGTCCAGAATAACACTAGTATTCTTGATTGGCCCACGGAAAAGTACCCAATATAAGAGTGTTTCTTGTACCCTCGTGAGGAGTTTCCTTTTGACGATTTTTGTCTGGAATACCCTCCTTTACTCTTGTCTGCTGAAGTGGATCATTGATACGCCAAATTCAAAAGCAGAGCACTAGACGCTTTCTTAGTAGCCTATTCATGGACTAACGAAAGCTAGTCAACGAAAATAAAATGATTGGAAACCATAGCGGCTCAGAGAGAGCTTTTCACCTTGTCATCTTATCAGTGATGACGATGCAAGGAAAGCATCATGACTAATTAAATCCAGATTAGCCACTGTTAGGGCAGAGTTATACGTGGTATACATAACTGCCCTGGCAAGAACTCAAAGAGAGATACGAACGTCCTCAAATTCCTTTCCCTTGAGACGTTGCACCATAGCTCTTCTAAGGTGATCTGCGCAAGACATAATGTCAAAATCCGATCTATTTGAAGAAATTGCTGTCTCAATTGTGTCTGAGCGAATAGTGAATGATACAGGTAAGAATACCTCTAGATCCCCAGCCTGCTCGTCCAAACGCAGAACTCTCTGAACATCTTCCCTGACCGTTTTTAAATGAACGTGGTTCAAAAAACAGTATGTATACGGAAGATGAAGATAAGAAACCGCCTTCTTCCTCGCACTCAAGAGGATAAATACAGCATTGTCTATATGGCCGACGGCCTGCGACACCTGCATAAACTGAACCGGAAAAGAAAGGACTTCCTCCTTTGTCTGCATAAAGTCTGTGCCTAACGACGCCAACAGTTTCTCTCTTGTCGTTGTAGTATCCGGATTCGGCTGAACAAAATCAGGGTAGTATTAATGGATGAAAGCCATCTCAACCATATACTGTTCCGAAAGGGAAGGGTAATCCTCTTCCTTATCCCTTTCACCACCCGAGAGAATCAATTGCGAATCTCGGTCCATTGCATCTTCGTGAACTGACGACTGGACCAACCCAGCACCGTCTGACAGCTCAGGTTCTGAGTCTGAGGGAGGCTGCAGAAGCACTTGCTGGGATGCTGTGATCAGCTGCACAATCTGCGACAGCAAGTCTGTCATCGAGGCACGAGGAGCAGCAGTCTTCCATTCCTTAGACGCTCCTGGGACATCGGAAATGGATCCTTTCTCCGAACATCCCAATGATCAAGGCCTCGTCTCCCTAGCTACCGAATGGTCCGACTTCACGGGAAAAGTGGTTCCTTCTTCGTGCAACAGGCTGGATATCTGAAGTCGGGTAGCTAGGATGCGATCGTGTGTGCTTAAATAATGTAGCAGAGGAAGCCGTGATTGAAGCCGACCCCGGCTGCAAACTAGACGGAGTGTCCTGAGCGGCGGGCAGACATATGCTCCGTCTCGTGCAAGTTTCCAACCAGGAAACTTCATTTTGGCCTTGTGAAATGTAGCGGAGGAAGCCTTGACTGAAGCCGAACCCACCTGCAGACTAAACAGAGTGTCCCGAGTGGAGGGTGGACATATGCTCCGGCTTGTGCAAGTTTCTCAAAACAACATCTAACCCCAAACGTTGCTAGAGCCTCTCCCGCTCGCGGTCTATCAGACCTCGCAGAATACAAGAACTTGCTGACTTCCTCCCTCTTTCCTCCCTATTTCCGTCGTCATTGGGTGAGCTATTTATATTATAGTGCTCGCTTTACCCAATCCACTTCTTAGACCGCAACAGACTTTCCTGGCATCACAGCACCCAAGGATGGAGTACTGCTTCACCGGTCGAGCTAGCTACTTGCAAGAGATTAAAACCTTTAACAAAAGGCCCTAACTCTTGCAATAATGAGCACTGCAGCCAGCTCTATATGCTCCACGGAGTGCAACGACGGTAGCACACCACTTGGATGGGTGTCAGAATATCATCACCATGTTCATGTTCCTCTGAAATAGAAACTGACAGAATGAATTATAACGCAGTGAGAGTCCTGCCCTCAGAACCTCACCGCCAACAACGTACCACAACACCAGACTCCAACATCAGTCATCCCAGTGCAACACAAGAAAGACAAGAGTCCACAAGAGTGTATCAAATAAAGTCGATATCAGTCCTCCAAACTCCACAACAATATATATATATAACTGAGATACATGAACAATAGCAATCATAATTAAATTCAAAATATTTTTTTTAAACAAAAAATTTTGAAAAAATGCTCAAGTACCCATAGGGAACATTATGAGTCCAAGGGCATCCTGATAGAGCGTAAGTGTGGACAAAATCCAAAATTTTTTGAGCTACCCTACCGGAAACATAGTCCATGTATCCTAAAGTATACTACAGTAATAGAATATAAAAAAAACTACCTGTATATGAGGATGTTGATAATGTAAACAACGTCAATGTAAACAAGACATCAGGCACATAAAAAGACCCAAAGTCAGAACCAATTGAAATGCTATCAGATGCAAAGCTAGATCTTCATACAAAGAAAAAACGATACATCGGATAGAAGATGCTAGACTAAATGGCCTAACACCCCTAGGGTGAGGACATAGCCCTGTGGAAGAAACAGAATAATATTATGTAATAGATGTTAAACTCCCAACAAATTTAATAAAAAATTTCAATAAAAAATAGCCAAAAAGCTTAAGAGTTTACCAGGAAGGGTTCATGGAAGGATAATAGGAAAGGAATACTTAACAAACCGTGGAATAATCATTTTAAAAAATGATGACTTCAGGCATATGTCCTGAAATTGGAAAACATAAAATAATTTTATAAATATTATAAAGTTTTAGCCCTGAACGCCCAAAACCACCACTGAACACTTCCTTCATCCAATAACAGCCTTGTATCCACCAATTCTTGCATTGATTTGTGTCTGGCATCCTCAAATGAAAGTGTCAACGACACTGTAGCTCAACTTGACAAACTTGAACTTGGTAAGTTATAAGTGAAATGGCAAAATTGAAGATAATTGGTACCAATGTTCGCGAGATTATAAGGAATGGTGAAATTTCAACATAACAGCATTGTGTGTGCACAACGTCAGAGTAATCCATGCATTTTAAATGTAAACTGTAAGACTGGCTAAAGGAAGAATGTTGATACACAAATGCAGAAGTTCAGAGGTTATTGTAAATGGCAACTTTTTTCACAGAAATGAATGCTAATCAATAGCTCTTATCTAATGGTCTCGCCTAATGAGTACACCAAGTTCAAAAACAATGCTATGATAAATGTGGCCTGTTGGCCATGTCAAAGAATGTTGATGCACAAATGTAATAAATTCAAAGACTGTTTCTAACAGCAACAGTTTTTGATGGAAGTGAAAAGAAAATCAATAGCTCCTTTTTTTGTAACCTTGCATAAGCATACAAAGTTTCAAAACAAACTGATAATGAATGCGCCCTATGAGTCATGCCAAAGGAAGATGTTAATGAACAAATGCTCTAAGTTTGAAGGTCATTACTTGTGGAATGTTTTTTTCTCTCTTTTTTAGGAAATTCATAAATACATCCTGCAGAGAGTGCAAAAGGGATAAGATGCTGCACAAATGCAGTAAGTTCAAAGGCTGGTGATAATGACAACAATTTCGTATGGAAATGATCACATGCACAGTTGTTGTATCTAGAGGTCACCCCAAACACACATACCAAGTTTCAAAGTAATCCAATCATAAATGTGCCCTGAAAATCAATAGCTCCTATTTTTGTAACCTTGCATAAGCATACAAAGTTTCAAAACAACCTGATAATGAATGCGCCCTATAAGTCATGCCAAAGGAAGAAGTTAATGCACAAATGCTCTAAGTTTGAAGGTCATTACTTGTGGAATGTTTTTTTCTCTCTTTTTTAGGAAATTCATAAATACATCCTGCAGAGAGTGCAAAAGGGATAAATTGCTGCACAAATGCAGTAAGTTCAAAGGCTGGTGATAATGACAACAATTTCGTATGGAAATGATCACATGCACAGTTGTTGTATCTAGAGGTCACCCCAAACACACATACCAAGTTTCAAAGTAATCCAATCATAAATGTGCCCTGAAGGGTGTGCCAAGGGGAAATACTGAAGCCTGACTAAACTAAGTTCAAAGATCGTTGCAAGCAACAAAATTTTTTGACAGAAATGGAAGAAAATCGATAACTCCCATATATATATCACCCACACAAGCACACTAAGTTTCCAGGCGAACCAATCATAAATGTACCCTGCAGGGTGTGTCAAAGGGAAATACTGCATAACTGCACTAAGTTTTTACTAAGATCATCGAAGGTCATTGCCAGTGGCAACATTTTTTGACGGAAATAATAATAACCGTTTGAAACTGATCTGACCATAAATGTGCCCTGTAGGGCATGCTAAAGGAATATATTGATGCCTGACTAAACTAAGTTCAAAGGTCATTGCCAGCGGCAACATTTTTTGATGGAAAGAAAATCAATAGTCCTCATCTTGAGGGCAATCCAAATGGAAGAAAATCGATAGCTCCCATCTTGAGGGCAATCCAAACAAGCATGCAAGATTTTAAAGCAATCCAATCATAAATGTTTCCTGTAGGGTGTGCCAAATGGAAATATTGAGGTCTGACTAAACAAGTTCAAAGACCGTTGCCAGTGACAACATTTTCTGATGGAAATGGAAGGAAATCGCTAGCTCCCATTTACAGGTCACCCCAAACAAGCATACCAAATTTCAAAGTGATCTGATCATAAATTTATTTATTTATTTATTTATTGGTGTTTAAGGTCACATACTTCTGCACAATGGCTAACTATGACCGTTACAGTTTTACAGGTGGAGAAAGCCGGAGTACCCGAAGAGAACCACAGAGCAACAGCGAGCAACTGTCAGCTCCCCAACATACCAACTCCACACAAGCAGGGTTAGCATTGGTTGAAGACAGGTGCACCATCGACGTGCAGTACGCCTTAGTACACAATGTCACAGTGCCCCCACGTGGACGATGGGGGTGATGTGTCTTGCCCAAGGACACAACGCGGTTGCCGCAGTTGGGATTCAAACCGAGGACCTCTCGGCTTGCAGCCTGCACCTCTACCAACTGAGCCATCGCGCCCCGTAATCCCTACATAAATATGACCTGTAGACTGTGCTCAATGTTTTGGGGCTTTGGGCCCCTGAAGCTGTCACAGTTGACCAATCATGACCAAAAGGGGATGTCATCATCTAGGCATTATATGGAGTCAAACTAACAGGTTACAAAGAAATCCTTCCATAAATATGACCTATAGACTATGCTAAAGGTTTTGAGGTTTTGGGCTCGGGCAGCCATCAAGGCTGAATGATCGCAACCAAAACGGGACCTCCTCATCTAGACATTATTTGGAGTCATCCTACCAAGTTACAATGAAATCCCTTCCATAAATATCACCTGTAGACTGTGCTAAAGTTTTTCGGGCTTCAGGCCCCTGTAGCAGCCACAGTTGCCTAATGGTGTCCAAAAGGGGCTGTTCTCATCTAGACGACATTATATGAAGTCAACCTACCAATTTACAATGAAATCCCTTCATAAATATGACCTGTAGACTGTGCTAAAGGTTTTCGGGCTTCGGGTCCCTGTAGCCATCACAATTGCCTAATGGTGTCCAAAAGGGGCTGTTCTCATCTAGACATTATATGAAGTCAACCTAAAAAATTACAATGAAATCCCTTCATAAATATGACCTGAAGACTGTGCTAAAGGTTTTTGGGCTTTGGGTTCGGGCAGCCATCATGGTTGAATGATCGCAACCAAAAGGGGACATTCTCATCTGAGCATCATCTGGAGTGATCCTACAAAGTTATAATGAAATCCCTTCATAAATATGACCTGAAGACTGTGCTCAAGATTTTCGGGCTTCAAGCACCTGTAGCCATCACAGTTGACCAATCATGACCAAAAGGGGATGTCATCATCAAGGCATTATATGGAGTCAACCTAACAAGTTACAATGAAATACTTCCATAAATACGACCTATAGACTATGCTAAAGGTTTTTGGGCCTGGGCAGCCATCAAAGCTGAATGATCGCGACCAAAAGTGGACATTCTCATTCTGATCTAGACATTATATGAAGTCAAACCTACCAAGTTAAACTGAAATCCCTTCATAAATATGACCTGTAGACTGTGCTAAAGGTATTCGGGCTTCGGGCTAGGGCAGCCATCATGGCTGAATGATCGCAACCAAAAGGGGGCATTAGCATCTGGGCATCATCTGGAGTGATCCTACAAAGTTACAATGAAATCCCTTCATAAATATGACCTGTAGACTGTGCTCAAGATTTTCGGGCTTCGGGCACCTGTAGCCATCACAGTTGACCATTCACGACTAAAAGGGGATGTCATCATCTAGGCATTATATGGAGTCAACCTAACAAGTTACAATGAAATCCTTCCATAAATACAACCTTTAGACTATGCTAAAGGTCTTTGGGCTCGGGCAGCCATCAAGGCTGAATGATCGTGACCAAAAGGGGATGTTCTCATCTAGACATTATTTGGAGTCATCCTACCAAGCTACAATGAAATCCCTTCATAATTATGACCTGTAGACTGTTCTAAAGGTTTTTGGGCTTTGGGCCCCTGTAGCCGTCACAGTTGCCCAATCGTGTCCAAAAGGGGACATTCTCATCTAGACATTATATGAAGTCAACCTACTAAGTCACAATGAAATCCCTTCAAAAATATGACCTGTAGACTGTGCTAAAGGTTTTCAGGCTTTGGATGATCGCAACCAAAAGGGGACATTTTCATCTGGGCATCATCTGGAGTGATCCTACGAAGTTACAATGAAATCCCTTCATAAATATGACCTGTAGATTGTGCACAAGGTTTTCGGGCTTCGGGCACCTGTAGCCGTCTCAGTTGACCAATCACGACCAAAAGGAGATGTCATCATCTTGGCATTATATGGAGTCAACCTAACAGGTTACAATGAAATCCTTCCATAAATATGACCTTTTGCCTATGCTAAAGGTTTTTGGGCTCGGGCAGCCATCAAGGCTGAATGATCACAATCAAAATGGGACGTTCTCATCTAGACATTATTTGGAGTCATCCTACCAAGTTACAATGAAATCCCTCCATAAATATGACCTGTAGACTGTGCTAAAGGTTTTCAGGCTTCAGGCCCCTGTAGCCATCACAGTTGCCCAATCACGTCCAAAAGGGGACTTTCTCATCTAGACATTATATGAAGTCAACCCACCAAGTAACAATGAAATTCCTCAATAAATATGACCTATAGACTGTTCTAAAGGTTTTCAGGTTTTGGGCTCGGGCAGCCATCACAGTTGACAGATCATGCCCGAAAGGGGACGTTCTCATCTAGGCATTATACAGAGGCATCCTACCAAGTTACAATGAAATCCCTTCATAAATACGACCTGTAGACCGTGCTAATGGTTTTCGAGTTTTGGGCTCGGGCAGCCATACCAGTTGACCAATCGCCACCAAAAGGGACATTCTCATCTAGACATGACCCCAAACCTGCATATGAAACTTCATGATGATCAGACAAGAACTACGGGGTGTAGCCCGTGCTAAAGGAAAATGTGAACAGACTCACAGACAGACAAACAGACTCACAGACTCACAGACTTCCGCACATGTGATGGCAATAGCTTATCTTGACTTTGTCAAGATAAGCTAAAAAGGAGATTTAGAGCACAGATGTCAGATCATTGTTTACTGACTTAGGGTCAAACAAAGAATGATGCTTTGCGTCAATTTCGGTACCTTCCTGGTTACCGCACATGCGTAGTAAACAAAAGTATGGAGGACTAGATAGGACTTCAATTTTTTGTATGCAAATTTTGGGGATTGGGGGTTCAAAATTTGGGTTTGGCCCTGAATTATATTGAGTTTGCACCAGCTAAGTCTGGGCCATTGGTTATTAGTATAAAAATATAGAAATTTTGGGTTAAGCCAAAAATCTTACCCCTGCCATTACAAAGCCAAATATTGCTTCACAAACTTCATTTCAACAAACTTGAATCCACACCTCAAAAGGAAGTTCCATCACAAATATCAAGTCATTGTACCACCAGGTTCATGAGAAGAAGATTTAAAAAATATTTTGGAGCATTTTTCCCCACCCCCTCCCTATGGGGCTGGGCATGTTGAGTTGAACAAAAATGCAATGCCCCTTCGGGGCCATCACTCACACAAACTTTCACTTGAATTGGCCCAGTGGTTTTAGAGGAGAAGACCAAAACATGATGCTGATGGATGACAGATGGATGACGGATGGACGGACGGACGACGGATGGATGATAGATGGATGACGGATGGAGAGAGATGGAATTAGCTCAGCTTGATTTGTCAAGCTGAGGTAAAAAAAAATTCTGACAAACGGAAATTATTTTCGGCATAAAAGATCATTATTTAAGTAACAAAGATACGACAGAACTTGATATTTCAGACAAACTAATTGGTGATGGTGATTGCATGGGTGAGGGTAGCGGGTGGTGAAGTGTGTATGGGTTAGGGGGTATCAACCCTCACCAACATCCATGCAACTGCCCGTGGTTGAGGAGGTGATTAGAAGTGAGAGTGCTAGTGTCTTTGACAATTACCCCTATATCAGAATCTTCTGAAACCCTGATCAACAAACTGTCACAGTTAGCAGCATCATCAATAACAGCAAATGCTGCTTTCTCTGAATATTGGAATAAAATCTCTGATCTCCAAACTCTTTGCTCATTTAACAATTTTACAGTTCCTCAAGTTTCTCGGAACAGCCATGAAGCTTGGCAGTAATGCTGTGTGCCATACTATGTGCATGGTGGGAAGATTGTTCGCAAGTAGTGCAAGAGAAGACATGGAGACCTTTATGTGTTAATATATTACCTTATATGCCTGGACTCTTTTATCTCTCTTTCTGACAAATGCAACAAGAGCCTGAAAAAAGCACAAGAATAAAACACATTACTTAAAAAATAATAAAAAAACAAAAATCATTGCTTTACCTAAAATGGAAGTGTCAATGACACTGTAGCTTAACATGACTGTGTGTAGAGTTTGATGAAAAGGATAATGTTCAACGTTTATGACAGGATTATGAAATAAGACAAGAATTGTGATAATTGAGAATATGTTAATTTCTGTTCCCCATATGCTATGTTTTCAATAAGAATAATTTGAGGTGTAGACTGTACTAAAGAAATGAAGCCTAGGTTAATGGGGCCCTCAGAGTTAATGTAATGTGGCCCTCACAGTTTATGTATGTCAACTAAAGTTACCAAGTTACAGTAAAATCATTCCAAAACGAGTCATCCTACCAAGTTACAATGAAATCCCTTCATAAATATAACTCAGTTTTGCGGTCACGGTTGACCGATCATGACCAAAATAGGAGAGTCTAATTTAGATATCATACCACGTTATCCTACCAAGTTACAAAGAAATTCCTTCATAAAAACAATCTGTAGACTGTGCTAAAGGAATCTAGGTCACGTGATCCGGCAGCGGCAATGGCTGACTGATCGTGACCAAAACAGGAAAGTCTCATCTAGACATCATACTGAGTTATCCTTCCAAGTTACAATCAAATCACTTCATAAATATGAACTGTAGACTGTGCTAAACAAATCTAGGTCACTTGCCTGTGCAGCCATCACAGTTGACCGATCATGGCCAAAATAGGATGTTCTCATCTAAACACTATACCAATGAAATCCCTTTATGAATACAAACTGCAGACTGTGCTAAAGGAATCTAGGTAACGTGCCCCTGCAGCCATCACGGTTGACTGAACCTGACCAAAATAGGACATTCTCGTCTAGACATTATACAGAGTAATCTTACGAAGTAACAATAAAATTCCTTCATAAATACGACCTGTAGACTGTGCTAAAGGTTTTCAGGTTTTGGGCCTGTGCAGCCGTCATGATTGACCGATCACAACCAAAAGGGAAAGTTCTCATTTAGACCTTATACAGAGTCATCCTACCAGGTTACAATAAAATCCCATCATAAATACAACCTGTAGACTGTGCTAAAGGTTTTCGAGCTCGCATACCCATCACAGTTGACCGATCACAACCAAAAGGTAGATATTATACAGAGTCATTCTTCCATGTTACAATGAAATCCCTTCATAAATATGACCTGTAGACTGAGCTGAAGGTTTTCGGGTTCGCGTTGGGTAATAGTATTATTTTTTTAAACAACGGCTCATTGATTCAAGCAGAGGTTTGTTTATTCCTGACCTGTGCTATCTGTGCTGTTTCATTTGGCATTCACTTAATAATCCTGATTGACCGATTGCAACCAAAAAGGGTCGTTCTCATCCAGACAAGACCTCGAACATGCATTTGAAATTTGTGATTTGTGATGATCGGACAAGAACTACAGGGTGTAGCCTGTGCTACAGAAAATGTGAACAGACTCAGACTTCCTCATGCGTGATGGCAATAGCTTATCTTGACTTCGTCAAGTCAAGCTAAAAATTGCAAACTGTGCCTTAAAATATATATAAAATAAAAGACATTTTAAAAAATATTTGTTTGTTTGTTTGTTTATTGGGATTTAAAAACACTTTCAACAACCAGGATAACATGGTGACAAGACACTTTTATGGGTGATGGAAGCTGGATTACCCAGAGAAAACCACCAAGCAACTGTCAGACTCTCCAACTTACTGACCTGACACAAGCATAGTTGGCAGCAGTTGAAGGCAAGTGGATCATCCATGTGTAATGCATCTCAGTACTTAGCTCCACTGTGCCTCAATGGGCAATCAGGGAAAAAAATTGGGGCATAAATTAAGTACTTATGACCCAGTAAGCCCTCATATCAAATTTGGTTCAAATCTGCCTCTCGATTTGGAAAACAGAAATTTTGGGCGGGGCAAAAATTCTTGACCCTCCCATAATGAAGGCAAATATAGCTCCTCGAACTTCTCTTGAACAAATCTGAGTCTACACCTCAAAAGGAAGCTGCACACCAAATATCAAGTCTCTACTACTGCTGGTTCATGAGAAGAAGATTTTTAAAGATTTAAGCACACTTTTTGGGCGTGGCCCTACCGAGGGGTGGGTCTGGTTTGTTTGTTTGTTGGTGGTTAACGTCACATATTTATGCCACATGGCTAATCGTGACACAACATGGAGATGAAGTCAAGTTTAGTGAATCGTTGATCAACATGTTGCCCATTTTAGAGGACTTTCACCCCAAGCATTGATGACTGGGTCCTATTTTACTAGTAAAGCGGAACTGGTTTACCACAGTAAACAAGTGCTGCTTACTTCCCGGGGTTCCCACGGGGAAGGGGTGGGTCAACTTGATTTGAACAAATTTGAATCGACATGTGATAGGGAACATGCACACCAGATTTGGTTCAATTTGGTTGAGTAGTTTGTGAGAAGAAGTCAATAATGTAAAGTTAACGCCGGATGATGGACAGACGACGGATGGAAAGTGATCAGTAAAGCTCCCCTTGAGCTTCGCTCAGGTGAGCTAAAAATCTATAGCTCCCATCTAGAGGTCACCCCAAACAAGCATACCAAGTTTCAAGGTGATCTGATTATAAATGTGCCCTGTGCGGTGTGCTACAGGAAATTGTACGCTCGTACGCCGACGGATGAGAAGTGATGGCAATAGCTCAGCTTGACTTTGTCAAGTTGAGCTAAAAAGAATGCACATTGAAGCCGTAGTCAATGTTAAGCCCATGAAATTTGCAATAGCAAACTGTTACGGAAGGGGAAATTGAATTTTGGCACCTGTGATGAAGAAATGTGCACAGCATGGTATTTCAGACAAAAACTAGAGGTACTGTGAGGAAGCTCACAAAGTGATACCCCCCGAATGTATAAGTTAGTTATCTCCACTTGGAAATGTCAGAACGGTATTATATTGCTTCATGCACATCTTCATATGGAGTTCTTCCATTGTGTAAAGTTTCATGAAAATTCTTCAAACGGTTTAGGAGGAGTTGCGCTTTTGAGGATGGACAGACAGACGGACAGACAGGGTGATTCCTATATACCCCCCAAACTTTGTTTTGCGGGGGGTATAATAAAACGAAATGGGTTGAATGACAATAACCTGATTATTAGCAAACCTTGGTCTAAAACTACGAATCAGTTTATACCAATTGCTAATCAATGTTCCTGGAGGGGGGAAAACCGCAAATCAAAATTTTGAAAACAAAAGATACTCTGCAAGGAAATATAGCTGAAATATTATTTACTAACTGGCAATGTATTTCTATAAATTCATTTGAGAACAGTGTTAATAAACATGTACATTTGAATTAATAGAAAATATAATGTCAGCCTTTTGGACATAAATAAGTTGAAATCAGCAGATTAGTAGAGCTTCCTCATACCTGGAGTAACATACAACAATACTTTTCAGAAGAAACACACTGAACTAGAAAGAAATTTCTTCTTTAGAAGTGTAGCATATATTCTATTATACCTTATTTGACAGAGCACCATGACCGATTTTGACAGGTGCAATTTACCAACCCCCGTAAAAATTAAGACAAGTGCAAAAAATTACACCTGTCCTATTTAAACACAATGCTTCATTTCTATTTGTGTATAAATGCATAAATGCAAACAAACATTTCAACTATTTGTCTTGTTCTCTTTTTCCGAATGAAACTGAAATCTAATGCCATTAATCTTTAAGTACCCTAATTACAGACCCCCTCTGCAAGGAAATATAGGGCTCTATAATCATCTCATGGGAAACAGCAAAATAAGTCAACCTAAACTATCTGACTTTTTATCCAATAGTATCGGATGTTTTGTCCAAAAACCACAGGATGTTTTGTCTAATAGGATTTGACGGTTTTTTGTTAAAAAAAAGAGAGGATATTTCATCCATAACAGTTTAGCAATTTGGGCCCCAAAACACCATAAAAAGTTGAGTTATCACCTGACTGAATAGTTGTTCAATTAAATCACAAATGCATGTTTCATAATCACGCATTTTGACACAGTGCCCCAGTACATGTCGACTCATAACTAATAAATATTTAGTTGAATTTCATTAAAATGTGATTTTTTTGCAACTGGGATGCCAAACAGCTTGTTTTGTATGGGTTAAAGGTATATTTCTATTTCTTGAATGAATTGGTGGTGCTTCAGTTACATTTTGAAGTTACTTTTACAACAAATTGATAAAAAGAAATTTGTGAAAAGATTATGTTCACATACTCAGAGTGAATCTGTGACCAATAGAACTGCCTTACTGTGCCAGTGACATGGAATTTCTTGTACTTTTAGCAATAGAGGTCTTTGATTGGTTCTGTTTATGAGCTGTATGATATCAAAGTGGTAAAGTCAAGATTATTTCCTGTCATTTTATGCAATTTCCCTCACAGTCACTATAGGTTTCATGAAGAATTATATATAAAATATTGACAAAATTGAATAATTTTTCATTCTTATATGAACTGATTTTCAAACTAATATTAGATAACCTACACAATAATGATTTATAGATCATTTACAATTTTAAAATATATTTTATTAAGGGCTGTATAATCATTTTTGGGGGCGAATAAAGTATTTGAAACAAGCTGAAAGATTATTGGGACTGCAATTCGCGATGGCTGAAATATATCACTGTTAACCCTTAAGGTCATGGAAATTTTTATACACTTTCACTATACATTGAAAGTCCACCTCCAGTGGATTTGCATTTGTTTTTAGTCAATTCTTGGCTGCCTGCAGAGGCAGTCAAGACTTGCCTAGAAACAAATGATGAGGTACGTAGAAAATAAGTTTTGAGTTTACCCAAACAATGTATGTTGGAGCACCTGTTCCTTTGCATTAAAAAGTTATCAAAGTCAGAATTAGGTCCTTAAGGGTTAAGCTACAGTGGACAGCATTTGCAGTGACATTGCCACATGCTATCACTAATTCTGCAGCCTGATTACAAACACATGGCACTGACTCTGTTTTATATATCCAGTTAGTAAATACACTGGTCTACCAAACTTACTTACCACTGAGCCAGAAGACACTCTTCAATCACTAACACGCGTGATTTTTAGCACCTATTTTTTAAGGGAGACTTGTGTGGGCATGCACATTTTCACTTGCACCCATCTCATACTAAGGCCTGGGATAAATGCTCAGATTATCACTGGTATGTAGGAAAATGGTTAAATTACTGTTAATTGGCTACTCATGGTAAGTGGAAATTTTTCACTGGCAAAGTGGCTATTCAATCAACAGATTGCCACTGTCCATGGTTGGCTGAATGGTTGAGTATGAATGGTTTGAGTATTCAAGTCAAGCAATATCTTTCATTCATATCTTCCTTGTTTTATACCAATTTTGGTTATTTTACTGAAAAGATTTTGAAAAAAATTTCATGGAAGACCCATCACTCACTCGAACTTCTTCATTCCTTTCTTTTTTTGCAGCATCACGTAGTTTTTTGTTTTCTGCTTCCATCAGTCTTCGTGTCCTTCTGTCTGGACCTTCTCTGATGTCAAATTTTTCTACCCAAACATAGGACTTGGAAGTCACATAACTATCCCAATATCCATAAAAAACACGAACAACCTTCAATGAAATAAAATAATGTAATCATAGGCTTGTAAAATTCAACATTAGGACTGTCACAACTATCAATTTTTATAGTGGACTAATCACCCACATTAGTCAACGGTTAGTCGATTGATAGTCCTTTCCCATGTATTCATTAATCTCTAATATACTTATAAAATAAATTTAAAACTGACAATGTTTGAATGTGTACTCTTCTGCACTGAGATAAAATGGAAACACCAAAATATCTCTATCAGACTCAGACTGATCAAAAGAATTTAAACAGAAGAACATTTGAGAAAATGTTTCTTTTCTATAACTAATTGTCAGAAATTTCGAACATAAAACTCCCTCCATTCCAAAGCAAGTGAAGTTACTGTTGTAGGTCTTGTGACAATTTTCTCACTTTCATGGTTCCAATTATTCCAAAAGGGTCATTTGAGTGTACAAAACCGAAGAGTCTATTTGCAGTCTACAGTCTACAATGACTTCCCAAACCACAATTATTAAAGGATACACCACTTGAACGATGCTCTTTAGTACTGATTAATGAGTGCTGGTTAATTCCACAGGGAACAGGGATTGATCAAATGGCAAGGCTCAGGGTTTTTAAAATGATGTTGTTGCACAATCATGCAGAAAACATGGGATATTACAAGTAACTACGATTAGACATTTCAAAGGTTAATAATCTGTTAATTCATCTCATTACACAGTACAAGTTTAACCTGACTTGTACCACTTTAAAAATGAACAAAGCTTGACTAAAAATAAAAACCGTCGCCGACCACAACAGTTGATGGTTAGTCGAATAATCAAGACAGCCCTATTCAACATGTCTCTAACTGTAATATAGTAATAAATAAACAGACATTGGAAACATTCATATTCATCATATATCATTTTATCTTTTTGATACATAATTAATTATAATTTTATCAACCTTTTATCTAACATGGCCTGTAGACAACACAAGAAAAATTTTATTTTTGAATAAGTAAAAACACTTTTAATGGGCTTATTACAATGAAGAGTCATAAGCTATGTTCTAGATGTAATAATTGAAAAAATAATAAAATTTGAATGGTGATTTTGGAGAACAGCACTGACTATAGATATTTTATTCCACATCTACATTTCAATATTTACCTTCTTAACAAAAATAATAACCATGTTTTTATGCAGAATTGGCAAGGAAATGTAGTAATTTATATGTACTGTCTTCCTGATTCTGTGACAGAAACCATCAGCAATACTCCCAACAAATATTTAACTTTCGTTTGATGTACATTTCCTTTTAGAGCATACTTCCACCCAACTGGGAGTTATGTTCTGTCAGTATCAGCCTAACAAATGATATTAATTTGAACTAGAGGCTCTACAGAGCTTGTAATCGCTCACCTGGAAATACATATAAAAATGTGATTTCCCATAGGCTTTCCATGGTAACTATGAGCTGCAAATGTGGCCATGTTTGCAACATTACATCAAAATTACATGAGGATCATTGGTAGGTGTCCCAGTCTTCAATCACATGAAGTTTCAAAACATTTGAATCCATCAAACAGAAACATAGAATGTCTCTGGTGGCCATATTTTCCAGCCAATGGGAACAAAAAGAGGATCGTTTGTAGAGGGTCTCCTATGGACCATTCTTGCCAAGTTTTGGTTCACGTCAGCTCAACAGTTCCAGAGAGAAGTTGAAAATGTGATTTCCTATAGGTTTTTTTCTATATGAACTATAAACTGCAATTGTGGCCATGTTTTCAAAACGATCAACATTAAGATGAGGAAGATTGGTGGAGGGTGTCCCAGTTACCAACCATGCAAAGTTTCAAAACATTTGGCCCTGTGGTTTCAGAGAAGAAGAGTTTTCAAAATTGACCAATCAGAATCAAAGAATGCTTCTGGTGGCCACGTTTTTTCATCCAACAGGAATAAAAATGAGTAACAGTTGTAGAGAACCTCTCATATACAATGCCTGCCAAGTCTGGTTCACATTGGCTCAGTACTTTCAGTGAAGATGATGAAAATGTGATTTCCCATAGGGTTTCTATGGTAACTATAAGCCACAATTGCAGCCATAATTGCAACCCGATGAAGATTAAAATAAGGATCATTGGTAGAGGGGTTTACAGTCATCAGTTACACTAAGTTTTCAAACCATTTGGCCTTGTAGTTTCAAAGAAGATTTTCTTGAAAATACACACATTTATGAATTCTGTTAAAATATTTTGAAAATTACAATTTTTTCAGACAGTATTCTCTTTCAAAATAGCTTTTGGATAGGTAAAGGGTTACAGGAATCTTCAAAGATATACAATAATTACTGTCACCTGAGCTGACATGATTGCAAGATAATGAACAAACTTCCCCAGATTTTCTAAACAATCTGTCAACATTTATCAAACATAATTACATTATAGCTGAAGATATCAACCTACAGTTGCACTTGTTTTACAGTACAAGTCAAAATAAGTTGTGTAGGATAATCCTATAAACTATGTATCTTTTCTCTTCCTACACTGATAAGACCAGAAGCTGACATCATTTTCTGGAAAGCTCTCACTGATAGCTTTTCCAGAAAATGTCAGATTCTGATCTTGTCAGGGCAGAAGCTGCAGTCTTCTTAGTTTATTGCAGTTATGCTACAGCTTATTTGACTTGTACTGTATACACAATATTTTTGGGGTTTTTTCCTCAGTTCTCAGTGGATAACTAGAGGTACTGTGAGCAAGCTCACAAAGTGATCCTCCCACACCTCAGTTGTTGCACTTACGAGGACACAACCATATGATGTAGCAATTGAAATGTATAAGTTAGATTATCTCCCCTTGGAAATGTCAGAGCGGAATTATATTGCTTCATGCACATCTTCATATGGAGTTCTTCCATTGTGTAAAGTTTCATGAAAATTCTTTAAACGGTTTAGGAGGAGGTGCACTCATAAGGATGGACAGATGGACAGATGGACGGACGGACAGGGTGATTCCTATATACCCCCACCCCCAAACTTTGTTTGCGGGGGGTATAAAAAACTGAAACCAACCCTTACCAGATTCGCAAAAAACAAGTATTTTGCTGACAGTACTGATCTTCGTGCAGACAGGAGAGTCATTGGGTTAAGCATTAGAATATAGCCTCTGGTGGCCACATATTTCCATCCTCTCATAGACCATTCCTGCGAAGTTTGGCTCACGTCGCCTCAGTAGTTCCAGAGAAGATGAAAATGTGATTTCCCATAGGGTTTCTATAGTAACTATAAGCCGCAATTGTGGCCATGTTTACAACCCCATCAACTTTAAATGAGGCTAGTTAGTAGAGAGGGTCCCAGTCATCACTTATGTAAAGTATCAAAACATTTTGCCTGGCAGTTTCAAAGGAGAAGATTTTTGAAAATCCCCCTATCAGAATCAAAGAATGCCTCTGGCAGCCATGTTTTTCAACCCAAAGGAACAAAATGAGGATCGTTTGTAGAGGACCTCCCATAGACCATCCCTGCCAGGTTTGGTTCACGTCAGCTCAGTAGTTCAGAAGAAGATGAAAATGTGATTTCCCATAGGGTTTCTATAGTAACTATAAGCTGCAATTGTGGCCATGTTTGCAACCCGATCAACATTAAATGAGGATCGTTGGTAGAGGGGGTCCCAGTCATCATTTATGTGAAGTATCAAAACATTTGGCCTGGCAGTTTCACAGAAGATTTTTGAAAATCAACCAATCAGAATCAAAGAATGCCTCTGGCGGCCATGTTTTTCAACCCACAGGAACAAAATGAGCATCGTTTGTAGAGGACCTCCCATAGACTATCCCTGCCAGGTTTGTTTTCACATCGCCTCGGTTTTTCCAGAGAAGAAGAGGAAAATGTGATTTCCCATAGGGTTTCTATAGTAACTATAAGCTGCAATTGTGGCCATGTTTACAACCCGATCAACATTAAATGAGGATCGTTGGTAGAGGGGGTCCCAGTCATCATTCATATGAAGTTTCAAAACATTTGGCCTGGCAGTTTCAGAGGAGAAGATTTTTGAAAATCCACCAACCAGAATCAAAGAATGCCTCTGGAAGCCATGTTTTTTATCCGACGGGAACAAAATGAGGGTCATTTGTAGAGGACCTCCCATAGACCTCCCTACTGCCAAGTTTGGTTCACACCGACTCAGCGGTTACAGAGAAGGTGAAAAGTTTACGGATGCCAGACGACAGATGACGAAAAGCTCACATGGCCTTTTAGGCCAGGTAAGCTAAAAATTAGAAATTCATAGTAATTTGTATATTTTTATACTTACCAATAGCCCAGACTTAGCTGGTGCTAACTCAAAATTATCCAGGGCCAAACACAAATTTTGCCCACATTCCCCAAAATTTGCATGTAAAACCAAACATTTGATGTCCTATGTGGTCCTCCATACTTTTGACATCTGAAAGGTACAGCCTTGAAAAGCAAAACTTTAATCTGAAACTTTAAGCTGGGAATATTAAGTAAAACTGACTGCCAAAAAAGGATTAAATATTTCATAAAACCGATACAAGAAATCATTGATGTAAATGCAGCATTAAGTTGTATTGACTATGCAAGAATTAAAGTAAGAAAGTATGTGGCAAAGCCTAATTTAAAAAACAAAGAAACTAAATCTGAAAACAAGTTTAAAAGGGGTTAAAATCATGCCAGTATTAATGAAAATCACCATAAAAAGGTTCAGTAGACAGTAGACATTGTCCCAAATGAGAAACAGTGATATTACACTAAATTGTTTGAAGAATGAAAGGTGTAACTTTGTAAACAAAAAGACTTTAACCAAAAACTTTAACCTGGAAGTTGTAAGTTAAATTGCCATACAAAAAAGGGTTAAATATTTCCCAAAATAACACGAAACATAATGAGAATGATACAATCAATAGCAATTAATATTAATTTAAAAGAAAAAAAACTTTAACCTTGACTAAAAAACTTTAACCACAAACTTTAACCAAAACTTTAAATGTTAACAGACGGACAGATGGATGGACAGATGGATGAAAGTCATGACTACAGCCCAGACTGTAAACAGTCGGGCTAACTAGCACATGTCCAAATACTGCTTGAGAAAGTTTCTTTGAACAAATTTGCGTCTTGAGCATATAAGGAGGCTGCATATGAAATTTCAAAGCATTGTGACTGGTGGTTTATGTGAAAATATTTGTTTGAAGAATTTTCTGTTTTTCAGGAACTACCCCAACCCATTAGGAATTGTTACTTTTATTGAAGACATTTTGAAGGTTATCCCCTGAATATAACTCATGCCAAGTTGGGTTGGGTTTGGTTCAGTGGTTTGGAAGAAGAAGACTGATATGCTAAGTTATTGGATGATAGATGCCAGGTATTGCTATGTGATAGCAATAGCTCACCCTGACTTTCAGCGAGGTGAGCTAACAAAAACAAGATAAACTGTTATCCCCCAGCCACTGATGCCCCAAACTCATAAAGAGATGGCAGATACAAGTTTTCTAAGATTTGAGTTTTCATAAGCAGATGACTTTGACATTGTGAGGTGGTGTACTGCACAACATTTGTCCTTTACCTTTGTGTGAAGTTTCATGAAAATCTGCCCAGTGGGCAGGGCTCGCAAATAGGGTCGCCCGCCGTCCCGGGACAACCAGAAATTTTCACGGGCAACCAAAAATGCTATTCCCTCTGCCCGACGGGCAACCAGATTTTTTCTGTCCGATTTTATAAGATAATTCTTCGAGAAAATTAAAATAAAAAACGAGCGGGAATTAATGAATAAACAACTGCTAAAATGGTTGAATACACGTTCCGCTGGGTAGGGGAAGTACTTTTCAGACAGTGGCGGCGGCTCATAAACTTCAGCAGTCAATAGGTACATATGATAATTCCTTTTCTGATCTATGATATTATCGATGGCATGTGCTGGGATTGGTTGTCAATAACGCACCACTATCTATTATCAGTGTTCAGCCCTGTCCCACTGATATTGTTAGCAACAGGCTGACAGCCCCCCCCCCCCCCCCCCCCCCCACGCACACACACCTCCAGCGCCCACAGCGACATTCAGGGCAAATTTTGATATTGTTCAGTAATGCTCATGAGTGGAGTCTGGTTGTATTTGCATCAATGTTCCCAGATATCAGGAATGCACCGGTACGATAAGCAACCGTCATATCCCTGTAGAGACAATACTGTGCACTCATAATGTCCTGAACAACGATTCAAACACAACCATTACCTTCCCAGAAATCGTTTTTCGAAAGTGAAAGTGGATGTTGCGCTCATTCAGCATTGCCACGGTATCTGTTGCTGATCTTCCTCTTGGTCAGGTACTTATTTATGTTTTTGTCACTGTGTTCAACAAACGATATAATATGTTTGAGATTAGTTCTCAGTTGAGATAGTAAGTTAACATAGCGCAGTGAAGCAGGACACTTTCCAGGCCGTAATGGGGGGGGGGGGGGGGGGGGGGGGGAGAGGGGGGGGGGGGGGTACTATGGTGCCGTACAAACGTGTCAGTTGTCATGACGCATGGCTTTTTTTTGCACAACTGAATCTTGATCTCTCCCCGTCTTTCAACACCTGTTGTTATACATCGTTTGTTGTCATATCTGAGCGACTCACATTGAAATGTGTATAAAGTGAGCAATCAAATATCAGTCCTAACGCCGGGCCACCATTTTCTGGGGCAGGCAACCAGATCTCAAAATAAGCCTGCTCAACGGGCAATCACGTTTTTTCACTATTTGCGAGCCCTGCAGGCATTATACAGTTATGAATAGGACACAATTCTGGATGATTCTCTGAATTTTTATAAGATTTGAGTTTTCATAATCATGTCCCCCTGACCTTTGTCACTTGGACTTGGTGGTGCTGCACATAACACCTTTCCTTTCTTTACCCATGTGTGAAGTTTCATCAAATTCCATCCAGCTATTATAGTGAAATTTTGTGAAGATCCAGCAAGCCATTATAGAGTTAGGACAAAGAAACATTTCTGAACTGACAATATCTGTAAAGATTGGTGGAAGGACTTGCAAACTGAAGTTGAGATGCCTCACTTTGGGAGCATAAAAACCTATTAAACCCTTTGTCTATCATGACTAGAAGACAACACATTGCAGAAAATTTTTCTTGAATAACTAAACATTTTCATTTTTTACCTCAAAAACACAGCTTATGACACCCTCATTGGAATGAGCTCACTGAGTTTGGTCCAATAAGGGGTTATGTTTTGGGGGCAAAAATTAAAAAGATAATAAAATATTAAACGCAATTTTTGTGAATACCACTGACCATCATATATGACCATTTTGATGGGCAGAGGGTTGAAATCAACTGACTTACCTCTTCATAAGAACTTTGTGAATCACCAAACCCAGGCATTTCATCGTCACTACCTTTATCATCCATAAATTTATAGTCTTCCTCTGCAATTGTCTCAAACACTTTCCTGTATACTGCATAGAAGCCCTGACGTAAATAAATTTTGATATCAGATCTTCAATTTTTATTTCCGAAAATGGTAGCATCCATTTCAATTTAACTGTTGCCATGCCAAAACTCATCTAATCATCTCAGATCAGTGATGAACTAATAATCAGAATCGGCAATCGGAACCAAGCAGTTATGGAGCATCAGCCAATTATGACAACAGCCTGTTAAAAACCTGCAGTTTCCCATTATTCTACGTTTAACACTGACTACTCAAAATCTCTTTGGTATCTGCCCATTTCAATTAAGTTTGCCCATTAAAAATGTATGCAGTGCATGGCAGAATATGAGAATCTGTGGCATTGAGATTTACCGCCTGCAATCAGTATGAGATCGGCACCATTTCCCAGCTGATTTAAGTCACTGGCCTTCGACCATGATTGCATTGAATATATAATGTTAAAGAAGAAATACAATGTGTTCAGCTGGTAGTTTGCAGTATTTCATGATGCAGACATCACAATAGGAGAATAAAATTGGAGAAAAAATTCAAAAACAATTTTATTTTTCAATGGCAGATGATTGTTATGCAACATATATGTCGAATGGCTGTCACAACCATGTTTTCAGTTTAAGTTCATTGTTTAATACATTTACCTCCTTTCATGTTTTTGCTCCTACGTTGACTGTAGAGTTAATATTGGAGAAACACATCAAGGGAGATAAAAAGTTGAAAAATGAACATTAAATTCTGATATGTCCCGTGCCTATCGATCTGTAAACCATGCCTGGACACACGTTATCAACGCACATTTACATCAAAGGTATTATTAAAATGAGACATGAAGTATGTGTGCTCAGTATATTTCTCGCTAATGCAGCCAAGTGTATTGTACTCAGACACACAAAAGTATTAACACTATTTACCAGAATAAACACAGCCTTCGCAATGAACAATATCATGTGATTATATCGTTAATCATGATCTTCTTTCAAAAAAAATAGCAAAAATTATTTTGGCTAATATTGCCGTGCACTAAACATGCTAACGGGTAATTAAACTTTCGTAATTGGTGATTTATCAACAAAATATAATGGCATAATAATAATTCTGTGTCCTGTTCAAACCATTGGAATCAGCATCATAATCGTCAGAATGTTTAGTGAAATAATCGGTGATCGGTTCATAGCAAGTTTATATAATCGGTTCATCACTATCCCAGATAATCATGGATAGGATTCCTCCAGGAATTTATTCTATTTACTTGATGATATGCTGTTTTATTAAATGACTACCACAAATACCTCATCATTACTGACATTGTTAACCCGTGGAATCCGGCTTCCTCATTCATATTCATATCAAGCCTGTTTCAAACAAAGTTCATGTGATATTTTGAGGTAACAATTTACAAACTCAAATTAAAACTTAAATACTTTTATGCTGAACACACTGAACAAACATTACATTCTATGTTTGTACAAAAATCTGTCAATGAAAGTGATTTTTATTAATGTTGAATTCAGACCTACCAGTACTGAAAGGCATTATATTACAAAACTGGATATTTCCAATGTCAGTATTGTATTATCATATCAGTATTGCCCCCACAAAGTAGAAGTTCTATTTCTCAGGCCATTTTTGTAAAACTGCATGATGGCAGGTGTTTTTTTATTTTATTTTTATTTTTGTAATTATTTCTTTGCCATTAAAAGTTTATGTTCTTGGTTTGTTTCATGGTTTAGGCCTCACAATCTACAGAATGGCATGGATGGTGGTGAATTTCGTCCCTTGAGTGCAAGAAGGTTTTGCAGTGCTAAAGCATTGTAAAGCCTTGTTGTACTCCAGGGACAAATTTATTAATTTTATTAACTTGGGTAAAATATCAGACATAAACCATTTACTTTTTTTTTTTAAAGTTTGTATTGGTTAGAAAACGTAAGCTTGCTTGCAGCTTCCAAAAGGACCATGCTGGTGGGCCTGGGAAACAGATTTCTAACTTTTTCGGCCTATAATTTCTTTTATATTTTCTTTTTTTGTTTACATTTCAGGTGTTAAGTCCAATTTAAAATACCCACTGTTACATAATAAAAAAAATTATCAGGCCTTGCATTTTGTCAGGGATGAGGCTGAAAGGTGCTGAGATCAGTTCCGAAGATGTTTTGCTCAACCTTACAATAGTTCACAACAAAATATTTAACCATTAAGTTATGAATAGTCCCTGAAATCCATCCTACAGGGACAATTGGTAGGCCTCAACATTTTTTCAAAATACAAGGCCTGAATTATCATAAGAGTGAACTAGAGGCTCTAAAAAGCCTGTAATCACTCATCTGGTAGAACTACATATTCCTCAATTATTCTAATCAAAATCAAAGAATGCAGCTGGCTGCCATGCTCCTTCATCTGACTGAAACAAAATGAGGATTGCTTTCAGAGGACTTTCCATACATTATTTGTGCCCTGTTTGGTTCATATTGACCAAGAAGTTTCAGAGAAATAGAAATGTGATTTCCCAAAGGGTTTCAATGGGAATTATGTAAAGCTATTTCCACCATGTTTGACATCATATCAGCGTTAAATTAGGATCATTCACAGTCATAAATCCTGTAAATTTTCAAAACCATTTGACCTTGTAGTTTCAGATTGGCAAATCAGAACCAAAGAATCTCTCTAGCAGCCAAGTTTTTCATATGACTTGGTTCATATTGGCCAAGTAGTTTCAGATAAGAAGATGAAAATGTGATTTCCCATAGGGTTTCCATGGTGACAATGAGCTACCATTCCGACCACGTTTGCAAGTCGATCAACATTAAATGAGGATTGTTGGTAGAGGGTGTCCCAGTCATCAATCAGGTGAAGTTTCAAAACACTTGGCCTTATAGTTTCAGAGGAGACCATCAATCAAAATCGACCAATCAGATTCAAAGACTACCTCTGGCAGCCATGTTTTTCATCCAACAGGAACAAAATGAGGACTGATAGTAGAGAACTTCCCATAGACCATTCCTGCCAAGTTTGGATCACATTGGCTCATTAGTTCCATAAAAGATGAAAATGAGACTCCCCATAGGTTAACTATAAGCTGCAATTGCAGCTATGTTTGCAACCCGCTCAACATTAAATGAAGATCATTGGTAGAGGGTGTCCCTGTCATCAAGCAAATATAGCTTTAAAATATTTGGCCTTGTAGTTTCAGAGGAGAGGATGAAAATGTGAAAAGTTTATGATGCCAAGTGATGGCAATAGCCAATAATAATAACAAATCTGTGAGGTCACATTTCATTTCATTGACAAAGCCAGATCGGACAGATCAAACAAATGCCTATGGCATCCTTTTGATCTGGTTAATCTGGTCATGTCAACTGGATGGAGTACAATCAATTGACTATTATAATAATCTCAGTATATGTGACATATAGTTAGAAAAGAATCTAAGAACTATTCCAATGGTGTTTCACTCAACAACAATTCCATAATAAAACTTGGTACTGAAACATTTAATGACATAAACTGAAAAGAGAATGTTTAATGAGTATGTGTGAGTCATGAAGGGAGGGGTGTTATAATTGCGACTGACAAATGTTATAGAAGGCATGCCTTGATGATGTGGTTCAAATATTTTATCAGCCCCCCCCCCCCCCCTCCACAACCACACACACATAAATATCACCAATTTGTCATCTTTGCGATGTCCATGACCACTGGAAATATCCATTGGCCAAATGAGAAAATCTCTGAAACACCATTTAAAGTTATTAAATTAAGACCTACAGAAGCAAGGTGTAATGCAGAAACAGCCAACATGAACACTAATGTTACAACTCAGTGAAAATATTTCTACAGTTGTCTCTCTATTGTCAATTTATAACAGTTTATAACAGTAATTTTCAATGATTCAAAACAGATTTTCCATAAAGGAAATTATTTCAACTGTCTGATCAATATACATGCCAGCCATCATCATGGTTACGATGAACAATCGGAAGACATTATGGTTTCCATACTTCTGCTAAGCTAATTACAGTCTTTAATTTCAATAATTAATTTCTGAAAAAAAAGTCTGAACACTGATGAAGAAATATGGAAATTGCAAACTAAATTTTTTCCTTGATGCAGCTAGAATTTTACCCAATTCAATCTTGTTTGACAGAGTTCACTCTGTGTCTAAATTGGTTCCCAGAAGCATGATGGGAAAATTGGTTGCATGACATTCTTTGGTATTTTGACATCAGTGATCATAGGGTTAAATATCTTTTTTTTTATATATACTAGCCTGGGCATCATCACTGAATCCATAGTAGCAGGATGAGTTGAAGTACTGGAATACATCTAAGCTCTCATCTTCATAGTTGTCTCCCTTCCCAAATCCTGAAAAATAGTTCACCTGAGGTTTAAATTTTAATTTCAAATTTACGCGTGTATCAATAAATGGTAATCTGTCAATAGACTTCCATCTTGAATGTGGAGTCCCACAGGGCAGTTGCCTTGGTCCTGTTCTGTTTCTATTCTATATTTCAAAAATGTTCACCATCATTGAATCTCACCTGCCTGATGTCCATGGTTATGCTGATGACACAAAGGTCTATTTCTCTTTTCGACCATCAATCAAGGATCAAACTAAAGCTCTAGAAACTATTGAATCATGTATTTCAGACATTCACACATGGATGGTTTCAAACAAATTAATGATAAATGATAAGACTGAATTCCTAATAATTGGTTCACGACAGCAACTCACTAAAGTTGACATCAATTCAGTGAAGATTGTAGATTCCGCCATCAGTGCAAGTAACAGTGTACGTAATCTTGGTTCCTTCTTCGACTCTACCATGTCTATGGACAGACATGTTACAAATATGTGCAATAAGGCTTTCAGGGGTCTATACAAAGTTAAACAGATAAGACAGTTCCTCATGAAAGACTCCACAAAAACCCTAGTTCATGCCTTTGTAACTTCACATTTGGATTATTGTAATGCCTTACTGTTCAACCTTCCACAATATCATTACTCTCGCCTGCAGATGGTACTAAATGCATCAGCCAGAGTGGTATGCAGGGTATCACGATCTCAACACATCACTCATGTTCTGAGGGATATGCACTGGCTGCCAGTCAAGTACAGAATAAGTTTCAAAACTTTATTATTAGTTTTTTAAGACACAAAACAACATGTCACCAGCCTACTTAGAAGAACTCCTTAATACCAAGAATGTGTGTCAATACAACCTGAGGTCTCATGGTAAAATGCTACTACATGTTCCAAAACATAGGTGTAAGACATTTGGAGATAGGTCATTCTCATTTGCTGGCCCTCACTTGTGGAATAATTTACCAGAACACCTAAAAAGACTGTCAAATGTCAACCTTTTCAAGAAAGATCTCAAAACATACCTGTTTCAAAAAGCCTATAAGTGATGTTGTGGACTGTAAGATACTGTATATATTCCGTTTGTATATTTGCATGAGCTCAGTAACATGTACAGCGCCTTAGAATATGGTTCTACATCATCTGAACTATAATTTTGGCGCTATATAAATGTGTATATTATTATTATTATTGTACACCTATGTACTGATACACCCTGGTTTTGCTGAAAAAATATTTTTCAAAACCGCTCTAATAATTGAAATGGGACAAAAATTATTTTTCTAAGTACTGATACAGCCAGGGCAAGGATGTCTGCTAAGTGATCATATTTTATGTGCATTTGATTGAAATTTTGTTTTGAACGAAACTGTACTTCATTTCCTTGTATATTGTTTGTATTTATTAAAAAATATTTTGACTGTCTTCAAAAGTACCTGTATTTGTACCCCATTGGGACGAAAACAAACATTTGTTTGAAACTTTGTTTTAAATGAAACTGTAAATTTTCTTGTGTACTGTTTGTGTTTATTAAATGAAAGTGTCAATGAGACTTGCTCAACTTCACAAACTTGAATTTGTTAAGTTATAAGTGAAATGGCAAAATTGAAGATTACTGGTTCCAATGTTATTTGGTGAAACTTCAATATAACAGTATTGCATGTGCACAACGTCAGAGCAATCCATGTATTTTTAAATGTAAACTATAGGGTTGAATAAAGGAAGAATGTTGATACACGAATGCAGTAAGTTCAGAGGTCATTGTAAACAGCAATTTTTTTCACAGAAATAAATGCTAATCGTTAGCTCTTATCTAGAGGTCTCGCCTAATGAGTACACACAGTTCAAAAATAATCCTTTGATAAATGTGCCCTGTAGGCCATGTCAGAAAAGAATGTTGATCCACAAATGCAATAAATTTAAAGATTGTTGCTACATGTAACAGCAACAGTTTTAAATGGAAATGAAAAGAAAGTTGATAGCTCCTATTAGGGTTCAATGACTCTGAAGTTCCAAGGTTGGCTAGTCGGGACCCCAAAGTCGAGTCGACATCGACTAGTCAAGGCTTCCCTGTCACCATAAATTTTAATTTTAAAGTTAATCATCGGAAGTACAAAAAATCAAGTGTATTTTTCCGGATCGCAAGTCCATTCGACAATCGGCATCAAGCACATCAGAAATCACAAATTTCTATGTGCGTATAAACACAGAGGCAATCATAAACTTTTATGTGCTTCCATCCGAGGTATAGGTATTTAAACAATTGAAGATCTTGTTGTTCGTTACAAATAAATCAAATAATATCATGTTACTGGGAAGGGTTATTTTCTGTAACAGTCGCCAAATGATTCTCAAATATTAGCGGTATTCAAAAGCTGACTCTATCCACGGTAACCGGTGTTCTAAATTAAAAGCTATTTATGTCATTTTTAATATGAATACCCCCTGGGAAATGAAACCAGCAGTGAACTGAAATTTTCGAAAGTAAATCCTAACAACGGATTCTATATGGCTGTATTCCCAGTCAACTACCAGTCAGATATAGCTGGGACATTGCGAATATCAAGTGGTACTCCGACAAGGAGTACAGGCTTAATTCCGCTTCTACATTGCTCCGACCACAATGAAATGATGTTGATATTTATCTTATACCTGTTTGCGATTAATGGTGTGTGATATAAACTTCGTTTTTATCCCACACAGGTGTAATATAAAATTAATAAGGGATGATGCATGAATGTGCATTTCTTAGAGACCCCGCCATGACCTTATCCCGACTTCCAGGCAACCACAAGATGCCCAGTCAGATTCAAAGGTGAGAAGATTCAGTCTCCGTGGAGGCAGAGTCTTCTTCAAAAAAAGAATCGGGTCCAACTCTTCCCGGGTCCGAATCATCCCAGGCCGACTCTACAGGCACGCAAAGTTACATTCACATTTACCTCCAAAATGCTGAAGCTTACATTTTTGAGGTTATTGAGATTGGCAGTTGGTTTTAACTTTTAACAAATTTCTTGAAATGGAGCAGTTAAAAGAGTGATTCTAATTCCAGGCCATTTATCTTAACGAGACAGTGTCAATTTCAAAACTGCATGCATTAAAAAAAAGCGAAATCAGACAGTTACTGTCATTGGATAACTTGGAATTTAAAATTGCGTTGTATGTATACTTGTATTATTTAGACATTCTTTGAAGTCATCATTGATTTCACAACATTCATTGAGAACTATGAATTTAATCTCCTGGAGTTATATTGGTTGATTTAACCACCTGAATTCTACTCAAAATGCGTATGTTACTTTTCAAAAACTGAGAGTTGGCATTTGCCCCTGATGTTGTCGGAGTCACAAATCGCACGAAACTGCTCACACACAAATGAAGCGTATCCACATAAGTGCACAAGCTTTGCTTTAATGTCCCATTTGCACATTGTGTTTGGTGTGCAAAGCTTTCAATGCATTTTAGGTCGAATTTTAACCCACTGTTTCCTGTGATGGACAATTTACTCTTTCAGTACTACAAGTGACGACTAGTCGACTGTGGATTTCGGCGTCGACAGTCAGTTCCATGAAAGTCGATGCTGACTAGTCATTTGAATGCAAGCTCCTATCTTCATCACCCAGTGACCCTGAAAAAGCATACCAGGTTTCAAAACAACTTGATAATAAATGCGCCCTCTGAGGCATGCCAAAGGAAGAGGTTAATGCACAAATGCACTAAGTTTGAAGGTAATTGCAAGTGGCAATGGTTTTTTTTTTATTTTTATTTTTTTATGGAAATTCATAAATATTCCCTATAGAGAGTGCAAAAGGGATAAGTTGCTGCACAAATGCACTAAATTCAAAGGCTGGTGCTAACGACAATAATTTTCTATGGAAATGAAAGAAAATCAATAGCGCACATCTAGAGGTCACCCCGAACATGCATACCAAGTTTCAAAGTGATCTGATCATAAATGTGCCCTGTAGGGCATGCCAGGGGAATATATTGGTGCCTGACTAAATTAAGTTCGAAGTTTGAAGATTGTTACCAATGGCAGCGTTTGTTGCCAATGGCAACATTTTTTGATGGAAAAGGGAAGAAAATCAATATCTCCCATCTAGTGGTCACCCCAAACAAGCAAACCAAGTGTCAAATGATCCGATCATAAATGTGCCCTGTAGGGTGTGTCAAAGGGAAATATTGAGGCCTGACTAAACTAAGTTCAAAGGTCATTGCCAGTGGCAAAGTCTTTTGACAGAAGTGGAAGAAAATCAATAGCTCCCATCTAAAAGTCACACCAAAACAAGCAGTCCATGTTTCAAACAAATGAAAATATTGATGCCTAACTAAACTAAGTTTAAAGGTAGTTGCCAGCGGCAACATTTTTTGACAGAAATGGAAGAAAATGGCGGTCACTCCCCAAAAGCATACCAAGTTTCAAAGTGGTCTGATCATAAATGAGATCTGTGCCATGTGCCAAAGGAAATTGTGGCCGTATGTATGTATGTATGTATGGACATATAGACGTATAGACATACATACATATGCCGACGGACGAGAAGTGACAGCAATAGCTTGGCTTAATCTTTACTTATTAAAGAAAAAAATGCCAAGATGAACTCCCAATCCTTCACAATATTTATTAACAAAGGGCTATAACTCCCATAATTTTCATCGGATATGGTTGGTTATTGAACTTGATGTAGACATTGTTGCCATAGAGACATATACCACAAAGAATTGAAATCTGCTAAGTATTGTTCAAGCTATGCCATAAAGAACGTTCTAAACAAATGTTGATTGAAATATGCAAATTTCCAAGTCGAAAAGCCCATAACTCTTGTAAAAATCACTGGACCATGCCCCAATTCGAACTTAACCTTCATTTTGATATAACTGAGGCAGAAAGTAAGTTTGGTACTGATCTATGAATCCAAACTCAAGTTATCAGTGGAAAACAAAATGTTGATGGTAATGAGAAATTTCTACGTCAAAAAGACCCATAACTCATGTAAATATAATTGGGTGGAACCCAGAATCAAACCTGGCCTGTATTACTATCTGGGTAATACATGTACCAACTTTGGTTGAGATCAAATAATCCAAATTAGATTTATCTGTCAAAAACCAAATATCTTAATAGAAGGTCAATTCTAAGTCCAAAAAGGGGAATAATTCATCTAAAAATAATTGGACAGAAACCCTATTCGAACTCGGCCTGTATTACTAGCTGGGGAATACACATTCCAACTTTGGTTGAGATAAAATAATCAAAACTGGTGTTATCGGTCGGAAAACAAAAATCTTAATAGAAGGTCAAATTCTAAGTCAAAAAAGAGCCATAACTCAAGTACACATAATTGGACGGAATCCACATTCGAATGTGGCATGTATTACTAGCAGGGGAATACACATACCAACTTTGGTTGAAATCAAATAATCCAAACTGGAGTTATCAGTTGGAAACCAATTGTTTACGGACAGATAGATGAACAGACAGACAGACCATTTACATAATACAACCGTTTTTACAAACAGGTATATAAAATAATTATTTAAAATTCTTGGCGTAAATATGGCAGATCAAATTACCTTTCACAGAGAATATTGACAGTGGATTCATGCACTCAACTCGATAATATTTCTACATAGAGTGTATTTTCTCTATAAAGAAGTTAGAACTTTCCAACCAAGAATTAACACAAAATTACATTTGTGGGTGGATACAAGGATTTTTTGATTACTTGGGGAATGAAACATGGGATGTCCAATTTTTAGTCGCCAAATTCCACTTTGTTAAGACCTGCAGCTAATTCCTGGATTTTTCCATTATCGCTTTGCCTAACCTGACAAAAAGAAGACACTTGCAAAAATATTCTTGAAAAACTAAATATTTCCATTTTTACTTAAAGAACATAGCTTATGACACCTTGAAGGAAAATATTCAACAAGGTCAATCCAACGAGGATGCATGAGCTATTTTTCTAGCCAAAATTGAAAAAGAAACAAACTTGAAAGAGCGCTGCCAATAAGCAACCAATTCACTTGTGCTTGACATAACGACCAATACAATTTTTTGAAACTCAATGTAAGTTTCCACAATTTTAGTACAAGTAGACATCAACAAATTTTTTATCAGTTAGCCTTCAGAGGAAAGCTCCCCAATAAATAATAAGACAAGACAAGATTTTGATCAGGCAGCCATCTACATATTCAATTAACATGTGGATTACATACAATCAACATGCAGCTGATGCCATGAGCATATGCCCCTACTGCAATACCATGCCTAGCATATGCAGCTACTTGGAATTGTGGCACTTCTCAAGATGGCATAAATATCTACCATTTTGAATGAACAACTAAACACACATGCAAACTAACTTGGTTAAATTTCCACTGCATATCCATTCAACATGGGTGATATAAAAATTATTCAATTGCTATTGCCATTCAATAAAAATTATTCCCATTGACAAAAATAAAACAATGCAAACAGTTCATAGGGACAGTTTTTTCTAAGTTTAAGAAGTGGCATAAATGTGATAAATATGCATGGATGGAATCCGCAATATTGATATTCTTTACCCCATGCTGGTCTATGGTCATCAAAACCTAACAACCCATGCTCGACTTATAATGCAAAACTTTCATAGCAAAAGTTTTGTAAATATAACAAAGGACATAACTCTGGCGTATTAGTGTTGACAAAACCTGCAATAAGTGAATATCCTTTCCCTCGTGCTGGTCTCTAACCATACGAAAGGACATTAAAATTTGATAACCAATACTTGAGTTATAATGCAAAACACTTGTACTCAAAGTTTTTAAGTGTAACAAGGACCATAACTCTGGTACGTATACATGGATGAAACCTGCAATATGTGGATAGCCTTTCCTCAATGCAATTCCAAAGGACCTCAAAATGTGACAACCACTGCTTGAGTTACAATTCAAAAAGATTGTACAGAAAGTTTTCCCCAAATATAACAAGGGCCATAACTGTAGTTCATATTCATGCATGAAACACGAAAGATGAGTATATCCTTTACCTCATGCTGGTCTCTCATCATACTAAAGGGGCATCAAAATTCAACAACTGATAACTGAGTTATCAGACAAAATGTTTTCAGACCAAAGAAAATCAAAATCTGATAACTGATACTTGAGTTATCTTGAGTTGGATGGACGCCTCAAGATTATATGCCCCCACCCACAACTTCATAGTATTAGTATTCTTTATTAGCAATTTCTATCCTAACATAATCTGCCAAGCATAAGCACAGAAATGTATAGATACAAAATATTTTTGAATCACATTTTGCAATGCCATTCCACTAGTCAGACACCCCATAAACTTACATATATGATGTGTGCTGCCACGTTACAGAGATTTATGTCCATATCCATGTCTCAGAACAGCATTTCTTCAACAAAAACATATTACCTAGGACTAGTCACAACACATACAAAGAAAAGCTTAACAAAACTGACATACAAAAATTCATAAATAAAAATGCATAACTTGCCTCCTCTCAAAATCTGTTCACGGTGCTTGTCATACCAGGCTCTTTCTTGCATGTCACTCAAAACTTCATAGGCCTGTTGTACTAATCTAAATTCCTTTGTAGCTTCCTCGATATTGTCTGGATTTTTATCTGCAACAATCATATATACAGTACAGTCACACTGGTCTGGTCACTTTCCATGGGTGGGCAATATTTCCATAGATACAATAATGTTGGATTCCAAACACTAAATTATAGGAGTAATCATTAAAAATTTAATCAACAAAGCACCAGGTATAACCTGGTGCTTCATTAATTAAAATTTTGCTGCTGCTGAGTTTTATTATCTGGTAAACGCATGCGTGGACATCTCTTTCCACGCATGGATTATAACCAGTCCACGGCGAATGTACTGCACAATGATCAAATGAAATTTTTTTTAAAAAAAAACATGTCTAAAGATGAGACACACAAATCTGATGCAGAACTAAAATCATGCTCATCTAATTCAATTTACTTGAATCAAAATTCCATCAGCTGTCTCATTTTTCAACAAGAAGACCCAGGGGGCCTGAGGGCGCTCACCTGTCAAGGTAGCCTAAATATCAACCCAGGGAATTGATTTGAACAAGTTGCATCTGCCCCTCCTAAGAAAAGCTTATACCAAATATCAAAAGATTCTGACTGGTGGATCTGAAAAAAAAGATTTTTAAAGAATATTCCTCATATTGAAATAAGTTATAATTTGGGCTCCCTGTGGAAGCCCAAATATGAACCCAGGGACTTGGCTTGAACAAACTTGAATCTCACCTCCCTAAGGATGCTGTATACCAAATATCAAAAGATTCTGACTACTGGGTCTGAAGAAAAATGTTTTTAAAGAATATTCCTCATATTGAACTAAGTTATAATTTGGGCTTCCACAGGGAGCCCAAATATGAACCCAGGGACTTGGCCTGAACAAACTAGAATCTCACTCCTTTAAGGATGCTGCATACCAAATGTCAAAAGATTCTCATTGGTGGATCAGAAGAAGAAGATTTTTAAAGAATATTCCTCATATTGCACTAATCTGAATATTTGGGCTCCCATAGAGAGCCTAAACATGGACCCAGGAACAAACATGTGAATGAATCTCCCAAAGATGTTATATGGGAAATATGAAAGCCTTTGGAACAGTGGTATGGGAGAAGATTCTTTAATGTTTTTCCCATAACACACAGTGTTAAAAAATGATGACTCAGCATTCTTTCAAAAGTTCTGGAAAAGTACCCTATGATAAAATCGATGGCATTTTTTTTTTTACCATTCCTTTCTGCTGTTCCTAAGGAAGCTTCACAAAAAATAAAAATTATCAGTGCCATGAAGTTTTAGAGACATGGGTGTTTTAATTTTTTTCTATTTTTAGCTCCTGCAGTTCCCATGGGACGACGGAAAATTTTTGTTTTCATAAATTAGGTACTTATGACCCAATAAGCCCTCAGATCAAATTTGGTTCAAATCAGCCTCTCAGTTTGGAAAATAGAAATTTTGGTACAATTCGAGCTTCTGACATTATATCTCACCTCCTTAAGGATACTGTATACCAAATATCAAATGATTCTGACTGGTAGATGTGAAGAAGAAGATTTTTGAAGAATATTCCTCATATTGAACAATGTTATAATTCGGGCTCCCACAGGAAGCCCAGATATGAACACAGGGACTTAGCTTGAACAAACTTGAATCCCACCCCCCCCCCCCCCCCCCACCCCAACCCTAAGGATGCTGCATACCAAATGTCAAAGGATTGTCATTGGCGGATCTGAAGAAGAAGATTTTTAAAGAATATTCCTCATATTGCACTAATTTGAACATTTGGTCTCCCATAGAGAGCCCAAATATGGATCCAGGGAATTTATTTCAACAAACATGTGAATCAATCTTCCAAAGATGTTATATGTGAAATATGAAAGCTTTTGGAGCAGTGGTTTGGGAAAAGAAGATTCTTTAATGTTTTTCCCATTACCCACAGTGTTAAAAAATGGAGGACTCACAGCGTTGAAATGATTTTTTGACTAGTCGACGCCAATGCGAATAGTACTAAATCTGTAATCGATTAGTGAATCACTCGTCGTTTAGTCACCTGAATGTATTCCCTAAAGCTTTGAAGTTTCCACTTTGTGTTCCTTTAAGAAATTTAATTTTATTAAAATTAATTCAGTGCATTTAATTTGAGGTGCGCTATCGCACTCGCACTTCTACATTGGAAACAAGAAGCTCTCTTTTTCATGCTTTTCTTATTTTCAAGAAAATAGATTACATTACCGGGCAAAGATTCGAGATTCCATTACACTGATTAAAACACACAAATAAGGTGTGAACAGTATACCTGCAAACTGTTGTGTCATTTTTAGCTCACCAACTTTAGTTGTGTGAGCTTATGGCATGGCTCGATCGGTCGGCGTCGGCGTCAGCGTACGTGTCCAATAATGTTAAAGCTTCTGTTTAGGTCACTTACTCTCCCTATTTCCATATCATGGCCTTTATAATGCTGCTATATGATGATTATTATCATTATACCATGATTTAACCCCTCATACCCTGCATTTTAAACACTTTTCTTGACATTTTTAGTTGCGTTTAGTTTTCTGTTTAGCTCAGAATTTCATGTTTAACTTAGTGTTTAGGTCAGCTGCTGTGCTCCTTCTCTTCCCATGGCAATTATTTTCATCATACATGTTCCTCAGTGTCATTGTTCCATGATTAACCCCTCATACATTGCATTTTAAACATTTTTCTTGACATTTTTAGTTGTTTAGCTCAGAATTTCATGCTTAACTTAGAGTTTATGTCAGTTTCTGTGTTTTACTTTTAAGAGGTTGTGTTTAGTTAAGCTTTGTCACATGTTATGAGCCTGTTTGATACAGTTCTTGTGTTTGCCAAAGTTACTATCAAAGAGGAATGTTGGTGAGCTATAGGGCGTTGGCATCCTTCTTGTTTTATTTAGTACTGACAGGCTGTGACAACGGAAGTACATCTACAAATGTTTATGCTTTTTCAACACATTCTTGTTTTGGGTAAATGTTGCTGTAATAAGATTGGTCAGAAAACACATAATGATATTTACTACTGAATGAAGTTTTACAACTTGCATTACGTAGTGCACATACTGACCAAACAAATCGCAATGTTTGGTCATGTCATGTATTAACTGGTAGAGTGTTGAATTATTTTTGGTTATCAAAATTTGTTCACATATCGTCGCCTTGTTACAATTTATGGGAGAGTGCCAAAAGGCACTCTCCCATAAATTTTAACAAGACAAATCCCAACAGACTAAATAATTTCACTTCAAAGGTGATATTGATGCTCGATACCATTTGGAATTCTAATATAGAAACGGGGTGGTCAAAACATGTGAGGGAACTAATGGACAATTACTCTATAGAGGTCACAAACATAGAAGTAGGAATGAAAGAAGGCAAAAGGTTTGTCAAAGAGAGAGTCATGGAAGACTGCAATCGAAACTGGCGAGCAGGGGTTAGCGTGAAAAGATCACTGCAGGGGTTACAATATAAAGAAAAGCCAGCTTTTGAGAAGTACCTAGATGGCACCTTTGGAGGGTCACTGCTGTTCAAACTGAGATCAAGATCACTGGAGCTTCGGGGAAAAATTGGGAGAGATGGGGAAAAGGGATGCCAAATGTGCCACTCTGGAGTAGTGGAGACCCTGGAACATTTTCTCTTGGAATGTCCACAGTATATACCTCATAGAATAAAATTTACTGGAAGAATAATGCAGAAGTGGGGTGAAGAAACAAAGGATAGATGGCTGAAGGGGGACACGAGGGAGAGGGTAGGAATGCTTATTGAAGAAATTGAAAAAGAGGAAGTGAGGGACACTATTAAGCAGTTTATATCTGAATGCTGGGAGGAGAGGAGGGGAAGAGGGGGTGGGGTGCAGGGGGAATGATGGCCTTCTCTTATGAGGACCGCGACAAATCAGCGGCTGGCCAAAGAGTTATTATTATTATGTAGAACATCCACTGAATATGAAGCCTTTAAGTTGTGGTACTGACACTTCAGAATAAAGCCCAGATATGGGCTTCCAGCACTCTACCAGTTAAATATCCAATGAGACAATTGTCTATAGTTTGTGAAGCTTTTCATTGGGGGTTGATTAAGTTATGCAGGTCATGGAACAATCACATCATCAGAGTGCACTTCTTCAGTGACCTGTTTTGAGTGTTTTCTGATTTCAAAGTTTTTTAGCACAATAACAAAGTGCAGAAATTTCTTATTAGAACGCAATATACAAGTGAATTTTGGGGGAAAAGTTCAATTTTGATTACAAATATTTGACAGAAGCGAATATTGGAACACCAAAGATTTATTATTAGACCAATTTATTTTTTGTGGCACCAGTTGTCTGGTCATAAGGACATGGAGACATCGGCTTCTGTAATGTTGCGCAGTTATACCCATTAATTGTATCGTAATTTGGAAGCCATTCCAGCTAATGAATTTAGTTAAAACCACAGTTTTGTAGAATTTATTGCTTGGTTTAGTATCTGACATTGCATAACCGACTAGTCGATTAATCATCGACTACTACCTGGCGATTAGTCGGTTAGTAAAAATACAAATGGCATTAATCATTTCAACACTAATGACTCAGTATTTTTTCAAAAATCCTGGAAAAATACCCTACAATAAAACCGATGACAATTTTGTTTTTTGACCGTTCCTTTCTGCTGGTCCTAAGGAAGCTTCACACCAAATAAAGTATCCTATGATAAAACCGATGACAATTTTTTTTTTACCTCTCCTTTCTGTTGTTCCTAAGGAAGCTTCACACCAAATAAAAATTCTCAGTGTGGTGTAGTTTTGGAGATACTTGTATGGCCATTTTTCATTTTTTTTATTTTTATTTTCATTTTTTTTATTTTTAGCTCCTGCCGTTCCCATGGGTGATGCACAATTTTTGGGGGGCATAAATTAAGTACTTATGACCCAATAAGCCCTCATATCAAAATTAGTTCAAATCAGCCTCTCGGTTTGGAAAATAGAAATTTTGGGCAGGGCCAAAATTCTTGCCTCTCCCATAATGACAACCAATATAGCATCTCCAACTTCTCTTGAACAAATCTGAGTCTACACCTCAAAAGAAAGGTGCACACCAAATATCAAGTCTCTGCTACTGTTGGTTGATGAAAAGATTTTTTAAGATTTAGGCACACTTTTGGGGCGTGGCCCTACCCAGGAACAGGGCAACTTGATTTGAACAAAATTAAAATGCGAAGTCATAACAAACAAGCATCTCAAATTTCACTTAAATCGGTTTGGTGGTTTTAGAGAAGTCACAAACACCATGTTGACTGACCTAAAGATCACCCTGACTTTCAGTCAGGTGAGCTAAAAATCTCTTCGGGCGTCCGGTTAAAGGTGTCAGTTGACAATATATGGGCTCTACATTTTGTACATTCACAACTTTTTCAAGTGGGTGGGTACTCTGATATTACCTGTCAAGTTATTAAAACATACAGCTGAAAGTTAGTATAGTTGGTCAATAAAATATATACTGGGTCAAAAAAGAAAGTATGAAAGAAACATATGTGGAAAAAATAGCATAAAGGATGAAATTTAATAGTTCTAATGTTGCATGGTTGTGGACAAGAAGTCATGCAAAGAGTTTAATGACATGTTGTTGTTGTCCGCCCAACCATATACAATTTTGCTACAGATTTCAAAATAGCACGTGCTACCCGAGAACGTCAATTTGAATGGGTGATCGACGATTTTCTTTGTGTTATGTTGTGCTAGAGACCCTGGGTTTAGTGGGTTATTGAGAAAACACGCTAGTTTTTGTCTTCCGACATTTGAAAAAATGCCAAGGTTAACTGAAAATCAGAGGTTGCGTGCCATTGGTATTCATGAGGCAGGGATACCTCCAGATGAGCTCTCTGTTGAGTTTGGAGTGACTGTGCCCACTATTCACTGTCTCATTGGAAGGTATAGAACCACTGGATCTTCTACCGACCGTGTTCCGGTCGACCAAGAGTTACGACCCCTGCACAAGACCGACACATCAAGATGTCTCACTTGCAGGATCGCTTCCTTCTGACGACGAGGACAGCAGCAATTACTCCTGGTAGAACTAACAATAGAATCAGTGCACAAACTGTCCACAACAGACTCGCTGAACACGGCATCCGAAGTCCATCTAGGCTTCCATACCACGGACAAATCCTTACCCAATGTCATCGTACCATCAGAATGGAATGGGTACGTCAGCATGTTCGCTGGACTCAGCAGCGTTGGAGCACAGTTCTTTTTAGTGATGAATCTTGATTTTGAATGGTTTTCTGATGCTTGTGTGCGGGAATGTGACAGTTTTGGCAGGGGTAGTGTAATGGTTTGGGCAGGAATTTCCTTGCACCATCGAACGCAGTTGATCTTCATTGATGGTAATCTGAATGGACAGCAATATAGGGACCAAATTATTAACGCTGTTGTTGACCCATTGTTCAACACTAACATCGGATTGCAGCTATTCCAGCAAGACAATGCCCGATGTCATGTGGCGCATATCTGTTGTGACTTTCTTGAGGAGGAGAGCATCGAACTTCTTCCCTGGCCCCCACTTTCGCCAGATTTGTCGCCAATTGAGCATCTTTGGACCGTCAGGTGCGACTTCTTGATCTTCAGACGTTAGGCGATTTACATAATGTTCTAAGGCAGGAATGGAGTGCAATATCACAGGGTGACATCCAGAGACTTATCAGGTCCATGCACCGTCGATATCTTGCCATCCAAGAGGCAAACGGTGGACATACACACTATTGACTGCATGTGTGAACTTTTCATTTCATCCCATGTCTGAATTGCGACGTCCTGATGTGATGCTGGCAACAGTAAGAACATGAAATTATGCAAATTCATACAGCTAGACTCGAAATATGAATTTACAATAATTTGTTTGGGATTAAAGTCGATAATACTAAAAAAAATTGCTCCTCAAAGTTTATTATACTTTCTTATCTTGAATAACTAATTTTTTTTATTTTTTGTCTCAAAAACATAGGTTATGACCCCTCATTGGAACGAGCTTGATGAGCTCGTCCAAAGAGGGGTCATAACCTATGTTTTTGAGATAAAAAATGAAAGAACAATGAAAATTAATTGGCAATTTTTGTAAATAGCACTGGCCCGGTTTGGGCCGTTACGTTGGGAAAAGGGTTAAGGCAGTTTCTTCAATCAAAGACCTTGCAGAAACTTAAAATTGCTAAACAAAAATATCATTCACAATGTTAAAACTGTGTTCATACATTCCAAACAGGTCCTATAAGCATGGAGATTGATTGGTGGTCATCAAATGATTCAGTTTAGATCATTTAGACTTATTTATACATTTCAAACAAAGAAAAAACTTCTTGAGTATACAATTTGAAATTTTAGAAATAAAATTATGCTGAGGTGTCCTTTAGATGGACATAAAAGTTTCTAACTTCTGATTCTGTTTTGCCAAATCAAACAGTGTTTGTGTGATCCCATGTGGTTTGTTGAGGTGCATAAAGATGTTAATTTTTTTGTTAGCCACCAAGTGGTTTGACTGGAGCCACTTCAGTCTATTGTTTGACAGTTCTCCTGAAAGATTCGCGAAGTGTATAATACGAAATAAAGAAATTTTGCTCAGGGTTCCCAAAGAGCATATAAATGTTCGCAAAGATGACACAAAGGTTTTTGACCTTCTATTTGTCTACCAAGATGTTCTGCTGGTGTCATGGTTATACCTTTTTTTAATTAAATTTATATAATACAGTGGAACCCTGTTAATTGAATAGCCACTTTGCCAATGAAAATTATTCAATTAACAGGAGTATTCAATTAACAATTGTGTCCCTTTCCTGTATTCTAGAGCTCTGTCAAACAAGATATAATAGATTAAATACCTGTATTGGGTGTACTGAGGCCAAATAGGTCTACAAACAAAGAAAACTGGGGAGAATCAGGGTAATTTCTCAACAGGTTTCAAGATTTTTTATTCAATTAACAGGAGTGTACTCTATAACACAAATTCAATTAACAGGTCAAATTTGTATAGGAGGTATGGTAAATGGTTTTGTGTTGGGAAATTATATTCAATTAACAGGGTTATTCTGTTATTCGATATACAAGTGGGCTCCACTGTAACAATATGAATTATTTAATTTGTTTTATTCATATTAATTTTCAATTCTGTAATAAATTTTGGGTTTTGGGCTCCGGCAGCTATCACGGTTCACTGATTGCGACCAAAAGGAGATGTTCTCATTTAGACATGACCTTAAACCTGCATATGAAATTTCATGACGATCAGACAAGAACTATGAGGGTGTAGCCTGTTCTAAAGGAAAATGTGAACAGACTAACAGACTTCCGCACGCATGAAGGCAGTAGCTTATCTTGATTTTGTCAAGTTAAGCTAAAAATTTGGGTTCCATTCGAGAGCCCAAATATTAACCCAGAGACTTGATTTGAACAAACTTAGATCTGACCTCCCTAAGGATGCTGTACACCAAAAGATTCTGACAGGTGGATCTGAAGAAGATTTTTAATAATTAATCCTCATATTGCACTTACATGTAGTTAAAATTCAGGCTCCCTGAGAGAGCAAAATTATTAACCGATGGACTTGAGTTGAAGAAATTGAATCCAACTCCCAGTAAGGATTTTGTATGCCAAAAATATTAGGTTTTGACTGGTGTTTCTGGTGAAGAAGAGTTTTAAAAATTATTCCTCATATTGGACTAAGTTAAAATTTGGGCTCTGACAGGGAGCTCAAATATTAATCCAGGGACTTCGGTTTTAACAAAATGAGATCTAACCACCCTAAAGATGCTGTATACCAAATATCAAAAGATTCTGACTGGTGGATCTGAAGAAGAAGATTATTCCCCATATTTCACTAAGTTAAAATTTGGGCTCCCCCAGGAACACCAAATATTAAACCAGGGACTTGGTTTGAACACAATGAGATCTAACCTCCCTAAGGATACTGAACACAATATATCAAAAGATTCTGACTGGTATATCTGAAGAAGAAGATTTTTAAAGATTATTCCTCATATTGCACTAAGTTAAAATTTGGGCTCCCCTAGGGACCCCAAATATTAACTGATGGACCTGCTGTGAATAAACTTGAATCTGACCCCCGTAAGGATAGTGTAAACTCAATATCAATAGATTCTGAGTAGAGGATCTGAAAAAGAAGATTTATAAAGATTATTTATTCCCCATATTGCATTAACTTAAAATTTAGGATCCCAAAGAGAGCCCAATTATTAACCTATGGGTTTGATTTGAATAAACTTGATACTGATCCCTTTAAGGATTCTGTCTATCATATATAAAAAGATTCTGACCAATGGTTCTGGAGAAGAAAAGGTTTAAAGATTTTCCCTCATTTTGGAGAGGAAGGCCAAATATTAACTGAGGGACTTGATTTGAACAATCTTGAATCTGACCCTCATAATAAAGATGTATACCAAACATTAAAAGATTCCGACTGGTGACTTTGATGAAAATATTTTTAAAGACTATTATTCCCCATATTGCCGTAAGTTCAAATTTGAGCTCATGAATTGAGCCCAAATATGAACTAAGGAGCTTAATTTAATTTGGTTCAAATCAGACCATCGTTTCAGAAAATAGAAATTTGGGGCGGGCAAAAAATCTGGTGGCAAATAGCTATTTCTCATTATTTAAGCTATTTACCACCCGGGTGGCAAATAACTATTTCTCATTATTTAAGCTATTTACCACCTGGGTGGAAAATAGCTCTTTCTCACTATTTAAGCTATTTACCACCCGGGTGGCAAATAACTATTTCTTATCATTTAAGCTATTTAGCACCTCGGTGCAAATAACTATTTCTTATTATTTAAGCTATTTGCCACCTGGGTGGCAAATAACTATATCTCATTATTTAAACTATTTACCACCCCGGATGCAAATACCTATTTCTCATTATTTAACCTATTTGGCACCTGGGTGGCAAATAACTATTTCTCATTATTAAAGCTATTTACCACCACGATGGCAAATAGTGATTTCAATCAAAGGGGGGTGGCAGATAACAATAATGAACGCAATAACAATAGTAATAGAAAGGGGTGATAAACCATGATAAAAATCAAAAGGGGTTAGCAAATATACCTAAAAATGAAAAGAGGGTGGCAAAGTGATAATAATCAAAACAGATGGCAAATAATAAAAGTAATCAATGAGGACAAATAAAAAAATAATTGTAGCAATCAAAGGGGTGGCAAATTACAATATAAGTCAAAAGGGGATAACAAATGAAATTAATAATGAAAAGGGGGTGGCAATAATCAAAATGGGTGTCAAATAATGGAAACAATCAAAAGGAGATGACAAATTAATCAAAGGCAGATTGCAAATAATGATAACAATGAAAGGGGGAGGGAGTGGTAAATAAAGATACTACTGAAAAGGGGGTGGCAAACTAGAGGTACTGTGAGCAAGCTCACAAAGTGATACCCCCCAAATGTATAAGTTAGATTATCTCTCCTTGAAAATGTTAGAACGGAATTATATTGCTTCATGCACATCTTCACAGTGCTCCAGATAACAGGCGTAAAGGCGTATTTTACGCATCAAAAATTGCAAAATACAACCCAAATAGAAATTGAGGGAGTACAGATTACGCCTATGTTTTTAATTTTACGCGCCTTCGATCATTTCTGTTGTCGTATTCGCCGGTCATGTCATAAAGGTTTTGTGATATCAGTATAAATTCATGCCTGGAATTATTAGGCACGCTATTTGATTTCATAATCGCATGCGTATCGCTTGTGCAATTTTAATTTTGCGTGAGCATTTCTTCGCACACCTAACAGAGAGTGGTTCTGCCCGAAACGTCCAGGGCCAAAACACACGGTATCGAGACGATTCAGACTATGTACGAGTCGGAAGAGATATTTTTTGGACGATTCGGACCAGATTTCTGGATTCTGACGCTCTCGTTGAAACGTTTTGCTCACTTTACCAAAAATCATTTATTCCTCCGACAAATTGATCCAAACAGCTTACAAATTATGCTGCTAGATCACCCAGAAACACGCTCCAAATCGTTCAGACTTTTATTCCAAATCATTCATAAACACGATCCGAGTCGTCCATAAATATGGTCCGAATCGTCCAATCATCTGGTCCGATTGTCCAGGAATCTGGTCCGAATCGTACATGTTGCGAATCATCCATAATTCAAAACACACAAAGGTCGAAATGTCCTTTGGTCGAGGACTCAGAATTTTTAAATAAGCATTACTGGTTGCGATTTTGTGCCAGTATTTTCGTTTCTATGCTCAGTAGAAATTAAGTTAGAATATTCAAGTGCATTTAGTTTTTAGCATTTACAAACACGTAAAAATATTGTTTCCTGAATTCCAATTATTATTCCAAATGTTTATCAAGATTAAATTGGTCGTGTATTTTCAAGTGAAGGTTTGAAATTTTAGGCTGTCGTAGGAAAGAAGACGTAAATACATACATCGCTATTTTTCTTCAAGCCCACCTTCCACTCTTCCAATGAAAGCACTCCTAGGCTTAACATAGCTCAAAAGTAGTGCGAAGCGTCCATAAGCACTGGGAGGTGGAAAAGTACGAGACAGGTCACACCCGGGCCGGTCACCCTCTTTTTTATCTCGGGGTTGATAAATTAAAATATAGAAAAAAAGGGGGGGGGGGGGGGGGGGGGGGTACATGTTTTCCATTCAAAAGCATGTGAAGCCTTGCTGCTTATCAATGAGTCAAGGTTGTTGTGTTGAAATAAAAACAAAACTTCTTAAATTAGAACTGTAATATTCATCGAATGGAATTAGGCGGAGAAATTCTGAAATTCTGGGTGAGGCTTTTTTCCGAACTGATAGTACTGAGTAACAACACAATAAGCTGTCACGGAGTACATGATACTTCAAGTTTTAGTCCTGTTACTCCCTGAGGTCAATATGGGGGATTAATTACTCCTCGGGAAAAAAAATTATCTGGAGCACTGCTTCATATGGAGTTTTTCCATTGTGTAAAGTTTCATGAAAATTCATCAAACAGTTTAGGAGGAGTTGCGCTTATAAAGATGGACAGATGGATGGACGGATGGACGGATGGATGGACAGGGTTATTCCTATATACCCCCCAAACTTTGTTTGAGGGGGGTATAATAATAATAATCAAAAGGGGTGTCAAATAATGGTAATAATCAAAAGGAGATAACAAACAAAGATTAAATTCAGAGGGGGTGGCAAATAATGATAGCAATGGAAATGGGGCTGGCAAGATAAGGTAATACTGAAAAAGGGGTCGCAAATAACTATAATAATCAAAGTGGGAGCCATAATAGTCAAAGGGGATGGCATATAAGAACATCAATTAAAAGGGATTGGAAAATAAGATAACACTCAAAAAGGGATGAAAATCAAGATAATACTGAAAAGGGGGTGGCAAAAAAGTATAATAATCAAACGTGGAGCCAAATAATGGTAATAATCAAAAGATGACAAATAACGATTATAGTCAAAGGGGGAGGGGGGTGGCAAATAATGATAACAATTAAAAGGGGTGGCAAGTAAAGACAATACTGAAAAAGGGGTGGAAAATAACTGTAATAATCAGAATAGGTGCCAAATAATGGTAATAATCAATAGGAGATGGCAAATAAAGATTATACTCAAAGTGTGATGGCAAATAATGATAAGATTGGAATGGTGGTGGCAAATAAAAATAATATTGAAATGGGTAGCAAATAACAATAATAATCAGAATGGATGCAAATAATGGTAATGATGAAAAGAAGATGACAAATAAAGGTTATAGTCAAAGGGGGATGCGAAATAATGATAGCAATGGAAAGAGGTGGCAAATAAACATAATATGGAAAAGTGGGTGACAAATAACAATAATAAACAAAAGTGGTGACAAATAATGGTAATAATCAAAAAGACATGACAAATAAAGATTTTAGTCAAAGGGAGAGGGCAAATATTGATGACAATGAAAAGGGGTGGCAAATAAAGATAATACTGAAAATAGAGTGATAAATAACAAAAATAAACAAAAGTGGTGCCAGATAGTGGTAATAATCAAAAGGAGACAACCTATAAAGATTATAGTCAAGAGGGAGGGGAGAGGGGGGCAAATATTGATAACAATAAAAAGGGGGTGGCAAATAGAGATAATACTGAAAAGGGGGTGACAGATAACAATAATAAACAAAAGTGGTGCCAAATAATGGCAATAATCAAAAGGAGATGACAAATAAAGACTATAATCAAAAGGGGTGGCAAATAATGATAAAGATGAAAAGGGGTGGCAAGAAAAGTTAACACTGAAAGGGGGTGGCAAATAACTATAGTAATCCGAAAGGGTGCCAAAGAATGGTAATAATCAAAAGGAGATGACATATAAAGACGATATACAAAGGGGGTGAAAAATAATGATGGTAATGAAACGGAGGTGGCAAACAAAGATAATACTGAAAAGGGGGTGGCAAATAACAATAATAAACAAAAGCGGTGCCAAATAATGATAATAATAAAAAGGAGATGACAAATACAGACTATAGTCAAAGAGGGTGGCAAATAATGATAACAAGGAAAAGGAGGTGGCAAATGAATATACTACTGAAAGGGATGGCACATTACTATAATAATCAAAAAGGGGTTCAAAAGAATGATAATAATCAAAAGGAGGTGACAAATAAAGATTACAGTCAAAGGGGGTTTCAAATAATTGTTTTTTTGTGTTTTTTGGATTGCTTCAATAAACTGCCGGTCTGTCAGCAGCAAAAGACATTTTGCTTGTTACCCAAGCGTTGTGGTATTTATTGAGTAGTCAATACCAAAACATTCTGATAGATCGATCTGGAGAAGAAGATTTTTAAAGAAATTCCCTCATATCTTACTAAATTAACATTTGGGCTCCCATAGGCACCCCAAACATTAACCCAGGAATTCGATTTGAAAAAAAAAATGAAATCTGGCACTCCTAGATATGGTGTATATCAAATATGAAAGGATTCTGACTGGTGGATCTGAAGAAGATGTTTAATGAAATTTCCTCATATTGCACTAAGTTAAACTTTAGGTTCCAATAGAGAGACCAAACACTAACCCAGGGATCCGCCTCGAACACAATTTAATCTGACTCCCCCAGAGGTGATTTATACCAAATATGAAAGCATTCTGACAGGTGGATTTGAACAAAACGATTTTTAAAGAGATTTTCTCATATTGCACCAAGTTGAATATGGCCTCCCAAAGGGAACCCAAATATTAACCCATTGATGCGCAATTTGATCAAATGTGAGTCTGACCCACCTAGGGATGTTGTACACTAAATATGAAAGGATTCTGACTGGTGAATCTGAAGAGGATTTTTAAAGAGATTCCCTCATATTGCACTAGGTTAACATTCGGACTCCTACAGGGACCCCAATTATTAACCCAGGGAAGCAATTTGAACCAACTTGAATCTGCACCCCTCCCCCCACCCCCAGAGATGTAATATATCAAATATCAAAAGATTCAAATTGATGGTTCTGGAGAACATTTTTTTTAATTTTGAAAAACAATTTATTGGTGCCATCAGAATATTGCCCCTTGTGGTGTCCCCTGTGGGCGTGGCAAGGTTATTTGAACACATTTTAATTGGCACATCATAGGGAATACGCACATGAAATTTGGTTCAATTCGGCCCAGTGGTTTATGAGTGGAGTCGATAATGTAAAGATCATGCCAGATGGACAACAGACAAAAACTGATCGCTTAAGCTCCCCTGACTAAGTCAGGTGAGCTAAAAACAATATTCTGGTCTGTGCCGTTTCAGAAATGTGGGCGTTTGATTTTTGGCTATTTTTAGCACCTTTGGAAATCAATTAAGTACTCATAACCTAATTATATTAGATGACGAATTTGGTTCAGACCAGCCCATCGGTTCTTGAAATGAAAAGTTTGAGTGAAGCCAAAAATAGGCATGCCCCCACAGACAGCCAATATATTGACCTACAGACTTCCCTTGAACCCTTATAAAAATATTTTCTACCAGTGAGCTTGTTGCAAGCTTGCGTGAGCTTGTAATTTCGGGCAAGCTCATGGTGCAAGCTTGTGCGAGCTCGCAGCAGAAATCACAGAAGCCAGATTGCTTATGGTGGATTCAGGATGTTTATTGGGCAGAACACATCATGTGATTTTGTTTCACTCAAGGCTACAGATACAACATTTAGAATTCAAATTTGTCTGGTGCATCATACATGTGTGTTAGATTATAACTTAGATAAGGTCTGCATGTTTTTTCAACATTTTCCTCTTGTTATTGTTGTATATAGTCTGGTAATTAGTAAACCGTTTATATGTTGATCATGCTGACAAGAGCTGGAAGCCCGGTGGCTTAGTGGTTACGACACTGAACTTCAAACCGCGAGGTGCATGGTTCAATCCCTGTCAGGGGTATCTGCATTCCTTGGGGAAGGCCCTTAATTCCAATTGCCCACTTCTCATTTGTTTGGAATGAGCTTGCACAAGGTTTTTAATGATTTTTAGGCTTTTGGGCATTAAACCACAGCCCGAAGATGGCAGCAGCTTCATTTGAACAAGCAGAAAGGGTATACTCCAAAGATGGTCGATGCCATATATGCTTGAATTTGGTCCAGTGGTTTTGAAGAAAATATATTTCAAAAGTTAAAGGACGACACACGACCCATGATGGACGAGAGATGCCAAGCGATGGCATTAGCTCCCACTAAATTTCAGTCAGGTGAACCAAAAAGAGGCCCCATGGGGCCTGAGGTGCTCAGCTGGTAAAGTTCTTCAAATAACAGATTTCTGATCTGGGAAATATTGGCATTTCAAAATATTGAAATTTTAAGTTCCTGGGGTTCCCATAGGGATATGGAAACTATAATCTTTATTTGTCACCTCCTTTTGATTATTACATTATTTGGCAACCCTTCTGATTATTATAGTCAAGAGCCACCCATTATTTGGCACCCATTCTGATTATACTAGTTATTTGCCATCCATTTCAGTATTATCTTTATTTGCCACTCAAATTTCAATGTTATCATTATTTGCCATCACCTTTTCAATATAACCTTTTTTTGTCACCTCCCTTTGACCATTACCATTATTTAGGACCCCTTTTGATTATTATAGTCATGTGCCACCCCTTTTCAATATTATCTTTATTTGCCACCCCTTTTCATTATTATCCTTATTTTCCACCCCTTTCCATTGCTATCTGTAATCTTTATTTGTCACCTCCTTTTGATTGTTACCATTATTTGGCACCACTTTTGTTTATTATTGTTATTTGTCACCCCCTTTTTCAGTATTATGTTATTTGCCACCCCCTTTTTTATTGCTATCGTTGTTTGCCACCAGCTTTCACTATAATCTTTATTTGTCATCTCATTTTGCTTATTAATATTTGGCACCACTTTTGTTTATTATTGTTATTTGTCACCCCCTTTTAGTATTACATTTATTTGCCACCCCTTTCCATTATTATCATTATTTGCCATCCCCCTTTGACTATCATCTTTATTTGTCATCTTCTTTTGATTATTACCATTATTTGGCACCACTTTTGTTTATTATTGTTATTTGCCACTCCTTTTCAGTATTATGTTTATTTGCCACCCCCTTGTCATTGCTATCATCATTTGCCATCCCCTTTTGACTATAATCTTTATTTGTCATCTCCTTTTGATTATTACCATTATTGGCACCACTTTTGTATATTATTGTTATTTGCCACCCCCTCTTCACTATTATGTTTATTTGCCACCCCCTTTTCATTGCTACCATTGCTGCCATCCCCCTTTGACTATAATCTCTGTTCACCATCTCCTTTTGATTATTACCATTATTTGGCACCACTTTTGTTTAGTACTGTTATTTGCCACCCCCTTTTCAGTATTGTCCTTGTTTGCCATACACTTTTCATCGTTATCATTATTTGCCATCCCCCTTTGACTATAATCTTGATTTGTCATATTTTCATTATTACCATAAGTTGACACTCATTCTGGTTATTATAGTTATTTCCCACTCCTTTTTCAGTAATGTTTTTACTTGCCACCCCTTTTAATTGTTATCATTATTTGCCACCCCCTTGGACGATAATCTTTGTCATCTCCTTTTGATTATTACCATTATTTGGCACCACTTTTGATTATTATACTTATTTGCCACTCCCTTTTCAGTATTATCTTATTTGCCACCCCCCTTTGAGTATTATCTTATTTGCCACCCCCTTTTAACTGTAGTTATTATTTACCATCCCCTTTGACTATAATGGCTTCCGTTTTGATTATTATCATTATTTGTCAACCCCTTTTCAGTATTACCTTATCTTGCCAGCCCCTTTCCATTGTTATCATTATTTGCCATCTCCCTTTGACTATAATCTTTATTTGTCATCTTTTCATTATTACCATTATTTGGCTCCTATTCTGACTATTATAGTTATCACCCCCTTTTCAATATTGTCTTTACTTGCCACCCCTTTTAGTTGTTATCATTATCTACCATCCCCTTTGACTATAACCTCTGTTCATTATCTCCATTATATTATTACCATTATTTGGCACCACTTTTGTTAAGTATGTTATTTGTCATTCCCTTTTCAGTATTATGTTTATTTGCCACCCCCCTTTTCATTGCTATCATTATTTGCCATCCCCCTTTGACTATGATCTTTATTTGTCATCTCCTTTTGATTATTACCATTATTTGTCACCCCTCTTGATTATTATAGTAATGTGCCACCCCCTTTTCAGTATTATTTTTATTTGCCACTCCCTTTTCCTTGTTACCATTATTTGCCACCCCCTTTGTCAAAAATCTTTACTTGTCATCTCCTTTTGATTATTACCATTATGTGCCACTACTTTTGATAATTAAAGTTATTTGCCACCCCCTTTTTCAGTATTATCTTTATTTGCCACCCCTTTTCATTGTTATCATATTTGCCACCCCCTTTGACTATAATCTTTATTTGTCACTCCCTTTTCAGTATTGTCTTATTTGCCACTCCCTTTTCAGCATTACCTTATTTCCCGCCCTCTTTTAACTGTTATTATTATTTGCCATCCCCTTTGACTATAATGGCTCCTGTTTTGATTACTGTAGTTATTTGCCAACCCCTTTTCAGTATTATCTTATCTTGCCAGCCCATTTTCATTGTTATCATTATTTGCCACCCCCTTTGACTATAATCTTTATTTGTCATATTTTGATTATTACCATTATTTGACACCCATTCTGATTATTATAGTTATTTGTCACCCCTTTCAGTAATATCTTTATTTGCCACCTATTTCATTGTCATCATTATTTGCCATCCCCCCTTGACTATAATCTTTATTTGTCATCTCCTTTTGATTATTGCCATTATTTTGCACCACTTTTGTTTATTATTGTTATTTGTCCCCCCCCCCCCTCCTTTTCGGTGTTATGTTTATTTGCCACCCCCCGTTTCATTGCTATCATTATTTGCCATCCCCCTTTGACAAAAATTTCCTTTCATCATCTCCTTTTGATTAGTACCATTATTTGGCACCACTTCTGTTTAGTATTGTTATTTGCCACCCCCTTTTCAGAATTATCTTTATTTGAGATCCCCTTTTCATTGTTTTCATTATTTGCCATCCCTCTTTGTTTGCCATCTTTATTTGTCATCTTTTGATTATTACATTTGTTTGGCACCCATTCTGATTAACAGAGTTATTTGCCACCCCCTTTCAGTATTACCTTCTCTTGCCACCCACTTTTAATCGATTTCATTATTTGCTATCCCCCTTTGACTATAATCTTTATTTGTCATCTTTTGATTATTACCATTATTTGGCACCCATTCTGATTATTATAGTTATTTCCCAACCCCTTTTCTGCATTGTCTTTACTTGCCAATCCTTTTAATTGTTATCATTATTTGCCATCCATTTTTGACAACAATCTTTATTTGTCATCTCCTTTTGATTAATATCACCATTATTTGACACCACTTTTGATTATTATTCTTATTCGCCACCCCCTTTTCAGTATTATCTTATTAGCCACCTTCTTTTCTGCATTATCTTATTTGCCTCCCCCTTTAACTGTTATTATTATTTGCCATCCCCTTTGACTATAATGGCTCCCGTTTTGATTATTGTCGTTATTTGCCAACCCCTTTTCAGTAATACCTTATCTTGCCAGCCCCTTTTCATTGTTATCATTATTTGCCATCCCTCTTTGACTATAATCTTTATTTGTCATCTTTTGATTATTACCATTATTTGGCTCCTATTCTGACTATTATAGTTATTTCCCATCAGCCTTTTCAATACTGTCTTTACTTGCCACCCCTTTTAATTGTTATCATTATTTGCCATCCCCCTTTGACTATAATCTTTATTTGTCATCTTTTGATTAGTACCATTATTTGGCTCCTATTCTGACTATTATAGTTATTTCCCATCAGCCTTTTCAATATTGTCTTTACTTGCCACCCCTTTAATTGTTATCATTATTTGCCATCCCCCTTTGACTATAATCTTTATTTGTCATCTTTTGATTATTATCATTATTTGGCTCCTATTCTGACTATTATAGTTATTTCCCATCAGCCTTTTCAATTTTGTCTTTACTTGCCACCCCTTTTAATTGTTATCATTATTTGCCATCCCTCTTTGACTATAATCTTTATTTGTCATCTCCTTTTGATTATTACATTATTTGGCACCACTTTTGATTATTATAATTACTTGCCACCCCCTTTTCAGTATTAGCTTTATTTGCCACCACTATTTCATTGTTATGATTATTTGTGATCACCCTTTCAATATAATCTTTGTCACCTCCTTTTGAATATTACCATTATTTGTCACCCACTTTGATTATCATAGTTGTGTGCCTTTGTTATTTTTCAGTATTATTTTTATTTGCCACTCCCTTTTCCTTGTTATCACTATTTGCCACCCCCTTTGTCTATAATCTTTACTTGTCATCTCCTTTTGATTATTACCATTATGTGCCACCACTTTTGATAATTATAGTTATTTGCCTCCCCCTTTTCAATATTATCTTTATTTGCCACCCTTTTCATTGTTATCATATTTGCCACCCCCTTTGACTATAATCTTTATTTGTCATCTCCTTTTGATTAGTGCCAGTACCTGGCACCCAATCTGATTATTATTGTTATTTGCCACCCCATTTTCTGTATTATCTTTATTTGCCACCCCTTTTCATTGTTATCATTATTTGCCACCCCTTTATTTGTCATCTCCTTTTGATTATTACCATTATTTGGCACCACTTTTGATTATTATAGTTATCTGCCACCCCTTTTAAGTATCATCTCTACTTGCCACCCCCTTTTAATTACTATCATTATTTCCCATCCCCTTTTGTCTATGAGCTCTATTCATCATCTCCTTTTCAAGTTTTGATTATTAACATTATTTGGCACCACTTTTGTTTATTATTGTTATTTTCCACCCCCTTTTCAGTATTATCTTTATTTGCCACATCTTTTTATTGTTATCATTATTTGCCATCCACCTTTGACTATAGACTTTATTTGTCATCTCCATTTGATCATTACCATTATTTTGCACCTCTTTTGATTATTATATTTATTTGCCACCTCTTTTCATTATTATCTTTATTTCCTACCCCTTTCCATTCCATTGCTATCCTTATTTGCCACCCCTTTGAATATAATCTTTATTTGACATCTCCTTTTGATTATTACCATTATTTGACACCACTTTTGATTTTTATAGTTATTTGCCACCCACTTTTCAGAATTATCTTTACTTGCCACCTCCTTTCCTTGTTATCATTATTTCCCACCCCTTTGTCTATAATCTTTATTTGTCATCTTCTTTTGATTATTACCATTATTTGGAATCACTTTTGATTATTATAGTTATTTGCCACTCCCTTTTCAGTATTATCTTTACTGGCCACCCCATTTTAATAGTTTTCATTATTTGCTTGCCCCTTTGACTGTAATCTCTGTTCGTCATCTCCTTTTGATTATTACCATTATTTGGCCCCACTTTTGTTTATTATTGTTATTTGCCACCCCCTTTTCAGTATCTGTATTTGCCACCCCCCTTTCCATTCTTATCAGTATGGACTATTATCTTTATTTGTCATCTCCTTCTGATTACCATTATTTGGCACCATTCTGATTATTAGTTATTTGCCACCCCCTTTCAATATTATCTTTATTTGCCCCCCCCATTTCATTATCTTTATTTGACACCCCTCCCCTTTGAACAAAATCTTTAAAAGTCATCTCCTTTCGACTATTACAATTATCTGGCTCCCCTTTTGATTATTAGTTATTTGCCCCTCCCCCTTTTCAGTAATATTTTTATATACAGTGGAGTCCACTTAACTGGATATCTCTTAATTGTATATCCCGGTTAATTGAATATAATTTTCAAACACAAAACCATTTACCATACCTTCAGTACAAATTTGATCTGTTAATTACATATGGGTTGTAGAGTAAACTCCTGTTAATTGTATATAAATTTTTGTATTATGTCGAAAAAATTACTGTGACACGCACCAAATTCTCCTTATTTATCAACCTTTTTGGCCCCACTACATCAAATACAGACATTTATTCTATTATATCTTGTTTGACAGAGCTCTATAACCTCTGTCAAACAAGATATAATAGAATAAATGCTCAGTTTACCTCCAGAACACAGGAAACTGACCAAATCCCTGTTAATTGCATACTCCTGTTAATTGAATAATTTTCAGTGCAAAATGGATATTCAATTGAGAGGATGCTACTGTACCACCCCCTTTGATAATTATAATTATTCCCCATCCAGTTTTGATTGTCATTGACACTTACCATCCGTTTTGATTATTAGTGGTATTTACCACCGCTTCTCATTGTCATCTTGATTTGCCATCCCCTTTCAACAATTATCTTTATTTGCCAACGTGTTTTGGTTGTTATCATTATTGGGGACTCTTTTTTATTATTAATTTGTATAATTATTTGCCTCCACTTTCAGTATTATTTTTATTTGCCGCCCCCTTTTTATTTTGATCATTATTTCCCATCCCTTTTTCACATACTTGGTAGCCCAGGCACATACCTTCAGTTCTCCGCACTTGAACAAATTCTACAATATTTTTTAAAATTGCTATTCACCATCCTATCACCCCATCCCCACCTCTTCAATTTTATTAGAGACCAAACTAGGTGAGTGTGCCCCGTAGTGGTGTCTTAACGCAACCCCAAACTAAATCTTGCCCGTTACTGAAATCGCCATTTGTCCCCCAGGTGGCAAATAGCTAAAATAAAGAGGAATAGCTATTTGATACCCAGGTGGCAAATAGGGGAATGGACTCTTTGCCGGAAAACAACTTTGCCGGGCTGGGCAGTTCGCCGGAGTTGCAATTCGTCGGAGGTTCATTTCGCCCAACTTTTTAAAAAAATCAAATTTAGTTAGGGTGATGTAGATTAGATGAAGTATATTTCAACTGAAATTGCTAAAATAACATTCGTCAAAAGAGATTAAGTTTTTTTAATTATTTCTTGTTCTCTTTTTGCCTTTATTCAAATAAGAAAGATTTGTTCTTCTCATCCTTTTGATAGTGATTAAAGGTCGCCAGACTTTAGAGAAGTGCCATGTATCCCACTGGGGCATATAGCACCGGAAATTATATTACGGCAAGAAAGTATAAATCATCTTGGCATTGTGGGGAAGGGTGGGGGTGTATTCCTTTGATTATTAGTTGTTCTATTAATTTCCAGTGCTATGTACCCCCAAAATGTAAATAATACTCTAGTGCTGTTGTATTTAGTGTTTTGTTCTCATTTCTAAAGATGAATAAACGTTGAATGTCATGCTTTGTTTTATTTTGTCTCCTCATTCCTCAAAGCCCTCTCTTCAAAACCATCTTCTTAATTTATTCTGACTTGCAAAATTATTTCCGGCGAATCGTCCAGAAAAGTTCCGGCGAATCGTCCAAAATAATTTCGTAAATCATCCGGCAAATTGTCCCTGGTAATCCGGCGAAGTGTCTAAAAGTCTGGTGAAGTGTCCAAAAGTTCGGCAAATTGGCATACATTTTCCAGCGAAGCGTCCAATTTTCTGGCGAACTGTCCCGCAAAAATGTTCAGTTAAGTTGTCTTCCGGCGAAGAGTCCAGGATTCGGCAAATAGACACTTTAAAAAAATCTTCCTCCTCCCATTAGTACTAAGCCTAAGGCAAATATTATATCAACGAACTTTGTTTGAACAAACTTGATTCTACACCTCAAAAGGAAGCTCCATACCAAATATCAAGACATTGTATACACAGGTTCATGAGAAGAAGCTTTTATAAGAAGTTTGGAGCATTTTCCCCATAAGTTATATTTTTTTTTTTTATCAGTTGGGCACAACCACCAATCGAGCTATTATAGTTAGATTGAACTATAATAGTTCATTTGGTCTATACTTTTCGACTCAAAACAACCTTTTTTCCAAATAACTTATGTTGCGCAAAAAGTCGCATCAAACCGCCAACAAAAATCAAGACCTCACAACTGCTTCAACATTTGTCAACAAAAAAATTTGAATTCCACTGTTGCAACAATAACTAATTTGATTTTTAAAATATATATTTTGACGGTGTTTAGACTTTATTTTGTAAATAAACCATGTTTTATGCTTCTGTTCCCGTCAATTTCACTAAGCTGATCGCTTCAACATCACTACAACGGGATCTGATGAATATGCGTGTGCAAGGTTCAGTCAATGTAGGTACAATCTTGAGTATTAGGTAACTGTGCACGTCAGCATTACATATTTGATCATCCTTAACAGTGAAAGAAACCGAAATAACTAAAAGTCGCCCCAACAGGGTCTCTAGAAAGAATTGTTTAGGTTTTTTTCTGGTTTAGATGTTCGGTGTCATATTTTTAATAATAGTTATAGCTAGCGTTATTGAAAATGAAAGAAATGTGACGACTGAAGAAATTTATTAAATCTTGGTCTTGTGTGAATCAACCTATGTTTACTGAAATAACCCGCAAAAAGTCATTACTGGCTTTTAAATTGTCAATATTGTTCATTATTACGTGTAATATTGAGTTTTGGGGTGAAAATGAATAAAAAGCTTACTTTTGGCGTTTTTTCTTACTCCTGTCTCGCTCGACTTTCCTCGGAACTAACCAGACATAACACTGTGTCCCGGTCCTACTGAAACCTTCGGTTTAAGCTAGTAGAGATTTTGCTTTTTAATAGTCTACACGTCCAGAAAAATGATAACTTGGAGCAAAATAATAAAATCACCTGTCATCGTGGGTACAAAATATGAAAGGTTTGAATGCGAGATTCTGTTGTAGGTTCTCGCGCAGGTAAAGTCTGCTACCTCTTGAAGATTTATTTTACTGAACCAATTGCAGCCCTCATTGACAAGTGTAGTCTGTCTATGGACATTACAGTTTTTCATGGGTTCCATTGGTGGTATTTCTAGGTAATCTTCAGGCAAGAATGGTCTGCCTCTAATGATGACTAGACTTTCTACTATTGTGGGTCCTAGGTATAGTTTGTTACTGGCTTAATAAAGCACTGCCGTTTAAAAATATAAACATTGTGTCGTGATTATTAATAAAAACAATGCACTGGCATTTTATAAGGCTGTTTATGGAACATATAATGGAAACATCGCGAGTTCAAATAAGGATCTGAAAATCGCAATAGGGATAAAACCTCCCTAGTGTTTAGCACCTAGGGTATGGTATGAAGTGTCTGTCAACAGGGTACGACCTCTACATCCTATCTTGGACACGAAATATCAAGAAACTGGGGTGCGAAACGCCTGAAGATATTGGTACAAAACATCTAATCGGCTACGAAACACCCAAAATATGAAACTTCCAAGATACTAAACACCGAGAAACCTTATAAAACCAATTGGCATAAGAGCATATCAGGTGAGAGCTTTGGTTATGCTTAAGTCGTTGATAGAATTTCCAATTCTAACTTTATCACCCTAAGAGTACTCTTGATCTGAGTTCGAGTCAGTTGACCTTGACAGAGATGTATTAAACAAATAGAAAACAAAATGAAGTCTAGAGTGTGTGAATTAACCCACACGCAAATCTGTTGTTGTGTTTTGATAATTTTGATTTCCTAGCATTGTCTTGGATATCTGAAGTGTATTTAGACACGAGTTGTTCTCGCCAAATATTATTCGATTATTTGTTCTGGTATGAATTTGGTAACAGACTTCCAGGAAGCAATTATTGCTCCTCTCAACTCCAAGTTGATTGCATATATTTTGTGTGTTCTATATATGTAGAATTTCGTATATATTTAATTTATACTGATGGAATATCAATCTAGAGAATTTTATGGTCATGTAATTGTTCTTACTTATATAGCACATTAAAATATAACGTAGCTGTAAATAACAGATAGTATTCACGATTGGCAATCCAAATGTCATTAACCCTTTACCCAATGTAACGGCCAAAACTAGCCAGCACTATTCTCAAAAATCGCCAATTAATTTTCATTATTTTTTTCATTTTTTTGTCTCAAAAACATAGGTTATGACCCCTCGTTGGAACGAGCTCGTCGAGCTCGTTCCAACGAGGGTCATAACCTACGTTTTTGAGACAAAAAATGAAAAAAATTAGTTATTCAAGAATTATTTTTGCAAGTGTCGTCTGCTTTCCATGTTAGGTAAAGGGTTAATAACCGTTTCATAGGTTATTTAATGACACAAAGGTTGATTCACATAAGACCAAGATTCAACAAATTTCTTCAGTGGTCACATTTCTTTCATTTTCAATAACGCTAGCTGTAACTATTATTAAACATATAACAACGAACATCTAACCCAGAGAAAAACCTAAACAACAATTCTTTCTAGAGACCCTGTTGGGGCGACTTTCAGTTATTTCGATTTTTTTCACTGTTAAGGACGATCAAATATGTAATACTGACGTGCACAGTTACCTAATACTCGAGATTATACCTACATTGACTGAACCTTGAGCATGCGTATTCATCAGATCCTGTTGTTGTGATGTTGAAGGTGTCGGGTCGTTTTGCCCCAAATCCCGTTCGCCCCCTGGGTCCTTTCGCCCCCATACCAATTCCCCCCGGGTCGTTTCGCCCCAATTTTGAGAGTGCGTCGTTTCGCCCCACTTTTTTCCCGGGGTATAGGGTGGGTTTGATAGAAGAAAAAAAAACAGGACTAGCAGTTGAAACGATGATTCAGTTTATTTTTATATAAAATTTTATACAACACATCCAGTTTACAGTTGACTGATAGAAAATGCATTTGCTGTAATACAATGATCTTAAAATATAATCTGTCGAATCCACCAGATTTGCAACGTCGTTGTTTATCTGCTAATCTTCAGGCAAGTATAATCTGCCACATTGTTATTGGTCTGCTATTCTTCGGGCAAGTATAATCTGCCACTTTGTTATTTCTCTGCTATTTTTCAGGCAAGTATAATCCGCCACTTTGTTATTTCTCTGCTATTCTTCAGGCAAGTATTATCTGCCACTTTGTTATTTCTCTGCTATTCTTCTGCCACTGTGCTGTTACTCTGCTAATCCCCGGGCAAGTATAATCTGTAAATTTTATTCAAATGAAAGCAAAAAATGCCTTGCCTTCACACCATAGGAGAAAATGTATTGAAATCGCAAATGTTTTTCGCCGAGGGATATCTGAAGAGGAATGGTGAAACGTACTAACGTAGGTTTAGATTTTAATACATTTTATGTTGATCAGGTTCTGAATAATGAAAATACACAGGAGTTCAGGAAAATGCATCGCAATTAATAACATATATACATACATATTTATTATTTACGCTTGTGAATAAAAAAGGCAATCAGCCACACAATCAATCTCAAATAAACACCAACTGGTATGTGATTACTGTAAAAACAAACATCTTGACTGTTAACAAAAAAAACAATTCATCAAAGATGTTTTTGAAGAACAGATATTCAGTATGAGTAATTCGTGTCAACTCGGTCCCTGTAGATTTGTTTTTTATTCAATCATTGTATCATCTGCCTTCAAGATGTTAGCATGTTGTGTTTAAGTGCTCCCTGTTATTCCATGGGTTTTCTATGAAAGGATTTAAGTTTTTGATTCTTGGATTTTTTAAAAGGATGATTAAGGCGAGTTGACCTGGAATCTAATCGGCCACCTCTCTTACTCCCCGTTTCATTTGTTTGTTATCAAGGTGGATTTACAATAAGGTAAGACTACCCTTTGGGCTGAAAAATTACCATTGAAAATAAAAAAAAAAAAAATTTTTACCCAGGGTCGTTTCTCCCCAATTCTGGGGGCGAAACAACTCGGGCCGAAACAACCCGGGGCGAACGGGAAAAGGGGTGAAACGACCCGTGACCATGTTGAAGCTACCAGGTGAGTGAAATTGACGGGAACAGCAACCTAAAACTTGATTTATTTACAAAATAAAGTCTAAACGCCATCAAAATATATATTTTAAAAATCAAATTACTTATTGTTGCAACAGTGAAATTCGAATTTTTTTGTTGACAAATGTTGAAACAGTTGTGAAGTCTTGATTTTTGGTGGCGGTTTGATGCGACTTTTGCGCAACAAAAGTTATTTGGAAAAAAGGTCGTTTTGAGTCAAAAAGTATAGACCAAACGAGCTATTATAGTTCGATCTAACAATAATAGCTCGATTGGTGGTTGTGCCCGACTGTTTATAGCACTTTAAAAGTTAAACCACAATGCAAGTTTACAAATTACATGGAATAGTAAACCAAGTAAACCTGAATAGTTCACTGAAAAACCTACCCATTATCTCCCAAGAATATGGTGCAGACTGAATTTGTGTATTCATATTCAAGATGCTTCGACTCCTAGTCTTAGAGAAAAAAATACCTGGATGATATTTCAGCGCTAACTTTCTGTAACACCTTTTCAGATCATCATCATTTGCGTCCCTCGAAACACCTAGGACTTCATAGTGGCATCTCATTTTAGTTGTCATCTTTATTTAGTTGATATAGCGACTTATGCTTTTTCTTATCGTGTGATGAGTGACTGTTACATGTGAAAACAGTTGTGTGCCTTTGTTATTTCACAACAAGCGCAAAAACCAGCGCCATGCAATAGACACACGAACATAGGCAACGCAAAAAACAGGGGAGATAACGCATTCGAAAGATAACTTAGTAAAATGTGCTAATTGGTAGCGGACAGAACCGGTCCTCCTAAACACCGGAATGACGCGGAATTACACGGAATGACACTAAAAAATAACATTTTACTGTAAATAACGTGTTTTCACACATACCAGGGCCGAGATCTTGATCATAAGCGACCATTTGTTATATTTTTTGTTCCCAACAGACGAATGAATGAAAGGTTTTAGCGCGCCGAAGGCGCGCAGGGACGATGAGGGATTTACAAATCCCTTGCGACCCGGTTAACCATATTTTATTTCACTTGGATGACACATGCCTAGCTTTCTTATTGCCTCATATGGGGTCTGAGGGGGTATGCACGCGGTTAGAATTCCGGCAGTTTACGTTGGAGTGCTAGATTGTCAATACTCAATCCCTGAACGCCATTAAAACTATTAGAGAGTGGGCTTTATTCGGTTCCAGTTAGGCGATGGTAGAGGTTTGAGTCCCACCATGGTGGCGAGCCAGAATGTAATGTTGTGCGATGGCAAATTTAAGGGAAGAAGAGAAAAGAAAACCAAACAGCAACGCCAGTTTGGTAGCGGCCCCGGTATATGACCATAGCGGTTACAAAAAAGGAATGGTGAGAGCTCTAACAGTTTGGTTTTGAAAAACCGGGAGTCATCCATCAAGCCTTCTGGGGGATAGGGTGCCGTATGTGATTATGAGGTATCTGGTTATCCTTCGGGAATTCCAAATGACCTCCTCCACCCCCCCCCCCGCCCTAAAAAAACAAAAAAACACACCCTCTCACAGACACATACCCTCAAGCCCTTAAAAGGGTTGTTAAATCTTTATTCCAATGTTTATTTATATAAAATGTACACTCGTCCCCAGCCAGACAAGCTTGTTTCAATCCTTGCCTAGTGTTTGGTGGTTTCTTGTGTATGTTCCAGAAAGGTAGGTTGCACCAATTCCTCCTACGCTTTGTCTACCATTTCCATGCGTCTTCTTTATAAGAGTGTTGCAAGAAAATTTGAGAATGTTCAATTAGAAAAGTTATAGGCAGAGAGAAAGATAGGTATCCGCTATTGTATATTGTGCCTGTTGTGTGATTGTTGCTATAGATGGGGTAAGGGGTGTGTTTCTTCGGAGCCCACTCCCCATACGCAGAGTTGCGAGGCAATCCTCACAGACTCAATCCTAAAGATCTCAATGAGTAGCGAGGCAATCCTCACTGACTCCACGCAGTTTAATTCTATTGAGTATCCAAACAGACTGAAAAGGGGGTGAGTATAGATATTCAGTGAGAGTGTTTGAACAATGCAGTCTGAACTTGATTTGCCATAATTGCATTGAGTTGGCTGATTATTAATCCCGTTGTTTGTGAAAGATGCACAATGAGTTGATGGTCCGAAAAGAGAAAGTAAATGTTTTATAGTGCTCGAATCCATACCCACTGATTACGACTCATGAAGTTTGATTTCATCATTGATTGTTTTTTATACATTCTTTGATTTATCTTGCACTTCTTAAAATTCAAACACAGAAGCGACCGCTTCAAAGTGGCTAATGTTTTTATTAATGTCTTGACGTTTCCTATAATTGCTTAGAGCAGACGATCATTGCTAAAGGGTAATTGACAAGGTAAGAGCCATTTCTAAACAATCTCATAAGGATAATGCGGCCAAACACCAGACGAATAAACAACAGCATCAACCTCTGCAAAACCCTTGCGTAGTCGTCACAAGGGTTCCCACAAAGATTAATGATGGGGATACTGATGAAGCCCTGTCGGGATACTCGTGGGGCAGATTTATATCTAAGGCTACAGGCAATCCTACGTGGAAAATTAAAGTAAAATGCCTCAATAGGGCCACAAAACCAAACTTCAGTAACAAAGGTGTTTGTATAAACGGACAAAAATATGAGACTGAGGAGTATCGTGCTTTGCCTCAGCCCACACAGTGTCATAAATGCCAGAAATTTGGCCATATGTCGAACAGATGCAAAGGAGAGTTGCGTTGCATGAAATGCGGCGAAAAACAATTAACAAAGTCATGCAAGGTTTCAACACTGAAATGCCCAAATTGTAACGGGCAACACCCAAGCAATTATCGGGGGTGTCTCCACTACAAAAAAGAAGTTAAAACCGACATAGAACTCAAAGCTATGAATGTCAACAGTGTAGAAAACTCAACCTCTCCACATTCAATGTGCACCTAATGGCTGGTTCAATTTTTAATATAATGAACAAACACTTCGATGTCAGTCTTTCTGACATATGTAAAAAAGTTGGGGAAAACAGCATCCAAGCTATATCGAACTCAGATCTCTTCCTCGCTAATAGAAGCTGCCATAAATAAAATATAAATCACACCCATAACAAGTTAACTAGTACAATTACGTCAGGTACTGACCAATTGTGGATAAGTTGAAATAATTCAGTGGAACGCTCGAAGCATTAACTGCAAAAGCTCGCAGATGTCCGATTACTTCACAAACGTAGATGTAATTGGTATCAGCAAAACATGGTTAAAGCCAAGTAAGACATTTTTGCTAAGTGGATTCAACATCATTAGACGAGACTGTCCCACACAACGTGGAGGCGGAGTGGCTCTCCTCATAAGGCAGGACTTAAGATATAAAACGATCATCAAGCGATCACCTCAACGCAGAGGTGATTGCCGCTGAGATTGAACTAGATCATAAAAAGTTGCCGTAATCTCATATTATAATGAACGGGGAAAAAACAGTTGACAGCAAAGTCTTTGAATTCTTTGTGAAACATCACAACCACGGTATTTTCTTAGGTGATTTCAATGCCAAACATCAGGTTTTCGGATGCAATAAAACGGAGCCCAATGTGACAATCTCTTCAATATCATCGAACAATTTGATCTTTTTGTATTAAATAACGACCAAGACATTACCCACGTCAGTAACAACACACTCCACCAATCCGACATCCTTGACCTAATTATAACCAGTAAATCACTAATTAATCAAATGCAAGACATATTTGTGGGGGACGATGATTTAGGGAGCGACCACCTGCCTGTTCATGCTACATTACACGGTTGCAGCGGACCCACAAGATACCCCACAATGAGTAGGAGGAATCTATCCAAAATTGACTGGGACCTCTTCAGAAAAATAATTCAGGTTAAAATAAACAAAAACTACCCAATGAATACCTGCGAGCTCGAACAAGCATGTACTAATCTCAGTGAAGTCATTAACAACACTCTTGATGAGATTTGTCCCAAACAGACGGTTAAACCGTGGGCCAACAGAATAACTGAAACCACACTCCAAATAATAAAACAAAAAAGAAAGGCCTTCCATGCATACAAATCAGAAAAACTTCCAACTAAAAAGGTCGAACTTAAAGCCGTGTATAATCGCCTCCACGGCGAAGTTAAAAAAGCAATAGCAAACGACAATCGCGTGAGATGGGAAAAAGCAACGGGAAATCTAAATGGACGCAGGGCGCCTAAAAGGTTTTGGGATACTTTTAAAACCCTTACTGGACAAAAACATAAAGACGCCAACAGTAAGGCTCTTAAGATCAGCGATGGAACTATGGCCCTGGATGACAAGGCGAAGGATGGCGCCTTCGCTGAGCTCCTTAAGAAATATCATCACCCACATGAGGGCGATAGGTTTGATGACAAGTTCAAAGAAAAAGTAAACAAATTTGTTCAAGGCAACAAGACAACGTTTAACGATGCCAGCTTCAGCCAAATGACCGAGGACGGAGATGGCCATGAACTCACGGAACCGATAAACCAAGAAGAGGTGGGTAACACAATTAAAAAATGTAAATCTTCTTCTTCCCCAGGAGGGTACGAGGTCTCATACAAAATCCTGAACCAATGTCCCAATACTTTTTTCGGTAGACTCACTAACCTCCTAAACTGCTGTCTCTCTAGTGGATACTTCCCAAAATGTTGGAAAGTAGCTACAGGAGTCATGATACCCAAACCCGACAAGGACTTGAGCAACCCAGCTAATTACCTCCCAATCAGCCGAATCAGCTGTATTGGGAAAATTTTCGAACGGATTCTCACGACTAGACTCGGCAGCTATCTCGAATCAATCAGCTTTTTAAATAAGTGGTAAAGGGCCTACAGAAGCCAAAGAGAGGGAATCGAGCATGTTTATAGACTATAGATTATTTGAAAACAGCGTTCAGTCAAAATGAAATAGGAACCGCGCTATTACTCGACATAGAAAAAGTGTTTGACTCTGTCTGGCACAATGACATGAGATACAAACTAGCTAAAATGGGGCCACCTACCAAAATTCTAAGGATCATATCATCATTTTTATCTGATCGAAAAATCAAAGTGAGGGTCAACCGCGAGGTGTCAGACGAGGTAAAACTCGAAGCGGGCACTCCACAGGGTTTGGTCCTTAGCCCTCTCCTATTTATAATATATGTGAATGACATTAACAAAGTAGCGAAGAACCATGTTGGACTATCTCAATTCTCAGACGACAAAGGAATGTGGACGGCCAGTAAGTCTCGAAACATAATACAAAACCGCCTGCAGGATACCATCCGCGACCTGCAAGACTGGTGCGCTCTGTGGCGCATCAAGCTAAATGCCGCAAAAACACAAAGAATCACATTCTATAAAAAGCAAAGGAAAAAACTGTCCCTAATATTGAGCTTAAGCTTTACGACCACAAACTTGAAGCTAGTAATGAAGCGAAGTTTCTGGGATTCACCCTGGATAGCAGTCTCAATCTAAACAATCACGTAAACTCAGTCACTGTCAAAGCCACAAAACGCATCAATTTCCTGAAAATGATTAGAGGTAAAAAATGGGGAGCCAATAAAGAAGTTCTCCTCAAGCTTTACAAATCATATATACGCCCAGTACTAGAGTATGGGGGCCATAATAACGAGTGACCTGAATAAAACCAACATTGAAAAACTACATGCCCTGCGCAAGCCCACGTGGACATCGATAAAACTACTTCACGAGATAGCAAAAATAGACACTATAGCAATGCGCTTAAAAGATCTTCAAAGCAAAACTCTAAATAGACTTCAAGACAGCGAATTAATAATTGAACTCAATGCGCATCGCGTCCTCAATAGGAAAACTAAATAATTTGGGACATATCCATCGAAAGGGTTAAAGATTACATCAATGCGATGGGGTGAGCTAGGCACTCGGAGACAAAAATTCAAAACTGGCTGCGGGTGACACGATACGCACGAAAGCTTGCCTCTGTTACCAGTGGGAGTTGCAAACAGCGAGGAAAATCTCCACCTGCTACCGGGTCTCCCCTCCCCGAGATATAAATTTCGGGGAAAAAAATGCTGACTTCCCCATCCACATGTCACTGGTCGTCACGGATGGAACAGCTGTAAATTAAAAACCGAATTGCTCTAATTTCCAGCTCTCTATCTTTTCTTCCTCCTTCATCTCATCAGACACACGACCAAAACTAAATGACAAACTATGAGGGATTGAAACAATCCTCATGCAAAGATGTGCAGAAAACCTAAATAAGACCAAGGCAAGGATTGAAACAATCTTTCCAGCAAACAGCCCTTTTAAGGGCTTTTTTGTTATTTATTAATTTATTTATTTATTTTTTTATTTTTTGTTGGGGTGGCGGGGCGAGGGTGGGTGGGGAGGTCATTTGGAATTCCCGAAGGATACCCAGATACCTCATAATCACATACGGCATCCTATCTCCCAGAAGGCTTGATGGATGACTCACGGTTTTTCAAAACTAAAGTGTTGGAGCTTTCTCCACTCCTTTTTTGTAACCGCTATGGTCTTATACCGGGGCCGCTACCAAACCGGCGTTGCTGTTTGGTTTTCTTCTTTCTTCCCTTAAATTTGCCATTGCACAAAATTACATTCTGACTCGCCACCATGGTGGGAATCAAACCTCTACCATCGCCCAACTGGAACCGAATAAAACCCACTCTCCAATAGTCTTAATGGCGTTGAGAGATTGATTATTGACAATCTATCACTCCAACGTAATCTGCCGGAAATTCTAACCGCGTGCATACCACCTCAGACCCCATTTGAATATGAAGCTAGGCCTGTGTGATGCATGTGAAATAAAATAAGGTTAAGTGGGTCGCAAGGGATTGGCAAATCCCACATCGTCCCTGCGCGCCTTCGGCGTTCTAAAACCTTTCATTCATCATCATTGCTAAAAGAAAAACACCCCTTAAAAGGAAAATGATGGGGGAGACCTGGAAGCGGGGTCACGGGAAACAGAGGATGAGAACGGTTTCGTCGAATACCAAGACAGACGAATAAAAAAGGCGAGAAGCCGTCTATCCCATGCCTCCTTTGAGACCGCCTACACTAGTCCAAACCATTCTTCCGAGGCATCAAGCCAGGAACCAGCCTCCAATATCATGTCATACTCAGACGCCGTCAAGGCCCATAATGACAGGCCTCCACGGCTCCAAAACAAAAAACCTACAAAAGAAAATCGGACAAATAGTAATAACAATAAGAATCAACCGATAACACTCCAACCTAATCCATTTTGGTCATCACTAGAGTGCACCCGAGCACTAACAAGGTTGGCATAGACAGAGCCCTTCCAGGCTGTAAATGGGAGAGGTTCATCTCAAAGACAACAGGCAAGGAGACACGGAAGCTCAAGGTCTCTGCTCCAAATAGGGACACTAAATTCAAACTCCTCAATAATGGGGCCCTCATAGCAGGGAAAAAACATGAAATAGAGGAATATAGGTCTATTCCTCAACCCATGCAATGTCACAAATGTAAAAAATTTGGGCATCTCTCAAGCAAATGTCATGGGAACCTGACCTGCATGGGATGTGGAGGTGACCACCTCATCAGCTCATGCAGTGCAGGCTCTCCCACATGCCCCAATTGTAAAGGGGCCCACTCCAGCAACTACCGTGGATGCCCCCATTTCAAAAAAGTAAAAGAAAATATTCAACTCAAGTCATTTGACCTGAGCAAACCAACCAACGCCTCGTCCCCCACCCCAGGCTATTTGCTCCCTTATTGCAGGCACTCTCCACAAAGTCTTACAAAAAGACGTCAATGCCGATCTCATATTCGCATTAATCAAACTTCAAAAAGTGATGGCAATGGGAATGGAATGGTTTCACGCGCCGAAGGCGCTCAGGGACGCTGTGGAGCAAGCCCCTTTCGACCCTCTTTAGCTGTTTAGGGTTTTTCTCTACAGTCAGGGCGGGATAGCGTCGGGTGCTCGTCATGTCCAGGTTTCGTTGATTTGAGGAGTCATGGTTTGTCTTTATGATGATCGTTGTCTGACCCCTTGGGTGAGGACCAGAGTGAGAGGGGGCCTCTCGCAAATGTGCTACCTCTCCCCGAGGGGGCTGTGGCTTTTTTCGGGCAGGTAAGGTCTGTCGCTTAAGAGGTTCGTAATCGTGTAGTGGAGGGCCATCATTGGCAAGTATAGTCTGCCTCAGGGGATTGATTGAAGCTGGAGTTGGTTCACTTTTTCTCGATTACAGTTGGTTGTATCTTTTGGATCGTGAAGAGAGAGCAACAACGGCCCCTTTCGGGGACCACCTAAATAAAGACCCGAACTTCCCTGGTTCAGGGGCAGACATGGAAAACACTCATCTTTTTATGGATTATATTTCTTAATCTTCATTTGGTTATTTTAACGTTCAGTGGAATCGCTTGCTCAGTAGAATAAAATCGTGTACCGCACTAAAGCTACAGCGATTATCAGCATTGCTTCAAAATTCAGAACCAAAAAGTAAGGTGAATACATCTATTACAAATGGGAGGTGGCCGATCGTGTCGTTTCGAATATCTGAAAAGACTGGACAATACAATAAAAAATGTTCAGACGTCTCAAAATCGCCACACTGACACAGCGGATGAGATGTTAAATAATTGTCATACAAGTGAGAGTTAAGACTGCTACAGTGCAAGCGCAATCTGCAATGATAAATTTGATCAGTGCGAGACTTGGCGCCACCATAAAACCGTGGTGGTCGCAGGTTTCCATCATTTAAAAAAATCTTAAACTTGCTCAGTGACGAGTTTTCGCGGATATGCAAGGGTAAGTTATTCCATTGTTCAGTAACGTTTGGGATGAAGGAGGATTTATAAAGTTGTGACCGACAAAACGGAACTCGGTGATTTGGGCCTGAACGGAGATTAATTGATGGATTTATTGTCGAAATAAGTGGACAAACTTTATTGTTGATGTAAGGCGGCAGCGTGTGGTGATATATTTTAAAATATTGTATCAATTTTAGCTTGCGACGTCTCTCCTGCAGAGAGTCCCATCGCGTTTCTGAGTATAACAGAGCTTTATTAGCACTAACGGTTGCCCCCGTAATTATTCGCGCAGCTGCGATTTGGATTTTGTCCAAGTCATCCGCTTTAGATGTTGGACAGTTTTCCCAAACAGTGTTAGCGTATTCGAGAAGAGGCATTATGAAAGCAAAGTATATTTTTCTAAGACATTACGATCGAGATTATATTTGTGCTTTTGCAGTAGATCCAATCGAGGCCAGGCTTTCGAGCAGATATGGTCGATGTGATCGTTCCATGTGCACATATTATTTAATATCAGTCCCAAGTGTTTGTGGGTTTCGACTTCGGATATTTGTGTATCGCCTAAATAGAGCGGGGGATGCGCCGAGGAGTTGCTTTTGCGGGATATAAGCATAGTTTCTGTTTTATGGGGATTGAACTCAACCAACCATGTTTTAGCCCAATGTTCTATTGACGCCAAATGATTGTTGATCAAGTTCGATGCCCGATCCGGACTTTCTACTGCAAGGTACAGGGAGGTATCGTCAGCAAAGAAGCGTGTGTTACTGAGTAGATTTTCGGTTATATCATTGATGTAGATTAAAAACAATAGGGGACCCAGGATTGACCCTTGGGGAACGCCATCGTTAATTGGTCTCCAAGCCGATACCTCCGACGCTATAACAACCCTCTGCGATCTATCCGAAAGGTACGATTTTAAAAGTAACAGTAATTCCCCCGAAATGCCAATTCTCTCTAGCTTGTGGATGAGACCCACATGGCATACCTTATCAAAAGCTTTACTGGCATAGACCACACGAACCTCTTTGCCATCGTCAAGAGCTTGACAAAACTCATCATAATTGTCAGTTAGTTGAAGAACAGTTGAATCGCCGGCTCTAAACCCTGACTGAAACTGACTAAACACATTGTTTTCAATTATAAAATCCCACAAATGTTTAAAAATACATTTTTCAAATAGTTTACCAAGACAGCTAAGTAGTGATATAGGGCGATAATTAGTAACTAGATTCGAGGGTTGTTTTTTCAGAATTGGAGAGACATTGGCTTTTTTCCACCCTGAGGAAAATTAAGAACTGTTGAGTGGTATATTAAATAGTAACGAAAGTGGTTCACATAAGGAGGACTTACATTCTTTGAGGAGACGCGAACTGATAAGATCATGTCCAAACGCCTTGGACACCTTAATAGTTTTCTTTGATTCATATACTTCACTGCATTGTAGGGTTATACTGTCAAGTTTATGGGGAATATGGTGTGGGAGATCTGGCAGAGAGGCATTTGAGTCGTCAACAGTAATAATAACACTTTGGCCAGCCGCTGATTTGAATAGAAGCGATAGAACAAAAATATTCATTAAACAACGATGCTTTCGCGGCATTTAAATAATATAATTCGTTTCAATGATTTATGGCTGGAATGTCTGTCGTTTTATTGCCACCGATGAATGTTTTAGGGATGTTTCACCACTGGGATGTACTTGTTTCACTACTTCCCAGAGTGGATTGTACTTTGGAAAGATATGAGGCTTTGGCCTTCCTAACAGACGATACGACTTCATTGCGTTTAAGTCGGTATTTTTCCCATGCACGAGGGAGACAGTGCGTTTAGCTGTACGATACAAACGTTTTCTCTGCCTTATCAGTAATCTTATTTCATTGAGAATCCATTTCGGTTGGCTTATTCGCGATGTAATAAACTTATTTGGTATATATTTGGATGCAGTGCAGAGAAGTTTGTCGGTAAGAGTAGACACTATGGTATCAATACACGAATTGTCAAAATGAGAATTCCAGTCTTCATTTCGGAATGCCGCGTTTAGTGCTTCGAAATTTCCTTGACAATACAACCATATCCGTCTCTTGAACGTAAGAGGCTGTGATTTTGAGAATTCTACTTCTAATAAGATTGGACAATGGTAGTGGGTCATATCTGGAATAAGAGGTTCAAGGACCTCGCAGGCCTTTACATTGACTGTGTTACTTACAACAAAAAGATCCATCAGTGAAGCTGAAGTCTCTGTAAAATGTGTGGGTTGACTTACGAGTTGTATTAGATTGAAGTATGTAATTATTTCTGAAAAACCGCTTGTTGTGCGACCTATCTGGTTATCGTTAAAATCACTTGTAACAATTAAACCAGCAGTTCATGTGTCTCTGGCTTTTTCGATGGAGGCTGATATAGCGCTCCATGTATCTGGAGGACTATTGGGAGGGCGATAGAATACCCCTAACAATAGCGGTCTGTTCCGTTTTGTAAATACCTAAACCCATAGACACCCCGTGTTGGGCGTCTCAAGATCGGGTCTGATTTTAATGAGATTCCCTCTTTGATGTAGATAGCAACCCCACCACTTCTAGTCAACCGATTGAATCGCAGGGGCTCGTGGAACCCATGGATAGGATTTCAGAAGAGGATTCGGTACTGTTTAGCCAAGTCTCGGTGAATGCCAGAATATCGAGGGTTGAATATTCGTATTCGATAATGTCTATTTTGGGTTTTAAACTTTGGACAATGAGGTGGAGAATTTTTAAACTGTTCTGGGTGTGCTCCAGATTACACGAGTTTTGTCCGGGGTTAGTTTCAATATCACCCGACAAAAATAAAATTGCAGCCAAACAGTGGAAGGTCAAAATATCAGTTGGAGATAAGATTGATTCTGGGATGATGACGAACTTGTAGGCTTCTATACCACTGGGTAGTTACCAATTTGGTTCAAGTGCTTTTCCCCAGCAATGGGCGTTACTTATATAAGGACAGAAAAACAGAGCAGTCATGGTTGTAAAACTTTCATAACACCCAACGCCGCAAACACGCATATGCAAGTAAGTTAAGACACAAATGGGTTGATCATTGCGTAATCTGAGCTTCAAGCTGCGAGCATACGCTCTTAGATTGTAACTGCCCATCCGAGCACGATATAATTCGATGCAACACATTATGTAATATGTGGTTGGTGATATAGACTTGGTGCTCGGATGTAAGAAACAATCATGGTTGTATGTAAGAAAGCAATTATGTATTGGGAGGAGATTCTGTTCAGGCTGGCTTTAGGAATGAAAACGTTTTCCACGAGGAGTGGATAACTGGGCATGAAAACAAAAAGTAAATATAACACGATGAAAAACTGAAAGGTAACAGTATGAACATGTTGCACGTGTAGCATCTGTGTATAAGTATCGGGTACAATCTGATGTGACAAGGTCAGGAGTTTCCTGTATTTACTCAATGAGTATATATGCCTCAGTATAACAGGTGAGTAAATAGCAAGACTACACGGTTTCAATAGCGACATACGCACGGATCAAAATGTATGACCGCAGAATATAGTGAACGGACGATAGAGATAAGATATGGTTTGAATTGAAATTTAACAAGTTGTGCAGTTGTTGGCATTCCACAAACCTTTGTGGAATGTTAAAGGTCACTTGCATTTCAAATTCTCATAAGCTTCTTGTAACACGAGTTTACTGTCACACACAAGATTACAAGACCTTGAGTGTGACAGCAAACTCGGGAAGAAAGTGCCTTGGGTAACAATATGATTAAAGGCAAACACACATGGCCTTGGGGATTCAGTCAAATGTACATGAAAGTCAAGGGAAATTCATTAAACCAATATATGATTAAGACGAACGCTATACTATTGGAAGAGGTGGTCTGGAAGCGAAATACGTGAGTGCGGGCGTTCTGCCAAATATAGGGCGTGAGCAATTCGTAAAACCAATATCTGACCAATACGAACACTATGCTATAGACAGAGGTAGTTTAATAACCAAATACACCACCAGTGTACTGATGTACAGTAATGTCATTTGAATCGGCTTCAATGTTACAAAAGTGAAGTTGTGTAGGATTCATCACAGATTGAAAAAAAATATATATATGTATATCAGGCGGCCCTTCGTGCCACGAAAACTTTCGAAAGTTGGCAGGAAGATTTGCCCAAGGAAGGGGAACGTGTAGGGGAAAAATATAATATATATATGGGTTGGGGCGGGGGCAAGGTAGAAAGCAGGTGGGACCAACAGCAAGAGGGAATCAAAGGCGTCCCAATTGCAGGTGTTTGATGGATCAAGCACAGTTTTCACGAAACTACTTAAATTATGGCCCATTGGTGCATCTTCATGCATTCATAGCAATGTGGGATTTAGAGAAACTGCACATCAAGTTCATCAACGATCCAGGTTAACAAGTTATGTTTGTAGAAAAGGACTTAACACTGACTATCAATGATATGAGATGCAAGTTTTCAATTGACTGGACGATTATTGATGGGTGCTTCGCCGAGTAAGAAAATTGAGTATTGGCCGGTGGGCTTGGAAGCCCTCTCCTGTCTGTGATTAAGTAGATCTGTAAAACGGATGTGTACGACAATAGTGGGCGTTTGGCAACGCCTTTCAAAGGGAAATCCATTGCAGCGTCAGAAGTGGTTTAATCATGTGTGTGATACAACACTTGCCCTGTGGGGTGAGTTATGGGGCGACACCATGCTCACGCATCCCATGAGACATCACATATTTGGCCTGAACGGAATAAATATTTATCTCACTACAGACTACTAGACCCCGGCGTGGCAGTCGGAACGCAGCTGTCACGCCAATAGTGGACTGACAATAGCGTTCAGACTGCCAGCTATTTGGTCTATTGCTGAAGGTTTCGAGTGCGTTAGCGAAAATGTTTCAGGTTACGAGAGTTTTCATCTCAGTGAATAAGACAGGTATGAGTGGAGTGGACACCCATAATTATACATGAGTATCTCGAATTGTAGGGCTTAAGTTTCCCTGTAGCATGCACAGCACAAACATTTACATAGGTGGGATGTGGGTTATAAATATGCTCTCAGACCAGAGAATTAACTGGCAGAGGGAGAGACCACCCCCGGTGATCCGAGTTTGTTATTGAAAATCCGTTGTATTATAAATTATTGGGGAGTGCCCTCAGACAAGTGAGTATTGGATTCACTGAACTATTTGGCAGGAATTTGTTGCTGATAATTTGTAAAAATACAAATCGTTGGGGAGTGCCCACAGGCACTCTCCAATAATTTGCAATGAAACACATCTTCATAAACAAAACACCTTTTGCACTCGACTGAACACGAAGCACGGGGAAGGAAAGCATTGGCTCTTCATCTGGTACCCTCATTTTCTGAAAGCCCTGATAGTGGCTTCTAACATCCGACCAGTCAAAGACTGGGCAGTAACACGTGTGAGTACTGGATTCGCTGAACTATTTGGCAGAAATTTGTTGTTTAAAAATTTCTTATATTACAAATCATTCATTGACCCAAAGACTCTGAGAGTCCTGATAGTGCCTTCTACTATTCAACCAATCAATGGCTGGGCAATAACAAGTGTGAGTATTGGCAGAAATTTGTTGTTGAAAACTTGTTATATTACAAAACATTGGGGAGTTCCAAGAGGCACCCCGGAATAATTTGCAACAGAATACATCCCCAAAAACAAAACACCATTTGCACTTGACTGAACACGAGCCAGCATCGGCTTATAATCTGTTACCCTGATTTTCTGAAAGCACTCAACCAGTCATTGACCGGACAATAACAAGTGAGTATTGAATTCTCTAAACTATTTGGCAGGAATTTCTTGATGATAGTTCGTTATATTACAAATCATTGGGGAGTGCCCGTGGGCACTCTCCAATAATTTGCAATAGAACATATTTATAAAAACAAAACACCGTTTGCACTTAGCTGAACATGGATCACGAGCAAGTCAATGACTGGGCAATAACAAGTGTGAGTATTGGCAGAAATTTGTTGTTGAAGATTTGTTATACTACAAACCATTGGGGAGTGCCAAAGAGGAACTCCGCAATAATTTGCAGCACAACATATCCCCCAAAACAAACCACCATTTGCACTTGACTGAACACGAGCACGAACGCGAGCCAGCATCGGCTTATCATCTGGTACCCTGATTTTCTGAGAGCACTCAACCAGTCAATGACCGACAATAACAAGTGAGTATTGGATTCTCTAAACTATTTAGAAGGAATTTCTTGATGATAGTTCGTTATATTACAAATCATTGGGTTACAATACAGCGTTTTCGTGCAAACAGTGCCTCTAGTGGTTGACACCCAACCTTTAATGGAGGATAAAAGTTCCTGGAATTATCCGATTGGTGGAAAATGAACCGAGCTTGTAAGTGTGAATAACATTTTTAAAGTGCATGTTTTGGAAAAGATATAAAATATTGGTGACTATTGTCTTCTGAAATGTGTGAGAGAAGATTAAAATTGGGTGGGAGTAGGTAAAAATATGTTTATTTCATTCAGTGCGAAACTGGACGGGAGTATAGGAAGCTCCAAATTTAAAGGCAAAGTTCACGTGGCGACCTATATTTTTTTTTAGTATCTTTTTTTCATGAGATGATAAACTAAATGGATAGATGGTTGTTTTTGCCCAAATCAGCTTGATGAGATGGGGAGAGGAGGAAAGATTAGTACTGTCGTCAATGGAAAAAAAACACTGTATTGTAACCATTGGGGAGTGCCCACGGGCACTCTCCAATAATTTACAATAGAACATATTTATATAAACAAAACACCGTTTGCACTTGACTGAACATGGATCACGAGCAAGGAAAGCATTAGCCCTCCGTCCGGTACCCATAGGCTCCGAAAGCAATCAACCAATCAAATGAGTGGGCAATGGCAAGTGTATTGGCGGAAATTTGATATCGCAAATTTGAGCACTCAACCAGTCAAAACCTGGGCAATAACAAGTGAGTATTGGATTCGCTGAACTGTTTGGTAGGAATTTGTTAATAATTTGTTATATTACAAATCATCAGGGGGTGTCCGCAGGCACTCTCCAACAATTTGCAATAGAACACATCTTCATAAACCAAAACAAAACACCATTTTTTCTATTTACACATGTCTGAACACGAACACGAGCAAGGAAGGCATCGACTCTGCATGTGGAACCCTCACTTTCTAAAATCCCTGCTAGTGGCTTCTAGCACCCGACCAGTCAGTGACTGGGCAATACCAAGTGTGAGTGTTGGATTCGCTGAATTATTTGGTAAGAATTTGTTGTTGAAAATGTGTTTCACTACAAACCATTGGGGATTGCCCACAGGCATGCATAATAGCAGTCGTTTAGGGAGATTAGGCAACTTGGCGGGCAAGGGAGTTTACTCGGAAATGTGGCCAGTCATGACCGTGCTCGTTTGAACACACAGGAGCATGAAACCCTCAGGTGTTCAAATTCACGTGTGCACATCCGAGGATGCATAAAATTCGATCCACATTCATGTGTGATCTCCGTGTAGGAGATATGACTGCAGGTCTGCAGGTATAGTTCGGTCGAACGACTCAGTTCAGCTTCGCTTCGAGTTCTGTTATCTGAGTTGGATTAATTATTCTTTCAATAGATTGTTCAAGCTTGACGAAAACAACCCCTTCATATGTCCAAGTGTCCAGTATCTTATTTCCCTTTTTCAAGCACCTAGGTCTTCGGGCTATGAGACCTCGCGTTTGGGTCAAGTCTTCATTTAGGTAAATTCTGTGCTGTGGTGTACTCTGGGAACCCGATGTATTAACACTGACGTTTTTTCAGCTTAATACGTGCTCGATACAGTTTGTTTCTTGACTTATAACTTATCAGGCGAAAATGATTGGTCTCAATGCCCCCCCCCCCCCCCCCCCCCGGGACCAACACGGTGGCTCCTGGAAATTTCTTCGAGAGAAATGTCTACTCCGATTTTCCGCGCTGTTTCTATTATTACGCTGTCAGTGTCTTCATTGGCTTTCTCGGGAATTCCAGAAAGTTATGATTATTTATTGCCGCCTTTCCTTTAATGTTTTTTTTTTTTTTTAAATAATTTTACGATTTTTTGTGGTTAAGCACGATGGTGACTTTCAATGAATACCTTACTTTTTATCGAACTTGAAATACCATAAATCTTGATGCGTTTTTTAATATAATTAATTCTTATAATATATTTGCTAATAATTTTGAGACAATTCGTTGTTAAACGTCGGTGGTGCCTTTCAATGAATAAATGTAAAGTTATAAGATTTTTTTACGGAACTTAATAGACTTGAAGAAGTTTTGACGTGTTTTGTAATATGATTACTTCCTATAATATATTAGCTAATTTGCTACTAATAATTTTGCGGTGATTCATTGTTAAGCTCCAGTGGTGCCTTCCAATGAGTAATTGCAAAACTATTAGTTTTTTAATGGAACTTAGTATACCATAAGTTTTGATGCGTTTCTTGATATAATTCATTCTTATAATATATTTAATAAATTTTTTCTCGTGTAAGTATAAATTTGAAACCAGGCCGACTTGTCCGAGATGTCCCAAGGTCGAGTTGTCCAGTTCCCCAGTATAGCATATGCTTCCCGCCAAATATATCACGAAGACATTAATTTTGTCATTCTGATACCATCAATAATATTTTTCCCTCACAGAGTGCAAGTTAATTTAATATTTGTGATTCAACATCAGAAGTCGGGTTAAACTTTCTTGTGTCACGTTTGCTATATTAGACGGAAACAACAATTATTATGGTTAAAATACTTTTCATTCATTCATTCGTCTGTTTGGAACACAAAATATAAAAGATGGTACCTTTTGATTAAGATCTCGGCACAGATATGCATTAAAACACATTTTTACAGTAAAATTTTATTTTTTAATGTCATTCCGTGTCATTCCGGTGTTTAGGAGGGTCTATAGACAGCGCTCCTGGGACAACTCGCCCTGGGACAAGTCGCCCCAAGTGAGACAAGTCGGTCCAATTTGAATGAGACAACTCGACCCAAATTTTTTATATTTTTTCTCCGTCATTTTTTTTTGAACTCTACAAATCGTCCCAAATTTTTTAATGCAAAAGTATTTTTACTTACATTTGTCCGATATCATAATTTTTGATGAATGTCCACAACGGTTCCTGGTCAAGTCACCGGGTTCGTGACGTTTCGGTCGGGACGTTTCGGCCCAATAGAAGGCCGAAACGCCCCACTTTAGGAGGCCGAAATGTCTCACTTTTTAAGCTTTTACCAAGTCATTTCGGCCCCAATAAAATAAATATTTGCTTATGAGTCAATAAATATTTTAAAATATTATTCAGCATTTACACCTCTGGCGGATTTTTAGCTCACCAACTTTAGTTGTGTGAGCTAATGGCATGTCTCGATCGGTCGGCGTCAGCGTACGTGTCCAATAATGTTAAAGTTTCTGTTTCGGTCACTTACTCGCCCTATTTCCATATCATGGCCTTTATAATGCTGCTATATGATGATTATTACCATTCTACCGTGATTTAACCTCTCATACTCAGTCATACTCTGCATTTTAAACATTTTTCTTAATAATAACACTTTGGCCAGCCGCTAATTTGTCGCGGTTCTCGGACGAGATGGCCTTGGTTACCTCTGTACTCCCAACTGCCTCCCTATTCCCACACTTCTCTCTCCTCCCAACACTCGGAGACGAACTGCTTGATGACATCCTTTGCCCCATTCTTCCCAATCACTCCGATTAGCACATTAGCCTTCTCCTTTGAGTCTCCCCCTAACCACATGTCCTTCATTCTCTCATCCCACTTCCCCATTATACTCCCAGTGAATCTCATTCTTTTAGACTGGTACTTTGGGCATTCTAGAAGAAAGTGTTCCAGGGTCTCCACCATGCCCAAGTCACACATCTGGCACTCCCTTTCACCGTCTTTCCCAATTTTTCCCCTCAGCTCCAGGGATCGCAACCTTTATGTTTAGGTCAGCTGCTGTGCTCCTTCTCTTCCCATGGCACTTACATTCATCATACATGTTCCTCAGTATCATTGTTCCATGATTTAACCCTTCTCCAGTGAATTTTTAAAAAAAATTTCGAACGTTAACTCTTCTTTTTACCTCACCCTTACCCATTTTCAGTGTGTTACAGTGTCTGTTTAGGTCAGCTGTCGACACCCTTTTCATCCCATGACCTTTATATTGCTTCTATATTGTGCTTATTATCATTCTACCATTATTTAACCCTCGTCCAGTGTGTTTTAAACATTTTTCTTACCATTTTTAGTTACGTTTACTTTTCTGTTTACCTCAGAATTTCATGTTTAAGTTTGTGTTTAGGTCAGCTGCTGTTTTCCTTCTCTTCACATGGTGCTTATATTCCATCATACATGTTCCTCATTATCATTCTAGCATCACTTAACCCTTGTCCAGTGAATTTCTTCAAATTTTTCATCCCATTTTTAATGTTAAGTTTCCTGTTTACCCCACACTTAGACATTTTCAGTGTGTTAAAGTTTTTGTTTAGGTCAGCTGCCAACACCCTTTTCATCCCATGGCCTTTATATTGCTTCCATATATATATATATATATAAAATTAAAATTATTATTTTTCCAGTTTTACTTTTAAGAGGTTGTGTTTAGGTCAGCTTTGTCGCATGTTATGAACCTGTTTGACACAGTTCTTGTGTTTGCCAAAGATACTATCAAAGAGGAATGTTGGTGAGCTATAGGGCGTTGGCGTCCTGCCATATGGTGTATGTGGATAGGTGTGAGCTGGGGGAGTTGGGGATGTGTGCCATCTGCGTAGAGCTAATGCAGCTGCTAGAGGCATACGTAAAGTTGGAGGAAGAGGTGCAGGTGGTGAGGGGGGAACTGGGGAGGGCAGGAAAGTCTGGTGTTACCCCAGTTAGGGTGGCATTCGATGGGGGATGGAAGGTGGTGGGTAGTAGGAAGCGGACTTTTGACGTGGATAGTGGGTCTTTTGGGAATAGGAAGGTGCGTCGGGTTGAGGGTAGAGGAGAAGTAGGGGGCTAGAGTGTCAAATTCCCAGGCTAGTAGTGTGAGTCGGGGGCGAAAAGGCGTATTAATTTAGAATCGGATAGTGAGGGAGATAGCGATGATCATGTGGAGTCTGTCAGGACAGGAGTCAGAGGGAAGGTTAGGAAGGTGGTAAATGAGGACAAGGTGGCTTGTAGTGGGAGTGGGCAGAAGGTGGGGTGCAGTG